>CM040425.1:165828513-167140846 GCA_022702705.1 Papilionanthe hookeriana x Papilionanthe teres
TGCGTACACGTAACCGCGGAGTCACGCACTGAGCCTTCGTCATCCCGAGCAGCACTTAAAACACATGTTAAGGCATTTAAATATTTCAACAAGTACCTAGGTAAAGCTAAGGGAAGGGTTTTGGTTGTCTACCAAATTCCTAATCCTATTGCTAGTCATCTCCTATGACGTCTAGGTAATTGTGTTTTGTTTAAGGATGATTTTCTTCATCAAAGAACAATTAAATTCAATTGTTCTTCTAAAACATCCCGTCATATTGTGGAAGTGCTTAGGATGAGGCTAAACATCTTTTCAATACTTCTGGGATTATTTTGAGTCCATGTAAATTTAGTTGCACAGGTGAATTAATCATCCAGGAGTTTAGTTAAGCTTTGTCTCTTGCTCAGTGAACCTGGGTATTTGATTACCTGATGAATGAAGTGACATCTTACTTAATACTCTATTTAAGAGTTATAATAATTAAAGCCTTTAAGGCAAGTTGGGTTGTTGAGAATTTTAATCATTCTTAATTTAAAGTTTGAGTAAATGATTTAAAGTGATTTAGTTTAATTATGTGGTTTTAATTAATAATTTTAAGTTTGGAATAGTATTCAAATTATTTTAGATTTAATTTAAATCTTTACACTTTCAATTATCTTAGTATTTCAGATTGATGTTTATGTTTTAAATTTACTTAGATAAAAAGAGGTGTTGAAATTATTGATATATTTTGATTTAACTCTTAATGATTTGATTTAGGTTTGTTGTTAAGTGATTTTAATTTAATTTAATTTAATTTGATTTGATTTTATTTAATTTAATTTAGTTTTATTTAATTTAATTTTAATTTTAATTTAATTTTAATTTAATTTAATTTAATTTAATTTTAATTTAATTTAATTTTAATTTTAAATTAATTTTAATTTAATTTAATTTTAGTTTCAATATTTTAAATTTAATTTAATTTAATTGTTAAGGTGTTAATTTAATTTAATTTAAACTTTGACTTGACTTAATTTAATTTAATTTAATTTAACTCCAAGATTTTAAATTTGATTTTTATTATTGGACCATTTAACATTTTAAACTTTAATTCATTTAAGGGTTATCTTCTTTTAATTTTTAATTTATTTAGTTTGGATTATTATTTTAATTTTTAATTAAGAACTAAATATTATTGAAGTAATTTATTTATGGATTTTTAAATTAAAGAATAAATTTTCTTTTGATAATATCCCTATTTTAATAATCCAAATTTTAAATATATTCTTTCCAAAATTTAAATTATTTAATTAATTAGAGTTTCATTTTGATATTTTCAAAGTGTTTAATGGGTTCCTACCCTTTTAATTTCCCTAAGTTTCAATCATCCAAGAGAAAGTTAAAATCAAATATTTTACCCTCCATTTTGATTAAACCTAAAGTTTTAATTAAGGGTTAAAATTCTTTAATTACCTTTATGCCCTTTTAGGCTTATTTTTTTCATAACTCACTAAATTGAGCTTAAATGAATTTAAAATTTTTATGTCACCTCACTCAGATGTCAATTAAGACATTAGAGGAGAAAATGTAATTTTTCTGACTTTAATTTATTTATATAATTATTTTTAGTAAAAAATAGGGGTTTTCAAAGAAAATTCAACAACATGACCAAGGTAAAGTTTCTATCCTCAAGAAAATTATGGGATGTTCCTAATGACCAGAGAACCACTTAGACCAATTTTTGGTGATTTTTTTGAATTATATTTTATTTATTATAATTATTTTGAGTTTTAGAGTATTAATTAATTTTAAAATAAAATAAAAATTGAAAAATAGATTTTATATTTTTCTTAAATTTCTCTGACCTCAAGGAATCCATAGAAACAAATTTTATAATTTTCTGATTTTTTTTTATTTATTAGAATTATTTTAGTGAAAAAGGTTGAAAATTTATTTTTTAATATTAAAAATTACATTAAGCCTTTAAAATTCAATATCTTATCCTAGGAACTTAGGAAAAATATTTGGTTTGTTCCTAAGTAATTAGGAGTCAAAATGTGACATTTTTATGATTTTTAATATTTTTATGATTTTTATTATTTTTTAATTATTAAAATACTAAAATATTGTGAAAAATCAACTTTTTTAGAAAATTTCAATTTTAATTTTCTTGAACTCCCCTAATATCAAAGAAGCTCTAAAACCACTTTTGTGAATTTTTGAAAAGTATTTTTGGAGTTATGAATTTTTAAAGTTCCATTTTGCTTATGAGGATTAATCAATCCATTTGGTGGGGTTAATCAAGTCCAATTGATTTCAAAATTTTATGTACGGTTCCTCTAACCCTAAAGAGCAATGTAGAATTTTTTTCAAGTCAATTTGGTTTGTGGTTAATCCTAATTAATTCAAATTCAATTTTGGGAGTTTAGGCCAATTAAGGTTATTATGAATGAATTAACTCAAAATATATTTTTCATAGGGTCCCCTGGTCCTAAGAAACACCACCAAAGTTTCCTAGAATTTATTTTAAAACATGCTAATTATTGGAATTAGAATACCTAAAACAGTGACATGAACTTGAAAAATCAATAACTTTCCACAGAGATGGCCTCTGACCTTGAAAAATTCAGGGAATGTTCCCCAGATCAGAGGCTTCAAAATCCCTATGGTCTCATGCCATGGTGAATTGTCTAAGCAAATAGAGAATCAAAACATTAAAAACACTAAATAAATTATTAAAAATAAAATACTCATCCAATTAACTTGATTTCTTTTCCGCATTATTTTCCTCTGTTCACTGAGCAAGAGGGCATTTTTATTTTATTTTTGTGATTTTTCTATGCAAAGATATGAATTTTTGAAGTTCTGGTATTTAAATAAATCTAAAAAATCCTAATTTTCTACTTATCCGACTCGGCGCCGCGTCATCCTCGTCCGGATCAAAAGCCCAAGCGTCGCTACGTGATTCGGCACCGCCATATGAGTCAGCGCTACGGGGGCCCGCCATTCACATACCATTGCGCTGTCCAGCTTGATCTCGACCGTCCGCTCGATACACGAGCGATCCAACGGCTCCTGGTCGTCATCTCTGACTGGTGTGCACCCTTGACCATCCACACTAAAACCTTAAGATCTCACTCGATTCTCCATGGATTTTTGTGTTCTTATACTCTATCGATTCATCTTGAAGAGGCGAACACATCTATACGGCTAAGGTGCATTGAAATCAACTCAAACTAAATGGAGAATCTCCAGGAGCTCGGGAGGAAGAGTGAGTTCATACCTTTGCTCAGAGAAGTGAAGCTTCGATCTGAGGGTTGTGTCACCTTCGATTGAGTCCAAGCAAGCTACAGATGAAGTCTCTTGCTCTGGGGAAATGCCTAGGTATAAAAGTGACCAAGGCCGATCACAAAGCTTAGAGGTTGGAAGCAATGGCTGGCCTAGTGAGGGGGCTTTTGCTGGGGAACTTCTCCTCTTGGTCTGGTGAAGGTGTAGAGTCAATCAATTTGAAGATTGGCTCACTATGGTGAAGTGTCCTGGTTTTGGGCTTGAATTTCAACTCCAAAATTATACTCACAGAGAGGGCTTTAGGGTTGGATTTCAGTGGGGATCAAGTTCTCTGTGTCTGGAGAGGGATCTAGAGTGATTTTGGCAGAGTTTTGGTAAGGTTTGGTTCAACACCCTTTTTGGCCGAGAGGGAGTAGTGTTTAAATAGGAATGTCTAGAGGGCTTCCCAGGGGGTTTGAAGGTTGGGATCAGCTGCTCAGGGGAGGAGAAGAACAGCCATGGTGTTCAATTGGACTGGGATAACTCAGCAGGTGAGTTTTGAAAATTTTGGTTCACATGGAGCTCTCGGCCATGACATTTTCCAGCGACCCAGGCGGCTGGCCGGTAGGGTTAGGTCGCCATCTGGCTCAGGGAGGTCAGGGCTTGATGTTTGTGAGCTCAATTGGCTGTTGCCATGTGTAAAGAGGTTTGATTTAAGTGGAATGGGGGAGAGTGTATTTTGGGCTCAATTTGGTCCAAGGCATGGTTTAGGCTAGGTGCACCTCCCCAAGGCTTGACTTTGGGCTGGGAGGAATCATTTGGGTCAGCCAAGAGAGAGTGGTGAGGTCTCTTTCCATGGTGAGGTGGCTAAGCTTGGTTTAGAGTGTGACATGAGTATGGTTAAAAGGCTTAATGAAGGATTAAGAAAGAGGCCCCCTCCATTTGCCATAAAAGACATGGTGAGGTGTAAATTGACTCCCATGGCTTGCATATGGCTTATGCATGGCTCCATGGCTTCATTTGGCTTGGGAAAAGATTTGGTCAATTTCATGAAATGGGATTTTATGAATTTTGGCATTTTGATGGGAATTTGGATAAAGCCTAATTTGGAATGATTTAATCATAGGTTTCAAACTTTAGGGTATGATTTTATCAAGTGGATGATAAGAAGGAATTGTCATGTGGGCTTTGGATGAATTTTTGGGCTTTTGGGTTTGGTGGAAGTGGGCTTTTTTTTAAAAGGCTTAAATGTGTGGGCCTTTATATTTTAAAAAGGACTTTTGGATAAAGAATTTTTTGAAAGACCATGCCAAATAAATGTTTGGTTTAGTTTAGGAATGTTTCATGAATGGTTTGAAATCAATTTGGTGTGATTTGGAGTAGAATTGGGTTGAATTTGGGCTTTTTTGGTAAAGGGGCCAAGGTGGCCAAATTGGGCTAACTTGGGCTAAGATTGGGCTAACATTGAATTTGGTGTAAAATTAATGTTGAAAAATGTTTATGGGAGTGTTATAAAGTGTTTTCAACTTTAGTTGGGCCCTAATTTTGGGACTTAGGCCCATTTGGGTTAGGTTTGAGCTTAGGTCAATCTAAGGGATTTTGGTTTTGGGTTAGGTTTGGGTAGAGTTTAGGTTCACATTTTGGGCAAAATCAAGTTAGTGTTTTGTTTATGGGGATGTTAAGAAGGCTTTAGAAAATATTTGGGGCCAATTGGGGTTGAGTTGGGTTGGTTTGGGCTAGGTTTCGGTCATGTGTCAAAATTGGGCCTTAAGCCCCAAATTGGAATTGGGCCTTAAGCCCCAGATTGGAATTGGGCCCAAATGTCAATCAAATTAGACTTGGATTTGGTCTAAATTGATATTGGGGATATTGAATTGAAGTTTAGAATTGAATTGGACCAAAATCGAGGTCAATCGGGGTGGTTTGGTTCGACATCGGGTTCACTTGGGTTAAAAATGGGTCAAATTGGGGTTTTGGTAAAAGTGGGGTAAATTGGAAAAATTGGCCCATGGTGTAGTTGAACAAAATGAAATTGAGAATATTTGGGGTTTTCTGGAATTTTCTGGGAATTTTTAGAATTTTTGGATTTTTGGGGTAAAAGGGTATTTTGGTAATTTTTTTTGGGGGGGGGGGGGTTTAGGGGTATTTTTGGAAATTTTGGTATTTTTGGCCAAAGATGGTCAATTTGAGTGGTGGGAAGTTTTTAGGATTAATTTTGAGGAATCTTGGGTAATTTAGGTAATTTTGCAAATTTTGGGTCATTTCAAGGGTATTTGGTAGGTTTGGTGGGTCCGGGGCCCCGGGGGTCAAAAACTGAAATTTTGAAAAAAAGAAGATTGATCAAATTTGAGTGAAATGGAATCATTTTAGTTGAGCCATAAAGCCATAAAGCCATATTAAGCCCATATGAGCCATGAGAGGACTCATTTGAGGCATTCGCTATGTTGTTCCTAACCCTCTTAGCCAGGGGCTTAGGGGTTAAGGAACATCCATATGAATTACCTACATGAGTCAGGAAGTCAAGTTGGGTGAGAGAGTGATTTTAGGACTTTGAATGTGTGTGAGAGTGTAGTGTATGTGCAAGTCAACCCTTACTGCGACTCGTGCCATCCAGGGTATTCCTAAGGCCAAAAAATCCTATAGGGAACTCATCCTTTAAACCTCCACATTTGATTTCAACCCTCTAGGTGATTAGGGGAATATAATCAAGCTTGTCGAGTTTGCAGGGAGTTAAGAAGAAGTTTGATTTTCTAAATGGTGGATTCCATTTCTAGTCCTCTAAGATTTGTCAAAGGAAAAGCCTAAGGCTAGATCCTAAGTACTAAAGAGAGAAGCAAAAGACCTCACCAAAATTGAGGTCAACAGGTACAAAACAATCAATTTGCTGGAACACCTAATGAGGATCCAAATTTACATCTCGCTAGTTTTTTAGAACTGTGTGCTACTTTTAAATATGATGGAGTGTCTAGTGACGCTGTCAGACTTGGACTTTTTCCTTTCTCGTTAAGGGATAAAGCTAAGGCGTGGTTAAACTCGTTAGCACTTGGATTTATTGGAACTTGGGGAGAATTATCTCAAAAGTTTCTATCAAAATATTTCCCTTCATCAAAGACTGCTAAGCTAAGAAATGATATTACATCTTTTTGTCAGTTTGAAGGAGAGTCAATATATAAATCTTGGGAGAGATTTAAAGATCTTCTTAGGAAGTGTCCATATCATGCTTTACCAGATTGGTTAATTAATAATTCAAACATTTTATAATGGATTAGTGGGATCATTGAGATCTATTATAGACACTGCTGTTGGTGGATCATTAATGTCAAAACCTTTTGATGAAGCATACACATTAATTAAAGAAATGGCTACTAATAATTTTCACTGGCCCTCTGAACGGGTAAATCCTAAGAGAGTAGCTAGTATTCATGATTCAGATATGATGACTATGGTAGTTTCTCAAATTGCAGCCCTTTCTAAAAAAATAGATCAATATGGAATGAATTATTCTCAACCACCTCAAGTGTTAGAGGAAAATTCATTTAGACAGATAACTGAATCTCAAACGCCTTATGAGACTATAAATGCTATTAATAGACCTAACAATCTTTATTCAAATTATTATAATCCTGGTTGGAAGAATCATCCAAATTTCAATTGGAATAATATCAATGATGATGTTAACCCGCACTGGACTAACAATTCCATGAATCCAATCGGAAATTCAAAAAATTAAGGAAATACTAATTTTAGACCATCTTATCCCCCTGGATTTAATTGTAACCCACAGTTTAAGGATAAGAAGTTGTATGCTGAAGAAATGATTCTGAATATGGGAAATCAATTACAAGCTCAAGGTGTTGCTATGAAAAATATTGAAAATCAATTAGGACATATTTTCACTGCACTTAATAATAGACCTTCTGGAACACTTCCAAGTAATGTTAAGATTAATCCAAAAGATCAAAACAAGGAACAACTTAAGGCTATTCAATTAAGGAGTGGAAAAGAATTGGAAACTAGAGTGCAAAAAGATGCTGAAATAGAAAAGGAGAAGGTGGAAATTGAAAAAGGTTCAAAAAAGATTTATCGAGACTTGGATTATCCTCTTGAGCCAATGAAGATAACTTTTGAATAACCAACACCTCAATTTCGTCAAAGATTGAAGAAACAAAATAAAGACAACAGATTTGGAAAATTTTTGGAAATCCTTAAGAAATTAACGATAAATATTCCTTTTGTTGAAGCATTAGAACGGATGCCTGACTATGTCAAGTTTATGAAAGATATTTTGAGAAAGAAAAGAAAGTTTACAGATCATGAAACTGTTTCACTTAGGGGAGAGTGTAGTGCAATAATTCAGAAGAAGCTTCCTGAAAAACATAAAGATCCTGGTAGTTTAACTATTTCGTCTGATATAGGTAAAAAAATTTTTGAAAAGGTTTTATGTGATATGGGTGCAAGTATTAATCTTATGCCTTTATCAACTTTGAAAAGGTTAGGAATAGGAGAAATTTCTCCTACATCTGTGACTCTTCAGTTGGCTGACCATTCCACTACTTACCCTAAAGGAGTGGTGGAAGATGTGTTAATGAAAGTGGATAAATTTACCTTTCCTGTGGATTTTATTGTACTCGATATGGAGGAAGATAAAGAAATTCCAATCATTTTGGGAAGACCATTCCTTGCTACTGGAAGAGCGGTAATTGATGTTCAAAATGGAGAATTAACTATGAGAGTTAATGATCAAGAGGTGACTTTTAATATTTTAAAATCTATGAAGTATCCCTCAATGGAAAAAGATAATGAAAGTTTTAGGATGGAGGTCTGTCATTATCTGAGAAACGATCATTTCAAAAATATATTTGAAAAAGAAGAAGAATATAAACAAATATTTGAAGAAGAAATTAAAGATGATGAAAATTTAGAAAATGAGAAGAATGAAGATTTGGAGTATGTTCAGGAGAGATTCAAAATATTAGACACTATGGAAGGTGGAAATAAAAGCTTAATTCCATCTATCATAAAACCTCCTGAACTTGAGATGAAATTTCTCCCTAATAATTTAAAGTATATGTTTTTAGGAGAATCTTCAACCTTGCCAGTTATAGTATCTTCGGAGTTAAATGATTATCAAAAACAGAAACAGTTGGAAAGTTTAAAAAGATACAAGAAAGCTTTTGGATGGACTTTCGCAGATATTAAAAGAGATAGTCCTAAAATTTGTATGCACAGAGTTTTATTAGATGAAGAACATAAACCAAGAGTTGATCCGCAAAGGAGATTGAATCTTATAATGAAAGAAGAAGTTAAGAAAGAGATTTTAAAATGACTGGATGCTGGAATTATTTATCCTATTTCGAATAGTGCTTGGGTAAGTCCAATACATTGTGTACCTTAAAAGGGAGGAGTGACTGTTAAAGTAAATGAAAGTAATGAAATTATAACCACAAAATAATTAATGGATGACGAATTTGTATTGACTATAGGAAATTAAATGCCGCCACCAGAAAATATCACTTTCCTCTTCCTTTTCTCGATCAAATGCTAGATAGACTTGCTAGACACAATTGCTACTATTTTCTGGATGGATATACTGGTTACCACCAAATACCTATTCTTCATGAGGATCAAGAAAACACAACATTTACTAGCCCTTACAAAACCTTTACTTTTCGAAGAATGCCTTTTGGACTGTGTAATGCACCTGCAACATTTCAAAGATGTATGATGTCTATCTTCAGTAGTATTATAGATAATAGAATAGAAATTTTTATGGATGATTTCTCTGTATTCGGGACTTCATTTGAAATTTTTTAGAAAACTTAGCAAAAGTTTTGGAGCTTTGTGAGAAAACAAATCTAGTTCTGAATTGGGAGAAATGTCAATTTATGGTTGCATGAGGAATTGTGCTTGGGCATAAAATTTATGAACATGGTATGGAGGTTGATCCTGCTAAAATTAGAGTGCTTGAGAGATTGCTACCACCCACTACTATGAGAGAGGTGAGGACTTTCTTAGGACACGCTGGATTTTACAGGTGATATACTAAAGATTTTTCTAAAATTACTAAACCTTTGTGCCAACTTTTAGAAAATGAGAAAGTTTGATTTTAATGATGAATGCTTAAGAGCTTTCAATTATTAAAAGAAAAGTTAATTACTGCACTTATAATTGTTTCACCCTATTGGGAGAAACCATTTGAACTATTGTGTGATGCTAGTGATTATGCAATCGGAGTAGCATTGAGGCAAATGTATGATAAAGTTTTCAAAGTTATTTACTATGCTAGTAAAACACTTAATAAGGCACAAATTAATTATACCATAACAGAAAGATAATTATTAGCTGTAATATTTGCTTTTGAAAAATTTAGACCTTATTTAATTGGAACTAAATGTAATGTGCATACAGACCATTCGGCTATCAAATATCTAAAGCAAAAGAAGGATGCAAAACCTAGACTCATTAGATGGATACTTCTTCTACAAGAATTTGATTTTATGATAGTTGATAGGAAGGGAACTGATAACTAAATAGTTGATCATTTGTCCAGAATAGAAAATAATAAATTATCTGAATTTGAAAAAGAAGTAATAGAAACTTTCCTTGATGAGCAACTTTATACTATTATGGAAAGAAATTTGCCTTGGTATGCTGATATTGTGAATTATATTGTAAGTGATATTGTATCACCTCATTTAACAAGACAACAACAAAAGAAGTTTAAATATGATGGAAAATTATATTTTTAAGATGAGCCCTATCTATATAAACAGTGTAAGGATCTGATTATTAGGAAATGTGTGCCACAAGAAGAAATAAATTTGATTGTTCAACAATGTCATGATTCTGAATTTGGAGATCATTTTGGTGTTGATAAAATTGCTTTTAAAATTTTACAATCTAGATTTTATTGGCCTACTCTATTTAGAGATATTTATAGATATATTAAATTATGTGATCAATGTCAGAGAGTAGGTAATATATCTAGAAGAAATGAAATTCATCTAAATTATAATTTGGAAGTTGAAATTTTCAATTGATGGGGATTAGATTTCATGGGACCATTTACTCCTTCATTTAGAAATATATATATATATTGGTTGTTGTTGATTATGTCTCAAAATGAATTGAGGTTGTTGCTTTACTAAGATGTGATGCTCAAAGTGTTTCAAAATTTTTAAAGAAAAATATATTTACAAGATATAGAATGCCGAGAGTGATCATAACTGATGGTGGATCCCATTTCAGGAATAATCAAATTACGAGATTAAGTGAGAAGTATAATATTATTCATAGAATCACTACGGCTTATCATCCCCAGACTAGTGGTTTAGCAGAAGTATCTAATCATAAAATTAAAAGAATTTTGGAGAAAACTGTGGATAATCATAAATTAGATTTGTCTGCTCGAGTAGATACTCCTTTATAGACTTATAGAACTGCTTTTAAAACCACTATCGGAATGTCTCCTTATAGACAAGTGTTTGGTAAGACTTGTCATTTACCAGTTGAATTGGAGCATAAAATATATTGGGCGATAAAAGAGTTAAATTTTAATTTGAAAAACGCTGGAGAGAAAAGATTTATGCAATTAAATGAATTGGAAGAGATTAGAAATGCATCTTATCACAATGATAGGATTTATAAAGAGAAAATAAATTTATGGCATGATAGGAAAATATTGAAAAATAACTTGAAATTTGGACAAGAAGTTTTATTATACAACACAAGTTTGAAGTTATTTCCTGGAAAGCACAAATCTAAATGGTTAGGACCTTTTACAGTTGTAAAAGTTCACTCTTTTGGAGCTGTTGATATTAAAGATTCTAATACTGGAAAGATTTTCAAGGTTAATGGGCATCAATTAAAGCCTTACTTTGATAGGTTCCAACCTAATTTCAAAGTGGTTTTAATGTTGAGTCATCTCGATTAACTGAATGGTTTGTCGGACTGACGACATTAAATCAAGCGCTTTATGAGAGGCAACCCATATATATCTTTATGGTGTGTTTGCTTGTCTGTTATAGTTATGCTTTTTAGATAGTTGATGTGAATCCTAATTACTCCTAAATATTTAAAAAATTGATAAATGATGGATCGAATCAAGATATTGGAATATTTTGGATCAAACGAAGTTCGATAAAAGTTTTTGACCACTGGCGCCGCCAGCGCCTTATCGTTTTTACCCTACTGAACTTGTCTGTTTGAGCGCTGCCGGCACCAAAATTCTGCTTGATGGTTTTTAAGTTTTAAAACACGAGTTTTGGCGATTTTTGGCGGGATCTTCATCTTTATAACTCCCCAAACTCCATTTTTGACTTCTTAACTTCAGAAAAACGAAAACCACCAATACCAATTCATTTCCTATGGATTCCTATGCCATTGAAACCTCTTGATCTCGCATTTGCAATAGAAGGAAGTTCATAAGTTTCAGAGCGTAGCGTTTGTTCAACAAAGTGATGATGAAAAGTCAGATTATCAAGGAATGGGGCTTCATAAATCGAGATATGGATAATCCTATAACTAGAACTGAAGAAATTATTAAGGAGAGACGTTGGGAAGTCCTTTTGTTTCACTACAGCCTTCGTTGTTGTTCCTTTCGTGAAAGAATTCTATGTGAATCTTCAGGGATCAACCAAGGGTTTGTATTTGTGCGTGGTAGATTCGTGCAATTCACTCCTGCAAGAATCAACGATCTCTTCATGATTGAAAACACTCCTATTTGCCATTATTCTAATTTCAATGCCACAAAGGATAATATGAATTATGTGTATCGATATTTAACGGATAAGAATGAGGAATTGGAAATCACGGAGAATGGATATATTAGTTTCTCATCTGCATCTCTCAATCCAGTATCAAAGCAGTGGCATTACTTCATTTCAGCAAAATTGCTTTCGGCGTTGAAGATAAGCAAGGTGACCAAGGAAAGTGGCATTTTGAATTTCTGCATTCAAACTGGAAGGCCGGTTTACATTGGTAATCTTATTGTGAAATATGTACTTAGATTAATTGTGCATGGATCTAAATATGGGCTTAGACACCCGTCCACCATATTCCAGTTATGTAGTCAGTCACAGGTTCCATATGAAAGTTGGGAAAAGGTTATTCTTCCATGGAGACCTATTGATCGAACCAATCTCTACGACTACCAGACAATTGGAGATGAAGATGACATGAATCTACTTACTGATCAACCGATGCAGACTTCGCAGCCGATTCAACCCTACTTTCCTGAAGGTTCCAGAATTATATTGCAGAGGATTAAGCAATTGGAGAAAGGGGTACAAAATGTTATGAATGCGATCAATAACATTTCTAATTTGTTCGATCATATAGATTGGAGAATGAAAGAGCAGTTCGATCACACTGGTCAAATTGAGATGGGATTGATCAATCTAATGAAGAAGAACGTGGTGATTGCTGAAGAATCTTCTAATGAATTTCCATTACATCAATTCTATAGCTTTTTTATGCATCAGCAATCAATTGGAACATTAGAGGAGAGGATAGTTCTGAAACTGACATGGAGTAATTCGATGGATTCTACTTATATATGTTGTGTGTTTAGTTTGCTTTGCTTAGTTATGTTTGGTTTGTGTAGTATTTGCTTTGTTTTGAACTTGATTTGGATGTGCTTGCTTTTATTGTGTGCTTAGATATTAGTCATTGCCTATCGTAGAGTACTTGTTGCACTAAATATTTAAGAATGGTTGGCTTGAATGAACTTATTTGGTGTGTTTGATGTAACTTGGATTTTTTATATAAGATTATTGTGTATTGTTTGTGTGAAGAAATGTATTAATTATTGCTTATGGGATGATGTAAATTCTTATTGAAGCGTTAAACATCATTGTGGATGTCTTAACGATCGAAATTACGAAAAAATTTTCAGGCCTAGAAAATATTTTGGACTGGGGCCGCTGGCACTCAAATCCAGAGAGTTTGGCCAATATTTTTAGATAGAACGTCGTCGGTGCCTTATTGAGCGCTGCCGGCTCCCAAACCCAGAAATAGGTCTTAAACCCTCGATTTCAAGATTTTTGCCCTGGGACCCACAAATTTTTCCATTTCCTTCATCTTCTTCCTCCATTTTCACGATTTTGAAGATCTAGGGCTTGCTAGATCCCGGATTTAAGGAGTTTTCAAGGCTTTTTGACACCAAATTTCCACTTCTCTTAGTAAGAGCTTCATTTTAAGTTAAAATTTTTAGATTTTCACAATGGAAATCTCTCACATTGCTTATGTTGGAATTTATTGAGTTTTAGAGAGATTTTGAGATTTCCATGATGAAATTTCCTCTTACTTATTTAAGATAGTGTTTTGAGTTAATATATTGTGAATTTGGAATTTAATGGAATTTTCTTGCAAATTTTAGAAATTCACATGGCTCTAAGAGGAAAGAGGAAATTGGATTTTGATGAGGAGAGATTTGTCAATATCAAAGCCCAATTTCGCTATAAATCTATCCTTCACAACAAGAAGTGTATCCAGGATCGAGCTTTTGATAGTCCTGACAGATTTGTAGAACAAATAATTGCAGAACGAAACTGGGAAATATTTTGTTATTTCACTGCGAAAGCTGTTATGGGAGTTGTTCGAGAATTCTATGCAAACGAATCCTGGACTGAGACTGAGTATGTGCTTGTTAGAGGAAAGATGGTTGAGTTTACTCCTCAACGCATCAATGCTTTTTATCAGACTCGGAAACCATTCGTGTGTGATGCGTGATTCAGCTTAACGGGGCTTTATACTTTCAAATGCAAGATTTTGATTCCACTACTAGAAAATTTAATTACTGACAGCGGTGCCAAAAACTTGATGTGATTTTACTTATGAAAGATGTTATGAATTTATATTTAGATTTTTATAATTTGTAAAATTCACAATTTCAAACGCAAGTATACGTATCGTATCAAGTAATACAAGGCTCTAGTGAAGTCCTGATTATTGATCCCACAAGGAAGATTTTTAGATTATTAAGTAATATTTTTAGATTTTTCAAATTAAAAGTAATTATTATTTTTATTTTTTTTTAAATTTAGATTTTAAATTTAATGAAATTTATACTAGTTGTAAGTAAGCAACACTAAAATAAATATTAATGCAAGTATAAATAGAACAACTTTCTCCTTTTCAACTAATCCAAGATATCTTAGAATAATTATCATTTGTGGAGAATTTAGAGTATGTATTGTGCCAAATAGAAGCATTCCTATTCTTTACCCTTTGGTCCAGGTGTAAAGAACATTGACTAATCTATAGATCGGTTCATAATGTTTTATTAGTGGAATGGGCACATCTAGACTCATACTACTAGATGTCCAAGGCTGGCTATGGTCGGCCCTACCAGTGACCCGTTCCCTTTCTATAAATCAAATTATTAGAATTTAGTCTGTCACTCTAAAAACTAATTAATTCTGAGCCCAATAAATCATATCTTCCTATTTATTTGCACTTCACCTTGAATAACCCGCATAAAGCCTTCAACTACCCAAGGATTCATGTGATATCTACTAGTTAAGAACTCATCTCCGAATAGGTCTCAAAATTCTTCAACAGGTTTTAACAATTTAAATGACCAGTTTAAAAAGTAAACTAAGATCAGTTATTAATATCATCACAATTTTTATAAATATTTTAAGTTAAATTCTCCAACAAAGTTTAATTATCATTTTATCTTTTCATAGTCGAAAGGAGAAAGAAAACAAACTACTAATAACACATTGAATTCACACAACAAAACATATTTATAAAACTTTGAACCAAGTAACAAATACTTATCTGGACAGTTTCTTCAAGTGATCCGCTTACTCCTACTGACTTCAATGCAATGATGAAAGACTTCAACAGCAACAACTTTAATAATCTCACACTTAACACTCAAAATAAACTAAAAATAAACTCACTAAATAATAAAGAAGGTGGCTCCCTAAAATGATTGGATGGCTATATAGTGCTTGGGGACTAAAGGATGCTACAAGGGGTGAAAAGGGGCGATTTTCTCTGTAGAATGGGCTCCTATTTATAGAGCTCTAAATTTGACCATGGGTTCCTTAAGATACCTCTTAAAAATTCGTCCAAATACAATGTATCTTCTAGAAGGTAACTATCGCGTCTAGGCACCGGGTTAGCATAATATCTTAAAGTTCTTGGCAAATTTTCAATATCATTTCTCTTATTATCTTATATATTCGCCATTTCGCAATGATTTTTTATTTGTTTTTGTTGTTTTCTAATCTTTCTGACAGTACGCTCTAACTCTGAATCATAAGGCACTAAACATATAGATCCACTACTAGGCATATAAAATAACACAAATACTTCTTTTTAGTTTGACTTCATTACCTCCTCGGCAGTGGTGCCAAAAACTTGACACACGTGGACTTTAATTTAATATATTTATATGAAAGAATTTATTATCAGTATAAGAAGATTTTAAGCTTCAGCAACGACACCAAAAACTTGATTGTGAGGGGCTTATATATATGTAATAATTTATGAACTCAAATTTATATTTTTATAATGATTATGTAAAGTCCGTGTACTCAACGCGAGTATACGTATCGTATCAAGTAATACAGGGCTCTAATGGAGTCTTGGTTATCAATCCCACAGGGAGGTTTTAAGTTGAAGTAAAGAAAAAAGTTTCACAAGTTATAATAAAGCACCTAAATCTTATACTTTAATTACGATTAAAGTTCAATTCTTACTTCTACTACTACTATGCATAAAACAGTAACAACTAACTAAACTACAATTACTTCTAATTACTTGAAAATAGAATTATATAACAGACACACTAAACTAAGTATTTGAAAGGTTTTTGATATATATGAGAAAAGTATCTTTCTTCTTGCAATGAGAATATGATGTGTGAATTTATATGGATCAGTTATCTAATTTATTTTGTCAAATAGGAGCATAGATGATTCTTTACCTTTAGAAGAGTACCCCCTCCTCTAAATAAGAAAAGAACATTGGCATATTCTAAGTTTAGTCATTACATCTAAGGCTAGTCTTGGAGGATACCGGCTCTCACTTAGGAGCTCCCACTCACCCTTCACCCGAAGGCTAAACTTTGATATTAATTACTAATCTTAGAACCAATTTGGGGACTTCAGCCTGTCACCCTGAAAAATCCACATTAAAGTCCTTCAAAACACATTTCTCTATTTATTTGCACACAATTCCCATGAACTACGTAATTCATCCATGGAAATTGAATGGATCTTTCATTATTGTTGTAGGACATTAAATCCTTTCAAACTTAATGTTCAACAACATATTTTAACGATTCAATTGGCCAAATTGAAAGTAAATTAAGTTCTAAATGAAAAACCATCACAATCTCTTCAAGACATTAAAAGCACATCAAATCCACATCAAACCATCATCACATCTCTAAGCAAGAAGAAAGACAAAGAAGGCTAATCAGAATTCATGGAGAAGATAAAATAGAACATGGATTTTATATATAAAATAAAAGTCATACAAATCACAAAAGAAAATACAATTTATTTCTTTCTCTTCCCCAATGCAATCCCTTTAAAGTTCCTTTGAATCATATTCTCTCTTCTTTACAACACTTGATTCTCTCTTTAGAATGGAAAGGAAGAAGAAATCTCTCACTTTACTTCTTCTCATTCCTCCTTTGAGAAGAATTCCTCTCAAATCCTCTCTTCTACACACTACTCTACTAAACCCTAACACTTAACACACACTAAATCACTAAGAGAGAGCAATAGAATGCAAGAGAGCCCATTCTCTCATCCAAAATCAGTTATGTAAGAGTTAGGGACGAAATCCCAAGAGATTCCATAGGCATCCCTTCAAAATTTCGCAAAAACTCACAAATTTTGAATTCCACCGAGTTTGGGCGCTGGCGGCGCCAGATAGGGCACCAGCGGCGCTCTATCATGCTAATTAATTCTTGAGTCTCTGGATTTGGGCGTCGGCGGCGCCAGAACACTTTTTCACCATTTTGCTCCTTTTTGCTTCGAATTTGTTCCTTTTTACATATTTTTGTTCCAATCACCTAAAATCATCATACATGTAACAAATCATGAAAAATATGTATCTTTAAAGTGTAATATCACCAAAAATGGGTAAAATTAGATAGCAAAAACAGTATATATTTTTGGTGCATCAAGGAGTTAACTTAGAAATTCCTAGCTAAGTATTTTCCACCTTCAAGGACAACTAAACTTAGAAGCGATATTATCTCATTTTGTCAGTATGAAGGGGAATCAATATATAAAGCCTGGGAAAGATTTAAGAAACTCCTAAGAAAGTGTCCACATCATGCTCTACCGAATTGGTTAATCATTCGAACTTTTTATAATGGGTTAGTAGGATCTCTTAAGTCCATTATTGATGTTGTTATTGTTGGTTCATTAATGTCAAAATCATTTGATGAAGCATATGCATTAATTGAAGAAATTTCTACAAATGAATTTCAATGGCCCTCTGTAAGTATAAATCCTAAAAATATTGCTAGTGTTAATGATACAGATGCGATTGCAATTCTTGCATCTCAGGTTGCTGCAATATCAAAGAAGTTGGACCAATTTGGAATGAACCAGCCTCAATTTACTCTTGTAAGTGACGAAAGTTCATTAGGGCATATGACTGATTCTAACTTATTATATGAGACTTTAAATACCATAAACAACCCGTATTCTATCTTGTGCAACCCGGGTTGGAAGAATCATCTTAATTTTAATTGGAATCATACTACTGGGGGTGGAAACCAAAAATGGGAAAATAATAATGCAAATCGTAATGAAAGTTGGAATAATCAGGGTAACATAAGCTATAGACCTTCATATCCACTGGACTCTAACAATGATCAACAATTTAAGGATGAGAATATGTTTATAGAAGAAGTGGTATTGCAAATGGGAAACCAGTTGCAAAGTTAAAATGCTGTGATTAGAAACATAAAGAATCGATTAGAAAAAATTGCTAATTCACTTAGCAATGGACCTCAAAGAACACTTCATAGCAACACTGAGATCAAACCTAAAGAGAACAATAATGAACAAGTATTCGTTGTTACTAGACAAGTTATGATAGATGTGCAAAAATGAGAGTTGATTATGAATATTAATGACTAGGAAATCACTTTTGATATTTTAAAGACTATGAAATATCCAGCTGAGAGAAACGATGATGATTGTTTTTAGATGGATGAAATTGATTATTTAAGTAAAGACCATTTCCAAAAATTTTTAAGAGTAAGTTAACATATGAAATTGAAATGGACTTGCATGATGAGTGATCCCCGAAAAATGTAACCGCGCTAAAAACTTGATAATGTCCTGTAAATGTAACGACGCTAAAAACTTGATTCCCCGCAAATAGCGCCAAAAACTTGGGTCGCTAGGAATATATGTGCTGATGATTTAGATATGAAAATTATGATTTTATAGTATGAGATACTACGCAAGAATACGTATCATTTTTCAAGTAATATAGGACTTTTTGATTAAGCCCCGAGAAATCGAACCCACAAAGAAAATATGAAAATTTTTAAAGAAATCAGAAAATTATCTTTTTACTTTTTATGGCTTTTGAAAGTATGTCTTGATTTTGAAAAGTTTTGAAAGTTGATTTGTCTTTTAAAATTTTCTTAATAAAATGTTAAGCAAGAAATTAAAATTATAATAACTAATAACACTAGATGTAAAATAATATTAACTAGAATATCTTTTTCTTTCCTTTTATGAAGTAGTAATAATTCTTAAAGTATTTTTGTGGAAGTATTCAAATTTGTTGTGACGGATAGAAGCAAATGTGTTCTTTACCCTTACTTGGTTCTATAAAGAACATAGGTTAATTTGAAATTTTTATTATTTTGAACATGGTTAAGTTCGGGAAGATACCAGTCTCTCACTCTAGAGTTCCCTCGATTCCCACCACCTGGGGGCTAACTTCTCATAACAAAACTCAAAACTTCAAACCAAATTAGGGGGTTATAGCCCGTCACTCTAAAATCCTCTAATTTTACTCTCTTTTATAAAAATATCTTCTAATATTACATTCAATTATATGGACTACAATTCTCACCCATATAATTGCATGTGATTCTTACTTACTTTTATGAGACAATACCGCTTTGGTTCTTACATAATCTCAAGAAATTCTACAACTTAACAAGCTAAATTAAGAAGTAAACAAAGTTTTTCGAATCAATCTTCACAACTTCTTCCAACTTTTAAACACTTATACCTTCCAGAACAATTCTTTGTAAATTAATTACTTCTCTATTTAAGAAAGAAAAAGATAAAGTAAACTACTTAGAATGCATTGAAAAAATACAAAAACACATTGATTTGAAATTAAAAATAATAATAATAATAACAAACTAAAGCAAGTATTAATATAAAGATTAAAAGTAAACACTTATCTGAAAATCCTCTCCACAAGACTAAGGAAGTTCCTCTGAAACTTTAACTCTTCGCTAAACTACTCCTCAGAGCAAGTCTCCCAACTCTGATGACTCAGAATACAGACTTCAAACTTCAATAAAAACTATACTAAAAGAAAGAAAAGAAGTGGGAAGAAGAAGACTTTACTCCAACCCTTTTCTCCTTTCTACTCTCTACTCCTACTCTAAAATAAAAACTCTTAAAATGCAGTGGAAGAACAAAAGAAAGAAAGAAAGAGCCCTTCAAAATGCAAAGGAAGAGTCTCCTAATCTTTCGTAAGACTCTCTTTAAATAGTAAACCAAAAGGAGTCTTGGTGTCTCTTAAAAATGTGTCCAGATTCAATGTATCTACCAAGGAACGCACCCCTTCATTCAAACTTGCCGCCCAAAAGAGGTTATGGTAGTTACCACCAAGAGTTGCATCCCATCCCCTTTGAAATTTGCACCAAATTCATTTGAATTTTGATTTTAACTGTGGTGGCTAAGCGTCGGCCCAGCGGCACTTAGCCGCCAGTGCCAAAATTTTGATTTTTCATTTTTTGCTCCAAATTTGATCCAATTTTGCTCCTTTCATCATGGCCGTTCATTTTCATCATACATGCAAGAAAAACACAAAATACCTTCCATTAAAGTGCAATAGCATTAAAAATAGGTATAAAAATGTGCATAAAATACTATATATTTTAGGTGTATCAAAATCCCCCAAACTTAAAATGCTACTTGTCCTCAAGTGACAGTTAATCTCATAAAATATTTTAACATGCAAATTATGTAATGAGTTTCTTAGGAAGATAACAAAATTTTGTTCTAGAAATAGAATAGTCCAATTTAAAAAAAATTTAAGTAATTAAAACCAACTTAAAGTTTAGAAAGTTTTTATGTAAAGGAAAATGACAAATATAAGTTTCTATCTATTTCAGAAATATTTGTAGATTTTTCAAAATATAGGATTCAAACACTTATTTTCTCACTTAAAAATCTTTATTTGAAAATAATTTTACTTACTAAATTATAACTTTAAGCTTTAGATTTTCTCTGAACTTAAATCTTAAACTTTAGGTATGAAACCAATTTTTGATTAGGCCCTTAAATCCTCAAGCTTCTCCTCCCTTTTCATGTACTATTTTTCACTTTTTCTCTCTTTTTTTATTTATTTATAAAGCATGGATTACTATATCTAGATAGGCCTTTAATGATTTTGAATTCCACCCTTCCATTTAAAATAAAGGTCAGATATACATCTTTTACTTAAAAATCATAATAATAGTATTTGAAAATTATTCTTCAATAAAATAAATTTAAGCTTTGAAGAATAAAAGTCAAATCTTCTATTTATCCAAAAATACAAAACTTCTTACTAAAGATAGTTTAAATTTATTTAACACCTCTTCATTAAGAAAATTTTAACTCTAAGTTTTTCATGATTACTATAAATTTTAACTAAATTCTTTTATTCATTTCTATATTTAAAATTTTGTTCCCCTAATATAACTTCATGTACATAATTGTTCTCAATCAAAAATATGATTTATTTTTAAGAATTTTTTAGAATCAAATAAAATTTTAGGTTTTTGAAAATCTTTGTTTTTAAAAAAAATAAATCCCCCCAAACTTTAATTTTTTAAATTAAGATAAAACATTTAAGCATAAGAAATGATATATGGGTGAGAAATAAAAACTGACATATCATGCTTGTAGGAATTTTTAATATCCTAATATGCAAGTATAACAATTTAAATAACAGGAGTAAAATGAAATCAAATTTATAAGTGATGAAAGCAAAAAGCATGAAATGGAGCAAATTTCGATCAAAAAAGGAAGAAATTCATGCAAAATGAACTAAGTCGCCGACGGCGAGATCGAGCCCGCCGACGGCGAGATCATGAGGAGAATTTTTGAAGGATTTGCAACTACCTCGCCGACAGCGAGCCCGAGCCAGCCGATGGCGAGATCGCATGGTTTGGAGACCTTCTAAAACCCCGCCGACGGAGAGGTCGTTTCTCGCTGACGGCGAGTCAGTTCAAAATGCTAGATACATTGAACCTGGACACTTTTGAAGAGGTGCTTAAGTACCCCTTGGACCTTTGTCTACCTCTATAAATAAAGGACGAATTTTAGTATGTTGAGTGTATATTTTTAAGAGTGTGTCTTCTGTATGTCAATTTTGGAGAGTCTTAGTGTCTACTTGGTGTCTAGTTTTAGTTTTAGTAAGTGTAATTAGTGAGTTTAGAAGTGTGTTGTACTAGAAGGAAAAGTCAAAGGAACTTCAAGGAGTTTGCTTGGGGAGGAAATCGAGATAAGTATCTTTGTTTATTGTTGTTAACTTTAAATTAAATTCATGCTTTGTTTAATTCCCATGCATTCTAAGTAGTTTTCTTAGTCTTTCTCCTTATTTATGAAATTATGTGAATTGATGAAATTAAATAGAAGTGCCTAATATATTAAAATACATTGTGATAATTTTTACTTAAAACTTAATTTACTTTTCAATCTGGCCCATTAATTTGTTAAAATATGTTGAATTATCAACTATAGTAAAGATTACATCCAATATTCAGGGAAGTCAAAAGCCTTAGAAGGAGGATGCAAATAAATAGGGAAATATTATGTATCGGACGTAGAATTGGACATTTTAGTGTGACAGACTAAAATATTCAATTTGGTCCTATTGTTTGAGAGCCGAAGTGTAGATGTTAGCCCTCGAGTGAGGGGAACGTGGGAGCTCGAAGTGGCAACCAGTATCCTCCCGACCTAGCTGCAGATTCAGTAATCAAACATAGGACTAGTTAATGTTCTTTGCACCTGGACCAATGGGTAAAGAATAGGAATGCTTCAATTTATCACAATACAATAAAAATTCTATTTGAATTCATCATTCACTTAATTTTCTAAAAACAAGGAGAAGGATACTTTTTCTGAAATCTTTAAATCTACTTTATTTAAAGCATTAGTTTACTTTAGTTCACTTTAGTTACATATTATAAATTTCCGTATACTATATTAGTAAGTAAATACTTTTAAATTTAGCTGTTAAAAATCTTTTAAAACTTCCCCGTGGGATCGATAATCAGGACTCCACTAGAGCCTCGTATTACTTCGATACGATACGTATACTTGCGTAGAATCCACATTATACATTCCATCATAAAATTAAAAATATATTAAGCGGGATCAAGTTTTTGGTGCCGTTGCTATTTTTGTAAACATTAAAAAGTGGATCAATTTTTTGGCGTCGTTATCGGGGATGTAAAGAAATTATTTACTAGAGTAACAGACTATTTTAAAATTTATTTTACAAAATTGTATGCATAAATTTGGAAACGAAAATTTAATACCTTACGATTCAGAAGTAGAGCGTACAATTAAAAGAATTAGAAAACAAAAAAGAGAAATTATAAATTTAACACAAATGGCGAATATTCCTAAAAATGAAAATATCAATAACAGAGACCATTAAGAGATTATGCCAACCCTACATTAGATGAAATTCATTTAACTATTCAAAACCCTGATGTAGCTGCTAACTCATTTGAACTGAAACCTGCAATTATCCAAATGGTACAAAACAATCAATTTAGTGGTTCACCTACTGAAGATCCTAATTTACATCTTGCTAGTTTTTTAGAACTATGTACAACTTTCAAATATGAAGAAGTATCTAACGATGCTATTAGACTTAGACTTTTTCCTTTTTCTTTAAGGGATAAGGCTAAAATGTGGTTAAATTCGTTAGCACCTGGATCTATTAAAACTTGGGGAGAATTATCACAAAAATTTCTATCCAAATACTTTCCACCATCTAAAACTGCTAAGCTTAGAAATGATATAACTTCTTTTAGTCAGTTTGATGGAGAATCAATATATGAAGCTTGGGAGAGATTTAAAGAACCTCTTAGGAAATGCCCACATCATGCGTTACCAGATTGGTTAATTATTCAAACTTTCTGTAATGGATTAGTAGGATCTCTTAGATCAATCATCGATGTTGCTGCTGGAGGATCATTAATGTCAAAACCATTTGATAAAGCCTATGCAATAATCGAAGAAATGGCTACCAATAATTTTCAATGGCCTACTGATAGAATGGATCCAAAAAAGATAGCCAGTATTCATGAAAATGATGTAATATCTATGTTAGCTTCGCAAATTGGTGCTATAACTAAAAAATTAGATCATTTTGGAATGAATTACACTCCAACTATATTAGAAGAAAACTTATCTGGACAACTTATAGAATCCCAATCTCATTATGAAACTATAAATGCTATTAATAACAGACCCAATAATCCTTATGCGAATTATTATAATCCCGGATGGAACAATTATCCTAATTTTAATTGAAATAATAATACAACTAATCAGCCATGGATGAATAATATAACACAACCATTAGGAAATCCCTCTAACCAAGGAAATTCTAATTATAAACCTAGTTATCCACCTGGATTTAATAATAATAACCCTCAATTTAAAGATAAGAAAGTATCTATAGAGGAATTAATATTAAATATGGGTCAACATTTACAAAATCAAGGAAATCAATTACAAAATCAAGCAAATCAATTACAAATACAAGGAAACAAATTACAAAATCAAGGAATAGCTATTAAAAATATTGAAACTCAACTTGGACATATAGCTACCGCGCTTAATAATAGAATACCTGGAACATTTCCTAGTAATGTGGAAATAAATCCCAAAGACAAAGGAAATGAACAAATTAAATTGATACAATTACGAAGTGGAAAAGAATTAGAACCTCAAATTCAGAAAGAACATGAAAGTTAAAAAGAGGAAGTGGAAATCAAAAAGGAAAAGAATCAACAAGATCCAAACTTAGAAAATCCTTTAATACCAATGAAAATTTCTATTGAAAAACCTCCACCACCATTTCCTCAACGACTAAATCAACATAAAAAAGATAAATAGTTTGCTAAATTCCTTGAAATTCTGAAGAAATTAAAAATAAATATTCCTTTCGTAGAAGCTTTAGAACAGATGCCAAACTATGTAAAATTCATGAAAGATATTCTAAATAAAAAAAGAAATTTACCGATAATGAAACGGTCGCACTTAGTGAAAAGTGTAGTGCTATTATTCAGAAAAAGCTTCCTGAAAAATTAAAAGATCTTGGTAGTTTCACTATACCCTGAAATATTGGAGAAAAATTCTATGGAAAAGCTTTGTATGACTTAGAAGCAAGCATCAATTTAATACCTCTATCAATTTTTAAGAGATTAGGATTGGGAGAAATTTCACCTACTTCAGTAACCCTTCAGTTAGCTGATCGTTCTGTTACATATCCTAAGGGAGTTATTGAAGATGTTTTAGTAAAAGTGAATAAATTTATCTTCCCTGTAGATTTTATTGTTTTAGATATGGAAGAAGATAAAGAAATTCCTATCATTTTAGGAAGACCATTTTTAGTCACTGGGAAAGCTATGATTGATGTTCAGAAAGCAGAATTAACTATGAGAGTAAATGACCAAAAAGTAACTTTTAATATTGCTAAATCAAAGAAATATCCTGCGCTAGAAAAAGATGATGAGTGTTTTTGAATGGAAGTACTCGATCATTTACAAAAAGAACATTTTAAGGAATATTATGAAGAAAAATTAGAAAATTAAAATACTGAATTAATTGAAAAAGCCGATATAAATGAAGAACTAAATTATATTCAAGAGAAATTTGAATTTTTGGATAACACAGAAAACACTAAAAAAATTATAGTTCCATCGATTATTAAACCTCCTGAACTTGAGTTAAAAATGTTACATAATCATTTGAAATATGCTTACTTAGGTAATTTTTCAACTCTACCAGTTATTATTTCATCTGAATTTAATGAATCTCAAGAACAAAAACTTTTAGATACCTTAAAAAAATATAAGAAAATTTTTTGTTGGACTTTAGCAGATATTAAAGGAATTAGTCCTTCAATCTGTATGCATAGAAATATTTTAGATAATGAACATAAGCCTAAAGTAGATCCCTAAAGGAGATTAAACCCGATAATGAAAGAAGTAGTCAAGAAAGAAATTTTAAAATGGTTAGATAATGGTATTATATATCATATTCCTGACAGTGCTTGGGTAAGTCCAATTCACTGTGTGCCTAAGAAAGGAGGAGTGACCGTAAAAGCTAATGAAAATAATGATCTTATCCCTATAAGATAAGTTACTGGATGGCGAATATGTATTGATTATAGAAAATTAAACTCAGCCACCAGGAAAGATCACTTTCCTTTACCATTTCTAGACCATATGTTAGATAGATTAGCCGGACATAAGAATTTTTGTTTCTTAGATGGATATACCGGTTATCATCAAATACAAATTGCTCCTGAAGATCAAGACAAAACTACATTTACTAGTCCTTATGAAACTTTCGCTTTTCGAAGGATGCCTTTTGGATTATGTAATGCACCTGCAACATTCCAGAGATGTATGATGTCTATATTTAGTAAATTAATTGATAATGGAATAGAAGTATTTATGGATGATTTCTCTGTATTTGGAACATCATTTGACACATGCTTAAATCAAATTAAAAAAGTATTTGAAGTATGTGAGAAAACTAATTTAGTTCTTAATTGGGAGAAATGTCAATTTATGGTTGCGAGCGGCATTGTATTAGGGCATAAAATTTCGGAAAAGGGCATGGAAGTAGACCCGCAAAAATTCAAGTTATAGCTTAAATTACCACCTCCAACTACGGTGAAAGGGGTAAGAAGTTTTCTTAGACATGTTGGATTCTACAGACGTTATATAAAAGATTTTTCAAAAATTACTAAACCTCTATGCCAACTTCTTGAAAAGGACAAGAAATTTGAATTTACAACTGAATGTCTGAATGCTTTCGAATTATTAAAAGATAAATTAATTATAGCACCTATAATAGTTTCACCTAATTGGGAGAAACCATTTGAGCTTATGTGGGATACTAGTGATTATGCTATAGGAGCAGTTCTTGGGCAAAGATATGATAAGATTTTCAAAGTTATATATTATGCTAGTAAAACTCTAAATGATGCTGAAATAAACTATACAGTTACGGAAAGAGAATTATTAGCAGTTGTATATGCTTTTAATAAATTTCGGCATTATCTAATAGGAACTAAATGTATTGTGCATACTGATCACTCTGCTATAAAGAATTTAATGCAAAAGAAGGATTATAAACCAAGATTAATTAGATAGATGTTATTAATGCAAGAATTTGATTTTGAGATTGTTAACAAAAAGGGAACTGATAATCAAATTGTTGATCATTTATCAAGATTAGAATATCATGAATTATCCGATGCCGATAATGAAATTATAGACGATTTTCCCGATGAATAACTTTATAATATAAATGAGTGGAAAATACCATGGTATGCTGATATAGTAAATTATATTGTAAGTGACATTTTACCACCTATGTTAACTTTGCAACAACAGAAAAAATTCATTCATGATACTAAAACATATTTTTGGGATGAACCATATTTATATAAGCAATGTAAGGATTTAATTATTAGAAGATGTGTGCCTTATGAAGAAACTGAACCAATTATTCAAAAATGTCATGATTCTGATTTTGGAGGACATTTTGGGACTGATAAAACTGCGTATAAAATTATACAATCTGGATTCTACTGGTCTGCTCTATTTAGATATGTATACAGATATATAAAAACCTGCAATAAATGCCAAAGAGTAGAAAATATATCAAGGAAAAATGAAATGCCTCTGAATTTTATATTAGAAGTTGAAATTTTTGATGTTTGGGGATTAGATTTCATGCGACCTTTTATTCCTTCATTTGGAAACTCATATATATTAGTAGCTATTGATTATGTTTCCAAATGGATTGAAGCGCAAGCTTTATCTAGGTGTTATGCTAGAAGTGTTTCAAAATTTTTAATGAAAAATATTTTTACTAGATTTGGAATGCTGAGAGTGATTATCACTGACGGAGGAACTCATTTTAGAAATAAATATCTTCACAAACTAGTAGAAAAATATAATATTATTCATAAGATATCAATCGCTTATCATCCACAAACTAGTGGATTAACTGAAGTTTCTAATCGAGAGATTAAGCGTATTTTAAAAAAGTCTGTAAACCCTAATAGATTAGACTGGTCTATAAGACTAGACACTGCATTATGGGCATACAGGACTGCTTACAAAACTCCGATTAAAATGACTCCTTCCAGACTTATATATGGAAAAACTTGCCACTTACCAGTTGAATTAGAACATAAAGCATATTGGGCAATTAAAGAATTTAATTATAATATGAAAGAAGCTGATGAGAAGAGATTGTTGCAATTAAATGAATTAGAAGAATTAAGGAATGAATCATATGATAATGATAGGATTTATAAATAAAGGATGAAATTATGGCATGATCGGAAGATTAATCAGAGAAATTTTGAACCAGGACAAGAAGTTTTGCTATATAATACTAGATTGAAATTATTTCCTGGGAAATTGAAATCTCGATGGTTAGGACCTTTCACTATAACTCAAATATTTTCATATGGAACTATAGAAATTGAAGATCCAAAAATAGGACATAGATTTAAGGTAAACGGACATAGATTAAAACCATATTTCGAAGGAAGAAGACCAAATTTTAAAGAGGTTTTAATGCTTAGTCGACCTGATTACTAACTGAAATTAAGTCGAGCTGATGACGTTAAACCAAGCGCTTTATGGGAGGCAACCCATAGTAGTTTTTTTATTTTAATTATATAAAAATTAGTGAGTTTGTATTATTAAAACAATCTTACTACTCAATTTTTTTAATTAGAATCATCACAAATTTGAACCTATATGATGAGATCAGAAAATATTCAAACCAGAGCGAAATTGGGCAATTTTACGGAATCTCGCCGACGGCGAGGTCGATTCTCACCGACAGCGAGAACGGCGCCAAATTACATTTCAATTTATAACGAGCTCGCCGATGGCGAGAAACTGCCCGCCGACAGCGAGATCGCGTGCCATATTTTAAATCAGTTTTATAACTAGCTCGCCGACGGTGAGAAACTTCTCGCCGACGGCGAAGCAATTGAAAAATTGGTTTCTTAAGTTTTTTTGTGTGGTTTTGGACGGTTCTAAAGCCATTTCTTTGTAGAAAACCATCCCAAATACATTCTTACACTGTTTTCTTCCTAAGAAATGACTAGAAACCATTCCTTTTAATCCGAAATGGCCACCAAACTCTTAGAAACCAGAAAAATTGGAGGTTTCAACCGAAGAAAATTCATCAGTTCGGAGGCGCAGCGTATTTTCAACAAAGTTTTGATGAAAAAGCGACTTATTAAAGAAAGGGGATTTGTCAATAGAGGAGTAGAAAATTCCACCACAAAAATTGAAGAAATGATCGCACAGCGGCATTGGGAGGTATTTTGCTATACGACATCCGCTGTAGTTATTCCTGTAGTTAAAGAGTTTTACTCTAATCTACATGCGATCAATAATGGAAGTGTCTAAGTCAGAGGAAGATGGGTAACATTTACTTCTTCAAGGGTAAATGAATTATTTTCTATAGAAAATACCCCTGTCTGTCATTATTCAAACTTTGTTCCTTCAAGATACAATATGAACGAGATTTATAGATACCTGACCAACGAACCTGATGATTTGGAGTTGCGTGAAGACGGGTATGTCAGTTTTTATGCATCACTTCTTAACCCTGTCTCGAAGCATTGACATTTCTTTATCTCATCAAAATTATTACCCACTATGAGGGTAAATAAGGTTTCAAAGGAATGCGCTATATTAAATTACTGTATTCAAATTGGACTACCTATCGATGTTGGATCAATTATAGTAAAATCTGCATTGGGATTGATTGTGCATGGGTCAGTTCATGGACTTGGACACCCATCGACTATATTTGCTTTATGCAGTCAGTACCAAGTTTCTTATGAGGCCTGGGAAAAGATACTTTTGCCATGGAAACTACTCGATCCTACGGATATGTTTCCAACTTTGGATAACAATGATGAGATTACCATTATTTCTGATAGAGCATCACAGAACAATTCTTTAGCAAGGCCTCTTACTGATAAAACAAATTTCATTCTGAAAAAGATTAAAGGATTAGAGAAAGAATTGCAAAACGTGATGAATTCTATCGATAATATCTCTGATATGTTTGATCACATTGACTGGAGGATGAAGGAGCACTTTGATCATACTGGACATCTGGAGGCCAATTTTATTCATTTACTAAGACAAAAAGGGTGGATTGATGAAGAATGCTAGCGAATTCCCTTTCAGGCCTTTCTACAATTTATTTGTGCACCTGCGTCACATCGGAAATATCAGAGAGGATGTTAGTTCAGACACTGGGGAGTAGTAAAGATTTCTATCTTATGTTATATTTGTGTGTGTATTTGTGTTGATTTGGATTTAGGTTTTATTATGATTTGAATTTTAATTTGATCATCTCAGATTTGATGAAATTATATGTATTTGTTATGTCTCAGCATTTAGTGTATAGTGGTTTGGATTGCGATGCTGAGTATTATGGATTTAGACATTTAAGTTAAGTATGTTGTTAGTTGTTAGTGTGATGTTTAAAGTCTCATGGATTTCATATATAAAGCTATATTGTTTGTGTTGTGTGAACTTTTTGTGAGTATAAGTATCTAATCTTCATACTAAATTATTAAATTAAGTGATCAGAAGATTGATTAGGGGCAAATCGAGGTTGAAAATGATTGACGAATTTCAAAAATTTAAAATTTTGGGATCTAGCCGACGGTGAGAATTATCCCGCCGACAGTGAGAGAAATCCCGCTAACAGCGAGAATGATCTCGCTGACAGTGAATTTTTTCCGAAACTTTTGCCTCTGTCAAATTAATTACCTCGCCGACAGCGAGATTGCGAAAAGTCTTATATTTGACCAGTTAATCGACACTATTCATCATCCCCTTCCTCAAAACTTCGAAAAAACCGACCTAAGGCTTGTGAGATCTTGGATTTGAGGTGATTTCAACACTTTTTGACACCAGATTTCATCTTCCTTTGGTAAGAGCTTCACTCCTATGCAAAAATTTTTGATTTTCACCATGGATTTCTTCTACATTGGGAAATTTTGAAAAACTTTGAAATGTGGAGAAAATACTTGGAAGAAATTCATGGAGATTGATTTAAATGGATTTTAGATGTTATAGGAAGCCTTTTTAGTAATATTTGGGAGTTTAGTTGAGATTATTTGCAAATTTCACAGATCGAAAATGGCTCCACGACAAAAGCGACGGTTGGATTATGACGAAACCCGATTTGTGAATGCAAAAGCACAATCAAGATATTTTCACAACATTCAATCAATAAAATGCATTCAAGATTGAGTTTTTAAGAATCCAGGAGGAGAGGTGGAGCGAGTAATAAAGGAAAAAGGATGGGAGAATTTTTGCTATGTTGCATACAGAGCAGCTGTGGAGGTTGTTAAGGAGTTCTATGTTAATTTGACTACAGCTGAAGATGCACCAATCAAGGTCCGGGGATTTTTGGTAGAATTTAACGCTGCAAGGATAAACTTGTTCTATGAAGTTCGTGATCTGCATCTTAGCGAGTACGAGACTTTTGGGACGATGGAAGGACCACTGGAAGAGGTGATCGACTTTCTCACTGATGGGAAAGGCGTCTGGAAGATCAAGCAGCGGGAAAGGGTAAATTTTCCTCTTTCTATGTTAAATGCAACTTCAAAAGCTCGACACTTATTTTATTTGTTCTACTTTGTTACCTACTTACCACCATAGTGAGGCAACAAGAGATAGAGCAGTTCTGAATTTCTGTATTCATAACCAAAAAAGTATTAATGTGGGAAGTGTAATTTATAAGAATATATTAGCCACCTCAAGAAGTGAAAGTGGAGGAGGACTAGGACATCCTGGTCTTATCCATGCACACTGCCAATTATCTGGGGTAGAGGCAAGAGATGATGAGGAATGGGTTGAGCCTATGAAACCCATTACTCTGGCTAATATTAAGAAATATGAATCCCACGAAGGATGGAGATCTGGGACAAGGGATTATGTACCTTCTTCAAGTATAGATGTACCCTCTACTAGTTATGAACTCCCTCAGTACACCACTCCTACCCTTCAAGATCAGATGAATGAGCTGACCCTAAGTAGAAAGAGTTTTGAACAATTTGGAGAGAATATGGAAAGAAAATTTGAGCATATGGATCACAGGATTTATGGCTTGGAAAGTGTCGGCATATTTTTAGGTTGTGTGTTGTATTTTTGAAAAGGGGTCGCCTACAGAAATTGTCGGCGTATTTTTTATTTTAAATTTAATTTAAATAAATATATATATAATTTAGAAAGTAGTATTTTATTTTGAAAATAATTTTAAATTTCAAAGTTTTAAGACATGAAATCAAACTGATCTCACATCCCGAATAGTTTATATAAACGAGCAGCGCACCACAAACTGAGTATCTATCCCGAGGAATAGACACTGCTTGATGATGGGGCTCGATTAAATAAACTAGGAGATTTGTGACATCCGTTTGATCTGCGAACCAATTTTATAAGCCGACAAGTTCCTCTGCTTAATATAAAGGAATTAAGCAGGGTTTATATTACCTGGGTTCTTAAAGTTCCCTATAAGGGCAAACCCCTATAGTTAATTACATCTTAAATGACGGGAATCATTTAAGAAAACTCTTGATAATGATCAGTGGTTTTGCTCTCAAGAATTTCAAAGTTTAAGGTTTTCAAAGGATTGGATTTTGGAAATTCAAAAGGGAATGACTCAAAATTTGGAACAATTTATTTTTGAGAATCCAAAGGAGGAGAAGTAAGAGAAGCTGAGGATCCAAGAAGAATCTTGGCAACTTCCCAAATTTTCCTATTGTTTGGCTTAGATTTGAGAAAATCCTAATATTATCTAATATTTCAATCTTGCCAATTTCAGTTAATTAGGACTTATATTCGTATGACATAATTATACAATCAGCCTAGAAAAATGTGAGGGTTTATGTCGTACCAAATGACTACCTCAGAGTCCTAAAACCGGTTAGGGCTTAATTTACATGATCATGCAAATGCCTAAAGAAGAGTTGAGGATTTATGTTGCGCTAGGCAAACCACCTCGAAGTCCTATGGCTTGGTTATTTAATTCTAAGAAGGTTTAGCTGAAGTAGATCCGCGTTTTGTTGATGACGATGGTCGTGCTGCCCACCATGCTCCGAGCTCCTTGTTGTTGCAGAGGTTTAGTTTTAGAAGTCATAAATCAGGAGATGAGAGAAGTGTTTTGGTTTAGAGAAAATCTTAAAATCCAAGTGTTTTTAATATTTTAATTAAAACAAATCTTAAAGTTGATTAAACAGAACCGATTAAGATCCCACGGTTCCGTCATCCCGGCACCGTTATTTTCATCGAATTCACTTAGTCCGGATGAATTTGCTAAACTCAACCGAATGAGTTCCACACTTTCATTTAGACCGTGGGAAATCCCGTTAGCAACACGTGGGTTAGATCATCCGAGGTATTCCCGATCGTTCAACGAGACGTTTTAATTTAGTTGTAATTGTAGTTTTGTGTTCGTTTGTGATTAAATTTTGAGTTGTTTTATATTTTAAAATGTCGTGGCGGTGATTTTTATCTTGTAATGACTTTTAATTTAGTTTTGGTTTCAGTTCAGGGACTATCCTAAAGGTTTTGTTTTTCATGTAACAGTTGTTTATCATGCAAGAAAAGTAAAGTGCATTTGCAATAGAGTAAATTGCAATAAAATAAAAGCGTACTTCCCATCATCCCAAGCTGCACTTAAAACACATGTTAAGGCATTTAAATATTCCAACAAGTAACTAGGTAAAGCTAAGGGAAAGGTTTTGGTTGTCTACCAAAGTCCTAATCCTATAGCTAGTCATCTCCTATGATGTCTAGGTTCTAGTATTTTAGTTTAAGGATGATTTTCTTCATCAAAGAACAATTAAGTTCAATTGTTCTTATAAACATCCTATCATATTGAGGAAGTGCTTAAGACGAGTCTTAAACATCTTTTCAATACCTCTAGGATTGTTTTAAGTCTAAGAGAATTTAATTATACAAGTGAATTAATCATCCGGGAGTTCAAGTTTTGTTATCTTGCTCAGTGAATTATGACATTTGAATATCCTATAAGTGCAGTAACACTTCACTTGATGCCTCATTTAAGAGTTATAATAATAAGAGCTTTTAAAAAGGGCAAATCAAATTATTAAATATTTTAATGATTTAATTTTAATTTTTATTTAATTATAGAAAATTAGTTTAAGTTTGGAATAGTGTTCAAGTTATTTTAGATTTAATTCTTAATGATTTCCTTTAGGTTTGTTATTAAATGATTTTAATTTAATTTAATTCAATTCAATTTAATTTTTGATTTAATTTAATTTAATTTAATTTAATTTTAATTTAGTTTAATTTCAATTTAATTTCAATTTAATTTAATTTAATTTAATTTCAATTTAATTTTAATTTAATTTCAATTTTAATTTAATTTAATTTAATTTAATTTAATTTAATTTGATTTCAATTTAATTTTAATTTAATTTAATTTTAATTTAATTTAATTTCAATTTAATTTTAATTTAATTTCAATTTTAATTTAATTGAGATTATTCTTTTAATTTTCCTTTTAAGTATTATTGAAGTGATTTATTTAGGGATTTTTAAATTAAAGAATAAATATCTTCTTAAATAATATCCCTACTTTAATAATTTCAATTTTCCATTAATCTTCCAAATTTAATTAATTAATTAATTAAGATTTACTTTAATTATTCTTAAAATGATTGGCGGGTTCCTACCCTTAACCATTTAAGTTTCAATCATCCAAAAACCAGCCTAAATCAAATATTTTACCCTCCCTTTTTGATTAATCCTAAAATTTTAATTAAAGGTTGAAAATTTTAATTACCATTTTGCCCTTTAAACTTAATAATTTTATAACTCACTAAACTAAGCTCAAATGAACTTGAAATTTTTATGTGACCTCACTTATATGTCAACTAAGACATTAGAGGAGAAAATGTGATTTTTCTGTATTTAATTTATTTATGTAATTATTTTTATTGGAAAATAGGGGTTTTCAAGGAAAATTCAATAAAATGAACAAGGAAATGTTTCTATCCTTAAGAAATTTATGGGATGTTCCTAATGACCAGAGGACCATTTGGACCAATTTTGCTGATTTTTTGAATTATATTTTATTTATTATAATTATTTTGAATTTTGGAGTATTAATTAATTTTAAAATGAAATTAAAGTTGAAAAATGGATTTTATATTTTTCTTAAATCTCTCTGACCTCAAGGAGTCCAGAGAAACAAATTTTATATTTTTCTGATTTTTTTTTATTTATTAGAATTATTTTGGTGAAAAGGTTGGAAAATACATTTTTTAATATTAAAAAATTACATTAGGCCTTTAAAATTCAATATCTTTCCCAAGGCACTTAAGAAAAATATTTAGTTTGTTCCTAAATGATTAGAATTCAAAATGTGACATTTTGGTGATTTTTAATATTTTTATGATTTTCATTATTTTTTAATTATTAAAAATATTAAAATAATGATAAAAATCAACTTTTTTATAAAATTATAATTATAATTTTCCTAAGTTCCTCTGATATCAGAGAAGCTCTAAAACCATTTTTGTGAATTTTTGAAAAGCATTTTGTGCGTTATGAATTTTTGAAGTTTAATTTTACCCATTTTTGCTAAAGAGGCTTAATCAACCCATTTGGTGGGGTTAATCAAGTCCAATTGGTTTCAAATTTTTATTTGGTGTTCTCCTATCCCTAGAGGACAGTGGAGAATTGTTTTTAAGTTAATTTGATGTATGGTTAACCCTAATTAATTAGAGTTCAATTTTGAGTGTTTAGGCCAATTAGGGTTGTTCCAAGTGAATTATCTCAAAATTTATTTTTCCTAGGTCCCTTTAGTCACAAGAAACATCACCAAATTTTTCTAAAGTCAATCAATTTGAGGATTGACTCACTGTGGTGAAGTGTCCTGGTTTTGGGCTTAGATTTAAACTCTGAAATTGAGCTCACAGAGAGGAAATGGCAGGGTGATTTCAGTAGGGATCAAGTTCTCTGTGTGTAGAGAGTGGTCTGCGATGATTTTGGCAGGATTTTAGTAAGGTTTGGTTCAGTACCTCGCTTGGCCGTGAGGACGGGGTGTTTAAATAGGAGAGACTGGAGGGCCTCCCAGGGGGGTTTAATGGTTGGGATCACTGCTTCGGTGAGGAGAAGAACAGCTTGCAATGGCCATTTGGAGTGAGGCGGCTCGACAAGGTGGAATTCCAAAATTTGGCTCCTCCCCAGGTCTCGGCCATGGTGTTTTCCGGCGATCCAGGCGGCTGGCAGGCAGGCAAGGGTCACCCTCAAGTTCAGGTGGGTTAGGGCTGGAGTTTTGTGTAGGCAATTGAGCTTTGTCATGTGTAAAGGGCTTGGATTAAAATGGCATGGGGGAGAGGCCATTTTGGCTTAATTTGGTCCAATCCATGATTTTGGGTTAGGTTCACCTCCCAATGGCTGATTTGGGCTGAGGGAGGATCATTTGTATCAGCTAGAAAGGGGTGGTGAAGTCCCCATCTAAAGTGATGTGGCTAATCTTGGTTTAGTGTGTAACATGGAAGGGGTTAAAAAGCTTAATGAAGGTTTAAGAAAGGGGGCCCTCCTCTTGCTACTTTGGGTATGGTCACATGTCAAACATCCCATGGCTTCATATGGCTTGTACATGGCTTGTCTTTAACTCACATATGGCTTGGCAAGAGCTTGGTCAACTTTCATAAAAAAAGGATTTTGTGAATTTTGGCATTTTGATGGGAATTGTTATGGGGCTTGATTTGGAATTGTTTAATTGATAAATTAGGACTTTAGGAATGATTTTAAATTGAATTTTTGATGAGGGAAACTGTCATGAGGGCTTTAGATTGATTTGGGCTTTTGAATGTGGTAGAAGTGAGCTTTTAGGAAGGTTTAATGGAGTGGGCCTTTATGTTTAGCAATGGCCTTTTAGATAAAAAATTTTGTAAAGAGCCATGCCAAATAAATGTTGAATTTAGTTTAAGGATGTGTCTTGAATGATTTGAAGCAAATTTGAGTTGGTTTGGAATTGAATTGGGTTGAATTTGGGTTCATTTGGTAAATGGGCCAATGTAGGTCAAATTGGGCTAATTTGGGCCAATGTTGGGCTAAGGTTGAAATTGATGTAAAATTAATGTTGGGAAATGTTTATGGGAGTGTTTCAAAGAGGTTTTAACTTTGGTTGGGTTTTGGTTTTGGGACTTGGGCTTATTTAGGTTAGGTTTGGGTTTAGGTCAAAATTGGGCTTTTTGGTTTTGGGTTGAATTTGAGTGGGGTTTGGGTCCAAATTTTGGGCAAATTATGTTATTGTTTTGTTTGTGGGGATGTTAGGGAAGGTTTAGAAAAGGTTTGGGGTCAATTGGAGTTGAATTGGTTTGGTTTGGGCTAAGTTTGGGTCATGGGTCCAAATTGGGTTTTAAGGTCAAAAGTGAAATTGGACTCAAATGTTAATTAAATTGGACTTGGATTTGGTCTAGACTGATATTGTGGATATCAATTTGAAGTTTATAATTGAATTGGACCAAAATTGGGGTCAATTGGGTAGATTTGGTTTGACATTGGGTTCACTTGGGTTAAGAATGGGCTAAATTGGGGGTTTTGGTAAAAGTGGGGCAAATTGACAAATTTGGCCCATGGTGTAGTTAGACAAAATGAAATTGGAAATATTTGGGATGTTTTGGAATTTTCTGGGAATTTTCTGAATTTTTGGATTTTTTGGCTAAGAAGGGCATTTTGGGTATTTGGAGGGTATTGGGTGGTACTTTTGGAATTTTTGGTATTTTTGGATATGGATGATCAATTTGATTGATGAGGAAATGTTCAAGGTTAATTTTGGGGAATTTTGGGTGATTTGGAAATTTTGGAGGATTTGGGCAATTTTAAGGGCTTATGGTAGGCTTGATAGGTGTAGGGTCCCCGGGGCCAAAAATTGAAATTTTGGAAGAATGAAGATTGATCAAATATAAGTGAAATGGAATCACTTTGATTGAGCCATGAAGTCATATTAAGCCTATATGAGCCATGAGAGGACTCATTTGAGGCATTCACTATGTTGTTCCTAACCCTCTTAGTCAGGGGCTTAGGGGTTAAGGTCCATCCATATGAATTACCTACATGAGTCAAGGAGTCAAGTTGGGTGAGAGTGTGGTTTTAGGATTTTGATTGTGTGTGTGAGAGTGTAGAGTATGAGTGTAGTGAGTGTGTAAGTCAACCCTCACCAGACCAAGCCACCCAGGGTGGTCCTAAGGCCAAAGAGTCTTATAGGGAACTCATCCTTTAAACCTTCACTTTCGATCTCAACCCTCTAGGTGATTAGGGGTCTACAGATCAAGCTTGTGGGGTTTGTAGGGAGACAAGAAGTGGTTCAAATTTCTAAGGGATGGGTCCCAATTCTATTCCTCTAAGATAGTCAAAGGAAAAGCCTAAGGCTAGATCCTAAACACTAAAGAGGGAAGAGAAGACCTCATCAAAAATGAGGTCAACAAATGGACACCCAATAGGTGGGGTGTGCTAACCAAGCACACCGTGCGTATTGGCGTTGACCGAAGAGATCAACAAAACCAAAACAGATGTCCAAGTGACAAACTTAGGACGAAGTGTAAGAAATTTCCACTGGGGAGTATCAGGTAAATCTCCAAGAGTGAAGATTCCAGAACTCTCGCTGGGTAAAAAGGAGGTGAATTTCAGATCACAAGATTTCAAGAGATTGGATCCTAGATTTGTTTCATTTTCTATTTCAAGTTTTAATTATGAGTTTGAATTTTGATTTGAGTTTCAATTTTGATTTTATGCGGAGAAAAGAGTAGGGCTAAGGCCCACCCGAATGCATTTGTATGTTGAGAAGGAAGTAGGACTGAACCTATTCCAAATGTGTATGCTGAGAAGAACTAGGGGTGAACCTATCCCAAATGCTGAGGAAGAATAGGATAAAGCCTATCCAAAATGCAGAATGCTTTAATTTCAATTTCTTACTGAGAGGATCAAATTTTGAGATTGCTGAGAAAGGAGTAGGACTGTGCCTATCCCGAGTACTGAGAATTGCTGAGAAGGGAGTAGGGCGGAAGCCTATCCCGAATGCTGAGAATTTTTGAGATGGGAGTAGGGCGGAAGCCTATCCCGAATGCTAAGATTTGCTGAGATGGGAGTAGGGCGGAAGCCTATCCTGAATGCTGAGATTGCTGAGATGGGAGTAGGGCGGAAGCCTATCCTGAATGTTGAGATTTGTTGAGATAGGAGTAGGGCGGAAGCCCATCCCTAATGCTGAGATTGCTGAGATGGGAGTAGGGCACTGAGATTGCTGAGATAGGAGTAGGGCAGAAGCCTATCCCGAATGCTGAGATTGAAGAATTTTGTTGAAATTTATTTATGCAGATATTGAGGGAAATTTTGCTGAGGTCCATGGGGAATTTTTGCTGAGATTCAGTTTATGCAGTGGTTGTGAAAGATTTTGTTGACTATGAAGAATTTTACTGAGATTTGGATTTAGCGGGAGATCGAAATGAGATATGAAAGTGCTCCATATCCCATGGGAATCAATCAAAGTCTGATTACTTGGCGAAGGGTACGAACCTATGCCATCCGAATCAAATTGAAGATTCCTCGTGATTCTGAAATCATCCCGAGAGAGGGTTTCAAAGGAGGTCTGGAATAGATTTTGATTTGAAGAAGGATTGGAGGATTTGAAAAGATGGACGTAAACTGGAATTCAATTTGAGCAATAAATTTGTTTTGTTTGTCCTTTAACTATCCCATTTTTTGTATGGTTTATTTGGTGTTCATGTGGATTTGAAATTCTTTTAAATGTTTGGATTTTTATGAAGAGAGTTCCTATTCATTTTCCTTTTCTTTTCTGTTCTTTGTTCGAAGTTCATTTAACTTTAATGGTGTTTCCCAGTCAATTTGCACAAAAAGAGGTGAAGACAAAATGTGACATGGTCACTTTCATTCCAATCTTGTTGAAGATACATCATACAACTCGATCTGAAATATTTCTCATACAATCCATGACTCAAAACGGACTATGTATGATTCTTGTTGATCCATCCAAAAAGTATATGTTAAATCCATGTCTGAATAATGAGATACACGGTCAATAACATCACCTTCCAAGCCATCCTTGGCAGGAATGTCGCATGGATGTGCATTGGAGGTGTGTTATTTCCCGTGAAACTCACAGCTCGTAGGGCCGGAGACTCTCCAATTCTGGATCTGGCTGGAAGTGGTATGGTGCCTTTCTGTCATCCATCCTTCTAAAAGTGACGGAGATCCTCTCCACTGGTACTCCCGGTATACAATGTTTTGCGACGTCTGCTCCATTTCCTTGTAATATCATGACGGAACCTACCGGAAGTGGTATCTCCACCGGCCCTCGGAACTTACCCGGGCCTGCGATCCGGAGGTGAGATTTGAACATGATATTGCATTGGTTGACGAATGAAACTGTGCAGAAAGGTCTGACAAAGTCATGGTGGTCTATGTGTGGATGTATGCAGTCGCCCTCCTGATAAATGTTAATGATGCAACTATTGGGTATGCAGTCTACTGGCATTACCCTCCACGTTATCATTCTCTTCACCATTCTTTTAATTATTCTCGGCATTGGATCCACCTCACCGTGACGGAGTATCCCTGGTGGATTTCCTTTTCTGTCTTCTGCGAAGTTATAGCAACATCCGTATTGTATTGTGACTCTTCCTTTCCCTGGCATCCATTTTCGGGGTTCCGAATAAGTCTTTTCTCTCAGACGGCCTGCTCGACACATCTTCTGAAGTTCTAAAATGCAATCCACAATCTGCTATTGCTCGTACTATGAGAATACACCTGTGTGTAACTTGAGGCCTTCCAAATTGTTGATTCTTTGGCTCCTAATCCTTTCAAAGTATTCGAAAGTCTTCTTCTCAACATTTTACATTCTTTCTAGTTCATATTCTGGGATGATCTGCAAGTGACGAGGCCTAGTAACGTATTGCGGGATGTATGGCTCAATCTCGTCACGTTCTCCTACATACCTTGGCTCCTCGGGGATTGTCTCTATCCGGACATCCTCCGGGGTTGCTTCCGCAACAAGGTTCTTCAAATATGGTATCTCTGCCCGGCGTCGAGGCACTGATTCTATCTCTGTTCTTCTTGGCACTTCTTTGATCTGTTCTGATTCTCTCAGCGTTGACTTTCTTCTTTGTGGTTCCTAGCGAACTGGTATCTTTGAAATGTGCGTGTCTGCGAAGGTGGTTGTTTCCTCGTGTTAATGTGCTGCAAGTTTAGTCAACATCTTACGGATACGGCGATTTTTATTCCTTCTTTGAGTAGCAGTGAGCGTAGCTCTCCTCACTTCTTGAATTTCTGCGGGCGCGGCGCTGACGAGCCTGCCCTCTACCGTGGAAAGTACTGACTTGATTTTCTTGCTTTCCTCGGTGTTTGTCTTTCTTTTCTTGTTGCTGGATTGGCGGCTTAGACCACCCATCTTCATCACTGTCTGGCTATGAAGCTCTTCTCGGTCAACTAGGACCCAATCATTTTCTTGATATTGTAGGCTGGCTGGTGTGAAGTCAGAATCAATTTCTATCACTGCTCCATCCTTCACCCTCTTTTCATTGAGTGCGAGACTCACGCCATTTTTAAAGTTTAGGACCAACCGCCCGTTCGATATTTCCCCGAAAAGAAGACAAGGAAAGGATCGAGGGCTGTACTAAGAACAAGAACATTAAGAAAGTATTTATCATCGAAGATTCTTATTCACTTATTCCAATTTTAATTTTTAAGGAAAGTAGGAAAAGATAAAGAAAGATCAGGAAAAAGATTTGATTTGAAAGGAAGGGTAAAACTTTAGTATTATGATTTTCACATATTTTATTTTTAATACATTTTTTATTTTATCCATTTTTATGTTTTTTGGATTCGGACCCAGTCACAAAGTGATTGCCTCAACTGTGTTTCTAGGGATAAGACTCTATTTTAGAGGCCACCCTTCGAAACATCAGGTTGCGTAATACTTCTTCAAATATCGTCCATTGATTGGAAGCATTTGTCATTCTCCTTAGCAATCCACAAGTTGGTAGGAGCCTCCTGAGTAGACTGCCTCGACCACAAACGGCCCTTCCCAAGTCAGTTCAAATTTGCCTCCTATCTTGCGATGTGCAAGAATAGGTCTTCTGAGAACAAGAACTAAGTCACCAACTTTGAAAGTTCTTGGGCGGACCCGATTTATCATGGGCCTCGGATCATCTTAGCTTGGTACAGTTCCAAATTTTGTTACGCTGCAAGTCCTTCTCCTTCCAAGTTTTCCAGTTCTTCCAGTCGTAATCTGGCATTTTCTTCTGTAGTAATTTTATTTGCAACTGCAATCCTGAGTGATGGAAGCTGGACTTCCAATGGCAACACTACCTCGGACCCATATACTAAAGCATAAGGCGTAGACTGAGTAGGAGTCTTGAAAGTCGTCCTATAGGCCCATAAGGCTTCTAACAACTTCTCGTGTCAATTTCTCTTGTTGTAGTCCAAAGTTTTCTTTAAAATTTGAACGAGAGTTTTATTAAAAGCCTCGGCCAAGCCGTTTGCTCTTGGGTAGTAGATTGTTGAGTATCGCTAATCGATTCCATGTCTTCTGACAAAATTATTGATTTTTGTGCTTCTGAATGAGGACCCATTATCTGAAATGATTCTGAGCGGTACTCCGAAACGGTAGAAGACTTGATTTTTGAAAAACTGTAGCACGTGGTGTGCCTTTACTTCTCTGAGTGGAACTGCTTCTGCCCATTTAGAAAAGTAGTCTGTAGCTGCGAGGATGAAGCGATGTCCTCTTGAAGAAGGTGGTTCTATCGGACCCACTATATATGTGCCCCAACACTCAAATGGCCACGACGCAATTGTCGGATGTAGCACATTTGGAGGTTGGTGTAGAACCACTCCGTGCACTTGGCACTGGTGACAACTTTTGGCAATCTTCATGCAATCGGTCATCATCGAGGGCCAGTAGTACCCTAGTATTTTAATTTTTATTTTCATTTTCGGACCCGACTGATGAGCGCCACAAAGTCCTGAATGCACTTCTTTGACAATTTCACGAGCTTCGGACTCGCTCGGGCATTTTAACCACATCTGATCAAAAGACCTTCTGTATAATGTATTATTTATTAATGCGTAAGACAGAGTTCTTTTCTTGATTTGATGGGCTAATGACTTATCATCTGGTAATTTCCCTGTTTGTAGGTAGTCTATTAGCGGTCGACGCCAATCTTCTGTGTTTTCCGTCACTGCTGCAACTGATTCTTCTGCTTTTTCTGATTTCTGTATCATATCCATGTCGAGCTATGATAGGACCTCTCGTCTTTGAACTGACACCTCAACTGACTCATCTTGTAAGCAGGCAAATTCTTTTGCAAGGTGAGCTAGCGCATCCGCGAGAGCATTTTCTCTTCTGGGGATCTTGTAGATTGTTACATTCGGAATTTGTTCCAACAGTTTCATGGCATACTGAAAGTATTGCTCGATTCTTGGCTTTAAAATTTTGTATTGTCCTGCGACCTATTGAATCATCAACTGAGAATCTCCGTAGATGTTGATATCCGTTATTCCCATTTGAATGGTCAGTTCTAGTCCTGTTATGAGGGCTTCGTATTCTGCCTCGTTGTTTGTGCACGGCTCTGTTAAGTGGTAGGAGTATCTTAACATCCCCCTCTCTGGTGTTATAAAGATTAGTCCGATTCCTGCCTTATCGGGCACTATCGTTTGCAATTCTTTATCTTTTTGTGCTGAGGATGCTCCGTCAAAGTATAGTTCCCAACGTCGATCATCAGTGTCTTCTAGGTTCATTATCTGTTCGTCTGGAAAATTGTCGTCGAGAGGCGAATCTGCTGGTAAAGGGTGTGCTACAAGGAAGTCAGCTAGCACTTGTCCCTTTACGGCACGAAGAGGAACGAAAGTTATGTCGAATTGCAATAGTATCATCGACCACCTGGCAAGTCTGCCATAAAGTGTTGGACGGGTCATCAAATATTGCAACGGATTAACTTTCGAGATAAGGTTGAGCTTATGAGAGAGCATGTAATGCCTGAGTTTCTGTGCGGCGAAGAACAGGGCCAAACAATGCTTCTCAATTGGAGGATACTTTACTTCCATCGGAATCAAAAGACGGCTTAAGTAGTAGAGAGCATTTTCTTTTCCCTAGTCATTGACCTGGGCTAGCAGGGCTCCAAGGGAGTCATTTAGAGCCACGGTATAAAGTATCAACGGTCTACTTGAGACTGAGGCTGCTAAGACAGGAGGTGTCATTAAGTATTGTTTAATGTCCTCGAAGGCCCATTGGCATTTCTCTTCCCAAACGAATTTGGTGTCCTTTTTAACTAATGCTGAGAAGGGCTGACACCTACCTGACAAGTTCGAGATAAAGCGTCGAAGATATGCCAGCTTCCCTTGAAAGGATCGTAACTGTTTTAAGGTTTTTGGAGGCGGCATCTCTAAGATAGCTTTAATCTTTTCCGGATCAATTTCAATCCCGCGATGTCGGATAACAAATCCTAAGAATTTTCCGGAGGTAACGCCTAAGGTGCATTTTAAGGGATTCATCTTAAGGTTGTATTGCCTTAGTCACTCGAAGACAATTCTCAAATCATACAGGTGGTCTTCCTTCAGTTTACTTTTGATGACCACATCGTCCACGTAGCACTTAACTTGGTTGTGAATGAGATCATCAAAAATCTTTGTCATTGCTCTTTGGTATGTTGCTCCTGCGTTCTTTAGTCTGAATGGCATTACTGTGTAGCAATACACTCCGATTGGTGTTCTGAATGTTGTGAGCTTTTCGTCTTCTGGTGCCATCTTTATCTGGTTGTACCCTGAAGATCTATCCATGAAAGAGAATATTTCATGTGTCGAAGCGATGTCGATCATTAACTCTGGAATTGGTAGTGGAAATTCATCCTTCGGACATGCTTTGTTCAAGTCTCTGAAATCCACGCAGATTCTGATTTGACCATTCTTCTTCCTGACTGGTACCACATTGGCTAGCCAAGTAGGATATTGTTCTTCACGGACAAATTTAGCGTCGATTAGCTTCTTAACTTCAACTATTACTTGTTGTTCAATTTCCAAACGCATCCTTCTGGAAGCTTGTCTGACTGGACGGAAGTAGGATCCACTCCTAGCCTGTAAACTGCAACTTCTGGAGCTAATCATGGCATTTCGTCGTAACTCCAAGCAAAACAGTTCTTGAATTCCATTAATAGCTTGATCATTTCCTCGGAATCTTCTTTATTGAGTAAGGAGCTAACAAAGGTTGGACTAGGCTTTTCGCTAGTACCTAAGTTAACTTCCATTAACTCGTCTATTGTAGATTTAATTTCTTCTTCGAACTCTGGTGGAGCGTCTCCAATTTGCAGATCTTCGAGCTCTTCTGTAGTTTCCAAGCAGTCTCCATTAGGTTCTCAAATCGTCAACTGAACCTACTGTGTCGAATCTGAGACCATGTTTTGAATTGGGAGGCCGACCGGCATTATTCCATAATTTTTCGAAGTGTTGTGATCGGCCTTTTGTCCATTGTCTAGGTAAGACACCACGCTGCATTAAATTTTGAACACAGGGAGAGTACCACTCAAAAGGTAATTCCATTAATTCAGAAGAAGTGACATCTTAAAATTGTACATCATTTTCAGTATTGGAAGAAGAAGTGTCACGGTAAAATTTGATTGGCTTTGCACCGCTGCTATGTACTTCTTTGACCACCATACCCGCGATCTTATTAAACTGGATCGGGGTCAGGGTCATAGTGTGCACATAGTGGTTAATCTTCTCGTATATCGATTTGTATTCTTCGTTCTTCTCATCTTCGAGAGAAATCTTAAATTGTTGTTTCTTTTGGTTTATTGTAGCTGCTTCTTCCTTGACTTCCTCTTCTTCCTCAGAGCTGTTTTCCCAATCAACGTTGATCACTGGCTTTTTCTGTCCAACTATCCCAGTGTCTCTTCAATGACCTCGTCCCCGGCCTCGACCTTAGATGCGAGTTCTGGAGAAACCTTCACCATCTCGTCGTAAGGGAGTGGTGAGTGACTGTTGGATTAGAACTTCAGGTTCTTCATTGTCTCGAATTTCTTTTGCTCATTTGGCATGGTGTTTCTGGAGAAGATTGTTTTTTTCAGAGGTGCGTAATAAGCTGCATCTTCATGGATTTCAATTTCATGTACAGAGGAAGGTTGCAAATCACCTTTAATGCATTGTTCTCCTCCTTCATAGTATTTTATGCACTGATGCAGAGACAATGGTACCATCCGGTTATCATGGATCCTTGGCCAGCCCAATAGAGCGTTGAACGATGTCTCAGAGTCAATTATGTGGAATTTTGCGGTTGTCTTTGCTAAGTCACCGGTCTTCATCAACAGTGTTATTGATCCAAGGGCTCTTTCTCCTTTCTTGTTGAATCCTCTTAGTAACATCTTATCCGCTTCAAGCTCGCGAGCATCAATTTCCAAGTATGCTAGCGTCCAAAGATTCATTATGTTGATTGACGCTCCTGGATCCACCAATACTCTGGAGAGCGTGAACTTTCCGATTGTAACTGAAATGTACAATGGTCGGTTGTGATCGGTTGTCCCAAGCAGTAGATCACTGTCCGTGAAGGTAACACCTCGCTGTTCCTTTAACAAGCAAACCTTGTCTAAGGAATCTCCGGCCATCTGAGCTAAACAAATCTCTGGATCAAGTAAGGCCTTGATCAGAGCTTCCCTCATCTCTTTTGATAAGATGAGAGCGTCGTAGATGCTCAGTTTGGCCGGTAGTTTCCTAAGATGGGCTAGCACGTTATAGTCCACTTTGTTACCATGTGTCTCAGTTTCTTAACGAATGGGCAATTCTTCTGCTGGGGTTGATTCTTCATGAATAACCACCTACTTTCCTTTGTCTTTGGACCCATTCTCGGAGGTAGAACCTTTCCGCTCCTTAAGTTGACTTCTGTGATTTCTTCTGAATCTGGTACTGAGTTTACAGGTGTCTCCTTTTGAATCGGTATGACAGGTACTTCTGGAGTCACTTCGGAATCTGAAAGCTTTAACTCTATTGTGATTGGAGTTCCTTGGAATTCACAAATAGATTCATTGCTTGTTAAACTTTCGTAGCCTTCTTGATGAATGTCTTCTTTGTCATCATGATCGTCGAGGTTGTGTATGATTTGAGAATTGTTATTGGTATCGAAATCGGGATCTGGATTAGATTGGTTGTCGTTAGTTACGTAATCATTAGAAACAGTCAAAATGTAGCCAACGCCATAACTCTTATCATTATAAGATCCTGCCGGAGCGAGCAAATAATCATACAGAGTCAGAGGTTTAAGGAATTTTTCCCCCGAATCGGAAACAACCATCCTAGGATAAGCAACCCCTAGTCTAGCCTTAGGAGCCTCAGTCCTTTCTTCTTCTACGATCTCCTTCTTTTCTATGATCTTTTCTTCCTGGGGCGGTTCTTCAATTGCAAGCGATAGCGCCGACTTGACAGGTTTCAAACTCTGAGTTGAAGCAAGTGCTGAAGCGGTTTGGATGCGATCCAAAATTTTCTTCGATGACTTCGTCCAAGCGGTACTCCATCCATCATTGGTGGTGTAAGGGTCTATCGAAACAATGGAATCCATTGAAATAACATTGACAGAACCTCCTTTCTGTGGTTCTTTCATGTATTCCTTTGGGATCGTTATGTTCCCCTTTCTGAGATTGTTGTCAAGCCAACTCTTGAAGGTAATGTAATCCTCTATCTTATGTCCAAGCATCTGGTGGTAAGGACAGTAGTTAGGATGGTCTTTCTTATTAACTTCTTCTGGCTTCCTGGGTTCTGGCAGTCGAAAATCTGGAGTTTTCATCAAACTGCGGAACATCTTTGGCACTACCTCATTCTTGAATGGAAATTCTCTATTTATAAGCTCCTTTAACGTGCGCTGTGGGCGAGGCTGTTGCTCATATTGTTGAGTTGGCTAATAACCGGGTTGAGGTTGTTGGTAGTTCAGCTGAGGTTGTCGATAGCTGGGCTGCAGCTACTCCGGCTGTATTTGCATCGGCGCTTGCCCTTATCAACTGCAGCGACGATCCTGGATTTCTTTTCAAATGTCTTCACAGGCTTCTGTTTGTCTGTTTTGTCGACGAAACTTAGTTGCTTCGCTTCCTCTTGCAAGCTTCCGGCCTTGCTTAACAACTTCTCAAAAGTCTTAATCGTAAATCCCTTAAGGAGAAGTGCTATCGGGCCGTGAATGCTTTTAAGCAAGATACCGACTGCATGCTGCTCTTGTAGCTGTGGCTCACACTTCATGCTTAGATTTCTCCATCGAAGTATGTAGTCCACTAAAGTTTCATTCGGTTTCTGTTTCTCCACCACTAAGTCACCGATGGTGATATGGTGTTGAGCTCCGGCAAACCTTTCACGAAGAGGTTTTCCAATTCTGAAAATGTCTTTACCGAACTGTTTGGTAACTCTGCGTACCAATCGAAGGCGATCCCTGACATGCTGCTGACGAACTATAGGAAGAGTAAGGCGTCACTTCCACCGGCGTTGCAACAACTAGCGCAAAAATGTGCAACATGCTGTCGAGGATTTTCGGTACCATCAAAAGTCTTAAACAGTGGTGGTACGAAGCCTTTTGGGTATTGTACTGCATCAAATTCTTCGGGGTAAGGTCTACCCGTCTGAATAGATGCTCCGCTCTTAGAGTGTGTTAAGGCTTCTCGCACCTGCTGTTCTACCATGTTCTTGATATCCTTTTCTGGAATCATATTCTGAGTAGAGTCTTTCTTCGGCTGATCGTCTCCATTAACGAATGTAATCTCTTTTCCTCCATCTGTAACGTGGATAAATTCTGCAGGCGTTTCTCTTTGGGGTTAAACTTGACTCTGAAGAGTGCCTAGGGCTGCAGCCATCTCTTCCATCCTTTTTGCCATTTGAGAGATTGTATCATCTTTTTCTCGAATTTGTACTCTTAATACTTCCGGTTCATCTCTCTCTGCAGCTCCCGGAGCACCTTGCGAAGCTGACGATGCTCTTGTCTCAACCATGTTGATCTCCACATATTCGTCATCCATGAACTCCGACGAATCAAATTCATCTCCAAAGTTTTCTTCTCTTTCTCTTGCTAATCGTTGAATGTCGGTTCTTAGCTTTTCCATAGCGTCTTCCAATGGTCTTTTTCGTGCGGTTTCACAGTTATCATGCGATGACCGTTGGGTTTCCTTCTTGGGAGTCCCCTTCATTGCAGTGGCGCTCTCTTCGGACTCGAGTCTCCTGACGAGACTTTCCTTTTCTGGTCGTTGTTTCGGTCTTAATTGGCCAGTAGTAGGACGCCATACCATCCTTCTAGCAGCAGAAGGCCTAGGACCGGATGGTCTGTCGGCTGAATGCTGGAAGGTGGTATCCTCCCTGATCTGTAAACCTAAAACAACAATAGGTGGACTAGCTTTCATCTTCTTATTCGGCTTTTCTGTGGCGCTAACGGGTTCTACTTATGGCCCAAGACGGGACTTGGCTGGCACCCGCCCTATTCTTCTTAAAATCTCTGATACATGACATTTTTCTTTCTTTGCTAACTTCTCTATCACAGTCTGTAGTCGGGCAAATGGTGTAATCCTAGCCCTTTTCTTTCGGCTGTCGCTATAGTATGAAGGGTCGAGGTAATGCAGAAGCAATCTTGCGGACATTTTCCTCATCAGCTGCGGCGGAAAGGGGATGGAATCTACTTCCTTCCAAAAGCGGTTTATACTCAGGCAATGGTATGTACTCAGGCAATGGTGTGTACTCAGGGATTTCTTCTAAGAAAGCGACTTCAGCAGCTCTGGCCTTTCTGGCAACCTTTCTACTTCTGTTTCTTCTATGAGTCTGTGTCAGGGGTGGAACTTTTGAGCTGGACCCAATTTCGAAAACAGAAGGTCTCGCACGGAGATCTGTACCCTCCACGGTAACATGCTCGTTACAAATTTGAATTTCCTTTCCCTTCAGTTTGGCGGAAGCCGGGGTAGGTGCAGAGACGACTAGACCAGTGGGGGTAGAGATAACGATCCTCCTATGGAGAGTAGTATTCCTCTCACGCGGAACCCTTTGTAGGGGAGGGAACTCTTGAGTTGACTTAAGGTTGAACTCAATCAAAGGTCTTTCAGTTTCAGGCACTTTGTCTGTAAGTGTGAAAAGGGTGACGTCGGTGATCTTGACATCTGTGTTGCCAAATCCTTGTCCAAAACAGATGATCCCATTGTCGGGCAGCTCATCCTTTTAAACAGCGAAGTCCATTCCATTGGTGAAGGAGAAAATCAGCTTTGGGGCAGACATTTTCTACAAGGTAGATTCTGATTATCAGTCCCAAGTTATGCTTCTTCTCATTGGGACGAAAAGAAAGGAATCGAAAAGAGTCCGAACACATTTTTATTCATGTATTTATAAAAAGGAGTTATTTGTTAAAAGATTCATTCATTAGAGGGTTTGTTTATTAGGAACGGAATGTTCAAAGGTGTAGAGAAGGTAAGGAATCCGATTCAGAATTGGAAAGGAAGAGAAAGTCTTATGCAAGACTTCTCGACTTGAAGGACCGCTCCTAAACTAACACCTATTGTGGGTCCACCCCACCTCAGAAAAGAGGTAAAAGGATCTCGGAACCTCTCCGTTTAGGGGTGTCTAAACAGTGGCTCCTAAATCTAAGAGGAGTTGGCTATACTCGTTCAAGACAGAAATGAATAGGGTATTCCAACGGAAGAATGGTAGTTTGGTCCACTAGGGGCATGGGCTCACTACCGATTTATGAAAGCAAAACCATCTGATTAAAATGGAGAGAGGAACTTTTCCCCAGTGGAGTCGCCAGAAATTGTCGACATATTTTTAGGTTGTGTGTTGTATTTTTGAAAAGGGGTCGCCTACAGAAATTGTCGGCGTATTTTTTATTTTAAATTTAATTTAAATATATATATAATTTAGAAAGTAGTATTTGATTTTGAAAATAATTTTAAATTTGAAAGTTTTAAGACATGAAATCAAACTGATCTCACATCTCGAATAGTTTATATAAACGAGCACCGCACCACAAACTGAGTATCTATCCCAAGGAATAGACACACTGCTTGATGATGGGGCTCGATTAAATAAACTAGGAGATTTGTGACATCCGTTTGGTCTGCGAACCAATTTTATAAGCCGACAAGTTCCCCTGCTTAATATAAAGGAATTAAGCAGGGTTTATATTACCTGGGTTCTTAAAGTTCCCTATAAGGGCAAGCCCCTATAGTTAATTACATCTTAAATGAAGGGAATCATTTAAGAAAACTCTCGATAATGATCAGTGGTTTTTCTCTCAATAATTTCAAAGTTTAAGGTTTTCAAAGGATTAGATTTTGGAAATTCAAAAGGGAATGACTCAAAATTTGAAACAATTTATTTTTGAGAATCCAAAGGAGGAGAAGTAGGAGAAGCTGAGGATCCAAGAAGAATCTTGGCAACTTCCCAAACTATCCTATTGTTTGACTTAGATTTGAGAAAATCCTAATATTATCTAATATTTCAATCTTGCCAATTTCAGTTAATTAGGACTTATATTCGTATGACATAATTATACAATCAGCCTAGAAAAATGTGAGGGTTTATGTCGTACCAAATGACTACCTCAGAGTCCTAAAACCGGTTAAGGCTTAATTTACATGATCATGCAAATGCCTAAAGAAGAGTTGAGGATTTATGTTGCGCTAGGCAAACCACCTCGAAGTCCTATGGCTTGGTTATTTAATTCTAAGAAGGTTTAGCTGAAGAAGATCCGTGTTTTGTTGATGACGATGGTCGTGCTGCCCACCATGCTCCGAGCTCCTTGTTGTTGCAGAGGTTTAGTTTTAGAAGTCATAAATCAGGAGATGAGAGAAGTGTTTTGGTTTAGAGAAAATCTTAAAATCCAAGTGTTTTTAATATTTTAATTAAAACAAATCTTAAAGTTGATTAAACAGAACCAATTAAGATCCCACGGTTCCGTCATCCCAGCACCGTTATTTTCATCAAATTCACTTAGTCCAGATGAATTTGCTAAACTCAACTGAATGAGTTCCACACTTTCATTTAGACCGTGGGAAATCCCGTTAGCAACACGTGGGTTAGATCATCCGAGGTATTCCCGATCGTTCAACGAGACGTTTTAATTTAGTTGTAATTGTAGTTTTGTGTTCTGTTTGTGATTAAATTTTGAGTTGTTTTATATTTTAAAATGTCGTGGCGGTGATTTTTATCTTGTAATGACTTTTAATTTAGTTTTGGTTTCAGTTCAGGGACTATCCTAAAGGTTTTGTTTTTCATGCAACAGTTGTTTATCATGCAAGAAAAGTAAAGTGCATTTGCAATAGAGTAAATTGCAATAAAATAAAAGCGTACTTCCCATCATCCCAAGCTGCACTTAAAACACATGTTAAGGCATTTAAATATTCCAACAAGTAACTAGGTAAAGCTAAGGGAAAGGTTTTGGTTGTCTACCAAAGTCCTAATCCTATAGTCTAGTCATCTCCTATGATGTCTAGGTTCTTGTATTTTAGTTTAAGGATGATTTTCTTCATCAAAGAACAATTAAGTTCAATTGTTCTTATAAACATCCTATCATATTGAGGAAGTGCTTAAGACGAGTCTTAAACATCTTTTCAATACCTTTAGGATTGTTTTAAGTCCAAGAGAATTTAATTATATAAGTGAATTAATCACCCGGGAGTTTAAATTTTGTTATCTTGCTCAGTGAATTAGGACATTTGAATATCCTATAAGTGCAGTAACACTTCACTTGATGCCTCATTTAAGAGTTATGATAATAAGAGCTTTTAAAATGGGCAAATCAAATTATTAAATATTTTAATGATTTAATTTTAATTTTGATTTAATTATAGAAAATTAGTTTAAGTTTGGAATAGTGTTCAAGTTATTTTAGATTTAATTCTTAATGATTTCCTTTAGGTTTGTTATTAAATTATTTTAATTTAATTTAATTCAATTCAATTTAATTTTTTATTTAATTTAATTTAATTTTAATTTAGTTTAATTTCAATTTAATTTCAATTTACTTTAATTTAATTTAATTTCAATTTAATTTTAATTTAATTTCAATTTTAATTTATTTTATTTTAATTTAATTTAATTTAATTTTAATTTAATTTGATTTCAATTTAATTTTAATTTAATTTAGTTTAATTTAATTTAATTTAATTTAATTTAATTTTAATTTAATTTAATTTCAATTTAATTTTAATTTAATTGAGATTATTCTTTTAATTTTCCATTTAAGTATTATTGAAGTGATTTATTTAGGGATTTTTAAATTAAAGAATAAATATCTTCTTAAATAATTTCCCTACTTTAACAATTTCAATTTTCCATTAATCTTCCAAATTTAATTAATTAATTAATTAAGGTTTACTTTAATTATTCTTAAAATGATTGGTGGGTTCCTACCCTTAACCATTTAAGTTTCAATCATCCAAAAATCAGCTTAAATCAAATATTTTACCCTCCCCTTTTTGATTAATCCTAAAATTTTAATTACCATTTTGCCCTTTAAGCTTAATAATTTTATAACTCACTAAACTAAGCTCAAATGAACTTGAAATTTTTATGTGACCTCACTTATATGTCAATTAAGAAATTAGAGGAGAAAATGTGATTTTTCTGTATTTAATTTATTTATGTAATTATTTTTAATGGAAAATAGGGGTTTTCAAAGAAAATTAAATAACATGACCAAGGAAATGTTTCTATCCTTAAGAAAATTATGGGATGTTCCTAATGACCAGAGGACCATTTTAACCAATTTTGGTGATTTTTTGAAGTATATTTTATTTATTCGAATTATTTTGAGTTTTGGAGTATTCATTAATTTTAAAATGAAATTAAAGTTGAAAAATGGATTTTATATTTTTCTTAAATCTCTCTAACTTCAAGGAGTCCAAAGAAATAAATTTTATATTTTTTTGATTTTTCTTTGATTTAGTAGAATTATTTTGGTGAAAAGGTTGGAAAATACATTTTTTAATATTAAAAAATTACATTAGGCCTTTAAAATTCAATATCTTACCCTAGGCACTTAAGAAAAATATTTGGTTTGTTCCTAAATGATTAGAATTCAAAATGTGACATTTTGGAGATTTTTAATATTTTTATGATTTTTATTATTTTTTTATTATTAAAAATATTAAAATAATGATAAAAATCAACTTTTTTAGAAAATTATAATTTTAATTTTCCTAAGTTCTTCTGATATCAAAGAAGCTCCAAAGCCATTTTTGTGAATTTTTGAAAAGTATTTTGTGAGTTATGAATATTTGAAGTTTAATTTTACCCATTTTTGCTTAAGAGGCTTAATCAACCCATTTGGTGGGGTTAATCAAGTCCAATTGGTTTCAAATTTTTATGTGGTGTTCTCCTATCCCTAGAGGACAGTGGAGAATTATTTTTAAGTTAATTTGATGTGTGGTTAACCCTAATTAATTAGAGTTCAATTTTGGGTGTTTAGGCCAATTAGGGTTGTTCCAAGTGAATTATCTCAAAATTTATTTTTCATAAGTCCCTCTGGTCACAAGAAACATCACCAAATTTTCCTAGAATTTATTTCTCAACATGCTAATTATTGGAATTAAAATACTCAAAATAGTAACATGAACTTGGAAAATCAATAACTTCTCATAGGGATGGCCTCTGACCTTGGAAAATTCAGGGAATGTTCCCAAGTTCAGAGGCTTCAAAATCCCTATAGTCTCATGTCATGATGAATTCCCTATGCAAATGGAGAATTAAAACAATGCAGAGAGTAAATAAATCATTAAAAATAAAATACTTAATGAAATTATTTGATTTCTTTTCCACATTATTCTCCTCTGTTCACTGAGCAAGAGAGTATTTTTATTTTATTTTTAGGATTTTTCTACATAAAGTTATGGATTTTTGAAGTTCTGGTAATTAAATAAATAGAAAAATAACCTATTTATCTACTTATCCACACGGCGCCGCGTCAACCTCGGCAGCTCCGAAGGGGGTGCGTGCCGCGCTGTGATTGGGCGCCGCCATCTGAGTCAGCCGTCCCGGGACCCGCCTTTCACGTAACATGTTTTGGTCCGACGCGATCCGACCGTCCATCCGATACATGCGTGATCCAACGGTTCCCAGTCATCGTTTATGACTGGTGCGAACCCGTGACCATCGACCTTCTAACCCTAATTTCTCTCTCGATTCTCAATAGATTTTTGTGTTCTTATGCTATATGGATTCGTCTTGAAGAGATGAACACATCAATACGGTAAACATGCATTGAAATTGACTCAAACTAAATGGAGAATCTCTAGAAGCTCGGGAGGAAGAGTGAGTCCATACCTTTGCTCAGAGAAGTGAAGCTTCGATCTGAGAGTTGTGTCACGTTCGATTGGGTCCAAGCAAGCTCCAGATGAAGTCCCTTGGCCTGGTGAATCGTCTAGGTATGATTTCGACCAAGCCCGATCACAAAGCTTGGAGGCTGGAAGCAATGGCTGGCCTGGTGAGGGGGCTTTTGCTGGGAAACTTCTCCTCTTGGTCTGGTGAAGGTGTAGAGTCAATCAATTTGAGGATTGACTCACTGTGGTGAAGTGTCCTGGTTTTGGGCTTAGTTTTAAACTCTGAAATTGAGCTCACATAGAGGAAATGGCAGGGAGATTTTAGTCGGGATCAAGTTCTCTATGTGTAGAGAGTGGTATGGGATGATTTTGGCAGGGTTTCAGTAAGGTTTGGTTCAGCACCTCGCTTGGCCGAGAGGACGGGGTGTTTAGATAGGAGAGGCTGGAGGGCCTCCCAAGGGGGTTTAATGGTTGGGATCAGCTGCTCTGGTGAGGAGAAGAACAACTGCAATGGCCATTTGGAGTGAGGCAGCTCAGCAAGGTGGAATTCCAAAATTTGGCTCCTCCCAAGGTCTCGGCCATGGTGTTTTCCGGCGATCCGTGCGGCTGGCCGAGCAGGCAAGGGTCACCCTCAAGTTCGGGTGGGTCTGGGCTGGGGTTTTGTGTAGGAAATTGAGCTTTGCCATGTGTAAAGGGCTTGGATTAAAATGGCATGGGGGAGAGGCCATTTTGGCTTGATTTGGTCCAAGCCATGATTTTGGGTTAGGTTCACCTCCCCATGGCTGATTTGGGCTGAGGGAGGATCATTTGTATCAGCTAGAAAGGGGTGGTGAAGTCCCCATCTAAAGTGATGTGGCTAATCTTGGTTTAGTGTGTAACATGGAAGGGATTAAGAAGCTTAATGAAGGTTTAAGAAAGGGGGCCCTCCTCTTGCTACTTTGGGTATGGTCACATGTCAAACATCCCATGGCTTCATATGGCTTGTACATGGCTTGTCTTTGGCTCACATATGGCTTGGCAAGAGCATAGTCAACTTTCATAAAAAAAGGATTTTGTGAATTTTGGCATTTTGATGGGAATTGTTATGAGGCTTGATTTGGAATTTTTTAATTGATAAATTAGGACTTTAGGAATGATTTTAAATTGAATGTGTGATGAGGGAAAGTGTCATGTGGGCTTTAGATTGATTTGGGCTTTTGAATTTGGTAGAAGTGGGCTTTTAGGAAGGTTTAATGGAGTGGGACTTTATGTTTAGCAATGGGCTTTTAGATAAAAAATTTTGTAAAGGGCCATGCCAAAAAAATGTTGAATTTAGTTTAAGGATGTGTCTTGAATGATTTGAAGCAAATTTGAGGTGGTTTGGAATTGAATTTGGGTTCATTTGGTAAATGGGCCAATGTAGGTCAAATTGGGCTAATTTGGGCCAATGTTGGGCTAAGGTTGAAATTGATGTAAAATTAATGTTGTGAAATGTTTATGGGAGCGTTTCAAAGAGGTTTTAACTTTGGTTGGGTTTTAGTTTTGGGACTTGGGCTTATTTGGGTTAGGTTTGGGTTTAGGTCAAAATTGGGCTTTTTGGTTTTGGGTTGAATTTGAGTGAGGTTTGGGTCCAAATTTTGGGCAAATTATGTTAGTGTTTTGTTTGTGGGGATGTTAGGGAAGGTTTAGAAAAGGTTTGGGGTCAATTGGAGTTGAATTGGTTTGGTTTGGGCTAAGTTTGGGTCATGGGTCCAAATTGGGTTTTAAGGTCAAAAGTGAAATTGGACTCAAATGTTAATTAAATTGGACATGGATTTGGTCTAGATTGATATTGTAGATATAAATGTGAAGTTTAGAATTGAATTGGACCAAAATTGGGGTCAATTGGGTAGATTTGGTTTGACATTGGGTTCACTTGGGTTAAGAATGGGCTAAATTGGGGGTTTTGGTAAAAGTGGGGTAAATTGACAAACTTGGCCCATGGTGTAGTTGGACAAAATGAAATTAGAAATATTTGGGATTTTCTGGAATTTTCTGGGAATTTTCTGAATTTTTGGATTTTTTGGCTAAGAAGGGCATTTTGGGTATTTAGAGGGTATTGGGGGGTACTTTTGGAATTTTTTGTATTTTTGGCTATGGATGATCAATTTGATTGGTGAGGAAATGTTCAAGGTTAATTTTGGGGAATTTTGGGTGATTTGGAAATTTTGGAGGATTTGGGCAATTTTAAGGGCTTTTGTTAGGCTTGATAGGTGTAGGGTCCCCGGGGCCAAAAATTGGAATTTTGGAAGAATGAAGATTGATCAAATATGAGTGAAATGAAATCACTTTGATTGAGCCATGAAGCCATATTAAGCCTATATGAGCCATGAGAGGACTCATTTGAGGCATTCACTATGTTGTTCCTAACCCTCTTAGCTAGGGGCTTAGGGGTTAAGGTCCATCCATATGAATTACCTACATGAGTCAAGGAGTCAAGTTGGGTGAGAGTGTGGTTTTAGAATTTGGATTATGTGTGTGAGAGTGTAGAGTATGAGTGTAGTGAGTGTGTAAGTCAACCCTCACCAGACCAAGCCACCCAGGGTGGTCCTAATGCCAAAGAGTCCTATAGGGAACTCATCCTTTAAACCTTCACTTTGATCTCAACCCTCTAGGTGATTAGGGGTCTACAATCAAGCTTGTGGGGTTTGCAGGGAGACAAGAAGTGCTTCAAATTTCTAAGGGATGGGTCCCAATTCAAGTCCTCTAAGATAATCAAAGGAAAAGCCTGAGGCTAGATCCTAAACACTAAAGAGGGAAGAGAAGACCTCATCAAAAATGAGGTCAACTGAAAGAAGACATGATTATCATAGTGAATATCTCTAGTGGCATTCAAAATATGAAATTGCATATTATGAGGCTGAACATCGATATAGGAGTGGTGATTTAGATGTTGACTTTCCTGAGTGCGCCCGCTACACACAGTATCAGCCTGCTCAACCTTCTCAGCCTGGAGATCAGGGAGATGATATAGCCTGGGATTTTGATGCGGAAGATTAGAAACTTTGTTTATTTTGTTTAGGTTAATTGTTCTTTTGAAAACTTTATTGTTCTGTGTGTAATTATTCTGAACTTTCTGTGGACTGTGGATTTGGTGTGTTTGTGTGTTTGCTTATCTTTGTAATGTTAGACTTTTTATGTGTGTTAAGTTAGTTTGCAATTTTTCTTTTAGATAGGATGTTAGTTTTCTTTAATGTGTTGTTTAAGTTTTTATAAGTTATGAATTTTTAATATGTTTAGATTGTTTTAATATGTTTAAAGTAGGTTATTTGATTGTATTTGTAGTAATAGATTAAGTTTTCATTTGTTGTATTTTATACTTATTAAAAATTTCTTATCCCAGCACTTTCTTTTAAATACTATATATATGAAAGAATACTAACAGTACAGGTTCTTTAAATAATGAAAAAGTCTGCAAAAATTTCAAGGAAAAGAAATACCTAAAGCTCAAAGGTATGATTCATTGTATATTTTCCTTTTCACCATTTAGAAATAGATAGAAAAATTTAAGTTTGGGGGAGGAAAAATACAAATTTAATTATTAAATTATTCTCAATTTCTATTTTCAAAAATTATTATCAAATGATTTTTCTATAGTAATTTTTCAATTCAATAAACATGAATTACTTTATTTAATTATTATAGAAAGTTAAATAAAATGTTTCTAGTAATTCAATTATTTAATAGAATAAGATATTTGGTTAAAAGAAATAAGAATATAGTAAACTATTTAAAGTAAGGGAAACTATATTCTAAAATTGAAATTCTTAAGTATTTAGATGAAAAAGAAGAGATTGTAACTCAATGAAGAAAAGACTATGAAATACATATAAGCAAAGAAATATTTTAAGTTTCAAATTTAGGAAGAGAAAGTTGACGTTCAAAATTATTAACAGGCTATCCAGATATAGTAATCCTCACTTGAAAAAGAAAAAGAGAAGGATTGAAAATCAATTTCAAAAAGAAAAAAAAAAGAAGAGAGAAAAGAAAAGAAAAATATAAGTGAGGAGAAGCTTGAGGAAATGTCTTATCAAAAATTGGCTTCAATGAAATCAACCTAAAGAGTAAAACTCAATTATATTTCTAAACTTATATATATGGATTAGTATTTTACTAAATAGTGTTTTCTTGAACTTCCTATCATCTAAATATTTTAAGTAAATTACTCTTTTTAATATAGTCTTTCTTGAAATAAATAGCGAGCTAGAAATATTAGATCTGATAACTAAATAATCTTATATCTATAAAGTTAATTTAATTAATTAAAAATATTTCTATTTAACTTTACTATAGTATTATTTAAATTTAATTCATAGTATATCTGAATTGAAAAATTCTATTACAGAAATCATTATTTTTATTTAGTATTAAAATTACTTCAGGACAAGTAATAATTAAGTCGGGGATTTTGATCACAGGAAAATATATTAAGAAATTCACACCCATTTTTTATGAAATTGCACTTTAAAGAAAGGTATTTTCTTTATTTTATTGCAGGAATGAAGATTTATAAGTGATGAAAGCAAAAAGCATGAAATGGAGCGAATTTGGATCAAAAAAGGAAGAAATTCATGCAAAATAAACTAAGTCGCCGACGGCGAGATCGAGCCTCCTGAAGGCGAGATCATGAGGAGAATTTTTTAAGGATTTGTAACTACCTCGCCGACAGCGAGCCCCAGCCCGCCGACGGCGAGATCGCGCAGTTTGGAGACCTTCTAGAAACCCCGCCGACGGCGAGGTGGTTTCTCGCCGACGGCGAGGTCATTTCTCGCCGACGGCGAGGTCGTTTCTCGCCGACGGCGAGACAGTTCAAAATGCTAGATACATTGAACCTGGACGTTTTTTGAAGAGGTACTTAAGTAGCCCTTGGACCTTTGTCTACCTCTATAAATAGAGGATGAATTTTAGTATGTGGAGTGTCTATTTTTAAGAGTGTGTCTTCTGTATGTCAATTTTGTAGAGTCTTAGTGTCTACTTGGTGTCTAGTTTTAGTTTTAGTAAGTGTAATTAGTGAGTTTAAAAGTGTGCTGTACTAGAAGGAAAAGTCAAAGGAACTTCAAGGAGTCTGCTTGGGGAGGAAATCGAGATAAGTATCTTTGTTTATTGTTGTTAACTTTAAATAAAATCCATGCTTTGTTTAATTCCCATGCATTCTGAGTAGTTTTCTTAGTCTTTCTCCTTGTTTATGAAATTATGTGAATTGATGAAACTAAATAGAAGTGCCTAATATATTAAAATACATTGTGATAATTTTTACTTAAAACTTAATTTACTTTTCAATCTGGCCCATTGATTTGTTAAAATATGTTGAATTATCAACTATAGTAAAGATTACATCCAATATTCAGGGAAGTCAAAAGCCTTGGAAGGAGGATACAAATAAATAGGGAAATATTATTTATCAGACGTAGAATTGGACATTTTAGTGTGACAGGCTAAAATATTCAATTTGGTCCTATTGTTTGAGAGCTGAAGTGAGATGTTAGCCCTCCGAGTGAGGGGAACGTGGGAGCTCGAAGTGGCGGCCGGTATCCTCCCAGCCCTAGCCACGGATTCGGTAATCAAACATAGGACTAGTCGATGTTCTTTGCACTGGACCAAAGGGTAAAGAATAAGAATGCTCCTATTTGTCACAATACAATAAAAATTCTATTTGAATTCATCATTCACTTAATTTTCTAAAAACAAGGAGAATGATACTTTTTCTGAAATCTTTAAATCAACTTTATTTAAAGCATTAATTCACTTTAGTTCGCTTTAGTTACATATTCTAAATTTTCGTATACTATATTAGTAAGTAAATACTTTTAAATTTAGCTGTTAAAAATCTTTTAAAACTTCCCTGTGGGATCGATAACCAGAACTCCACTAGAGCCCTGTATTACTTGATACGATACGTATACTTGCGTAGAATCCACATTATACATTCCATCATAAAATTAAATATATATTAAGCTAGATCACGTTTTTGGTGCCGTTGCTATTTTTGTAAACATTAAATAGTGGATCAAACACAAATCTACTCATCATCCTCATCATCATCATCATCCTGCTCGTTCCAATCCCTGGAAGGCACATAAGGTATGTAGAATGGATGAGGGGGCATCTCAGCACTCTGATCACCTCTAATCAGTCTATCCACTTATTGCTAATAATTCTTCTCATATTCATCATGTTCTACAATATATCTTTCCACATTATCCAGCTTACCATCCATATCTCTCATATGCTTTCGAGTAAGACTCACTTTTTTCAAAATCTTTCTTAATAAACCAGTCTGCGAATCAATAGATGATGAAGCACATGAAGTAGTAGCACGAGAAGTACATGCAGCACAAGCAGAAGCAGTAGAAGCCCTACCAAATCCTCCTCTCCAACCAAACTCTGAATGTACAGTGTAAGCACCAACGTTTGCACTAGTAATTGGTCTCAATGGCGGAAGTACCTCTTCCCAGGTTTCAAACTTCACTCCAGATCGTTCACACAGTGAATGAATCAAGGAAGGAAATCCCATACCTGCAGTAGAGGTTGATCTAGCACAGTTCAAAACATAATTATAAATTATACTTCCAATGTCAATAGGCTTCCCTTGCTGAATACAATGGTTCAACACAGCTCTTTCTCTCGTTACATCACTAGTATGACTTGAAGGTAACAACTTAGATGAGATAAAATAATGTCATGCATTAGAAATGGCATTCAATTTGGAATCAAGAAAGTTCACTCTTCTATCATTTGTTATTTTCCATAATCCTCTTCCATCAGTCAGAAATTCCATGATCTCATCTAATTCTCCTTTCGAAGGATGATAGTTAGAATAAAAACAGAACATGTCAGGAGGTAGTCCATAAAAAGTATTGATTGTACCAGAAGAAAATTTGACCTCCTGCCTTCTAACCATCACTTGATTCTCTTCTGCAACAGCTAAATTTGCATAAAATTTTCTAACCACAGAAACAACAGCAACAGCGGAGAAGCAACAGTAATTCTCCCAGTTTCTTCTAGCAATCATATCTTCAATCACCTCTCCTGGCTTACTAAACACACGCTCAGGAATCAACTTATGTTACTGCAATGCATCGACGTATCGTTCCTCAGCCCTCATACAAACAAATTTGTCAGAATCAAACTTCATCTTTTCTCGTGCATGCTTTGACTTTAGAGCCATCTCTAAAAATTCACGAAAAATTCACCATAAATTCCAAAATCAAACTAAACTTGCTAAAATATCTTCCAAAAGATATTTTCACTAAATCTAAGCAATTTCTCAAGTTTTTCCTCAAATTTTCACCATGAATAGTGATTTTAAGATTTTCAATAATGTACTCAAAATACATGATGAAAATCAAATATTTTACTTAGGAGTAGTGCTCTTACCTCAAGGAATCCAAATCTAATAATTTTTGTTGAGATCGGCTCTTAAATGATCCACAATATGATGCCCTAGGCTCCTCTTTCACGGTAAATGAAGGTTGAAGAAAATGGGGCGGCTGAAAATGGCAATTTTTGGGTTTTTAACTTTCGGGAATCAATTTTCGCGAACTGGCGCCTAAGCGCAAACTTGGCGCTTAGCCGCAAAATCTGGCGCGTAAGCGCCGGCAATCTGGCGCTTAGCCGCCAGTACCCAAATTTTCATAATTAAGGTATATGCACTAAATCACTTTGTTAATTACCCTTAATTACTCCAGAATAATTATTTCTCCCCACAAATCTTCCAATACTCCAAATCAAAGTTAAATAACCATTGATTCCACACAAATTTCACAAAAACACAAACTTATATTAAAACAAACATAACATTTAATACAATACTAGAATTTCTATCCAAACATAAAGGATGAAATTCTCTAAATACAAGAGACGTTAATCTCAAACTGATAAGTATACATCTCTAGGATGTAACCATCACATCATTAGGCTCAGTTAATATTTAAATTAAAAACACTAAACACACCAAAAATAACACACAAGAACACTAAACATAACACATAAGAACACTAACAAAACAAAATAAAGCACTCTTAATTCCATTCTCCATTAGGCGGAATATATCCAGGACCACTATTATTCTCATTTGACCCTTTTGGAAAATAAATTTGATAGAACGAGCGATCATTGTTCATTCTTACATCATCTTCTTTAATTCTTTTGTTCTTTACAAACATCGCCTTATCTATTTCTTCCACGTACCTTGAATGATTGAATTTTATCTTGAGTTGCCATCCCATGTGATCCAAATGTAGGTTAGTTTCATTGATCTTTGCTTCCATGGAAGTCACTCAGGCTTCAATTTTTGTAATCATTTCTGCAATACATTGAATACTAACACCGAGATATCCATTAAATAACTCCTTAGCACTATCACTAATGAACTTACTTTTGTCAGAATCTTGCTTCTTCTTCATCTCATTCTCCCAGGAAGACATGATGCACTCAAAATTCTCTTCTTAGATCTTCAGAAATGAAAATAGGACTTGGGGCAAGTGTTTTTCTTAAGTCAGATCCTTTTTATAGACTTGAGAAATGCTAGAATATTCCCCAAGACGTTTAGAAACTCCTAAATAACTCCCAAAACTTCTCCCCCATGATCTAGGCTTCTAGATCCACATTTTTCAGATCTTTTATAACTGTGGCGCCTAAGCGCCAACTAGTCGGCGCTTAGCCGCCAGTGCACAATTTAGCACAGGTCCGCTAAGTGTCCAAATTTTCATTCTTACTTCTCTTAATCATCAATTAAGGCCAAATAAACTCTACTTAAGTTTAAAAGCTCCAAATTACTACCACTAAAAACATAAAAACAAACCAAACAAAGCAAACAAAACACATAAAGCAAAGCACACTGATAAATATGGGTTGCCTCCCACAAAGCTCTTGTTTTAACTTCTTCAGCCTGACATACCCAGAACTCATTCTGAGTGACCCAACATCAAATTCTCATCAGATTTACATTTATTGACTGAAAAATATGGTTTAAGTCTATGTCCATTAACTTTAAATATTTTTCCAGTCTTAGGATCTTGAATATCTACAGCTCCATAAGTATAAACTTTTATCACAATAAATGGACCCATCCACCTAGACTTAAGTTTTCCAGAAAATATTCTCAATCTAGCATTATACAGTAAAACTTTTTGTCCTGGTACAAGATTTTTAGTAAGAATCTTCTGATCATGCCATAACTTCATCTTTTCCTTATAAATCTTAGCATTTCATAAGATTCATTCCTTATTTCTTCAAGCTCATTCAATTGTAATAATCTCTTTTCAGCAGCATCTTTCAAATTATAGTTGAACTCTTTAATAGCCCAATATGCTTTATGCTCAAGTTCAAAAGGTAAATGACAAGCTTTTCCAAAAATCAGCCTATATGGGTACATTCCTATAGGTGTTCTATAAGCAGTCCTATAGGCCCACAAAGCATAATCCAGTTTAATTAACCAATCCTTCCTACTTGGATTAACAATTTTTTCCAATATTCATTTAATTTCACGATTGGATAATTCAACCAAACCACTTGTCTGCCGATGATAAGCAGTAGCAATGCAATAATTAATATGATATTTCTTTATTAACTTCCCAATAATCGCATTTCTAAAATGACTTCCCCCATCAGTTATGATTACTCTTGGTATTCCAAGTTTGCAAAATATATTCTTTTCTAAAAACTTTGCTACACTTTGAGCATCACATCGAGGTAAAGCAATAGCTGCAATCCATTTCAAAACATAGTCTACTACAATCAAAATATAAATATATCTGAAAGATGGTGTAAATAGTCCTATAAAATCTAGTCCCCAAACATCAAATATTTCAACTTTCAACATATAATTGAGGGGCATCTCATTTCTTCTAGAAATATTGCCTACACGCTGACATCTATCATAATTTTTAATATAAACATTTACATCCTTAAAAATTGTAGGCCAATAAAATCCTGATTGTAATATTTTATATGTAGTTTTATCATTTCCAAATTGTCCCCCATAATCAGAATCATGACATTTTTGAATAATTTCATAAGTCTCTTCCAAAGGTACACATCTTTGACTTATTAGATCCTTTCCTTGTTTATATAAAAATGAGTCATCCCAAAAATAAGTCTTAGAATCAGATAGAAATTTCTTTTTTTCATGATATGTCAAACCATAGGGTATAATATTACTAACAATAAAGTTTACTATGTCTGCATACTACGGAACACGCAATTCTTTAACAGTGAACAATTTTTCATCAGGAAAATGTTCATTATTTTCTTCAATATCACAGAGAGATTTTTCAATTTCAAGCCTGGAGAAATGATCAGCAATTTGATTATCAGAACCTTTCCTATCTATTATTTCAAAATAAATTCTTGCAAAAGAAGAATCCATCTTATCAGTCTTGGTTTTGCATCATTTTTCTTCATAAGTATTTAATAGCATAATGATCAGTATGCACAACACATTTAGTTCCAATTAAATATGATCGAAATTTATCAAAGGCAAATACTATAGCTAATAACTCTTTCTCGGTAGTGGTATAATTAATTTGAGCTTCATTAAGAGTTTTACTAGCATAATAAATTACTTTGAAAATTTTATCATATTTCGACCCAAAACAGCACTAATAGCATAATCACTAGCATCACACATTAATTCAAAAGGTTTTTCCCAATTTGGTGAAATTATTACAGGTGCAGTGATTAATTTTTCTTTTAATGTCTCAAAGGCTTTGAGGCAATCATCATCAAAATTAAAAATTGCATCATTTTCCAGTAAATGGCATAAAGGTTTTGTAATCTTTGAAAAGTCTTTGATGTAACGCCTGTAGAATCCAGCATGTCCTAAAAAACTTATAATTCCCCTTACATTGGTTGGGCAAGGTAAATTAGATATAACTTGAATTTTTGCAGGATCTACCTCCAAACCTTTTTCTGAAATCCGATGTCCCAAAACAATTCCTCCTGCTACCATAAATTGGTATTTTCCCAATTTTTAGTTTCTTCACGATGTTTTATAACTTTAGATAGATGTTCTAAACATGATTCAAACGAAATTCCAAACACTGAAAAGTCATCCATAAATACTTCAATCCCTTTTTCAATTAAATCACAAAAAATAGTCATTATACATCTCTGAAATGTAGTAGGGGCATTACATAAACCAAAGGGCATTCTTTTAAAAGTAAACATACCATAAGGACTGGTAAACATAGTTTTCTCTTGATCCACAGGAGCAATTTGAATTTGGTGGTAACCGGTATATCCATCCAGAAAACAAAAGTATTTATGTCCAGCCAGTCTATTCAACATTTGATCTAGAAAAGGGAGTGGAAAATGATCTTTCTTTGTGGCAAGGTTTAACTTTCTATAATCAATGCATATTTGCTACCCTGTAACTTATCTTTTTGGTATCATTTCATTCTTTTCATTAACAGTCACAGTTACTCCTCCTTTCTTAAGAACACAGTGAATAGGACTAACCCGTGCACTATCTGAAATAGGGTAGATAATTCCAGCATCCAACCATTTTAAAATTTCTTTCTTAACAACGCCTTTCATAATAGGATTTAATCTCCTTTGGGGATCAGTCCACGGTTTGCAATTATCTTCCATAAGAATTTTGTGCATACAACTTGAAGGACTGATTCCTTTAATATTAGCAATTGTCCATCCAAAGGCTTTCTTGTGCTTCTTCGAAATTTCAAGTAAACTCTCTTCTTCTTTTTCAGTTAATTGAGAGGAAATTATAACAGGTAAGGTTGAGGATTCACCTAGAAAAACATACTTCAAATGATCAGGAAGCATTTTTAGCTCCAGTTCAGGATGTTTTTCCATTGATGGACCATAAGATTCATCTTTCTCAGTCATATCCAACACTTCAAAACTTTCACGAACATACTTTAAATCTTCCTCTTGAAAATCTTTAGAATCAAATAACTTCTCTTCTTGCTTATATTCAAATTCTTCTCTTTCAGCTTTCTCTTTATAATTTGATTTGAAATGACATTCACTTAAATATTCAATAACATCCATCCTATAACACTCATCTTCTTTACCTCTAGCAGGATATTTCATTGATTTTGAAATATTAAATGTAACGATCTGATCATTAACCCTCATCATTAATTCCTCTTTTTGCACATCTATCATGGCTCACTTTGTAGCTAGAAAAGGTCTCCCCAAAATTATGGGTATCTCTTTATCTTCCTCCATATCTAACACAATAAAATCCACAGAAAAAATAAATTGATCCACTTTTACCAAAACATCTTCTATAACTCCTTTAGGATATGTGATCGAACGATCTGCTAATTGCAGAGTTACAGTAGTTGGGGTTATTTCTCCTAGACCCAGTCTTTTGAATATTGATAGAGGCATAAGGTTAATGCTTGCACCCAAATCACATAAAGCTTTTCCACAGAATCTTTCTCCGATTGCACATGGAATTGTGAAACTACCGGGATCTTTAAGTTTTTCGGGAAGCTTTTTCCGAATTATCGCACTTGCACTCCTCACTAAGTGCAACGAGTCTCATTTTCTTCAAACTTCCTCTTTTTATTAAGAATATCCTTCATAAATTTCGCATAGCTTGGCATTTGTTCTAGGGCTTCAGCAAATGGAATATTAATGGTAAGCTTCTTTAATATCTCCAAGAATTTTGAAAATTTCTTATCCAACTTTTGTTGACGAAGTATCTGAGGAAATGGAGGTGCTGGTTTTTCTAAATCATCCTTAGGTGGAGAAATAGGTCTTTCAAAACCTTTCGGAGCGTCCTCTTTAGATCTTTCAATTTCTTCTTTCTCTACTTCAGTTTCTTTTTGAACTCTACCTTCCAATTCTTTTCCACTTCACAGTTGAATTGCCTTCACTTGTTCTTTATTCTTTTCTCTTGGATTCACTTCAGTATTACTTGGAAGTATTCCTTGGGATCTATTACTTAAGGCATTTGCAATTTGTCCCAATTGATTTTCAATATTTCTGATGGTTGCTCCTTGAATTTGTAATTGATTTCCCATCTGTGATACAACTTCTTCTCCTTATTTTGTAAAGCATTGTTATAACCTGAAGGATAAGTTAATCTATTATTATTATTACCTTGGTTGTTCCAATTCCCCAATGGGTTTACTTGGGTGTTCCCTCGTTGTTGATTAATGCCACCTTGATTATTGTTATTCTAGTTAAAATTTGGATGATTCTTCCAACCTGGGTTATAATAATTGGAATATGGGTTGTTAGGTTTGATTATAGCATTTACAGTTTCTGGTGAAGAATAAGAATCAACCATTTGGCCTAATGAATTTTCTTTAATCATGAGATTTGGCTGAGAAAAATTCATCCCAAATTGGTATATCTTCCTTGATACAACAACAACTTGATTTGCTAACATTGTAAAAGCATCATTTTCATAAAAACTAGCTACCTTTTTAGGATTTAACCTTTTAGAAGGCCATTGAAAATTATTAGTAGTCATTTCTTCAATTAAAGCATAAGCATCAGAAAATGGTTTAGACATTAATGATCCACCAGTAGCGACATCGATGATTGATCTAAGAGATCCAACTAATCCATTATAAAAAATTTGGATTATTAACTAATCTGGTATTGCATGATGTGGACATTTCCTGAGGAGATCTTTAAATCTTTCCTATGCTTCATATATTGATTCTCCTTCAAACTGACAAAAAGATGTTATATCATTTCTCAACTTAGCAGTCTTAGATGATGGAAAATATTTAGCAAGGAATTTTTGTGACAGTTCACCCCAAGTTCTTATTGATCCAGGTGCTAACGAATGTAACCACATTTTAGCTTTATCCCTTAGTGAGAAAGGAAAAAGTCTAAGTCTAATAGCATCATCTGAAACACCGTCATATTTAAAAGTAGCACACAACTCCAGAAAATTAGCAAGATGCAAATTAGGATCTTTAGTTGTTGCTCCCCAAAACTGATTATTAGACACCATTTGGATAATAACAGGTTTAAGCTCAAAAGAATTAGCAGCTACAACAGGGTTTTGAATACTACCACAAAGTTCGTCTACTGTAGGGTTAACATAATCTCTTAAAGGTCTTAATTCTTGATGGATGCCAACATTTTGATCTTGATGATTTTCCATTTCTTGAATATTTTTATCTTTTTCTATATTTTAAATTTCTTTTATTTTTCTGATAATTCTTTCTAATTCAGAATCATAAGGCACAAGTCCTTCAGAACCTGAACTACGCATAAAACAATAAAACAAAACAAAACACTACACACTAACAAAAACAAAGAAAAGAAAAAATTTAAAATTTCTTAATTCTCTTTAAAATGCAATTTAATTAATTTTCCCCGGCAACGGCGCCAAAAACTTGATCCCCGATAAATGTAACCGCGCCAAAAACTTGATACTGTCTTGTAAATGTAACGACACTAAAAACTTGATTCCCAGCAAACAATGCCAAAAACTTGGGCCGCTTGGAATATATGAGCTGATGATTTAGATATGAAAATTATGATTATATAATATGGGATACTACGCAAGTATACGTATCGTTTATCAAGTAATATAGGACTTTTTGATTAAGCCCTGAGATATCGAACCCACAGGGAAAATATGAAAACTTTAAAGAAATCAGAAAATTATCTTTTTACTTTTTTAATGGCTTTTGAAAGTATGTCTTGATTTTGAAAATTTTTGAAAGTTGATTTGTCTTTTAAAATTTTCTTAATAAAATGTTAAGCGAGAAATTAAAATTATAATAACTAATAACACTGGATGTAAAATACTATTAACTAGAATATCTTTTTCTTTCCTTTTATGAAGTAGTAATAATTCTTAAAGTATTTTTGTGGAAGTATTTAAATTTGTTATGACAGATAGAAACAAATGTGTTCTTTACCCTTACTTGGTTCTATAAAGAACATAGATTAATTTGAAATTTTTATTATTTTGAACATGGTTAGGCAGGGAAGATATCAGTCTCTCACTCTAGAGTTTTCTCGATTCCCACCACCTGGGGGCTAACTTCTCATAACAAAACTCAAAACTTCAAACCAAATTAGAGGGTTTTAGCCTGTCACTCTAAAATCCTCTAATTTTACTCTCTTTTATAAAAATATCTTCTAATATTACATTCAATTATATGGACTACAATTCTCACCCATATATTGCATGTGATTCTTACTAACTTTTATGAGACAATACCGCATTGGATCTTACATAATCTCAAGAAATTCTACAACTTAACAGGCCAAATTAAGAAGTAAACAAAGTTTTTAGAATCAATCTTCACAAATTCTTCCAACTTTTAAACACTTATACCTTCCACAACGATTCTTTGTAAATTAATTACTTCTCCATTTAAGAAAGAAAAAGATAAAGTAAACTACTCAGAATGAATTGAGAAAATTCAAAAACACATTGATTTGAAATTAAAAATAATAAGAAAAATAACAAACTAAAGCAAGTATTAATATAAAGATTAAAAGTAAACACTTATCTGAAAATCCTTTCCACAAGACTAAGGAAGTTCCTCTGAAACTTTGACTATTCGCTAAACTACTCTTCAGAGCAAGTCTCCCAACTTCGATGACTCAGAATACAGACTTCAGACTTCAATAAAAACTAAACTAAAATAAAGAAAAGAAGTGGGAAGAAGAAGATTTCACTCCGACACTTTTCTCCTTTCTACTCTCTACTCCTACTCTAAAATAAAAACTCTTAAAATGCAGTGGAAGAATAAAAGAAAAAAAGAAAGAACACTTCAAAATGCAAAGGAAGAGTCTCCTAATCTTTCCTAAGACTCTCTTTAAATAGTAAACCAAAAGGTGCCTTAATGTCTCTTCAAAATGTGTCCAGATTCAATGTATCTACCAAGGAACGCACCCCTTCATTCAAACTTGCCGCCCAAAGGAAGTTATGGTAGTTACCACCAAGAGTTGCATCCCATCCCCTTTAAAATTTGCGCCAAATTCAATTTGAATTTCGATTTTTAACTGTGGTGGAGGCTAAGCGCCGGCCGAGCGGCGCTTAGCCGCCAGTGCCAAAATTTTGATTTTTCATTTTTTTGCTCCAAATTTGATCCAATTTTGCTCCTTTCATCATGACCATCCATTTTCATCATACCTGCAAGAAAAACACAAAATACCTTCCATTAAAGTGCAATATCATTAAAAAAGGTATAAAACTATGCATAAAAATACTATATATTTTATGTGTATCAAAGAGTTGAAAATATTGTTTAAAGAAGACTGTATGTATGTTCAGGAGAGGTGTGAAATGATGGATGATGCTACCAAAAATAGTGAACTTTTAATCCCATCTGTTGAAAAATCTCATGAACATAAGATGGATGTACCCCATACAATTTTAAAGCCTACCTATTTAGGGAATTCATCTACACTACCAACCATTATATCTTTAGATTCGAATCAATCACAAGAAAAATCTGAATTGAATGATGAACAAGATAAATATATCGAACTAAAACTTGGAAGATAATTTGAGGATATATTTTAAAAGAACTTTGAGTTGAGAAAAGAGGATAAGGATATTGAAAGACCATTGGAAGAAATTCCTAAGGAATTAGAAAAACTTATTTCCTCAACTAAGATAGATATAGAAAGACCACCTCCATCATTTAATAATTACCAAGGGGAAGAATTGGAAGATAACTTAAAACAGAAGAGTAACATAGAAGATTTTGATCCTGAATCTGAATTATCTAGAGAGAATTCAATCCAAAATTTAGGAGATCCTAAATTATCTTATAAAGATCCATTTCTTATAAATTTTAAGGATGATATTAATATGCAAATTCAAAAAATCAATAGAAGAATATTGGATCTAGAAAGAAATATGAGGAACAATGATATAAATCAATTGAAAAGGAAGAGCTGAATGAAAAATTAAAAATTTAAGGATTTTGTAGGAATCCCTTAATCTGAAAAAGATTAGTCGATTAATCGAGGATTACTTAATTGGAATTTTGATCCATGAGGAATCATTTGTCAGGCCCATAACATTAAAACCAAGCGCTTTATGGGAGGTAGCCAATAGTTATCAGTGTGCTTTGATTTAGGATGCTTGAGAGTCATGATTGTTAGGGTTGTATTGTGTTTGCTTTAGAGTGAATTGACTTGATCTTTATGTGTCATTATGGATTGATTAGTTTGATTGTCGATTGGTGGCTGTTTGAATTGTTATTTTTTTATTTGATCTTTGTGTGTCATGAGGAGATGATTCCTTAACTTCTTATTATAGTTAGATTTGTATGTTATCTTGTAGTAGTTGGATTGACGAGTCCACTACAACTCAGGTCTTAGTCGGACTTGAGTTTTACAAGAGATATCATGAATTTAAACAGTGTCAGATCAATCTCAATTTTGTTACTTCCTTTCTCTAACTTTATTTTCATTTGGTAGGAGTCATTAACCTATTTGATGAATAACAATAGGATGATCTTACACTACGATTTATAACTGTTAGAGGTGTTTAATTAAGGGGATTAGATGATGCCTGAGGTTGGCACACGTGAACCAATATATCAGGGATAATCTTATCTTTGGGATTATAAACTATAAAATCTTTTAAAAAGTACCTGATTTATTAGTATAGTGATTCGGTTAGAAATTGGATGGAAGTAGTGAGATGTGATGAGTTAAAGGATAAATTGAACTCATTTATTATGTGTGTTTGTGTTTGTGTTACAACTTTATATAAGACTTAAAGAATATTTTTATATTTCCATGCTGATACCTGTTGTGCTGTTAAACTTTTATTTAGTGAATTTCATTCTGGCATGATTAGCTTATATTTACTTTCTGCTTCATATTGTTCTATCCTGATGAATAATTGAAGATGTTTTTGATAGACATTTGTGGTAGATAGAATTCCTAGATTGTTTTTCTTCCTACTTATCTTTCCTCCTATATATGTTTAAAATTAAGTTTGGGGTAGGAAGAAAAAAAATTAAAAAGTAAGAATACTTCCTTTTAGTGTACTTTTATTGCAAGCATGTTTTAGGCTAGATTTACTTTCTTTTGCGGTCATATATGAATTTGATAAAATGTTGTAGTAGCTAGTAAATTCAATCACGTTTTCTTCCTGCCACATTTTATGGAACTAATTGAAAAATATTTAAAATTTTAAGTTTGGGGGGAGAAAAAAAAAATAAATTTCAAAGTTAAACTTTATTTATCCTTAGTAGCCTGTATTTAGTTTGATATCACTTTTAAAATGACTTGTGGCATGTGGTGTTATCTTTAGCTTACTATAATTTTGATTTTAGGAATGTTAGAAAAACAACTTAGTTGAAATCATATGTGATGAAACTATCTTGAGTTAAGATATTTTGTAGGAAACATTGGGAAAATGATTTTACTATTTATGGAAGAATGGAGTTGAATATTTGAAAAGCTAAGATTCTTAGATTTATACTTATTGAGAATTGAGCCTTAATTGACATTTTTTCGAACTAATACTTACACTTTTAAAAAGTAAGGGAGAGTTTTGAGTTTTGGACTTTAGAAAGGGGATAGTGAAATTCAAAATCATTAAAGACCTATCCATATATATAGTAATCCTCACAAAAAAAAGAAAAAAAAAGGGATTGAAAATGATCCCGATAGAAAAGAAAAGAAAAAAAGTGAAAAAAAGGGAATTGAAAATAATCCTGAAAGAAAGAAAAAGAAATGTGAAAAGAAAATATGTGAGAAGAAGCCTGAGGAGAAGCTTAATCAAAAATTGGTTTCACTTGAATCTTTTAAATGAAAAGACTTAAAAACAATCCTAATCATATTCTTATTTCAAAAGGTATTAGTCAAATTGGTATAGATAAGGTGCATAAATTCTATTTTTATATTTTCTTGGAATCTTTAGTTTGACAAGTTTCAATAACTTTTGAAGTAAATAGAAAAACAATATTCCTAAATTGAATATGAAATATTCTTACACTCTAGTCCTAGATTGATTTGCTAATATTTCTCTTATGTTATACTATAATAATTCTGAGATAAAATTATAGGAAACTCTACTGAAACCCACAGTTACTTGAGGACAAGTAACCATTAAGTTGGGGGGATCTTGATACGCCTAAAAAATATTTGATTTTTCATATACTTTTTATGCTTAATTTTAATGATATTGCACTTTAAAGGAAGGAATTTGTATGTTTTTTGGTTTTAGGTACACGAAATGACTTTTGGAAAAAAAGAAGCAAAAACGGTGCAATTTAGAGCAAAAACGAGCAAAAAAACAAATTTGGGCCTGACACATTTTCATAAGTCTTTCTTTGCTTAATCTATTTTACACTTCTTTCATAATTTTAATTGACATTACACTTTAAAGAAAGATTATTTTATGGTTATTTTGTAGGGCAATCTGTTAGGAATGCAACGCAACTGAAATGGTGTGAATCGGAGCTGAAACAGAGCCAAATGAAGCAAAACGGTGGAGCTACGCAAAGTAGGGCGCCGGACGGCGCCCTATCCAACGCCAGACCTCGTCAAAGTCCAGAAAGCATGAAAAATTTATTGGAAATAGTGCAGACAGCGCCCAGACAGCGACAGACCGTGCCAGAAGCTGTTATAGCCGATATTTAACGTATTTCGATGCTTTTTGAAAGGTTTCTTGTGACAAATCTTCAAAAATTATCCCCACACTTTAAATTAGAGATTTTAGCTCAGAAGAAGTGTGTGTGAGAGAGAGGAATGTTAGAAAAAACGTGGAGAATATTGAGAGATCTTAGAATAAGAGTAGAAATGTAGATTTATACCTTTTTGGAGAGATTGAAAAGGGGATTTTGAGAGAATTTGTAAGGAAATGTTCTAGCTTTGCATGGATCAGCGGGAGACTTTAAGGAGAAAAAGCTAAGTATTGTGTTCTTCATTATCTTATGATTTTATAAACACTTATTTAGTGGATTTGCTTTGAAATTAGGTTTTCCGGTGTGCTTTCTTTGTGCTTTGTGATGTCTTTCTATTATTCTTTCTTCTTATTTGGAAATAAGAGCATAAGAAGATCATTCTGCTGTTTTCATTTTACTTTTCTTTTGTAATGAGTAAGATTCATGTTTAGGATATTGTGATGCATGTTAGAAGTGGATTTAATTATAAATGTGATGGTTTTTACTTGCACTTCATTTACATTATAATACGGGCTCGTTATATTATTAAAATTCATTGTAATTGCATTATCTGAAAAGAGTGGTGTAATTCTTAACAAAATGGAACCACATTCAATGTTCATGAATGAGTTATGTAGTTCATGGAGGTTGAGTGCAAATAAATAGGGAAATTTGATTTGATGGCCGTAGAATTGGAGATTTTAGGGTGTCAAACTAAAATCCCCAATTTGGTCCTAGTATTTGGAAACTAAAGCGAGAGTTAGCCTTCAAGCAAAGGGAAGTGGGAGCTCTGGAGTGAGAGCAGTATCCTCCCAGCCTAACCACGGATTTAGGGACTAAACTTAGGATTAGTCAATGTTCTTTATGCACTCGTAAGAGGGTAAAGAATATGTTTACTTCTATTTGGAACATACAATATTTAATACATCTCATTCCTTTACATTATCCAATTCATTACTTAAGAAATAGTAGTTTTTATTATCTCAAAATTCTCGGAACCAATTTATCCAGAAAGGGTTATCTTTAGTATAAATATTTTCCTTTAGAAGTACTTATTAGTTATTTTAAAATTAAAATTTACCTTAAATAGTAGTTGTTAAAAAAATCACTTATATCGATCTTCCAAATTAAATTCTAATAATAGTAGACTAGAATTCGACTAAGGACCTCTTACCTTGCTTCCCTGTGGGATCAATAAACGGGACTCTACTAGAGCCTTACATTACTTGAGCGATACATATACTTACATTTGAAATTGTGATTTTACAAAATTATTATAAATACATAAATCTTAGTTCATAAATTCATGCATATAAAAAATTCTCATCATTATGCAAATTTGTCGAACCACGTAAATTTGTGTGTCGCTTTGGTGTTTTTTTCTGCGTGCAATTTTTCTCGGTCCATTATTCCCTTTATTGTCGTTGTTTTCACAACAGTCACAACAGACCACAACCTTTCTTAAGATGTCACAACCTCCCCGACACTTCAATACAACAACAAGCACTTTGCTCCAACAAAAAACTCATTCTCCTTACTTCTGTCCTCCAGCTCAAGAAGCTTGTACCCTCCTCATTTATTTCATAACCCACTTCTAAGCCTGTTATCTAATCGACTTACTAACCACCTATGTTGGGACCACCACCGACCATCAAAATTCCTCCAACAAATTTAGTTGGCTGGCTACGTAAAATTCAACCAGTAGTCCACTTAAGGGCCTTCTAGTCGTCCACTTCCCAACAACAAACCAGCATCTTAAAACCCTACTAGCTCATCCTTCCCATTTCATCAGACCATCATTGACTGGCACCCCTGTTCAGTTGACCACTCAATTATTCAACAACCCAATTGGTTGATTGTCCACTTCTATCGATCGATCGACCACCTTCTGATCTACCTCTTCAACCAATCAAGTCTACTACCTCCAGTTCCTTAGCCAGTCACCATCCGTCCACAACAGTTACCCACACTATTCCCACCTAGCTACCTCCATTGACTAGTGAGCTCCACCTACTGATGAGTTCCCGAATGATAAACCCTGATGAGAAAAGACAATAATACATCGTACACCCTTTTTAAAGATAAATTATCTAATTTATAGTTTTGTCCTCTCATCATCTATAAATAGAAGGAGCCATTCATGTATTAGGGCCTTTAGAACCTTCTCTCTTGACTCCTCTCGTGTAGGGAGAGCTCTCTCCCCTTCTTTCTCTATGTAATCCTTTCATTCGATGAAATAAAAGGGGCTAAAGTGCCCGAGAATATCCCATTTTGGCCCTCAGAGCAAGTCCGTGTGCACTCTTTATCACTCCTCACTTCTCTGATCTCCTTCTATTGAAGTCACAACAAATCTGCAACCCTTGTCGTGACGTCACACCTTTTTGACACTTCACTCCAACAACAAACCAATGCTCCATGTTGCTCTCCTCCAACTCGAGATGCTTGTAGCCCTCTCATTTGTTTCACAACACACTTCTAAGGTTGATATCTAATCGATTCACCATGATGGGACCACCGATCGGGCACCGAAATTCCTCCAACAAATTCAATCGGCCAGTTACTTCAAATTTCACTTGTCGACACTTAAGGCCCTTCGAGCCGTCCACTTCCCAAAAACGAACCAACATCTTAAAATCCTCCTAACTCCCCCTTTCCATTTCATTACAACCACCCTTGGCTGACCACCCACTAAAACTTTTACTTAATTTCCAGGCCACCTAATTGGCCTACAGTTCACACCTATCAGCCAATCGGCTACGTCTCGATCTACCACTTTAGTCAACCCAGCCGACCACCTCCATTCCATCAGCCAGCCAACATCTAACCACACTAGTTAGCCAGCTAATTCCTACCAAGCCGCTTCCACAGACCGATGAGTTTACGAACAACAAACATTGATGACAAAAGACAATAATACCCTCTACGCTCCTTTTAAAAATAAGGGTCATTATATAAAATAAATTTTTATCCTCCTATCATTTATAAATATGAGGTTTATTTCATGTATTAGGGCCTTTGGACCCTCCTCTCTTGAACTCTCTCAAGTAGGGAGAACTCTCTTCCTTTTTTTCTCTGTTTAGCCCTCCCATTCAATGAAATAAAAGGGGTCCAAGAGCTAGGCAATTCCCGAATCCCTGTGCATTTTCTTTATCTCCTCAAATTCCCTCTCTTTCTGTTTCTCCCTCCTGGTTCCCAACGCTTTATCCCTTGGGCATGATTTATCGGACAAATCCAGATTCAACAGATATAAAAAAATTGTCTCCTTAATAAAAAATGAGAAATTTTTATGAACTAATAAAAAATTTCTTAAATTAAAAATGAATGATAATATATAAAATTTGATTGGTTTAGTTCTAAAAGTGATGTTTAAAATATTTGGCATTAACAAGTATTCCTCTCAATATCTACGTATTTACTATCTAATACCTTAATTTTTGTTTTTTCATTTTTATCACCTAAATATTTTCTATGACATAAAAAATATCACTATTTTAATTGTAAAATAGTGTAATATAAATTTTTATGCATAGATAAAATGACAAGTATGTCAAAATTGAAGTTTACAAGATATATGTAATTATAGAGGAATTGAGTGATATGTATGCAAATCTTTGTAAAAATATTTATGGAATTAAGTAATATGATTTTTTTAAAATTTGAAGTCAAGCATGGTATTATTATACACAATGGTAAATTATTAAATAATATATTTTTTTTATTTTTATCAAATTCCCAATAGCGATTTGGTAGCTTGAAATAGAAGAATGTGATAACTAATCTGAAACCCTTTTGGATGGTCTGTCTGTAATTATCTCAATTTCAAGCGCATAAACGTAACATCATTCCGCCGCATGCAGCATCCAACAATGACCAATTGGCTTGCCTGCCAGTTTCTAAGGATCCTTGGCATGCAGAAATGATCTGGACCGTTCGATGTGACAGCGTATAATCTGATGCATGCGACGTGGTTTATCACAGAAGGGACGGCTGTAGTCGTTTCAGTGGTCCGCCGTCACGTCTCTGATGACGGGACCCACAGTTAACCGCCTTCCGTATGGGTAATTTGAACTCGAACGAAACAGACGGAACTAAGCTGCGTTCTGATCTCAAACTCTGCAATGGGAGAAGTGGAGAGAAGAAAGATCATCATCGACACCGACCCTGGGATTGGTGGGAAAATCTATCTTCTCAAATCTGTTCATTTGATTCCTGTAGGCTATTTCTTTTTTTGAACGATTTGTTCTTTTTTTCTTTTTTTCTTTTTTGCTTCAGATGATGCGATGGCGATCTTCATCGCGCTAAGTTTGCCTGAAATAGAGGTCATCGGTTTAACAACGACCCACGGAAACGTTTATACTACTCTGGCTACAAGGAATGCTTTGCACCTGGTAATTTGTTGAGTTTCTTTGATGGATAGTCTTAGCTTTAGGACACTAGTTGTTCAAGCTATTGCTTGATTTGTTGAACATCTCAGTTCGAACACACAATCAGACTACGTTTACGTATATAAATTCTTGTTATTTTGGTTATGTGTTAATGTAGATGGGAATACGATTTGCTTTTTCAGATACATTGGCACTAGAAGTATCCTTACTTCTTTGTAACTGACTGACTTGTTTGGTTCTTTGATTGGGAATCTGAAACTGAGATGATTGGTGAACCGATCTGAGTAGAACCTATAGAATTTTTTTCCGGCCATGCCAGTTTTTGGTATGGGATTGAGATTGGTAGGCAATAGAACCTTGGTGAAACAGCTGTCTAGTCAATTTAGAACCAGCTGTTTAGTCAATTTAGAACCAGATGATTTGTCAATTTAGAACCAGCTGTTTAGTCAATTTTAGAGATGGATCCGGTCTGCCTCTCTTTCCTTGTTTTTAAGCTATGTTTATCTTATGATCTTGATGCATTGTCTGTTTGGCTTTCGAAGCTTACTTCGAAGCTTTTTTTATTTATCAATGATTGATTCCTTATGTGTTATTGTTAAGGACATCTCTTTAAGGTGCTCATTCAGAATTTTTTTCTCTTTCATGATTTGCATTTCCTTCTCCTGTTTAGCTGGAGATTGCAGGGAGAAGTGATATACCTGTAGCTGAGGGCTCTCATACTACTATCAAGGTATTCACAAATTTCTCGGTCGGCATGCTCTTCAGAATGCTTTACTTATTTCAATTTTCTCATTAGCTTCTGAAGTATTAGCCTTTAGTCTCGCTCCAAAAGGCAAGTCCTTCACCGACAACAGCATCATCATCGCTGTCCTTGTCAGAATCTTTTTTTTTTTTTTTTTCCATTCTAACTAGATAATTGGTAGACGAAGTATATAATTTTTTTGAGGAAAATTTTCAACAACTTCCAGCTATGCTATGTTAGTTATACATTTTTTCTTTCTTGTAATCATTCCAAAGTAGTAGTACGTTTCATTGTTATATGCACAGGCAACCTTTTTCTGTTAACTTATTTTTAAATTTGAAGCAGTTTAGTATCCTGGGTTGGTAGTGAAGATACATTTACACATTTTTTCAAGAACAATGTTCTGTAGAGATACATTCACACAAATGCGTTGTTGATTTATTTTACAAAATTGTATTTCTTTGTAGTATCTAAATCATAACGTTCAAATAAACACATTGCATGTTTATCAATACCCTGCGAAAGTATCAGACAAAGCTTGAGGCTCCTTTTATATTAAAATCCCTCCTCAATGGGTTGTGTTTTATTTGTTTGATTCTTTATCAAAAGTTCTGTAATTAATGAATATTTTGTCTTAAATAAACACTTGTGGTTCTTTGAATACCCTGCTGCAACAACAAATGACGGAGTGCCTGCTTAAGAAGGAGTTCGATACGTATGTCTCGAGGCATGCCTCTAACTTAGATGCAAAAGAAAAGTCTTGAGACTTAACACTTTTTTCCTATATGGTGCGAGCCCCGGGGCTTTATATTTCTAGCCTTTTGAGATACCGCCTTGATCAAGCTATGCAAAAGACTGTATTATATTATATTATTAATATGTCTTAATATATGTTATATTATGTTATATTTCCTATATTTGATACAAGCTTTAATAAGGTTAATATATTTTATAATTACTCTATTATACTATTAATTTTTTTAAAAAAAATATATATTGAATTTTTGATTAATTGTTAGTAAAAAAAATTGTAGTGAATACATAATATTTTAAAGTTACCAATGAAACTGAATTAGATGAAAATAAATATGACGATTCTTTTGAAGATGGATCTTGTAACTCATAGAATATTTAAATTTAAATTGAATGTTTTCTTACAATCAAATTTAAATTGGGCTTATTGCATAAAAAATGATCTTAATTTATTAGAATTAAACGAAAATTTGACACTAAATAGGACGCAATGGAGAAAAAGGATTCATGTAGCCGACCCCACTTAGTGGGATTAAGGCTTTGTTGTTGTTGTTGTTGTTGTTTTCTTACAATCAAATTTCAAATTTCTATTTTATATTAATATTTAAGATAAAGAGTTGTGATTCTGCCGTTATGATAATAAACTAAATGAGCATATAATCATTTATGTCATGTTTATGAATTTTTTTTTTTAATTTTGTGAGTTTTTTGTACTTTTTTGTGGCCTGTCCTTCGATCCAGCTCGATGCTTTCATATCAACTTGTTAAAGCAAAACGCTTCGTTTCGCCATTGGCTGTTACCATTTGTTTATTTTTACATGACATTCTGGAGTCTTGATTAGATTTTTTGTTGGAATTATCTAAAACAAACTTTATTCCTTCAATTTGTGAAGAAAGTTACAAAGCTCCGGATAGCAGCCTTTGTTCATGGTTCAGATGGACTTGGAAATCAGAACTTCCCTCCTCCTCAGGGGAAGGCATCCGATCAATCTGCTGCAGAGTTTCTGGTTGAAAAAGCTAATCAGTACCCTGGAAAGGTCACTGTTGTCGCACTTGGCACATTAACAAACATAGCGATGGTCGGGTTTCCATCATCTATCATTAATTTGTATCTGCATTATCTATTAAGTAACCTATCTTCTTATTTTGCTTAGAGCAGGCCATTGAACTTGACCCTAAATTCCCACAAATGGTGGGGCAGATTGTTATTCTTGGTGGCGCATTTGCTGTCAATGGAAATGTTAATCCTGCAGCTGAAGCCAATGTAAGTACCACCTACACCCTCGCTATGGTGCATATTTATTTTGGAATACAGCTCCTAGACTGTTACTATGGCGCATATTCTTCTGCGTCTCTGATATGGTACATTTTTCTATATCACAGTTGCTAATATTACTTTCCTATTTTTTATTGTTTTTAGGGAAATTTACATGGATAGCAAACAATTCTTATGTATTTTCATATCTAACAACCAAAATCTGATTTTTATTATAATATTTTGGTGCGTAAACTTATGCATGAAAAGCTTTATTTCACTTTTGAAAATATAATGATGGTGATATTTTTGATGTGTTAAAATATTGGAGTGATATGCATGTAAATATGAATGGTCATTTGTTAGAATGTAAATGCATAAGAATTTTGTGGTATGTTTGTAGATGTCCCTTGTTTTTATTGTATACTTATAGCAGCAATACTTAATGTTTCAACAAGTAGAATTGGTAATTATCGACATTCTGAGCTGTTATTTGCACACTATGTTTAGAAGCTTGTTAGCTCTTTCATGATATAATATTCGGACAGCTTTTTCAGAATTTCTTATTTGGTTCCATTAACTCATTAGTTCACTGCAACACTTAAAGAGAAGGGCTAGCTGCAATTATTGTTTCTATTTTCCATTTTCCATTTCAAGCTTGCGTTTGTTGTCTGCGTGATTACTGATTTTTACATTGGAAATTAAACCTGAAACTGGATTTGTAGCAACGGATGTACTCGAGACAGACTAAAAATTATGAGAAAATAGTTTGCACTAATTGATTGGCTAATCTTTCTTCATGGTGTGGAAATCGCATTCTTAAAGGCTGAAGTTCTTGATTTCACCTACCCATTATACTAATATATCAATTAAACTTTGAATAAAGCGTATATGAGAGAACAAACATGTCCAATAGCACAAACATATTATTTAAGTTTATATGTTTCAGTGAAATCATATATAGTTGACGATAATGATGGATATACAATTTTATCTCTACAAAAAGAAAAAAGAGCGTAGCTATCTGCTATAAATATATAAGTGATGGATATGGAGAAGAAGAAGGAATATTTGCTGGTATTATTCTCTTTATTTCTGTCTCAAGGAGTACAATTAGAGATTCTCTCTGCTATGGTTGAAAATTTTATTTGATGGACCTAATATTAGCAACCTTTTTTTTTCATTGAAGAATCAGAATATCTACTTCTTGCAAGTATGGCAGAAAAATGCTCCTTTTATTCACTTGGATTTGCAACTCCTTTTATTTCTTTTCTTTTTGTGGTCTTTGGACATCAAAACTTCCTTTTAAGGCTCTATTTATAGTGGTAACAAGGAATGTGTTGGAAAATTTATTATAAGGTTCCATGAGATATTATAAATGATCTCACAAAATCTCTACTAGTCAATAAGTGATCTCTTTAAGACTTCACCTTTATACAAGACCTCCAAGATATTATCATAGTACACATGAATGGTTTGCCTAAAAGTTATATCGAAAGCAGAGATTCAAACATATCTTCTGAAGAGTTCTTCAAAAAGATATTTTCTGTCTTGATTATTTTTTTATTCTTATCCTATAGAGTTTTGGAGGCTCCATCGGGGGAGCTTTCTCGCCCCCATTTCATAATATCATTGTGCTCTATTCCTGATGCGTAGCTATACATGCAAAACAATCATCTTATAATCTATATTTCTCTACTTTCCATAGCATGCTCTTTTGTTACTGTCTCCCTGATGTATATCATTGGTTATTATAACTCAAATTTCTCTTAAACTCAATTATATTTTTGGCCACTTTACTTGAGAAGATTTCACTTTCTATCTTTTAGTGCAGCTTTGGTTTTTAAATTACTCATCACAGGGCACAACACTCATATTTTCAATTTAATTGAAGTTTCAAATTGATATAGTTGTATGCTTAAATTCTTTTTTTTTTTGGCTTAATTATTATCTAATTTCTTGCCTAATACCTTTAACAAAATTGATGATATGAACATAAAAATTTAGAGATGAATGTTATTTGTATATAAAATTTTTAATATTTAAGCACTCCATATTCAACTTATTTATATTGCTTAAATTGATAATACAATTGTCTCTATATTCATTGAATTATAAATTTTAATATCAACTTAGCAATAAGACTTCATCAATAATATTAAGCATACCTTATAAATTTTATTTTTTTCAAATTAAATTCTTTTAAAATTAAAATATTCTAACATTCCAAGTTTTTTCAAGTTATAGATCAAATCTAAAATTTTTATACTACTTGCATCAAGCTTGGGAGAATAATTCTAAACCTCATGATAGCCACATTATAGTCTAGAATTATGCCTTACTCAATTTCATTTAAATCATATCATTTATTTGGATGATTAATTCAATTATTTAATCCTATTTCCTTGAAATGTGCATTACTAAAACAAGAGGATTACAAAATACAAAAAGGAGAACCCAGCCCTACAAAATATATAGGCCCGGTCAAAATCAACAAAAGACAATAGGAGATGCGAACTATCAACATTCCTATCACAAAAGAAAACATGTATGGCTTTCTTTGCACATGTATGGGCAACAATATTCTTTTCCCTATCTATGTATTGGAAAAGAATATGTTTAAAAGAAATTAAGAAAGAGAACTCTTCAACTTCAAGTGGTCGTTTCTTCCAAGTTTTGGCAAGCAACATTATTGCAAGGAAACTATAATGTTCTTGTTATCACTTTCAAGGATAAGGCCTTTAACTGCATACATTCATGGTTCCCACAAAATGCTTAATAGATGACATTCCCTCAAGTTTCACACTAGAACTGTCCCAATGCTCATAGGTTGGCCATCCGTCAACAGTACTTCACATTTCTCATCTCTAATTACCACGCCAATGCCACCCATGCATGAAGGGATGAGGGCCCCATCAATATTAAATTTGAGCCAACCAGGAGGGTTTATGATAGTCCACCATATTGCTTAGTGCCCCATTGCTCCCGAAGTTGGAATTTATGCATTAATGTCTAGGCTTCAAGACAAGTGGAGGCCAATACAGTAGAAGCACCAAAAGTTCTACCATGCTTTTTAGCATTTCTTGCACACCAACATTGGTGGACCATTTTACTATAAATAGCAAGAATTCATACACACAACATAGAATTCACCGATTATAGGCCATCAATTTAAACAAATATTTACCTCTTTTTATAAAATTAAAAAAATAAAATTTACACTAATGTTAAGTTAATGGTTGCTCTTTTTTTAATTTAATTTTTTTTATTTTTTATTAACTATATTGATGATTCATTTTATGACTTATGGTAGTATTTATATGCCTACAAATATGGATAACCAGATTTTCGGCGACCCAGATGCTGCTGATATTGTCTTCACCAGTGGGGCAGATATTTTAGCTGTGGGAATTAATATTACCCATCAAGTTATTTTGACCGGTAAAACACTTTATTTTCTCCTACTTATATTAAGCTTGTCCGTATTTGGTTATTTGATCATTCCTTGGAGTTTGTTTAGTTAGATTGTCTTAAGTTGTATATTCCTCTTTTAAATATGCTCCTTAGCCATTCCAATTCTATTTTAGTAGTCATATAAAATGCAGAATAACTTTGCATTTTGCATATCATTAAAATTCTTACTGTATTCAATTTCTTCCATATATAGCTTGCTATTTATTTTGCATAACCAAAAATCTCCACTCATTCAGAAACTTTAGTTAAAAACCATTATTGCTTTGCACTTGGCCTTAGATGCTCATTTATAACTGTGAGATGTACTTGTAAACATGGAGTTGTTTTTTTGCATAATTGGTGGGATTGTAATAATATCTGAAGTTAAGCATGCTCGTGTTGAGCACTCTCAAGATGAGTGATCTCTTAAAATTTGCACCAATGATATTACCATGTGGCCTATCAGACCAAAGCTCGTAATAAATGGACAAGAGTTTAGATTGTTACACATCGTATAATGTTAGAGTAATATGAAGTGCAATTGAGTCAAACTGCTATATCATCAGATCCACTTCTTTGGAACAAAGTGCTATATGATGGAAGCAACATTATAAGCTCACAGTGGTCTCCTATAGAATTTTGATATGCATGTTAATAATTTGAGGATATCCCTGAGAATGGACAAGGAATAATTGGGGAAAATTGTGAGACCTCATTATATCTAAAAGACCGAGGTGCCTTTTGGTTTAATAGTTAGAGTTTCATATTAAACACCAAAGTCTGCTCGCATTGTATCATTCTTAAGATGGATGGCCTTACAAGAAGTTGCACTAAGAGAACACAAATGTACAACATTTTAAATCAGAACAAACAATATTTTGATTAGTAAGAGTTCAAGTTATTATAATAAAGGTTCAAGTCTTTGTTCTTCATTTGCTCTGACATATTATTATTATTATTTGTTACCAGACAATTCTGGTTATTTTTTTAAAATCAAGCATCTTTTATAGGCAGCCTTCATCCAAATTTCAATTAACACGTAGTGTTGTGGAGCTTTATCATACTAACAAAAATTGAAGTATTAAGATTGTTTTCTAATTTGGTTCTTTCCAACATCATTGGTGCTCGATGCATACTCTCTAATAGCCCGAACTCTCACCCATCGAAATATTATTTGCTTTCACCTAAGGCCTCACGATTATGTCCCATTAGTATAACTTTTTAGGAGTTCACCCATCCTAAAAGCCCTCCCGCACAAGCATGCTTAACTTTAGAGTTTCTGATGAGATTCTAACTGTTATATCAAACGACGCCTCAATGTTTTAGTAATTAGCCTCATTCTCTACTTAAATGTTTCATAATCTCTCCCGCTTAAGTAATTGACACATCACAAGTTTTGTTATCTCAAAATTATCCATTAGGCTGATAGGATTTAGGACATGACCCTCACCATGTAGCACTTTCCCATCTAGAGTTCAAGAGATGGCTCTAATTGCATAGCATGTTCTGTATGACATTAGTTCTCATCTTCAAGCTAGTGTAATGCTCTGATATTATTTGTAACAGCACAAACTCTCGCCGATTAAGATATTGTTGTTTCTCTTAATGGCCTCCCATTTATATCCCATTGGTGTAACTTTCCTAGATTGTCACCCATCTCAGGGGTGCTCCTGCACAAGCACACTTAACTTTGGAGTTCTAATGACATAGAGTATTTTGTATGACATTAGTTCTCATCTTCAAGCTGGTGTAATGCTCTGATATTATTTGTAACAGCACAAACTCTCACCTATTAAGATATTGTTTGTTTCTCCTTATGGCCTCCCATTTATATCCCATTGGTGTAACTTCCCTAGATTGTCGCCCATCCCAGGGGTGCTCTTGCCCAAGCACACTTATCTTTGGAGTAGGGCTACAAGCGAATCGAGCCAAGTTGAGTAAAGTCGTGTTAAGGCGTGAGCTTATTTATGAAAATCTAGCTCAAATTGAGTTTACTTCTTTGTTGAAGCTTAATTCATTTATCTTTTTTTAATGTTTGAGTTTGATTTATGTTGTTTCATATGATGACATGCAAGTAATTATCTAGCAGATTAATGAGTAATGTATTTAATTTCTACTAAAATGACTTTTATCGAGCAAATAAAATTAGTATTATTGTGCTTTTTATTTTCTATTCAAATGAGTCTTATCAAGCAAATGAATGAGTAGTATGTTTAAACTACTTATTTTCTAATCAAATGAGCTTTATCAAGCTTATAGGTAAATTTATTGTTGAACTTTCACAAATAAAATAGCTTTTAAATGATACTAAAATAGGCATTTAAATGTGCAAAATAAATGGAATATACAAAAATCTGTTATCTTGTTCTATGTACTTTAAGTTAAAATTTTAATTTAATTTGATATAAATAAGTTTTTGTGATTGAGCATCTTATTTTCTATTCAAACGTGCGTTATTGAGCTTGTAAATGAATTTATTGTTGAACTTGCTAAAAAAAAAAAAAGAATGAGCTACTAAATTAATAATTAAAATAAGCATATAAATGCACGAAATAAATGGACAAATAAAACAAAAGCTTTTATCTTATTTTATGTACTATGAATTAAAATTTTATTTTAATTTAATATAAATGAGTTTTAAATTGAGCTTAAATTGTGTTTATTCACAATCTTTAAATTAAACTTTAAATGATTTTTTTCAAGCATTTAATCAAGCATTGATTCGTTTGAAGCTCTATTTGGAGTTTCTAGTGAATTTCCAATCACTACACCAAAAATACACCTCTGTTGAAAAGCTCAGCTTCATTGTACTTGAGGTGTTTAACATACTCTCCTCACAACTTTTATAGTGCTAAATTCTTTAGTTTTTGTAAATTTCATTTAACCTGTCACCAAATAGTAATATTTCTTCTATTAGATCTAAAGTTATAATTTGATTATTTATTTATTTATTTTTATTTCTTTAAACTGCGAACGTTCCTTGTAGATGCTGATCGCGACAAGCTTTCACAAAGCGAAGGGAAATTTGCTCAATACATGTGCAAAATTTTAGATTTTTATTTCTCGTATCACAGAGATGCATATGGAATACAAGGTACGAAGTGGAAGAATTGAACATAATTTGTTTGAAAATTCATAGCTCTTTTTTGTTCAGCATTTAGTGATTTTATTGGTTGAAATCAGGGGTGTATCTCCATGATCCAACTACAGTACTTGCTGTTGTTTATCCTTCACTTTTTACTTACACTGAGGGGGTTGTACGAGTTCAAACTTGTGGCATTACAAGAGGACTTACTATGTTTGATAACACCAAAAAAAGGTCAGTCCATCATGTAATTGATGATCCTCATACTTTCTATATTTCTTTTAAATGTTGTTGTTTTAGTAGTGGGCATTTACAAACATGCATATTGCACAATTGCTATGTAGTTACATATTCAACACCTAAACTTTGCTTTTTTACATTTATATCACATAAAGATTTCATTTCACATAGAAATACAACTTTTTTAACTTTTAAAAGTGTACATCTTTCATGCATAACTATGATGATACATATGTAAAAATTGAAATATATGTGTGCTATGTATGTAAAATGTTCCTATATTTTAGGTTCACTTCATGAAATTTGAATCAATTTTATCATGAAAGATCTTTTGTCAATTTTTAGGAGAAAATTGGTGGACAAAAGCTTTCTAGGAGAGCATTTTGAACACTAATCTGTGATTCTGCCAAGTCATAGAAATCAAAAGACTTAAGTCTCCGTTTGGGGTAGTTTTTACAGTGCTGTAAGTTTTCAAAAGTGTTGTCACCGACATTTGAGGAGCGTTGGGGCAGCATTTAAAATGCTTTATATTTTGAAAAGCATTGTCACCGGCATTTGAGGAGCATCAGTTTCACTGTGTTTCGGAAAATTACGTTTGTGGAATGTCTTTTTACGAATGGAGGGAAAGCGCCGCGTTTGCAATGAGTCACACAGCGCTAATTAAAAAAAGATGACCTTGCCTTGCCCATTTCGTTAAATTATCTACCTAAACCTCGATATATCCATGACATCCACAAAAGAAATGTTATAGGGTTTTTCTTGATCAATGTCGATCGAAGCTTCGTGCACGTATCCTCTCACCTGTCGTTATTTCTCTCTTTGATTCTTCTCTCCAAGTGTATTTTAGCTTTGTTTTTTTCACATTGAAATTGATTTGAAAATATTTAAAAATCAACTGCATCTCATTAATGCTTGCATCATTTGCTAGTTGTTTGATATATGTGAGATGGGAATTTGACGAGTGTTTTGCTAATCGATCTATGTGAGGAATAATATGTAGAAGCTCTTAAGGGGTTGGGAATATTATGGATCGAGGTTTCTATTGAGTGCAAACATTCATAGATTTTGCCTGTCAACAATAAATTTTTTTTTTCTTGGTTGTATTAAGTATGGACATTCATAGATTTAATGCTATGGTTTTGGATATTATAAATAGACGCTTTGTTCTTGCTATCGAGATGTTGTTTTTCATTGAGAGCATCAATTAGTGTTTACGGTTAAGTTTTGATGGGCTAGCATTTTCTGAATGTATCTATGAGAGCATCATTTGACATATTGGTTGTGAGATGAAATTACTAATTGAATGTTTGTGTGTGCCTATTTGTGCCTTAGTGTGAGCATGTGTGCCTATGCGGGTGCGTGTGTGTGGATTTCTTTGGTATTTCTATAATCAAAATTACTACGACATTGAGTTGTGATTGCTGGTTTGTTGCCTATTCTTCTCACATGTATCACATGATCTTCCTCCTAAGTATATTTTCTTTTACTATGACTCTTTAAACATATGTGATGCACTTCAGCTCAGTTATTATCTCATTATACTCCTAGGTATAAACCATTCTTTTATTGTTAATTTATGAATCTATATGATGCATTTCTCAGCTTAGGTACTACCTAATCTTACTCCTAAATATATTGTCTTCTATTTTATATATCTAAATGTACATAAAATAATTAACCCCGGCTATTACCTGATCTTACTCCTCCGAATATTATCTTCAACTATATATATATATATATATATATATATATATATATATATATATATATATATATATATATATATATTGTAGTCTATATGACACACTCCTCAGATGTTATCTAATATCACTATTAGGCATATTGTCTTATAAACCATGTATCTAAACATATATGACATACTCTGATTTAGATACAACCTGACATTTCTAATATATTGGCTTGCAACTGAATGTATGGTTATCTTGGATAGGAAAATTTTTAATAAAATGATCTCACCGACTTCTACTTTGCTTACTTGGCCTTTTAATTTTTTCAATTTTTTTAATTGATTCGTACTTTATCTTAATTTGGAAAAAATTTTCAATATTTTATCTTTCTATTTTACCATCATGCCTTTAAATTTTTAAAGTTTAGTTTATGTTGTCCACCTTTATTACAAAGTCACTTTAATTTGTTGTAGCTCACAAGATGGGAAAGCGAAAAGATGTTATAATGACATCTACTTCTAGCTACGAACTTACGATTGCTTCTTTATACAAGTCTACAACTATTCCAAATGCAGCATAAATAAAGACTATAATGCCCGTGCAGAATGTAGTTGTAGTTGCACAATTTTAAAAATAATTCAAATAGAACACTAGAACTAAATTTCAAAATATTACAAAAAATTAGAAGTCTAAAATATTATATTAAAAATTATACATTACTTAACATAAATAAATTACCAAAACATTGAAATTAAATATTATTATTAGTGTAATATTTGTCTTCATGTCCAAACGATCAAGCCTCTTGGAGAATTTTCTTTCCAAAATTACTCTTCGTACATTATAGCTATTTAAAGTGGATCCATCATAGTTCAAAATCTATTTTTGGGACATCTATAAAATATTCTCTCATAGCTAGCTTCTCGTCAAGACGTGTATACGCAACATTACGTACCACAATTGCAATACACGATTCTAGTACCAGTAGACTTTCTTGAACTCATATTTTTTGGATAATGCATATTTTAAGCTTTGATTGATGTTAAATGAGAAAGTAGAATAAAAAATAAAAATTAAATGTAAAATTGATATAATGAGCTTGCCACAAAACTAATTTGGGCTCAGAGTCAATTGAAAGAGAGAAAAAATAAGTTATCATAATAAGTTGGTGGACCTATAAAAAATAGATTTGGGTTACCTTAAAGCCTTAGTATCAAAATCACACAGATCATAAAATATAGTTGTTGTAAGGTCATCTAAAAAAATTTCTTCGGTGCTATCACTCATCTTAGACCTCTTAAAAACAAATGAACTCATGTTTGTCTAAGAGGCCATCTAGGTGGGAGCAAACTTAATATGTCTATAATAATGAAAAAAAAATACTTACCCATGATTGCCCAGTAGGCCATTCAAGTAAGAGCAAACTCAACATGTTCATACATGTATTTTCACAACAAACACATTCATTGATTAATAATCTACTCATATATGTCTATCATCACACACACACACACACACACTTGTTCATTGATTAATAATCTAATATATATAATAACCTTGTTCTCTTAATTCAGTCATTTCATGAACTCGTCTCAAAATCATTAACTCCTAAATTTTCCTCTAGCATTGACAATCTTGTATGATGTTCGAATGCTTCAACTATTATGTACATAGGATCCTTATCTAAGATCATGAAGTTCACATCATCTCGAAATGGATATCTGCGTATAAAATTATGCAGAGTTGCGTTACCACAATAATTTTTACTTGCTATTTAAAAGAATATGTTGACATATCTCGGAGTATAACCCAATTTTTTCCCATACACCGAATTTTCTCTCAATTGCACCTCGTAATAATGAGTGTCGCTTGTTAAATAATTCATTCATACTTATAACCATTTAGTCGTTGCGTTTGAAATCGGGAATGTGGTACTTCGTATATGGAAAAAACTTTATGAAATCTCATTGCATGGGACACCTAGCATTGACGAGGTAATATTTTCCTAGATGTAAGCACTGATAGGACATCACATCAAATTTAATTTTTCATGATTTGATTATTGTACTGACTCAGAGGCAACATTGAAAGTTTGTATTCACGTCTTTAAGTTGTAAATTTGAGCATATGACTATCATGAGCAGTCTTTTCATTTTAACATGAAGAATGTAATATATATGTTGAAGTCACGTATTGTTGATATATTATATGGTGAGGATTCACATTGTCCAATGTATGTTATCTTATTATTTTTAACAACACGTGCATCGATATATGTGCTATCAATGACTATACAATCCTGTTTGAAATATTTATTCAAACAATTAATTTATGCATGTTGAGTAAAAAGATTATTTAATGAGTACCTTAAAAAACAACATGCATATGATATTGTTACGTAATTTTTTTAGTGTACGCCCAAAAAATTTAATCTATTGATTTGACCATATTTGATGACAACCTTACTAACAAACTAAGACCAATATCAAAATACTTGTTAATAGTCTCGGTTGAGTGTTGAAATTGCTCGGAAGTTGCACACATTGAACCATTATGTGATATTATATATAAAGTAATAATTAATATTTCGCTAGGTGAAATCTGGACAATCCATGCAAACCATAAAGATTTTGAAATTCATCCAATAGATCACAATTTTTTCGTTGGAGATTTGGACATGTTATGAATTCTATGTGAATGACCTTCAAGGAGCATACTAGTCTGTTTGTCACTTATACAGAAGATGTCATGCATGAAGTTTTACATAAGTAAGATTAGTAATATTCATTGATGAGAGATTGTAGTTGCTAAAATTATTGTTCGTTGTATTGTCTCTATTACTTCGTCTTTATTTTATGGACCACCCATCAAAATATTTCATACATGTCAGGGACGCATTACTTAGCAGAATGCCAACACATAAGATTACATAGTCCACCTAAATATAGATAATTGAAACGATCAGATTGGGATGTATTATTGGAGATATTATTTTTCTTTTGGACAGATTTATCTATGTTAAGAAACCATGTAGGAGTACACAATGTTACTTTATACTAAACACAATTTTATAAAATTCAAGTAATTGTTCAACTTAATACAACCATAACAACACCATAAATTATTATACCAGGTTCAACTAGATTGATTGTTAAGGAAGTAGCAAAGGAAATGAATTCTTCGCTCCAGCACCATTGTTATAAAACCCTCTTTGCTTGGTTGGGTCTTTAAGAAGTTTTGTGTAAATTAAATATAATGACATGTTCTCAAAAATTTTGGAAGTGCAATTTAGTAGCTTAGTGACTTCTGCCATCAAAGGATGTGTTGTCGTACGAGCATTAAACATCATACTAGCACAAGTTGTAACTAACTGTGAATTTTGTTCACTTAAAAATGTGATGTCGATGTCGACATTTTCTTTTTAGATTGTTGGTTTTGTAGTGCACAATATTTGGATTGATTGGATTCATCATGTTTTATCTCGTGGACCGGTTTCTCATGAACTTCATTTGAATGAGCATATTCCGGCTCATCTACAGACATTAAAGCTCATAACTACAACATCGATGAACATTAAATCAAGCTTGTCTTCCAACTTCTAGTCCATGCAACAATACCTAATTTTTTGTGTTAGGAACAACATACATTTAAAAACAATATTGTTGGAATAATTTGAAAATACCGACAATTTATTACAAAAATATTTTTTTACTTACCAAAAATTTCTCTCTCCGCCATTCTTTGGATGCATCTTTTACTTTTTTTAAAGAAATCCCAACCTTAAATTCAAGTACTTGTTATAATTTCTTCCACAGTTTTTAATTTTTTTCTTGAGCATATTTGTTCTTCAATCAAGTTTCATCATATATTCTTTTAGTTTTGCCTTAAATATTTTTGTTATAATTTGTCGACCATAATAAGTGTAATTTTGGGTGATCAAATTTTTAAAAGGTGTGAATGATTTAAATATCTCGGGTCTATTGTTCAAAGCGATGATGATATAGATGAACATGTTAATAGTAAAATTCAAATTAATTGGTTGAAGTGGAGGAATGCTTTGAATCTATAGAACACTTGCTCGGGGATTACTTTGCTGCCCTCTCGCGTTAAGCTTTACTGCCCTAAGCTCCTTGGGCTTCTTCGGTGATCTCTCAAGTAAATGCATATTCCTTTTTTTTTTCTTCTTTTTTGGCCGACAAACTTGCTTACGGATTAACCATTGCCCTCCCGCGATCCTGCCCTAACAGCTCTGAATCCTTCTTCCTCCCCCGTTACTGCCCTAAAAGCTCCTTCGGCTTCTTCGGCTTCTTTGGCGATCTCGCCAGTAAACGCGCATTTTTTTTTCATTGATTCTATATTCCTTAAGTTCTAGTTCTTATTTTGATTATTTTAAAAGGGTTTAATGAGTCGTTAATCGTTTACGCTTCTTCGGCGATTCCCCCGTTTCTGAAGTTTCTACCAGTTTTCAAGCTCTTTAAGTTGGTTATCTAATAGCTTTTTCATTATATTGATCTGTCGGAATTTGTGACAATTTTGTTGGGCTTCTTTCTAAAAGTCTGCTGTGCAAGTAACAGATGTGATGAAACCAAAATTATGTGAAATTTTTTTTTTGAGAGGTTTGCGGTTGCAGCGGAGGATTGTGATTGCAGAAAAAGAAAGCTGCTCACTTTCCATCTCACTTTCCTCACGCAACCTTTATCTTTTGCTGTAGCTTATAAACTGTTTACTGCTGTTGGAAAGGGACAGCAAAAGGGCAACCCCTTCGCTTCTCTTTTTTTGGCCAATGAAATGATGAGAGGTTACTCTATTTCCTTTTCACTTTAGCTCTGAAGCTCCATATAATTCCTAAAGATTTTATTTTTGGAAGATTTACATACATATCACTCTGTTCCTTTTCATTTACATATCCAACACTTAAACTTCAATTTTTTTCATACATGTCAAGTTTTTTTTGCATGAAAAGGAGCATTACACTCATTCAAATTTGAAATTGTGATATTTTTTTATGTGATATGAAAGTTGTGAGTGATATAAATTTAAAAGGTTTAATTTTGGTGTTTTATATGTAAATACATAAGAATTGTGTGGTATGTATGTAAATGTACATTCATTGTATATTTTATATCAATGCCTAATCTACAATCCCTGAAATGTTCTGGGTCTGCAAACCTCCAGAACTTTTATCAAAGATGTTAGATGATCTTAATACCTGTGTAGCTATAACCTTGAATAAAGCATCCTTTTATATTTCCATTAGAGAAGAGATGATAAATTTACAGATTGTAGAGAATGGTTGTTAAAATGATAGAGGAGGTCTTTGATTCATTTAAGATAGGAGGGAGAAGCCATGTCATCCTTTGAAAATAATTTAGTAGATAGCTGCTGAAAACTAAAAAGTAAAATTTGCAAGTCATAAATTTGTTTAGTTTGGAATTGTGTATATTGTTTGCACTTATCTTAACACTCATGTCCAGAAGAGGATGCTCTTCCTTTTTTTTTTTTAATTTTTAGGCTTTAGTTTTAAGATGGAAGTACATAAAAATAGATGTTATCAGGGAATTTTTAAGATTGGAAAGATGGCTTTAGATTGAAAAGTTATTAATGTTAGTTTTGGCTTGGGTATACATATTTCCCTTGATAAATAGCTATTGTTTTTCATTCCAATTGCTGGTTATTTTTCTTATTGCTGCTGATGCTTCTCTGCAATTCTCTACCTGCTTCCTACAATGCTGTTCTCAGTGCTGTCCTCTTTTCTTAGCCGCCAATTGTTTTGGCTGCTGAGTCCTGCTATTGCAGGCAATTCACATTACTTTTGTTGTTACTGAGTGCTGAATATATGACAATACTTTCGATGTTCCGAATTTGCTACTGGGAGAAATCGAGTTGTTATTTTTTGTCCTGTTATGAAATGATATTTTTTGTTATGAACTGTAAATTGTGTGGTCGTTAAAGTTCCAGTGTAAACAACAACACAACGCTTGTCAGAATGATATTTTATTTACAAAAAACTGCAAATCAGCTGTTTTCCAAACGCACAAACCAAACAACTTATCTAGAACATGGGTAAAATAATCATTTATCCAGAATCAATTGTTTTCGAAACGCACAAACCAAAGCAATGTAACGAACTATCGGGATAAGTTCGTCGATCCGCGATTATCGGGATAGTACGCAATGTACTTAAATAGACCCTTAGACTGACAAAAAAAATTTATAAGATGGTGGTGAGACCTTCAATGCTCTATGGTGCTGAATGTTGGCCAAGATGGTGGTGAGACCTTCAATGCTCTATGGTGCTGAATGTTGGCCTTTAAAATAGAATCATAATACTAAGTGTTAAATGTTGCCGAGATGAGAATGACTAGGAGGATGAGTGTCTTTACACTTAGAGATAAATTGTGAAATGAATATATCCGTGATAGGGTTGGTGTACCTTAAGTGACAGACAAAATTAGAGAGAGTCGCCTTAGATGTTTTGGTCACATTAAAGGTTGACCAGCCGATGATCCGATTAGGAGAGTTGATGTTTTAGATTCGACTTGTGGTATGAAAGACAGAGGTAGACCTAGGAAGACTTGGGATTATTGTATAAAAAATGATCTTAATTTATTAGAATTAATTGAAAATATGAGACTAAATATGATACAATGGAGAAAAGGATTCATGCAGCCGACCCCTCTTAGAGGGATTAAGGCTTTGTTGTTGTTGTCAACCATCTTTGGTGAAATGTGATGTCAGTCTATTGCCTAATTCAATCTTCTAATGCTCTATGGTGCTGAATGTTGGTCTTTAAAAGAGAATCATAATACTAAGTTAAGTGCTGCCGAGATGACAATGATTAGGTGGATGAGTGGCTTTACACTTAGAGACAAAACGTGAAATGAATATATCCGTGATATGGTTGGTGTAGCTCTAGTGACGGACAAAATTAGAGACTCGCCTTAGATGGTTTGGTCACATTAAAGATCGACCATCTGATGATCCGATTAGGAGTGTAGATGTTTTAGATTCGACTTGTGTTATGAAAGCTGGGGTAGACCTAGGAAGACTTGGGCTTATTGTATAAAAAAATGATCTTAATTTATTAGAATTAAATGAAAATATGAGACTAAATAGGACACAATGGAGAAAAAGTATTCATGCTGCCGACCCCACTTAGAGGGATTAAGACTTTGTTGTTGTTGTTATTGTTGTTGTCAACCACCTTTGGTGAAATGTGATGTTGGTCTGTTGCCTAATTCAATCTTCTAATGCTCTATGGTGCTGAATGTTGGCCTTAAAGGTCGACCGTCTGATGATCCGATTAGGAGAGTAGATCTTTTAGATTCAACTTGTGTTATGAAAGATAGAGGTAGACCTAGGAAGGCTTGGGCTTATTGTATAAAAAATGATATTAATTTATTAAAATTAAATGAAAATATGACACTAAATAGGACGTAATGGAGAAAAATGATTCATGCAGTCAACCCCACTTAGAGGGATTAAGGCTTTGTTGTTGTTGTTGTCGACCAACGTTTTTGAAATGTGATGTCGGTATGTTGCCTAATTCAATCTTCTTTAAGCATAAATCACAAAAAAATAATTTTGAGCTCACTCTCCCAAGTGTTCGATATACCAGTATCATTTTGTTTTTCCATCTTATGAGTTATAATATATTAAAGTGATATTGTAAGAAAGGCTGACAACATAAAATTTTTTAAATCTAAAGGCATGATACTGAAGGAAGATAAAATATTGGATATAAATTCCAAATTTAGATAAAGTAAGAATCAATTTTATTAAAATAATGTGTAGAAAAAGTTTAAAGGGTCAACCAAACAAAATAAATTCTTAGTGAGCTCACTTTATTAAAGATTTTCTAATTAAGAATCATCATCTGCCTCTGGTTTTTAGCCAATATATTAAAAATATCAGGTTGTATCTGAACCAGAGTATATCATTGGGTATAAGATAATATGCTTAGGTGTGAAATCAGATAATATCCAAGGAGTGTAATATATGCTGCATAGTATAAAAAACTAGAGAACATTATTTGAAGGACTAAGATTAGGTAGCATTTGAGGCTGAGTGTGTTATGTAGATTCATATATACAAAATAGAAGACAATATGCTTATGAGTTAGATCAGATAGTATTGAAGCTGAGAAATGCATCATAGAAGTTTATAAAATCATAATAGTAGACTGGTTTCTGCTTAGGAGTAGGGCTGTAAATGAGCTGAGCTTGAGCGAGCTCAAGCTTGGCTTGTGTTCAACTCCTTCGAATTTGGCTAGTATTTAAATTGCTCATTAACCGCGTGTTTGTTTTCAGCTCGATTTAGGTATTCTTGTTTATGTTCGACTTGAAACTTGCTCATTTAAATTAATTTAAAAAAACGGATGTAGGACGTTGGATTCTAAACAACACCATTTATATATGATAGAAGGTGTAGAAACACATGACTACACGAGTTGTAATGATTTAAATTTAGATATAAATATATATATATATATACTATATTATTTTATAAATAATATTTATATTATTATATAAATAATATATATATTCGAGTTAAAATGAGCTGAAGATGATTGAGCAAAGGGTTGTTAATGTTTGACTCGTTTACTTAACGAGTCGAACACAAGTTGTTCATGAAGAATGAGTTTTCTCGACCACCTTGTTCAGGGGTAAGATGAGGTAATAATTGAGGCGAAGTGTATCTCATAGTTTTAAAAAATCATATTATAAGACAATATTCTTAAGAGTAAGATCAGGTGATATCTGTGAAAAGAAGTAGCAACAAATCATCAATCACAAATCATAACTTAATGCTATAGTAATTTTTATTTTAGTAGCAACAAAGTAATCAAATGATAATTAATGACTAAATACAACTAGATGAATCACAGCTAGTACTTAGTTAAGATCTTTGTGAATTTCTTTTTATTTTTACATCATAACTCTACAAAACTTTATACCTTTGAAGATATTAAAAACAACACGAACTACATCCACATTATAAATAGCATATACTATGAAATTACTATATGAAGTTATGCAACATATTATCCTGAATGTACAATAATTACATAATAAATTCTCATATGCAATCCAATAAGAGGGACATCAATGTTTGCATATTCTTTTTTATGCATGCTTTGCAAGCCATTCAAATGTGAAACACTTCATTTAGATAATAGATAATGATAAAAAAAATCTAAAACAGAGCTAATGGAGGTCAGATACAACCCAAACATATTGAACATGCATATCTAATCTTTAGGAGCAACATAACTTGTATATATATACAAATTTCAACGATGCTCCCGTGGTGTACATTCAAACTAGAAAAGCCCACCAAAATGTAACCTTAAATAATAATTGATATTCTCAGTAAAGAACAATATTATCTTGAATGTACAACAATTACACAATAAGAGGGATATCAATGTTTTTAAATATATTTTTATGTATACTTTGCAAGCCATTCAAATGTGAAACAGTTCATTCAGATAAAGATAAAAATAAAGAATATCTAAAACAGAGCAAATGGAGGTAAGATGACTCATATATAGAGGCAACATGACTCATATATATATATATATATATATATATATATATATATATATATATATATATATATTCGCACGCACGCACGCACACACACACACATACACAATGATTTCAATTCACGATCCATAAGACAAACAATGCTCTTGTGGTATACATTTAGACCAGGCAAGCCCACTAAAATGTAACCTTAAATAAGATGTTCTCAATGAAGAATAATATTTTGATAGCAGAAAGAAAACCTCGATCCATAGTTTCCAAAGGCATAACATGAAATCATTGAATGTCTACACTCAATGCAATCAAGAAAAAATGTTTTTTCGTTTTGACGTGATGAAATCCATGAATGTCCACACTCAATACAAGCCTCGAGCCATAATATTTCCAACCCCTTATGAACTTCTCAATACTACTCACATTGATGTATTGATAAAACACACATCAAATTCCCAAATTACATAGACGACTAGCCAACAAATGGTGTAAGCATTACAAAGATGTAGAAGTTTTTTAAACGTTTTCAATTCAATTTCAACGTAAGGAAAACAAAGCTAAAATTCAAATGAAAAGAAGAATCGAAGGTAGAAATAACATCAAGGAAGAGAATGCGTGCACAGAGCTTCAGCCGGAGTTGATCAAGAAGTGGCCAAAGGCATTTGTTTCGTGGATGCTGTGGTTAGAGATGGGTTTATGCTGGTAATTTCACGTAATGAGTGATATCAACGTCATCTTTTTTAATTGGCGCTTCAGAACTCGCAATGAATGTGACACATCCCCCCATTCATAAAATAACGTTCTGCGGATATAATATTTCAAAACACCGTGAATGCGATGCTCCCCAAATGTCGGTGACAGCACTTTTCAAAATATAAAGCAATTTAAAAGCTCCCCCCCCCCCCCCCCCCCCCCCCCCCCACCCCCCGAAATGGGGCCTAAATCTTTACTTGATTTCTCATGGTGTCGGCATAAACATGTGTATAGATGAAAGAAAAATAAAAAAAAATAAAATTTAATAATAGAAAATGTAATAACATATTAATGAAGATATATTATAATTAAAGACATCTCAAATTCTAATTATAAATATTAAACACATGTTAATTTTGATATAGAAACATGATTACTGTAATAACTCTTAAAACTCTCTTACAAACTCATGATGTGATACAAAGTATCAAGATTTGTATAATAGAGTGCACTTACCTACGACGAAATTGCTAAGGGTGTAGCTTCCCACCATGAAGCCGTACGAATCATGCATTTTGCTTTTAGGACTCACTCTTCTTAAAAGAAAATTGTATGGTAGAAGAAGACCGAGAGAGCTAAGGCTTCATCCAGGATAGTTTTTTTGACAATTTTATGGTAGAAAAACAAGGACCAAAAAATAATGTTCATTTTGGATCCATTTGAGGTACTATAATTTTTGTAAAGATGATTGTAAAATTTTTGTGAGAAAATTAAATTTTTTGAAAGTTTTTATGGGTATTATAATTTTTCTTCGATGGTAAGAAAATGAAATTTTAATAGCTATCACACTTCAGTATATCTTATTCTATACAACATCTTTCAACTACCAAAAATTCTAAAAAATAGTAGCTATAAGGGTGTCATGATTGTTTGAAAGATAAGAGTAATAAAAAGCTTTTACCAAGAGCAGACTCTTGGACTTCATTTTGGGGGAGCTCAAATGAATTTTTAAATGACAACTTTCTCACAACAATTTTTTAAAATTATTTATGAAGGGTTATTTTTAGGAAAAATAATATTTGAAATTGTTGCAAGAGAACAAAGTTTTAAGAAGGGGATTTACATATACTTATCACCCAAAACTTTTTCATTTACCCATGACACCCTAAACATCAATATCACAATCATATCATTAAAATCCATTATTCTATCGCATCTACCACCCGGGTTGCACCGTCGTCACGCTCTCCTAGCACCATCTTCGGTTCTCTATTCGCTTGACCCTGCTTGCTCCGTCACAAGTCACGCATGCCATGCCAGCATGATACCGTCAGTGGGAGTTCATTGTTGTCGTCGGACTGACTGCACCGAGAAACTTGTCTATCGGTGGATAATTTGCAGGAGCCCTTTCTAGGAAAGAATGCCCACCACCGCGACGTCTCCTTCCTATTCGTTTTCAGGTGTTGAGGGGGCTGTTGGCCATGTATTGATAGACGAAGGCGATGGGGATATTCGGAGTAGAAACCACGAAGGCAGATAAATACGCTTTCGTTGGTGTAAACCTCCGCCCGAAACTCGTAGCCGCTGTCGCCAGGATGTTCATGCTATACTGAACGACTATCGCGGGGTGGAATCCGGTAGCGATCCTCGAAAAACCTCTGAAAACCCAAGCGTTGCTTATGAGAGCTCCTTGTAGGTGAAAATATTTAGGCTGCCATTTTCTCCTTCATATGCTTCCTTTGTTTTTAGTCGTCAATGCTGCCAGAGCATAACAATGGCGAGGAGGAAGGCGATTACAATATTTGCAACGATAACGCATATAATGACGGCGATGAGACTTTCTACCTTCCCTTTCCCTTATTTGAGAAGGAAAAATATTACGTCCGGACTCTGCACGCAGCTTTGCGTGCGGAGTCCAGTCCGATAACAACACGTGGACAAGTGGGGTCTACCAATTAAAAAATTGAAATATTTGCTCGCTAGGCCCGACCCGATGGATTCAAAGAGGCGGAAAATGTACTTTTTGTCCATGGGAATCCCGCCAAGAGGCATTTTGTCGCCTTTTCTGGATGAAAAAGTGAATTTTTGTCGCCAGGCACGGGGTCGAGCTGGGTTTTCAGCTGGGTTTAGGGTTTTCGACCTGTATGGAGAAGAAGAAATATTAATAATGGAATTAGGAAGTGATGTGAAGCAGACTCAAACGGAAGTAAGTTTAGTTTTAGTTTGTCTTGAGTATTAATGCTGTGTTATTCTTGAATTTATCTGCTTTTTAATAGTTGTATTGACATAAATTTATCTTGTTATTGAAATATTGTGATTATCTTACTGTTTAGTATTTGTAATGTTATTGAGGTGTTATTGGTATGGTTTAGTGTTTATGGGATGTATTGTTTTAGTAGTGTTATTGTTGTATTATTATCATTTTATTATCGTGTTATTTTCGTATTATTATCGTATTATTGTGGTATTATTTTAAAGTTATTGTATAGGTTTTGCAGAGCTGTTGTGGTGTTGTTGTTATGGTTTATGTTTAGGGAATGGTATTGTCCTAGTGGTTGTGTTGTTGTAAAAATTGTATTTTTGTAGTATTGATGTGTTATTGTTGTGTTATTTTAGTATTATTGTTGTATTATTGTGTGTTATTGTTATGGTTCAGGGTTCAGTGATTGTATGGTTATAGTGGTGTCATTGTTGTGGTGTTGTGTTATAGTTTATGTTTAAAGAATGATATTGTCCTAGTGGTTCTGTTGTTGTAAAAATTATATTTTTGTAGTGTTGATGTGTTATTGTTGTGTTATTTTAGTATTATTATTGTATTATTGTGTGTTACTGTGTGTTATTATTATGGTTTAGGGTTCAGGGATTGTATGGTTATAGTGGTGTTATTGTTGTGTTATTATTTTGAGTAGAGTTCAAAGGATTGTCGCATTATTGTAGTATTATGATTGTGTTATTGTTGTATTTTTCTTGTATTATTGTTGTGTTCTTGATAGGGTTTGCGGTTTTATAGGATTGTATTGTTGTGTTATTGATTAGCTTAAGGGTATAGGGGATTGTATTGTTGTAGTGGTGTTATTTTTGTATTAATGTTGTGTTATTAACATATTCTTGTCGTATTATTGTTGTATTATTGTTGTATTATTGTGATGTTATTGTCATGTTACTGTTTTGTATCCATCTGACCATCTTTAAATTGGTGTTGTAATATGCAGTGTGGAAAAATGTGCAATGATGCAATCACAAAGGCTTTTCTTTGCACCGTTGTCCACAATGATCATAAATCATATGAAAGCTACTGTGCTTATGCTCATCATGTAGGATTTACTGCAAGGAAGGATCATAACAGCTACTGGCCAAACTCTAAGAAGATTAAAACCAAAGATTACATTTGCGGTAAGGCTGGCCAGAAGGAGTCAAACACGTCAAGCACTGTGAAGTTCAGAAAAGCTGACACGAGGACTGGCTGTCAAGCTATGGTTAGATATGTCATTGATGTTGAAGGGAATTAAACAATTAAGAAATTTATTGAAAGCCACAACCACTCTCTCGTTGAAAGAGATTATAAGCATCTTCTACGTTCCAGCAGAAATATAAGCGGGTTAAATGCAGATTTACTGAGATCAATGACAGGATCAGGGATCAGAGCAACTGATGCGTATTAACTTTATGGCTTCAGAGGCTGGTGGCGTGGAGAACTTAGAATGCACGAAGAGAGATGCATTCAATTTTATTCAAAGAGAAAGACGAGAAAGAATAGAACTAGGAGATGCAAATTCTCTAATACAGTTGTTTATGGAGAGGCAAGCTGAGGATACCATGTTTGCCTGAGATTGTGAAACTGATGAGTGTGGTCGACTCACAAGTTTTTTTTTGGAGCGACAGTTTATCCAGACTTGATTATGATTGCTTTGGCGATGTAATAGTATTTGAAACAAGTTATTGATTAAATAAGTATAATTTATGTTGTGCACCTTTCATTAGGGTAAACCACCACTAGCAAAACGTGCTCTTTGGAGTCGGTTTTTTGTCTGATGAGACCATTGATTCCTTCATAAGGTTATTTAAAGCATTTATCCGAATAATGGGTGACAAACATCCAAAAATAATCTTCACAGATCAGGATCAAGCGATGACACGAGCAATTGAAGATTGTTTCCCACAGACACGACACAGATTATGTCAATGACATATATACAAGAAATTTCCATCAAAAGTTCATTGTGGGTTGGGTGTGAAGGGTATGGGAGATATCGTTTACAAATGCATGAGCAAGTGTGATTTCAAAGCGAATTTTAAAAAAAATTGGGTCATAATGGTTGAGAAGGAAAACCTACACAACAATGAGTGGTTGAAAGACATGTACAGGATTAGACATAGATGGTCGACTGCCTTCAATAAAGATATTTTTGGTATTGAAATTTTATCAACACAAAGAAGTGAGTCCACGAACAATATTTGTCATGGTATTTCAAAGCCCACTAGCTCCCTCGTTGATTGCTTTATTGGACTTGAAAGTATCATGAAATCATGGCTCATAAATGAAAATGATGAAGATTTCAAAAGCGATCAATCACTTATCACGCCCATAGTAAAAGCCAACCCATTTTTAAGGCAAGCTGCCACATTTTATTCGAGAAAGCTTTATTCAATGTTCCAACAAGAATTGTTAGATGGGCTATGTGGACTTACAATTGAATTTTTCACAGAGAATGACTCAGAATACGACGTAAGAAATTTAGATGCTCAAGGGTCAAAGAAGAGCTGGATTGTGAAACTTGACAAATTCACTTCAGACGTAACTTGCAGTTGCAAAAAGTTTGAAATGATGGGCTTATTATGTTCTCACTCGCTTTATGTGCTGAATGTCGCTCAAGTAAAGCTAATTCCCGAGAAATATTTGTTACTGCGATGGCCGACTCAAGCCAAAAGGAACATTTATAACAGTTTTGCTTACGAACTAATGAAGGAATCCCAAACGAGCTCTGGTTCTGCTAGTGGTCTTCTTTTTTGTACACACGCTCACAAGTTCGCATATCAGCTTATTAACATAGCATAAGGAAATGAAACTACCGAACAGATGTTGTGGGAATCATTTAAGCACTTGTCTGTAGATCTGGATTATACATTAGATGGGAAACACCTCTGCCAAAGATGAAAACAAAGAAGGGGAAAGGGCCAAATGCTAAATTCAATTTGAATGATCCAGCAAAGATGAGGCCGAAAGGAGCTCCTACATCTAGGTTGAAAGGATACTGGGAGAGAAGTAAGCGACCAAAGAGTATGTATTTATTTTCACTATGCTTAGATATTTTAAATCTATGCACTTTGTTCATGAGTTTACCTAGACTATTACATGTAGGAAAAACTCAAGAAGCATCAACAACCCGAGGACCCGATTTACCATGCGACTCTAATGTAATTGAAATGTTAGATTGTCTCAGCCAGGTATATAATTTCATCTCTATTACACCATTGACATCACTAATTGATTTATATTTCACTTCCAATTTTCTACATTGTTTACAGGATTACAACGCATCTCAGCCAACAATAGGATATACGGGTTTGATGATCGACTCAATAAATGATATGTTTGTAGCATTGTTTGGATGAATATGTGGCTACATAAATTAATCAATTTAATCATTTTTTATAAGGATTCGATGGATGCGTCATTTCAAATTAATATTATGTCAGTATGATTATATGTGATATATATTTTGATTGTTTTGTAATTAAAATTTGATATGCCAGTCATTATAACACATTAGAAAGAGGTAATACATCGCTATACTACTATAACACAAAAATTATCGCAATACCACAACAAATTTATTTGATAACATAATAAATTTACGTTATAACACAGCCAAATATATGTTATAACAAGTAATGCAGTTAATTTACGTGATAACACAACAATACAACGTCAATACCACGTGATAACACAACAATACGACGTTATTGCCCGTAACATACGTAACACGCAGGGAGTATTTCCTGCGTGTTATAATGCGGCTTATAACGCGCAGGGAATATTCACTGTGCATTATTTGGCGGCATAAAACGCAGGGAATATTCCCTGCGTGTTATTTTGCCCCATAAGACGCATACCATGTAGGGAATATTTCCTGCGTGTTATATGTCGGCTTATAACACGCAAGGAATATTCCCTGCGTGTTATTTGGCATAGCGCGCAGGGAATATTCCCTGCGTGTTATAAGCCGGCGTATAAAACGTAGGGAATATTCCCTGCGTGTAATTTGATCAAAAACAACATATAAAATAACCTTAATAATTATAAATTCGTATTCTATATCCTTATAAAATAAATTAATTATCAAACATTAATCATTATAAAATAACACCATATTATTCATTATAAATGCATGTTATTTATACCCTAAATTCATATTCTATATCAAATTAGTATTATTTTAAGTTGAAAGGCTATTTCATAATTCATGGTTATAAATTAATTTGTATTCTATATCAATATAACAATATTTTAACATAAGAGTATTTTAAAAATTCATTTGCATTCTATATGCTATTTTATGACTAACTTATAACATTTAAACTCGCAAATTCACACAGATCTGTACATAAAAGAATTTAACATACTATAAATTGTACAAATTATGACTACTCCCGGAGATATTGGAAAACTAAATTGGTTTTACTCTTCAACCACATACACAAGGCAAATGCAAACTCAGTTCGATATCTTTCCATGTCATCCTGCCAGTTAAGATTTCTTCTAGTCGACCTCTTCTTTCAGAACTAATTTTTTTTTAGATATTTGCAGACAAACATGCCGCGGTCGACGCTATTGCTTTGAGTTGGTAACTCTTTAACAAGTGAAACTCCCCATTTCTCAGGTATAGCTCTGCCAAAAGAATGTCAAGCTTGTTTTGAAAAAAGTTCGCGCTGCCATAAAAGCAAAAAATATTTGAGTCAATGACGGAGTGTTATTTTGGTGTTATTGGTGTGTTGTTACTGTGTTATGCATGTGTTATTGGTGTCAAGAGGAGTGTCATTTGTGTGATTTTTATGTGGTGTTATTTTGGTGTTATTGGTGTGTTATTATTGTGTTATGCATGTGTTATTGGTGTCAAGAGGAGTGTCATTTGTGTGGTTTTTATGCAGTATTATTTTGGTGTTATTTGTGTTATTACTGTGTTATGCATGTGTTATTGGTGTAATAAGGAGTGTCATTTGTGTGATTTTTATGTGGTGTTATTTTGGTGTTATTTGTGTGTTTTTACTGTGTTATGCATGTGTTATTGGTGTCAAGAGTGTCATAGGACATGTTTGTGAGGTATTGGTGTGATGTGTTATTTATGTGTTATTGGTGTGTTACTAGTGTGTTATGCAGGTGTTGTCAGAGTGCTTTTTGTGAGGTATTTGTGTTTATTCTTGTAATTGGTGTTATCGGACAGTTCCTTGTGCGATATTAAGGTGTTTTTAATAGAAAATATATCCAAGTGCTTCATACATACTAACCACTTCGCGAGCAACATCCAAATGTATAGGGTTAAGGAGAGAGTCATATAATTTCCACTTCTTCAACTTGAGGTCTTTCACGAGCAAAGTCCAATGCCCTTTGTGTACAGAAAAGCAGCGCTATTCATTTTCTTATGCATTTGCAGAAGATGACAATTAAGATTGTTTAAAATGATGATATGGTACACAAATATATAACAAATTAAAATTTTTTCCTTACAAAATATTGAGGTGTTACATAGATGTATGGCCGGTATAGGTTAGGTGACATCTTAATTCTCTCCTCCAATATGTCCACAAAAACATTGACATGTTCATTGGCAAACCACTTGTTGAGAAGTACATCCTCCAGCCCTGCTCGATCAATTGCCATCCCATGTTCTTTGTTTAGAAGATAATCATGCGTGTTTCATTTAGGAATAAAAGATTGACACAATTGCATTTCAAAATATTACATAAATCGACAAATGTGTCAGTAGCTACTTACTCGCCCCTGTATGTGGCAATGCATTCATCGATAACATCCTGCATCTACCTTGTTATCAAAGATCTAGCAGGATATTCAATGTAAGCATCCCGAAGACGAGGCTGTAAAGTGAAACAAATTGTGAGTACCATTAATTTTTTATCCAGACCAAAAAATTAAGGAAAACTCTGTCAAAGAATAAAATGTATCACAATAGCCTGACTCTCTGCGAATGAGCTGCTGCATTGGTTGCTAATGATAATCGGGCTAGTTCCTAGCGGTGGGATTAATACGGAGGTTCCTAAACCCTCCTGAGCCTGAAAACAACAAACGATTTTTGACACGTTAATTAAAATTTTAAAAAATCACAAAGAAATGTTTACCACTAGGGGTGCAAGAGAAAGAAAATGTTCCACTTGCTCGTGTCCTTCTATAATTGCCTCCTTTATTGGATGTTCACTCTTAGGTAGCGCCTCGATCATTGCTAAGCTATTGTCTACTCATCTTTTACAGAATCTATGTCTTCTCGAGCATCAGTAGCTACCACAGATAACGCAAGGGGGTCTACAAAAGAGCAATCTTTTTATGAGAACTACGAAGTTTATGAAAGGAAACGATATACATACCGTGTGAGCAAGGGACCCAAGAAGATCCCGAGTGACTACTTCAGCGGCCTCTTCTTCGACTGTCTGATCCTGAGTTGGAATGTCATCTTCTCCACTTTTATGGATCTGCTGCCCTTCGTGGCCTACAACCTCTCCTGTACCCCTGAATTTCTACGTTTAACTTCTTCAACATTTTCCTCCTCTTTCTTCTATAATCGCTTCATCTAATTTCTTCTAATATTTGCACCATATCAGTCAGGGAGGCCAATGAAGCTTCAATACTAGCCATCCGTTTATTCACAGTCTCTATAGTCGTCAGAGACTCATCAAAATGACTCAGTTGTTGATTAACTGTGCCGACAGATTCCTGTATATTTAAACTTATTTAATTTTGAGCTTTCAGTAGCTCTAGTATTCCTTCATAAACACGTCTTCCCCTTTTTTGTGTTGCACCTGGGGTGACTCCACTTGAAACGATTGAACCGGTTCCTGGGGATGTGGGTGATGGTGGGCCGACCGGGGTATCACGTGGAGGAATGACAATTGTTGGGCTATGTGGTCCCTGCTCAGGATTGCACAGCAGATGGATATCATCTTCCCTCAAGTCTGTGAATGTGTCGTGAACCTGCAATGAAATAACAGTGTGATATAGGTTATTTCATGGTAAGAAAATAATTTAAATCTAGATATTACTTGTCTGTGCATGCTCAATCCTCTGAAAGGCTGCGCGAATCTCTGCTGCTGTCCACCTGTGCTTTGCTGACCACCTCAACATGCGAGGTCGAGCCTCGGGTACAGTAGGAGTAAAAAGAGATGTGTGCTCGAAAAACCAAAGCTGCAGAGGAGACATGTTAAAACAGTTACGCCAGCAGGATAAAAGAAAACTTAAACATAAAGTAAGAAGAGACGAGTGAATGTACTTACAGATAAAATAAAAATAAATCCGGTGATGTAACGAAGTGGCTGATTGTCTCTTACTTTCATTGCAACAATGTTTAGTTGATCAATCATGCAATCACATATTGCAGCGGGCCAGTTATTCGAGGAGAATGCCTGGAAGTTCTTCCCTAAAGCATAAAGCCCTGTAGGCACAACAAAATTGCCCTAGGGAAAGAATAAATTCGTTAGTAAAAAATTAAGAAATAACCTTTCAAAAGGTGGTGCAGAATCTCTAGAGAATGCCGCCAACTGGTCTTTTATTATTCTCGCATCTACATGAGCTAGGGGAGACTGCCTTCAACTAACTGCTCGTCCTCTGTTCGGCATGCCCAACAACAGTGCAACATGGTCAGGTTGGAATTTGATCATTTTACCACCCATGACAAAAACCTTTCTCTCATTATTCTAGAATCTCATGATATGTAGGATCAACAAATTATCCTGGGGATAAGGAGACATCAAAAAAATGAATGACATTAATTTCTCTTAGGAAATTCATGCTCTCCTCTGCCACTTTGTCTCTAATGGTATCAAGTGCTCCTCTCACTGCTGAAGGACGACATCTACAATTGAATGTTCTTGCGCTCATAGCCCTGCAAAAGTAATAATGCAAAAGATATTATTTTATAGTAATAACACAGCTATGACACAGCTATAACACATCTATAACATAATTATAAAACAGCTGTGTTCTAGCTGTGTTATAGTTGTGTTATAGCTGTGTTATTACTATAAAATAATAATATCTTTTGCATTATTACTTTTGCAGGGCTATTTTGTAGATGTCGTCCTTCAGCAGTGAGGGGAGCACTTGATACCATTAGAGACAAAATGGCAGAGGAGAGCATGAATTTCCTAAGAGAAATTAATGTCATTCATTTTTTTGATGTGCCTCCTTATCCCCAGGATAATGTGTTGACCCTACATATCATGGGATTCTGGAATAATGAGAGGAAGGCTTTTGTCATGGGTGGTAAAATGGTCAAATTCCAACCCGACCATGTTGCACTGTTGTTGGGCATGCCGAATAGAGGACGAGCAGTTAGTTGGAGGCAGTCCCCACCAGCTCATGTAGATGCGAGAACAATAAAGAACCAGTTGGCCGCATTCTCTAGAGATTCTGCAACACCTTTTGAAAGGTTATTTCTTAAGTTTTTACTAACGAATTTATTCTTTCCCTCGAGCAATTTTGTTATGCCCGCAGGGCTTTATGCTTTAGGGGAGAACTTCCCGACATTCTCCTCGTATAACTAGCTTGCTGCAATATGTGATTGCATGATTGATCAACTAAACATTGCTGCAATGAAATTAAGAGACAATCAGCCACTTGGTGGTGACCTGCAATAATATCCATAGGCCACAGAGGCCGAAGTAGAGAGTTGCATTAGTTATGAGCAACGTAGGCCATACTTAGTCATGTAGGTTGTAATGGCGAGTTGCCATAACATCCGTAGAGCATAAAAGCTTAAGATGAGAGCTGCGTGAGTTGTTGACCCCAAATGCCATAGATGAGAGCTCTAATAAAGTCCATAGACCGTCGGGCTGAAGTTGGGAGATGTATGAGTTGTGGACCAAGTAAGTTTTAGTTGGTCGTGTAGGCTGTAGTGTTGAGATGCAATAACATCTGTAGGCACAGAGGCCAGAGTAAGAAGCTGCATGTGATGTGTAGGCCATAATTGGTCACATAGGTCGTAGTAGATCACATAGGAAGGAGCAAAATGTTATGGGAAGATTACTTCAGCAGTTTGGAGGTCACTATTTTATGAGAATGATGGTTGTAAGAAGTTGTTATTGGGAGTTACACCATACTCGGAATGCACCATTACATCGTCTTCACGGTGCATTGTTACATCATTTTTTGGGGTACATGGTTACACCGTATTCGGGGTGCGTCATTGCGACATCTTTATGATATATCACTACACCATAGGATTTGGCGGTGTCAACGATCATAGGGGGGTTGACTGGAGGATGATTGTCGGTAGCTACGGGAGCATAATTGTTCCCCAAATCTTCAGTCCTTCGGTCCAGACTAGCGTTGAAATTTGATTCCATATGGTCCAAGCTCTAGCTTCATGTTTCCACCCTTCGTCCCTATTCATTTAAGGGGGCAGGACTCTATTTATAGTGCCCGACGGTAGCCTCCCCTATAAATAAGGAAAGAAATTCAAGCCACTCTGACCCGGTAAGTTTCCCATGATCAAACGACGCACTTTGGACATTTTAGTGACTTAATGATGCCGCTATTGGGCGATTAAAGCCCGCTGGATGAGTCTCATCGAGACGCTTATTTTGATTATTAGTTTGTCATATATGGAATTTGTTTGACCTTCCAATTAACCATTCCAAGCTTCCAAAAGTGGCTTACTTGCTTAATTTGAGCTTGATATGACTTGGATTGAATCAATTTTTGTGTCATTGTGTTCGTCTCGAAGAGCAGCTCAGTTTGACTGTAAGTATGCTAAAATTTGAATTCTTGTTGATTTTTATTTATATCGTCTTGGACTGACCTCCTCTCTAAATAAGAAAAGAAATTTAGACGACTCCATTGAAAGACCTATTGAGATTCTCAAGTTGAACGACATATTGTGGACATTTTAGTGACTTAATGATGCAAGAACTAGGTGATTTGGGTCCGTTGGAGGAGTCTCGATGAGAAGTTGATTTTGATTTTAAGTTTGTCAGATGTAGAATTTATTTGACCCTCTAATTAATCACTCAAAGCTTTCAAAAAAAATTTAATAACTTGATTTGGGTTTGATTTAAGTTGAATTGTACGAATTTTGATATTATTGTATTCATTTCATCCAACTGGTCAATTTGACTATAAATTTCTTGAAATTGGAGTTCTATATGATTTTTAATTTAAGCTCGAATATTTCTTGTTAAAAAAAATATTCTGAGATTCGTGCTTCTTTATCAAAAGGCTCGTGTCAAATAGCAAAATTTATTGATGGCTTATAGGTATATAAAGAAATAAGATTTATATAGTATACATGTAATGCCTTTTTCTTTTTCCAATATGTGTACTTATAAATTCTTTACGGGAAAAATTAAGTTACCTAAGTTTTTTTATGAAAAACTTTCTTAGATTTGCGGAAATCACGGAATGGTCTAATAAGCCCAAGGTCAAAGTAGCCGTCACCGTGGATGCTCCAGCGCTCGTTGAGATTGTCATGGATAGGCTAATGAACTCTTAGAGAAAACTACTTCGGAAACGAAGTACAGCATATGCGCTCGAACTGAGATGAACTGCTCTTCGTAATCTGTGTACATTGCCTTTGTATCATCGGCTATTGCAAGGAACAATTATTTAGTGCTTTCATTGCTTATTATGGTGTGAAATGTGGCTTAAATTATAATTGTATGATTTTGTGTAATCAAATCATGCCTTCTACTGTCTTTTTAACGTATGGGAACACTTAAACTTTGAACAATTTTAGTTGATCCATTACTGGAAAAGGAGGGAATTCCTGTGTTGCTTTTTATGGAGTGAATTAATAAAAATTTATCCCTACAATGTGAACTCTATATTAAAAAAAGCTGTAATTGCATATGCTATGTTTGATGTGGCTTATATAATTTATATTTTTGTTATTGAATTTTTCTGAAGTATTTATTCTCTTCAGTTTTTTTTTTCTTTTTTCTTATGTTTAAATCCAAAATATTAGCACGGATTTATTGGAATATTGAAGCATCTGCTGTACAGTAGTTTGACTGTTAACACGGATCAATTCTTACATATGTTTTTTTTTTTTTTTTCATTTTGTTATCGGCAAAGTTGAGTATTTTTTATAATTAAATTAAAAAGTGATTTAAATATGTATAATTGTATATCGTATGCTTCAACGGAACTTACCCACTTCCTACAATTCCTACACTTCCGAAGGCTGAAATAAAATCATATTAAAATATATTTATGTTTTAAGAGAATGGGGAATATACGTGCTGCAACAGTTCCTATGTATTTATATATGTAATATATAAATTTTACTTTTGATATTTATTTTATACCCCTCTTGAACATATAAAATATGTTAGCATGAATCTCAAAACATGCACGATTCAGGAGAAAAAAAATGGCCAATTGAATGTAGCTACGGAAGACCGCTTTGGGCAGGACAACGGCTAGAGGGGTCTTGTTTGGGTGATCTGTAGAACGTGCCAGGAGATTTCTTGCAGGACGGGGATCAGTCTTTAGAACGATCGATAAAAAGTATTCTCTAGTTTAAATATCGATCGATTCGAGGCTTATTGGACAGTAGGCGAACTCTTATCAATCAATTCAGCCTTTCGATTTCATTATATGTAAATAACTCGTACTTACTAAAAAAATCTCTCTGAAAAGTCAATGTTGATGGGGCTAACATGCACTTTTGTAATGATAAGATATATGCCTATAAATAGAGGGTTTATGATACGAATAAATGCTTCACTCTCTTTACTACCCCTTACAATGCTCTCTCATCCTCTGCATGTCTCTCTCTTTAGGTTATATACCTTAGTTGTGTTCTCCGGACACTTAAGGATTCAACATTCTTAAAAGTGTGGTGAGAGGTGAAACATGCCATCAAAAAAAAGTGGAGCTTAGCAACAACAACCGGGAGAATCTAGTCAGAGGAACGCGGCAGAAGAAACATACACCTGGGAGTTCATGAATGAATTCGTCCAATAAGATCTGCAAGACTTGAGAACTTAAATTACCAACCAGATGTCAGGACCGTTCACAGAAGTGCTTAGGGTGATTGTTGCCCTAAAGGTGGCGCCATTTCCAAAAGGACATGCCCAACCAGAGGCGCTCAAACCCCCTCAAGAGAAACCACTAAAAAACAATGAGAGAAGAATGATTCACCCCCAGGAGAAGGTTGATGTCGGGTTATACCAATAACGCTGGATCCAACCCTGTGGGGGAAAAGTACCAACCAACTCAGACTGAGGCACAAAGACAGCCGGAGAATGTTTTCTCTCTACAGGTCTCAGGAAATGAACCCTCGGAGAAGTTTAAGATGCTTGTCTTAGAATCATATATGGATGATCGGATCCCAACAACCATCTCACGTCGTTTGAATTGTTCATATACGTGCTGAAAATCTATGATGCCCTCAAGTGTAAGCTATTTGTCACAACATTGAGATCAACTGCACTAAGGTGGTTCAACGGTTTGCCCATGGGGGTAATCACCTATTTTGCAGTTGCCAGTACTCTAAGACTAAAAAAATGCATGATCTCTATGACAACTAAAGCAAGGAGTCGACAAGAGCCTGTGGTCAGTTATCACATGTTTCCAGAGCGAAACACTGGATGTCAAGGATCTAAAACCCGACATGGCCCAAGGTGCATTGACACGGGGAGTGAGATCAGAAAGTTTTCATTTTAACCTTGAACTCGTAGAGCCACAGAGCTTGGTCGAGTACCTAGAGATGGCCAACAGTTATATTGTTGCCTATGAAAACTCCCGAGACACCATAAGCGATTGACACAAGACAACATAAAACAAATTGGACAAAGCACACGACCGAATGTCCGTCCATGCTACGAGAACCACTATGGCAACAACCACATCCATCGTCACAATTATTGAAGGAGGCAAGTGAAGATCCCACACCATTGATACGTTCTAAAATAATGAAGGAATCTATTTACATATATAAAACCTAAAAGTTTAAGATTTACATATTCGTCATCTCTATAACAATATTTTCTTCGCTTGTTTTCATATATGCCTCGGGTAATTGACATCATTATCCATGAGGAACTAACGCCACTGTGCCTGGAAAAATAGCACTGTGGGAAATTAAACTAATCATTCAGCGTAACGATCGTCGGAGGCCTGTGAGACATATCAACACCCGACAACAACAAGCTCCGGGAGGGGTGTATGAAGGATTATCTGCTGATGCACAAAAAATATATACAGTTTTGGTTATATGATTTTACTCATTTTTTGTGATATTGCACTTTAAAGAAAGGTATTTTTCATGATTTATTACAAGTATGATGATTTTAGGTGATTGGAGCAAAAAGAAGCAAAAATGGTGCAATTTGGAGCAAAAACGAGCAAGAAAATAAATTTTGGTTTGACACCTTTCGATAAGTCTTTCTATGCTTAAATCTCTTTTACACTTATTGCATATTTTTGAATGAGATTACACTTTAAAGAAATGTTGTTTTTATGCTTATTTTGTAGGGCTATTTGTTAGGAATGCAACGCAACTGAAACGGGGTAAATCAGAGCTAAAACGGAGCCAAACGGAGCAAAATGATGGAGCTGCGTAGAATGGACGCAGGTGGCGCCAGAAACCCGAGGGCATGAAAATAGGGTGCCGGCGGCCCTCCAGACGGTTGGGATGCGATATTGGGCAGTTTTTGGCCACATACATCGAATCTGGACGCTTTTTGGAAGGCTTCTTCATGCACCTCTTGGGAAATTCGTCCATACACTATTTTAAACTGAATTTGAAGCCAAAAAATGAGAGAAGATAGGAAAACATGGAGAATGATTAGAGATCTTAGAATAGGAGTAGAAATGTAGATTTCTATATTTTTGGAGAAATTGGTGAAGGGATTTTGAGAGAATCTGTAAGGGAATATTCTAACATTGCATGGATCCGCGGGAGACTTTGTAGGATAGATTTTCATCTTTCTTCCAAGAAGAAAAGGCTAAGTATTGTGTTCTTCATTATCTTATGATTTTTTAAACACTTATTTTGTGAATTTGCTTTAAAATGAAGTTTTTCGTTGTGTTTTATTCGAGTTTTGCGATGTCTTTCTCTTACTCTTTCTTCTTATTTGGAAATAGTGGCATAAAAAAATTATGTCATTGTTTTTATTCTATTTTTCTTTTGCAATGAGTAGGATTCATATTTAGGATATTGTGATACTTGCTAAAAGATGTTTTACTTATAAATGCGATGATTTTTTACTTGCACTTCATTTACATTACAAAAAGGGCCCATTGTATTGTTAAAATTCGTTGTAATTGCATTGTTCCGAAAGGGCGGTGTAATTCTCGACAAAGTGGAACCACATTCAATGTCCATGAATAAATTGCGTGGTTCATGGGGATTGAGTACAAATAAATAGAGAAATATGGTTTCATGGGCGTCGAATTAGATGTTTCAAGGTGACAGACTGAGATCCCCAATTTGGTCCTAAAGTTTGGTAACTAAAGCTAGGGGAGCTCTGAAGTGGCAGTCAGTATCCTCCCAGCCTAACCTTGGATTTAAGGACTAAGCCTAGGATTTTCCAATGTTCTTTATATCACTCTGAAGAGGGGGTACTCGGAAGAGGGTAAAGAATATGATTGCTCATATTTGGTACACACAATATTTAATGCATCTGATTCTTAAATTTTATCCAATTCATTACATAAGAATAGTAGATTTCATTATCTCAAAATTCACCAAACCAATTTATCCAAAAAGGATTATCTTTAGAAGTAATATTTTCATTTAGGAGTAGTTATTATTCTTACATATAATCATCTACCTTTAGGAGTACTTATTAGAAAAATCACTTATATTGACCTTCCAATCTAAAGTCTGATAATTGTAGACTAAAATTTGATTAAGAACCTCTTATCTCTCTTCCCTGTGAGATTGATAAATGGGACTCTATTAGAGCCCTGTATTACTTGATACGATACGTATACTTACATTTGAAATTGTGACTTTACAAAATCATTATAAATATATAAATCTGAGGTCATAAATTCTTATATATAAAAAAAGTCGCATCATGTTTTTGGCGTCGTTGCCGGGGAAGCTTCGGTAAGAAGTTTATGAGAATTTTAGTTGAAGTAATTATGCTTAGAATTGAAAAACTTTTGTGTCGTAAAATTGTGTTTGTGTGAAAAGTATTTTTTTGTATGAAAAAGTGTTGTGAAAAAACTATTTAAGTAAAAAATAAGGTGTTTGTGAAAATATTTTATTGTGTTGAATATGTTTTTTGTTTTATTTGTTTTATTGTTAATGTATTGTTTGATATGTTACGTATGCAAGACAAAGGATCTGTAGGACTTGTGCCTTATGATCCCGAGTTAGAAAATTGGAAAAAAAAATGAAAAAAACAGAAAAGGACTTGAAAAACTAGAAATGGAAAACATTCAAAATAATAACTTGAAAAGTCATCATAAATCATTGAGGGATTATGTAAATCCTATGATAGATAAAATTCACTCAAGTATACAAAACCCTATCGTAGAAGCTAACTTATTTGAACTAAATCCAGCGATTATCCAACTTGTGTAGAACAACCAATTTGGGGGAACTCCTTCGGAGGATTCTTATTTACACTATCTAGTTTTGTAGAACTTTGTGCTACATTTCGTTATAACGACATTTCAGACGATGTTATTAGTCTAAGGCTTTTTCATTTCTCACTAAAGATAAGGTTAAAATGTGGTTATACTCATTAGCACCTGGTTCTATTAAAAATTTGGAGGGGTTAACTCAAAAATTCCTAGCTAAGTATTTTCCACCTTCAAGGACTACTTAACTTAGAAAAGATATTATTTCATTTTGTCAGTATGAAGGGGAATCAATATACGAATCCTGGGAAAGATTTAAGGAACTCCTAAGGAAGTGTCCACATCATGCTCCGCCAGATTGGTTAATCATTCAAGCTTTTTATAATAGGTTAGTAGGATCCCTTAGGTCCATTATTGATGCTGCTGGTGGTGGTTCATTAATGTCAAAGTCATTTGATGAAACATATGCATTAATTGAAGAAATGACTACAAATGAATTTCAATGGCCCTCTATAAGGGTAAATCATAAATATGTAGACAATGTTCATGATACTGATGCGATTGCAATTCTTGCATCTCAGGTTGCTGCAATATCAAAGAAGTTGGACCAATTTGGAATGAACCAACCTCAATTTACTCCTGTAAGTGTGGAAAGTTCATTAGGGCATATGATTGATTCTAACTTATTTTATGAGACTTTAAATACCATAAACAACCTGTATTCTAACTTTTACAACCCAGGTTGGAAGAAACATCCTAATTTTAACTGGAATCATACTACCGGGGGTGGAAACCAACAATGGAAAAATAATCATGCAAATCCTAATGGAAGTTGAAATAGGCAGGGTAACACAAGATATAGGCCTTCACATCCACTGGACTCTAATGTTGACCAACAATTTGAGGATAAGAAGATATCTGTAGACAAAGTGGTATTGCAAATGGGAAACCAGTTGTAAAGTCAAAATGCTGCGATTAGAAATATTGAGAATCAACTGGGAGAAATTACTAATTCACTTAGCAATAGACCCAAATGAACACTTCCTAACAACATTGAGATCAGATATGAGAGAACGATAATGAACAACTATTCCTTGTTACTGGACAAACTATGATAGATGTGCAAAAAGGAGAGTTAATTATGAATATTAATGACTAGGAAGTCACTTTTGATGTGTTGAAGACTATGAAATTTCCAGTTGAGAGAAAAGATGATGAATGTTTTTGGATGGATGAAATTGATTATCTAAGTAAAGACCATTTCCAAGAAAGTTTTGAGAGTAAGATAACAGATGAGGTCGAAATGGATTTTCATGATGAGTTGAAAATGCTGTTTAAAAAGGACTGCATGTATGTTTAAGAGAGGTGTGAAATGATAGGAGCTGCAAAAAATAGTGAACTTGTAATTCCATTTATTGAAAAATCTCATGAACTTAAGATGGATGTACCCCATATAATTTTAAAACTTGTCTATTTAAGGAATTCATTTACACCACCAGTCTTTATATCTTTAGATTCAACTCAATTACAAGAAAAACCTGAATTGAATGATGAACAAGATAAAGTTATTAAACTAGGACTTGGAAGAGAATTTGATGATATATTTCAAAAGAACTTTGAGTTGAGATAAGAGGATAAGAATATTTAAAGACCATTGGAAGAAATTCCTAAGGAATTAGAAAAACCGATTTCCTCAACTAAGATAAATCCTCCATCATTTAATAATTATAAAAGGGAAGAATTGGAAGATAACTTGAAACAGAAAAGTGACATAGAAGAATTTGATCTTGAATCTGAATTATCTAGAGATAATTTGATCCAAAATTTAGGAGATCTTGAATTATCTTATAAAGATCCATTTCTTATAAATTTCAAGGATGATATTAATATGCAAATTCAGAAAATCAATAGAAGAATATTGGATCTAGAAAGAAATGCGAGGAACAATGATATAAATCCATCTGAAAAGGAAGAGCTGAATGAAAAATTACAATTTGAGGATTTTGTAGGAATTCCTGGATCTGAAAAGGATTGGGCGATTGATCGTGGATTTCTTAATTGGAATTTTGATCCAGGAGGAATTATTTGTCGGGCCCGCGACGTTAAAACCAAGCGTTTTATGAGAGGTAACTCATAGTTATCAGTGTGCTTTGATTTAGTTTGCTTGAGAGTCATGATTGTTAGTTTTGTATGGTGTTTGCTTTAGAGTGGATTGACTTGATCTTTATGTGTCATTATGGATTGATAAGTTTGATTGTTGATTGGTAGATGTTTGGATTGTTAGTAGTTTGATCTTTGTGTGTCATGAGGGAGGTGATTCCTTAACTTTTTATTATTGTTAGACTTGTATGTTCTCTTGTAGTAGTTAGATTGACGAGTTCACTATAACTCGGGTCTTACTCGGACTTGAGTTTTACAGGAGATATCATGAATTTGAACAATGACAGCTTCATCTCAATCTTGTTACATCCTTTCTCTAACTTTATTTTCATTTGATAGGAGTCATGAACCTATTTGATGAATAACTTGTGGATGATCTTACACTACGATTTATAACAGTTAGAGGTGCTTAATAAAAGGGATTAGATGATGCCTGAGATTGGTGTCCAGAAACCAATTTATCAGGGATAATCTTATCTTTGGGATTATAATCTATAAAATCATTTTAAAATGTACCTAATTTATTAGTGTAGTGGTTCCGTTAGAAATTGGAAGTAAATCAGTGTGATGTGATGAGTTAATGGAAGAATTAACCTCATTTATCTTATGTGTGTTTATGTTTGTGTTACAATTTTATATAATAATTGAAGTACATTTTTGTATTCCCTTGTTGATACCTGCTATGCTAGTTAAACTTTTATTTAGTGAATTTCATTCTGACATGATTAGTTTAGATTTATTTTCTGCTACATATTATTCTGTCCTAATGAATACTTGTAAATAGTTTTGATAGACATTTGTGGTAGATAGAATTTCTAAACTGTTTTTTTTTCCTGCTTATATTTTCTGTACTGAATGCTATATATCTTAAAAATTAAGTTTGTGGGTAGGTAGAAAAATAAAATTTTAAAGTGAAAATGCTTCCTTCAAGTTTAATATTATTGCAAGCATGTTTTAGGCTAGATTTTCTTTCTCCTACAGTCATTCTATCCTAATTATGCATGTATATGAATTTAATAGGATGTTGTAGTAGTAAGTAGATTCAACCTTTACTTTTTCTTCCTGCTACATTTTATGGAATTAATTGCAAAATATTTTAAAATTTAAGTTTGGGGGGAGAAAAAATTTTAAAATGTAACTTTATTTGTCCTCAGTAGCCTATATTTAATTTGATATTATTTTTAAAATGATTTGTGGTATGTGGTGTTACCTTTAGGTTACTATAATTTCGATTTTAGGAATGCTAGAAAAATAACTTAGTTGAAATCCTATGTGAAGAAACTGTTCTAAAGTTAAGATATTTTGTAGGAAACATTGGGAAAATGATTTTTCTATTTATGGAAGAAAGGAGTTGAATATTTGAAAAGCTAAAATTCTTAGATTTATATTTAATGAGAATTGAGCCTTTATTGAAAACCTTTTTCGAACTAATACTTACCCTTAAAAGTAAGGAAAAGTTTTGAGTTTTGGATTTTAGAGAGAGGATAGTGAAATTAAAAATTATTAAAGATCTATCTATATATAGTAATCCTCATATAAAAAAGTGAAAAAAGGGGATTAAAAAAGATCCCGAAAGAAAAAAAAGTGAGAAAAAGGGATTGAAAATGATTCTGAAAGAAAAGAAAAAAAAGAAAATAAAATAAGTGAGGAGAAGCTTGAGGAGAAGCCTAATCAAAAATTAGTTTCACTTGAATCTTTTTAAATGAAAAGACTTAAAAACAATCCTAAGCTTATTCTTATTTCAAAAGGTATTGGTTAAATTGGTATAGATAAGGTACTTAATTTCGGTTTTTATACTTTCTTTGAATCTTTAGTTTGACAAGTTTTAATAACTTTTGAAGTAAATAGAAAATTAGGATTCCTAAGTTGAATATGAGATATTCTTACGCTGTAGTCCCAGGTTAATTTGCTAGAATTTCTCCTATGTTATACTATAACATTTCTTAGATAAAATTATAGGAAAATCTATTGAAACCCATAATCATAAGTAAATATATTTGGTTTTTAAAGTTATAGTGTTACTTGAGGACAAGTAACAGTTAAGTTTGGGGAATTTTGATGCACCAAAAATATATATAGTTTTTGCTATATGATTTTACTCATTTTTAGTGATATTGCACTTTAAAGGAAGATATTTTTCATGATTTATTACAGTATGATGATTTTAGGTGATTGGAGCAAAAAAAGCAAAAATGATGCAATTTGGAGCAAAAATGAGCAAAAAAATAAATTTTGGCTTGACACCTTATATAAGTCTTTATATGCTTAATCTCTTTTACACTTCTTGCATATTTTTGAATGAGATTACACTTTAAATAAAGGTTATTTTTTATGCTTATTTTGTTGGGCTATCTGTTAGGAACACAACGCAACTGAAACGAGGTGAATCAGAGCTAAAACGAAGCCAAACAGAGCAAAATGGTGGAGCTGCGCAGAATGGGCGCCGGCGGCGCCAGAAACCTATGGACACGAAAATAGGACGCTGTCCCACAATTTTATATTATGATATTTTTAATTTAATTGCAACGAAGCCAAAAACTTGACCCCGCTATATTATATGTATAGAATTGTAATTGTTTATGTTGTGGATGCTACGCAAGTATACATATCGTATCAAGTAATACAGGGCTCTAGTGGAGTCCTGGTTATCGATCCCACACGGAAATAGAAAATTAAATAACAACTAATTTTAAAAAAAATAATAATAATTTTAAAATAGTATACGAAAATTTAGAATTCTAAATTTAAGCGCAATAAAGTAAACTAAGTATTTTAATTAGGTAACTTAACTAAGTAGAAACTTAATACGTATTGAAAGTGCAGGAAATTAAACTAATTGCTAAATAAGTCTTAACTATTCAGAAAAAGTATCTTTCCCTTGTTTAGAAATTTAAGTGATTGATGAATTTAAATAGATAATTTTAAGGTATTGTGACAAATAGGAGCATTCCTATTCTTTACCCTTTGGTCCAGGTGTAAAGAATATTGACTAATCCTATGTTTGATTACTGAATCTGAGGCTAGGCTGGGAGGATACCGACTGCCACTTTAGAGCTCCTACGTTCCCCTCGCCTGAGGGCTAACATCTACACTTCAGCTCTCAAACAATAGGACCGAATTGAATATTTTAGTCTGTCACACTAAAATGCTCTATTCTACGCCCAGATGATATTATTTCCCTATTTATTTGCACCCTCCTTCCAAGGCTTTTGAATTCCCGAATATCAGATGTAATTTTTACTATAGTTGATAATCAACACATTTTAACAAATCAAATGGCCAGTTTGAAAGTAAATTAAGTTTTAAGTAAAAATTATCACAATTTATTAATATTTAAAAGTACTTCTATTTTTAGTTCATCTAGTCACTTAATTTCATAAACAGAGAGAAAGACTAAATTAACTACTCAGAATGCATGGGAACTAAACTAAGCATGGATTTCATTTAAAGTTAAAAACAATAAATATAAATACTTATCTCGATTTATCCCTGCGGACTCCTCGCAGTTCCTTTGACTCTTCCTTCCAGTACAGCAAGACTCGCTAAAAACTCACTAATTAAGACTCTAAAGACTAAAATTGACACTTAAAGACTCAAAACTGCACACATAACACACACTTATAACACACACTTATAACACACACTTATAACACACTTAGAAGCTGAATTTCGGCTTCTATATATAAAGATGAGCAAAGGACCAAGAGGTGTGTAAGCATCCCTTCAAAAAGTGTCCAGGTTCAATGTATCTGCGCTATTTGAACTACCTCGCCGTCGGCGACGAACTACCTCGCTGTCGGCGAGGCTTCTAGAAGGTCTTCGAACCGCGCTATCTCGCCGTCGGTGGGCTCGGTCTCGCCGTCGGCGAGACAGCTTATAAATCCTTCGGAACTTCTTCCTCGTACCCTCGTCGTCGGCGGGCTCGATCTCGCCGTCGGCGACTCAAAGACTAAATTGCATTATTTTCTTCCTTTTTGCTCCAAATCCTCTCCTTCATATGATTTTTGCTTTTATCACCTAAATTCTACATTCCTGCAATAAAATAAAGAAAATACCTTTCTTTAAAGTGCAATTTCATCAAAAATAAGTATGAATTTCTTAATAAAATTTTCAGTGATCAGACGCCAACACTGCCCTATTCAGCGTCGGTGGTGCTCCAGACGGTTGGTATGCGATATTGGGCGGTTTTTGGCCATATAGATCAAATCTGGACGCTTTTTGGAAGGTTTCTTCATGCATCTTTTGAGAAATTCGTCCCTAAACTATTTTAAATCGAATTTGAAGCTAAAAAGTGAGAGAAGATTGGAAAACATGGAGAATGATTAGAGACCTTAGAATAAGAGTAGAAATGTAGATTTCTATCTTTTTGGAGAGATTGGTGATGAGATTTTGAGAGAATCTGTAAGGGAATGTTCTAGCATTGCATGAATCCGTGGAGACTTTGTGGGAGAGATTTTCATCTTTCTTTCAAGGGGAAAAAGCTAAGTATTGTGTTCTTCATTCTCTTATGATTTTTTAAACACTTATTTTATGAATTTTCTTTGAAATGAAGTTTTCCGTTGTGTTTTTTTCGTGCTCTTTATTCTTATTTGGAAATAGTGGCATAAGAAAATTATGTCATTTTTTTCATTCTACTTTTCTTTTGCAAATAGTAGGATTCATGTTTAGGATATTGGGATGCTTGCTAAAAGATGTTTTAATGATAAATGTGATGGTTTTTACTTGCACTTCATTTACATTACAAAAAGGTTCTGTTGTATTGTTAATATTCGTTGTAATTGCATTGTCCCGAAAGGGCGGTGTAATTCTTAATAAAGTGGAACCACATTCAATGTCCGTGAATGAATTGCATAGTTCATACAGATTGAGTGCAAATTAATAGGGAAATATGGTTTCATGGGTGTCGAATTAGAGGTTTTAGGGTGACAGGCTGAGATCCCCAATTTGGTCCTAATGTTTGGTAACTAAAGCTAGGGTTAGCCTTCAGGTGAAGGGAAGTGGGAGCTCTGAAGTGACAGCCAGTATCCTCCCAGCCTAACCTTGGAATTAGGGACTAAGCCTAGGATTTGCCAATGTTCTTTATAGCACTCTGAAGAGGGGGTACTCGGAAGAGGGTAAAGAATCAGATTTCTCCTACTTGGCATATACAATATTTAATGCATCTCATTCCTAAACTTTATCCAATTCATTACAGAAGAATAGTAGATTCCATTATCTTAAAATTCACCAAACCAATTTATCCAAAAAGGATTATCTTTTAAAGTAATATTTACATTTAGGAGTAGTTATTATTTTTACATATAATCATCTACCTTTAGGAGTACTTGCTAGAAAAACCACTTATATCGACCTTCCAATCTAAATTCTGATAATTGTAGACTAGAATTTGACTAAGAACCTCTTACCTCGCTGCCTTGAGGGATCGATAAACGGGACTCCATTAGAGCCCTGTATTACTTCATACGATATGTATACTTGCGTTTGAAATTGTGACTTTACAAAATCATTATAAATATATAAATCTGGGGTCATAGATTTTTACATATAAAAAAAGTCTCATCACCTGCACCCGAATTATAATGTTAAAACCAGAGAGCAAGGGGTGTCTAACGATCGTCATAGGCCTGTGGGACGTATCGACACCCGACAACGGTAAGCTCCGTGAGGGGTGCGTGAACGATAGTCCTACACTCGAATTATAATGTTAACACCCAACAGAGACAAGCTCTGCGAGGGGTGTCTAACGGTCATCAAGGCCTATGGGACATATTAACACCTGACAGCGACATGCTCTGCAAGGGGTGCGTGAATGATTGCTTGCGCTTGAATTATAATGTTAACACCCGGTAGTGACAAGCTTCGCCAGGGGTGTCTAACTATCATCAGAGGCTAGCGGCGATGGAATTTATATAATTTCAGAAATGTGTCCTTGGTGCGGATGAGGTCATGTCATCGCCATCCAATATATCATATCAATGTCAAGGAGTCGCCATCTAATATTAGCCTAGTTTTATTTGTATAAATCCTATGATGGATTTAGAGAATTTTTAGGACTAATAGTAGAAAAGGATGTTTATGATAATTCTTATATGAGGATATTCCAGAATAACGTATTCTAGAATTTTCATATTAAGAAAATCATGGTAAACCAGAGATTTCTATTTTGGGTTCTTTTAGATCTCCTATAGAGGTAAGCCTCTATAGTTAATTACATCTTAAACAATTCTCAATTGTTTAAGAAAACTTCTGATTAATGTTAATCATTTATTTTCTGAAAATTTATTTTAAGGAGAGATGTACCCACTATCACTCCCAAATGTCGTTATATCATGTTATTGAATACTTTAGGTATTATATCTAACCTAAAGGTTCTGGTTTTGTTGTCATGTCATTGTTGTGTTGAAAAGTTTCAGGTTATATGTCTAACCTAAAGTTTTGTTTTGTTGTCAATGTCGTTGTTTTGTTGAAAAGTTTCAGGTTATATGTCTAACCTAAAAGTTTTGTTTTGTTGCCAATGTCGTTGTTTTGTTGAAAAGTTTCAGGTTATATGTCTAACCTAAAAGTTTTGTTTTGTTTTGTTGCTAATATTCCGTCGTCGACGTCCTGCAAAACAGAGTTAGCACACCCTATAACATGCAAAGAAAATATAAACGAAATTTTTTGTCTTCATCCTGCAAAGAAAATCTTGTCAGAAATAATATCACAGAATATTTTTTGAATGTCAAGTTATTTCGAAATGTCAACTTCATGTTAATCATGTTGTTTTATTTTTGAAATGTCAAATTTTTGTTGATTATGTCAACATCAGATTTATGTCGGTTATGTAAATTTTAATTTTAGAATGTCGAATTATGTCGGTCTTGATCTGAAATGTTGAATTGATCTTGAATTTGAATTTAAATTTTAGGTTCGTGTCTATTCTTGAATTCATGTCTATCGAAAGATTTAAAGTTAAATTCAATATCAATTGAACTAACTTGGGTTCATGTCTGGTTGAACCTAAGTTAAATTCAATGTTGATTGAATTTAATTAACTTGAGTTCATGTCTGTTTGAACTTAAGTTAATAGGCTTAAAATTAAATTCAATATTAATTGAATTAACTTGGATTCATGTCTGGTTGAATCTAAGTTAAATTCAATGTTGATTGAATTTGATTAACTTGAGTTCATGTCTGTTTGAACCTAAGTTAAAAGGTTTGAAGTTAAATTCAATATTGATTGAATTACCTTGGGTTCGTGTCTGGATGAACCTAAGTTAAATTCAATGTTGATTTAATTTGATTAACTTGAGTTCATGTCTGTTTGAACCTAAGTTAAATTCAATGTTGATTGAATTTGATTAACTTGAGTTCATGTCTGTTTGAACCTAAGTTAAATTCAATGTTGATTGAATTTGATTAACTTGAGTTCATGTCTGTTTGAACCTAAGTTAAAAGGTTTAAAGTTAAATTCAATATTGTTTGAATTACCTTGGGTTTGTGTCTGGTTAAACCTAAGTTAAATTCAATGTTGATTGAATTTGATTAACTTGAGTTCATGTCTGTTTGAACCTAAGTTAAAAGGGTTTGGTTTAGGATGGACTTAATTAAATTTTAGACCTTGTTTAAATAGGATTTAAAGGTTAATCAAGCCTAATAAATTAGACTTAATTAGAATTATAGACCATTCAAATCCATTTTCGGTAAGGTTTAAGTCTTAATCAAGTCTATTTTGTTGGACCTAGATTTAAGATTGTCTTAAGTTCATTCGGGGTTGAACTCAAGTTCAGTTTGATTTAAGTCTAATGTAGATTAGACTTAACTTTGGTTTGGGTTGAATTTAGGCTCAATGTGGATTGGACCTAAGATTTAGATTAACTTGAGTTCAAGTTGGATTGAATTCAAGTTGGATTATGTTTAAGTTTAGGTTAGGTTTATTGTGGGTCGAACCTAAGGTTTAGATTTACTTGAGTTCAAGTTGGGTTGGACTCAAGTTAGGCTATGTTTGAGTTTAAGTTAGGTTCAATGTAGATTGGACCTAAGATTTGGGTTAACTTGAGTTCAAGTTGGATTAAACTCGAGTTAGGTTATGTTTGAGTTTAAGTTAGGTTCAATGTGGATTAAACCTAAAGTTTAGGTTTACTTGAGTTCAAGTTGGATTGGACTCAAGTTAGATTATGTTTGGCTAAGTTTGGTTTAACTTGAGTCTAATATGGGTTAGACTTGAGTTTGGTTTGATTTTGACTTAGGTTCATGTCAGGTTGAACCTAAGTTTGGTCTGACTTATGTCTAATGTAGGTTAGACTTAAGTTAGGTTTAGGTTTAATTTAGGTTCAATGTGGGTTGAACCTAAGTTTGGTTTGACTTAAGTCTAATATAGGTTAGACTCAAGTTAGGTTTAAGTTTGACTTAAGTTCATGTCAGGTTGAACCTAAGTTTGGTTTGACTTAAGTCTAATGTGGGTTAGACTTAGGTTAGGTTTAAGTTTGACTTAAGTTCATGTCAGGTTGAACCTAAGTTTGGTTTGACTTAAGTCTAATGTGGGTTAGACTTAGGTTAGGTTTAAGTTTGACTTAAGTTCATGTCAGGTTGAACCTAAGTTTGGTTTGACTTAAGTCTAATGTGGGTTAGACTTAGGTTAGGTTTAAGTTTGACTTAAGTTCATGTCAGGTTGAACCTAAGTTTGGTTTGACTTAAGTCTAATGTGGGTTAGACTTAGGTTAGGTTTAAGTTTGACTCAAGTTCATGTCAGGTTGAACCTAAGTTTGGTTTGACTTAAGTCTAATGTGGGTTAGACTTAAGTTAGGTTTTGACTTAAGTTCAGTGTAGATTGGACTTGAGTCTGACTTAGATCTAACTAAGTTTGGTTTGACTTAAGTCTAAATGGGTCAGACTTAAGTCAGGTTTGATTTTTATTAAACCTTGGTTAATTAAGGCTTAATGGTCTTATTAAGTCTAAGGTTTAGACCTAATTAGGATTTGAATTTAGTTAAGCCTTAGTTAGTTAAGGCTTAATGGTTTAATTAGATCTAATGGTTAGATCTAATTAGGGTTTAGGTTTGATTAAACCTTAGTTAGTTAAGGTCTAACGGTTTAATTAAGTCTAATGGGTTAGACCTAATTAGGGTTTAAGTTTGATTAAACCTTAGTTAGTTAAGATTTAATGGTTTAATTAGGTCTAAGGGTTAGACCTAATTAGGGTTTAAGTTTGATTAAACCTTAGTTAGTTAAGGCTTAATGGTTTAATTAAGTCTAAGGGTTAGACCTAATTAGGGTTTAAGTTTGATTAAACCTTAGTTAGTTAAGGCTTAATGGTTTAATTAGGTCAAGGGTTAGACCTAATTAGGGTTTATGTTTGATTAAGCCTTAGTTAGTTAAGGCTTAATGGTTTAATTAGGTCTAAGGGTTAGACCTAATTAAGGTTTAGGTTTGATTAAACCTTAGTTAGTTAAGGTCTAATGGTTTAATTAGGTCCAGGGTTGGACCTAATTAGGGTTTAAGTCTGATTAAACCTTAGTTAGTTAAGTGTCTAATGGTTTAATTGGAGTCTAAGGGTTAGACCTAATTAGGGTTTAAGTCTGATTAAACCTTAGTTAGTTAAGGTCTAATGGTTTAATTAGGTCTAAGGGTTAGACCTAATTAGGGTTTAAGTCTGATTAAACCTTAGTTAGTTAAGGCTTAATGGTTTAATTAAATCTAAGGGTTAGACCTAATTAGGGTTTAGGTTTGATTAAACCTTAGTTAGTTAAGGTCTAATGGTTTAATTAGGTCTAAGGGTTAGACCTAATTAGGGTTTAAGTTTGATTAAACCTTAGGTTTAAGGAGGTTAATTAAGTTTAGTATGTCTTTAAACCTAATTAAGGGAGTTTAGTTTTGATTAATTAAGTTTAATATGTCTTTAAACCTAATTAAAGGGTGTTTGGTTTTGTGTTAATTAAGTTTAATATGTCCTTAAACTTAATTAAAAAGAGTTTAATTTTTATTAAACCTAATTTAGGTAAGGTCTAATAGGTTAATTAAGTTTAATGTGTCCTTAAACTTAATTAAAAAAAAGTTTGATTTTTATTAAACCTAATTTAGGTAAGGTTTAATGGGTTAATTAAGTTTAGTGTGTCTTTAAACTTAATTAAAGAAGTTTAATTTTTATTAAACCTAATTTAGGTAAGGTTTAATGGGTTAATTAAGTTTAGTGTGACCTTAAACTTAATTCAAAAAGTTTAATTTTTATTAAACCTAATTTAGGTAAGGTTTAATGGGTTAATTAAGTTTAGTGTGTCCTTAAACTTAATTAAAGAAGTTTAATTTTTATTAAACCTAATTAGGTAAGGATTAATGGGTTAATTAAGTTTAGTGTGTCTTTAAACTTAATTAAAGAAGTTTAATTTTTATTAAACCTAATTTAGGTAAGGTTTAATGGGTTAATTAAGTTTAGTGTGTCCTTAAACTTAATTAAAAAAGTTTAATTTTTATTAAACCTAATTTAGGTAAGGTTTAATGGGTTAATTAAGTTTAGTGTGTCCTTAAACTTAATTAAAGAAGTTTAATTTTTATTAAACCTAATTTAGGTAAGGTTTAATGGGTTAATTAAGTTTAGTGTGTCCTTAAACTTAATTAAAGAAGTCTATTTTTTATTAAACCTAATTTAGGTAAGGTTTAATGGGTTAATTAAGTTTAGTGTGTCCTTAAACTTAATTAAAGAAGTTTAATTTTTATTAAACCTAATTTAGGTAAGGTTTAATGGGTTAATTAAGTTTAGTGTGTCCTTAAACTTAATTAAAGAAGTTTAATTTTTATTAAACCTAATTTAGGTAAGGTTTAATGGGTTTAAATGTCATTTTAAGCCTTAATTGAATCTAATCTTGTCATTTTAGACTCAAGTGAGGTTTATTATTAGCCTATCATAGGCTAGAATCATTTTCAAACTTAGATTGTTGATGAAAATAGTTCAATTTTATAAAGGGTCATTTTAGGATCAAAATTATTTAATTAATAAATGATTTTAACTCTAAATTTCCAAATGTCATTCAAGATTGTTTCTATGACTTAGAAATATTTTTCCTAGGGTCATTGTCTGTTGCCCTATCATTCCTAGTCACTTGTATTTTTATTTTCTTAATTTTTAAATTTTTATAATTATTATTTGAAATAATTACAAAGAAACTTGAAAATTCAAGAAAAGTATCCTAGGCATGTTTTCTGTCCTTAGAAAAATTATGGAAGGTCCCTAAGAACATAAAGATAAATGCCTCAAAGTTTCATAATTTTTTGATTTGTAAATAATTTTTAATAATTAAAATACTCCAGAGAGTATTTAATTAATTAAAAATTAAATACTAAGATTAAAATTATGATTTTGGTGTCATAATTTTCTCTTCTTCAAGAGCTTTCTATAGGTATTTTTATTTTATTTTTATGACCTCTGGTTAAAAAGATATGAATTTTTGAAGTTTGAAGGGTTAAAATGGATTTTTTTTTAATTCCGCGCCGCCAAAACCCCCCGCTGTCGACGCGTGTCCTCGGACTCGTCGAACGGGTGAGAAGATCGTGCAACGGGTCCGACAGCAGACACCGCTCGCGCAGATTAGCGTCGTCCATCCCAAAAGGCGCGGGATCAGACGGCTGAGAAAATTCGGGTTTATTTCGAAAATTCTGAACCCCTTAAATTTCAAATGTTAATATCTCACTCATTTCTTGACAAAATTGAGTGATGTTTTTTTTAAAATGCTCATCTGGATGAGAGGTATCTATCCATATGGTGATGATACACTTTTGAACCAGTATGGCACATGATTTATCAAAAATAGAATTTATTTTGCAAAGATAAATTCCATACCTTGGCCACAAGCAAATCAAGCTAGATCAGACTTTATGGTTGCCTTCTAGGACCCCAATAGAAGATAATTGCTGCAGCAATTTGTTCCAGAAGTAGGGCTTAGAGAGGAATTTGGGAAAAATGCCTAATTTGGGCTGTTTTTGAAAATTGGTCAAATTGGCTCAAATGGGCTGAAACTATGGCTTGGGATTGATCCTAAAAGATTATGGAAGCTCTTAGGAAGACGTTTTGTGCTGGGAGCAAGAGGGTTTGAGCAGCCTATGGACCTCCCTAAATATTTTCTCCTCTCTTGCTAGTTTCGACCATGGGGTCTTTTTATAGCAAGGGGATGGTGTTGGCTTGGCTTAGTCGTTCTAGGGGATTACTTACCTCCTCTATCATCTCATTGGGTGATCAATTGGCTGAAGATAGGCTTTGATGCTTCTCCCTAAGTTTGCCATGATGAGTTTCATCTCTTTGGCTCTTGTCCATCAAGCATTGTGGGAGGTGAATGGTGAGCTGCCTATACCTCTCTTAAGAAGCTTACACCTCACTCTTTAGGCTTGGCAAATGGTGACACATATGCCTAGCCTTCATCATTACTTTTAACCATGGTGGGGGGGGGGTTTCATATGTGGTTTTCCTCCCATTGGGTGGCTTGGGAGGTGGAGAATATGGCCTTGTGTTGGCCGGCCACTTCATGGAGAGATGATGCTTAGGGTGAAGGAGGTGGTGACACCTCACCCCATGGATGTTAAGCCATGGGTAATGGGCCTTAAGATGGACTTAATTAAGTGTTAAATAAGCCTTTAAGATGGTTTAGCCTAAATAATTATGAAGAGGCTAAAAAGTTATTTCATTTCTTCTTTAATTCCCATTTTAATTAATTATTTTATTAACTAAAATTGGTGGAAATTATTTTATTAATCAATTTATTAATTGAAAATAATTTCAAATTAATTAATTGATTATTTTTGTCATTTTTGTTATTTTATGATTTTAATTTAATTTTCATTTTAATTAATTATATCATTTAATTAAAATTTTGAAAAATTAAAACATTAATCATTTTAATTAATCAAAATAATTTTGAAATTAATTATTTGATTAATTTTGTTATTTTTATTTCATTTTTATCTATTTTAATCAAATTAGATAGGTGTTGACCAATTTTGACTTGGGTTGATCCAAGTCAGTCCAAATTAATCAAATTGATTTTAGGATGTCCAATTCTTGTGATTTTGTCATTGTGGTGTTTTAAATGTGTCAGTGGGTGAAAAGGTTGATTTATGGGTCAACAGGATCGGTCATTGGGTCCGGTCGACCGACTCGACCAAAATTGACCTTTTTGGGTCAAAAGTTTGACCTATGGGGTCAACAGTGTAGGTCAATAGGTCAGGTTTGACCAATTTGACCAAAGTTTACTTTTTAGGTTAAAAGGGTGACCTACGGGGTCAACAGGGTTTGTCATTAGGTCTGGTTTGACCAGTTTGACCAAAGTTGACTTTTTAGGTCAAAAGGTTGACCTATGGGGTCAACAGTGTAGGTCACTAGGTCTGGTTTGACCAATTTGACCAAAGTTGACTTTTTAGGTCATAGGGTTGACCTATGGGGTCAACAGTGTAGGTCATTAGGTCTGGTTTGACCAGTTTGACTAAAGTTGACTTTTTAGGTTATAAGGGTGACCTATGGGGTCAACAGGGTTGGTTAGTGGGTCTGGTTTGACCAGTTTGACCAAAGTTGACTTTTTAGGTCATAAGGGTGACCTATAGGGTCAACAGGGTAGGTCATTAGGTCTGGTTTGTCCAATTTGACCAATGTTGACTTTTTAGGTCATAAGGGTGACCTATGGGGTTAACAGTGTAGGTCACTAGGTTTGGTTTGACCAGTTTGACCAAAGTTGACTTTTTAGGTCAAAAGGGTGACCTATGGGGTCAACAGTGTAGTCATTAGGTCTGGTTTGACCAACTTGACCAAAGTTGACTTTTTAGGTCATAAGGTTGACCTATGGGGTCAACAGTGTTGGTCACTAGGTCTGGTTTGACCAATTTGACCAAAGTTGACTTTTTAGGTCAAAAGGGTGACCTATGGGGTCAACAGTGTAGGTCATTAGGTATGGTTTGACCAATTTGACCAAAGTTGACTTTTTAGGTTAAAAGGGTGACCTACGGGGTCAACAGGGTTGGTCATTAGGTCTGGTTTGACCAGTTTGACCCAAGTTGACTTTTTAGGTCAAAAGGTTGACCTATGGGGTCAACAGGGTTGGTCACTGGGTCCGGTTTGACCAATTTGACCAATATTGACTTTTTAGGTCATAAGATATTGACCCATTATAAAATGAGGTCAACAGAGGCCTCTGGGATGTATCAACACCCAAATATAATCACAAATATTAGTGTTGTTAATATTCTTCAGAATCAAGATAGGTTGTCTAAGAAAAGTAACTAAAAGGGATTAATAATCTAATTTAGGGTTTGTTTGGGACATCTTATTTGGTGCGGTGGTGTTTTGAAAACCGATCTGGCCTGTTTGGGTAAATTGAGTTTTAGTAGCGTATGCGTTTTCAAAACGCAGAAAATAGCTTTTTCACATCGTACCTATCTAGGTGTGGTGGCGGGTCTCTGGTTACGGTATGTCTTTTCCAAAAAAATAAAATTTTGTAATAGCCACCGCACCTATCTTATCAACATGTTATTTTTAATCAGCTTATCAGCAGATTATTCAATAAGCTACAGCTGCCCCAAACAGTCCCTTAGACATATGACCACTAATCTAATGTTTAAGAGCTGAAATATGATCAGATAAGCATTATAAGAATTATAACTCTATTTTTTCAAAGCAATTTTAACATTACGAAGCTTATTACATAAAACAAAGATAAGATCACCTTTAACATGAATCTTCTAAGCCCTAGTGATAATGGAATAAAAATTAGACCATAAACTCCAAACATTTTAATACATGAATCTACAATGTAAATTTTTTGACCAGCCTAAATAATAGTTATAAGATGTTCATCAGAAGAATAATCATTTAAAATTTTAAAATATGAGTCAGGAAAGACATTAATCCAATAAGAATTGCAAACAGTTCTGTCAAGCAGTCGTCTTATAAGATTGTTCATCTAATTATTGAACCAACTATTAAAATACTCAGAATTTTAGAGCTCAATTAAACCAGAAATTATTAAAATCCACTAATTGATTAGGTAGGGGTAAACCTATTAAACTTTCTCATTAAATATCACAACTATTAAAATCTCCTAGAAGAAGCAAGGATCAGACCTAATCTTTGCAATAGAAATAACAGAATTCCATAATGACTTTCTATTCATAGCACTATTATCAACATGAATAATAGTCACATATAAATTAATAGCAAAGGAATGAAGAATTTACCCATGAATAAATTAAGGATCAACGATAATAGCCATAGAATTTAAAATGTTTAAATTGAATTTAATTCAAATTCTCCCATGCTCTGGTAAATGAAAATTATCAATGCTACCTTCATTAGGGAAAACTTTTAAATGATTAATAGGAATAGGATCATTAATAACCTTACTTGAAATCTTATTTTCCAAAAAGAAATAGAGAAAATCAGAATGAAAAATCTTAAGCAGATTTTATAATTTATGATTCGAGCTTCATTATTACGCTCTCTAGCATTCCAAAAAAATAAATTAAGTAAAACAATAAAAAAGATAAAAATAAAATAAATAAAAAGATAAAATAGGAATCACTTGGTTTTTCCTTTCTTAGACTCTGAATTGGACACGATTGGAAGAATGATTCTTATTATTACCCATTATACCAACATTAGTACTAGAGATAAGAATAAGCAATGTGTTATAAATACAAAATTCAAAAATCTGATTTCTAGTAGGAATAACTTTAGAATCATCAATGTAATTTAGTAAAACAGTGATAGCATTTTGATTAACTTTATATAATCTAGAAATATTAGTATCATAAAACACCTCAACGTAATTCATTACTATTTGAACCCCTATCAGCAAGGATATTGAGATCTAGAGCATTAATAAAACTTTTATTATTAAGATCATTGAAAGCATTTCAAGAAAATAAATTTAGCATTAGCAACATTTCTTTCTGGATTTAAATCTCCTCTAATATAATGTATTCCTATTTAGAATTTCTAGAGGTTTATTTGTAATAATCGATTTGCTTCTGCTCCTTTGTGAGCCAGGGAAATTAAATTTTATATTATAATTTCTTCCTTAAAATGTAGGGATAAGACCTCAAATAGGCTAAGAAGCGCATTTAAAGCATTACAAAGGATTATATGAAAAAGTCGACCAAGTTTAATATTGAGAAGGTTTCCATTAATATAAAACAAGGATAACAATTTATTTATCCTTCACAACAATAGCAATGTTATCAAGAAGGGGAGAATCAATATATATATTTTTTATAATAGCTCCAACAAATGTTAATCTAGAGACCTTAAGCCTTAAAGAATCCACAACTAAAGGAATTGTGAGTCCATTTTTTAAAAATTTAAATGTTTTCCACTAAGCAACCAATGGCCTTTATAAATAACTATTTCATAATCATCTAAACAAATAAACTTGAAAAGCAAAAGAAATCCTTCAGTGCGCAAAATTAGATCAACATAAGAAAATAGGCAAATATCTGGCCTACTCAACTTGAGGCGGTGTGCTCCTTAAATTGATGTGTTTTATAATCTTTTTAATTAATTTGAGCCACCAGACCAATAACTAGGTTACTTGCCCAAAATAATTTATTTTAGGAAGATTTACAAACATGCTACCTGCATTCTTATCCGTTTACATATTTAATTAGGGTATGTTTGGGGCAGCTGCAGCTTATCCAGCTTATCTGGATAAGCAGCTAATCCTGATAATATGCTGATCAACAGCTTATCCTGATAAATGATCATTCTGCCCTCTAACCCAGGCCACCACACGCAAGACAGTCAAAGCAAGTCAAAGCCAAAACATCCACGCCACCCAACAGAAGCAAGTCGAAACAAATCCACTCAAAATTAACCAGAAAAAACCCTCCATCCTCATTTCTCCAAAATGACCAATCTATTCTAATCACAAAAATGAATGACAATCACAGAAATAAATGGCAATTAGAAAAAAATCCTCCATCCTCGTTTCTCTAAAAATCCTCCATTCTCATTTCTCTAAAGTGCCACAGATGTGCCAATTGCAAAAATTTCCAAACTCAAAACTAATGGCAATTTTTAAAAATGAATGCCAATCTCAGAAATTTTAGCGATCACTAACTTCAAAAAATGAACATCAAGGAACGAAAACCATCTCATAAGAACATTCTCATTCCTCCAAAATAAAAATTTCGGATCTACATTCAAAAATCTAAAATGAAAACCATCTCAAATGATGCTCCATAGACCCTCAAACAAATGCAAAACATACGTAACATCTTACTTTGCACGGAAATCACTTCACCGTAAATCAGAAGAGGCATTCATACGCAATGCCCCAAGACCCTTGATCCCCGATAGATATGAGTGCAACGACTGCCAAAAACTTGGGCCGCGAGGAATATAAATGTGCTGATGATTTAAGATACGAAAATTATGATTTTATAATATGGGATACTACACAAGTATACGTATCGTTTATGAAGTAATATAGGACTTTTTGATTAAGCCCTGAGATATCGAACCCACAGGGAAAATGTAAAATCTTTAAAGGAATCAGAGAAATTATCTTTTTACTTTCTTTAATTATTTTTGAAATAATATGTCTTGATTTTAAAAAGTTTTAGAAAGTTGATTTGTCTTTTTAAATTTTCTTAATAAAATGCTAAGCAATGAAAGTAAAGGTTTCAATAACTATTAACACTGGATGTAAAAATACTATTAACTAAAATATCTTTTTCTTTCGTTTCATTAAGTAGTAATAATTCTTAAAGTATTGTTGTGGAAGTATTTAAATTTTGTTGTGACAGATAGAAGCAAATGTGTTCTTTACCCTTACTTGGTTCTATAAAGAACATAAGTTAATTTGAAATTTATATTATTTTGAACATGGTTAGGTAGGGAAGATACCAGTCTCTCACTCTAGAGTTCCCTCGATTCCCACCATCTAGGGGCTAACTTCTCATAACAAAACTCAAAACTTCAAAAACCAAATTAGGGGGTTTTAGTTACGTCACTCTAAAATTCTCTAATTTTACTCCCTTCTATAAAAATATCTTCTAAAATTACATTCACTTATATGGACTACAGTTCTCACCCATATAATTGCATGTGATTCCTACTAACTTTAATGAGATAATACCGCATTGGATCTTACATAATCTCAAGAAATTTTACAACTTAATAGGCCAAATTAAGAAGTAAACAAAGTTCTCAGAATCAATCTTCACAACTTCTTCCAACTTTTAAACACTGATACTTTTCACAACAATTCTCTTTAAATTAATTATTTCTCCATTTTAAGAAACAAAAAGATAAAGTAAACTACTCTGAATGCATTAGGAAAATATAAAAACACATTGATTTGAAATTAAAAACGATAAGAAAATAATAAACGAAAGCAAGTATTGATAAACTAAATAAAAGTAAACACTTATCTAAAAGTCCTCTCCACAAGACTAAGGAAGTTCCTCTGAAACTTTGACTCTTCGCTAAACTACTCCTCAGAGCAAGTCTCCAAACTTCGATGACTCAGAATACATACTTAAGACTTCAATAAAAACTAAACTAAAAGAAAGAAAAGAAGTGGGAGAAGAACTCTTAACTCCGACCCTTTTCTCCTACTCTAAATAAAAACTTAAAATGCAGTGGAAGAATCTCCTAAATTCCTCTCTTCGAAATACAGTGAAGAGCCTCTTCAATTCTTCACTTCTTCACTTCTAAGACTCTCTTTAAATAGTGAACCAAAAGGTGCCTTGGTATCTCTTCAAAATGTGTCCAGATTCGATGTATCTACCAAGGAACGCACCCCTTCATTCAAATTTGCCGTCCAAAGGAAGTCACGGACATTGCCACCAAGAGTTGCATCCATTCCCTTTTGAATTTGACATCAAATCTAATTAAAGTTTGATTTATAACTGTGGCGGCTAAGCGCCGGCCCAGTGGCGCTTAGCCACCAGTGCCAAATTTTTGATTTGTTATTTTTTTGCTCCAAATTTAATCCATTTTTGCTCCTTTCATCATGACCATCCAATTTCATCATACCTACAAGAAAAACACAAAATACCTTCTATTAAAGTGCAATATCATTAAACATAGGTATAAAAATGTGCATAAAAATATTATATATTTTAGGTGTATGAAAATCCCCCAAACTTAAAATGTTACTTGTCCTCAAGTGACAGTTAATCTCATATAACATTTTAGCATGCAAATTATGCAATGAGTTTCTTAGGAAGATAACAAAATTTTGTTCTAGAAATAGAATAGTCCAATTTAGAAAAAATTTCAGTAATTAAAACTAACTTAAAGTTTAGAAAGTTATTAAGTAAAAGAAAATGATAAATATAAGTCTCTATCTATTTCAGAAATATTTGTAGATTTTTTAAAATATAGGATTCAAGCATTTATTTTTCTCACTTAAAAATCTTTATTTGAAAAATAATTTTACTTACTATATTAAAACTTTAAGCTTTAGATTTTCTCTGATCTTATATCTTAAAATTTAGTTATGAAACCAATTTTTAATTAGGCCCTTAAATCCTCAAGCTTCTCCTTACTTTTCATATACTATTTTTCTCTTTTTTATTATTTTTATTTTTTTTATAAGGTAAGGATTACTATATCTGGATAGGCCTTTAATGATTTTGAATTCCACCCTTCCATTTAAAATAAAGGTCAGATATACACCTTTCACTTAAAAATTATAATAATAGTATTTGAAAATTACTCTTCAATAAAATAAATTTAAGCTTTGAAGAATAAAAGTCAAATCTTTTATTTATCCAAAAATACAAAACTTCTTACTAAAGATAATTTAACTTTATTTAACACCTCTTCATTAAGAAAATTTTAACTTTAAGTTTTTCATGATTACTATAAATTTTAACTAAATTCTTTTATTCATTTCTATATTCAAAATTTTGTTCCCCTAATATAACTTCATGTACATAATTGTTCTCAATCAAAAATAAGATTTATTTTTAAGTATTCTTGAGAATCAAATAATATTTTAGGTTTTTGAAAATCTTTGTTTTTTAAAATCCCCCCAAACTTTAAATTTTTAATTAAGATAAAACATTTAAGCATAAGAAATGATACAGGGGTGAAAAATAAAAACTAACATAACATGCTTGCAGGAATTTTTAATATCCTAATATGCAAGTATAACAATTTAAATAACAGGAGTAATATGAAATCAAATTTAGTTTTTCAAAACATTTTTCTTTTTCTTTTTATAATAAGAAAAGTAAAAATTTCAGAAGACTTCTACAGTAGTGGAGGTTTTCAAAGCAAATACACACCAACTAAAATAAAACACTGATACAGATAACAGATAATAGTGGAATTTGAAGAATTTTAAACATATAGTTTTCCTAAGTAGAAGTTTCTAATAGTGGTTTATAATCTCCTAACAGTTTTTGGAATTTAAAGTACACACTACTAAAAACTCTCATATAACATACACATAAAAACATTTACAATTACACACCATCACAAAGCAACATATAAATCCATAATAAAATAACAATAATACCTGAATATGCATAACAGATAAATAGTATAACTACAATCTGCATACTATTAAGGTTTACATCACAATACAATCATCAAATAAAATACTAGATGAATTACACTGTGACACAACACATCAACACAATAACTAAAACAAACACACATACAACTACTCTTCATCCTCATCATCATCATCATCTTGCTCGTTCCAATCTCTGGATGGCACATAAGGTATATAAAATGGATGAGATGGCATTGGATGTTAGTTAGATTAAGTTATTTTGAGGACTTTATATGTTTGTAATATTTAGTACTTTATTTTTTTGAGACATTGGATGTTAGTTAGATTAATTTGCTTGAATTGTGATAATAGTTTAGTTTTATTTTTGTGTTAGTTAATTGCATTTGTTTTTATGTTAAATAGGATGTTAGTTTTCTTTAGTATGTTTTTATTTTATTTTGTATTGTTTTAAGTTTTTAAAATTGTTAATCTGTTAGTTAAATTGTTTTAATATGTTAGTAATTCATATGTGTAGTGTAAAGTTATTTTAATTGTTGTGTTTAATACTTATCTTTGATTTTATCCCTGCATTTTCTTTAAATAGTTATATATATATAGAGAATACTAACAGTACAGGTTCAATGAAAAATAAAAAGCTCGCAAAAAATTTCAAAGAAAAAAAGAAATACCTAAACTTCAAAGGTATGATTTATTTACTTTCCTTCTTTTTCATTATTTAGAGTAGATATAAAAATTTAAATTTGGGGAGAGTAAAATACAAATTTAGTTATTAACTTGTTCTCAATTTCTATTTTCAAATTATTATAAAATGATTTTTATAGCAAATTTTTCAATTTAATTTAATATGAATTATTTTATTTAATTATTATAAAAGGTTAAATGAAATATTTCTAGTGCTTTAATTAATTAAATAGAATAAAATATTTGGTTAAAGGGAATAAGAATATAGTAAACTATTTTTAGTAAGGAAAACTATATTCTAAAATTAAAATTCTTTAGTATTCAAGTGAAAAAGAAAAGATTGAAAAATCAATGAAGTAAAAACTATGAAGTATATATAAGCTAAGAAATATTTCTAAGTTTCAAATTTAGGAAGATGAAAATGAAGTTCAAAATTATTAACAGGCTCTCCAGATACAATAATCCTCATTAAAAAAAAAAGAAAAAGAAAAAGAAAAAGAAAAAGAAAAAGAAAAAGAAAAATGAGGAGAAGCTTGAGGAGATGCCTTATAAAAAATTGGCTTCATTTGAATTAACCTAAAGGGAAAAACTTAGATATTTCCAAACTTATGTTTATGGATTAGAATTTTACCTAATAGTGTTTTCTTGAATTTCTTATCATATGAATATCTTAAGTAGTTATTCTTTTAAATATAGTCATTCCCGAAATGAATAGTAAGCTAGAAATCTTAGATTCGATAACTAAATAATTTATTTCTATAAGATTAATTAAATTACATGAATTATTTTTATTTAACTTTATTATGATATTAATTAATCTAATTCATAGTTATTTAAATTGAAAAATCTTATTATAAAACTCATTATTTTTATGTAGTACTAAAATTACTTCGAGGACAAGTAATAAGTAAGTTTGGGGGATTTTGATCACTCGAAAATTTTATTAAGAAATTCATACCTATTTTTGATGAAATTGCACTTTAAAGAAATGTATTTTCTTTATTTTATTGCAGGAATGGAGAATTTAGGTGATAAAAACAAAAATCATAAAAAGGAGCGAATTTGGAGCAAAAAGGAAGAAAATAATGAAATTTGTGCTGAGTCGCCGACGGCGAGATCGAGCCTGCCGACGGCTAGGATACGAGGAAGAAAATTCTGAAAGATTTATAACTGTCTCGCTGACAGCTAGCCCGAGCCCGCCGACAGCGAGATAGCGCGGTTTGAAGATCTTTTAGAAGCCTCGCCGACAGCGAGGTAGTTCGTCGCCGACGGCGAGCTAGTTCAAATGGCGCAGATACATTGAACCTGGATACTTTTTGAAGAGATTCTTACACACCTCTTGGTCCTTCGCTCACCTCTATATAGAGGCCGAAATTCAGCTTATAAGTGTGCAGTTTTTGTGTCTTTGTGTGCAGTTTTTGTGTTCTAAGTGTGTGTGTTAATTGGTGTTATTGGGTGTTAAGTGTTATAAGTGTGTTATTTTGAGTCTTTAGTGAGTCTTTAGTGAGTTAGTGAGTTTTTAGTGAGTCTCATTGCATCGGAAGGAAGAGTCAAAGGAACTGCGAGGAGTCTGGGATAAATCGAGATAAGTATTTGTATTTATTGTTTTTAACTTTAAATGAAATCCATGCTTAGTTTAGTTCCCATGCATTCTGAGTAGTTTATTAGTCTTTCTCCCTGTTATGAAATTAAGTGACTTGATGAACTAAAAATAGAAGTACTTTTATATATATATTAATAAATTGTGATAATTTTTACTTAAAACTTAATTTACTTTCAACCTGGCCATTTGATTTGTTAAAATGTGTTGATTATCAACTATAGTAAAAATTACATCCGATATTCGGGAATTCAAAAGCCTTGGAAGGAAGGTGCAAATAAATAGGAAATAATATCACTGGCGTAGAATTGAGCATTTTAGTGTGATAGACTAAAATATTCAATTCGGTCCTATTGTTTGAGAGCCGAAGTGTAGATGTTAGCCCTCGAGCAAGGGGAACGTGGGAGCTACGAAGTGGCGATCGGTATCCTCCCGACTAGCCGCGAATTCGGTAATCAAACATAGGATTAGTCAATATTCTTTACACTGGACCAAAGGGTAAAGAATAGGAATGCTCCTATTTGTCACAATACCTTAAAATTATCTATTTAAATTCATCAATCACTTAAATTTCTAAACAAGGGAAAGATACTTTTTCCGAATAGTTAAGACTTATTTAGCAATTAGTTTAATTTCCGCACTTTCAATACGTATTAATTTTCTACTTAGTTAAGTTACCTAATTGAAATACTTAGTTTACTTTATTGCGCTTAAATTCGAATTCCAAATTTTCGTATACTATTTTAAAATTATTATTATTTTAAAATTAGTCGTTATTTAATTTTCTCTTTCCCCGTGGGATCGATAACCGAGACTCCACTAGAGCCCCGTATTACTTGATACGATACGTATACTTGCGTAGCATCCACAACATAAACCATTACAATTCTATACATATAATATAGCGGGGTCGAGTTTTTGGCGTCGTTGCAATTAAATTAAAAATATCATAATATAAAATTGTGGGTCAACAGTTATCATCAAAATTAAAAATTGCATCCTTTTCCAGTAAACGACATGAATGTTTTGTAATTTTTGAAAAGTCTTTAATGTAACGCCTGTAGAATCCAACATGTCCTAAAAAACTTCTAATTCCCCTTACATTGGTTGGGCAAGGTAAATTAGATATAACTTGAATTTTTGCGGGATCTACCTCCAAACCTTTTTCCGAAATCCGATGTCCCAAAACAATTCCTCCTGCTACCATAAATTGACATTTTTCCCAATTAAAGACCAAATTAGTTTCTTCACAGTGTTTTAGAATTTTAGATAGATGTTCTAAACATGATTCAAATGAAATTCCAAACACTGAAAAGTCATCCATAAAAATTTGAATCCCTTTTTTAATTAAATCACAAAAAATAGCCATCATACATCTCTGAAATGTAGCAGGGCATTACATAAACATAAGGGCATTCTTCTAAAAGCAAACGTACCATAAGGACTGGTAAACGTACTTTTTTCTTGATCCTCAGGAGCAATTTGAATTTGATGGTAACCAGTATATCCATCCAGAAAACAAAAGTATTTATGCCCAGCCAGTTTATCCAACATTTGATCTAGAAAGGGAGTGGACAATGATCTTTCCTTGTGGCAAGGTTTAATTTTCTATAATCAATGCATATTCGCCACCCTGTAACTTGTCTTGTTGGTATCATTTCATTCTTCTCATTAACAGTCACAGTTACTCCTCCTTTCTTAGGAACACAGTGAATAGGACTAACCCATGCACTATCTGAAATAGGGTAGATAATTCCAGCGTCCAACCACTTTAAGATTTCTTTCTTAACAACTTCTTTCATGATAGGATTTAATCTCCTTTGGGGATCAGCTTGCGGTTTGCAATTATCTTCCATAAGAATTCTGTGCATACAAATTGAAGGACTGATTCCTTTAATATTAGCAATTGTCCATCCAAAGGCTTTCTTGTGCTTCTTCAGAATTTCAAGCAAACTCTCTTCTTCTTTTTCAGTTAATTGAGAGGAAATTATAACAGACAAGGTTTAGGATTCACCTAGAAAGCATACTTCAAATTTTCAAGAAGCATTTTTAACTCAAGTTCAGGAGGTTTTTCAATTGATGAACCATAAGATTTATCTTTTTCCGTCATATCCAACAATTCAAAATTTTCATAAACATACTTTAAATCTTCTTCTTAAAAATCTTCAGAATCAAATAACTCCTCTTCTTCCTTATATTCAAATTCTTCTCTTTCAGCATTCTCTTCATAAGTTGATTTGAAATGACATTCACTTAAATAATCAATAACATCCATTCTATAACACTCATCTTCTTTACCTCTTACAGGATATTACATCGATTTTGAAATATTAAATGTACAGTCTGATCATTAACCCTCATCGTTAATTCCCTTTTTTGCGCATCTATCTTGGCTCTGCCTGTAGCTAGAAAAGGTCTCCCCAAAATTATGGGTATCTCTTTATCTTCCTCCATATCTAACATAATGAAATCCACAGGAAAAATAAATTGATCCACTTTTACCAAAACATCTTCTATAACTCCTTTAGGATATGTGATCGAACGATCTTTTAATTTCAGAGTTACAGTATTTGGGATTATTTCTCCTAGTCTCAGTCTTTTGAATATTGATAGAGGCATAAGGTTAATGCTTACACCCAAATCACATAAATCTTTTCCACAGAATCTTTCTCCGATTGCACATAGAATTGTGAAACTACCAAGATCTTTAAGTTTTTCAGGAAGCTTTTTCTGAATTATCGCACTGCACTCCTCACTAAGTGCAATACTAATTTTCTTCAAACTTCCTCTTTTTATTAAGAATATCCTTCATAAATTTTGCATAGCTTGACATTTGTTCTAGGTCTTCAGCAAATGAAATATTAATGGTAAGCTTCTTTAATATCTTCAAGAATTTTGAAAATTGCTTATCCAACTTTTGTTGACGAAGTCTCTGAGGAAATGGAGGTGGTGATTTTTCTAAATCAACCTTAGGTGGAGAAATAGGTCTTTCAAAACTATTTGTAGCGTCCTCTATAGGTCTTTCAATCTCTTCTTTCTCTACTTCAGTGTCTTTTTGAACTCTACCTTCTAATTCTTTTTCACTTCTCAGTTCAATTGCTTTCACTTGTTCTTTATTCTTTTCTCTTGGATTTACTTCAGTATTACTTGGAAGCATTCCTTGGGATCTATTACTTAAGGCATTTGCAATTTGTCCCAATTGATTTTCAATATTTCTGATGGTTGCTCCTTGAATTTATAATTAATTTCCCATATGTGATACTACTTCTTCCATAGACAACTTCTTCTCCTTAAATTGTAAAGCATTGTTATAACCTGAAGAATAAGTTAATCTATTATTATTATTACCTTGGTTGTTCCAATTCCCCAATTGGTTTACTTGGGTGTTCCCCTATTGTTGATTAACACCACCCTGATTATTGTTATTCCAGTTAAAATTTGGATGATTCTTCCAACCTGGGTTATAATAATAGGAATATAGGTTGTTCGGTTTAATTATAGCATTCACAGTTTCTGGTGAAGAATAAGATTCAACCATTTGGCCTAATGAATTTTCTTTAATCATGAGATTTGGCTGATAAAAAGTCATCCCAAATTGGTCTATCTTCCTTGATACAGCAGCAACTTGATTTTTTAACATTGTAAAAGCATCATTTTCATAAATACTGGCTACTTTTTTAGGATTTAATCTTTCAGAAGGCCATTGAAAATTAACCTTTTTAGGATAAAAATTCATCCCAAATTGGTCTATCTTCCTATATACAACAACAACTTGATTTTCTAACATTGTAAAAGCATCATTTTCATAAACACTGGCTATCTTTTTAGGATTTAACCTTTCAGAAGGCTAGGTGCTAATGAATGTAACCACATTTTAGCTTTATCCCTTAGTGAGAAAGGAAAATGTCTAAGTCTAATAGCATCATCCAAAACACCATCATATTTAAAAGTAGCACACAACTCTAGAAAATTAGCAAAATGCAAATTAGGATCTTCAGTTGTTGCTCTCCCAAACTGATTATTTGACACCATTTGGATAATAGCAGGTTTAAGCTCAAAAGAATTAGCAGCTACAATAGGGTTTTGAATACTAGCACGAAGTTCATCTACTGTAGGGTTAACATAATCTCTTAAAAGTCTTAATTCGTGATGGATGCCAGCATTTTAATTTTGATGATTTTCAATTTTTTGAATACTTTTTTCTTTTTATGTATTTTTAATTTTTTTGATAGTTTTTTCTAATTCAGAATCGTAAGGCACAAGTCCTTTCGAACCTGAACTACACATAAAACAATAAAACAAAACAAATCACAACACATTAACAAAAACAAAGAGAAGTAAAAATTTTAAATTTCTTAATTCTCTTTAAAATGCAATTTAATTAATTTTCCCCAGCAACGGTACCAAAAACTTAGTACCGCGACTGATATAAGTGCAACAACTGCCAAAAACTTGGGCCGCGAGGAATATAAATGCGCTGATGATTTAAGATATGAAAATTATGATTTTATAATATGGGATACTACGCAAGTATACGTATCGTTTATGAAGTAATATAGTACTTTCTGATTAAGCCCCAAGATATCGAACCCACAGTGAAAATGTAAAATCTTTAAAGGAATCAGAGAAATTATCTTTTTACTTTCTTTAATTGTTTTTGAAATAGTATGTCTTGATTTTAAAAAGTTTTAGAAAGTTGATTTGTCTTTTGAAATTTTCTTAATAAAATGCTAAGCAATGAAAGTAAAGGTTTCAATAACTAATAACACTTGATGTAAAAATACTATTAACTAAAATATCTGTTTCTTTCCTTTCATGAAGTAGTAATAATTCTTAAAGTATTGTTGTGGAAGTATTTAAATTTTGTTGTGACAGATAGAAACAAATGTGTTCTTTACCCTTACTTGGTTCTATAAATAACATATGTTAATTTGAAATTTATATTATTTTGAACATGGTTAGACAGGGAAGATACCTGTCTCTCACTCTAGAGTTCCCTCGATTCCCACCATCTGGGGGCTAACTTCTCATAACAAAACTCAAAACTTCAAACCAAATTAGGGGGTTTTAGTCTGTCACTCTAAAATTCTCTAATTTTACTCCCTTCTATAAAAATATCTTCTAATATTACATTCACTTATATGGACTACAGTTCTCACCCATATAATTGCATGTGATTCCTACTAACATTAATGAGATAATTCCGCATTGGATCTTACATAATCTCAAGAAATTTTACAACTTAACAGACCAAATTAAGAAGTAAACAAAGTTCTCAGAATCAATATTCACAACTTCTTCTAACTTTTAAACACTGATACTTTCCACAACAATTCTCTTTAAATTAATTACTTCTCCATTTTAAGAAACAAAAGATAAAGTAAACTACTCAGAATGCATTAGGAAAATATAAAAATACATTGATTTGAAATTAAAAACGATAAGAAAATAATAAACGAAAGCAAGTATTGATAAACTAAATAAAAGTAAACGCTTATCTGAAAATCCTCTCCACATGCTAAGGAAGTTCCTCTGAAACTTTGACTCTTCGCTAAATTACTCCTCAGAGCAAGTCTCCAAACTCTGATGACTCAGAATACAGACTTCAGACTTCAGACTTCAATAAAAACTAAACTAAAAGAAAGAAAAGAAGTGGGAGAAGAACTCTTAACTCAGACCATTTTCTCATTTCTACTCTCTACTCCTACTCTAAATAAAAACTTAAAATGCAGTGGAAGAATCTTCTAAATTCCTCTCTTCGAAAGGTAGTGAAGAGCCTCTTCAATTCTTCACTTCTTCACTTCTAAGACTCTCTTTAAATAGTGAACTAAAATGTGCCTTGGTGTCTCTTCAAAATGTGTCCAAATTTGATGTATTTACCAAGGAACGCACCCCTTCATTCAAATTTGCCGCCCAAAGGAAGTTATGGACGTTACCACCAAGAGTTGCATCCATTCCCTTTTGAATTTGGCGCCAAATCTAATTAAGATTCGATTTATAACTGTGGAGACTAAGCGCCGGCCCAGCGGCGCTTAGCCGCCAGTGTCAAATTTTTTATTTTTCATTTTTTTGCTCCAAATTTGATCCAATTTTGCTCTTTTCATCATGACCATCCATTTTCATCATACCTGCAAGAAAAACACAAAATACCTTCCATTAAAGTGCAATATCATTAAACATAGGTATAAAAATATGCATAAAAATATTATATATTTTAGGTGTATCAATCCTCAACACAATGCTCCAAGGTTACGGGTCACAACAAAATAAAATTGTCAAGTACTTACAGAGCAAGTGATTTTGGATCGCAAAGGAGAGAATGAGAAGACCAATCAAAACCTAGGGAAAGAGACACATGAGAGAGGGTGATGAGGACAGGGAAGATGACTGAAACCTTGCGCACGGGACGTAAGGGAGAGGGCGATGCGGGGGGGGGGTGGTTATGTAAGTAAAAAATAGATCGAGATGCTGGCCCACGGTGATGACGTCACAGGCCGCATCAATGTATTAACACAGAATTGCGTTTAGCCAAATGCAAGCAACAAACGCCCTCCCCGCATTTTGAAAACGCAGAAGCTATGGATAAGCCGCCCTAAACGCACCCTTAATATCTAATCTTCAACTGTTATATATATGACACCCTCTCTAAAAATGTTTTCTTCACTTTTTTAAAGTTAAAGTAATGATACTTTTTATGTGATATGAAAAATTTCCATCATTTAAATATAAAAAAGTAATGTTTAGGTATTAGATAAGTAACAATATAGAAATTGAGCGATATTTGTGTAAATGCCTCTTTTTTTAATATAAATACTTTTTTACTTAATTTTTAGGAAAGTATGCTTGCTTTTTTGTTAAGCCAATTTTCTATCAAACATTCCAAAATTTTAATTTTTTTTTTCCTTTCCTAGCATATCGTCGTTAGGAAGCCCTCTCTCATCCCCTCAATATATTCACTTTAATTTTTAATAATATTTAAAATAAATAATTTTGTTTGGAAAAAAGAGGGGCACACTCAGATTTTTTCTTAGAGGAAAAAAATGAAATACAAAATGCCTATACAACACAAGACAATCAAAAGAGAAAATAAAATAAACAATACAACTAACAAACACTTCTAGATAAAAAACTGTAAACAACAATCTAAGAAAAATATAAATAAAAATGGAGTTTAAGTGTAAAGAACCACAAGTCAGCAGCCCATCCAAATATAAACTGAAGGCAATCCAACTGAACAAAATCTCTAAAGACCAAACGATATGCCTTCTGCAAAATAAATAAACTAAACATGAGAAAAACAGAAACAACTAACAAAAAAAAAAAAAATCTAAAGAAAGATGAAACATAAAAAAAAAAAAAAAATAGTAGACATTAAGCTCAAAACATAAATACATAAATATTAAATTCCCATCCTGGATCTAATGAATAACAATATTCAAAAGAATGCTTGAAATTTAATATATTATTGAAAATTATCATAGCTTGACCAAAAATGACCTTTAGAGAAAAACTAAGTGTAAATTTGAACTATATCGAAAAAATAAGGATAAACATATTCAACCACGATCAACATAATCAATAAATGCTTCAACAACACAAGTGAATACAGATAATATAACTACCTCAACCAACAAACATCAAAGCAAAGATTTGAATCAAATTCAGAGAAAGGCTACTCCAACCAGCCAATAAAAGAAAAAGCAGAAAAAATGCTAAAATAAAACATCAACATGCATCCACAAACTACAAATTATAAAATTTTTTAATAAAGTTGGGAATTTCATATTTGAATTTTCAATTTTAGCTTTTCTGCCTAAATTTCGAAATGAATTCTTCAAGAAATAGTCTTAAGAGAAGTACAAGAAATATTTAAAATTATATTGTTCATTTCAAGCTAAATTTCATGAGCAATACTTTGAAGAGTTAAGAGGTAGAATCTCTTATTCTCTTAGCTTGATATATAATTTCAAAGAAGTTGCTATCAGCAACTAAAATCATCCATTTGGAATACAATTCTTCAATAAATTATGAGAGAAAGAATATTCAAAGAGTAAATGCTTGTGAGTTTCAAAACATTGAAGACAAAGAAATTAATTAAATCTAACATTAATAACCTTAAATTACAAATATCACTTTATTTATGATCAAAATTAAAAATTCTACAATGAAACAATGGCCAAATTAATAGTATAGCCTTTATAGCAGACCCATCTATTCCATTCTCTAATAAATAAAGTTTCATATATAAAATGATAAACATTTTTATCGCTACAGAAATCCTTTCCATTCTAAAGACAACTAATATCATCATTAGTAATAGGAATGCAAAAAATAAGAAGTTAATAGTAATCAAGAACATCCATTAACTTCTTGATTAGTTCTTATTTTTTGGAAGTTAATAGGAATGCAAAAAATAAGAAGTTAAAAGTAACCATTAACATCCATTAACTTCTTGAATTTTGATTATTGTGATTTTTGCTGTGCGTCATTGTTCAACTTTGCCATGTATTTGAACCAATAAATAGGATTTCAGAGGGCATGATTAACACCAAATGATTAGCACTCGAGTCTTACATATTTACAATTTAATCAAATCCTCAATACTTTTTCTCTAAATTCTCTATCTCAAGATCACATAAGACAGCTAATGTTTAAAAAATTAATATCTAAATTTCTATTAACAGCTTCTAATAAAAAAAAACTATATTTTTACATTAACACATTCTAACCAAATAATAAACAAAAAAAAATTGAATTTTTGTTACAGGGAATAATTTTTCCATATGAACTGCAGACGCAGCATTGCGTGCGGACTCCAGTAAAATGTCGTCAGGTGTGCTATAAAAATAATTTGTTTTACGTCTGTCCCAGTCCTTAGCAACCCCGATACTTCATAAAGGAAAATCACGCTGTTTCGACTACCCATGATTTATTTTAAGTTACTTTTGAACTATTTTGTAGTTATTCCATAGTTTTTTTGAAGTTATTTTAAAGTTATTTTGTGTTAATTTTGGAGTTGTTTAGGAGTTATTGAGTTATTTTGAAGTATTTTAGGGTTATTTTGATTTATATTGTGCTTATTTTAGATTTATTTTGGAGTTAATTTAAGGTTATTTTGGAATTATTTTGGGGTTATTAAGTTACTTTGAAGTTATTTTGTAGTTATTTCAGGGTTACAACAATCCAAATGCTTCGAAAAGGTAAAACGCGCCATTTGGAATGTCCATACTTTTTTTTGGAGTTATTTTGAGGTTATTTTGGAATTATTTTGTAGGTATTTTAGGGTTATATTGGAGTTATTTTAGAGTTATTTTGGGGTTATTTTGGAGTTATTTTGGGTTTATAAAATTATTTTGAAGTAATATGGTAGTTATTTTGGGTTTATTTTGAAGTTATTTTAGAGTTATTTTGTAGGTATTTTAGAGTTATTTTGGGATTATTAAGTTATTTTTGGAGTTATTTTGTGGCTACTTTGAAAATGTAAAACACGTCATTTGGATTATGCAAAATTTATTTTAGAGTTATTTTAGGTTATTTTGGTGTTATTTTGTAGTTATTTTAAAGTTATTTTGGAGTTATTTTGTAATTATTTTGAGGTTATTAAGTTATTCTAGAGTTATTTTGAAGTTATTTTGTAGTTATTTTAGGGTTATTTTGTAGTTAATTTAGGGTTAATTAGAAGCTACTTTATAGTTATTTTAGAGGAGTAATTTAGGTGTTATTTTGATGTACTTTTGGGGTTATTGAGTTCTTGGGAGTTATTTTGTAGTTTTTTTGTAGTTATCTTGGGGTTACAATAACACCGATGCTTCGAAAAGGTAAAACACGTCTTTTGGATCGTCTAGGCTTTATTTTGGAGTTATTTTGAAGTTATTTTTGAGTTACTTTGTAGTTATTTTGGGGTTATTTCAGAGTTATTTTTGGTTATTTTAAAGTTATTTTAGAGTTATTTTGAAATTAAGGCGGAAATATTTTTGGGTTATTTTGGAGTTATTTTGGGGTTATTTAATTATTTTGGAATTATATTACCAACGTTTATTAATCTAAAATAATTTCAAAATAACTAAAAAAAACTCTATTATAACTTTAAAATAACTTAATAGTCTCAAAATAACTTCAAAATAATTCTAAATAGCTCTAAAATAACCTCAAAATAAACCCAAAATACTCAAAAAAATTCCAAAATAACCCTAAAATAACTCAAAAATAACTCTAAAATAAAGCTTGGACAGTCCAAACGACACCTTCTACCTTATTCAAAGCATCAAAGTTGTTGCGCGCTGGGTCAAGTGTAAAAATATATAATTTTTAAATATTTTATGAGGTGTATAAAAAAACCTTTCCATAGACGGAATTAAAACAAAAAAAATTGCTGTAATTTTATAAAATCTTTAATTTATGCACCCTCTCTAAAAATGTTTTACAATCCCACCACATGCTCGTTTTAAAATTGCAGGTGGGGGCGCGGCGTCCCCTTCTCTATTTATACTAGATCATCCAAGAGAGAGACGTAGAGAGAAAGAGAAAGAGAGAGACGGAAGTGAGGAGTTCATTGATCCTCCTTTAATCAGTCTTCATATTGGTAACTATTTTTTTAAATCTCTTCATGATTTCTTTATGCAAATCTTCTTAAGATGTGTTACAATCTCTTCTTACTGTTCATCTATAAATCGATAGATGATTGATGAAACTTTCTGAGATGACGACAATCGGTCTCTCACCAATGGACGAAGGGCAATCATCAGTCCAATCGCCTCCTTCCTCTGGATTATCATCATCATCATCAATGGCTGCGGGGTGGGGATCACTGCACAGCACCCCATGCGCAGGATGCAAGTTTCTACGCCGAAAATGTCGGCCAGATTGCATCTTCGCTCCCTATTTCCTCCCCGAAGAACAACATATGTTTGTTCTAGTTCACCGCGTCTTCGGTGCCAGCAATGTAGCCAAGATCTTGAACGATCTACATCCTAGACAGCGGCAAGATGCAGTAATTTCACTTGTGTATGAGGCTAGAATGAATTTCGTAGATCCCATCTATGGCTGTGTAAGAACAATCTCTGCGCTCCAGCAAGAACTGAAGCAGATCCAGTTTGAGCTATCGTATGCTCTTGCCGAGTTATCTCGATGGGAATCGGCGATTGCGGTCCTTGAAGATCGGAAGTTGAAGATGGAACAACAAAATGTGATTATGAGAAAGGGATGTGATGTGTCAGCGCTGGACGTTGGGGTTAAGACCGAGGTTTGTGATTTTGGTATTGTTGCGTCTAAGAAGATTTCCAAGGGGGAGAAGGAGATGGGGACATTCGAAAGGGAAATCGATTTTGCTGAAGATGATGAGCTTAGAAGTCTTCTTGAGTGGTAGGAGGTTCTCATTTGCTCTAGTTTTATATAGCCAAATTCTCTGATATCAAATTACAGTTTTTAAATTTCAAGATTTTAGTTGAAGTATAAAGAATTCCTTGAAATTTTCTTAAAATTATGATCAATGATTCTCAGGCGAAGGTTTCGGAACATTAAGATGTTGTTTGCCTGTAAGTGTGATTTAATTTTTAACTTTTGTAGATTCTGATTTAATTCTTGACGTATTAAATTTTAAATTTTTGTAAGCAAAATTGTAATAAAATATTTGGTGCGTATTACATTTTCAATATTTGCGATTTAAATAAAGGATAGGAAAATACAGAATTAGCAGAAATAATGAAAACTCCAAAAATCCTTTTTCCATAAAAACTATTTGATATGAAATCTTAACTTTTTTTAACTAAATCAGGTAGCCGAACAAACTCTAATTAAATCAAGCAGTCTGTATAATCTCAAAAATGTTCTTCGGGTCACGCTTAAAGAATAGAGTGTTGGTCGGATAAGATGAACAAGAAAAATGAGAAAAAATTAAGTAACAAATAATACTAATTCTCCGGAATAGATCCGGTGGTCATTTCTGTAGAAATAACCAACTATTTATAAGTCATAGAAGAGGTCTAAGAAATTACATGATTGTCTATCATTTAATAAGAACATTACAATTTGTTATAAGTCATTATATCTTATTTCTAACAAACTAGGCATATTATGATCTAATAATTGTCGGTATCGTTTCACATCTGTAGGTGTCCTAGGCACCGTTTCATATTTGTAACTGCTTTACTTGGTAATATGGTATTCGTTCGGTCGGCCAGAAAGTTATATGGCTGACTGAACTTCTTCGGTGCCTTTTTTTTTTGAGGGAATCCATTGTGAAAGCTCACTCTCCTTTTGGAAGGATGATTCCATCAGGCAAAGAGAACAGTACCATAGTTTGACAGACAACCTACATTTAGTTGATGAATCTATATAGAATAATTCCCTGTCAGACGAAAATTGATCTTGCGAGTGTCCTTTTTGTCAGATAAGCCATTATAGGTGGGTGGTGCTCCTTGGTCGAACTAATGCTCGGTCGATCAAGATTTCAGCCAATTGGAATGATACCGAGTTGCTCGGTCTTTTGCTGCTCTCTTCTTGTGATCCGTTGGTTCTCATCGAGATTTGTACAACTACATTTCTGATGTACATAACTAGTTCTCTGACTCTCTTACTTCTTTGATAGTGATAACTGTTATAAGAATAAGTGAATTAGTTGAAACAATTATTTACATAATGAATAATAAGCACTGTCAATAATTGTAGTCCCTAAATTTCCGTACTGCTTTTCTCTATAAATAGGGCATGATCAATGCTTTCTTTCCTCACGAAATTTCTTTACTGATCACGTAAAAAATACATTAAGAAATTCATATCTATTTTTGATGAAATTGCAATTTAAAGAAAGGTATTTTCTTTATTTTACTGCAGGAATGAAGATTTATAAGTGATGGAAGCAAAAAACATGAAATGGAGAGAATTTGGATCAAAAAGGAAGAAATTCATGCAAATTGAACTAAGTCGCCGACGGCGAGATCGAGGCCGCCGACAGCTAGATCATGAGGAGAATTTCTGAAGGAATTATAACTACCTCACCGACAGCGAGCCCGAGCCCGCCGACAGCGAGATCGCGCGGTTTGAAGACCTTCTAGAAACCCCGTTGACGGCGAGGTCGTTTTCCGCCTACGGCGAGACAGTTCAAAATGCAAATACATTGAACCTAGACGCTTTTTGAAGAGGTGTTTAAGCATTCCTTGGACTTTTGCCTACCTCTATAAATAGAGGACAAATTTTAGTCTTATGTGTGTCTCTTTTTGGTGTCCGTGTGTGTCACTGTGTGTCATTAGTGAGTTTCTTGAGTCTATTCGAGTGCTAATTAAGTAAATTAGAAGCTTCTCAGTACTAGAAGGAAAAGTCAAAGGAACTTCAAGGAGTCTACTTGGGGAGGAAATTAAGATAAGTATTTTTGTTTATTGTTGTTGTTAACATTAAATGAAATCCATGTTTTATTTTATTCCCATGCATTATGAGTAGTTTTCTTAGTCTTTCTCATTGTTTATGAAAATTATGCTAATTGATGAAATTAAATAGAAGTACATAATATATTAAAATAAATTGTGATAATTTTTACTTAAAACTTAATTTACTTTCAATTTGGCCAATTGAGTTGTTAAAATATGTTAAATTATCAACTATAGTAAAAATTACATCCAATATTCAGGGAAGTCAAAAACCTTGGAAGGAGGGTGCAAATAAATAGGAAAATATTAATTATCGGACGTAGAATTGGACATTTTAGTGTGACGAATTAAAATATTCAATTTGGTCTTATTGTTTGAGAGTCGAAGTGTAGATGTTAGCCTTCGGGTGAGGGGAACGTGGGAGCTCGAAGTGGCAACAAGATCCTCCCACAACTTGCCAGCATTCGATAATCAAACATAGGATTAGTCAATGTCCTTTGCACCTGGACCAAAGGGTAAAGAATATGATTTCTTCTATTTGTCACAATACAATTCAAAGATTCTATTTAAATTCGTCATTCACTTAATTTTCTAAAAACAAGGAGAAGGATACTTTTTTTGAATTATTTAAATCAACTTTATTTCAAGCATTAGTTTACTTTAGTTTGCTTTAATTACTTTAAATTTCTGTTTACTTTATTAGTAAGTAATTCCTTTAAATTTAGCTGATACAAATCTGTTAAAAACTTCCCTGTGGGATCGATAACCAGGACTCAACTAGAGCCCTGTATTACTTGATACGATACATATACTTGCGTAGAATCCATATTATACATTCCATCATAGAATAATATATATATTAAAGCGGGATCAAGTTTTTGGTACCGTTACTATAAATTTAATTTGCAAACATATTAAAAAGTGGGTCAAGTTTTTGGCGCCGTTGCCGGGGAAGTAAAGAAATTATTTACTAGAGTAACGGACTATTTTGTTTTATTGTATGCGAAAATTTGGAAACGAAAATTTAATACCATACGATTCAGAATTAGAGCGTACAATTAAAAGAATTAGAAAACAAAAAGAGAAATTATAAATCTATCACAAATGGCAAATATTCCTGAAAATGAAAATATCAATCAACCAAGACTATTACGAAATTATGCCAACCCTACATTAGATGAAATTCATTTAACTATTCAAAACCCTGATGTAGCTGTTAATTCATTTGAACTTAAACCTGCAATTATTCAAATGGTACAAAATAATCAATTTAGTGGTTCACCTACTGAAGATCCTAATTTACATCTTGCTAGTTTTTTAGAACTATGTGTTACTTTCAAATATGAAGGAGTATCTAACGATGCTATTAGACTTAGACTTTTTCCTTTTTCCTTAAGGGATAAGGCTAAAATGTGATTAAATTCGTTAGCACCTGGATCTATTAAAACTTGGGGAGAGTTATCACAAAATTTCTATCCAAATATTTTCCACCATCTAAAACTGCTAAGCTTAGAAATGATATAACTTCTTTTAGTCAGTTTGATGGAGAATCAATATATGAAGCTTGGGAGTGATTTAAGGAACTTCTTAGGAAATGCCCACATCATGCGTTACCAGATTGTTTAATTATTCAAACTTTCTATAATGGATTAGTAGGATCTTTAAGATCAATCATCGATGCCGTCATGCTAGAGGATCATTAATGTCAAAACCATTCGATGACGCCTATGCACTAATCGAAGAAATGACAACCAATAATTTTCAATGGCCCGTCGATAGAATGAATCCAAAAAAGATAAGCTAGTATTCATGAAAATGATGCAATATCTATGTTAGCTTCGCAAATAGCTGTTGTATCTAAAAAAATATATCATTTTAGAATGAATTACTCTCCATCTATATCAGAAGAAAATTCATCTGGACAACTTATTGAATCACAATCTCAATATGAAACTATAAATGCAATTAATAACAGACCCAATAATCCTTATGCGAATTATTATAATCCTGGATGGAAAAATCATCCTAATTTTAATTGGAATAATAACACAACTAATCAACCATGGATGAATAACATAACACAACCATTAGGAATCCCTTCTAATCAAGGAAATTCTAATTATAAACCTAATTATCCACCTGAATTTAATAATAATAACCCACAATTTAAAGATAAGAAATTATCAATAGAAGAATTAATATTAAACATGGGTCAACATTTACAAAATCAAGGAAATCAATTAGAAATACAAGGTAATCAATTACAAAATCAAGGAACAGCTATTAAAAATATGGAAACTCAACTTGGACATATAGCTACCGCACTTAATAATAGAATACCTGGAACATTTCCTAGTAATGTGGAAATAAATCCCAAAGACAAAGGAAATGAACAAATTAAAGCAATACAATTACGAAGTCGAAAAGATTTAGAACCTCAAATTACAAAAGAACTTGAAAGTTAAAAAGAGGAAGTGAAAATTGAAAAGGAAAAGAATCAACAAGATTCAAATTTAGAAAATCCTTTAATACCAATGAAAATTTCTGTGGAAAAATCTCCACCACCATTTCCTCAACGACTAATTCAACATAAAAAAAAGATAAACAATTTGCTAAATTCCTTGAAATTTTGAAGAAATTAACGATAAATATTCCTTTCGTAGAAGCTTTAGAACAGATGCCAAACTATGTAAAATTCGTGAAAGATATTCTAAATAAAAAAAGAAAATTTACCGATAATGAAATGGTCGCACTTAGTGAAGAGTGTAGTGCTTTTATTCGAAAAAACTTCTCGAAAAATTAAAAGATCCCGGTAGTTTCACTTATACCCCGCGCTATTGGAGAAAAATTCTATGGAAAAGCTTTGTGTGACTTAGGAGCAAGCATCAATCTAATGCCTCTATCAATTTTTAAAAGATTATGATTGGGAGAAATTTCACCTACTTCGATAACTCTTCGATTAGTCGATCATTCGTTACATATCCTAAGGGAGTTATTGAAGATGTATTAGTAAAAGTGGACAAATTTATCTTCCCCGTAGATTTTATTGTCTTAGATATAGAAGAAGATAAAGAAATTCCTATCATTTTAGGAAGACCATTTTTAGCCACTCGGAAAAGCTATGATTGATATTCGAAAGGAGAATTAACTATGAGAGTAAATGACCAAAAGTTACTTTTAATATTGCTAAATCAATGAAATATCCCGCACTAGAAAAAGATGATGAGTGTTTTCGAATGGAAGTACTTGATCATTTACAAAAAGAACATTTTAAGGAATATTATGAAGAGAAACTAGAAAAAGAAAATACTGAATTAATTGAAAAAGCTGATATAAATGAAGAACTAGATTATATACAAGAGAAATTTGAATTTTTGGATAACACAGAAAACACTGAAAAAAATATAGTTCCATCGATTATTAAACCTCCTGAACTTGAATTAAAAATGTTACCTAATCATTTAAAATATGCTTACTTAGGTAATTCTTCAACTCTACTGTCGGCATTATTTTTTTTATTTTTTTTAGGTTGTGTGTTTTATTTTGAAAAGGGTGTCGCCTAACAGAAGTTGTCGGCGAATTTAAATTTTAAATTTAATTTAAATATATATATAATTTAGAAAGTAGTATTTGATTTTGAAAATAATTTTAAATTTAAAAATTTTAAGATATGAAATCAAACCGATCTCACATCCCAAATAGTTTATATAAACGAGCACCGCACCATAAACCGTGTATCTATCCCTAAGGATAGACACACCGTCTTGATGGTGGGGCTCGATTAAATAAACTAGAAGATTTGTGACATCCGTTTGATCCGCGAACCAATTTTATAAGCCGACAAATTCCCTCGCTTATTATGAAAACATTAAACGAGGTTTATATTACCTCGGTTCTTTAAAATTCCCTATAAGAGCAAGCCCCTATAGTTAATTACATCTTAAGTGACGAGAATCACCTAAGAAAATTCTCGATAATAATCAATAATTTCGCTCTCAAGAATTTCAAAGTTTAAGTTTTCAAAGGATTGAATTTTGGAATTTCAATAGGGAATAGATCAAATTTGGAACATTTTGTTTTGGGAATCCAAAGGAAGAAAAGTAGGAGAAATCACAGATTCGAAGCGAACTTCGGTAATTTCCCGACTATCCTATTGTTTGGCTTCGAGTTTAGGAAAGTCCTAATATTTATTTAATTGTTTTGGTCTTCGCCAATTTTAATTAATTTGGACTTATATTTGTATGACACAATCATACAAATAGCTTCGAAGATGCGAGGGTTTATGTCGTATCGGACGACTACCTCGGAATCCTAAAACCGGTTAGGGCTTAATTTGCGAGTGCAAATGCCTAACAAAAGGTTGAGGATTTATGTTGCACTAGTGCAAACTACCTCGAAATCCTATGGCTTGGTTGTTTAATTCTAAGAAAGTTTTGTCGATGTAGATTCAAGTTTCTCGACGACGATGGCCGTGCTCGCCCACCATGCTCCAAGCTCCTTGTTGTTGCAGAGGTTTTAGTTTTAGAAGTCATAAATCGAGAGGATGAGAAAAGTGTTTTGGCTTAGAGAAAATCTTAATTTACAAATCTTAAAGTCGATTATAACGACACCGGTTAAGATCCCACGGCTCCATCCTTCCGCATCATTATTTTTATCGGATTCACTTAGTCCGGATGAATTTGCTAAACTCAACCGAATGAGTTCCACACTTTCATTTAGACCGTTGGAAATCCCGTTAGCAACACGTAGGTTACATCATCCGAGGTATTCCCGATCATCCAACGAGACATTTTAATTTAGTTGTAATTGTAGTTTTGTGTTCCGTTTCGTGATTAAATTTGAGTTGTTTTATATTTTGAAATGTCGTGGCGGTGAGTTTTATCTTGCAATAACTTTTAACTTAGTTTTGGTTTCAGTTTTAGGACTATCCTAAAGGTGTGGGTTTTCATGCAACGATTGTTTATCATGCAAGAAAAGTAAGTGCGATGCGATTAATGAAATCGCAATAAATTGCAATAAAATAAAAACGTACCCTGAGGGTCTTCCCGTCATCCCAAGCTGCACTTAAAACACAATTAGAATATTTAAGCAAGTTCCTAGGTAAAGCTAAGGTAAGGGTTATGGTTTTCTACCAAATTCCTAATCCTATAGCTAATCATTTCCTATGACGTCTAGGTTCCTTGTGTTTTGTTCGAAGACGATTTTCTTCATCAAAGAACAATTAAGTTCAATTGTTCTTATAAACATCCTATCATATCGAGGAAGTGCTTAAGACAAATCTTAAACATCTTTTCAATATTTCTAGGATTGTTTTAAGTCCAAATGAATTTAATTATATAAATGAATTAATCGTCCAGGGATTCGAGTTTTGTTAACTTGCTCAGTGAACTAGGACATTTGAATATCCTATAAATGAAGTAACATTTCATTTGATATTCTGTTTAGGAGTTATGATAACTAAAGCTTTTGAGGGTAAATTGGTGTTCAAACAATTTGTGATTTAGTTTAATTTCAATTAATGGGTTTAAATTTGGAATAGTGTTCAAGTTATTTTAGATTTATTTTGAATTCTTTATGTCTTTGGTGATGTTATATTTAATTCAACTTAATTTAATTTAATTTAATTTAATCTTTAATTTAATTCAATTCAATTTAATTCAATTTAGTTTGATTTGATGTTACATTAAATTAATTTGATTTGATTTAATTTTAATTTAATTTGATTTAATTTGATTTGATTTAATTTTAACTTAATTTGATTTAATTTAATTTAATTTAATTCAATTTAATTTAATTTTATTTTATTTATTTTAATTTAACTTAATTTAATTTAATTTGTTCATTTAATTTAATTTTAATTTGTTTATTTAATTTAATTTAATTTAATTTAATTTATTTAATTTAATTTATTTAATTTAATTTAATTTTTAATCTTTAATTTAATTTTTAATTTAATTCAACTTTTAATTTTAATTTAATTTAATTTAATTTAATTTAATTTAATTTAATTTAATTTAATTTACTTAGTTTAATTTAATTTTTAATTTAATTTTATTTTTAATTTTAATTGAAATTTTAAAAGAGTTTAATAATTTAATTTTAGTTTAATGATTAAGTCTTTTTTAATGTTTTGAATTTGAGTTATCATTTTAATTAAGAATTGAATATTAATGAGATAATTAATTTAGGGATTTTTTTAAATTAAAGAATAAATCTCTTCCTAATAATATCCCTATTTTAATAATTCCAATTTTATTATTCTTCCAAATTTAATCAACTATTTAATTAAGGTTTAATCATTTTAAATTGCTCAATGGGTTTCTACCCTTTAATTATTTAAATTTCAATCATCCAAATCAAATTAGGATAAAAAATTGTACTTGCTAATTTTTTATTAAACCTAAAGTTTTAATTAAGGATTAAGATTTTTAATTACCATTTTTTTTACCCTTTAAGCTTAATAATTTCATAACTCACTAAATTGAACTCAAATGAACTTGAAATTTTTATGTGACTTCACTCATATGTCAATAAAGACATGAGAGGAGAAAATGTGATTTTTTCTGTATTTAATTTATTTATATAATTATTTTTGGTGAAAAATAGAGATTTCCAAAGAAAATTTAATAACATGACCAAGGGAAAGTTTCTGTCCTTGAGAAAATTAGGGGACATTCCTAATGACCAGAGGACCACTTGGACCAATTTTGGTGATTTTTTGAATTATATTATTTTTATTATAATTATTTTAAGTTTTGGAGTATTAATTAATTTAAAAATAAAATAAATGTTGAAAAATGAATTTTATATTTTTCAAAAATCTCTCTGATATCAAGGAAATCAGAGAAGCAAATTTTGCAATTTTCTGATTTTTCTATGATTTATTATAATTATTTTAGTGAAAATGCTAGAAAATACATTTTTTTAATTTTTAAATTACCCTAGAGCTTTAAAATTTAATATCTCACTAAATAGACCTAAGAAAAATATGGGGTTTGTTCCTAAGTGATTAAAATTCAAAATGTGACATTTTGGTGAATTTTATTATTTTTGTGATTTTTATTATTTTTTAATTATTAAAATATTAAAATAATATTAAAAAAATCAACTTTTTAGAAAATTGAAATTTTAATTTTCTTAAATTCCCCTGATATCAGAGAGGCTCCAAAACCAATTTGGTGAATTTTTAAAAAATATTTTGAAAGTTATGAATTTTTAAAGTTTAAAATGACTAAATGGCTTAATCAACCCAATTAGTAGAGGCTAACTAAGTCCAATCGACCTCAAATTTTTATGGTGGGTTCCTCTGATCCTAAAGGTCAGTGGAGAATTGATTTCAAGTCAATTTGATGTATGGTTAGCTCTAATTAATTAGAGATCCATTTTGGGTGTTTAAGCCAATTAGGGTTGTTTTAAATGAACTAACTCAAAACCTATTTTTCCTAGGGTCCTCGAGTCATAAGGAACATCACCAAATTTTCCTAGAATTTATTTCACAACATGCTATTTATTGGAATTAAAATACTCAAAACAGTAACATGAATTTGAAAAATCAATAACTTTTCATAGGGATGGCCTCGACTTTGGAAAATTCAGGGAATGTTCCCAAATTCGAGGCTTCAAAAGCCCTATGGTCTCATGCCATGGTGAATTGTATACATGCATGGAGAATTAAAAGTATGCAGGGAGTAAATAAATTATAAAAAATAAAATACTTGATGAAATTGAATAATTTCTTTTCCACATTATTCTCCTCTGTTCACTGAGCAAGACGGTATTTCTATTTTATTTTTCTGATTTTTCTACACAGAGTTATGAATTTTTGAAGTTTAGGGAATTAAATAAATAAAAAAATACCCTAATTTTCTATTTATCCACGCGGCGCCGCGTCAACCTCGGCAGCTCCGAAACGCCGCGTGGCGCGCTCCCATTCGACGCCGCCATCTGACTCGCGCGCTCCCGGGCCCGCTGTATCGTTCCGTCTTCTGATCCGACGCGATCCTGGCCGTCCGTCCGCGCGTGTATTAAATGATCGACATCCGTTCATCGTCCCCAAGTGTCCTCACCCGAGAGCCGTCCACACTAAATCCCTAATATCTCACTCGATACTCAATGGATTTTCATGTTCTTATGCTCTATGGATTCGTCTTGAAGAGACGAACACATCTATACGGCTATCATGAATTGAAATTAAAGCATTCGAAATGGAGAATCTCTAGAAGCTCGGGATGAAGAATTAGCTCATACCTTTGCTCGCAGAAGTGTGGCTTCAATCCGAGAGTTGTTGCACCTTCGATCGGATCCTAGCAAGCTCCGGTGAAGTCTCCTGGTCCAGTGAATCGTCTAGATGTGATTTCGACCAAGCTCGATCACAAAGCTTGGAGGGCCGGAGCAACCGGGTGGCCCGGAGATGGGGCTTTGATCGGTGGACACCTTCCCTTTGTTCGGTGAAGGTGTAGAACCAATCAATTCGGGGATTGGCTCACCGTGGAGAAGTGTCCCGGTTTTGGGTGGAATTTCGGCTGAGAAATCGGGTTTTGTCGGTGGGGATTAGGGCAAATTGAAACTGGGGATCAACTCGCTCTAAGGGTGGAGAAGGTTTGGAACAATTTTGGCGCAGTTTCGGCAAGGTTTGTGCAACTCTCTTCCCATGGCCGCGAGGGGGTCGGGTTTAAATAGAGGTGGCTGGAGAGCCTCCCGTGGATGGCCGAGGGTCGGGATCGACCTGCTCCGGTCATGGGAAGAACGACCATGGTGGCCATTGGGCATGGGGCAGCTCAAGCAAGGTGGAATTCCAAAGTTTGGCTCCTCCCGAGGTCTCGGCCATGGTGTTTTCCGGCGATCCGTGAGGCCGGCCGGCAGGCATGGGTCACCTTCTCGGGTCAGGGAGTCCAGGGCTTGAAGTTGGTGAAGTCAATTGGAGTTTGACATGTGTAAAGGATTTGAATTAAAATGGAATGGAGAAGGGGTCATTTTGGCTTCAATTTGGTCAACCCATTGGTTTGGGTTGGGTGCACCTCCCCATGGCCTGATTTTGGGCCGAGAGGATCAGATTGGGTCGCCAAGAGAGAATGGTGTGGTCTCTCGTCCATGATGAGGTGGCTAAACATGGTTTAGAGTGTGTCATGGATAAGGTTAAAAAAGCTTAATGAAAGATTAGGAAAGGAGCCCCTCCTTTTACCATTAATGGCATGGTCACATGCCAAACTTTCATGGCTCCATATGGCTTGTGAATGGCTCATCCTTGGCTCCATTTGGCTTGGAAAAGCTTGGGTCAATTTCATAAAAAGGGATTTAAGAAAATTTTGATATTTTGATGGGAATTTGTATGGGGCTTGATTTGGAATTGTTTAATTGATGACTTTGAAACTTAGGGGCAATTTTGATTAAATGGATGATGAGGGGAAGTGCCTTGTGGGCTTTAGATGAATTTGGGCTTTTGAATTTGAAGGAAGTGGGCTTTTAGGAAAGTTTAAGGGGAATGGGGTTTTTGATTTTAGGATGGGCATTTGGGTGAAGATTTTGTGAAGGACCTTGTCAAATAAGTGTTATAATTGGTTTAGGGATGTTCTATGAAGGGCTTGGAGTCAATTTGGTGTGATTTGGGGTTGAATTGGTTTGAATTTGGATTTATTCTGGTAAGTGGGCCTATGTAGGTCAAATTGGGCTAACTTGGGCCAATGTTGGGCTAGGGTTGAAATTGATGTAAAATTAATGTTGAGAAATATTTATGGGAGTGTTTCAAAGAGGTTTTGACTTTGGTTGGGCTTTGATTTTGGGGTTTGGGCTCATTTGGGTTAGGTTTGGGTTTAGGTCAAAAATGGGCCTTTTAGCTTTGGGTTGAATTTGAGTGGGGTTTGGGTATAAATTTTGGGCAAGTCATGTTAGTGTTTTATTTGTGGGAATGTTAAGGAAGGTTTAGAAAAGATTTGAGGTTAATTGGAGTTGAATTGGGTGAGTTTGGGTTAGGTTTGGTTTGACATTGGGTTCACTTAGCGTTAAAATGGGTCAAATTGGGGGTTTTGACAAAAGTAGGGTAAATTGACAAAATTGGACCATGGTGTAGTTGGACAAAATGAAATTGGGAATATTTGGGATTTTCTGGAATTTTCTGGGAATTTTCTGAATTTTTGGATTTTTTGGCCAAGAGGGGTATTTTGGGTATTTGGAGGGTATTGGGAGGTATTTTTGGAATTGTTGGTATTTTTGGGTATGGATGATCAATTTGAGTAATGTGGAAATGTTTAAGATCAATTTTGAGGAATTTTGGGTGATTTAGGAAATTTTGAAAAATTTGGGTAATTTCAAGGGTTTTGGGTAAGTAGGCGGGTGTAGGGTCCTGGGGTCAAAATTGAAAATTTGGGAAATTGAAGATTGGGTGGATGTAAGTGGGGTGAAATCATTTTGGTTGAGCCATGAAGCCATATCAAGCCCACATGAGCCATGAAGGGACTCATTTGAGGCATTCACTATGTTGTTCCTAACCCTCTTAGCCAAGGGCTTAGGGGTTAAGGACCATCCATGTGAATCACCTACATGAGTCAGGAGGTCAAGTTAGGTATGGGTGTGTTTTTAGGAGGTGTGTGAAAGTGTAGTGTATAAGTGTAGTGTTTGTGTAGGTCAGCCCCTTCACTGCACCGGGCCACCTGTGGCAGGTCCTAAGGCCAAAGAGTCCTATGAGAACTCATCCTTAAACTTCCACATTTCGATTTCAACCCTCTAGGTGATTAGGGGTCTATTGTCAAGTTTGTGGAGTTTGAAGGGAGTTAAGAAGTGGTTTGAGTTTCTAAAAGGTGGGTCCCAATTCTAGTCCTCTAAGATGAGTCAAAGGAAAAGCCTAAGGCTAGATCCTAAGCACTAAAAAGAAGAAGAGAAGACCTCATCAAAAATGAGGTCAACAAATGGACCCCCAATAGGTGTGGTGAGCTGACGGAGCACACCGCGCGTATTGGTGTTGACCGAAGCGATCAACAAAACCAACACAAACGTCCAAGTGATAAACTTAGGACAAAGCAAAAGAATTTCCGTCGGGAGTATCGGTATGTTCCCAAAACCGGAGATACCCGAACTCTCGTGGGGAAAGGAAAAGGAGGTGAATCCCAAATCACATGACCTGGGAGAATTCCAATTTAGATTTTATTTTGTTTCAATTTAAGTTTTGACGTGTGAGCTTGGATTTTAGTTTGGAGTTTTAATTTAGATTGAAGTTTTGTCAAAATTAATTTGAGGGATTTGATTTGAAGTGAAAATTGGAATTCTGAGGTTTTAGATGTAACATCTTCAACCTCAAAAGAAAATTGAATTTGATCAGATTGCATCATTGCAATGAGGAGAGATCTCAGAGCAATGCGGTATTGGATGTAAAATCCTTAACCTCAAGAGTTTGATTTTGATGTATTTCATTGTCGTAAGGAAAGAATCCTAAAGCAAGCGATACTTGGATATAAAATCCTCGACCCAAAAAGTTTGATTTTGATTATTTCAGTGCAATAGGGAAAGAATCCTAAAGCAGTGCAGTCTTGGATGTAAAATCCTCGACCCAAAAGTTTGAATTTGATGTATTTCAGTGCAATAGGGAAAGAATTCTAAAGCAGTGCAGTCTTGGATGTAAAATTATCGACCCAAAAAGTTTGATTTTGATGTATTTCAAGGTAATAGGAAAGAATCCTAATAGCAGTGCAGTCTTGGATGTAAAATCCTCGACCCAAAAGTTTGAATTTGATGTATTTCAGAGGCAATAGGAAAGAATCCTAAAGCGATGCAGTCTTGGATGTAAAATCCTCGACCCAAAAAGTTTGATTTTGATGTATTTCAGTGCAACAGGGAAAGAATCCTAAAGCAAGGCAGTCTTGGATGTAAAATCCTCAACCCAAAAGTTTGAATTTGATGTATTTCAAGGTGCAATAGGAAAGAATCCTAAAGCAAGGCAAGCCTAGGATGTAAAATCCTCGACCCAAAAGTTTGAATTTGATGTATTTCAAGGTGCAATAGGAAAGAATCCTAAAGCGATGCAGTCTTGGATGTAAAATCCTCGACCCAAAAAGTTTGATTTTGATGTATTTCAAGGCAATAGGGAAAGAATCCTAAAAGCGATGCAGTCTTGGATGTAAAATCCTCGACCCAAAAGTTTGAATTTGATGTATTTCAAGGTCATAGGGAAATAATCCTAAAGCAATGACAATCTTGGATGTAAAATCCTCGACCCAAAAAGTTTGATTTTGATGTATTTCAAGGCAATAGGAAAGAATCCTAAAGCGGTACGATCTTGGATGTAAAATCCTCGACCCAAAAGTTTGAATTTGATGTATTTCAAGGCAATAGGAAAGAATCCTAAAGCAATGCAGTCTTGGATGTAAAATCCTCGACCAAAAAATTTGAATTTTGATGTATTTCAGTGCAATAGGGAAAGAATCCTAAAGCAGTGCAGTCTTGGATGTATAATCCTCGACCCAAAAATTTGAATATGATGGATATTTGATTCGAGATCTGGAAGAAATTGAATTTGAATTTGATTGATATTTGATTCGAGATCTGGAAGAAATTGAATTTGAGATTTGGAAGGATGAGTTTGAACTCGATTGAGATTTGATTTAAGATTTGATTTGAAATTTGGAAGATCAAATTTGAAATTTGATCGAGATTGGATTCGAAATCCGATTGAGAATTTGATTTGAGATTTGATTTAACACTTATGTTGATTTTGTTTATCTTTTAATGATTCAAATTTTACTTTATTGTTTATTTAATGTTCATGTGAATTTGGTGTTCGTCATTTTTAGATTTTTTTTTTTTAAGGAAAGTTTTCTTTTATTCTTCTTTTTTTTCTTTTCTGTTCTTTGTTCGAAGTTCATTTAACTTTAATGGCGTTTCCCGATCAATTTGCACAAAAGAGGTGAGGGCCAAAAATGTGACATGGTCACTTTCATTCCAATCATGTTGAAGATACATCATACAACTCGATCTGGAATACATCTCATACAATCCATGTAGACTCAAAACGGACTATGTATGATCTTTGTTGATCCATCAAAGAAGCATCCGTCAAAAATCCATGTCCGAATAGTGGGGTACATGGTTAATAACATCACCTTCCAAGCCATCCTCGGCAAGGATGCCGGCCGGATGTACGTCGGAGGTGTGATATTTCCCATGTAACTCACAACTTGTAAGGCCGGAGGTTCTCTAGTTCTGGGTCTGGCTAGAAATGGTAAGGTGTCTTCCTGTCATCCATTCTCCTGAAAGTAACAGAGATCCGCTTCACTGGTACTCCTGGTATGCAATGCTTAGCGATATCCGCTCCGTTGCCCTTCGGCATCATGACGGAACCTACCGGTAAAGGTATCTTCACCGGCCCTCGGAACTCACCCGGCCTCGCTATCCGGAGGTCGGATCCGAACATGATGTTACACTCGTTCGAGAAAGAGACCGTGCGGTATGGTCCGACAAAGTCGTGGTGATCTATGTGCGGGGGTATGCAATCACCCTACTTGTAGATGTTAATAATGCACGCTATTGGGTATGCAATCAGCTGGCGTACCCTCCATGTTATCAATCTCTTTACCATTCTCTCGATGACTAATGGCATCGCATCCACTTGCCCATGACGGAGTATCCCCGGTGGGTTTCCTTTCGTCTTCCGCAAAGTTGTAGCAAGATCCGCATCGTATCGTGATTCTTCCCTTCCCCGGCATCCATCTCCGGGGTTCCGAGTATGTGTTTTCCCTCGGGCGGCCCGCTCGGCAGATTCTTTTCAAATCCCGGATGCAATCCACGATTCGTCGTTGTTCATACTCCGAGAATACGTCCGTATGTAGCTCGAGGCCCTCTAGTATATCGATTCTTCTACCTTTAATTCTCTCGAAGTATTCAAAGGTTTTCTTTTCAACATTCTCGCATTCTCTCCAGCTCGTATTCCGGAATGATCCGCGATCGCGAGGCCTTGTGACATATTGTGGGATATACGGTTCAATCCCTTCACGTTCTCCCCGCATACCTCGGCTCCTCGTGGATGATGCCCGTCGCGACATCCCCCGGGTTGCTTCGCAACAAGGTCATGCATCACCGGTGGTTCTATCCGGTGGCGTGGTAGCCTTCTTCTTCTTCGGTCTTTGTGAGATTTCCCCGGTTCTTTCCGTTATCCTAGGAGCCGGCCTCCTTTCTTCGAGTTCCCGGTGAACCGGTGTCCTCGAAGTGTACGTACCTGGCGGTAGTAACTCGTCTCGTTGCGCTGGTCCGCGCCTAGTTTTGTTAACATCTTACGGATACGACGATTTTTATTTCTTCGTTGCGTTGTCGTGAGAGTAGCTCTCCGCACTTCTGAATCTCGTGGGCGTGGCGCCGACAAGCTCGCCCTCCGCCGTAGCGACTACGCATTTCATTTTCTTGTCTTCTTCGCATTTGCCTTTCTTTTCTTGTCTGTCGGATTGGTGGCTTGGGCCACCCACTTTCATCACTCGTCCGCTCGGGCAATTCTTCTCGATCAACCGGGACCTAGTCACTTTCCTCGTATCGTGAGCTCGCCGGTGCGAAATCCGAGTCAATCTCGATTATCACTCCATCTTTCACCCTCTTTTCATCGAGTGCAAGGCTTACGCCATTCTTAAAGTTCGGGACCAACCGCCCGTTCGACATTTCCTCGCGAAAGGACAAGGAAAAGGATCGGGAGTCGTACTAAGAACAAGAACATTAAGAAAATGTTTATTAAAGACACATTTTTTTTATATTTTTTTTTATATTTTCGAATTTAACGGGAATGAAGTAGGATAAGATCGGGGAAGAGATTTTGATTTGGAAAAGAAAACAAGGAAAACTTAATTATCATGACTTTATTTATTTTAGCACATTTTATTATTTTTGGGTTCGGACCCAATCATAAGTAATTACTTCGCCCGTGTTTCTTAGGGATGAAGAATTCATTCCTTCGAAACATCAGGTAGCGTAATACTTTTTCAAGTATCGTCCGTTGATCGGAAGCATATGTCGTTCTCCCCGGCAATTCACTAGCTTGTAGGAACCTCCCGAGTATACCGCTTCAACCACAAACGGTCCTTCCCAAGTGGGTTCAAATTTTCCTCCTATCTTGCGGTGTGCAAGGATAGGTCTCGAGAACGAGAACTAAGTCACCAACTTTCAAGGTTCTCGGGCGGACTCGGCTTGTCGCGAGCTCGAACCATCTTAGCTTGGTATAGTTCTAAAGTCCGTCGCGCCGCAAGTCTTTTCCCTTCCAGGCTTTCTAATTCTTCTAGTCGTAATTTGGCGTTTTCTTCCGTCGTGATCTTATTCGCAACTCGCAATTCCGAGTGAAGGAAGCCGAACCTCTAAAGGTAACACTCGCCTCGGACCCATACACCGCAGCGTAAGGTGTAGCTTGAGTAGGAGTTCGAAGGTTGTCCGGTAGGCCCATAAGGCTTCTAACAACTTCTCGTGCCAATTTCTCTTATTATCGTCCAAGGTTTTCTTTAAGATTTGAACGAGAGTTTTATTAAAAGCCTCGCCGAGGCCGTTTGCTCTCGGGTAGTAAATTGTTGAGTATCGCCAGCCGATTCCGTGTCTCCCGACAAAATTGTTGATTTACGTGCTTCCGAATGCCGACCCATTATCCGAGATGATCCTGCGTGGCACTCCGAAACGGTAGACAACTTGGTTCTTGAAAAACCGTAGCACGTGGTGTGCTTTCACTTCTCTAAGTGGAACCGCCTCGCCCACTTGGAAAAGTAATCCGTAGCCGCAAGAATGAAGCGATGTCCTTTTGAAGATGGTGGTTCTATCGGACCCACTATATCCGTGCCCCAACATTCAAATGGCCACGACGCAATTGTCTGGATGTAGCACATTTGGAGGTTGGTGTAGAACCACTCCGTGCACTCGGCATCGGTGACGCCTCTCGGCGCTTTTCATGCGATCGGTCATCATCGAGGGCCGTAGTACCCTAATCTTTTAATTTTCATTTTCATCTTCGGACCCGACCGGTGAGCGCCACGCAGTCCCGAATGCACCTCCTTAACAATTTCACGGGCCTCGGACCCGCTAAGGCACCTTAGCCACATTTGATCAAAAGACCTTCTCGTACAATGTGTTTTTTATTAATGCGTAAGACGAGTTCTTTCTCGATCCGATGAGGCTAGCGACCTATCGTCCGGTAGTTTTCCCGTTTGCGGTGTAGTTCATCAATGGCCGTCGCCAATCTTCCGTGTTTTCCGTCACCGCCGCAACCGATTCTTTTTCTTTTTCGATTTGTGTATTGTGTCTATGTCGAGCCGTGATAGGACTCGACGTCCGTGAACCGACACTTCCACCGATTCATCTTGCAAACAGCAAATTCTTTTGCGAGACGGGCTAAAGCATCTCGCTAATGCATTTTCTTTTCGGGAATTTTGTAGATCGTCACATTTGGAATCTGTTCCAACAAATCGTATGGCATACCGGAAGTATTGTTCGAGTCTTGGCTTTAAAATTCCGTATTGTCCGGCGATCCGTTGAATGATTAACCGCGAATCCCCGTAGATGTTGATGTTTGTTATCCCCATTCGAATAGTTAATTCCAGTCCCGTTATGAGGGCTTCGTATTCCGCTTCGTTGTTCGTACACGGTTCCGTCAAGTGGTAGGAGTATCTTAACATCCCCCGCTCCGGTGTTATAAAGATTAGCCCGATTCCCGCCTTACCGGGCACTATCACTTGCGATTCTTCGTCTTTGTGCGCTCGAAGATGCTCCGTCGAAATATAATTCCCAACGTCGATCATCAAGGTCTTCTAGATTCATTATTTGTTCATCCGGCAAATCGTCATCGAGAGGAGATTCCGCCGCAAAGGGTGTGCTGCGAGGAAGTCCGCTAAGACTTGTCCCTTTACGGCACGAAGAGGCACGAAAGTTATATCGAATTGCAATAATATCATCGACCATCCGGCAAGTCCGCCGGAAAGTGTCGGACGAGTCATCAAGTATCGCAATGGATTAAACTTCGAGATCAGGTTGACCTTATGAGAAAGCATGTAGTGCCTGAGCTTTTGAGCGGCGAAGATCAGGGCCAAACAATGCTTTTCAATTGCGGGATACCTTACTTCCGTTGGAAGTAAGCGACGGCTTAACTAGTAAAGAGCATTTTCTTTACCCTCATCATCGACCCGGCCAACAGGGCTCCGAGAGAGTCGTTTAAAGCCGCGGTGTAAAGTATCGCCGGTCTACCCGAGATTGGGGTCGCTAAGACAGGAGGTGTCATTAAATATTGTTTAATGTCCTCGAAGGCCTTCCGGCATTTCTCTTCCCAAATAAATTTGGCGTCCTTTTTAACTAGTGCCGAGAAAGGCCGACACCTACCCGACGTGTTCGAGATAAAGCATCGAAGATATGCCAACTTCCCTTCAAAAGATCGTAGTTGTTTTAAGGTTTTGGGAGGCGGCATTTCTAAGATAGCTTTAATCTTTTCCGGGTCGATTTCAATTCCACGATGTCGGACAACGAATCCTAAGAATTTCCCGGAGGTGACGCCGAAGGCGCATTTTAAGGGATTCATCTTAAGGTTAAATTGTCTTAATCGTTCGAAAACAATTCTCAAATCACACAGGTCGTTGTCCTTTACTCTGCTTTTGACGACCACATCGTCCACGTAGCATTCGACTTGATTGTGGATGAGATCATCAAAAATTCTTGTCATTGCTCTCTGGTAGGTTGCTCCTGCGTTCTTCGGTCCGAATGGCATCATTGTGTAGCAAAATACTTCGATCGGCGTTCGAATGCCGTAAGCTTTTCATCTTCCGGAGCCATTTTTATCCGGTTGTATCCCGAAGATCCATCCATGAACGAGAATATTTCATGTGTCGAAGCAATGTCGATCATCGGCTCCGGGATCGGTAGAGGGAATTCGTCCTTTGGACATGCCTTGTTCAAATCTCCGAAGTCCACACAAATTCCGATCCGACCATTCTTCTTCTGACCGGCACCACATTGGCTAACCAAGTCGGGTATTGTTCTTCACGGACAAATTTAGCGTCTATTAGCTTTTTAACTTCGGCTATGACTTGTTGTTCAATTTCTGGACGCATTCTTCTCGGGACCTCGTCCGACTCGGACGTAAGCAGGATCCACTCCTAGCTTATGGATCGCAACCTCCGGAGCTAATCCCGGCATCTCGTCATAGTTCCAAGCAAAACAGTCTTTAAATTCCATTAATAGTTTGATTATTTCTTCGGAGTCTTCTTTATTGAGTAAGGAGCTAACAAAAGTAGGTCTAGGCTCTTCGCTAGTACCTAAGTTAACCTCCGTTAACTCATCTATTGTAGATTTGATTTCTTCTTCGAATTCTGGCGGAGCATCTCCAATTTGTAAATCTTCGAGTTCGTCTGTAGTTTCCATGCAGTTTTCATTAGATTCACAAGTGACAACCAAGCAAAATTCAGTATCGTCAACTGATCCTACTGTGCCGAATCCGGGTCCATACTTTGAATTGGGTGGGCGACCGGAGTTATTCCATAATTTTTCAAAATGTTGTGATTGGCCTTTTGTCCATTGTCGAGGTAAGAAACCACGTTGAATTAAATTTTGAACACAGGGAGAGTACCACTCAAAAGGTAATTCCATTAATTCGATGAAGTGACATCTTCGAATTGTACATTATTTTCGCTTTGGAGGTAGAAGCACCACGGTAAAACTTGATCGGCCTCGCACCGTCGTTACGTACTTCTTTGACCACCATACCCTCGATCTTGTTAGAATGGATCGGGGTTAGGGTCATAGTATGTACGTAGTGGTTAATCTTCTCGTACATTGATTTGTATTCTTCGTTCTTCTCATCTTCGAGAGAGATCTTCGAATTGCGGCTTCTTCTCGACTTATTGTCGCTGCTTCTTGCTTGATTTCTTTTTCTTCTTCGAACTATCTTCCCAATCAACATTGATGGCTGGTTTCCTCTCGTCCAACCGTCCTAACGTCTCTACCATGGCCTCGTCCTCGGCCTCGACCTCGGATGTGAGTCGTGGAGAAACCTTCACCATCTCGCCGAAGGGAGTGGTGAGTGATCGTTGGACTAGAACTTCAGGTTCTTCGTTGTCCCGAACTTTCTTTGCTTCATTTGTTACGGTATCTCTCGGAGAAGATTGTTTTCTTGGCGGTGCATAATAAGCCGCGTCTTCATGGATTCCAATCTCATGTACGGAGAATGGTTGCAAGTCACCTTTGATGCACTCGTTCCCCTCCATCGTAGTATTTGATGCACCGATGCGGAGATGATGGTACCATCTTGTTTTCATGTATCCATGGTCGGCCCAGAGAGCGTTGAACGACGTTTCGAATCAATTATGTGAAATTTCGCGGTTGTCTTTGCTAAGTCACCGGTCTTCATTAGTAGCGTTATTGACCCGAGGGCTCTTTCTCCTTTCTGGTTGAATCCTCTTAATAACATTTTGTCGGCCTCGAGCTCACGAGCATCAATTTCCAAGTATGCTAGTGTTCGAAGGCTCATTATATTGATTGATGCTCCTGGATCTACCAATACTCCGGAGAGCGTAAACTTCCCAATCATGAATCGAAATGTACAACGGTCGGTTGTGATTTGCTATCCCAAGTAGTAGGTCATTGTCCGTGAAGGTAACACCTCGTTGTTCCTTTAACGAACAAACCTCATCTAAGGAATCTCCAGCCATTCGAGCTAAGCAAATTCTCGGATCAAGTAAGGCTTTGATCGAGCTTCTCTCATCTCCTTTGATAAGACGAGAGCATCGTAAATGCTCGCTTGGCCGGTAGTTTCCTAAGATGGGCTAGTACGTTGTAGTCCACTTTATTTTCATGCGTCTCGGCCTCTTCTCGAATGGGTATTTCTTCCTGCGGGGTTGGTTCTTCTTGAACAACCACCTCGCTTTGTCTTTTCGGACCCATTCTCGGAGGTAGAACTTTTCCACTTCTTAAGTTGACTTCGTAATTTCTTCGAATCTAGTGTCGAACTTGTCGTGTCTCCTCCCGAATCGAATGACGAGCTCTTCCGGATTTTCTTCAAAATCGAAGGCTCTAACTCTATTGTGACCGGAGCTCCTCGAAACTCGCAGATAGATTCGTTGCTTCGTTGAGCTCTCGTAGCCTCCTCGATGGATGTCTTCTTCGTTATTTTGATCGTCAAGATTGTGTATGATTCGAGAATTGTCGTCGATGTCGAAATCGATGTCCGGATTGTCGCTAGTTACGTAATCGTTAGAAACAATCAAAACGTAGCCAACGCCATCACCCTTATCATTATATGATCCCACCGAAGTGAGCGGATAATCATACAAAATCGGAGGTTCGAGGGATTTCTCCCCCGAATCGGAAACAACTATCCTAGGATAAGCAGCCTCTAGTCCTAGCCTTAGGCGTCTCGGTCCTCTCTTCTTCGTCGATCTTCTTCTTCTCTTCAATCGTCTCCCGTTGAGGTGGTTCTTCTATCGCAAGTGATAGTACCGGCTTAATGTGTCTCAAACTCGAATCGAAGTTCGCACCAAGGCGGTTCGGATGTCGTCTAAAATCTTCTTCGAAGACCTTGTCTAGTGCGGTAGTCCATCCATCGTCGGCTGCATAGTGATCTATCGAATGACGGGATCGCCTGAGATAACATCGACGGAACCTCCTTTCCGGGGTTCCTTCATGTACTCCTTCGGGATCGTTATATTCCCTTTCCAAAGGTTGTCTTCGAGCCAACTTTTAAAGGTAATGCAATCTTCTATCTTGTGCCCAAGCATCCGTGGTAGGGGCAAAAGTTGGGATCACCTTTCTTGTTGACTTCCTTTGGTCTTTTAGGCTCGGCAGCCTAGAAATCTGAGTCTTCATCAGTGCTACGTAACATTTTTGGTACTCGCTTCATTTTTGAACGGATATTCTCTCGCTCGAAGCTCCCTTAATGTATGTCGCGGATGAGGCGGTTGTTCATACTCGTGGAGATGACCGATAGCCGGGCCGGGTTGCCGGTAACTCCGTCGTGGTTGTTGCGGCCGTTCTGGTGGTATTTGCATCGGCTGCTTGCCTTTGTCAACCGTCGCAACGATCCCGGATTTCTTTTCGAAGGTCTTCACCGGCTTCGCTTGTCCGTCTTGTCGGCGAAACTTAATTGCTTCGCCTCTTCTTGCAAGCTTCCGGCCTTGCTTAAATACTTCTCGAAAGTCTTAATAAGTGAATCCTTCGAGGAGAAGTGCTATCGGGCCGTGAATGCTTTTAAGTAAAATGCCGATCGCATGTTATTCTTGTAGTCGTGGTTCACACTTCATGCTTAAGTTTCTCCATCGAAGTATGTAATCCACCAAAGTTTCATTCGGCCTTTGTTTCTCTACCACTAAATCACCTATAGTGATGTGGTGCCGAGCTCCGGCGAATCGCTCGATGAAGAGGTTCTCTAGTTCCGAGAACGTCTTCACCGAACCATTTTGTAACTCCGCATACCCGCCGAAGGCGATTCCCGACGGACCGCCGACGAACCGTTCGGAAGAGTAATGCATCGCTCCCGCCGGCATTACAACAACCGGCACGAAAGTGTGCAACATGCTATCGGGGTTCCCGGTTCCGTCGAAGGTCTCGAACGGAGGTGGTACGAAGCCTTTCGGTATCGGGATGGCGTCGAATTCTTTTGGGTAAGGTCTACCCGTCCGAATAGATGTCCCGTTCTTCGATTGTGCTAAGGCTTCTGCACTCCGTCGTTCCACCAAGTTCTTGATATCCTTTTCGTGGATCATACTTTGTGTTGTGTCCTTTTCGCTTGATCATCCCCGTTGACGGATGTAATCTCCTTTCCTCCGTCTACAATGTGAATGACCTCTCGGGGGTGTCTCTCTTTGTGGTTGTACTCGACTCGGAGAGTGGCCGCAGCTACGGCCATCTCTTCCATCCTTTTCGCCATTCGAGCGATCGTGTCGTCTTTTTCCGTAAGTTGTCTTCTCATCGCCTCCGGCTCCTCTCTTCTGCGCGGCCGCAGGAGCACCTTGCGAGGCCGATGAAGCTCGTGTCTCAACCATGTTGATTTCGCATATTCGTCGTCCATGAATTCCGATGAATCAATCTCATCTCCGAACTTTTCCTCTCTTTCTTTGCCAACCGTCGGATATCGGTTCTCAACTTTTCCATGGCATCTTCTAGCGGGGCTTTCGTGTGTCATTGCGGTTGTCGTGCGATAGGCCGCCGGGTCCCCTTTTCACGAGTCCCCTTTATCGCAAGTAGCACTTTCTTCGCATTCCAGCCTCCCGGTGAGACTTTCTTTCTCGGGCCGCTCGTTTCAATCTTAATCGCCCAAGTAGTGGGACGCCATACCATCCTTCTAGCAGCAGAAGGTCTAGGACCGCATGGTCCGTCGGCCAAATGCCGGAAGGTGGTATCCTCCCTAATCTGTAATCCCGAGACGACAACGGGCGTACTAGCCTTCATTCTTTTACTCGGCTTTTCTCGTCATGATGGCGGGTTCTACTCGGGGCCCAAGACGGGATTTGATCGGCACCCGCCCTATCCTTCGTAGAATCTCCGATACAGTGCGTTTTCCTTCTTTGCTAACTTTTCTACCAAAGTTCGCAGTCGAGCAAACGGCGTAGTTCTAGTTCTTTTCTGTCGCTTATCGTTGTAATATGCGGGCTGAGGTAATGTGGCAGCAATCTTGCGAACATTCTCCTCATCCTTTGCGGCGGAGAGGGGATGGAACCTGCTTCCTCCCAAGAGTGGTAAGTATTCAGGCAGTGGTGTATATTCTGGCAGCGGTGTATATTCTGGCAGCTCTGGAATTTCCTCTAGGAAAGAAATTTCGACAGCTCCGGCTTCTCTAGCGATCCTTCTACTTCGTTTCTTCTTTGGGTCCTTGTCGCTGACGAAATCTTTCGAACTCGGACCCGATTTCGAAAACGAAGGTCTTACAGAAGATCCGTACCCTCCACTGTAACGTGTTTACCATAGTTCCGGATTTCTTTCCCCTTCGATTCGACGAAGTCTGGGTAGGTGCGAAACAACTAGACCAAGTGGGGGTAGTAAGAACGAGTCCTCCCGCGGACGGCAAGATTCTCCTAGTCGGGATCCTTCGCAGGGAGGAAACTCTTGGGTCGACCTAAGGTCGAACTCGCCAGCGGCTCCTCGGCCTTCGGATACCTTGTTCGTCGACTGCAAAGAGGGAGACGTCGGTGATCTTGACATTCGTGTTCTCAAATCCTTGTCCGAATCGGATGATCTCATTGTCGGGCAGCTCATCCTTATAGCATGGCAAAGTCCAGCCCATCGGTGAAGGAGAAAATCGCTTCGGGGCTTCCATTTCGCAGGTAGATTCTAGTTGTCGGTCCTAAGTTATGCTTCTTTTCTTTAGGACGAAAAGAAAGGAATTGAAAAGAGTCCGAACACATTCTTGTTCATGTATTTATAAGAAGGAATCATTTGTTAAAAGAATCACTTATTAGAGGGTTTGCTTATTTAGAATGTTCAAAGGTGTAGAGAAGGCAAGGAATCTGATTCGGAGTTGGAAAGGAAAAGAGAGTCTTAAGCAAGACTTCTCGACTCGAAGGATCATTCCTAGACTAACACCTATTGGGGGTCCACTCCACCTAAGAAATGAGGTAAAAGGATCTCGGAACCTCTCTGTTTAGGGGTGTCTAAACAGTGGCTCCTAAATCCGAGAGAATGTTGGCTATACTTATTCAAGGTAGAAATGAACATAGTATTCCAACGGAAAGAAGGGTAGTTTGATCCACTAAGGACATGGATGCACTACCGATTTTTGAAAGCAGAATTATTTGATTATAATGGAGAGAGGAATTGTCCCCAGCGGAGTCGCCAGAAATATGTCGGCATTATTTTTTTTTTTTTTAGGTTGTGTGTTTTATTTTGAAAAGAGTGTCGCCTAACAGAAGTTGTCGGCGAATTTAAATTTTAAATTTAATTTAAATATATATATAATTTAGAAAGTAGTATTTAATTTTGAAAATAATTTTAAATTTGAAAATTTTAAGATATGAAATCAAACCGATCTCACATCCCAAATAGTTTATATAAACGAGCACCGCACCACAAACCGTGTATCTATCCCTAAGGATAGACACACTCGCTCGATGGTGGGGCTCGATTAAATAAACTAAAAGATTTGTGACATCCGTTTGGTCTCGCGAACCAATTTTATAAGCCGACAAATTCCCTCGCTTATTATGAAAACATTAAACGAGGTTTATATTACTCGGGTTCTTTAAAATTCCCTATAAGGGCAAGCCCCTATAGTTAATTACATCTTAAGTGACGGGAATCACCTAAGAAAACTCTCGATAATAATCAATAATTCTCGCTCTCAAGAATTTCAAAGTTTAAGTTTTCAAAGGATTGAATTTTGGAATTTCAATAGGGAATGGATCAAATTTGGAACATTTTGTTTTGGGAATCCAAAGGAAGAAAAGCAGGAGAAATCACGGATTCGAAGCGAACTTCGGTAATTTCCCGACTATCCTATTGTTTCGCTTCGAGTTTAGGAAAGTCCTAATATTTATTTAAATGTTTTGGTCTCGCCAATTTTAATTAATTTGGACTTATATTTGTATGACACAATCATACAAATAGCCTCGAAGATGTGAGGGTTTATGTCGTATCGGACAACTACCTTGGAATCCTAAAATCGGTTAGGGCTTAATTTGCAGTGCAAATGCCTAACAAAAGGTTGAGGATTTATGTTGCACTAGTGCAAACTACCTCGAAATCCTATGGCTTCGGTTGTTTAATTCTAAGAAAGTTTTGTCGATGTAGATTCAAGTTTTCGCCGACGACGATGGCCGTGTCGCCCACCATGCTCCAAGCTCCTTGTTGTTGCAAAGGTTTTAGTTTTAGAAGTCATAAATCAGAGGATGAGAAAAGTGTTTTGGTTTAGAGAAAATCTTAATTTACAAATCTTAAAGTTGATTATAACGACACCGGTTAAGATCCCACGGTTCCATCCTTCCGGCATCATTATTTTTATCGGATTCACTTAGTCCAGATGAATTTGCTAAACTCAACCGAATGAGTTCCACACTTTCATTTAGACCGTGGGAAATCCCGTTAGCAACACGTAGGTTACATCATCCGAGGTATTCCCGATCATCCAACAGACATTTTAATTTAGTTGTAATTGTAGTTTTGTGTTCCGTTTGTGATTAAATTTCGAGTTGTTTTATATTTTGAAATGTTGTGGCGGTGAGTTTTATCTTGCAATAACTTTTAACTTAGTTTTGGTTTCAGTTTTAGGGACTATCCTAAAGGTGTGGGTTTTCATGCAACAGTTGTTTATCATGCAAGAAAAGTAAGTGCGATGCGATTAATGAAATTGTAATAAATTGCAATAAAATAAAAGCGTACTCGGAGGGTCTTCCCGTCATCCCAAGCCGCACTTAAAACACAATTAGAATATTTAGGCAAGTTCCTAGTAAAGCTAAGGTAAGGGTTATGGTTTTCTACCAAATTCCTAATCCTATACCTAATCATTTCCTATGACGTCTAGGTTCCTTGTGTTTTGTTCGAAGACGATTTTCTTCATCAAAGAACAATTAAGTTCAATTGTTCTTATAAACATCCTATCATATCGAGGAAGTGCTTAAGACAAATCTTAAACATCTTTTCAATATTTCTAGGATTGTTTTAAGTCCAAATGAATATAATTATATAAATGAATTAATCGTCCAGTGGATTCGAGTTTTGTTAACTCGTCTCGGTGAACTAGGACATTTGAATATCCTATAAATGAAGTAACATTTCATTTGATATTCTGTTTAGGAGTTATGATAATTAAAGCTTTTGAGGGTAAATTGGTGTTCAAACGATTTGTGATTTAGTTTAATTTCAATTAATGGGTTTAAATTTGGAATAGTGTTCAAGTTATTTTAGATTTATTTTGAATTCTTTATGTCTTTGGTGATGTTATATTTAATTCAACTTAATTTAATTTAATTTAATTTAATCTTTAATTTAATTCAATTCAATTTAATTCAATTTAGTTTGATTTGATGTTACATTAAATTAATTTGATTTGATTTAATTTTAATTTAATTTGATTTAATTTGATTTGATTTAATTTTAATTTAATTTGATTTAATTTAATTTAATTTAATTCAATTTAATTTAATTTTATTTTATTTATTTTAATTTAACTTAATTTAATTTAATTTGTTCATTTAATTTAATTTTAATTTGTTTATTTAATTTAATTTAATTTAATTTAATTTATTTAATTTAATTTAATTTTTAATTTAATTCAACTTTTAATTTTAATTTAATTTAATTTAATTTAATTTACTTAATTTAATTTAATTTTTAATTTTATTTAATTTTTTAATTTTAATTGAAATTTTAAAAGAGTTTAATAATTTAATTTTAGTTTAATGATTAAGTCTTTTTTAATGTTTTGAATTTGAGTTATCATTTTAATTAAGAATTGAATATTAATGAGATAATTAATTTAGGGATTTTTTTAAATTAAAGAATAAATCTCTTCCTAATAATATCCCTATTTTAATAATTCCAATTTTATTATTCTTCCAAATTTAATCAAATATTTAATTAAGGTTTAATCATTTTAAATTGCTCAATGGGTTTCTACCCTTTAATTATTTAAATTTCAATCATCCAAATCAAATTAGGATCAAAAATTGTACTTGCTAATTTTTTATTAAACCTAAAGTTTTAATTAAGGATTAAGATTTTTAATTACCATTTTTTTACCCTTTAAGCTTAATAATTTCATAACTCACTAAATTGAACTCAAATGAACTTGAAATTTTTATGTGACTTCACTCATATGTCAATAAAGACATGAGAGGAGAAAATGTGATTTTTTCTGTATTTAATTTATTTATATAATTATTTTTGGTGGAAAATAGAGATTTCCAAGGAAAATTTAATAACATGACCAAGGGAAAGTTTTTGTCCTTATGAAAATTAGGGGACATTCCTAATAACCAGAGGACCACTTGGACCAATTTTGGTGATTTTTTGAATTATATTATTTTTATTATAATTATTTTAATTTTGGAGTGTTAATTAATTTAAAAATAAAATAAATGTTGAAAAATGAATTTTATATTTTTCAAAAATCTCTCTGATATCAAGGAAATCAGAGAAGCAAATTTTGCAATTTTTTGATTTTTCTATGATTTATTATAATTATTTTAGTGAAAATGCTAGAAAATACATTTTTTTAATTTTAAAATTACCCTAGAGCTTTAAAATTTAATATCTCACTAAATAGACCTAAGAAAAATATGGGGTTTGTTGCTAAGTGATTAAAATTCAAAATGTGACATTTTGGTGAATTTTATTATTTTTGTGAATTTTATTATTTTTTAATTATTAAAATATTAAAATAATATTAAAAAAATCAACTTTTTAGAAAATTGAAATTTTAATTTTCTTAAATTTCCCTGATATCAGAGAGGCTCCAAAACCAATTTGGTGAATTTTTAAAAAATATTTTGAAAGTTATGAATTTTTAAAGTTTAAAATGACTAAATGGCTTAATCAACCCAATTAGTAGGGCTAACCAAGTCCAATTGACCTCAAATTTTTATGGTGGGTTCCTCTGATCCTAAAGGTCAGTGGAGAATTGATTTCAAGTCAATTTGATGTATGGTTAGCTCTAATTAATTAGAGATCCATTTTGGGTGTTTAAGCCAATTAGGGTTGTTTTAAATGAACTAACTCAAAACCTATTTTTCCTAGGGTCCTCTGGTCATAAGGAACATAACCAAATTTTCCTAGAATTTATTTCACAACATGCTATTTATTGGAATTAAAATACTCAAAACAGTAACATGAATTTGAAAAATCAATAACTTTTCATAGGGATGGCCTCTGACTTTGGAAAATTCAGGGAATGTTCCCAAATTCAGAGGCTTCAAAAGCTCCTATGGTCTCATGCCATGGTGAATTGTATACATGCATGGAGAATTAAAAGTATGCAGGGAGTAAATAAATTATAAAAAATAAAATACTTGATGAAATTGAATAATTTCTTTTCCACATTATTCTCCTCTGTTCACTGAGCAAGAGGGTATTTCTATTTTATTTTTCTGATTTTTTTACACAGAGTTATGAATTTTTGAAGTTTAGGGAATTAAATAAATCAAAAAATACCCTAATTTTCTATTTATCCACGCGGCACCGCGTCAACCTCGGCAGCTCCGAAACGCCGCGTGGCGCGCTCCCATTCGACGCCGCCATCTGACTCAGCGCTCCCGGGGCTCGCTGTATCGTTCCGTCTTCTGATCCGACGCGATCCTGGCCGTCCGTCCGCGCGTGTATTAAATGAACGGCATCCGTTCATCGTCCCCAAGTGTCCTCACCCGAGAGCCGTCCACACTAAATCCCTAATATCTCACTCGATACTCAATGGATTTTCATGTTCTTATGCTCTATGGATTCGTCTTGAAGAGACGAACACATCTATACGGCTATCATGCATTGAAATTAAAACATTCGAAATGGAGAATCTCTAGAAGCTCGGGATGAAGAATTAGCTCATACCTTTGCTCAGAGAAGTGTGGCTTCAATCCGAGAGTTGTTGCACCTTCGATTGGATCCTAGAAGCTCCGGATGAAGTCTCATGGTCCGGTGAATTGTTCAGATGTGATTTCGACCAAGCCCGATCACAAAGCTTGGAGGCCGGAGCAACCGGGTGGCCCGGAGATGGGGCTTTTATCGGTGGACACCTTCCCTCGGTCTGGTGAAGGTGTAGAACCAATCAATTTGGGGATTGGCTCACCGTGGAGAAGTGTCCCGGTTTTGGGTGGAATTTCGGTCGAGAAATTGGGTTTTGTCGGTGGGGATTAGGGCAAATTGACACCGGGGATCAAGCTGCTCTAAGGGTGGAGAAGGTTTGGAACAATTTTGGCGAGTTTCGGCAAGGTTTGTGCAACTCTCTTCCCATGGCCGCGAGGGGGTCGGGTTTAAATAGAGGTGGCCGGAGAGCCTCCTGGGGATGGCCAAGGGTCGGGATCAGCTGCTCTGGTCATGGGAAGAACGACCATGGTGGCCATCGGGCATGGGGCAGCTCGACGAAGGTGGAATTCCAAAGTTTGGCTCCTCCCGAGGTCTCGGCCATGGTGTTTTCCGGCGATCCGGGAGGCCGGTCGGCGGGCATGGGTCACCTTCCGGGTCGTGGAGTCCGGGGCTCGAAGTTGGCAAAGTCAATCGGAGTTTGACATGTGTAAAGGCTTTGAATTAAAATGGAATGGAGAAGGGGTCATTTTGGCTTCAATTTGGTCAACCCATTGGTTTGGGTTGGGTGCACCTCCCCATGGCCCGATTTTGGGCCGAGAGGATCGGCTGGGTCGCCCAAGAGAGAATGGTGTGGTCTCTCGTCCATGATGAGGTGGCTAAACATGGTTTAGAGTGTGTCATGGATAAGGTTAAAAAAGCTTAATGAAAGATTAGGAAAGGAGCCCCTCCTTTTACCATTAATGGCATGGTCACATGCCAAACTTTCATGGCTCCATATGGCTTGTGAATGGCTCATCCTTGGCTCCATTTGGCTTGGGAAAAGCTTGGGTCAATTTCATAAAAAGGGATTTAAGAAAATTTTGATATTTTGATGGGAATTTGTATGGGGCTTGATTTGGAATTGTTTAATTGATGACTTTGAAACTTAGGGGCAATTTTGATTAAATGGATGATGAGGGGAAGTGCCTTGTGGGCTTTAGATGAATTTGGGCTTTTGAATTTGAAGGAAGTGGGCTTTTAGGAAAGTTTAAGGGAATGGGCTTTTTGATTTTAGGATGGGCATTTGGGTGAAGATTTTGTGAAGGACCTTGTCAAATAAGTGTTATAATTGGTTTAAGGATGTTCTATGAAGGGCTTGGAGTCAATTTGGTGTGATTTGGGGTTGAATTGGTTTGAATTTGGATTTATTTGGTAAGTGGGCCTATGTAGGTCAAATTGGCTAACTTGGGCCAATGTTGGGCTAGGGTTGAAATTGATGTAAAATTAATGTTGAGAAATATTTATGGGAGTGTTTCAAAGAGGTTTTGACTTTGGTTGGGCTTTGATTTTGGGGTTTGGGCTCATTTGGGTTAGGTTTGGGTTTAGGTCGAAAATGGGCCTTTTAGCTTTGGGTTGAATTTGAGTGGGGTTTGGGTATAAATTTTGGGCAAGTCATGTTAGTGTTTTATTTGTGGGAATGTTAAGGAAGGTTTAGAAAAGATTTGGGGTTAATTGGAGTTGAATTGGGTGAGTTTGGGTTAGGTTTGGTTTGACATTGGGTTCACTTAGGGTTAAAATGGGTCAAATTGGGGGTTTTGACAAAAGTAGGGTAAATTGACAAAATTGGCCTATGGTATAGTTGGACAAAATGAAATTGAGAATATTTGGGATTTTCTGGAATTTATTGGGAATTTTCTGAATTTTTGGATTTTTTGGCCAAGAGGGGTATTTTGGGTATTTGGAGGGTATTGGGAGGTATTTTTGGAATTTTTGGTATTTTTGGGTATGGATGATCAATTTGAGTAATGTGGAAATGTTTAAGATCAATTTTGAGGAATTTTGGGTGATTTAGGAAATTTTGAAAAATTTGGGTAATTTCGAGGGTTTTGGGTAGATTGGCAGGTGTAGGGTCCCGGGGTCAAAATTGAAAATTTGGGAAATTGAAGATTGGGTGGATGTAAGTGGGGTGAAATCATTTTGGTTGATCCATGAAGCCATATCAAGCCCACATGAGCCATGAAGGGACTCATTTGAGGCATTCACTATGTTGTTCCTAACCCTCTTAGCCTGAGGGTCGAGGGGTTAAGGACCATCCATGTGAATCACCTACATGAGTCGGGAGGTCAAGTTAGGTATGGGTGTGTTTTTAGGAGGTGTGTGAAAGTGTAGTGTATAAGTTTAGTGTGTGTGTAGGTCAGCCCCTTCATCGGACCGAGCCACCTGTGAGCGGTCCTAAGGCCAAAGAGTCCTATAGGAACTCATCCTTAAACTTCCACATTTGATTTCAACCCTCTAGGTGATTAGGGGTCTATAGTCAAGTTTGTGGAGTTTGAAGGGAGTTAAGAAGTGGTTTGAGTTTCTAAAAGGTGGGTCCCAATTCTAGTCCTCTAAGATAGTCAAAGGAAAAGCCTAAGGCTAGATCCTAAGCACTAAAAAGAATAAGAGAAGACCTCATCAAAAATGAGGTCAACATCTACCAATTATTATTTCATCTGAATTAAATGAATCTCAAGAACAAAAACTTTTAGATACTTAAAAAAAATATAGGAAAATTTTTGGTTGGACTTTAGCAGATATTAAAGGAATTAGTCCTTCAATCTGTATGCACAGAATTATTTTAGATAATGAACATAAGCCTCAAAGCAGATCTGCAAAGGAGATTAAATTCGATAATGAAAGAAGTAGTTAAAAAGGAAATTTTAAAATGGTTAGATAATGGTATTATATATCCTATTTCCGACGATGCTTAGGTAAGCCCAATCCACTGTGTACCTAAGAAAGGAGGAGTGACCGTAAAAGCTAATGAAAATAATGATCTTATCCCTATAAAATAAGTTACTGGATGACGAATATGTATTGATTATAGAAAATTAAACACAGCCACCAGGAAAGATCACTTCCCTTTACCATTTCTAGACCAGATGTTAGATAGATTGGCCGGACATAAATATTTTTGTTTCTTAGATGGATATACCGGTTATCATCAAATACAAATTGTTCCTGAGGATCAAGAGAGAACTAAATTTACTAGTCCTTATGGAACTTTCGCTTTTCGAAGGATGCCTTTTGGATTATGTAATGCACCTGCAACATTCCAGAGATGTATGATGTCTATATTTAGTAAATTAATTGATAATGGAATAGAAGTTTTTATGGATGATTTCTCTGTATTTGGAACAACATTTGACACATGCTTAAATCATCTTGAAAATGTATTTGAAGTATGTGAGAAAACTAATTTAGTTCTTAATTAGGAGAAATGTCAATTTATGGTTACAGGCGGCATTGTATTAGGGCATAAAATTTCGGAAGAAGGCATGGAAGTGGACCTTGCAAAAATTCAAGATATAGCTAAATTACCACCTCCAACTACGGTAAAAGGGGTAAGAAGTTTTCTTGGACATGCTGGATTCTACAGACGTTATATTAAAGATTTTTCAAAAATTACTAAACCTCTATGCCAACTTCTTGAAAAGGACAAGAAATTTGAATTTACAACTGAATGCCCGGATGCTTTCGAATTATAAAAGATAAATTAATTACAAGCACCTATAATAGTTTCACCTAACTCGGAGAAACCATTTGAGCTTATGTGTGATGCTAGTGATTATGCTATAGGAGCAGTTCTTGGGCAAAGATATGATAAGATTTTCAAAGTTATATACTATGCTAGTAAAACTCTAAATGATGCTGAAATAAATTATACGATTCATCGAAAGAGAATTATTAACGAGTTGTATATGATTTTAATAAATTTCGGCATTATCTAATAGGAACTAAATATATTGTACATACTGATCATTCTGCTATAAAATATTTAATGCAAAAGAAAGATTCTAAACCAAGATTAATTAGATGGATATTATTAATGCAAGAATTTGATTTTGAGATCATTAAAAAAAGGGAACTGATAATCAAATTGCTGATCATTTATCAAGATTAGAAAATCATGAATTATTTGATATTGATAATAAAATTTTAGACAGTTTTCCTGATGAACAACTTTATAATATAAATGAGTGGAAAATACATTGGTATGTTGATATAGTAAATTATATAGTAAGTGACATTTTACCACCTATGTTAACTTTGCAACAACAAAAAAAATTCATTTATGATACTAAAACATACTTTTGGGATGAACCTTACTCTTATAAGCAATGTAAGGATCTAATTATTAGAAGATGCATGCCTTATGAAGAAACTGAACCAATCATTCAAAAATGTCATGACTCTGATTTTGGAGGACATTTTGGGACAGATAAAACTGCGTATAAAATTCTACAATCAGGATTCTACTGGCCTACTCTATTTAGGGATGTATATAGATATATAAAAACTTGCGATAAATGCCAAAGAGTAGGAAACATATCGAGAAAAAATGAAATGCCTCTGAATTTTATATTAGAAGTTGAAATTTTTGATGTTTGGGGATTAGATTTCATGGGACCTTTTATTCCTTCATTTGGAAACTCATATATATTAGTAAGTTGTTGATTATGTCTCCAAATGGATCGAAGCACAAGCTTTACCTAGGTGTGATGTTAAAAGTGTTTCAAAATTTTTAATGAAAAATATTTTTACTAGATTTGGAATGCCGAGAGTGATTATCACTGACGGAGGAACTCATTTTAGAAACAAATATATTCACAAACTAGTAGAAAAATATAATATTATGCATAAAATATCAATCGCTTATCATCCACAAACTAGTCGATTAGCTGAAGTTTCTAATCGAGATATTAAGCGTATATTAGAAAAATCTGTAAACCCTAATAGATTAGACTGGTCTATAAGACTAGACACTGCTTTATGGGCATACAAGACTGCTTATAAAACTCAGATTGGAATGACTCCTTATAGGCTTATATATGGAAAAACTTGTCACTTACCAGTTGAATTAGAACATAAAGCATATTGGGCGATTAAAGAATTTAATTATAATATGAAAGAAGCTGGTGAGAAGAGATTGTTGCAATTAAATGAATTGGAATAATTAAGAAATGAATCATAAATTAATGATAGAATTTATAAAGAAAGAATGAAATTATGGCATGATCGGAAGATTAATCAGAGAAATTTTGAACCGGGACAAAAAGTTTTGCTATATAATACTAGATTAAAATTATTTCCTGGGAAATTGAAATCTCGATGGTTAGGACCTTTCACCATAACTCAAATATTTTCATATGGAACTATAGAAATTGAAGATCCAAAATTAGGACATAGATTTAAGGTAAACGAACATAGATTAAAATCATATTTTGAAGGTAGAAGACCAAATTTTAAAGAGATTTTAATGCTTAGTCAACCTGATTACTAACTGAAATTTGGTCGGGCTGACGACGTTATACCAAGCGCTTTATGGGAGGCAACCCATTGTAGTCTTTTATTTTAAATTATCTACAAATTAGTGAGTCTATATTATTAAAACTATTCTTACTACTCAAAGTTTTAATTAGAATCATCTCAAATTCGAACCTATATGATGAGATCAAAAAATATTCGGACCAGAGCAAAATTGGGCGATTTTTACGAATCTCGCCGACAGCGAGCCCGAGCCCACTGACAGCGAGATCGTGTGCCATGACTTAAGTCAGTTTTATAACTAGCTCGCCGATGGCGAGAAACTTCCCGCCGACTGCGAGGCAGTTGAAATTTTGGTTTCTTAAGAATTTTCGTGTGGTTTTGGACGGTTCTAAGCCATTTCTTCGTAGGAAATTATCCCAATTCCAAATTTACACTGTTTTCTTCCTTAGAAACGACTAGAGACCAATCACTTCTTAACCTTGTCTCGAAGCATTGGCATTTATTTATATCATCAAAACTATTACCTACTATGAGGGTAAATAAGGTTTCAAAGGAATGCGCTATATTAAACTACTGTATTCAAATTGGACTACCTATCGATGTTGGATCAATAATAGTAAAGTCTGCATTGGGATTGATTGTGCATGGGTCAGTGCATGGACTTGGACACCCATCGACTATATTTGCTTTATGCAGTCAGTACCAAGTTTCTTATGAGGCTTGGGAAAAAGTACTTTTACCATGGAAACCACTCGATCCTACGGATATGTTTCCAACTTTGGATAACAATGATGAGATTACCATTATTTCTGACAGAGCATCACAGAACAATCCTTTAGCAAGGCCCCTTACTCGATAAAACTAATTTCATTCGAAGAAGATTAAAAGATTGGAGAAAGAATTGCAAAATGTGATGAATTCCATCGACAATATCTCCGATATGTTTGGTCGCATTGATCTGGAGGATGAAGGAGCACTTTGATCATACTCGGACATCCGGAGGCCGGTTTTATTCATTTACTAAGACAGAAAGGATGGATTAATGAAGAATCTACTGCAGAATTCCCTTTCAGGCCTTTCTACAATTTATTTGTGCATCTGCGTCGTATCGGGAATATCAGAGAAGATGATAATTCAGACACTAAAGAGTAGGAAAGATTTCTATGTTTATTTCATATATTTGTGTATACATGTGTTGATTTGGATTTAGGTTTTATTATGAGTCGAACTTTGATTTGATCATCTCAGAATTGATGAGATTTTATGTAATTATTATGTCTCAGCATTTAGAGTGTTGTGGTGTGGATTGCGATGTCGAGTATTATGGATTTGAACATTTAAGTTAAGTATGTTGTTAAGTTGTTAGTGTGGAGTTTGTAAGTTACATGGATTTCATATATAAAGTTATATTGTTTGTGTTGTGTGAACTTTTTGTGAGTATAAGTATCTAATATTCATACTATTATTAAATTAAGTGATCGGAAGATTAATTAAAGGCAAATCGAGGTTGAAAATGATTGACGAATTTCAAAAATTTAAAAATTTTGGAATCTCGCCGACGGCGAGAAAACTCGCTGACAGCGAGACCGAGCTAGCCGACGGCGGATTTTTCCCGAAAGTTTTTCCTTATCAAATTATTTAGCTCACTGACGGTGAGAAAAATCTCACCGACAGCGAGATCGCGAAAAGACCTATATTTGACCGGTCAAACGACACTATTCATCGTCCCCTTCCTCAAAACTTCGAAAAAACCGACCTAGGGCTTGAGAGATCTCGGATTTGAGGCGATTTCAACACTTTTTGACACCGGATTTCATCTTCCCTTGGTAAGAGCTTCACTCCTATGCAAAAATTTTTAATTTTCACCATGGATTTCTTCTACATTGGGGAATTTTGAAAAAATCCGAAATGTGGAGAAAATACTTGGAAGAATTTCATGGAAATTGATTTAAATGGATTTTAGATGTTGTAGGAAGCCTTCTTAGTAATATTTTGGATTTTAATTAGGATTTTTGCAAATTTCACAGATCGAGAAATGGCTCCACGACAAAAGCGACGGATAGATTATGACGAAACCCGATTCATAAATGCAAGAGCACAAAATCGATATTTTCAAAATATCCAATCAAGAAAATGCATTCAAGATCGAGTTTTCAAGAATCCAGGAGGAGAAGTTGAGCGAATCATTAGGGAGCGAGGATGGGAAAATTTCTGTTCTGTGACCAACAGAGCAGCTGTAGAAGTAGTAATGGAATTTTATGCAAATTTAACACAGGCTGAAGATGCACCGGTTAAGGTTAGAGGATTTTTTGTATAATTCAACGCTGCTAGAATAAACGCTTATTTTGAAGTATGAGACACTTACACCAGCGAGTATGAAACTTTTGGAACTATGGAAGGACCACTGGAAGAGGTGATCGACTTTCTCACTGATGGGAAAGGAGTCTGGAAGATAAAGCAGCAGGAACGGGTAAACTTCCCTCTTTCTGTGTTAAATGCAACATCTAAAGCTTGACATTATTTTATTTGTTCTACTTTGTTACCTACCTACCACCATAGTGAGGTAACAAGAGATAGAGCAGTTTTGAATTTCTGTATTCAGAACCAAAAGAGTATTAATGTGGGAAATGTTATTTATAAGAATATATTAGCCACCGGTAGAAATGAAAGTGGAGGAGGACTAGGACATCTTGGTCTTATCTATGCACTCTGCCAATTATCTGGGGTAGAGGCAAGAGATAATGAGGAATGGGTTGAACCTATGTAACCCCTTACTCACGATAATATAAAGAAATATGAATCCCACGAAGGATGGAGATCTGGGACAAGGGATTATGTACCTTTTTTAAGTAGAGATATACCCTCTACTAGTTATGATCCTCCCCCTTAGTACACCACTCATACCCTTCAAGATCTGATGAATGAGCTGACTCTGAGTAGAAAGAGTTTTGAGTAATTTGGAGAAAATATGGAAAGAAGATTTGAGCATATAAACCAAAGGATCAGAGGCTTGGAAAGAAGATACGATTATGATAGCGAATATCTCCAGCGACATTCAGAATATGAAATTGCATACTATGAGGCTGAACGTCGATATAGGAGTGGTGATTTAGATGTTGTCTTTCCTGAGTGCCCCCGCTATTCACAGTACCAGCCTGCTCAGCCTTCTCAGCCTGGAGATCAGGGAGATGACATAGCTTGGGATTTTGATGCAGAAGTTTAGAGCCTTTGTTTGGTTTGTTTAGTTTGTTTAGATTTGTTGTTTTGGAAACTTTATTATTTTGGATGTAATTATTCTGTACTTTCTAGAGACTGTGGATGTTGGTATATTTGCTTATGCTATGATATTAGACTTCTTATGTGTGTTAAATTAGTTTGCAATTTTTTTTATATATATAGGATGTTAGTTTAAGTTTTTATAAGTTATGAATGTTAACATTGTTTAGATTGTTTTAATATGTTTTAAAGTAGATTAGTTGATTGTATGTGTAGTAATAGATTAAGTTTTCATTTGTTATGTTTGATACTTATTTTAAAATTTCATACTCGCACTTTCTTTTAAATACTATATGTGGAAGAATACTAACAATGACGAGTTCTTTAAGTAATGAAAAAGCTCGCAAAAATTTCAAAGAAAAGAAATACCTAAAGCTCAAAGGTATGATGAATTTTACTATATACTTTTCCTTTTCACTATTTAGTATAGATAGAAAAATTTAAGTTTGGGGGAAGGTAAAAATACAAATTTAATTATTAAATTGTTCTCAATTTCTATTTTCAAAAATTATTATCAAATGATTTTCTATAGTAGTTTTTCAATTCAATAAACATGAATTACTTTATTTTAATTATTATAAAAAGTTAAATAAATGTTTCTAGTAATTCAATTAATTAAATGGAATAAGATATTTGGTTAAAAGGAATAAGAATATAGTAAACTATTTAAAGTAAGGAAAACTATATTCTAAAAATTGAAAATTCTTAAGTATTTAAGTGAAAAAGCAAGGATTGAAACTCAATGAAGTAAAGGCTATGAAATATATATAAAGCAAGGAAATATTTTAAGTTTCAATTTTAGGAAGAGAAATTGAAGTTCAAAATTATTAACAGGCTATCTAGATACAATAATCCTCACTTGAAAAAAAGAAGAAAAAAAAAGAAGAAGAAAGATTGAAAATCAATCCAAAAAGAGAAGAAAAGAAAAGAAAAACATAAGTGAGGAAAAGCTTGAGGAGATGCCTTATAAAAAATTGGCTTTAATGGAATCAACCTAAAGGGTAAAACTTAATTATATTTCTAAAACTTATATTTATGAGCTAGTGTTTTACTAAATAGTATTTTCTTGAATTTCCTATCATCTAAATATCTTAAGTAATTTACTCTTTTTAAATATAGTCATTCCTGAAATGAATAGAAAGCTAGAAATCTTAGACTTGATAACTAAATAATCTTATATCTATAAAGTTAATTTAATTACTTAGAAATATTTCTATTCAACTTTACTATAATGATATTTAAATTTAATTCATATTATCTTAATTGAAAAATTCTATTACAGAAATCATTATTTTTATTTAGTATTAAAATTACTTGAAGACAAGTAATAATTAAGTTTGGGGGATTTTGATCACAGAAGAATACATTAAGAAATTCATATCTATTTTTGATGAAATTGCACTTTAAAGAAAGATATTTTCTTTATTTTACTGCATGAATGAAGATTTATAAGTGATGGAAGCAAAAAGCATGAAATGGAGCGAATTTGGATCAAAAAAGGAAGAAATTCATGCAAATTGAACTAAGTCGCCGACAGCGAGATCGAGGCCGCCGATGGCGAGATCATGTGGAGAATTTCGGAAGGAATTATAAGCACCTCGCCGAAAGTGAGCCCGAGCCCACCGACAGCGAGATCACGCGGTTTGAAGACCTTCTAGAAGCCCCGCTGACGGAGAGGTCATTTCCCGCCGACGGCGAGACAGTTCAAAATGCAAATACATTGAACCTGGACGCTTTTTGAAGAGGTGTTTAAGCATCCCTTGGACCTTTACCTACCTCTATAAATAGGGGACGAATTTTAGTCTTATGTGTGTCTCTTTTTGGTGTTTGGTGTGTATCTGTTGTGTGTCATTAGTGAGTTTCTTGAGTCTGTTTGAGTGCTAATTAGTAAATTAGAAGTTTGTTGTACTAGAAGGAAAAGTCAAAGGAACTTCAAGGAGTCTGCTTGGGGAGGAAATTAAGATAAGTATTTTTGTTTATTGTTGTTGTTAACTTTAAATGAAATCCATGCTTTGTTTTATTCCCATGCATTCTGAGTAGTTTTCTTAGTCTTTCTCTTTGCTTATGAAAATTATGCGAATTGATGAAATTAAATAGAAGTACCTAATATATTAAAATAAATTGTGATAATTTTTACTTAAAACTTAATTTACTTTCAATCTGGCCAATTGAGTTGTTAAAATATGTTGAATTATCAACTATAGTAAAAATTACATCCAATATTCGAGGAAGTAAAAACCTTGGAAGGAGGGTGCAAATAAATAGGGAAATATTAATTATCGGACGTAGAATTGGACATTTTAGTGTGACAGACTAAAATATTCAATTTGGTCCTATTGTTTGAGATCTGAAGTGTAGATGTTAGCCCTCAGGTGAGGGGAACGTGGGAGCTACGAAGTGGCGACCAATATCCTCCTAGCTTAGCCGCAGACTTCGAGTAATCAAACATAGGATTAGTCGATGTTCTTTAGACTTGGACTAAAGGGTAAAGAATAGGAATGCTCCTATTTGTCACAATACAATTCAAAGATTCTATTTAAATTCGTCATTCACTTAATTTTCTAAAAACAAGGAGGAGGATACTTTTTTTGAATTATTTAAATCAACTTTATTTCAAGCATTAGTTTACTTTAGTTTGCTTTAATTACTTTAAATTTCTGTTTACTTTATTAGTAAGTAATTCCTTTAAATTTAGCTGATACAAATCTGTTAAAAACTTCCCTGTGGGATCGATAACCAGGACTCAACTAGAGCCCTGTATTACTTGATACGATACGTATACTTATGTAGAATCCACATTATATATTCCATCATAAAATAATATATATATTGAAGCGGGATCAAGTTTTTGGTACCGTTACTATAAATTTAATTTGTAAACATATTAAAAAGTGGGTCATTTACCCTTCATTCATTTATAATAGTGGATAAGGATGTTGAGTGTTAAGAAGTCTGTGAGTGAGGAAGCACTGATGAGGGTCTTCGGGTTTCCCACTTCAATGATCCACCCATCTAAGGTGAGAAGAGGAGGAAACCAGTTAGTTCTCATTTTGTCTAGAAGAAGAAAACAGACAAAGAGGGCCAGCCATGCAAGAGACGACTATAAGATGAGAGAAAACGTTACTTCTGTCTTTGCTCATGACCCAATCAGCCAATAACGAGTGCAGATGCCGCATCTGGAGCAGGGGGCAAAAAGAAATGACTGCGCAAGCTCTTCTGCTGGAAGGTAGCCTGACTCAGCCTTTGGCCGAAGAGACGGTTCATCTTGATGCTCCACCACTGGATGGTGCCCTGGTTCAAGCTTGAGCCGGAAGGGCTATTCAAGGTGATGCCCCACCACTTGTTGGTGATATTCTTTGTACTTCGAAGATGGAACGAATGACTGGTAAATTAAATTTTCTTTTGTTTGATTCTCCAGTTTATTCTAATGGATCCAACTCTAATGTTGCATATGGTGTTGTGGAAACCATTGATTCCTTGCCTACAAGAGTCGTGCAACGTCCCGGGCTAGAGGCCCCTATTGGTCCTTTTTCTCCTGCTATGGTTAAAATGGTGTAATTGTGTGGTGTCTGCTCTACCGCCTCCTTCGGCTGATTTTAAGAGGTAGACAGATGGTCAATGGGAGTCACGAGTCTTTGGCCCAACGTATGAATGAGATCATAGACTCCTTAGCTTGGGCATCTGGTCTTCAGCGAAAGGCCTCTATTTCAAACATACGAGTGAAGCTGAGATGGAGACTCTCCGAACCAAGGCGGCTAGTCTTCGGGATGAACTGACAAAAATCTGGGCATCTAACTCAATTTCTTGCATTCGGACGAAAGAGGAGAAAACAAAAAAATATAAATTTGGAGGGCATGCATTGTATATGAGTTTGACGAGTCAGGGTCCATTTTAAAATACTTTTATTATAAATAAAATTTTTAACTTTTTCCTAATTTAAAAATTTTAATCATCATGTGTCCTTGTTTTACACTGATATGATATATTTTTGTAACCCAATGTATGGTTTTGAGGCATTTAGACTTCTTTGCCTACCATATATATAGGATTGATTGAGTAGTCAATAAAAATATTTCATTTCTCATTTTTCTTACCCTTAGTTTGTTCTTTCCCAATGCTCTATGGCTTTTAAAAATTTTCACCACGTGTTTGGTTCGGAGAGGTCGATCGAGAGATCTATCCAGACTAACTTCGATGTTGAGCTTCTGGACAACAATTATGTGTTCAACACAAGCGTTGTTCTTCATCAATTGGAAGCGAATGATCATGCCACAAATACTTGGGTGACAACTTAATCTTTTACATAGATTAATTCTTTTGTGGGCTTCAGAATGTTGTTGTGTATAGAGCTCTAGTCGATCTTGAACCACTACAGAGTCATACCAACCCTGGTTAAGTTGAACTCCATTGCAGTGGTGATGACCTGCATTATATACTTGCATCAGATGGAGGTATCATGGTCCCGAGAGTTATTCTCCCATATGTTTTCTTTTAGGGTTGAATTATACGGGTACATTATTTTTGGCTCAACTCAGAGTTTCATCTAATGGATCTGGAAAACAAGCTCAAGGATTGGAAGCTACAATTCTTGAAAGGTAGCTGCGATGACTAGAACATTTTGACTATGGTGGCTGGTGCCCTTGTATGAAGAAAAAGGGGGTTTCTCTTCGGATTAAGTCATCAGAGTTGGTCATCGTTGGTTAGTAGCTGTTGGTAGTTCATTATACTGATCCAATAACCGTGAAGAGGGCGTTGAATCGTAGTGAGTATGGCTTGATGACACCAGAGTTATGGGTCACCTCTAATTAGGAGAAGGAGCAGAGATAACAAGATAAGGCCGCTCAGCTTTCAAAGAAGGATTTGAGGAAAAATAAGAGAGTGGATGGCTCTCCCACAAGATGAGGAAATAGAGGAAGGTGGCCGTTTCGGGGGGGGGGGGTGCGATTTCGAGTTCGGACCTTATTCACTCAGTCTCAAAAACTTCAGTAGCTATTCAAGATAAATTTTCCAGTGTATTATTTTTTAATTAAACGAAAATCAGCTTTAATGAATTTAGGTGGTTTGAGGGACGAGCCTACTTCTTCCTTTCGGTTGGAGACCAGTGAATCGTTTGAGCATCCCTCTATCCAGGATGTTTCCTGAACATCGACTTTGAGCTTCATTCCTTTATCGGAGAAAGGTGTGGCGAGTTAATAGTTTCAAAAATCCCCCCCCCCCAACCCCAAATGAGCAAGCTGAGGGGAAAATTGCTAGGAAAGATTTAAAGAGAAGTTAAGATGAAGTTTCTGAGTCAACTGAGGAAGCCGAGAGGAGGCATACATGCAATGAAGTGGCTTTCAAGTCTAATTCCTTGCTTCCCACACCTCCGAAGAATATGAGGAGGGTTAGAGACCACTAGATTTCTCTGCAAACAAAGTGACAAAAGGTCTTTATGAATTTAGATTCCATTCTCAGTCTAGTAAACATTGAGACGTATTGGTTCCCTTTGAATTCTGATTCAACTGAATATGATTCTGCTATCACAGATATCTTATAGTCGGTTGGCCTGGAGAATCACCTGAATAGCCTTCACCCGATTGAGTTGTGTCATTCGATCAACCATTTCCAGCTCCTTCGCTACACTTCAACTCATCACTTAATTTCAATCTACTTGAATATGAGGGAGAGGGTTGTCAATTCTGAGATGAAGGCTAAGGAATATTGGGAGAGGGTGGAGCTGACAACAATGAGGGCGACTGAGGTTGAGGCTGATCTCAGAGACGCTAGGGCAGAGTTAAAGATAACATCAGAGTGGGTATCTATAGTTCAGGAAGAGAACACTGATTTAACAGAGAGGATATCCACCATGAAGACAACTGAGGAACTCCTCGACACTCAAGTCGTGTCTTTGGAAAAAGGTGGAAGGATTGCCGACCCCATGTATTACAACATTTATGAGTTTAAAAAACTTTTTGATGCTCCATCTGCGTCTAAACAGTGGGATGAATCTGGAGACAATAACGTGGCAGATGGATGTTCATCTAACACTAGCACAGAAGATCCTTAGACTCAAATTCACTTTTCTTTTTGTATTCAATATGATTCACGCAATGATTTTTTAATGGAAATTTGTATATGAAATGTGATCATTTGTTCATTTTTTCTAATGACGATTTGATTTATTTTCATCACTCGTTTAGCTTCATTTTGTGTTGCCAAACACCATGTTGTTGCTTGGGTGCTAATTCTTATGCAAACACGAGTTTTACACGATCTGACCTAAAAATAAGTTTAGTCAATCTATGCCTTGTAGTATAATCGATTTTAACTTCTCTTGAGGGGTTTCTTTGGTTCCTTTATGTGGCATTTTTTTGCTATGAGACTAAGAACCACCTAAGATAATTGATTTAGAAAAAATTCCAAGCTCAAGATTTATGACCGAACGTCGGGACACTTCATGCATTCAGTGGTTGCGATCGAGCATTGGAATGCTACTTTTGGTTGTCATTAGATTTTGTTGTGACCGTGCATCAGAACACTCTTTTGGTTATCTTTTATGGGTAACAATTCCCTAAGTCTTGTCGTAACATGAGTCCATTTATCTTTTGGTTCCTCGAGCATTGTTCAAGTTTGGGGATTAAAACATCAGAGTCAGTTTTTCATTGCAGAACGAAACAAGAATTTATTCAAAATAAAGTAAGATTGTTTTTCTCAAATAGAGATAAAAATTAATTTCTTTCAAGGAAAAATTTCTTAAGATCGTCTCTGCTCCACGTTCAATGAAGTTTTTTTCCCCATATAGATTATTAGCTTTTAAGCTTCCGAGGCATCTTGTTGGTCAACGTTGACGGGATAATCTTTTAACTCCATATAGATTTCTTCTTTTAGCACCCTCGACCTTCTTTCTTAAAAGGTTTTGAATAATCTTGTTTGCAGCCTGCACTTGCCATTTTTTGAGAGTGATGCACGAACGAGAATTTGAGGTTGATCCCCTGACTTTGAAAGAAATCTCTTGCTCCTGATCAACGAATTGAGTTCTGTTGTCAGTGATGAATATCAGTGGTAGACCGTACAAACAAATAATGTCCATCAAGATGAAATTTTGCACCACCTCTGCCGTAATATGAGCGAGAGCTTTTGCTTATATCCATTTGAAAATGGTCTATGGTGACTGTGAGAAACTTTCATTATCCCTTCAAGAGAGGAAAAGGCCCAAGGATGTCAAGCCACGAAAGGGTGAAAAGCCAGAGACTTACAATCAGTTGCAATTTTTGTGCTGGCTGATGTTAAGATGGAGCGTATTTTTGACACTGCTTTTAACTTTGAAAAAATTCTTTTATTCGGCCAGAAATAACCTTACCTCAGGACACGATGCGCTAATATTTCTCCACTAGAGTAACTTCCGCATTCACCCAATTTGACCTCATGGAGATACTTCTACCTTATTTTCTTTTACACACCTTAAAAATAACAAAGTGGTTAACCTTCAGAAAAGGGTGTTCTCGATGAGAAGGTATTGAGTGACTTTGAACTTGAAACTCCAAGAAATTTTCACCTCCTCAAGGATTTTTCTATCTTTAGTAGTAAACATAGATATCAATCCAACGTTTCATAACCTCAGCTTCAACCTATATTGCTTCTGGCTCTTTCATGGTTAGTAGGTAAAGCCTTCATGGCATCTTTTCCCCAATGCTTATGTTCTTTGATAGAAGTCCATCCACTTTGTTTTCTTCCTATCAAACATGTTCAATTATGAAGCTCGTAAAGTTTCTTATCTTCATTTTTCTGTCTTGTTTAAGTATTTGACCATCATTTGTTCTCTATCTTTGAATTCTCCATTGACTTGGTTGACAATAAGTTGAGAATCTAATTTAACCACCAAGTGTCGGATGCCCATTTCATGGGCTAAACGTAATCCAACTATTAGAGCTTCATACTTATCTGTCGTAATGTGGTCGTTAGCCATCTCCAAGATTTCGACCAAAATTTCAGGTTTACGTAAAACCAAGAATTACTTGAACTGAGGGCTCTTCAGCCTTGACACTAACTCTACCTTTGCAATCTCTGGCTCCAAATTCCATAGCTAGAGCATCACCTTCTGGAACTATGTAATGTATGTCTGTAGGCTCTCATTCAGTCCCCTACTTCACATGCCACTCAAATTTTGGTTTCTTGCAGGGCTTTTGGGCACAAGCGAACTATGCCGTGAATAATTATTTAAAATCACAGAAGGTAGTAATAATTCTGACTGAGAGTTCACTGAACCACTTGATGGATGAATCCCTAGTGTGGTCTAGAATAATCGACTTTTTAATGCATTAGAAACTTTGAGAAGTCATATTGCCAATTAGAAGAACACAATATGGTTGGTTGGATCACAATATGATGGTTGGATCACTCCGACCCTGTACGGTTCCAAAGTAGGAGGTTTGAACTTCTCAGGAGGCTTCGCGTCAATAATCTACCTTGAAGATGCATTCTCTGGCTGACAATACACTACTATTTACCTCTCTTGTAGCTTGTTCCTCGGCATGGATCCAACATTGTCTTCTACACATTTATCTTCTTGAGCCGCTTGGTTACCTTGGGGTTCAAGTGCTGGAGGATTAGGTTGTGGGAGAGGTTGCACCCTCCCCAAGCACAATACTAGTTAACTCCGCGATCAGTCCTGCCATTCAATCTTGGAGCTTTTCAATTCATTATTACACAAATTCTCTTATGGACTTCATGTTGGAGAGTTCTCCTTGGTGAGTTCCTTTTGCCTGGTGTACTATTCTTCTTGTTGAAGGCATGACTTTGCGTTCATCGTATCTTTTAGGATGTTGTATCCTAAAATGTCTTTCGGGTCAAGCCCAAGGAATCAAGTGTTGATTAGATGAGAGGATTAAGAGAAAAGAGGAGAAATATTAAGTCACAAATGATAAAAATTTTCTTGAAATAGATCAAGTACTTTTTATAGAATTGACCCCCTATTTTTTAGTCATTGAAGTGGTCTGATAAATTACATAGTCTGGTTGAACTTCACTTGAGCTAAAATCTTGATTAAACCTTGAAATTATTAATTTTTCTCTAAAGGTTATTGTAAGGCTCAAAATCTCATTTTAAGAGACCAATTTAATGTTCAATCAGAATAATTTTTAAGAGCTATCTACTAAACTTTTCAGGCATGAAAATAGTCTTTTGTAAAAATTTTTCAAAGAGTCATCTTTTTTTAAAATGGTCTTCACCATTATGTCCATCACATCGAAATCTTTCAAATGCGTCTATTGGTGCTCAATTTTAACCACATTTGGATACTTTTGAGCAAACGACAATCAAGAGAGAGAAAATGATAATTATGATATAAAATGATAATTTGGCCAAAAATCTTTCAAAAAGACTTCAAATTGAATTCAATCTTCAACAAAAGTTGTTTTAAATTCAAAATATACTTTTTGGACTAATAAAGTCCATTAAAAAGTTTTGGTTAAAATCGACTATTTTTTTTCTCTTGAGTGGGGCCCAGTTTAACCAGTCATTTATTTTTATAGAGTTTAAATTAATCAAAATTATTTTTATCATTAATCATATTGCATTTTTCTCTATCTTTTTGACCAAAGTCAAATTATTTTTCAAAGTTAACTCCCCAACCACCATAAATACATGATCAACCGCTCTTGAAATTCAAACAACCATAACTTCTGCTACACAACACCATTTTTAAACCACTTGAACAGTGGGATTACTTGATTCATTATCTTCAACATGATATATAATTTTAAATTTTTTCTGAACCACCATGGAAATTTATATAAAAATCCCCATTTGGGCTTATTTAAAAAAGCACCCTTTGCTTAATTAATTAATCAATTATTTGTTCCTAAATGCCACCTCAGCAAACCCCCACTCAATTTTGATTAGTCCATGTGTTATTAACCGAGATCCCCTTGTAGTAAATCATTCATTGACATTAAATTTACAAAAAGATCCCCATTACCTTGAAAAGCTACCCCATAACCCCATTTCAACCAGCCCGAACCCCCTAAATTTCCCTCATTCATGCAATTTTAAATTTCCATTCTCCTCTCCTCTCAAATTCCAAGAGGCTTCTCCTTCCTTTCTCCAATTTCCATTGGATTTCTTCCCTTGTTCTCTGAAACTGAGAACTCTCCTCGTAGTTCTTTAGCAAATTGAAAGAAGAAACAAAGATGCAAGGAAACATTCAAGAAGTAATAGAAAACATAAAATTAAAAGCCAAGGTATACAATTTCTCAAACCTTCTTTATGGATTTAATGAACTTTTAATCCTCTTCACTTTTAATTCTTCCACAGGACATATCTTTATGTTTATTTCAAAATTTTAACATGTTTCCACCATGTAAGTGTTAAAACTGAATCCATAGTTTTTCTTGCTAAAAATTCTTTAGGTCACTTATTGCATCTATTGAATAACATGTTTTTATAATTCCTTGTAAACTTTTTCAAACCTTGAGCCCTCTATGCATGCTACAATATACAGTTTTAAATTTTCTCTACATCCTTGTGTTTTATGTCCACCTTACTAAAAAACGAAATATACATGTATTTATTTTATCAAAATTTCAAAAATTCCATGCAAACTATGTTTAAACTAAATTATATCTCATATAAAGCCATAAGATTTGGTTTTGAATGATTAATTAAACATTATCTGCCAAATTTGTACATATTTTCCTCTATGTTGTCCAAATCGAAATTCTACATGCATTTTTTATAATATATTTTCTTTGGTCTATATTTTGTTTAAATGGAATATGTTAACTTGCATGTTCTATTCTTACCAATGTTAAAACCAAAACAACATAAGTGTTTATTACAAGTTTATTTCATATGTATTTACTCTATGTAAGAAAATTAGATGTTATATGAAAAAATCCTATGGTTCTTTAATGTTTATGCACTATATTTTTATAATATGTATAATATATAATTTAACACATACTTCCCCAAAATCCACCCTAAAACTGAAATATACATGTATAAATCAATTAAAGTAAAATATAAATAACTCTAATTGTATCTCAATCCATTTAACCAAGGTTCAACTTTTTCATAAAATCATCAAACGACATATATAATGCACATTTACTATATTAACTACCTTAATTTAAGTTAAATAACACTTAATTGCCTATTAAACTGCTTAACTGAAAACTGTATTGCTTAATTATAATCTTAATCGCTTTAAATTCGAATAATCGAAACTTAATAAGAAATAATAATTATTAACAACTTTCATTAAATAATTAAAAACTTAATAATTAATAATTATCTAAGTAAACTCATAAATGAATTAACTAATTCATTAATGATTTAGTCAATCAACTAATCACTTAATTAATTTAATGATTCATTAAACATTTAAATTTTTTAATACGTCAACTAATTAATTAATTGATGTCTCAATTAACTAAATAATACTTTAATTTAATTAATAATAAATTAAATTTAATGATTAATGTTTAATTAATCGTTTGATTGATTAAATAATAAATATTTTTAATTAAATAATAAATTGATTAATCAACTAAAATTTTAATGAAATTCTTAACCTTTTTAATAACCTTAATCAATTAATTACAAATTTGATATAACCTAATTAATTTAAAAATAATTCAACTTAAAATATTGTTAAAAGAAAAGAAAAATATGTTAATTGTATATTAAAATATATGTGTTAAGTATGTATGCATGTAGAAATTAACTTCATTTTTTTTTCGGAAAAGACCACCTGTTAATGCCAAGGATGACATAACAGGGGGAATTCTTTCATTCATATAAAAGGAGAAGTAAAAGTTCTAAAGTAAGGGAGATCAAGATTATCCCTTACCAAATGCAAAGAAAGATGGGGGAGAGTTCCTTGCCTATGTAAACAGTAGCAGAAAGCCTTCCCCTGTTGGCTAACCAATTAGCAGGCCTATTACCCTCCTTATGGTTAACTAAAAGCTCAATAGTTAAGTTACATTTTAAGTAAGCAATTTTCTTTATTCAATGAACAATATGCCAAGGAGGAGCTGCAAGGTTGAGGAAATACTGTATGACAGCTTGTGAGTCAGATTCAATTTGAATGTGAGTGAAATGTCCCAAAGAAGAAAATTTGAGTGCACAATAAATAGCTATAACCTTAGCTTCAACTCCATCTCTAGCAATGATGGGGGCCTGAAACAGTAATAAGCATTGTCCATAACAATATCTGAGAACTCCACTAATACGTGCTTGATGAGAAGCATAGCTTCCATCGGTGTTAAATTTAACCCATAGGGGGAGATGTCTTCCAATGCAGAACAATGACTTGGGGGGATGAAAGAAAGGCAGATAAATCATTATAATTGCATAGGTTAGGAAATTTCTTCAGCACTATGAGTCTTTTTATGAAGGCAAGGAAGTTGCTAGCAACCTTCCTGGGAGACACCTGACAATTATCATATTTATTGTTGTTCCTGGTCATCCAAAGAAACCAGGTTATTATACCGGGTATGACATGCAAATTGACTTGATTCCGTTAAGATCAGCAATTCCATAAGTTATGCCAACTAAGAAGTAAAGTAGGAAAGGATAAATGGTTTACCACTTCCTGTCAAACTCTCTTAGCAAGGAAATAGGTAAAGAAAATGTGTTGGAAATACTCCTCTAATTTACATAACACACAACAAGAAGGACTACTTAAACCTTTCATCTTTAAAATGTCATCAGTTGGTAGCAGCTTTAAAGAAAAGCCTCCAACAGAAGAAGGACATAGAAGGTGTTAAGTGATTGTTCCACAGAGATTTACCCCAAGGAACAACAGGCCATTGAAAGAGGTTATTTAAAATGGAAGTTGTTAAGCTCTGTGAATTGGAAGATTTCATCCTCAAATTATCTTTGGATTGTCTATCAAAAAGGATGAGACAGAGAGAATTAACATGTTGTTGTGGTAGTATGTTGGAGAGGACATTAACATTCCAGGCATCCCCCTCCCAACAATCTGCCACTTTAAGTTGGAGATCAGTGTGTCGAGATGCAAGGTTGATTAATTTTGCCATCCTTAGCCCAGTTATCAAGCCAAAAATTTAATTGTCCCTTGTTAACCTCATTTTTGATGAGGTCTTTTCTCTTCTCTCTCCTTAGTACTTAGGATCTAGCCATAGGGCTTCTCCTTGACTATCTTAGAGGACTAGAAATTGGACCCATCACTTAGAAATTCAAACACTTCTTGGCTCCCTTCAAACCCCATAAGTTTGATTGTAAACCCCTAAGCCACTTGGAGGGTTAAAATCAAATGTGGAGGTTTAAAGGATGCGTTTCCTATAGGACTCTTTGGCCTTAGGATTACCCTGGGTGGCCTGGTCTGGTGAGGGTAAGCTTGCACACACCACTCTCCCACACACACACATTCCAAACCCTGAAACTACCTTTAGCCAATTTGACTTCCCGACTCATGTAGGAAATTCATATGGATGGACGTCAACCCCTAGGCCCCTGATTAAGAGGGTTAGGAACAACATAGTGAATGTCTAAAATGAGTCCTCTCATGGCTTTTGTGAGCTTAATATGACTTCATGACTCAAACAAAATGATTTCATTTCACTCACACTTAATCAATCTTTATTTTCTCAAAATTTCAATTTTTGACCCCGGGGGCCCTAAACCCACGAAACCTACCAAATGCCCTTGAAATTGCCCAAAATTTGCAAAATTTCCTAAATTAACCAAAATTCCTCAAAACCAATCCTAAACATTTCCCCCTACTCAAATTGATCATCCATGTCCAAATAAACCAAAATTTCTAAAAATACCCCTCAATACCCTCCAAATACCCAAAATACCCTTTTAACCCAAAAATTCCAAAAATTCAGAAAATTCCCAAACAATTCCAGAAAATTCCCAAAAAATTCCAGAAAATCCAAATATTCCCAATTTCATTTTGTTCAACTACACCGTAAGCTAATTTTGCCAATTTAGCCCACTTTTACCAAAACCCCCAATTTGACCTATTTTTAACCTAAGTGGACCCAGTGTCCCACCAAACCAACCCAATTGACCTCAATTTTGATTCAATTCAATTCTAAACTTCAATTCAACATCCCCAATACAAACTTAGACCAAATCCAAACCCAATTTAATCAACATGTGGATCCAATTTCAATTTGAAGCTTAAAGCCTAATTTTGGTCCATGAGTTAAACTTAGCCTAAACCAACCCAACTTAACTCTAATTAGCTCCAAATCTTTTCCTAGGCCTTCCTGACATCCCCACAAAAAAAAACACTAACTTGATTTGCTCCAAATTTCAACTTAAATTCCACCCAAACCTAACCCAAAACCAAAATCCCCTAAATTGGCTTAAACCCAAACCTAGCCCAAATAGGCCCAAATCCCTAAATCAAAGCCCAAACAAAGTTGAAAACTCTTTGTCACACCCCCATAAACATTTTTCAACATTAATTTAACATCAAACCTTTCCAAAAAGGCCCAAATTGAACCCATTTCAACTCCAAATGACACCAAACCTTTTCCAAATCTCTCATGATACATCCCTAAACAAAACCCAACATTTATTTGGCATGGTCCTTCACAAAAATTTCATCCAACAGCCCATTTTAAAATCTAAGAGCCCACTTCCGTAAAGCCTTTAAAAGCCCATTTCCACCAAAGTTCAAAAAGCCCAAAATTTATTCTAAAGCTCACATGACATCTTCATTGATAATCCATTCAATCAAGACCAACCCATATGTCCAAAATCCATCATGTTGATCAAACCAAAATGGCATCATGACAAATCCCATTAAAAGAATTCAAAATTTTCAAAATTCAAAATAACCCATTTCCATGAAATTGAGCCAAGCCATGAGCAAGCCATAGACAAGCCTTGGAGCCATGCTTAAGCCACATGGAAGCCATGAGAATCTTAAGAATATCAACCCTCCCTAAATGGCAAAAGGAGGAGATCCTTTAAACACTCCCTAAAAGTCATTAGCCATACCCATGTTCCACCCTAACCCAAAATTAATCCAAATATATTTGGATGAGGACTTCTCCACTCCAAACCAGCTGACTCACCTTACCTCCCTCAGCCCAAATCAGTCCCTTGGTGGGTGCACCAAACCCAAATACATGAATTGACCAAAATCAAGCCAAAATAAGCCTTCCCCCCTTTCCACTTAAATTAAATCCTTTACACATGGCCAAAGCCAATTGCTTGCACCAAACTCAATCCCTGAACTCACTGAGTCAAGATAGTGACCTGAACCTGCTGGCCAGCCGCCTGGGTCGTCAGAAAATGCCATGATCGAGAGCTCCATGTGAGCCAAACTCCCAAATTCTCCCTGGCTGAGCTGCCCCATGCCCAATAGCCACTATGGCTGTTTGACTAAGGCAGTTGATCCCAAGCCCTAACTCCCCCTGGGAAGCCCTCTAGCCAGCTCTATTTAAATTCCACCCCCTCTCAGCCAAATAAGGTGATGAACCAGAGCTTAACAAAACTCTGCCAAAATTGCTCCAGGACCTTCTCCTAACCTGCAAGCAATTGATTCCCGATGTCTCTTCGCCCTAATCCCCATTAACAGAGCTCAATTTCTCAGTCAAAGATCCACCCAAAAACCAGGAAAACTCTGAAACCTCCACGAAAATCAAATTAAACTCACCCACACCTGGAGAAGACCTAGAGAAGGAGTTCCCCAGTGAAAGACCCCTCACCAGGCCAGCCATCCTCTCTATCGGCCAAGCTTTGAAATCAGCCTTGGTCACTTTCATACATAGGCAATTCCCGCAGCTAGAGACTTCATCTAGAGCTTCCTTGGGTACAATCGAAGGTGTCACAACTCTCTGATTGAAGCTTCACTTCTCAGAGCCAAGGTATGGACCCCTTCTTCCTCCCGAGCTTCCAGCGATTCTCTTATTTTTCTTGGCTTAATTTCATAGCATATAAACCGTATGGATGTGTTCATCTCCTCAAGATGAATCCATCGAGTCTAAGAACACAACAATCTGTTGAAAAATGAGAGAGATCTTAGGATTTTAGTGTGGACGGCTCACGAAACACACCAGTCATAGACGATGACCAGGCGCCCTCCGATCGTGCGTGTATCAAATGGACGGTCCAGATTGAGCCGGATCGAAGGATGGAGCTAGACCGAGGGGTGCGTGGCATCGAATCAGACGGCGGCATCGAATGGGAGCGCGCCGCGTGGGCTTTCGTATCCGCCGAGGTTGAGTCAGCGCCGCACTGGATAAGTGGATATATAGGCTATTTTCTATTTATTTAAATACCCAAAAATTAAAAAAGCCATAACTTTGCATAGAAACATCAGAAAAATAAACTAAAAATTCCCTCTTGCTCAGTGAATAGAGGAGAATAATGTGGAAAAAGAATTGAGTCATTTTGTTGAGTATTTTATTTTTAATTAATTATTTACTCATTTCAATATTTTAATTCTCCATTTGTATAGACAATTCACCATGGCATGAGACTATAAGGCTTTTGTAGCCTCTGATCTTGGGAACATTCCCTAAATGTTTTAAGGTCAAAGACCACCTCTATGGAAAGTTATTGATTTTCAAAATTTTTGTGCCTGTTTTTATATTTTAATTCCAATAATTAGCATGTTACTTAGAAAATTCTAGGAAAATTTGGAGAAGTATCTTGGGACCAGAGGACTCTAGAAAAATTATGGTTTGAGTTAATTCATTAAGAATAACCCTAATTGACATAAATACTCAAAATTAAATTTTTATTAATTTAGGTTAACCATACATTAAAATCACTTGAAAATAATTCTCCACTGATCTTTAGGGTTAGAAAAGTCTCACATAAAAATTTGAAACCAATTGGGGGTGATTAGCCCCACTAAATGGACTAATTAAGTTATGACCAAAATTAAACTTTAAAAATTCATAACTCCAAAAATACATTTTAAAAATTCCCCAAAATGGTTTTGGGGCTTCTCTGATGTTAGGGGAGTCTAGGAAAATTAAAATTAAAATTTTCTAAAAATCTTTATTTTTAATCATATTTTCAATATTTTAATAATTAAAAAATAATAAAAATCACAAAAATATTAAAAATCATAAAAATATCATATTTTACCTCCTAATCACTTAGGAATAAAGCAAATATTTTTCTCAAGTCTCTAGGTTAAGATATTGAATTTTAAAGGCTTAAAACATTTTTTAATATTAAAAAATGAATTTCCTTACATTTTCACTAAATTAATTCTAATAAATCAAAGAAAAAATCAGAAAATTATAGAATTTTTTTATCTGAACTTCTTGAGGTCAGAGAGATTTATGAAAAATATAAAATTCATTTTTCAACTTTAATTTTATTTTACAATTAATTAACACTCCAAAACTCAAAATAATTATAATAAATAAAAATATAATTTGAAAAATCCCCAAAATTAGTCCAAGTGGTCCTCTAGTCAATAGAGATATCCCATAATTTTCTTAAGGACAGAAGCCTTGCCTTGGTCATTCTGTTGAATTTCCATTGAAAATCTCTATTTTTTCATTAAGATAATTATATAAATTAAATTAAATTTAGAAAAATCACATTTTCTCCTCTACTGTCTTAATTGACATGTGAGTGAAGTGACATAAAAATTTTAAGCTCATTTGAGCTCAATTTGATGAGTTATGAAATAATTAGGCTTAAAAGGACATAATGGTAATTAGGAATTTTAACCCCTAATTAAAACTTTAGGTTTAATCAAAATGAAGGGTAAAATATTTGATCTTAATTTTCTCTTAGATGATTGAAATTTTGGAAAATTAAAGGGTAGGAACCCATTAATCATTTCTAATAATCAAAAAGAAAAATGAAACCTTAATTAATTAAATAATTTAAATTTTGAAAGATTAATTGAAATTTGAATTATTAAAATAGGGAGTATAAGCTAGGGAGACTATAACCCTTTAATTTAAGATCCCTAAATAAATCACTTTAATAATATTCAACTCTTAATCAAACTCAAAATGATAATTGAGATTAATAATTAAATAATTAAAAGGAAAATAAACCTTAATTAAATTAAAAGCTTAAAACATTAAGTGATTTGATAATCAAATTGAAATAAATTTAAAACATTAAGATTAATTTGAAGTCACTTAAAAAAAAAGCAAATCTAAAACAAACTTGAAACATCAAAAATCAACCTAAAAAATGATTCATAATTAAAAATCAAACCAATTAAAAATTAACCTAAAATATTTCAATTAAATTAAAATTAAATCATTAAAATCTAAATTGAATAATCTAAACACCTCTTTGAACCCAAATCAATCTAATACATTGAGATATTTAAAATGTAAAGATTTAATTAAATTAAAACAACTTGAACACTATTCCAAACTTAAAATTATTAAAATTTCATAAACTAAATTAAACTACTTTAAATCATCAATTCCAATTTTAAATCATTAAAATCTTTAATAAACTGATTTGCCCTTAAAGGCTTGCATCACCATAACTCTTAAATGGAGCATTAAGTGAAATGTCACTTTACTCATATGATAATTAAGCATCCTAATTCACTGAGCAAGAAGCAAAATTTAATTGAATTCTTGGATGATTAATTCACCTGTACAATAAAATTCATTTGGACTCAAAATAATCTCAGAAATATTTAAAAGATGTTTAAGATTCGTCCTAAGCACTTTCTCAATATGATGAGATGTTTTAGAAGAACAATTGAACTTAATTGTTCTTTGATGAAGAAAATCATCCTTAACAAAACAAAAGAACCTAGACGTCATAGGAATCGACTAGCTATAGGATTAGGACTTTGGTAGACAACCAGAACCTTCCCTTAGCTTTACTTAGGTATTTTTCTTGCAAATTATATAAATGCCTTAACATGTGCTTTAAGTGTAGCTTGGAATGACGGAAAGACCCTTCAAATACGCTTTTATTTTATTGCAAGTTACTTACATGTACTGCGCTTTACTTTTCTTGCATGTTAAACAATATTGTTGCATGAAAACTGAAACCTTTAGGATAACCACAAAACTGAAACCCAAAACTAAATGAAAAGTCACAACAAGATAAAATTCATCGCCATAAAATTCAAAATATAAAACAATTCAAAATTTAATCACAAACAGAACTACAAAACTACAACTATAACTAAATTAAAGCGTCTTGTTGGATGATCACGAATACCTCAGATGATGTAACCTACGTGTTGCTAATGGGATTTCCCACAGTCTAAATGAAAGTGTGGAACTCATTCAGTTGAGTTTAGCAAATTCATCTGGACTAAGTGAATCTGATAAAAATAACGGTGCCGGAATGACAGAACCGTAGGATCTTAACCAGTGTTGTTATAATAAACTTTAAGATTCCCCTAATAAAACATTAAAGAAATTTGGACTTTAAAACTTTTCTAAACCAAAACACTTCTCTCATCTCCTGATTGCCACTTTCTAAAACTAAACCTCTGCAACAACAAGGAGCTTGGAGCATAGTGGGCAGCACACCATCGTCGTCAACGAAACTCGGGTCAACTTCAGCAAAACCCTTCTTTATCATTAAATAACCAAGTCATAGGATTTTGAGGTAGTTTGCCTAGTGCAACATAAATCCTTAACCTTTTCGTTAGGCACTTGCATAATCATTTTATGTAAATTAAGTCCTAACCGGTCTTAGGATTTCGAGGTAGTTGTTTGGCACGACATAAACCCTCACACCTTCTAGGCTACTTGTGTGATTATATCCTACAAATATAAGTCCTAATTAACTAAAATTAACAGGATTGCAACATTAAATATTATTCCCAAATTGAAGCCAAACAATAGGATAGTTTGCGAAGTTGCCAAGATTCTTCTTGGATCCTCAACTTCTCCTACTTCTCTTTCTTTGGACTCCTAAAATTAATTGTTCCAAATTTGAGCTAATCCCTTTTGAAATTTCCAAAATCCAATCCTTTGAAAACTTTAAACTTTGAAATTCTTGAGAGCAAAACCACTGATCATTATTGAGAGTTTTATTAAGTGATTCCCGTCACTTAGGATGAAATTAACTATAGAGGCATGCCCTTATAGGGAACTTTAAGAACCCAGGTAATATAAACCCTGCTTAATTCCTTTATATTAAGTAGGGGAACTTGTCAGCTTATAAAATTGGTTCGCAGACCAAACGAATGTCACAAATCTTCTAGTTTATTTAATCAAGCCCCATCATCAAGCAGTGTGTCTATTTTTCGGAATAAATACACGGTTTGTGGTGCAGTGCTCATTTATATAAACTATTTGGGATGTGAGATTGGTTTAATTTAACATCTTATAATTTTTCATATGTAAAATCATTTTCAAAATCAAATGTTACTTTCTAAATTATATATATTTTAATTAAAACCTAAAAATATGCCGACAACTTCTGTCGACTGTGCTGGGGAGAGTTCCTCTCTCCATTTTGATCAGATGGTTTTGCTTTCATAAATCGGTAGTGAGTCCATACCCCTTTTAGACCAAACTACCATTCTTTCCATTGGCATACCACGTTCATTTCTGTTTTGAACGGGTATAGCCAACTCCTTTTGGATTTTGGAGGCACTGTTTAGACACCCCTAAACAGAGAGGTTCCGAAATCCTTTTGCCTCTTTCTGAGGAGGGGTGGACCCCCAATAGGTGTTAGCCTAGGAGCGGTCTTTTGAGTTGAGAAGTCTTACGAGTCTTTCTCTTCCTTTCCAATTCTGAATCAAATCCTTTACCTTTCCTTTAACCTTCCTCCTTTAATCGTTTTGTGCCTAACAAACAAATTTTCTAATAAACAACCTTTTAATAAACAAACTCTTTTAAATCACAAATATACTAAGATAAACTAAAATGTGTTCGAACTCTTTCTTTTTCGTCTTAAGTTTTGCGACAAAAGGAAGCATAATGTGGGACTGACGTTCGAAATTTACCCTGCAGAAAATGACTGCACCAAAGTTAATTTTCGCCTTCACCAATGGAATGGACTTTGCCGTCTATAAGGATGAACTGCCCGACAATGGAATCATCCGTTTCGGACAAGGATTCGAGAATACAAATATTAAGTTCGCTGATGCCACTCTCTTCACACTAATGGACAAAGTGTCAGAAACTGAGGAGCCTGTGATTGAGTTTAACCTGAAGTCGACTCAAGAGTTCCCTCCTCTACGAAAAGTCCCAGCTGAAGGAAACAATGCTGTTCATAGGAGGTTAGCTACTACCCCCAGAACTGTCATCTCTACCCCCACCAGTCTGGTTATATCTACACCTGCCTCAGCTCCCACCAAACTGAAAGAGAAGGGAGTCCAAGTTTATGATAAGCCCGCCACCGAGGAGGGTGCAGATTTCACTGCATTACCGTCTGTTTTTGAAATTGGGTCCAGTTCAAAGTTTACACCCCTATCTCGGACTCAAAGAAGAAATAGGAGCAGAAAGATCGCCAGGATCGAGAAGGCCAATGCTGCTGAAGTTGCTTTTCTGGAAGAGATTCCTGAGGAAGAAGAAGAACTACCTGAAATTTCACCACTGTTGGGAGGAAGTAGGTTTCACCCTCTCTCTGCTGCATCAGATGGAGAAGATGTCTGGAGAATCGCCGCTGCATTACCCCGACCTGCATACTATAGTGACTGTAAGAGGAAGAGGGCCAAGACTACGCCGCTTACCCGACTGTGAGCCGTAGTACGGAAACTATCTAAGAAGGAAGGGTGCCCTGTATCAGAGATCCTAAGAAGGATGGGGCGAGTGCCAATCAAATCCTGCCTCGGACTATGAGTAAACCCTGTCACTGCCCTTGAGAGGCCAAGGAAGAAAGTGAGAGGTAGTTCACCTGTTGTCGTATCGGGACACCATATTAGGGAGGACACCACATACGGACGCACAACCGATAGACCATCTGGTCCTAGGCCTTCTACTGCAAGAAGGATGGTGTGGCGACCTATTATTACTGAACCGATACAAGCACAGTGTTCTGGAAAGAAGAGTCTCGTCAGAAAGCCAGAATCTAAAGAAAGTGCTACTGCATTAAAAGAAACTCCCGAGAAAGAAGTCCAACAGTCATCACATGACAACCGTGAAACCGTTTGGAAGAGGCCACTAGATGATGCCATAGATAAGCTAAGAATCGACATCCGACATTTGGCAAAGGAAAGAGGAGAATAATTGGAAACTGAAGTAGATTCATCAGAGTTTATGGATGAAGATTATACTGAGATCAACATGGTTGAGACACGAGCATCGTCAGCTTTGCAAGGTGCTCCGGCAGCAGCGGAAAGAGATGAACCGGAAATGATGAGAGCACAACTTCAAGAAAAGGATAACACAATTTCTCAAATGGCAAGGAAGATGGAAGAGATGGCGGCCACCTTAACCACTCTCCAGAGTCAGGTGCAACCTCAGAAAGAAACACCCCCTGAGATCATTCATGTTGTGGACGGAGGAAAGGAGATCACATCTATTAACGGAGATGAACAACTGAAAAAGGATTTTGCACAACGCATGATTTCCGAAAAGGTTATCAAAAACATGGTAGAACAGCAGGTGCGAGAAGCCTTAGCACAGTTTAAGAGCAGAACTTCTATTCAGACGGGTAGACCTTACCCTGAAGAATTCGACGCGGTCCAATAACCAAAAGGCTTCGTACCACCTCTGTTCAAGACTTTTGATGGAACGGGAAACCTTCGGCAGTATGTCACACATAGTTGCTGCAATGCCGGTGGGTGCGATGCTTTACTCTTTCGGCAGTTTGTCAGCAGCCTGTCAGGGATTTCCTTCGATTGGTATGCAGAATTGCCAAATGGCTCAGTTAAGACCTTTTCAGAATTGGAAAATCTCTTCGTTAAGCGGTTTTCCGGAGCTCAGTGCCACATCACTATCGGTGATTTAGTGGTGGAGCAACAGAAACCGAACGAAACTTTGGTGGATTACATACTTCGATGGAGAAACTTAAGCATGAAGTGTGAACCACAACTTCAGGAACAACATGCGATCGGTATTTTGCTGAAAAGTATCCATGGCCCGATAACACTTCTCCTTAAAGGATTTACAATCAAGACTTTCGAGAAGTTGCTTAGCAAGGCCAGGAGCTTGCAGGAGGAAGCAAAATAGCTAAGTTTCGTAGACAAGATCAATAAGCAGAAGCCTGTAAAAGCATTTAAAAAGAAATCCAGAATCGTCGCGGCAATAGATAAAGGCAAGCAGCCAGTGCAGATACATCCGGAGCAACCACAACCCAGTTATCAACCACCGCAATGGACTTATCAACAATCACAACAGGTTTATCAGCAACCTCAACAGGGCTATCAACAGCCTCGACCGAGCCATCAGCCATGGCAGCATAGTCAACCACTACCTCGTTCGTCACGTCCCCTGGAGGAACTTCTGAACAAGGAGTATCCATTCAAGACATAAGTAGTAGCTAAGATGTTTCGCAGTTTGTTGAAGAAACCTGATTTTCAATTACCAGACCCCAAAAAGCTAGAGGAAGTCAACAAGAAAGATCATCCGAACTACTGCCCTTACCACCAGATGATCGGACACAAGATTGAAGACTGCTTCACTTTTAAGAATTGGCTCGAAGGTAATCTCCGAATAGGGAACATAACGATCCTGAAGGAATAGATGAAGGAACCCCAAAAAGGAGGTTCAATCAACGTCATTTCAAAGGATCATATTGTTTTAATAAACCCATACACGACCGATGATGGATGGAATATCGTCTGGACAAAGTTTTCAAAGAAAATCTTGGGTCATATCCAGAACGCTTCGGTGCACGCTTCAACTCAAAGTTTGAAACCTGTCGAGCCTGTGCTATCGCTTGCGATTGAAGAACCACCCCAGAAAGAGGAGAAGATTGTGGAAGAAAAGAAGACCGAGGCTCCAAAGGGTAGACTAGGGGCTGCTTATCCTAGGATGGTTGTTTCCGATTCGGGGGAGAAATCCCTCGGACCTCTGACTCTGTATGATTATTTGCTCGCCACGACGGGATCTTATAATGATAAGAGTTTTGGTGTTGGCTACGTTTTGACTGTTTCTAACGATTACGTATCTAACAACAACCAACCTAATCCGGATCTCGATTCCGATACGATAAATGATTCTCAAATCATACTAAACCTCGAGAACCACGACGAAGGAGAAGACACTCACAAAGATGGCTACAAAAGCTCAATAAGCAAAGAATCTATTTGTGAATTCTGAGGAACTCCAATCACTATAGAACTGGAGTTATCAGATTATGAAGCAATTCCAGAAAAGCCAGTCGTTCCTATTCAAGAGGAGACACCGGTAGAGTCACCACCAGATTCAGAACAAGTAACAGAAGTCAACCTAAGAAGCGGGAAAGTTCTACCTCTGAGAATAGGTCCAAAGGATAAAGGAAAGTAGGTGGTTGCTCAGGAGGAGCCAACCCCAATAGAAAAATTACCAATTCGGGAAGAAATCAAGGAACATGGTAATAAAGTGGATTCGAACGTGCTAGCCCATCTTAGGAAGCTACCAGCCAAACTGAGCAACTACGACGCTCTGATCCTTTCAAAGGAGATAAGGGAAACTCTGATCAAGGCCTTACTTGATCCAGAGATTTGTTTAGCTCAAATGGCCAGTAATTCCTTAGACGAGGTTTGCTCGTTAAAAGAACAGTGAGGTGTTACCTTCACAGACAATGATTTACTATTGGGAACAACTGATCACAACCGACTGTTGTACATTTCAGTCACTATTAGAAAGTTTACGCTCTCTAGAGTGTTGGTTGATCCAGGAGCATCAATCAACATAATGAATCTTCAGATATTGGGATATTTGGAAATTGACGCTCATAACCTCGAAGCAGATAAGATGTTATTAAGAGGGTTCAATCAGAAGGGCGAAAGAGCTCTTGGATCAATAACACTAATAATCAAGACCGGTGATTTAGCAAAGACAACCGCAAAATTCCACATAATTGATTCTGAGACATTGTTCAACGCTCTACTGGGTCGGCCCTGGATCCATGAAAACCGGATGGTACCATCGTCTTTGCACCAGTGCATAAAGTATTACGAAGGAGGAGAACAGTGTATTAAGGGTGACTTGCAACCATTCTCCGTACACGAGATTGCAATTCATGAAGATGCAGCCTATTACGTGCCTCCGAAGAAAACAATCTTCTCCAGAAATACCGTACCAAATGAAGTAAAAGAAGTTCAGGATGACGGAGAACCTGAAATTCTAGTCCAATAGTTACTCACCACTCCCTTACGGTGAGATGGCGAAGGTTTCTCCAGAACTCGCACCCGAGGTCGACACCGGGGATGAGGTCGAGGAAGAGACGTTGGAACAGTTAGACAGAAGAAACCGATCATCGACGTTGATTGGGAGAACAGTTCTGAAGAAGAAGAAATCAAGCAAGAAGCATCAACAATAAATCAAAAGAAACCCCAATTCAAGATCTCTCTCAAAGATGAAAAGAATGAAGAATACAAATCAATGTTCGAGAAAATTAACCACTATGTGCATACTATGACCCTGGCCCTGATCCATTCTAATAAGATCGAGGGTATGGTGGTCAAGGAAGTGCATGGTGGTGGTGCTAAGCCAATCAAATTTTACTGTGGTGATTCTTCTTCCAAAACTGAAAATGATGTACAATTTGAAGATGTTACTTCTTCTGAATTAATGGAATTGCCTTTTGAGTGGTATTCTCCCTGTGTTCAGAATTTAATTAAACGTGGTGTCTTATCTAAACAATGGATAAAAGGTGGATCACAACACTTTGAAAAATTATGGAATAACATGGTCTTGGATTCGGCACAGTAGGATCAGTTGACGACTCAGAGTTTTGCTTGATTGTCACTTGCGAGCCTAATGAAGGCTTCTTAGAAACTTCAGATGATCTCAAAGATCTGCAAATTGGAGATGCTCCGCCGGAATTTGAAGAAGAAATTAAATCTACAGTAGACGAGTTAATGGAAGTTAACTTAGGTACTAGCGAAGAGCCTAGGCCGACCTTTGTTAGCTCCTTACTTAATAAAGAAGACTCCGAAGAAATGATCAAGCTACTGATGGAATTTAAGGACTGTTTTGCTTGGAGTTATGAGGAAATGTCAGGATTAGCTCCAGAAGTCGCAGTTCACAGGCTAGGAATGGATCCCACTTCCGTGCCAGTTAAACAAGCTCCAAGAAGGATGCGTCTAGAAATCGAACAACAAGTTATAGCTGAAGTTAAGAAGCTATTGACGCTAAATTTGTCCGTGAAGAATAAATCTAATTTGGTTAGCCAATGTGGTACCAGTCAGAAAGAAGAAGGGACAGATCAAAATCTACGTGGATTTCAGAGATTTGAATAAAGCATGTCCAAAGGATGAATTCCCACTACCAATCCCAGAATTAATGATTGACATCGCCTCAACGACGAAGTCTTCTCTTTCATGGATGGATCTTCAGGATATAACCAGATAAAGATGGCACCAGAAGATAAAAAGCTCATGACCTTTAGAACGCCAATCAGAATATACTGCTACACAGTAATTCCTTTCGGATCGAAGAACGCAGGAGCAACATACCAAAGAGATATGACGAGAATTTTTGATGATCTCATTCACAACCAAGTTGAATGCTACGTGGATGATGTAGTCATCAAAAGCAAACTGAAAGAAGATCACCTATATGATTTGAGAATTGTTTTCGAGCTATTGAGACAATATAACCTTAAGATGAATCCCTTGAAATGTGCCTTCGGCGTCACCTCTGGGAAATTCTTATGATTTGTTGTCCGACATCGTGGAATTGAAATCGATCCGGAGAAGATTAAAGCTATCTTAGAAATTCCGCCTCCCAAAACCTTGAAACAATTACGATCCTTTCAAGGGAAGTTGGCATATCTTCGACGCTTTATTTCGAATTTTTCAGGAAGGTGTCAACCTTTATTTGCTTTGGTTAAGAAGGATGCTAAGTTTACTTGGGACTCCAAATGTCAACATGCCTTCGATGACATCAAACAATATTTAATGACACCTCCTGTCTTAGCAGCCCAGTCTCGGGTAGACCGTTGATACTTTGTACCGCAGCTATAGACGACTCCCTTGGAGCCCTGCTAGCCCTCTACTACTTAAGTCATCGTCTAATTCCGATGGAAGTAAAATATCCCCCGATTGAGAAGCATTGTTTGGCCCTGATCTTCGCCACTCAAAAGCTCAGGCATTACATGCTTTCTCATAAGGTCAACCTTATATCGAAAGTTAATCCACTGCAGTATTTGATGACCCAACCGACGCTTTCCGGCATCCTTGCCAGGTGGATAATGATGCTATTGCAATTCGATATAACTTTCGTGCCGCTTCGTTTTGTAAAGGGACAAGTCCTAGCAGACTTCCTCGCAGCACACCCTTTACTGGCAGAATAACCTCTCAACGACGACTTGCCAAACGAGCAGAAAATGATCCTAAAAGACCCCGACGATCAACGTTGGGAACTGTACTTCGATGGAGCATCTTTAGCACAGAGAAATAAAGAATTGCAAATGATAGTGCCCGGTAAGGCAGGAATCGAACTAATATTTATAACACCCGAGTGGGGAATGTTAAAGTACTCCTACCACTTAACAAAACCGTGTACAAACAATGAAGCAGAATACAAAGCCCTTATAACCGGATTGGAATTAACCATTCAGATGGGGATAACGAATATCAACATCTATGGAGATTCTCAGTTGATAATTCAACAGGTCGTAGGACAATACAAAATTCTAAAGCCAAGACTCGAACAGAACTTTCGGTATGCCATGGAATTGTTGGAGTAGATTCTGAATGTAACGATCTACAAGATTCCCAGGAGAGAAAACGCTCTTGCAGATGCGTTAGCCCGCCTTGCAAAAGAATTTGCCTGCTTGCAGGATGAATCAGTTGAAGTGTCAGTTTAGGGACGTCAGGTTCTCTCACAGCTCGAAATGGACACGATACATGAGTCAGGAAAAGAAGAAGAAACAATTGCGACAATAACAGAAAATGCAGAAGACTGGCATCAGCCACTAATAGACTACCTTCAAACAGGAAACCTACTGGACGATAAGTCATTAGCCCATCAGATCAAGAAAAGAACTCTGTCTTACGCATAAATAAATAATACGTTATATAGAAGGTCTTTCGATCAGATGTGGCTAAGGTGCCTGAGCGAGTCCGCAGCTCGTAAAATTGTTAAAGAAGTGCACTCATAACTTTGTGGCACTCATCAGTCGGGTCTGAAGATGAAAATGAAGATTAAGAGACTAGGGTAATACTGACCCTCAATGATGACCGATTGCATGAAAGTTGCCAAGAGTTGTCAGCAATGCCAAGTGCATGGAGTGGTTCTACATCAGCCTCGAATGTGCTACATCCGACAATCGCATCGTGGCCATTTGAGTGTTGGGGCAAAGATATTGTGGGTCCGATAGAACCGCCTTCTTCAAGAGGACATTGCTTCATTCTTGCAACAACATATTACTTTTGCAAGTGGGTAGAAGCAGTACTGCTTAGAGAAGTGAAGGCACACCACGTGCTACAGTTCTTCAAGAATCAAGTTGTATACCATTTTGGGGTACCACGTAGAATTATTTCAGATAATGGGTCCGCGTTGAAGAGTACGAAGATCAATAATTTTGTCAGGAGACATGAGATTGATTGGCGCTATTCAACAATCTACTAACCAAGAGCAAACGGCTTGACCGAAGCTTTTAATAAAACTCTCGTCCAAATATTAAAGAAAATTTTGGATGACAACAAAAGAAATTGACACGAGAAGCTGTTAGAAGCTTTATGGGCCTACATAATGACTTTTAGAACTCCTACCCAGTCTATGCCTTACGCCTTAGTGTACGGGTCCGAGGCCGTTTTACCCTTAGAGGTTCAGCTTCCGTCACTCAAAATTGCAGTTGCAAACAAGATCACTACAGAAGAAAATGCCAAATTACAATTAGAAGAATTGGAAAGCTTGGAAGGGAAATGACTTTTAGCACAGTAGATTTTGGAACTGTATCAAGCCAAGATGATCTAGGCCCACGATGAACTAGTCCGCCCAAGGACATTCAAAGTAGGTTATTTGGTTCTAGTACTCAGAAGACCTATCCTTGCACACCACAAGATAGGAGGTAAATTTGAATTAACTTGGGAAGGACCGTTCGTGGTTGAGACAGTCTACTCAGGGAGTTCCTACCAGCTTGTTAACTGTAGTGGAGAACGACCTATGCTTCCAATTAATGGACGATATCTAAAGAAGTATTACGCGATCTGATGTTTCGAAGAATGAATTCTCATTCCTAGAAACACAGGTGGAGTAATTATTCGTAACTGGGTCCGAACCTAAAATATAAAAAAATGGATGATAAAATAAAAATCATTAACAATAAATGTGTTGAAAAGAAAATATGTGAAATGATAAAATTTTGATCTTTTCCTTTAAATTAGCTCATTCCTGATCTTTCCTCATCTATTCCTACTCTATTTAAAATTTAAAAGAGTAAATAAAATTTTTCATTAATAAATGTTTTCTTATCGTTCTTGTTCTTAGTACAGCCCCGATCCTTTCCTTATTTTTCGCAGGAAAATGTCGAACGGGCGGTTGGTTCTGAACTTTAAGAATGGCGTGAGTCTGGCACTCGATGAAAAGAGGATGAAGGATGGAGCCGTGATTGAAATTGACTCTGATTTCACACCGGCCGAGCTACAATATGAAGAAACTGATTGGACTCCGATTGATCGGGAAGAGTTCCACAGTCAGACAGTGATGAAATTAGGTGGCCCGAGTCAGCCGTCTACTAGCAAGAAGAGAAAAGCAAACACCGCTCATGCAACGGGAGAGGATAAGAAAGTTAAGTCCGTGGTGGCTACAACAGAAGGCAGACTTGTCAGTGCCATGCTTACAAAAATCTTCAAGAGGTGAGGAGAGCCACTCTCACTACTACTCAACGAAGAAACAAGAATCGTCGCATTTGCAAGATGCTGACTAAGCTGGCAGCAGATCAGCGTGAAGAGACAGTCGCTACCGTCAGTACAAATACATCAAAAGAATTGGTTCATCAGGAACCAGAAAGGAGGAGACCAACTCTGAGAATAGCAGAAAGGATGAAAGAAATACCTAGGAAAATAGAAACGGAGATAGTACCACGACGCTAGACAGAACTACCAGTTTTGAAGAGTCTTGTTGCGAAAGCAACCCCGGAGGATACCCCGACAGAGACTATCCCCGAGGAGCCGAGACATACGGTAGAACGTACTGGGGTTGAGCCTTACATCCAACAGTATGTTACCAGACCCCGAGGACTTCAGATAATCCTGGAATACGGGCTGGAGAAATTACAACAAGTTGAAAAGAAAAATTTTGAATACTTCAAGAGAATTCGAGGCAAGAGGGTCAACATCTTGGAAGGCTTTGAGCTACATACGGATGTGTTCTCAGATTACGAACAATAGCAGATTGTGGACTGCATTATCGAGCTTCAAAAAAAGGGCCGAGCTGGTCGTCTAAGGGAGAAAACCTATTCAGAACCCCGAAGATGGATGCCAGGAAAAGGAAGAGTTACTATTCAATGCGGGTGTTGTTACAACTTTACAGAAGACAGAAAAGGAAATCCACCAGGGATACTCCATCACAGTGAGGTGGATCCGATGTCGAGAATTATCAAAAGAATGGTAAAAAGGATGGTGACATGGAGGGCATTGCCTGAGATTGCATACCCAACAGCTGTATCATTAACATTTACAAGGAGGGCGACTGCATACCTCCACACATAGACCATCATGACTTTGTCAGACCTTTCTGCACAGTCTCTTTTGTCAATCAGTGTAATATCATGTTCAGATATGACCTCCGGATAGCGGGCCCTGGAAGATTCCATGGGCCGGTGGAAATACCACTACCGGTAGGTTCCGTCATGGTTTAAAAGGCAATGGAGCTGACATAGCAAAACATTTCATTCCAGGAGTGCCTGTTGAACGAATCTCCATCACTTTCAGAAGGATGGATGACAGAAAGATGCCTTTCCATTTTCAGTCAGATCCAGAGTTAGAGAGTCTCCTGCCCTACGAGCTGTGAGTTACATGGGAGACAACACACCTCCAATGCACATCCGTGCGACATTCCTGCCAAGGGTGGCTTGGAAGGTGATGTTATTGTCCATGTATCTTACTATTCAGACATGAATTTTCACAAATGATTTTGGAAGAATCAACAAGAATCTTACATAATCCGTTTTGGATTTATGAGGATTGTATGAGATACTAAATTTTCGAGGAAAATATCATCATGTTTTGGATCGAGTTGTATGATGTATTTTCAACAGATTCAAATGAGAATGATCATGTCATGTTCTGCCTTCACCTCTTTTGGTGCAAATTGACTGGGAAATGCCATTAAGCTAAATAAACTTCGAACAAAGAACGAAAATAGAAAGAAAATGAATAAGGAACTCCTTCTTTTTAAGAATTTGATTGCCAAAATAAACTGCAAATAAACACGAACTCTAAATAGAAGAAAATGAAATCAAATCACTAAAACAAATCTAAGTCTCAAATTGATTTCCATTCTGAATCCTTCTGTTCGAATCTTTCAATTCTCTTTCTTCTGTGTGTTAGAGGATCGACTAGTTCTATTGACACGGAGCCACGAGCTTTGTTCGATTTGGTTCTGATGGCATGGGATTGGGTCCCTCTCCATACAGATCTCCTTTCGAAGCTAGAGCCTAACTTCTAACTCTCATTCAAATTTCCCAGGCTAGAGCAGAACTTCCAGTTCTTTTCGAGGCAAGAGCCGAACTTCTAGCTCTCTTTCAAATTTCTGAGGCTGGAGCCGAACTTCCAGATCTCTTCGAGGCTAGAGCCGAACTTCTAGCTCTCTTTCAAATTTCCGAGGCTGGAGCCGAACTTCCAGTTTTCTTCGAGGCTAGAGCCGAACTTCTAGCTCTCTTTAAAATTTCTGAGGCTGGAGCCCAACTTCCAGTTCTCTTCGAGGCTAGAGCCAAACTTCTAGCTCTCTTTCAAATTTTTGAGGCTAGAGCTGAACTTCTAGCTCTCTTTCAAAATTCTGAGGCTGGAGCCGAACTTCCAGGTCTCTTCGAGGCTAGAGCCGAACTTCTAGCTCTCTTTCAAACTTTCGAGGCTGGAGCTGAACTTCCAGTTCCCTTTGAGGCTAGAGCCGAATTTCTAGCTCTCTTTCAAATTTCTGATGCTGGAGCAGAACTTCCAGTTCTCTTCGAGGCTAGAGCTGAACTTCTAGCTCTCTTTCAAATTTCTGAGGCTAGAGCCGAACTTCTAGCTCTCTTTCAAATTTCTGAGGCTGGAGCCGAACTTCCAGTTATCTTTGAGGCTAGAGCCGAACTTCTAGCTCTCTTTCAAATTTTAGAGGCTAGAGCCTAACTTCTAGCTCTCTTTCAAATTTCCGAGGCTGGAGCCGAACTTCCAGTTCTCTTCGAGGCTAGAGCCGAACGTCTAGCTCTCTTTCAAATTTCCGAGGCTGGAGCCGAACTTCCAGTTCTCTTCTAGGCTAGAGCCGAACTTCTAGCACTCTTTCAAATTTTTGAGGCTGGAGCCGAACTTCCAGTTCTCTCTAAGGCTAGAGCCGAACTTCTAGCTCTCTTTCAAATTTCTGAGGCTGGAGCCGAACTTTCAGTTCTCTTTGAGGCTAGAGCCAAACTTCTAGCTCTCTTTGAAATTTCGAGGTCGGAGCCGAACTTCCAGTTCTCTTCGAGGCTAGAGCCGAACTTCCAGTTCTCTTCGAGGCTAGAGCCGAACTTCTAGCTCTCTTTTAAATTTCTGAACTAGAGCCGAACTTCCAGTTCTCTTCGAGGCTAGAGCCGAACTTCTAGCTCTCTTTCAAACTTCCGAGGCTGGAGCCAAACTTCTAGTTGTCTTCGAGGCTAGAGCCGAACTTCTAGCTCTCTTTCAAACTTCCGAGGCTGGAGCCGAACTTCCAGTTCTCTTCGAGGCTAGAGCCAAACTTCTAGCTCTTTTTCAAATCTCCGAGGCTGGAGGCAAACTTCCAGTTCTCTTCAAAGCTCGAGCCGATCTTCTAGCTCTCTTTCAAATCTCCGAGGTTGGAGCCGAACTTCCAGTTCTCCTCGAGGCTAGAGCCTAACTTCTAGCTCTCTTTCAAATTTCTTAGGCTAGAGCCGAACTTCTAGCTCTCTTTTAATTTCCAAGGTTGGAGCCTAAATTCCAACTCTCTTCTTCGAGACTAGAGCCTAAATTCCAATTCTCTTCAAATTCCAACTCTCTTCTCGAGGCTAGAGCCTGAATTCTAATTCTCTTCAAATCCCAAGGTTGGAACCTAGGTTCCGACGCTCACCTCAAATCCCGGATTTCCACGAAATCCCCCTTGAAATCAATCTTAAATCGAACTTCAATCGGAATTGAAACTCAAACCAAAATCCAAACTCACACATTAAAACTTGAAACATAAAAAATGAAATGAATCTAAAATCGAATCTCTCTAGTTCTTGTGATTTGGAATTTACTTCCTTTTCTTTTCCCCAACGAGAGTTCAAGGATCTTCAATCTTGGAGGTTTACCTGTTACTCCCCAGCAAAAAAATTTCTATACTTCGTTCTAAGTGTGTCGCTTAGACGTCTGTGTTGGTTCTGTTGATCTTTTCGGTCAACGCCAATATGCACGTTGTGCTTAGTTAGCACACCACACCTATTGGGGGTCCATTTGTTGACCTCATTTTTGATGAGGTCCTTTCTCTTCTCTCTCCTTAGTACTTAGGATCTAGCCATAGGACTTCTCCTTGACTATCTTAGAGGACTAGAAATGGGACTCATCACTTAGAAATTTAAACACTTCTTGGCTCTCTTCAAACCCCATAAGTTTGATTGTAAACCCCTAAGCCACTTGGAGGGTTAAAATCAAATGTGGAGGTTTTAATGATGAGTTTCCTATAGGACTCTTTAGCCTTAGGATTACCCTGGGTGGCCTGGTCTGGTGAGGGTAAGCTTGCACACACCACACTCCCACACACACACATTCCAAACCCTGAAACTACCTTTATCCAATTTGACTTCCCGACTCATGTTGGCAATTCATATGGATGGACCTCAACCCCTAGGCCTCTGGCTAAGAGGGTTAGGAACAACATGGTGAATGTCTAAAATGAGTCCTCTTATGGCTTTTGCGAGCTTAATATGGCTTCATGTTTCAACCAAAATGATTTCATTTCACTCACACTTAATTAATCTTCATTTTCCCAAAATTTCATTTTTTGACCCCGGTGGCCCTAAACCCATCAAACCTACCAAATGCCCTTGAAATTGCCCAAAATTTGCGAAATTGCCTAAATTATACAAAATTACTCAACACCAATCCTAAACATTTCCCCCCACTAAAATTGATCATCCATGGCCAAATACACCAAAATTTCCAAAAATACCCCTCAATACCCTCCAAATACCCAAATTACCCTTTTAACCCAAAAATTCCGAAAATTCAGAAAATTCTTAAAAAATTCCAAAAAATCCCAAATATTCCCAATTTCATTTTGTTCAACTACACCATAATCCAATTTTTCCAATTTAGCCAACCTTTACCGAAACCCCCAATTTGACCTATTTTTAACCTAAGTGGACCCAATGTCCCACCAAACCAACCCAATTGACCTAAATTTTGATTCAATTCAATTCTAAACATCAATTAAATATCCCCAATACTAATTTAGACCAAATTCAAACCCAATTTCATAAACATGTGGATCTAATTTCAATTTGAAGCTTAAAGCCCAATTTTGGCCCGTGACCTAAACTTAGCCTAAACCAACCCAACTTAACTCCAATTAGCCCCAAATATTTTCCTAAGCCTTCCTAACATCCCCAAAAACAAAAAAAGTAGCTTGATTTGCCCCAAATTTGAACTTAAATTCCACCCAAACCTAACCAAAAACCAAAATCCCCTAAATTGGCCTAAACCCAAACCTAGCCCAAATAAGCCCAAATCCTTAAATCAAAGCCCAACCAAAGTTGAAAACTCTTTGTCACACCCCCATAAACTTTTTTCAACATTAATTTTATATCAAAACCAACATTGGCCCCACCTTAACTCAAGTTGGCCCAATTTGATCCATTTTGAACCCATTATAAAAAAGGCCCAAATTGAACCCATTTCAACTCCAAATGACACCAAACCTTTTCCAAATCACTCATGATACATCCCTAAACTAAACCAACATTTATTTGGCATGGTTCTTCACAAAAATTTGATCCAAAAGCCCTTTTTAAAATCTAAGAGCCCACTTCCATAAAGCCTTTAAAAGCCCATTTTCACCAAAGTTCAAAAAGCCCAAAATTTATTCTAAAGCTCACATGACATCTTCATTGATCATCTATTCAATCAAGACCACCCCCTATGTCCAAAATACATCATGTTGATCAAACCAAAATGGCATCATGAAAAATCCCATTAAAAGAATTCAAAATTTTCAAAATTCCAAATAACCCATTTCCATGAAATTGAGCCAAGCCATGAGCAAGCCATGAGACAAGCCTTGGAGCCATGCTTAAGCCACATGGAAGCCATGAGAATCTTAGGATTGTCAACCCTCCCTAAATGAAAAAAGGAGGAGATCCTTTAAACACTCCCTAAAGTCATTAGCCATACCCATGTTCCACCCAAACCCAAAATTAATCCAAATATATTTGGATGGGGACTTCTCCACTCCAAACCAGCTGACTCACCTGACCTCCCTCAGATCAAATCAGTCCCTTAGTGGGTGTACCAAACTACAATACATGAACTGACCAAAATCAAGCCAAAACAAGCCTTCCCCCCTTTCCACTTAAATCAAATCCTTTACACATGGCCAAAGCTAATTGCTTGCTCCAAACTCAATCCCTGGACTCACTGAGTTAAGATGGTGACCTGACCCTACCGGCCAGCCGCCTGGGTCACCAAAAAATGCCATGGGCGAGAGCTCCATGTGAGCCAAACTCCCAAATTCTCCCTGGCTGAGCTACCCCATGCTCAATGGCCACTATGGCTATTCTTCCCTTGACCAAGGCAGCTGATCCCAAGCCCTAACTCCCCCTGGGAAGCCCTCCAGCTAGCTCTATTTAAACTCTACCCCTCTTGGAAAAATAAGGTGATGAACCAGAGCTTAACAAAACTCTGCCAAAATTGTTCCAAGACCTTCTCCTAACCCAGGGCAATTGATTCCCAGTGTCTCTTTGCCCTAATCCCCATTAACAGAGCTCAATTTCTCAGTCAAAGATCCACCCAAAAACCAGGACAACTCTGAAACCTCCACCAAAATCAAATTAAACTCACCCACACCTGCAGAAGACCTAGAGAAGGAGTTTCCCAGTGAAAGCCCCCTCACTAGGCCGGCCATCCTCTTTATCGGCAAAGCTTTGAAATCAGCCTTGGTCACTTTTATACCTAGGCATTTCCCCGGAGCTGGAGACTTCATCTGGAGCTTCCTTGGGTGCAATCGAAGGTGCCACAACTCTCTGATTGAAGCTTCACTTCTCAGAGCCAAGGTATGGACCCCTTCTTCCTCCCGAGCTTCCAGCGATTCTCTATTTTGCTTGGCTTAATTTCATAGCATATAAACCGTATGGATGTGTTCGTCTCCTCAAGACGAATCCATAGAGTCTAAGAACACAAAAATCTGTTGAGAAATGAGAGAGATCTTAGGATTTTAGTGTGGACGGCTCGCGAAACACACCAGTCGTAGACGATGACCAGGCACCGTCCGATCGCGCGTGTATCAAATGGACGGTTCAGATTGCTCCAGATCGAAGGATGGAGCTAGACCGCGGGGTGCGTGGCATCGAGTCAGATGACGGCGTAGAATGGGAGTGCGCCGCGTGGGCTTTCGTATCCGCCGAGGTTGAGTCAGCGCCGAGCTGGATAAGTGCATATATAGGCTATTTTCTATTTATTTAAATACCCAGAAATTGAAAAATCCATAACTTTGCATAGAAAAATTAGAAAAATAAACTAAAGATACCCTCTTGCTCAGTGAATAGAGGAGAATAATGTGGAAAAAGAATTGAGTCATTTTGTTGAGTATTTTATTTTTAATTAATTATTTACTCATTTCAATGTTTTAATTCTCCATTTGCATAGAAAATTCACCATGGCATGAGACCATAGGGCTTTTGTAGCTTCTGATCTTTGGAACATTCCCTGACTTTTCCAAGGTCAGAGACCACCTCTTTGGCAAGTTATTGATTTTCAAAATTTTTGTGCCTGTTTTGATATTTTAATTCTAGTAATTAGCATGTTTCTTAGAAAATTCTAGGAAAATTTGGGGAAGTATCTTGGGACCGGAGGACCCTAGGGAAATTATGGTTTGAGTTAATTCATTAAGAAAACCCTAATTGGCCTAAACACTTAAAATTGAATTTTAATTAATTTAGGTTAACCATACGTCAAAATCACTTGAAAATAATTCTCCATTGATCTTTAGGGTCAGAAGAGTCTCACATAAAAATTTGAAACCAATTGGGGGTGATTAGACCCACTAAATGGACTAAATAAGTTATATGACCAAAATTAAACTTTAAAAATTCTTAACTCCAAAAATACATTTCAAAAATTCACCAAAATGGTTTTGGGGCTTCTCTGATGTTAGGGGAGTCTAGAAAAATTAAAATTAAAATTTTCTAAAAATCTTCAATTTTAACCATATTTTCAATATTTTAATAATTAAAAAAATAATAAAAATAAAAAAAAATATTAAAAATCATAAAAATGTCATATTTTTTCTCCTAATCACTTAGGAACAAACTAAATATTTTTCTCAATTCTCTAGGTTAAGATATTGAATTTTAAAGGCTTAAAACATTTTTTAATATTAAAAAATGAATTTCCTTACATTTTCACTAAATTAATTCTAATAAATCAAAGGAAAAATCAGAAAAATATAAAATTTATTTCTCTGAACTTCTTAAGGTTAGAGAGAATTATTAAAAATATAAAATTCATTTTTCAACTTTAATTTTATTTTATAATTAATTAACATTCCAAAATTCAAAATAATTATAATAGATAAAAATATAATTTGAAAATCACCAAAATTGGTCTAAGTGGTCCTTTGGTCAATAAGGACATCCCATAATTTTCTTAACGATAGAAGCCTTACCTTGGTCATGTTGTTGAATTTCCGTTGAAAATCCTTATTTTTTCATTAAGATAATTATATAAATTAAATTAAATTCAGAAAAATCACATTTTCTCCTCTAGTGTCTTAATTGACATGTGAGTGAAGTGACATAAAAATTTCAAGCTCATTTGACCTCAATTTGATGAGTTATGAAATAATTAGGCTTAAAAGAGCATAATGGTAATTAAGAATTTTTACCCCTAATTAAAACTTTAGGTTTAATCAAAATGGAGGGTAAAAAATCTGATCTTAATTTTCTCTTAGATGATTGAAATTTTGGGAAATTAAAGGGTAGGAACCCATTAATCATTTTTAATAATCAAAAAGAAAAATGAAACCTTAATTAATTAAATAATTTAAATTTTGGAAGATTAATTGAAATTTGAATTATTAATCTCAGAAATATTGAAAAGATTTTTAAGATTCGTCCTAAGCACTTTCTCAATATGATGAGATGTTTTAGAAGAACAATTGAACTTAATTGTTCTTTGATGAAGAAAATCATCCTTGACAAAACACAAGAACCTAGACGTCATAAGAATCGACTACCTATAGGATTAGGACTTTAGTAGACAACCAGAACCTTCACTTAGCTTTACTTAGATATTTTTCTTGAAAATTTTATAAATGCCTTAACATGTGCTTTAAGTGTAGCTTGGAATGAATGGAAGACCCTCCAAGTACGCTTTTATTTTATTGCAAGTTACTTACATGTACTGCGCTTTACTTTTCTTACATGAAGACTAAAACCTTTAGGATAGCCACAAAACTGAAACCCAAAACTAAAGTAAAAGTCACAACAAGATAAAATTCACCGCCACAACATTCAAAATATAAAACAACTCAAAATTTAATCACAAACATAACAACAAAACTACAACTATAACAAAATTAAAACGTCTTATTGGATGATCAGGAATACCTCGGATGATGTAACTTACGTGTTGCTAATGAGATTTCTTATGGTCTAAATGAAAGTGTGGAACTCATTCAGTTGAGTTTAGCAAATTCATCTGGACTAAGTGAATCCGATAAAAATAACGGTGCCGAAATGATGGAACCATGGGATCTTAACCGGTGTTGTTATAATCAACTTTAAGATTCCCTTAATAAAACATTAAAGACATTTGGACTTTAAAAATTTTCTAAACCAAAACACTTCTCTCATCTCCTGATTGCCACTTTCTAAAACTAAACCTCTGCAAAAATAAGGAGCTTGGAGCATAGTGGGCAGCATGGCCATCGTCGTCAGCGAAACTCGGGTCTACTTCAGCAAAAACCTTCTTTAGCATTAAATAACCAAGTCATAGGATTTCAAGGTAGTTTTCCTAGTGCAACATAAATCCTTAACCTTTTCGTTAGGCATTTGCATAATCATTTTATGCAAATTAAGTCCTAACTGGTCTTAGGATTCCGATTTAGTTGTTTGGTACGACATAAACCCTCACACCTTCAAGGCTACTTGTGTGATTATATCATAAAAATATAAGTCCTAATTAACTAAAATTGACAGGATTGCAACATTAAATAATATTCCCAAATTGAAGCAAAAAAATAGGATAGTTTGGGAAGTTGCCAAGATTCTTCTTGGATCCTCAACTTCTCCTACTTCTTTTTCTTTGGACTCCTAAAATTAATTGTTCCAAATTTGAGCTAATCCATTTTGAAATTTCCAAAATCCAATACTTTGAAAACCTTAAACTTTGAAATTCTTGAGAGAAAAATCACTGATCATTATCGAGAGTTTTCTTAAGTGATTCCCGTCACTTAGGATGTAATTAACTATAGGGGCATGCCCTTATAGGGAACTTTAAGAACCCAGGTAATATAAACCCTGCTTAATTTCTTTATATTAAGCAGAGGAACTTGTCGACTTATAAAATTTGTTCGCAGACCAAACAGATGTCACAAATCTTCTTGTTTATTTAAGCGAGCCCCATCATCAAGCAGTGTGTCTATTCTTCGGAATAAATACATGGTTTGTGGTGCGGTGCTCGTTTATATAAACTATTTGGGATATGAGATCGGTTTAATTTCACATCTTATAATTTTTAAAATTTAAAATCATTTTCAAAATCAAATGTTTCTTTCTAAATTATATATATTTAAATTAAATCCTAAAAATATGCCGACATCCCTCCCCTAGTTCCCAAATAAAGAGATATTCAGCCTTGTTCCTCATCATTAGCATGTTGACCCAGGTCTTGGAGTCCTCCACCTTTCTAGTAACAATTGAAGGATGCAAATCTTTACAAATTTTCCCATACATATACTCAGCCTACATGGAATCTTGTTGTCTAAACTTGAACCAAAGCTTGCAGAAATTCACATTGTTTAACTGTTGTAGACTTTTAAAACCCAACCCTCCAGCAGTAACTGGTTTGCAAAGCTTCAGCCAACTAGTCCAATGCAGTTGCTTCCTTTGTGCAATCCAAACTTCTCTCCAAAAGCCGTTGAGTGTACTTGGTTATAGTAATGGTTTTCATAATGTAGGATGGAAATGTGGTAAGAATACTTTTAAGTAAAGTGATTCTTCACCCATTACAAAGAAAAGAGTTGGTCCAACAAGTCAGTTACTGGTTGATTTTCTCAAAAGTTTCCCTAAACTGGGTTTGTTTCACTCTGCCTTTAGTAAGTTGCACACATAAATACTTGAGAGGGAGAGAACAAGAAGTGAAACCTATGAATTTAGTAATCCATTGTTTAATTCTCGTTTGACAACATTACTGAACAATATTTGGCTTTTATTATGATTGAGCTTCATTCCTGATGTTTGAAAATTTTGTAAATAGATTTGCATAGCTTTGGTAGCTATTTTAGTGGCTATGGAGAAGATGATGATATTATCAACATATGCCAAGTGACAAATATGAAATGTGTACCTGTGTCTAAATCAAGAGGATGAAGAATTATTGATAGTATGATTGAGGAGCTTGGAAAAATAGTCAAATGCAAGAATGAAAATGGTAGGAGATAATGGTTTTCCTTGCTTGATGCCTCTAGTAAAACTGAAGTTACAATGAGCTTGACCACTGATGCGATGCAACTTTATATATGCTTTAAAATACAAGAATTTGATACCACTTTTTAGAATATTTAATTTCCAGCAAATGACTTCAAAAACTTGATGTGTGAGGTTTAATTTTATAATTTTATATTTAGATTTTATTATTGTAAAAGTCACAATTTTAAACGTAAGTATACATATCGTTCAAGTAATACAGGGCTCTAGTGGAGTCCTGGTTATCGATCCCACAGGGATAATGAATTTATAAAAAGTAAGAAATATAGGTAATATTTTGAAATTTTCAAATGCAATTTATATATACTTTTTTTATATATTCAAATTTAATTGACTAATAATTTTTACTAAAAGCAAGTAAGCAATAAGCAGTAAAGTAAAGTAAGCAGTAATTAAAATTCAATGCAAGTATAAAAACGACTTTCTCCTTTTTCAACTAATCCAAGAATTATAGAGTAATTACCTTTTGTAAGGAATAAAGATTATGGTATTGTGCCAAATAGAAGCATTCCTATTCTTTAACCTTTGGTCCAGGTGCAAAGAACATTGACTAATCTATAGATAGGCTTAGGATATTTTATTAGTTGAATGAGTTAATCTAGGCTCACACTACTAGATGACCAAGGGTGGTTATGGTCTGCCTTAACAGTGACCCGTTACCTTTCTATAAACCAAATTATTAGAGTTTAGTCTGTCACTCTAAAAACTAATTAATTTTACGCCCAATATATATTATCTTCCTATTTATTTGCACTTCACCTTAAACAATCCGCGTATAGCCTGCGATTACTTAAGGATTCATGTGATATCTACTAGTTAAGAATTTATCTCTGGATAGGTCTCAAAATTCTTCAATATGTTTTAACAAATTAAATGGTCAATTTAAAAAGTAAACTAAGATCATGTATTAATATCATTACAATGTTTTAAAATATTTTATATTTAATTCTCCTACAAAATTTAATTAATTTATAATTTTTTCATAGTTGAATGGAGAAAGATAACTAACTACTTAGAACAATTTGAAATAATACAACAAAATATATTTATAAAAATTTGAACCAAAGTACAAATACTTATTTGAAGTGTTCCTTCAAGTGATCCGCTGACTGACTCCAAAGAAATGATGAAAGACTCCAACAGTAATAACACACAATAAACACTCGAAATAAACTCACTAGATACAAAATAATGTTCCCCCTAAGTATGGAAGAGATTAAATAAAACTAGAGATGAGAGAGAAGATGCTAAAATGGGTTTATGTACTAAGAGGGGGGGGGGATTTTGGTTCGATTTTCTCTGTAGAAATGGCTCCTATTTATAGAGCTCTGAATTTGACCAGGGGTTGCTTAAGGCACCTCTTTAAAATTCGTCCAAATTCAATGTATCTTCTAGAAGGTAACTGTCGCGCCTAGGCGCCGGGATCTGGCGCCTAGGCACTGGACTCTGTGACCAGGTCATTTGCACCTTTTCACTTAGGGTCGCACATCTTCAAGATCCAAACCATTTCCTTGTGTCCAAACACATTGTATCACATGTCCTATATATTAGGAGTAACTTCCAGTCTTCTAGAAGCTCCAATAACCGCTTAACACCGTCAAAATAACTGCCTAAAGTTATCAAAAAAAACTTGACAGCGTCTGTATCTAACTAGCGCTTAGGCGCCAGATTCTGGAGCCTAAGCGCCAAGCTAATAATTCCAAAATTTTGCTCCATATGCTCCATTTTTGCTCCTTTTTGCTTCTTTTTTTTCTTGGACTCTTTTTAAGTCATCTACATCCAAAAATATGAATATACCTTTCATTAAAGCATAATATCCTTAAGAATTGAATCATAAATAAGGCATAAAAATGGGTATTTTTTAGGTAGATCAAACTCTCCCAAACTTAAACGTTACTTGTCCTCAAGTAACCTTTTTAATTACATAAAATAAATAAAAATTGGAATGAAGTTAAAATATTTAAGATTACTTATAATTTTTTGTTTTATAAATGCTTTAGAAAATCATTAACCAAATTTCACTAATTAAGTTTAATTTTAAGAATTTAAGAATATTTAACTACCAAATCACAAGACTTCCAATTTTCATTTATTTGAAGAATAATTGTAGTTTATCATATCAAGGTCAAATAGAATATTTTCAAGAAAAATATTTTCATGAAATATTTTTCTAATAAAAATATATGTACATAGAAATTAAGTTAAAAATGTAATCAGTTTTCTCCCTATAAGATAATTCAAGTGAAACCAATTTTTTTATTAGGGATTTCCTCAAGCTTCTCCTCACTCTTTTTTTTTCAAGATTTTTTTCATTCCCCCCTTTTTTTTAAGTTAGGATTACTATTTTTGGATAACCTGTTAATGATTTTGAACTTCACTTTAACTTATTTTCAAAAACTTATACATTCTTACTTAATGAATATTGCATTAATAATTTATTATTTTTCAAATCTTATTTCAATCTTTTCTTTTTTCAAGCAATAATCTTGATTCCTTAGTATTTCAAAAATACAATTCTCTATACTATAAATAGAAAAAATTTAATCTTATTATTCTTTAAGTTAAATAATTCTATTCTTAAAATCAATCAAAATTTTTGAAATTTTAGTTAAGTTTACTAAATTATTTATAAATTCAAAAATTTAGGTAATCTTAAACAGATTTTTCATTCCTTATGTTATGTTAATATATTTTTAAAGAAAATATTAGTTCATTAAGGACAAATAATATTTAAATTTGATAAATATTTTCCCTTTCCCCCAAACTTCAGCTTTAGTATAAATATGAATCATGAAATTTTCTAAGGCATGAGAGAAAGAAATAATCAGGAATTAATCTAATTACAATAATGATGTAGTAAGGAAAAAATAACTTTTACTTCTACACATGCTTCAATATGAATATAACAAAAATGATTAAGCATATATAGAAAAGTTTTGTAGAGCAGGAGTTAATTTTTAAAACTAAATCCTTTTTTTATATAAATTTTTTATTTTTTTGAACATGCAAATTTACTAACTATTCATGAACACTAAACCGTAGGATGAAACAAAAATAAACTTTTATAAAAATTCATTCACATTTCATTCTTAAACACACATCAGATACTCTAAAAACAGTTTTAACATAAAAAGTTCACAATAACACTAACAAATAACATCACAAAAAACATTACTAGAAACAAGAAAATATACTGAAAACACAATCAACAATCTCTAGAGATAAGTCAAGCTACTAATCACTGTCTATAGCTTCATCATCGTCATCACCAAAAGAAAACTCCATATCCTTAGGATCAACATATGATGAAAATCTAGGACAAGTAGGGAACTGAACATCGTGCTCACCCTTCAGAAATCTTACTAAAGACTCTGAATACTCAGCATTGTAATCACTCTTTCTTTGTGTATACTCATAAAGATGATCAATCTTCTTGTCTATCGTATCTACTCTGCAGTGAGTTAAGAATAACTCATGCTGCTGCTCTATAAACTGATCATGCATGGTTTCCCAAAAAGTAGATGATGGCTCAGCAGAATTAGATGGTCTAGAAGTAGAAGCTCTACCTGAAGTAGGTAATGAACCAACAGGTGCAGTAGAACTCTTACCTCATAGTCGACCATAAATGCTGACACTTTCTTTTCCTATAGGCTTTGTCGACTTGAGCTTTTCCTCGAAAAGCTCAGCAACTACTCCAACACTTTGACATAGAGAATAGACCAGAGATGGAAAACCAAGCCCAATAGAAGTGTTAGAACGAGTAGTAGCCTCCATAGAATCATAAATAATGCTCCCTACATCAATAGACTTCCTCTATTGAATGCAGTAGTTGAGGATAGCTCTATCTTTGGTAACTTCGCTTAGATGATTGATGGAAGGAGACGAGCAGAAATAAAGTAGTGCCATACCTTGGAAACACCATTAAGCTTAGAAGATGAAAACTTTATCCTTTTTCCGTTCCGAATCTTCCAAGCTCCAGTACTATCAGTCAGGTAGGCAATGATCATATCCAAATATTTCTCAGATAGAGATAATCCTGAGTAATAACACTCTATGTTTGGTGGCAGACCATAGAAAATGTTGATGCGTTCAGGAGTGAATCCTACTCCAACTCCTTGAACGAAAATCTCGTATTCTTCCGCATCCACGAAATTAGTATAAAACTCTCTAACAACCGGGATAACGACAACAGTAGTGAAATAGCAGAATCGTTGCCAGTTGAGCGCAAGGATTGTCTCCTCAATTCTTCCTTCAGGATTATAAAAAATTTGCTTCGAGATAAATTTCTGAGTCATAGCAAAATCATTGTATCAGAAGTGTGCAGAAACAGTGACGAGCTTGCTACGATTAAAATTTTCTCGTTCCTTTCCTCACTTAGATTTGGGTGCCATCTAAACGTGAAAAAAACACGAAATAAATTCAACGGATCTAGGAAAATAAACTAATTTAAGCTTTTTAAATTTGAAAAAGCTTAAAAATTCATGGATTTAACCATAAAAAAATCAAAATTTTTCTCAAAATTTTAGTTTTTCTTAATGAGAGCAAAATCCATGGTGAAAATAAAAAATAATGAGTTTAGAATGTAGATCTGACCTCGAGATGAAGAAATCGGGTGATTTTAAGCTCAAAAACTTGAAAATCCGGCTCTAAATGGGATCTCTAGGTGGTATTTTCACGAAAAACAGTGGAGAAGGAAGCTTAGCGTAAAAATTGGCGTGGGGGCGGGGGGGGGGGACGGGGGGTTAAGAAGATGAGTTTTCGGGTTCAGGCCTAACCGGCGCCTAGGCGCCAAACTCACCTTTCTAAAAATTTGATTTAAATTAAATATTTTTCACCAAATCTTATCAAATTTGACTCCTAATTACTCTTATGAGAGTATTAATCCATTTTATAACCTCCACATATTTTCACAATCAATTTAAAATGATAGTTTAGATCCACAAAAACGTATCCAAATTCTTCAATTCTAAATCCTAATATCCATTCCAAATTCAATAACTTTCAGTACAAGACTGTACCAAGGTTCATCATTTTATAAATAACATAACCAACAACATATTCATAGCAAACATTCAAATCTAACAACTCACATTGAACAATTAAGCAAACACACAAATTAGATATTCAACACACTAACACAAGACTCGAACACACCTAAAACACATATAGGATCTATTTAACACTGATCTTCAATTACCATCTTTTTCGCAATGAAGTTCGCTAGGACCGAAGGGATAGAACACCAACGCCCTTAAAAATTACAAAGCCGTCTTTTCATCGATCCACTTGTTCTTCGCATAAATTTCTACTTAAGCGTCATGATAGGTAGCCATATGATCAGATTGAAGTTTGGTTTGCCATTCCAAGTGTTCGTATTGGTGGACCATCTCATACAGATGATTACTAATACTTTGAAGTTCCACTTCAATCTTATCCATTCGACTAAACATTTTATCCAGACTAACAAGAATAAAACCATTAAAATAAGGCTGGGGATCTTTAGGAGATTTGTCTCTTACCTCATTTCCATGATTTCCTCTATCCATTGCCTCTAAATCCATCCTAAATCTTCCAAAATGGATTGCTCTGGTCGAAATTAGTGTTTCTATGGGATTGAGGACAAAAATAGGATATATATAAAGAGATTTCATGTGAAAAACTGAAGAATTTCAGTTTTTCAACAATATGTAACCGAGGCAGGCGCCAGATCATCGATACACAGGTTATTCTGGCGCTTAGGCGCCAACTTTTGGCACCTAGGCATCGGAACCTTGATCAACTCTGATTAGCATATCGCCAAATTTTGCACAGTTTCAGTCGTAAAAATAGGTCTAATAAACAAATATGATCAACACACAAACAAAATTATGAAAAATTCAAATCACAAACAATCATAAACGAAGGTTAACTTGATCTCCTTTTTACTCATATTTGACATGGAGTGGTCCAAGTCTAATTTCTATATACTTTAAGAAAATGTTTAGCTTAAGCCAATACAGACTTGTTAGCCTTCTATTTCCAGAATTTATATATAAATTCAATCAAGACCAAGGCATAACCTTATAGCAATAAATAAACTCAAACTAATAAATATGGGTTGCCTCCCACAAAATGCTTGGTTTAACGTCGTCAACCCAACCTAATTAATTAAATTAATCGGGTAGACTCAGCTCATAAGCCTCTTTGTAATTTAATTTTATTTCTCCCATATAAGGCTTCAGTCTTAATTGTTAACTTTAAATACTTTTCCAGTTTTGAGATCTTTAATATCCATAGCTCCATAAAGGTATACTTTCTCAATTATAAATGGTCCCATCCATTTAGATTTTAATTTTCCAGGAAAAAGTTTTAAACGAGCATTAAATAATAATACTTTTTGTCCAGGCTCGAATATTTTCCTTGAAATCATTTTGTCATGCAATTTCTTCATTCTTTCCTTATAAATTCTTGCATTTTCATAAGACTCATTTCTCATCTCTTCCATTTCATTCAGTTGTAATAATCATTTTTCTCCTGCAGTATTCAAATTATAATTGAACTCCTTTATCGCCCAATAAGCTTTATGCTCCAGTTCAACAGGTAAGTGATAATGTTTACCATAAATTAATCGATAAGGTGACATTCTGATAGGTGTTCACAAGCTGTTCTATAAGCCCATGATGCGGAATCAAGTCTATCAACCCAGTCAGTTCTTTTAGGATTAACAGTCTTTTCCAATATTCTTTTAATTTCCTTGTTTGACACTTCAACCATTCCACTTATTTGAGGATGATAAGTGGTTGCAATTCTATGTTTAATTCTGAATTTTTCCAGCAATGATTGAATTCTTATATTTCTGAAATGACTTCCTCCATCTGTGATAATTATCCTTGGCATTCCAAATCTTGTAAAATTCACTTTCTTTAAAAATTTCAAAACACTTTTGGAATCATAGTTAGGTAAAGCTACAGCTTCGATCCACTTTGAAACATAATCAACTGCTAATAAAATATAAATCTTTTCAGATGATGGTACTAAAAGTCCCATAAAGTCTAAAACACATACATCAAAAATTTCAATTTCTAATATAAAGTTTAGAGGCTTTTCATCTTTTCTGGATATATTTCCCATTCTTTAACATCGATCACAAGTTTTCACATAATGTCCAACATCTTTAAATAAAGTATGCCAATAAAATCCAGAATTTAAAATTTTAAATGCAGTTTTATCCACTCCAAAGTGTCCTCCAAATTCAGAATCGTGACCTTTTTAAATAATTGCAAAAGTTTCTTCATAAGGTACACATCTTTGAATCACAGAATCTCTTCCTAATTTAAATAAATGAGGATCTTCCCAAATATATGATTTACAATCATTCTTAAATTTCTTAATATATTTACGATTCATCCCATATGGTAAAATATTGCTAACTAAGTAGTTAGCTATATGATCTATAAAAAAATACCTATTTCTTTATGTTTTATTTCTTATTAATTTCTAAGGATATTATGCTTTAATGAAATGTATTTTTTGTGTTTTTGGATGTAGGTGATGTAAAAATGTCTAAAAAGGAAAAAGGAGCAAAAAGGAGCAAAAATGGAGCAAAATACAAAAGGAATATAAAAATATGGCCTGGCGCCTAGGCGCCAGAAGTTGGCGCTTAAGCGCCAGACTCGATACAAAAACTGTCAAGTTTTTGACAACGTTTGATCAGTTAATTTGACGGAGTGAGCGGTTATTGGACATTCTAGAAGACTGGCAGTTGTTCCTTGATAATAAGACATGTCATACATTGCATTTGGATGCTCCAAAACGGTTTTAATCGCGAAGAGGTGCAAGCCAAATTGAAAAGGCGCGAAGAACTGGACGCGGTGTCCGGCACCTAGGTGCCAGATTCCGGCACCTAGGCGCCAAACCGACCTTCTAAAAGATTCATTAAATGTGGACATGTTTTGAAGAGGTGCCTCAAGGCAACCCTTGAAGCCTATAAATAGGGGTCCATTTCTTCAGAAAACGGGCCCCTCCCATTGTAACCCTTTCTCTTATCCACTTTAGGATCTCTCATCCTTAGAGAGAGAAATTTAGGGCCACTTTTGTTTAGTTTAGTAAGTTTATTTTCAAGTTGTTGCATCTGGAGTTCATTACACTGTGGAGTCAGTAGGAATCAAAAGATGTGTAGATGAAATATTTGAGATAAGTATTTTTATATTTGATTCAAAGTTTATTTATCATGTTTTACTGTTTATTTTCAATGTGTTATGAGTAGTTAGTTTACTTTCTTCCTTCAATTATGAAGAGATAAATAAGATAATATAAAGATTCGTTGGAGAATTGAAATTCAAAATATTTCTGAAACATTGTGATGACATTAATACCTGATCTTACTTTACTTTTTAAATTGGCCATTTAAATTGTTAAAACCTGTTGAAGAGTTTTGAGACCTTGAAGGAGAAGAACTCTTAACTTGTAAATGTCACATGAATCATTGGGTAGTCGAAGGCCATGTGCGGGTTATTCAAGGTGAAGAGCAAATAAATAGGAAGATAAGATTTAAAGGGCGTAGAATTAATAAGTTTTTAGAGTGACAGACTAAATTCTTATAATTTGATTTATAGATTAGGAAAGGGTCACTAGTAGGGCCGACCATAGCCACCCTTGGACATCTAGAAGTGTGAGCTTAGATTAACCCATTCTACTAACAATACATCCGGACCTGTTCGTAAATTAGCCAATTTTCTTTGCGCCTGGATCAAAGGGTAAAGAATAGGAATGCTTCTATTTGGCACAATACCATAAATCAAATTCTCCAATGAATATTAAATTATCTTAAAAATCTTAGATTAATTGAATGGAAGAAAGTTGCTTATTTTATAGTTTTCATAAATCATTTCCTTATTATTGTTTTCTTTATTTGCATCTAGTAAACTAATAGTAATTTATAATTAAATTAAAAGATAAGAAACATATTTATTTTTTTTATTTAGAAAATTTATCACTATAATTCTTCCCTATGGGATCGATACTGGGGCCTTTATTTCAAAGCCCTATATTACTTGAAACAATAAGTATACTTGCGTAGTACCCCTAGTGTGTAAAAATATTTTCTAAATTTATATCATATTGATTTTATACACTAGCTGCTATTTATAAATTGAGTCAAGTTTTTGGCCATCTTTTGAAAGCGAATATTACTGCGTTATTTGCGGTCGGGTCACTTTATCTTCATACCAAGACATTTGTAATCCTTGAATGACATATAATTGCTCATCCGAAAATTTCTCATTTATGTTTTCTTCATAAATCTTCTCATTATTATTTTTGATTCTTGATAAATGATCTACAAATTTGTTGTCAGTTCCTCTTCTGTTCACAATTTCAAAATCAAACTTTGTAAAAGTAAAACCCATCTGATTAATCTAGGTTTAGCATCCTTTTTAGATATTAAATACTTAATAGCGGAATGATCAGTGTGCACGATACATTTTGTTCTAAGAAGATATGGTCTAAATTTATCAATGGCATATACTATTGCTAAAAGCTCTTTTTCAGTAGTAGTGTAATTTATTTAAGTTTCATTAAGAGTTTTTCTAGCATAGTATATAACTTCGAAAATCTTCTCATATTTTTGTCCTAATACAGCTCCGATTGCATAATCACTTGCATCACACATTAATTCAAAAGGTTTATTCCAATCAGGTGCAACAATGATAGGTGCAGTGATTAATTTCTCTTTCAAAATATTGAACGCATTTAGAAAATCTTCATTAAATTCAAATTTAGCTTCTTTTTCCAATAAATGGCAAAGAGGTTTAGCAATTTTAGAAAAATTCTTTATTTATCTCCTATAAAATCCAGCATGACCCAGAAAACTTCTTACATCAGTAACAATAGTAGGTGGTTGCAGTTCAACAATAATTTTCACTTTTGCTTGATCAACTCCCATCTCTATTTGTAAAACTTTATGTCCAAGTACAATGCCTTTTGTGACCATAAATTGACATTTTTCCCAGTTTAGAACTAAATTTGTTTCTTCACATCTCTTCAAAACTTTCGTTATATTTTCCAAGAAAGATTCAAAAGAAGTTCCAAAAACTGAAAAATTGTCCATGAATACTTCAATTCCTTTATCAATCAAATCACAAAATATTGACGTCATACATCTTTGAAAAGTTGCAGGTGCATTGCATAAACCAAAAGACATTCTTCTAAAGGCAAATGTTCCATAAGGACTTGTAAATGTTGTCTTTTCTTGATCCTCAGGAGCAACAAATAATTGATGATAACCAGAATATCCATCCAAAAAATAGAAATATGAGTGTCCAGCTAGTTTATCCAGCATTTGATCTAAGAAAGGTAAAGGAAAATGATCCTTTCTAGTAGCGTTGTTTAATTTTTGATAATCAATGCAAATTTGCCATCCAGTAACTTTTCTTGTTCAGATTAATTCATTTTTTTCATTAACAATGACATTTACTCCTCCTTTCTTCGAAACACATTGAATAGGACTTACCAATTGGCTATCCGAAATAGGATAAATAATTATAACATCTAACCATTTCAAAATCTCTTTCTTAACAATCTCTTTCATAATTGGATTTAATCTTCTTTGGGGTTCAATAGTGGGTTTACAATTTTCTTCCATTAAAATCCTATGCATACAGATTAAAGCGCTTATTCCTTTTATATCTGCACTAGTCCAACCAAAAGCTTTCTTATAATTCTTCAGAACTCCTATTAATTTTTTTTCTTGATCTTTGCTTAATTCTGAAGATATAATTATAGGTAAAGTTAATGAATCTCCAAGAAATGCATACTTTAAACGTGCATGTAGCATTTTTAATTCTAGTTCAGGGCCTTTTTCAATTGAGGGTAAAAGTATATCATTTTTAGTTGTGTCTAAAATTTCCTAATTTTCATGAATATAATGAGTTTCTTCAGATAAATTTTCTTCATTTAATGACTCATTATATAACATAGATTCTTTATCTTTATCATCAGAAATGACCTTACATTTTTATATAATCAAAAATATCCATTCGATAGCATTTTTGATTTTCAGGATACCTCATTGATTTCAGAAAATTGAATGTTATCTCTTGATCATTAACTCTCATCGTTAATTCTTCTTTTTGCACAACAATCATAGCTCGACCGGTAGCTAGAAAAGGTCTCCCTAAAATGATAGGTATTTCTTTATCTTCTTCCATATCTAGAACAATGAAATCCACAGGGAAGATAAATTTATCTACCTTAACAAGAACATCCTCTATAACTCCTTTAGGATAAGTGATTGATCGATCAGCTAACTGAAGAGTTACAGTGGTAGGAGAAATCTCTCCTAAATCTAACCTTCGAAAGATTGAAAATGGCATGAGATTAATACTAGTTCCTAAATCACATAAGGCTTTTCCACATAATTTTTCTCCAATAGCATATGGTATAGTGAAACTGCCAGGATCTTTAAGTTTCTGAGGTAACTTTTTCTGAATTATTGCACTACATTCTTCACTTAATGCAACAGTTTAATAAGTTTCAAATTTTCTCTTCTTTCTTAAAATATCCTTCATAAATTTTGCATAGCTTGAGATTTGCTCCAAAGCTTCAGCAAAAGGAATGTTAATGGTAAGTTTCTTAAAAATTTCAAAGAACTTAGAAAATTGATGGTCAAGCTTCTGCTGTTTAAGTCTTTGAGGAAAAGGTGGTGGTGGTCTTTTAACTTCCACTTCAATAGGTACAACAGTCTGATCTTTACTTGGAGAAAGAGCATTTTTAGGTTTTTCAATTTCTTCAACTTCTTTCTCTTTTTCAATCTCATTCCGTGTTTTCTCCTTTAATTCCTTTCGGCTGCTGAGTTGTACAGCTTTTGCTTGTTCATGTTCTTTTCCAGATCCTTTAGGATTAATTTTGACATTGCTAGGCAGTGTTCCTTGAGGTCTGTAATTAATGAAATTAGCGATTTGACCCATATGATTCTCAATATTACAAATAGCAGTGTTTTGACTTTGTAGCTGATTGTTTAGTTGCAAGATCAATTCTTCTACATACAACTTTTCTGCTGATTGTTATAACCAGGAGGATAAGTTGGTCTATAGTTTGAATTTCCTTGATTGTTCTAATTTGGATTAACTTGATATCCATTTCTCCAATTAAAATTAGGATGATTTTTCCAACCAGGATTATAATAATTAGAAAAAGCGTTATTAGTTTTAATAGTTTGCAAAGTTTACATTGTTTGAGAATCATCAAAATTTGCAGAATTATCATTACTTACATGTGATATATTAATAGCAAAATCATCTAATTTCTTAGATATCACAGCCACTTGTGAAGCTAAAATAGAAAAGACTTCATTATCATGAATACTGGCCATTCTTTTAGTATTAACTTTTTCAGAAGGCCATTGAAAATTGTTATTAGCTATTTCTTCAATTAAGGTGTAGGCTTCTTCAAATGTCTTATCCATTAAAGAACCACTAGCAGCATCATTAATAATAGATCTAAGTGATCCAGTAAGTTCATTATAAAATTTTTGAATAATTAACCAATCTGCTAAAGCATGATGAGAAAATTTTCTTAATAATTCTTTAAATCTTTCTCAAGCTTCATAAATTGTTTCTTCATCAAATTGCGTAAATGAAGTAATATCATTTCTCAATTTAGCAGTTTTAGTAGGAGGAAAATATTTAGCAAGGAATTTTTGTGTCATATCTGCCCATGTTTTAATAGAACATGTTGCTAATGAATTAAGCCACATCTTTGCTTTATCTTTTAAGGAAAAAAGGAAAGAGTCTAAGCCTAAAATCATCATCAGAAACATTATTATATTTAAAGGTAGCAAAAGTTTCTAAAAATTAAAAAGATGTAAATTTGGATCCTCATTAGGTGTTCCTCCAAATTGATTGTTTTGAACCATTTGAATAATAGAATGTTTAAGCTCAAAAGAATTAACATCTACAGCTGGAATTTGAATACCAACATAAAGTTCATTAGCTGTAGGGTTTGCATATTCCCTTGATGGTTTATAAATATTTTTTTCATTAATTTCGATTGGATTTTTATTATTATTATGTAAGATAGCCATTTTTTGATGTTTTAAAAATTGTTTTCCTTTTTTAATTCTTTTAATTGTTCTTTCTAATTCAGAATCAAAAGGTAGTAATCCTTCAAATTCAGAACTACGCATAAAAATTTAAAGAAAATATTTTTGTTTTGTTTTGTTTTTGTTTTTATTTTTTTCTCTTTTTACTTTTTATTAAATTATATTCTATCCTCGGCAACGACGCCAAAAACTTGATGTGATGCGACTTTATATATGCTTTTAAAATACAAGAATTTGATACTACTTTTTAGAATATTTAATTTCCAGCAAATGTCTTCAAAAACTTTATGTGTGAGGTTTACTTTTATAATTTTATATTTAGATTTTATTATTGTAAAAGTCACAATTTTAAATGTAAGTATACTTATCTTTCAAGTAATACAGGGCTCTAGTGGAGTCTTGGTTATTGATCCAACAGAGATGGTGAATTTATAAAAAGTAAGAAATATAAGTAATATTTTGAAATTTTCAAATGCAATTTATATATACTTTTTTGTTAGATATTTAAATTTAATTGACTAATAATTTTTACTAAAAGCAAGTAAGAAATAAGCAATAAAGTAAAGTAAGCAGTAATTAAACTTCAATGCAAGTATAAAAATGACTTTCTCCTTTTTCAACTAATCCAAGAATTATAGAGTAATTATCTTTTGTAGGGAATTAAGATTATGGTATTCTGCCAAATAGAAGCATTCCTATTCTGTACCCTTTGGTCCAGATGCAAAGAACATTGACTAATCTATAGATAGGCTCAGGATGTTTTATTATTAGAATGAGTTAATCTAGGCTCACACTACTAGATGTCCAAGGGTGGCTATGGTCTGCCCTACTAGTGATCCGTTACCTTTCTATAAACCAAATTATTAGAATTTAGTCTGTCACTCTAAAAACTAATTAATTTTACTCCCAATAAATATTATCTTCCTATTTATTTGCACTTCACCTTAAACAATCCACGTATAGCCTGCGATTACTTAAGGATTCATGTGATATCTACTAGTGAAGAATTATCTCCGGATAGGTCTCAAAATTCTTCAACAGGTTTTAACAAATTAAATGACCAATTTAAAAAGTAAACTAAGATCAGGTATTAATATCATCACAATGTTTTAAAATATTTTATATTTAATTCTCCTACAAAATTTAATTAATTTATAATCTTTTCATAGTTGAAAGGAGAAAGATAACTAACTACTCAGAACACATTGAAACAACACAACAAAACATATTTATAAAATTTTGAACTAAAGTACAAATACTTATCTGAAGTGTTCCTTCAATTGATCCGCTGACTTCTACTGACTCCAAAGCAATGATGAAAGACTCCAACAGCAATAACACATAATAAACATTCAAAATAAACTCACTAGATACAAAATAAAGTGGCATCCTAAGTATGGAAGAGACTAAATGAAACTAGACATGAGAGAGAAGATGCTAAAATGGGTATGCGTATTAAGGGGGGGGGGGTTGGTGCGATTTTCTCTATAGAATGGGCTCCTATTTATAGAGCTCTGAATTTGACCAGGGGTTGCTTAAGACACCTCTTCAAAATTCATCCAAATTCAATGTATCTTCTAGAAGGTAACCGTCGCGCCTAGGCGCCGGGATCTGGTGCCTAGGCGTCGGACTCCATGACCAGGTCTTTCGCACCTCTTCACTTTGGGTCTCACCTCTTCGCGAATCCAGACTGTTTCCTTGTGTCTAAATACATTGTATCACATGTCCTATATATTAGGAGTAACTTCTAGTCTTCTAGAAGCTCAAATAACTGCTTAACACCGTCAAAATAACTGCTCAAAGTCATGAAAAAAACTTGACAGCGTTTGTATCAAACTGGCGCTTAGGCTTCGGATTCTGGCGCCTAGGCACCAGGCCAATAATTCCAAAATTTTGCTCCATAAGCTCCATTTTTGCTCCTTTTGCCTCATTTTTTCTTCTTTTTCTTTCTTGGACTCTTTTTAAATTATCTACATCCAAAAACATGAAAATACCTTTCATTAAAGCATAATATCCTTAAGAACTGAATCATAAATAAGGCATAAAAATAGGTATTTTTTAGGTAGATCAACCACTCACCAAGATAGAGTTGGAATTAATAGAGAGCCATCTACTAATGAGATTAATCCAATCAGCATAAAAACCCCTTGCCAGCATTACATCCAATATGAAATTCCAACTGATGGTATCATATGCTTTCCTCAAGTCAAGCTTGTAAATGACATTCCCTCCTCTGTATGGTTTGTCTAAATCCTGTATAAGTTCTTGTGCCAAAAGAACATTATTAGAAATATCTATCCCTTTTTGATTTAAATTAATAATGCGAGGAAGGTGAGTTTAGAGTCTAGTAATAATGATTTTGCTAATAATTTTGGAGATGATAGTTGTTAAGCTGATAGGTCTGAAGTGTTCCCAATTAGTCATGCTATTAGCTTTGTGGATGAGCATGATAGTGGCAACAGAGAAATAGCTGGGAGGATCATAACCCTGAAAAAAAGACTGCGCAGCAAGGATTACTTACTTCTTCACAATGTGCCAAGTTTCTTTATAAAATTCTGAAGTAAACCTTCTGGACCAGTAGCCCTATTACAGTGTATAAAATTCAGAGCTTGCTAAATATCCTCCTTCTAAGGAATAAGGGTAAGTTGTAGAGAGTGGGCGCAATCTTTATCATGAGCAAAAAGAACTGAGTTAATGGGAAATCTAGTTGAATTAGTTTGGGTCATCAATGATTGAAAATATGTAATTGCATCAGCAACCTTTTCCTGATCCTATTGAAGCTAAGTACCATCCATGTTATGAATTTTAAGAATCATATTACAAGATCTCCTATTTTTATGTAGGCATGGTAGTATTTAGTAATTCTATCACCCTCCACAAATCTGGATATGGCTACTTTCTGTTTAAGGAAAGTTTCTTAACAAGTAATAGCATAAAGAAGAGGATCATGTGCAATAATCAAGGTGGATTCTAAGTCATCTTTAAAGTCCTTCTTAGCTTTGGTAACCTCTCTTTTAGCATTAGCTAATCTTAAATGAATATCCCCAAATTTTAACCAATTCCACTTCATCAAATGCTCACTTAAAGATAAATGAAGGTTGACAAATTAAACCAAGGATTCTCAAGACCCGGAGGATTCCAAACCTCAGCCACAACCTCTAAGAAGGATGGGTGTGAGGTCCAGGCATTCTGGAATCTGAATGGAAACTTATAACACATAGGAAAGTTAAATATGAATATAAGGAAGGGTCTATGGTCAGTTCCAACCATAGCCAAATGTGTTATCTTGGTAAGCTGGAAAGTGTTCATCCAGCTAGTGTTAGCAAAGAACCTCGTATATATATATATATATATATATATATATATATATATATATATATATATTTATTTATTTATATGTATATATATATATATATATATATATATATATATATATTAACGGAAAGGAAAATTTCATTTAATTAAAAGAGTTACATACATCTAATGTAGGGGAGATCATTGAGATCTCCAAAAAGTAAAGGCTTAAGAGGCACAAAAGGTGTGACGAGAAAAGAAATAGTACTAGTGGATGTAGCATGTTTGGCCAACCAGTTAGCTGGTTGGTTACCTTCTCTAAATATATGAGTCCATTTTAAAGTGAAGGTGCCGGAGATATGGAGAACTTTTCTGAACAGGTATACCAACTGCCAGGGAGGGGAGGAGAGACCTTGTGAAATGTTGACCAATGGCTTTGAATCAGATTCAATCCAGACAAAATGGTATTTAAGTGCTTTAGCAGTAATTAATGCCCAATAAGCAGCTTGCATCTCAGAATCCAGAGCTGAAACTGAAATAATGGGTATATTGAAGCACCACAATAATTGACCCAGAGAATTCCTACACATAGTTCCAATACCAGCAGATGAAGGGGTGTAGCTACCATCAATATTGATTTTTATCCATGGCAAGGAAGGAGAGGACCATTTCGGCAAAGCGAGGTTTGCTTTTAGATGGGACTTCTAACGATGAATGCTTATCGATGAAGCTACAACAGTTAGCCACAATTTGATTGATAAAACAAAGTTTGCTATCAAACTTGGCCCGATTTCTTGCCATCCATATGAACCAAAAGATAACCATAGGAACATGATACCATTTTTCATTTTTCCAGTCCTCCCAGCAAGCCTCCACAAAAACCCAATTATATTTGAGGTGAGATAAATTGAGATGTATTAGTACAGCCTTCCATACCTGATTAGTAACTTCACAGCTTAAGAAAAGATGAGAGACAGATTCTTCATGAGATTGGCATAACCAACATTTAGAGGCAGTTCTTAAACCTTTTAGCTTCAGAATGTCATCTAATGGGAGGTATTTATGAAACAGTCGCCAGCAAAAATAAGACATTGATGGAGATAACAGCCTTGTCCAGATTTTCTCCCCCCAACTAGTGTCAGGCCAGTGATTGAAGGAGCTATAGATCATCTTGTTTAAGGATTGATTGGTAGATTGTTTCAAAACAATCCTGTCTGGCTTAGTTGAATCAATTGGTATAAGAAGTATCTGCTGCACACTCTCCTCATCCAACACTTCTCTAATTAAGTTGGTATTCCATTGGTCTTCAATCCAGAAATCTGATACTGTTAGTTGTGTGTTAAATGCAGCGGGGAAGGTTAATGGGTTATCAATAGTCCGATTATCATAGTAGAAATTAATTTTCCCCTTGCCAACTTCCCAGCAAAAAAACTGGTTAGCAACTCTAATTTTCAGCAAATGTTTCCAATGTTTGGAATCCCCTATTTTGGGCAAAACAACATTTGGATGGGACTTCCAACAGTACTTGTTCTTTAAGTAAGTAGCCCACATAGTATCTTGTTTTCTAAACTTAATCCATTGTTTACAGTAAAACAATTGGCTCATTTGTTGGATGCATTTGAAACCCAAAACTCCAGCCTTGATAGGTTTGCAAACTTTATTCCACATAGTCCAGTGGGGTTGCTTTGATTGACCCTCCCATAGGAATTTGTTGAAAAGTGTTTCAATCATTTTCTGGGTGCTTCTCTTCATCCTTACCATTTACAAATTGTAGAGAGGGAAAGTTGCTAAAATACTCTTCGACGAAGGTAAACCTACCTCCATTAGACAAGAATGTATTAGTCCAACAATTTAATGTTGAAGTAATTTTCTGGACAACCTCATCATATTGGGACTGTTTTCTCCTTCCTTTCATTAACTGCATACTTAAGTACTTTAGTGGAAGATCAGCTATAGAGATGCCAGTTACCTCCTTCAGCCACTGTAGATGTTTAAAGCCTTTACCAGCTAAGAATTGACACTTCTTGTGATTAAGTTCCAGCCCAGCTGTCATGGCTAAATGATTAGTTAATTGCAAGGTTTTCCCGATAGCCTATTTGCACCCATTGGTGAAGATGATTATATCATCAGCATAGGCCAAATGACTGATGAATTGAGATGATCCATGTTTAAAGTTGAGATAAGGGTAGTGAAGATATGCAGCATTTAGAATTTTGGAAAAATAGTCAAATGCTAAAATAAATATAGTAGGGGAAAGTGGATCCCCTTGTTTTAATCCCCTACCTGCTTGAAAAAATCCACAGCTGCTACCATTGACAAGAATGCTATAATAAGCATTAGATAGCCATCTCTGTATTAAATGGAAGAAAGAAGAATTGAAGCATGGAGCTTTAAGTACCATATCAATAAAGTGCCAGCTAATAGTATCATAAGCTTTTTTGAGATCCAGTTTTAAGATTAAATTTTGTCCCCTACACCTTTTATCAAGATCTAGTAACATCTCCTGTGCAAGCAAGCAATTGTCAACAATAGATCTACCTTGTACAAATGCAGATTGGTTAGGGCTGATTATATGATTAAGATGTGGTTGTGATCTTCCAACAATTATCTTGCTGATTAGTTTAGAGAGTGTGGAGGTTAGGTGATAGGTCGAAATCGGCCAGTTTGGTTTTATGATTATCCTTGGGGATCAGAGCAATACTAACAGCAGCAAAGTATTTAGGTAAATTAGTCCTTAAGAAGAAAGATTGAACAGCCTTAATGATGTCATTGCCCACAATGTCCCATGCTTTGAGGTAAAAATTTGAAGTGAAGCCATCAGGACTAGCTGTCCTATTCCCATCAATATTCTTTAAGGCATTCTGAATTTCCTTGGCATCGGGAATAAAAGTCGGATTAAGCTGATTGACATAATTATAGTTTTCGGAAAAAACTTCTTCAAACGAAGCCGGGAAGGGTTGGGTTGTGAAGCAAACAATTCGTCGAAAGTGCTTGAAGAGCACTATTTGAAATATGTGTAGGGTCTGTAACCCAATTTCTTGTTGAATCCTTTATTCTGAGAATAACATTTATTTTCCTCCTGTGTTTGATCATAGCATGGAAATACTTAGTGTTTCTATCCCCAAAAGATACCTTGTAGTAGTAGCTTTTTGTTGCAGAAAATTTTCTTCCCTATCTAAAGCTTGTGCAAGTTGAGAATGAACAATCAACAAATCCGCGCTTCGAGTCTCTCCCAAATCTCGTTGAGCTTCCGATGAATTGGACTTTGGTTTCGGCATCCACGACTTGTTGGAACGCATTACCAAATGTGTGTTTATTCCGAGTGCTCGAAATGAATTGCCAGATTCTTATGAAGTCTCCAAAGTCTGGTAAGTGGATTACTGGTATGACAATCTGGGACCTTCCATGAGCTTTTGACTTCTTCAAGAAAATTGAGATGATCACACCAAATATTTAGGAATCTGAAGGGGGGTGTCCTTTGTAAGGGCTGAAAGAGATCCGAATCAATAGTGGGGAATGATCGAAGTTGATCTATGCGAGATGAAGTACTTGAGTGATAGGAAAAATATTCAACCAGGAATCATTTGCTAGAACTCTATCCGGCCTCTCCATAAGTTTGCCTCTCTGCCAAGTGAAGGGGGATCCAATGAATCCCATATCAAAAAGTCCAGCAGTGGTTATGTTGTGAGAGAACTGCATCATAGTTTGGAGATCTGGGGTTCTGCCTCCCTTTTTTTCACTAGGGTCTCTAATACAATTAAAGTCACCACCCACTATCCAGTTAGAGGGATTGGAAGCACTGATGCTGCAAATTTCAACCCAAAGATGTGATCTGTCAGTGGAAGTACAACCAGCATATACAAAAGTGGCACAACCATAGAATTGATCCAGCCTAAATTGAATGTGTAACAATTGATAATTATCAATAAGAGTAGCGCATTGCAATTCTTTTCTAGTAAATACCCAAATCTTATTATTGCAGTTTGACTAGAAGTGAAAATCAGTGAATCTTTTTGTAATTTTTGAAATATTAGTGTGAACCAATGGTTCTAAAAGAGCAAAGATCCAAAGTTTATAAGTCCTGTTCAAATGTAGCAGCCTGTTGAGGGTGCCAGGACCTGAAACACCCCTAACATTCCAACAAAGAAGATTAATCATGATGGAGTGCCTTACCAGCCCTAGTAAGCCTAGGGGGAGTGGCTGAAGAATGATCCATACCAATGATGTTATCTTGTGATAAATTTTGTAGTTCCATAAGATCTTTCCTCCTTCTCTTACTCTTTTGTTGAGACCATGCTCCATCAGCTTCAATATTCAATCCAGTAAGTACAAGTTGGGCTGACTCACCTGTTATAGGTTCTGAGGGGGGAATGAAGATAGCACCTGTTGTAGGCTCTGTGGGAGTAATAAAGGTACCACCTGCAGCTGAACTATCAGGTAGTGCCTCTACCAAAGTAGGATGGAGTTCTTCAACATTAAGTTGGAATGAAGGACTTATATCAGGGTGGTCTCTAATTTCAATAACTTGATTAGCATATTTCCCAGCAGCTAACAGGTCAAAACTACTTATAGCCCCAACCTTCCCAGGTTCTAGCAAAGGACAAGCAGCTGTAGGTTCAACCTGAACAGGATTTAAGGAAAGAACTGGAGTGTTATGATTGTGCTCTACCTGAGTAGTGGAAGTGTTCTCCATCTTTTTTGTGCCTTTCTTCTCCACATTATATGGTCTGAGTTCAGGTTGAAGTTTGAAGCATTGCTCCATTGTATGACCAAATAGATGACAATGTTTGCAATATAAAGGTTGGTATTCCATTACAATGGGTTGCCAGTACCATCAGCATTGTACTCAAGCCAAACCCCATAAATGTATGGTTGAGTTATATCCCTTTCCACTAAAAATCTTGCATTGGAAATTCTTGTAACATTTGCTTGATGGTATATCAAGTTTTAATGGTCTACCCATAGAATCAGCAATGTCATAGATGATCCTATGATTATTGAATGGATGTTTCAGGTTAGGTAAGCTGAACCAAACAGGAACAATTGGAGGTTCTTTTGTTGGATCAAAATCTAATGTCCATTTCAGTAGTTTCATAGGCTTCCCATCTATCATGATGACCTTTTTAAAGAAAATCTGAGCATAATCCTCCTCCAATGCTAGCTGTAACATGATATGACGACTTTCAAAAACCCTAATCTTCTAACTGCCCACCAGTTTAAAGTCATCAACAGCTTTCCTAAGTATATCTAGTTTGGGATGTCCAAACTGAAACTTTCCCACTAGTGTGAATCGATATGGTTCAGATAACTTTGCCATCTCCTCCTCAGTAAAAATAAGAGCAAGCTTACCTGCCTTCTTGGTACATTTCTGAATGAATTCACACTCTGCCTTACCCTCAATAGCATCATGAAAAACCTGGGGAAACACTAACTTGTCTCCAATGGTGGTGCCTCCTTCTTTTCTCACAATCACTTCAGCAAACGTGCCCCTTCCAACAAAATTAGGATCAACACTAGTGATAGCTGTAGCCATCACCAATGTAACAGTAACTCACAAGAAAATTCAAATAAAAAAGAGTCCGGAAGGGAGAAAACAAAGTTCCCCTCCAAAACCAGAGAAAGACCACAAAGGGGATGCCTTCTTCTTGCTCCCATCTAACTTCCTCCTCTCTGGAAAAGCAGCGCCGCCACCACCTCTGTTAATCAGCTCCATTGAAACCCTAGCAAAGCTCCTACGGCCGTCCCCTCCATTTTTATTATTATATATATATATATATATATATATACATTTATGTATGTATGTATGTATGTATGCATGCATGTGAATATATTTATATATACTATATGCATATGTATGTGCATATATATTTAATATAGTTATTTATGTTCCTGTAAGTAAACTTAAACCCTATGAATAATTCATATAACAATATACTTAGGTCATTTAATATGATATTTCCTTTCTTTCCTTTCTGTGACATCAATTTATGTGTATACCCAAGGGAACTAGTGGAATCTTTGTGATGTAGAATATTGTATTGTGCTTGAAATACATTGAAGTTGTTTAGTTTAGTATATACTATATGTACGACATCAACTTTTCTGCTTAGATAGAAGTATAAAAAAATTATATATTTCAAATTATGTGAGATTTTATAAAAATCAATGGTCGTAATGGGCGACGGACACTAACAAAGATGACGGGTGTTGACCACACTTTTTTGAGGACCTCTTTCCCTCTCTATAGAAGCCTACGACCTGGCCTTATGGTTCCATAGTGACCTTCCTATATAGCTAGAGATGGGACTCAACTGTATAGGACTTCTAGCCAGTCGTGCAATCATTTAGGGTTTTCTGAGGTTGTGCCCAAATCCTTAACCCTTGGCTGAGATGATCGTGGGTCTATAAATCAAAGATGCCTTAGGTTGCTTATGGAATTCAAAACCCTAGAAATTCCCCTATCTACCCATTGAATATACCTAGGATTCTCATTGACCTAGGAAGAGCCCATCAGACAGAGGCTATGTCTATGCCAATGAGGGGGTTCTTACCACATCCCCCTAAAAGGCCCTAGGAAATCCCATGACTCTTAAATTCAAAAGGAAAGGAGTAACTCACCAAAATCAATCCTTGGTCTCAATAAAGCCTTCCCAATGCCATTTAACCATAAAATTGACATGGGCACCAAACATATCAATTTAGCCTTAAGAAATTAAAATATTCAAGTGTCACAAAAATTCAATTGGGCTCAAATCAGCATGAGTCAATTACAGAATAATTAAGTTCATCCTAATAGAGCTTAATTTGGTCCAACGTGATTAAGACCAAAATCCACTTAGAATCAATTTTACACTAGAGAGGCAATATTTATAATTAACTAAATTATTTTATTAGGCTAATTATGAGGGCTCATTAAACCTAAACTTTTGGGCTAAACCTAAACATATTTAGGCTTACCATAAACCCAAAAGCCCAAGACCTCAAGGGGGAGACCATGATCCATCTCCCATGACCCATCCTCTAGAGGTTTGCCATGACACGTATGTCAAAAACATGATCCACCATGACATATGGATGAAATAAAAGATTAAAATAAATTAATTTCAACCTAAATACAAACACTCAAAGACAACCTTTGCACATTTAACCAAAATGCCACCACACGACACTTAGGTCCAACCCACCCAAATCACTTCCTGGTTGGGTCCAACCAAACCATTCTTGAACCCAGCCACCACACCAAAAGCTTCCCTAATCCCCTCACACATTGGGCATGCCACCTTCTTCCTGATTAGAGAAAGGCACCTTTCTCTTTCCTTAACTCATTCTCATTCCTCTACTCATTCTCTGTGAATACACTAGGGATCCTGAAGCTAACTAAAGCTCCCCTCATAGCCTCCCATGACTATAAAAGAGGGAACCTAAGAGCTCTCCATGCACGTTGAACCCTATAGCCAGCACCTAAATCTTCATCCCTCAACGAAAAAAACACTCCCACAAACCAATGCAATGCATGCTTGATGCACTGAAAATATATACGATTTTTACTATCTAATTTTACCCATTTTTGGTGATATTACACTTTAAAGAAAGGTATTTTTCATGATTTGTTGCAGGTATGATGATTTTAGGTGATTGGAGTGAAAAGAAGAAAAAAGAAACGAATCCAGAGCAAAAAGGAGAAAAATGATGGAAAAAGTGTTCTGGCACCGCCGGCGCCCAAATCCAGAGAGCACATAATTAATTGGCATGATAGAGCGCCGCCGGCGCCCGAAGTCTGTTCATTTCAAATTTGAAGAGTTTTGGCGACTTTTTGAAGGGATGCCTATGGAAGCTCTAGGGAATTCATCCCTAATTTATAAATAACTGTTTTAGGATGAAAATGGTGTGCTTCTTCAGTGGTTTTAGAGTAGTTTAGTGAGAGTGAAGTGTTAGGGTTTAGGAGTAGAGAGTGTAGAGTGAGGATTTGACAGGGATTTTTCTCTAAGGAGGGGAGGAGAAGAGGTAAAGTGAGAGATTACTTCTTCCTTTCCATTCTAAAGAGAGAATCAAGTGTTGTAAAGAGGAAGAGAAGAGGATTCAAAGGAACTTCAAGGGAATTGCATAGGGGAAGAGAAAGAGATAAGTTGTATTTTCTTTTGTGGTTTGTATGACTTTTCTTTTATATATAAAATCCATATTTTATTATATCTTCTTCATGAATTCTGAGTAGTTTCCTTGTCTTTCTTCTTGCATAAGAGTTGTGATGATGGATTGATGTGGATTTGATATGCTTTTAATGAGATGAAGAAATTCTGATGATTTTTCATTTAGATCTTAATTTACTTTTGATCTGGCCAATTGAAATATTAAAATATGCTGTTGAACATTAAGTTTGAAAGGATTTAATGTCCTACAACAATAATGAAAGATCCATTTAATTTCCATGGATGAATTGTGTAGTTCATGGGAATTGAGTGCAAATAAATAGGGAAATGTGTTTTGATAGAATTCAATGTGGAGATTTCAGAGTGACAGGATGAAATCCCCAAATTGGTTCTATGATTAGTAACTAAATATCAAAGGTTAGCCTTCAAGTGAAGGGTGAGTGGGAGCTCCGAAGTGAGAGCCGGTATCCTCCCAGCCTAGCCTTAGAATTAGTGACTAAACTTATAATATGTCAATGTTCTTTTCTACTTAAAAGAGGGGGTACTCTTTTAAGGGTAAAGAATCATCTATGCTCCTATTTGGCACAATAATATAAATATTTATTCCATATCAATCCATACATCATTTTCTCCTTGCAAGAGGAAAAATACTTTTCTTATATATCAAAAACCTTTCAAAAACTTAACTTATTGTGTCTATTAGTTAATTTTGTCTTTAAAGTTGTTAGAAGTAATTGTAGTTTAGTTAAATATTACTGTTTTCTGCACAGTGTTAGTAGGAGTTTGTGTTAAAATTTAATTGCTATTTAAATATAGGACTTTAGTGCCATCTTACTTATCTTAGGATCGCTTTCTTAAAACTTTGAACTTCCCCATGGGATCAATAACCAGGACTCCATTAGAGTCTTGTATTACTTGATACGATATGTATACTTGCGTTGAATGCTTGGACTTATCAAAATCATTATATATATAAATTAAGTTCATAAATTCTTGCAATATAAGTCCCATGCATCACGTTTTTGGCGCTGTTGCCGGGGAAGATAACGGAGTTAAGAAAGAAAAAAATAACTAAAAAAAGAAAATCTTTATTTAGTAGTGAGTAATTGTGTGTTTGTTTATCTTTATTATAGTATCTGAGTTTTTTTATGCGTAGTAGCAGATCTACAGGTTTAGTGCCTTACGATTGGAGTTAGAGCGCACTGTCAGAAAAAATAGAAAACAAAAAAAAACAAATTTGAAAATCCTTGCAAAATGGCAAATATTCAAGATAATCAGAGAAATGAAATTGGAAATTTGCTAAGACCTTTAAGAGATTATGCTAACCCAACAACAGATGAAATTCACATAACTATTCAAGATCCTTATGTTGCTGCTAATTCATTTGAACTTAAACCTGCTATTATCCAAATGGTACAAAACAATAAATTTGCTGGAACACCTAATGAAGATCCAAATTTACATCTTGCTAGTTTTTTAGAACTGTGTGCTACTTTTAAATATGATGGAGTGTCTAGTGACGCTGTCAGACTTAGACTTAGGCGTGGTTAAATTCATTAGCACCTGTATTTATTAGAACTTGGGGAGAATTATCTCAAAAGTTTCTATCAAAATATTGCCCTTTATCAAAGACTGCTAAATTAAGAAATGATTTTACATCTTTTTGTCAGTTTGAAGGAGAGTCAATATATGAAGCTTGGGAGAGATTTAAAGATCTTCTTAGGAAATGCCCACATCATGCTTTACCAAATTGGATAATAATTCAAACATTTTATAATAGATTAGTGGGATCATTGAGATCTATTATAGATGCTGCTGCTGGTAGATCATTAATGTCAAAACCTTTTGATGAAGCATACACATTAATTGAATAAATGGCTACTAATAATTTTTAAGGGTAAATCCTAAGAGAGTTGCTAGTGTTCATGATTCAGATATGATGACTATGGTAGTTTCTCAGATTGTAGACCTTTCAAAGAAAATAGATGAATATGGAATGAATTATTCTCAACCACCTCATGTGTTAGAGGAAAATTCATTTGGACAGATAACAGAATCTCAAACACCTTACGAGACCTTAAATGCTATTAATAAACCTAACAATCCTTATTTGAATTATTATAATCTTAGTTGGAAGAATCACCTAAACTTCAATTGGAATAATAATAATGCTAATGTTAACACACATTGGGCTAACAATTCTATGAATCTAATTAGAAATTCAAACAATCAAGGAAATTCTAATTTTAGACCATCTTATCCCCCTGGATTTAATAGTAACCCACAATTTAAGGATAAGAAGTTGTCTACTGAAGAAATGATTATGAATATGGGAAATCAATTACAAGCTCAAGGTGTTGCTATGAAGAATATTGAAAATAAATTAGAACATATTTTCACTGCACTTAATAATAGACCTTCTAGAACACTTCCAAGTAATGTGGAGATCAATCCAAAATATTAAAACAAGGAACAACTTAAGGCTATTCAATTAAGTAGTGGAAAAGAATTAGAAACTAAAGTGTAAAAAGAAGTTGAAGTAGAAAAGGAGAAGGTGGAAATCGAAAAAGTTTCAAACAAGATTTATCCAGACTTGGATTATCCTCTTGAACCAATGAATATAACTGTTGAAATCCACCACCTCCATTTCCTCAAACATTAAAGAAACAAAATAGAGATAATAGATTTGGAAAATTTTTGGAGATCCTTAAGAAGTTAACGATTAATATTCCTATTGTTGAAGCATTGGAACAGATGCTTGACTATACTAAGTTTATGAAGGATATTCTAAGAAAGAAAAGAAAGTTTACAGATCATGAAACTGTTGTACTTAGCAGAGAGTGTAGTGCAAAAATTCTGAAGAAGTTTCCAAAAAAACTTAAAGATCCTGGTAGTTTCACTATTCCATGTGCTATAGGTGAAATTTTTTTTCGGAAAAGCATTATGTGATCTGGGAGCGAGTATTAATCTAATGCCTTTATCAAATTTCAAAAGGTTGGGAATAGGAGAAATCTCTCCTACATCTGTGACTCTTCAGTTGGCCGATGTTCTATTACTTACCCTAAAGGAGTGGTGGAAGATGTGTTAGTGAAAGTGGATAAATTTATTTTTCCTGTGGATTTTATTGTACTTGATATGGAGGAAGATAAGGAAATTCCAATTATTTTAGGAAGACCATTCCTTGCTACTAGAAGAGTGGTAATTGATGTTAAAAAAGGAGAATTAACTATGAGAGTTAATGATCAAGAGGTGACCTTTAATATTTTAAAATCTATGAAGTATCCCTCAATGGAAAAAGATAATGAATGTTTTAGCATGGAGGTCTGTCATTACTTGAGAAATGATCATTTTGAAAATATATTTAAAAAAGACAAAAAATATAAAAATATGTTTGAAGAGGAAAGTGAAGATGAAGAAAATTCAGATAATGAAAAGAATGAAGATTTGGAGTATTTTCAGGAGATATTCAAAATATTAGATACTATGGAAGGTTGAAATAAAAGCTTAAATCCATCTATCATAAAAACCTCCAGAACTTGGAATGAAAATTCTCCCTAATCATTTAATGTATATATTTTTAGGAGAATCATCTACTTTACCTGTTATTATATCTTCGGAACTAAACGAATACCAAGAACATAAGTTGTTGGAAACTTTAAAAAGATACAAGAAAACTTTTGGATGGACTTTGACTGATATTAAAGGAGTTAGTCCTTCGATTTGTATGCACAAATTTTATTAGATGAAGAACATAAACCTAGAGTTGACCCACAAAGGAGACTGAATCCTATAATGAAAGAAGTAGTTAAGAAAGAGATTTTAAAATGGCTGGATGTTGGAATTATTTATCCTATTTCAGATAGTGCTTGGGTAAGTCCAGTACACTATGTATTGAAAAAGGGAGGAGTGACTGTTGAAGTGAATGAATATAATGAAATTATACCCACAAGAAAAATTAATGGATGGAGAATTTGTATTGACTATAGCAAAATTAAATGCCGCCACCAGAAAAGATCACTTTCCTCTTCCTTTTCTCGATCAAATGTAGATAGACTTGCTGGACACAAGTACTACTATTTTCTGGATGAATATACTGGTTACCATCAAATACCTATTACTCCTGAGGATCAAGAAAAGACATCATTTACTATCCCTTATGGAACCTTTGCTTTTCGAAGAATGCCTTTTGGACTGTGTAATGCACCTGTAATATTTCAAAGATGTATGATGTCTATCTTCAGTAGTGTGATAGATAATGGAATTGAAGTTTTTATGGATGACTTCTCTGTATTTGGGACTTCATTTGAAATTTTCCTACAAAACTTAGTAAAAGTTTTGGAGCTTTATAAGAAAACAAATCTAGTTCTAAATTTGGAGAAATGTCAATTTATGGTTGCAGGAGGAATTGTGCTTGGGCATAAAATATCTGAACATGGTATGGAGGTTGACCCTGCTAAAATTAGAGTGATTGAGAGATTACTGCCACCAATTACTGTGAGAGAGGTGAGAAGTTTCTTAGTACACGCTGGATTTTACAGGCAATATATTAAAGATTTTTTTAAAATTACTAAACCTTTATGCCAACTATTAGAAAATGATAGAAAGTTTGATTTTAATGATGAATGCTTAAGAGGTTTCAAATTATTAATAGAAAAATTAATCACTACACTTATAATAGTTTCAGCCGATTGGGAGAAACCATTTGAACTTAAGTGTCATGCTAGTGATTATGCAATCGGAGTAGCATTGGGAAAAGGCATGATAAAATTTTTAAAGTCATTTACTATGCTAGTAAAACTCTTACTGAGGCTCAAATTAATTATACCACAACTGAAAGTGAATTATTAGATATAGTGTTTGCTTTTGAAAAATTTAGACCTTATTTAATTGGAGCTAAAAATATTGTGCATACAGACCATTCGACTATCAAATATTTAATGTAAAAGAAGGACACAAAACCTAGACTTATTAGATGGATACTTCTTCTACAAGAGTTTGATTTTATGATAGTTGATAGGAAGGGAGCTGATAATCAAATAACTGATCATCTATCCAGAATAGACTATGATAAATTATCTGAATTTGAAAAAGAAATTATTGAAATTTTCCCTGATGAGCAACTCTATACTATTATCGAAAATAATTTTCCTTGGTATGCTGATATTTTGAAATATATAGTAAGTGATATTGTACCACCTGATTTAACAAGGCAACAACAAAAGAAGTTTAAATATGATGCAAAATTCTATTTTTGGGATGATCCCTATCTATATAAACAGTGTAAGGATCTAATTATTAGGAAATGTGTGCCACAAGAAGAAACAAATTTGATTATTCAACGATATCCTGATTATAAACTTGGAGGTCATTTTGGTGTTGATAAAATTGCTTTTAAAATTTTACAATCTGGATTTTATTGGCTTACTCTTTTTAGATATGTTTATAGATATATTAAATCATGTGATCGATACCAGTGGGTAGGTAATATCTCTAGAAGAAAAGAAATGCCTCTAAATTATAACTTGGAAGTTGAAATATTTGATGTATGGGGATTAGATTTTATGGGATCATTTACTCCTTCATTTGGAAATCTATATATATTGGTTGTTGTTGATTATGTCTCAAAATGGATTGAAGCTGTTGCTTTACTCAGATGTGATGCTTGGAGTGTTTCAAAATTTTTAAAGAAAATATATTTACAAGGTATGGAATGCCGAGAGTGATCATAACTGATAGTGGATCCCATTTCAGAAATAATCAAATTAAGAGATTAATTGAGAAATATAATATTGTTCATAGAATCTTTACTTCGTATCATCCCCAGACTAGTGGTTTAGCAGAAGTGTCTAATCGTGAAATTAAAGGAATTTTTGAGAAAACTGTTGATAATCATAAATTAGATTGGTCTGTTCGATTAGATAATGCTTTATGGGCTTATAGAACTGCTTTTAAAACCCCTATTGGAATGTCTCCTTATAGACTAGTGTTTGGTAAGACTTGCCATTTACTAGTTGAATTGGAGCATAAGTATATTGGGCGATAAAAGAGTTAAATTTTAATTTGAAGAATGCTGGAGAGAAAAGATTTATGCAATTGAATGAATTGGAAGAGATTAGAAATGCATCTTATCATAATGATAAGATCCATAAAGAGAAAAGGAAATTATGGCATGATCGAAAGACATTGAAAAAGAAATTGGAAAATGGAAAAAAAGTTTTACTATACAATGCAAAATTAAAGTTATTTCCTGGAAAGCTCAAGGCTAGATGGTTAGGACCTTTTACAGTTGTAAAAGTTCATTCTTTTGGAGCTGTTTATATTAAAGATCCTGATACTGAGAACATTTTCAAAGTTAAGGGGCATCGATTAAAGCCTTACATTGACGGGTTTCAACCTGATTTCAAAGAGATTTTAATGTTGAGTCATCTCAATTAGCTCAATGGTTTGTCAGGTTGGTGACGTTAAAACAAGCACGTTATGGGAGGCAACCCATATGTATCTTTGTCATGTGTTTGTTTGTTTGTTGTAGTTGTACCTTTTTAGATAGTTGATTTTGAATCCTAGTTACTCCTATATAATTAAAAAAATTGATAAATGATGGATTGAATCGAGATATTGAAATATTTTGGATCAAACGAAGTTCAGTGAGAATTTTGACCACTGGCACCGTCGGTGTCCTATCATTTCTACCCTACTGAACTTAACTGTTTGAGCGCCGCCGGCACCCTATCGAGCGCCTCCGGCACCCAAAATCTGTTTGACGGTTTTTAAGTTTCAAAGCGAGTTTTGGCGGGATCTTCGTCCTTATAACTGCCAAAACTCCATTTTTGATTTCTTAACTGCAGAAAAATGAAAACCACCTATCCCAATTCATATCCTATGGATTCCTTGCCCATTGAAACCCCTAAATTTTGTGTTTTCAACCAAAGAAAGTTCATTAGTTTTAAAGCGCAGTGTTTGTTCAACAAAGTGATGATGACAAGAAGGATTATCAAGGAACGAGGCTTCATAAATTGAGGTATGGATGATCCTACTACTAGAATTAAAGAAATTATTAAAGAGAGACGTTGGGAAGTGCTTTGCTACACTACCGCTGCCGTTGTTGTTACTGTGTTGAAAGAGTTTTATGCATATCTTCAATAGATCAATCAAGGGTTTATATTTGTGCGTGGTAGATTTATGCAATTCACTCCTGCATGAATCAACAATGTCTTTATGATCGAGAATGTACAAATTTGTCATTATTCTAACTTCAATGCCACCAAGGATAATATGAATGATTTTTATCAATATCTAATGGATGAGAATGAATGGGAAGTTAGAGAGAATGGATACATGAGTTTCCCATCTGCACTCTCATTACAGTATCGAAGTAGTGGCATTACTTTATTTCGACAAAGTTATTTCTGACATTGAAGATTAGCAAGGTAACCAAGGAAAGCGCCATTTTGAATTTTTGTATTCAAACTGGAAGGCTGGTTGATATTGGTAATATTATTGTAAGATCAGTACTTGGATTAATTGTGCATGGCTTCAAATATGGGCTTGGACACCCGTCCACCATATTTTTGTTATGTGGTCAGTCACACGTTCCTTATGAAAGTTGGGAAAAAGTTCTTCTTCCATGGAGGCCTATTGATCCAACTAATCCCTACTACTACCAGACAGTTGGAGACGAAGATGACATGAATTCACTCGCTGATTAACTCACAGCCGATTCAACCCTATTTTCCTGAAGTTTCCAGAATGATATTGCAGAGGATCAAACAATTTGAGAAAGAGGTATGAAATGTTATGAATGCAATCAATAACATTTCTAATTTATTCGATCATATAGATTGGAGAATAAAAGAGAAATTCGATCACACTGGTCAAATTAAGATGGGCTTAATCAATTTGATGAAGAAGAACTCGGTGATTGCTGAAGAATCTTCTGATGAATTTCCATTTCATCCATTCTATAATTTGTTTGTGCATCAGCAATCAATTGGAGACATTAGAGGAGAGGATAGTTCTGAAACTGATGTTGAGTAATTGATGGATTCTACTTATGTATGTTGTGTGTTTAGTTTGCTTTACTTAGTTATGTTTGGTTTGTGTAGTATTTGCTTTGCTTTGAACTTGGATTTGGATGTGTTTACTTTCATTGTGTTCTTAGATCTTAGTGCTTTTCTATCATAGAGTACTTGCTGCACTAAACATCTAAGAATAGTTGGTTTGAATGAACATATTTAGTGTCTTTTACGTAACTTGGATTTTATATATATAAGACTGTTGTGTGTTGTTTGTGTGAAGAAGTGTGTTAATTATTGCTTATGGGATGATTTAAATGCTTATTGAAGTGTTAAACATCATTGTGGATGTCAAAACGATCGAAATTAAGAAAACATTTTCGGACCCAGAAAATATTTTGGACTGGCGTCGCCGGAGCCCAAATCCAGAGAGTTTGGCCATTTATTTTACATAGAGTGCCGTCGATGTACTATCAAGTGCCACCAGCGCCCGAACCCAGAAAAGGTCTAAAACCCTCGATTTCGAGATTTTTGCCCTGGGACCCGCAAAATTTTTCCATTTCCTTCATCTTCCTCCTCTATTTTTGCGATTTTGAAGATCTAGGGCTTGCTAAATCTCAGATTTAAGGAGTTTTCAAGGCTATTCGACACTAGATTTGAAATTCTCTTGGTAAGAGCTTCACTTTAAGTTAAAATTTTTAGATTTTCACCATGAAAATCTCTCACATTGCTTATGGTGGAATCTTTGAAGTTTTAAAGAGGTTTTGAGATTTCCATGATGAAATTTGCTCTTACTTTCTTAGAATAGTGTTTGGATTGGTTACATTGTGAATTTGAGATTTATTGAAATTTTTTTTGCAAATTTAAGAAATTCACATGGCTCCAAGAGGGAAGAGGAAATTTGATTTTGATGAGGAGAGGTTTGTCAACATCAAAGACTAATTTCACTATAACTCTATCCTTCACAACAAGAAGTGTATCCAGGATCGAGCTTTTGATAGTCCTGGAGGATCTATAGAAGAATTAATTGCAGAGCGAAACTTGGAGCGATTTTGTTATTTCACTGCCAATAGTGTTATGGGAGTTGTTAGAGAATTCTATTCTAACATACCCTGGACTGAGACTGAGTATGTGCTTGTTAGATAAAAGATGGTTGAGTTTACTCCTCAACGCATCAATGCTTTCTATCAGACTCGGGAACCATTCGTATATGAGTACAAAAACTTTGACACTAGAAGGGAGAATATGAGAGAAGTTATTGCTTTTCTGACTGAAGGGCGAGGAGAAGGGAAAGTAAGTAAAAAACAGTTGATAAATTTCCCCGCCTCCATATTGAATGTTGCTTCAAAAGTCTGCCATTATTTCATTTCTGCAAGATTATCACCATCTTATCACCACAATGAAGTTACTAGAGATAGAGAAATTCTGAACTACTGTATACAAATGATGAAAAAGATTGATATTGGAGCTATTATTTACAAGAATATTCAGACAATTGCTAGAGGCAAGATGACTAGAGGATTAGCACATCCTGCCTTAGTTCATGCCCTATGTGTTCAGTCTGGAGTGGAGTTCAGTAGTTCTGAAGAAGTGTCTATACCATTGAGACCTATTACAAAGAATATTATCCGTACTTATGAGTCTCATGTGGGAGCCAGAGCTGAGAGTAGGAGTACAGATATTCCTACTAACAGTTATGATGTACCATCTACTTCTGAGCCACCTACCTTATATGATATTATGGAGCAGCTGAGATTACAGAGTGCTACTGTGGATAGACTCCATAGTCGGATGGATGTGTTTGAGGCGAGGAGTGATGTGAATGAAGATTATCTGCAAAGGAGAGTTGAGTTTAATATGGCTTATTTTGATGCTCAGGTTAGATTTATGAGGTGGGAGTCCGATGTGATATTTCCTACTTGCCCCATCTATACACCATATAGACCTGACTCAGCTGATGACCCTACTGATGACCCTGCTGCTGATCCTGGTGATGGAGACTGGTAAATAATTTGTTTTTTTTTTTATTTCTGATGTTCTTAGTTTGTTGTGATGTGTTGATGTGATGTAGTGGATATTTACTTTTTATGTGATGTGTAACCCTGTGTTGTACTGTGTGATGTAGTGTTATTTACCTTTCATGTTGAATTGTTAGTTGTACTGTTAGTAGTGTGATAGTTCGTTTCATGTTATAATGTTATGTTGGATATTTAGATGTTTAATGTTAAATTTCCCTTTACCCATGCAAATATTTAAAATTGTTATATCATTGCTACTAATTGTTGCATGGGTGCTAGATTTAAATTTTGATTAATACCAAATAGCTGTTGAAGATTTCAGAATCCCAGCACAGAAAGGTTAGTTTTCTTTTAATCTAAACTATTTCAAATTTATTGAAAAATTTAAGTTTGGGGGAGAGTAGAGAAATGCTAAACTTTTATTTGTTCTCAATTATTATATTTTCAAAAATTATTAGCATAACTCCAGGCAGTTGAACCTCATTGTAAGATAACTAAAACTTTTCATTTATGTTGAATATTATGGAAGGATAGGATGGAAATTTTTGGTAATCAAGGCTGATTTTATAGAAGTAAGATAATTGGTATGAAGGGATTTGATTATAGTCAACTATTTAAAGTAAAGAAAACTATAATTTTGAAATGTTAAGGGACTTAAAGTATTGTGTGTTAAGAAAATATTGTGACTTTTTATTGAATAATAAAGCTTGTAATTAACTATAAAGTAAGGAGGTGAGTTACGTTTGAACTTTAGAAAGAGGAGAGTGAAGTTTAAAATCATTAAAAGCTATCCATATATAGTAATCCTCAGAAAAAAAAGAGAGAAAAAGAGAAAAGAAAAGAAGGATTGAAAAATAATCCCAAAAAAAAGAAGAAAAAGAAAAAAAAATGTTTATGAGGAGATGCTTGAGGAGATGCCTAATAAAAAATTGGCTTCACTTGAATCACCTTGAAGGTAAAACTTGATTTCATTTCTGAATTTACGTTTAAAGTACTACCCTACATTCTAATGAAGTTTGCATGAACTCCTTTTTCACATAGTCTTTTAAAGCACTCTTAATGTAACAATTTATGGTTCATCTTAAAATAAAAAGAAGACTAGAACTCTTAGACTTAATTATTGAATATTCTTATACCTGTAATGTTGACCTGAGTTACTGAACTTTTTCTAAAATTCTAACCATTGTATTCTTTTGAATGAAAAATTTTAGTCTCTTACAATTGAAAAGTACATTGTCTAGAGTTATATTTTATGTAGTAAAAAGATTACTTGAGGACAAGTAATAGTTTAAGTTTTGGGGATTCTGATGCACTGAAAATATATACAGTTTTTGCTATATAATTTTACCCATTTTTGGTGATACTGCACTTTAAAGAAAGGTATTTTTCATGATTTGTTGTAGGTATGATGATTTTAGGTGCTTGGAGTGAAAAGAAGCAAAAAGGAACGAATCTGAAGCAAAAAAGAGCAAAAAGGAGAAAAATGGTGGAAAAAGAGTTTTGGCGCCGCCGACGTCCAAATCCAGAGAGCACAGAATTAATTGGCATGATAGAGTGTAGCCGGCGCCTTATCTGGCGCCGCTGAAGCCCGAAGTCAGTTCTATTCAAATTTGAAGAGTTTTGGTGACTTTTTGAAGGGATGCCTATGGAAACTCTTGAGAATTCATCCCTAACTTATAAGTAACTATTTTAGGATGAAATGGTGTGCTTCTTCAGTGGTTTTAGAGTAGTTTAGTGTGAGTGAAGTGTTAGGATTTAGGAGTAGAGAGTGTAGAGTGAGGATTTGAGAAGAATTTTTCTCCAAGGAGGGGAGGAGAAGAGGTAAAGTGAGAGATTTCTTCTTCCTTCCCATTCTAAAGAGAGAATCAAGTGTTGTAAAGAGGAAGAGAAGAGGATTCAAAGGAACTTCAAGGGAATTGCATAGGGGAAGAGAAAGAGATAAGTTGTATTTTCTTTTGTGGTTTGTATGACTTTTCTTATATATATAAAATCCATATTTTATTATATCTTCTTCATGAATTCTGAGTAGTTTCCTTGTGTTTCTTCTTGCATAAGAGATGTGATGAAGGATTGATGTGGATTTGATGTGCTTTTAATGAGATGAAGATATTGTGATGGTTTTTCATTTAGAACTTAATTTACTTTCGATCTGACCAATTGAATTGTTAAAATATGTTGTTGAACATTAAGTTTGAAAGGATTTAATATCCTACAACAGTAATGAAAGATCCATTCAATTTCCATGGATGAATTGCTTAGTTCATGGGAATTGAGTGCAAATAAATAGGGAAATGTGTTTTGATAGACTTCAATGTGGAGATTTAAGAGTGACAGGCTGAAATCCCCAAATTGGTTCTAAGATTAGTAACTAAATATAAAAGGTTAGCCTACGGGTGAAGGGTGAGTGGGAGCTACGAAGTGAGAGCCGATATCCTCCCAGCCTAGCCTTAGAATTAGTGACTAAACTTAGAATATGTCAATGTTCTTTTCTACTTAGAAGAGGGGGTACTCTTTTAAGGGTAAGGAATCATCTATGCTCATATTTGGCACAATAATATAAATATTTGTTCCATATCAATCCACACATCATATTCTCCTTGCAAGAGGAAAGATACTTCTCTTATATATCAAAAACCTTTCAAAAACTTAATTTAGTGTGTCTATTAGTTAATTATGTCTTTAAAGTCGTTAGAAGTAATTGTAGTTTAGTTAACTATTACTGTTTTTTGCATAGTGCTAGTAGGAGTTTGTGTTAAACTTTAATTCCTATTTAAATATAGGACTTTAGTGCCATCTCACTTATCTTAGGATTGCTTTCTTAGAACTTTGAACTTCCTTATGGGATAGATAACCAGGACTCCATTAGAGTCTTGTATTACATGATACGATACGTATACTTGCGTTATATGCTTGGACATATCAAAATCATTAAAAATATTTAAATTGAGTTCATAAATTATTGCAATATAAGTCTTGTACATCAATGCCTACCCATCTTAAGCCATATTTACCCCCCACAAAACTTTAATTTTATCAATAAAGACAAAGGCTTTTTATGGCCCCGACATTAACCCTATCAAAGTTCCAAACGTAATCTCCCATATGCTTCACAAGGTCACACAACCACTCCCTCAATCAAAATCCAGGCTTCCCACACCCCCAAACCACTTCAGCACTAACCTAAGCCACATTTGGTCTAGCCCATAGCTAGGACCAATTTCAGAGAAATTGAAGCGAGGGAAGCTATTTGGCGTCAAGGCTATCATCTCTGTCAGATTCAATCAATGGCTCACCTCTTGGGATAAAGTATGAATTCAAAATTCTTAAATTGACTTTGAGTTTGGTCTTTTATGAAGAAAATTAACAATTCTTGTTCACGTAACCATATAGATAGGTTCGTCTCACTTAGATGAAGTTATAGGAACAAAACCCATGCGATTTGATTAAATGTAGGCTAAAATCTTAAAGTTTGAAAGCGGATGGTTCTCCGTTCTTTGCCACAAGGGGATGATGAGCGAATGTCGTCCATTCTCAAGTATTTGAATTGGATGGGAAAGATCAACCCAAAGTAGCAAAACGTGCATAGAAAAACATTGGACTGTAGACCATACCGGCACTCGCGCGTAAAGCACGACCAATAGTGCGGTAGTGGTTGGGAATTTGAAGTGTATAAGGCTAACGCGGAGCCGACGTAGTTAAGTAGAAAAATCTAGATTTTTTGAATTAAATAATTCCATGAATTACATCCCAACATTAAAAATTCATAACTTTGCAAGAAAAATAAAAAAAATGAAATAAAAATACCCCTAAACTCCGTGAACAGAGGAGAAAATAATAAAAATATGAAATGTTCAGGGATTATTACATCAGCCATCAGGGATGTTTTGTGATTCTTTTCAAAGCTAAGGGGCCTCCTTAACATCAAAATGGTTAATTTTCTGTTAAAATTATAATTATTTTAAAAAGCGATTATAAAAATATAAAAAATAATTATAAAAGCATAAATAAAAATGGAAATTAAAGAGAAATTTTTGGGAGGTGACCCTAAAATATTAAAATGATAATATTAACCTCTAAAATTTTAAAAATAAAATTTGAGCATTTGAGGTAAAAAATGTAAAAATGCAAATTATCACCACCTCCATTTTCTCAGAGACTTCGTCAACAAAAGTTGGATAAGCAATTTTAAAAATTTATAGAAATCTTTAAGAAGCTTACAATTAACATTACTTTTGCTGAAGCATTAGAACAAATGCCAAGCTATGTGAAGTTTATGAAGGATATTCTTAACAGAAAAAGAAAGTTTGAAGATAATGAGACTGTTGCACTTAGTGAGGAGTGCAGTAATATAATTTAGAAAAAAATTTCCTGAAAAGCTTAAAGATCATAAAAGCTTCACAATTCCATGTGAGATAGGAGACATATTTTTTTGAAAAAGCTTTATGTGATTTCGGTGCAAGTATTAGCCTTATGACATTATTTATATTTAAAAGACTGGGATTAGGAGAAATATCTCCTACAACTGTAACCTTGTAACATTTCAAAACAACCATCATACATCTTTATATGATGGCAGAATATTATATTACATATCCTAAGAGAGTTTTATCAGATGTTTTGGTGAAAGTGGATTGATTTATCTTTTCTATTGATTTCATTGTGTTAGATATGGAGAAAGACAAAGAGATATCTGTCATTGTAGGTAGACCTTTCCTAGCAACAGGAAGATCAATTATAGATATGCAAAACGGGGAATTAACTATGCGTGTTAATGATCAAACAGTCACTTTTAATATTTCTAAACCAATGAAATATCCTGCAAAAGGTAAAGATGAATTTTTCAGGATGGATACCATGAGATATCTAAGTGAATGCCATTTCATTTGAAGAGAATTCAGAAATGAAATAATTGGAACACGAGCAAGAAGAGGAATTAGAACATCTTAATGACTTTTTTGAAGAAAATTCAAATTTTGTTCAAGAATATTTTGAAGTTTTAGACATGACAGAAAAAGACAAATCTTTTTGTCCATGAATCGAGAAACCTCCTGAACTTGAATTGAAGTTACTTCCAAAGCATTTAAAATATGCTTTTTAGGTAATTCCTCAACTTTTTCGGTTATAATTTCCTTGAACATAACTTCAGAAGAAGAAGAGTGTTTGCTAAAAATTTTGAAGAGATATAAGAAAGCCTTTAGATGGACAATTGGTGATATTAAAGGAATTAGTCCTTCAATTTGTATGCACAGAATCGTGATAGAAGATAACTGCAAACCCAGGGCTGGTCTTAAAAAAAGATTAAATCTCATTATGAAAGAAGTTATTAAGATGGAGATTTTAAAGTGGTTAGATACTGGGATTATCTATCATAGTCATTGTGTTCCAAAGAAAGGAGGAGTTGCTCAACAAGACAAGTTAAGGAATGGCAAATATGTATTGATTATAGAAAATTAAACCTTGCCACCAAAAAAGATCTTTTTCCATTACCCTTTCTAGATCAAATGTTGGATAGACTAGCTGGGCATAAATATTTTTGTTTTTTGGATGGATATATTGGTTATTACCAAATACAAATTGCTCTTGAGGATCAAATAAAAACATTTACCAGTTCTTATGGTACTTTTGCTTTTAGAAGAATGCCCTTTAGTTTATTTAATGCTACTGCTACATTTCAGAAATGTATATGGTTATTTTTTGTGATTTAATAGAAAAAGGAATTGATGTTTTTATGGACAAATTTTTGGTGTTTGGAACTTTTTTTGAATTGTGTATTGAGCATTTATCATGAGTTTAAAACACTGTAAATAAACAAACTTAGTTCTTAATTGGGAAAATGTCAGTTTATGGTAGCAGGATAAATTGTTTTAAGACATCACATTTATAAGAAAGATATGGAAGTAGATCACTAATTTATCACATCCAACAAATGTGAGGGAAATAAGAATTTTTTTGGGACATGCTGGATTCTATAGGAGTTATATTAAAGTTTTTTCAAAAATTTCTAAGCCTCTATGCCATTTGCTCGAGAAAGATGTGATTTTAAATTTCGATAAAGATTACCAAAAATCTTTTGAACTTTTAAAAGAAAATTTAATCACTGCAACAGTTATTATGTCACCAGATTGGGAAAAACCATATAATTTAATGTGTGATGCAAGTGATTATGCTATTGGAGCTGTTTTGGGAGAAAAATAAGATAAAATTTTCATAGTAGTTTACTATGCTAGTAAAACTCTTAATTTAGCTCAAATTTATTATACTACAATTGAGAAAGAGTTATTAGCAATAGTATTTCACTTTAAAAAGTTCAGATCATATTTAATTGGAACTAAAAGTGTAGTGCATACTGATCATTCTACTATAAGGAACTTAATGGAAAATAAGGCTGAAAAACCTAGACTAAGAAGAATTTGATTTTTAGTAATTCTACTATATTCAATTCTTTTTAGTAATTTTTATAATTTGAAATGAAAGAAAACAAACACATTAACTAAATTTTTGTAAAATTAAAGCAAATGAAAATAACATATCTTTTCCTTACTATTTTATATCTTTTTCCATACCGATTCTTACATGTTCTCACAACATATATTAATATCTTAATTGGCCAAATTAAGAAATAAATGAAGTACAAGATTTTTAATCATCACAACTTCCAACATTGATTTCCTATACTTCACACAACTTCCATCCATAACTTAATTACTCTATCATTTTAAGGAAAAAAGATAAAGAAAACTACTCATAATTCATGGAGAAAATAGAATCACAACTTGCTTTAAAATAGAAATCTTAATGAAAACATAAGAAATCATAATTAAAAACTAAATGTAATAAAAAATATAAAGACTTGTCTAAAAATCCTCTCCATTAAACTCTTAAAGTTCCTTAAAAACTTTGCTTTTCCTTGCAATTCTCCTTAGAGGGTGGTTCCCAACTCTAAGGAATCTAATTCTCTCTTCAAATCCTAATACAAACTATATTAAAGTAAGTAGAAATGGTGAAGTGGAGTGGTGTGCTACTAAAAGAACTCTCAAACATAATAAACATAAACGACAAACCCTCCAACAACCATTTTCTTATCATCAAGTCTTGTTTTTATAATTTTCCAACAGGTGCTTTCATGTCTCTTCAAATTATGTCCAGATTCAATGAATACTCCATGAGATGCATCCATTCAAGAGTAATTTAAATTAACTTTGGAGTCAATAGGAAGTTACCCACGTTTGTGCCAAAGGATGCCTCAATCAGCACTTCAAAATGGCACAAAATATTATTTAAATTCTCTTAAGTAACTATCGCGCATAAGCTTGAGGTCTCAGCGCTTAGCCGTAAGGCTCCTGTCGTGTAAGCTTCAAGTTTGGGCGCTTAACTGCAAGGCTCTAGCGCGTAATGCCAACTTTTAATATTGCAAGAACTTATGAACTCAAATTTATATATATTTATAATGATTTTGTAAAATCCAAACTTCAAGTCAAGTATACGTATCATATCAAGTAATACAGGGCTTTAATGGAGTCCTGGTTATCGATCCCATAGGGAAGTCACGATTCTTACAATAGATAATGTAATACTGAAATCCAATACTCAAATTACAATTAAAGTTTAATGTTTACTTCTACTAACGAGATGCAGAAAATAATAACATTTAATTAAACTACAATTACTTCTAATGTCTTTAAAACAAAATTGACTTACAGAAACACACTAAGCTATGTATTTGAAATGTTTTGATATATATAAAAAGTATCTTTCCTCTTGCAATTAGTATATGATGTGTGAATGATATGGAATGATTATTTATTGTATTGTGCCAAATAGGAGCATAAATTTTTCTTTACCCTCAAAAGAGTACCCCCTCTTCCAAGCATGAAAAGACATTGACATATCCTACGTTCAATCACTAAATCAAAGGCTAGGCTGGAAGGATATAGGCAGTTACTACAGAGCTCCCACTCACCCTTCACCTGAGGCTAACCTTCAAGTTTAGTTACTAACATTAGGACCAAATTGGGGATATCCGCCTGTCACCCTGAAATCTTCAATTTGAATTCCATCAAAACACATTTCCCTATTTATTTGCACTCAATTCCCATGAACTACGCAATTCATCCATGGACATTGAATGAATTCTTAATTATTGTTAAAGGACACTAAATCCTTTCAGAGTTAATGTTCAAAAATAGATTTTAACAATTTAATTAGCCAGATCGAAAGTAAATTAAGTTCGAATGAAAAACCATCACAATTTCTTCAATACTTTAAAATCACTTCAAATCCACATCATCACATTATCACATCTCTGTGTAAGAAGAAAGACAAAGGAGACTACTCAGAATTCATAGAGAAGACACAATAAAACATGGACTATATATATAAAATAAAAGTCATACAAACTACAAAAGCAAATACAACTTATCTATTTCTCTTCCCCAATGCAAATCCCTTAAAGTTCCTTTGAATCCTTTTCTCTCTTCTTTACAACACTCAATTCCCTCTTTAGAATGGAAAGGAAGAAGAAACTTCTCACTTTAATCATTATCCTTCACTCCTTAGAGAAGAATCTCTCTCAAATTCTCACTTCTACACTCTTCTCTTCTAAGCCCTAACACTCAACACACTCACACACTCACTAGAACTCTCTACCACCACCCTAGAACCACACTATAACCACCCATTTTCATCCAAAAATAGTTCCTTATAAGTTAGAAATGAAATCCCAAGAGTTTTCTTAAGCATCCCTTCAAAAAGTAGCCAAAACTCTTCAAATTGGAATTGGATCGACATTGGGCGCCGGCGGCGCTTTATCGTCCCAATAAATTCTGGCAGCGCCAGAAGTTTTTTTTCTCCTTTTCACTCTGAATTCCTTCCTTTTTGCTTTTTTTTCACTCCAATCACCTAAAATCATCATACCTACAATAAATCATGAAAGATACCTTTCTTTAAAGTACAATATCACAAAAAATGAGTAAAATTATATAGCAAAAATAGTATATATTTTTTGTGCATCAGCGCGCAAGCGTCGGAAATCTATTTTTCATTCCCCCAAACTTAAATGTTTTTGTTATGATAAAACATTTAATAATAGTAAAATGATACATGGGTAAGAATTAACAACTAGAAGTATCATGCTTGCAGGAATTTTTATACCCTAAATATGCAAGTATAACAATTAAAAATAGGAGTAAAGACATCTAAATCAAATTTTATTGCATTTTATATAAAAAAGTTCAAAAGACTTCTAAAGTAGTGGAGATAATGAAAGCAAATTCACACATACTTAAACAAAAATCCACAACTAAAATATATGGTAGTAAATTAAAAGTTAAGCATAAAATTAAATAAATAATTTTAATAGTGTTCTAAACCCTCCTAATAGTTTCTGGATAAGTTGTACACTAACTAACAAAATACACGACGACTTTGAAAACACATTTACTATCACAAAAATACAAAACCTTCACATCATATAACACAAATAAAAACATCCATAAATAGCATAAAAAAGGTAAATTAGTTCACCAACTAGTACAATAGTTTGTTCAACTACAAATACAACAGAAAGCTCTAAGTAATAACCACAAATCAAAAGTTCAAAACTCATACAAAATAACATAAATGTCCAAACATACAAAATAACATAAAAGTTCACAACACATAATACTCATTATCATTCTCATCTTTATCTCCTTCGTTCCAGGCATGTGAAGGTGTTGACCTCATTTTTGGTGAGGTTTGATCTCTCTCTCCTTTGTGCTTAGGATCTAGCCTTAGGTTTTCCCTTTGACTATCCTAGAGGATTAGAGATGGAACCCACCACTTAGAAATTCAAACACCTCTTAAATTTTCTTGAACCCCACTGATGATCATAAACCTCAAAGTCTCCTTGGAAGGCTAAAAGTCAAATGCAGAGGTTCAAGGATGAATTCCTATAAGATGTTCAAGCCTTAGGAAAACCCTGGGTGACCTGGTCTTGGTAAGGTTTAGCTTGCACACACCACACTTCCACACACATTCCAAACCCTATAACCACTCTTACCCAACTTAGCTTCCTGACTCATGTAGGAAACTCATATGGATGGACCTCAACCCCTAAGCCCCTGGCTAAGAGGGTTAGGGACAACATATTGAGTACCTAAAATGAGTCCTCTCATGGCTATTGTGAGCTTAACATGGCTTCATGACTCAACTAAAATGGTTTCATTTTACTCACACTTAATCAATCTTCATTTTTCCCAAATTTCTTTTTTTGACCCCCGGGTCCCTAAACCCACCAAACCTACCAAATACCCTTAAAATTGCCCAAAATTCTCAAAAATTGCCCAAATTACCAAAATTCCTCAAAATCAATCCTAAACACTCCCCACCACTCAAATTGATCATCCATGGCCAAATATACCAAAATTTCCAAAAATACCCACCAAATACCCAAAATACCCTTTTTAGCCCAAAAATCTAAAAAATCCAAAAATTCTCAAAAAATTCCAGAAAATCCCAAATATTCCCAATTTAATTTTGTTCAACCACCACATACCACAATTTTATCAATTTAACCCAATTTGATCAAAAAATGCCAAATGGGCCCTTGAGGCCCAAAATGACCAACAAACCCAATCCATCCCAAATTCAACCAAAATGTCACCTAATTTTCCCTAAATTTGTATTGAAACCTTCCTAAAATCCCCAAAAACAAAAATCCTACTTAATTTGCCCCAAATTGGAACCCAAACTCCACCCAAACCTAACTCAAACCAAAATTCCCCTAAAATTGGCCTAAACCAATCATGAACCCAAACAAGCCCAAATCCCAAAGTCAAGACAGAACCAAAATTGAAAACTCTTTGTAACACTCCCATAAACATTTTGAAACATTAAGTTTATATCAAACCCAACTTTAGCCCAACGTTATCCCAAGTTAGCCAAATTTGACCCACTTTGGCCCTATTATTAAAAGACCCAAATTAAACCCAATTCAACTCCAAATGACCCCAAATCTTTTCTAAAACCTTCATAACACATTCCTAAACCAATTTCAAACATTTATTTGGCACAAAATTTTAATAATTTTTTTATCCAAAAGTCTATTTTAAAACTTAAAAGCCCACCCCTTTAAGACATTTCAAAAGCCCATCAAAAACCATTTCAAAAGCGCAAAATCTATCCTAAAGCCCACATGACATTTTAATTTGTCATCCCTTTAATCAAAATCAACCCATAAGTTTTAAATCCATGATCAAATGATTCCAAATCAAGCCTCATGCCAAATCACCCCTGAATGCCAAAAATTCCTAAAACCCATTTTCATGAAACTTGGATAAGCCATTCCCAGGCCACATGAAGCCATGAAGCCATTTCTTAAGCTACGTTTAAGCCATGTGAGTTGTGCCCCATGTGGTCATGCCATCTTGGGCAAAAGGGGGGGGCTCTTTCTTGATTCCCTTAAAGTGATTAAACACTCCCATGTTTTCCTTAACCCATGCTTAAGCCTAATGGTACTTGGATTGTGACTTGAACCCACTAATCAAGCTGAGCCAAGTGACTTTCTCTTCAGCCCAAACTAGCCTTGGGGAGGTGCACCTAGCCTAATCCATGAATTTGACCAAATTAAGCCCAAAATGCATTCTTCCCTCATTCCAATTAAATCAAACTCCTTTACACATGTCCAAGCCTAATTGAACTCACCAAACCCCAGCCCTGATCTCATTGAGTCAGATGGTGACCCATGCCTGCCGGCCAGCCACCTGGGTCGCCGGAAAACACCACACCCGAGAGCTCCATGTGAGCTAAAATTTTAAATTTGAGCTTGCTGAGTTGTCCCAACCCTAGTGGACACCAGGGCACTTCTTCTCCTCCCCTGAGCAGCTGATCCCAGCCTTCAATTGCCTCTGGGAAGCCCGATAGCCATGGCTATTTAAACTCCTCACCTCCACGGCCAAAAGGCTGGATGCATTGGACCTTAAAAAAACTCTGTCAAATTGGTTCTAAACTCCTCTCCTAACATAGAGCAGTTGATTCCCACTGAAATCCAGCCCTAAAGTCCTCTCAGTGAGCTCAATTTCTGAGCTCAATTTTAAGCCCAAAAATAGGACACTTGAACACAGTGAGCCAATCTTCAAATTGATTGACTCTACACCATCACGAGACAAAGAGAAGAAGTTCCCCGGTGGAAACCCCCTCACCAGGCCAGCCATTCCTTCTATCGGCCAGAGCTCGAAATCGGTCTTGGTGGAAGTCAGGTCTAGGCATTTCACCACAGCTTCAGGCTTCATCCCTAGCTCCTTTGGACTCCAACGAACGTGCCTAGCCTCTCTAATTGAAGTTTCACTGCTCAGAGCCAAGGTATTGAACCCTTCCTTTCCGAGAGCTTCTTTCGATTCTCCATTTTGTTTAAGTTAATTTCCTAGTATCATAGTTGTATAGATGTGTTCATCTTGTCGAGATGAGTTCATAGAGCTTAAGATCACGCAATTTGGTTGAGAGATGAGGGAGATCTTAGGGTTAGAATGTGGATGGCTCTCGTGACACACCAGTCGTAGACAATGACCAGGCACCATCAGATGGCGCTTATAATGAAAGAACAGTGGAGATTAAGCCGGACGAGGAGATGAAACGAAACAGCTGGCCATGTGGCATCCCAGTCAGATGGCAGTGTCGAATGAGAAAGCACCACATGGGACTTTGGAGTTGCCGAGGATGATGAGGCGCCGCGCTGGATAAGTAGGAAATTAGGGTATTTTTGATTTATTTAAATGCCCAGAACTTTAAAAATGCATATCTTTGCATAGAAAAATTAGAGAAATAAAAGAAAAATACCCTCTTGCTTAGTGAACAAAGGAGAATATTGTTAAAAAAGAATTAAATTATTTTGATGAATATTTGATGTTTAATTAATTATTCACTCATTTGAGTATTTTAATTCTCCATCCATGCATACAATTCACCATGGCATGAGACCATAGGGCTTTTGTAGTGTTCTTGGGAACATTCCCTGAATTTTCCATGACCAGAGGTCATCTTTAAGGAGAGTTATCTAATTTTCAAGTTTATGTGTCTATTTTGGTATTTTAATTCCAATAATTTGCATGTTTCTTAGAAAATTTTAGAAAAATTAGGGGAGGTAGCTTATGACCAGAGGACCCTAGGAAAATTATGGTTTGATTTAATTCCTTAAAAAATAACTTTAATTAGCCTAAACACTCAAAACTGAACTTTAATTAATTAAGAATGATTACACATCAAAATCACTTAAAATTATTTCTCCACTGTCACTTAGGATACACAGAACCTCACATAAAAATTTCAAGTCAATTGGAATTAACTTAACCCATTAAATGAATTAATTAAGTGACATATCTATTTTAAAAATTAAAAAATTCATAAAGTCCAAAATACACCTAAAAAATCCACCAAATTGGTTTTGGGGCTTCTCTGATGTCAGGGAAGTCTAAGAAAATTAAAATATGAATTTTTCAGAATTTCTCATTTTTAACTCATTTTTGCATATTTTAGTAATTTAAAAATTAAAAAAATCATAAAAATAATAAAAATCATAAAAACGTCACATTTGGTCTCCTAATCATTTAGGAACCATTCCAATATTTTCCTAAGTCTCTAAGTTAAGATATTAATTTTTAAAGGCTTAGAACAATTTTGAATATTTAAAAAATGGATTTTCCTAACTTTTCACTAAAATAATTCCAATAAATCATCCAAAAATCAAAAAAATATAAAATTTACTTCCCTAGATTTCTTGACCTTAGAGAGATTTTTAAAAAATATAAAACTCAATTTTCAACCTTAATTTTATTTTATAATTAATTAATACCCTAAAATTTGAAAAAATTCTAATAAATTAAATATAATTCAAAAAAATCACCAAAATTGGTTCAAGTGGTCCTCTAGTCAGTAGGAACATCTCATAATTTTCCTATGGACGAAAACCTTACCTTGGTCATGTTGTTGAATTTTCATTGAAAACCCTTATTTTCCACAAAAATAATTATATAAATTAAATTAAAAATGGAAAAATCACATTTTCTCCTCTAATGTCTTAATTGACATGTGAGTAAGGTGACATAAAAATTTCAAGTTCATTTGAGCTCAATTTAGTGAGTTATGAAGTGAATATGCTTAAAAATACATAAAAGTAATTAAGGATTTTAACCCTAAGTAATACTTTAGGCCTAATCAAAGGGAGGGTAAAATATTTGATCTTAATTTTCTCTTGGATGATTGAAACTTAGGGAAATTAATGAGTAGAAACCCATTAATCACTTTGAAAATATCAAAATGGAACCTTAATTAATTACATCATTTAAATTTTAGAAAAATAAATTAAAATTTGAATCACTAAGATTAGGGATATGACTTAGGAAGATATCAATTCTTCAATCTAAAATCCCTATATGAATCACTCCAATAATATTCAACTCTTAATTAAATCTAAAATGATGATTGAAATTAATAATAAAAAAGAAAACAACCCTTAAATAAATTAAAGCTTAAGATATAAAATGACTTAATAATCAAACTAAAATAAATGTAAAACATTAAAACTAATTTTAAATCACTTGGAAACAAACTTAAAACAAATTTGAAACATAAAAATTAATCTCAAAACAATTAATAACAAAAAAAAAGTGAAAACCGAACCAATTAAAATTAACTTAAAGTAATGTGATTAATTCAAATCAAATTTAAATTATCAAAATTTAATGAAATTAAATGATTTAAAAACTTCTTTCAATTTAAGTAAATTAAAACACTTAAAAGAAAACCGAACTGAATTTTGAAATTAAATTATCTTAAACCAACAATTTAACTTTAATTAAAGATGGTTAAATTCCTCAATAAACTAATATGCCCCTGAAGATTTTCACCTTCATAATCTTTAAATAGAACATCAAGTGAAATGTCACTTTACTCATTGGATAATCAAACATCCAAGTTCACTGAGCAAGAAACAAAACTTAACTAAACCTTTTGGATGACCAATTCACCCGTACAATGAATTCATTTGGACTCGAAATATTCTCAAAAGCATTGAAAAGATGTTTAGGATCCACCCTAAGCACTTACTCAATATGATGGAATGTTTTAGAAGAATAATTGAACTTAATTATTCTTTGGTGAAGAAAATCATCCTTAATAAAACACAAGAACTTAAACGTCATAGAAAGTGACTAGCAATAGGATTATGATTTTGGTAGAAAACCAGAAACTTCCCTTAGCTTTTTCTAGGTACTTGTTCCAAATATTTAAATGCTCTGACATGTGTTTTAAGTGCAGTCGGGAATGATGAGAACATCTACCATGTACGCTTTTATTTTATTGCAATTTACTTACCTGGACTGTACTTTACTTCTCTTACATTTTAAACAACAATTTCACCCTGCATGAAAACTGAAACATTAAGGATAGCCACAAAATGAAACCCAAAACTAATTTAAAATCAACACAAGATAAAATTCACCGCCACAACATTCAAAAGATAAAACAACTTAAAATTTAATCACAAACAAAACAACAAAACTATAACTACAACTAAATTAAAACGTCTCGTTGGATGATCGGGAATCCCTCAGATGATGTAACCCACAAGTAGCTAATGAGATTTCCCGTGGTCTAAATGAAAGTGTGGAACTCATTCAGTTGAGTTTAGCAAATTCATTTGAACTAAGTGAATTCGATGAAAATAACGGTGTCGGGATGACGGAACCGTGGGATCTTAATTTGTTCTGTTTAATCAACTTTAAGATTTATTTTAATTAAAACATTAAGACATTTGAACCTTAAGACCTCTCTAAACCAAAACACTTCTCTCATCTCCTGATTTTCACTTTCTAAAACTAAACCTTCTGAAACAACGAGGAGCTTGGAGCACCGTGGGCAGCACAGCCATCTTTATCAGTAAAACTTGGGTCTACTTCAGCAAAACCTTTCCTAGAATTAAACAACAAGCCATAGGATTTTGAGGTAGTATGCCTAGTGCAACATAAATCATCAACTTTCCGTTAGGCATTTGCATAATCATGTTATGCAAATTAAGCTCTAACCGGTCGTAGGACTCTGAGGTAGTTGTTTGGTACGACATAAACCCTCACATCTTTAAGGCTATTTATATGATTATATCATATAAATATAAGTCCTAATTAATTAAAATTTGCAGGATCGAAACATTAAAATAAACTCTCAAATTGAAGCTAAACCATAGGATAGTTGGGAAGTCACCGAAGTTCACTTCGGGTCCTGGACATCCCCTACTTCTCTTCCTCTGGATTCCTAAAAAAATAAACTGTTCCAAATTTGATCCATTCCCTATTGAAATTTCTAAAACTCAATCCTTTGAAACCTTAAACTTTGAAATTCTTGAGAGTGAAACCACTGATCATTATCGAGAGTTTTCTTAAGTGTTTTCGGACATTTAAGATGTAATTAACTATAGGGGCTTGCCCTTATAGAAAACTTTAAGAGCCCAGGTAATAGAAACCTTGCTTAATTCCTTTATATTAAGCAGGGGAACTTGTCGGCTTATAAAATTGGTTCCCAAATAAAATAGATGTCACAAATCTTCTAGTTTATTTAATCGAGCCCCATCATCAAGCAGTGTGTCTATTCCTCGGGATAGATATACAGTTTGTGATGCGGTGCTCGTTTATATAAACTATTTAGGATGTGAGATTGGTTTGATTTCATATCTTAAAATTTTCAAACTTAAAATTATTTTCAAATATCAAATGATACCTTTCAAATATATATATATATATATATATATATATATATATATATAGATTAAATTTAAAATCTAAAATTCACCGACAACTTCTGTAGGTGACCCCTTTTCAAAATACATAACCTAAAAATATGCCAACAATTTCTGGCGACTCAGCAGGGGAGTAGTTCCTCTCTCCATCGTGATCAGATGGTTTTGCTTTCATAAATCTATAGTGAGTCCATATCCCTAGTGGATCAAACTATCGTTCTTTCCATTGAAATACCACGTTCATTTATGTCTTGAATAGGTATTGTCTACTCTCTTGGATTTTGGAGCCACTGTTTAGACATCCCTAAACCGAGAGGTTCTAAAATCCTTTTACCTCTTTGAGGTGGGGTGGACCCCCAATAGATGTTAGCTTAGGGCTGTTCCTCGGGTCGAGAAGTCTTGTGAGACTCTCTCTTCCTTCCCAGTTTTTAGATTGGGTACCTTACCTTTCTTTTAACCTTTCCCCTTTTTATTTGTTTGGTTCTTAATGAACAAACCTTCTAATAAACAAACCCTTTAATAAATGAATTTTCTGTTAAATCACAAATACAAAAATAAAAAAAATGAGAATCTGAAATACTTTATAAAGAAAACGAAAAGATAAATGGAAATGTGTTCGGACTCGTTTAGAGAAATTCCTCTCTTTTTTCATCCCAACAAAAGGAAGCATAATTTGGAACTGACGCTTAGAATCTACCCTGCAGAAAATGTCTCCACCGAAACTGATTTTCTCTTTCACCAACGGGGTAGACTTAGATGTCTACAAGGACTAGCTGCCTAACGATGCGGTCATTCGCTTTGGACAAAGGTTTGACAATACGAACATTACATTCGCAGATGTTATTTTTTTCGTGCTAATGAACAAAGTACTGAAAACTGAGAAACCCATAATTGAGTTCAACCTGAAGTTAAATCAAGAGTTCCCTCCCCTGCAAAGGTTTCCAACTAAAAGAAACACTGCTGTTCATAGGAGGTTAGCTGCTACCCCCAAAACTGTCATCTCTACCCCCACCGGTCTGGTCATCACTGCACCTACCTCAGCTCCTGTCAAACTGAAAGGAAAAGAAGTCGAAGTTGGTGATGAGCCTGTTACTGTGGAGGGTTCAGATTTTGCTGCAATACCATCTGTCTTCGAGATAGGTTCCAGCTCGAAAGTTGCACCCTTAACCCTGACTCAAAGGAGAAATAGGAGCAGAAAGATCGCAAGGATCAAGAAGACCAAGGCTGCTGAAGTTGCTTTTCTGGAAGAGATTCCTGAGGAAGAAGAAGAACTGGCTAAGATCTCACCGCTATTAGGAGGGAGTAGGTTTCACCCTCTCTTTGCTGCATCCGATGAAGAAGATGCTCGAAGGATCATCGCTGCATTACCCCTGCATACTACAATGACTGTAAGAAGAAAGAGATCAAGACTACTCCGCTAACCCGTTTGCGAGCAGTAGTAAAGAAATTAGCTAAGAAAGAGGGTTGCCCCGTGTCAGAAATTCTGAGAAGAATGGGACGAGTACTAGCTAGATCCCACCTCGGACCATGAGTAGACCCTGTCACTATTTTAGAGAGGCCAAGGAAGAAAGTGTGAGCTAGCGAGAGAAGTTTTCCTGTTGTTGTATCATGTAACCATATTAGGGAGGACACCACCTACTGACGTATAGCCGACAGACCATCTAGTCCTAGGCCTATTACTGTAAGAAGGATGGTGTGGCAACCTATTATTGCTGAACCGATACCGACAGAACGCTCTCAAAAGAAAAGTCTCATCAGAGACCCCGAATCTGAAGAAAGTACTACTGCATTAAAGGAAACCTCTGAAAAAGAAGTTCAACAGTCGTCGCCTGACAACCGCGAGATCGTTTGGAAAAGACCACTTGAGGATGATATAGGAAAGCTAAGGACAGACATCCGACAGTTGGCAAGGGAAAGAAGAAAAAGATTGGGAAATGAAATGGATTCATCAGAGTTTATGGATGAAGAATGTGCCGAGATCAACATGGTCGAGGCCCAAGCATCGTCAGCTCTACAGGGAGCTCCATCAACCTCAAAAAAGATGAACCAGAAGCGGCGAGAGCACATCTTCAAGAAAAGGATGACACGATTTCTCAGATGGCAAAGAGGATGGAGGAGATGGCGGCTGCCTTAGCCACTCACTAGAGTCAGCTTCAACCTCAGAAGGAAAAACCCCCAGAGATCATTCACATTGCCGATGGAGGAAAAGAAATTACATCCATCAACGGAGATGAAAAGCCAAAGAAGGATTCTACGCAGAGCATGATTCCTGAAAAGGATATTAAAAACATGGTGGAAAAACAAGTGCGAGAAGCCTTAGCCCGGTCTAAGAATGGAGCATTTATTCAGACGGGTAGACCTTACCCTGAAGAATTTGATGCAGTCCAATACCCAAAGGGCTTCGTACCACTCTGTTTAAGACTTTCGACGGTATGTGAAACCCCTGGCAACATGTCTCACATTTTCGTGCTAGTTGCTACAATGCTGGTGGGAGCGACGCTTTACTCTTTCGTCAGTTCGTCAGTAGTTTATCAGGGATTGTCTTCGATTGGTATGCAAAATTGTCGAATGGTTCAGTCAAAACCTATGCAGAAAAAGAGAACCTCTTCATTAAGCGGTTTGCCGAGGCTCAGCACCACATCACTATCGGTGATCTAGTGGTGGAGCAACATAAAACGAACGAAACTTTAGTGGACTACATACTTCGATAGAGGAACTTAAGTATGAAGTGTGAACCATAGCTTCAGGAACAACATGCAGTCGGTATCTTACTGAAGAGTATCCACGACCCGATAGCACTTCTCCTCAAATGATTCATAATTAAGACTTTCGAGAAGTTGCTTAGCAAGGCCTGCAGCTTGCAGGAGGAGGCAAAAAAGTTGTGTTTCGTTGATAAGACTGATAAGCAGAAGCCCGTAAAGGCATTTAAAAAGAAATTTGGGATCGTCGTAGCAGTGGATAAAGGTAAACAACAATTGCAGATACAACCAGAGCGGCCACAACCAAGTAATCAACCACCACAACAGATTTATCAACAACCTCAACAAAACTATCAACAGCCTCGACCAAGCTATCAACCGTGGTAGCAGGACCAACCTCTGCCTCGTCCACCACGGACCCTGAAGGAAATTCTGAATAAGGAATACCCCTTCATGACTGAGGTAGTACCTAAGATGTTTCACAGTTTGATGAAGATGCCAGAATTTCAACTTCCAGAGCCCTGGAGGCCAGAAGAAGTCGACAAGAAGGATCATCCGAACTACTGTCCTTACCATAGAATGCTCGGACATAAGATAGAAGACTGCTTCACCTTTAAGAATTGGCTCGAGGATAATCTCCGGAAGGGAACATTATGATGCAATGTTATTTCAACGGATCCTTTTTTTTCGATAGACCCGTACACGACCGACGATGGATGGAGTACTATCAGGACAAAGTCTTCGAAGAAAATTTTGGACCACATCCAGACCGCTTCGGTGCGCGCTTCAACTCGGAGTTTGAAACCCACCGAGTCGGGGCTATCGCTTGCGATTGAAGAATCGCCTCAAAAGGAGTAGAAGATCGTGGAAGAAGAGAAGACTGAGGCTCTAAAGGGTAGACTAAGGGCTGTTTATCCTAGGATGGTTATTTCTAATTCGGGGGAAAAATCCCACGGAACTCTGACTCTGTATGATTATTTGCTAGCCCCGTCGAGATCTTATAATGATAAGAGTTTTGGTGTTGGTTATGTTTTTGACTGTTTCTAATGATTACATAACTAACGACAACCACCATAATCCAAATATCGATTTCGATACGATTAACGATTCTCAAATCATACAAAACCTTGATGACCACGATGAAAGAGAAAACATTCACCAAGATGTCTACGAAAGCTTAAGAAGTGATGAGTCCATTTGTGAATTTCGAGGAGCTCCAATTGTAATAGAATAAGAGCTATCAGAAACCGAAGTAACTTCAGAAGAGCCAGCCATTTCGATTCAAGAGGAGACATTGGTAGATCCAGTACTGTCGGCACTATTTTTAGGTTGTGTGGTATTTTGAAAAGAGGTCGCCTAACAGAAGTTGTCGGTGAATTTTTAATTTAATTTAAATAAATAATTTGAAAAGTAGTATTTGATTTTTTTTTTGAAAATAATTTTAAATTTGAAGATTTTAAGATATGAAATCAAACCGATCTCACATCCCAAATAGTTTACCTAAACGAGCACCACACCACAAACCGTGTATCTATCCCTAAGGATAGACACACTGCTTGACGGTGGGGCTCGATTAAACAAACTAAAAGATTTGTGACATCCGTTTGGTCTGCGAACCAATTTTATAAGCCGACAAATTCCCGCTTAATATGAAAGTATTAAACGGGGTTTATATTACTTGGTTCTTTAAAATTCCCTATAAGGGCAAGCCCCTATAGTTAATTACATCTTAAGTGACAGGAATCACCTAAGAAAACTCTCGATAATAATCAATAATTCGCTCTCAAGAATTTCAAAGTTTAAGTTTTCAAAGGATTGAATTTTGGAATTTCAATAGGGAATGGATCAAGTTTAGAACATTTTGTTTTGAGAATTCAAAGGACGAAAGGTAGGAGAAATTACGGATTCGAAGTGAACTTCGGTAATTTCCCGACTATCCTATTGTTTGGCTTGGATTTAGGAAAGTCCTAATGTTTATTTAGTATTTCAATCTTACCAATTTTAATTAATTAGGGCTTATATTTATATGACAGAATCATACAAATAGCCTTGAAGATGTGAGGGTTTATGTCGTATCAGACGACTACCTCGGAATCCTAAGACCGGTTAGGGCTTAATTTACAAGGTAAATGCCTAACGAAGAGTTGAGGATTTATGTTGCACTAGTGCAAACTACCTCGAAGTCCTATGGCTTTGTTATTTAATTCTAGGAATGTTTAGGCGATGTAGAGTTGTTTTCGCTGATGAAGATGGCCGTGCTGCCCACCATGCTCCGAGCTCCTTGTTGTTGCAGAGTTTTAGTTTTAGAAGTCATAAATCAGGAGATGAGAGAAGTGTTTTGGTTTAGAGAAAATCTTAATTTCCAAGTGTTTTTTTTTTTACGTTTTAATTAAAACAAATCTTAAAGTTGATTATAACGACACCGGTTAAGATCCCACGGTTCCATCCTTCTGACATCATTATTTTTATCGGATTCACTTAGTCTAGATGAATTTGCTAAACTCAACTGAATGAGTTCCACACTTTCATTTAGAACGTGGGAAATCCCGTTAGCAACACGTAGGTTACATCATCCGAGGTATTCCCGATCATCCAACATGACGTTTTAATTTAATTGTAATTGTAGTTTTGTGTTCCGTTTGTGATTAAATTTTGAGTTGTTTTATATTTTGAAATGTTGTGGCGGTGAATTTTATCTTGCAATGGCTTTTAACTTAGTTTTGGTTTCAGTTTTAGGGACTATCCTAAAGGTGTGGGTTTTCATGCAACAATTGTTTATCATGCAAGAAAAGTAAGTGCAATGCGGTTAAATAAATTGCAATAATGTAAATTGCAAGAAAGTAAATTACAATAAAATAAAAGCGTACCCGGAGGGTCTTCCTGTCATTCCAAGCTGCACTTAAAACACAATTAGAATATTTAAGCAAGTTCCTAGGTAAAGCTAAGGGAAGGGTTAAGGTTTTCTACCAAGTTCCTAATCTTATAGCTAGTCATTTCCTATGACGTCTAGGTCTTTGTGTTTTGGTTTGAGGACGATTTTCTTCATCAAAGAACAATTGAGTTCAATTGTTCTTATAAATATCCTATCATATTGAGGAAGTGCTTAAGAAGAATCTTAAACTTCTTTTCAATATTTCTAGGATTGTTTTAAGTCCAAATGAATTCAATTACACAAATGAATTAATCGTCCGAGGTTTAGTTAAGTTTTGTTATTGTCTTACTCAGTGAACTAGGATGTTTGAATGTCCTATAAGTGAATTAACATTTCATTTAATATCCTGTTTAGGAGTTATGATAACTAAAGCTTTCGAGGGTAAATTGGTATTCAAATGGTTTGTGATTTAGTTTAATTTTAATTAATGGGTTTAAATTTGGAATAGTGTTCAAGTTATTTTAGATTTATTTTGAATTCTTTATGTCTTTGGTGATGTTATATTTAATTCAATCTTAATTTAATTTAATTTAATTTAATTGAGCTTTGATTTAATTTAATTCAATTTAATTCAATTTAGTTTGATTTGATGTTAAATTAAATTAATTTGATTTGATTTAATTTTAATTTAATTTGATTTAATTTCCTTTAATTTAATTTAATTTAATTTAATTTAATTTAATTTAATTTAATTTAATTTTAATTTATTTAATTTAATTTAACTTAATTTAATTTGATTTTATTTATTTAATTTAATTTAATTTAATTTATTCATTGAATTTAATTTAATTTGTTAATTTAATTTAATTTAATTTAATCTTTAATTTAATTCAACTTTTAATTTTAATTTAATTTAATTTAATTTAATTCAATTTAATTTACTTAAATTAATTTAATTTTAAATTTAATTTTATTTTTAATTTTAATTGAAATTTTAAAAGAGTTTAATAATTTAATTTTAGTTTAATGATTAAGTCTTTTAATATTTTGAATTTGAGTTATCATTTTAATTAAGAATTGAATATTAATGAGATGATTAATTTAGTGATTTTAAAATTAAAGAATAAATCTCTTCCTAATAATATCTCTATTTTAATAATTCCAATTTTATTATTCTTCCAAATTTAATCAATTATTTAATTAAGGTTTAATTATTTTAAATTGCTTAATGGATTTCTACCCTTTTATTATTTAAATTTCAATCATCCAAATTAGATTAAGATCAAATATTTTACTTGTTAATTTTTTTATTAAACCTAAAGTTTTAATTAAGGGTTAAAATTTTAATTACCATTTTGCCCTTTAAGCTTAATAATTTCATAACTCACTAAATTGAGCTCAAATGAATTTGAAATTTTTATGTGACTTCACTCATATATCAATAAAGACATGAGAGGAGAAAATATGATTTTTCTGTATTTAATCTATTTATATAATTATTTTTGGTAGAAAATAGAAATTTCCAAGGAAAATTTAATAATATGACCAAGGGAAAGTTTCTATCCTTAAGAAAATTAGGGGACATTCCTAATGACCATAGGACCATTTGGACCAATTTTGGTGATTTTTTGAATTATATTATTTTTATTATAATTATTTTAAGTTTTGGAGTGTTAATTAATTTAAAAAAAAAAATAAAGGTTGAAAAATGAATTTTATATTTTTCAAAAATCTCTCTGATATCAAGGAGATCAGAGAATCAAATTTTGCAATTTTCTGATTTTTCTATGATTTATCATAATTATTTTAGTGAAAATGCTAGAAAATACATTTTTTAATTTTAAAATTACCCTAGAGCTTTAAAATTTAATATCTCACTAAATAGACCTAAGAAAAATATGGGGTTTGTTCCTAAGTGATTAAAATTCAAAATGTGACATTTTGGTGAATTTTATTATTTTTGTGATTTTTATTATTTTTTAATTATTAAAAATATTAAAATAATATTAAAAATCAACTTTTTTAGAAAATTGAAATTTTAATTTTCTTAAATTCCCCTAATGTCAGACATGCTCCAAAACCAATTTGGTGAATTTTTGAAAGATATTTTGAAAGTTATGAATTTTTAAAGTTTAAAATGGCTAAATGGCTTAATCAACCCAATTTGTAGGGCTAACCAAGTCCAATTGACCTCAAATTTTTATGGTGGGTTCCTCTGATCCTAGAGCTCAGTGGAGAATTAATTTCAAGTCAATTTGATGTATGGTTAGCTCTAATTAATTAGAGATCCATTTTGGGTGTTTAAGCCAATTAGGGTTGTTTTAAATGAACTAACTCAAAACCTATTTTTCCTAGGGTCCTCTGATCATAAGGAGCATCACAAAATTTTCCTAAAATTTATTTCACAACATGCTATATATTGGAATTAAAATACTTAAAACAGTAACATGAATTTGAAAAATCAATAACTTTTCATAGGGATGACATCTGACTTTGGAAAATTCAGAGAATGTTCTCAAATTCAGAGGCTTTAAAAGCCCTATGGTCTCATGCCATGGTGAATTGTATACATGCATGGGGAATTAAAAATATGCAGAGAGTAAATAAATTATTAAAAATAAAATACTTAATGAAATTAAATGATTTTATTTCCACATTATTCTCCTCTGTTCACTGAGTAAGAGGGTATTTTTATTTTATTTTTATGATTTTTCTACACAAAGTTATGAATTTTTGAAGTTTAGGGAATTAAATAAATAAAAAATACCCCTAATTTTCTATTTATCCACGCGGCGCCGCGTTATCCTCGGCATCTCCGAACGCACACGCGTCGCGCTCCCATTCGACGCCGCCGCTTGAGTCAGCAGCCCGGGCCCCGCGGTTCTCGTACCGTCTCCTGGTCCTACGCCATCTGAGCCGTCCGTCCGCGCGTGTATTGAATGGACGGCATCCGTTCATCGTCCCCGAGCGTCCTCACCTGAGAGCCGTCCACATTAAATGCCCAAGATCTCACTCGATACACAATGGATTTTCATGTTCTTATGTTCTATGGATTCGTCTTGAGAAGACGAACACATCCATACAGTTTATGTGGGATGAAATTTACGCAATAGAAATGGAGAATGTTCGAAGCTCGGGAAGAAGAGTGAGGCCATACCTTTGCTCGGAGAAGTGTGGCTTCGATCTGAGGGTTGTTGCACCTTCGATTGGATCCCAGCAAGCTCCAGATGAAGTCTCCTGGCCTGGTGAATTGCCTAGGTAGGATTTCGACCACAGCCGATCACAAAGCTTGGAGGCTGGAGCAATTGGTTGGCCTGGAGATGGGGCTTTTGCTGGTGGACACCTTCCCTTGGTCTGGTGAAGGTGTAGAACAAATCAATTCGAGGATTGGCTCACTGTGGAGAAGTGTCCTGGTTTTGGGCTTGGATTTTAACTCTGAAATTGAGCTCACAGAGAAGAAATGGCAGGGAGATTTCAGTGGGGATCAAGTGCTCTGTGTATGGGGAGTAGTCTAGAACAATTTTGGCAGAGTTTCCTTAAGGTTTGTTTTCAGCACGTCTCATGGCCGAGAGCGGTGGTGTTTAAATAGGAGAGGGTGGAGAGCCTCCCAGGGAGAGTTAGGGCTTGGGATCAGCTGCTCTTGGCAAGAGAAGAACAGCTCCAATGGCCACTGGGGATGGGGCAGCTCAGCAGGTGAGAATTCCAAGTCGGGCTCACATGCGAGCTCTCGGCCCGGTGGTTTCCGGCGGCCGTGGTAGCCGGCCGGCCGTGGTCGGGTCACCCTCAAGGTCGGGGAGGTCGGGGCTGGAGGTTTGTGCAGTTAATTGGCCATGGACATGGGTAAAGGAGTTGAATTGAAATGGAATGGGGGATGAGCTCATTTTGGGTCCAAATTGGGCTTTAAGGCCAAAAGTGAAATTGGATCCAAATGTCAATCAAATTGGACTTGAACTTGGTCTAGATTGGTATTGGGAATGTTGAATTGAAGTTTAGAATTGAATTGGACCAGAATTTGGGTCAATTGGGTAGGTTTGGTTTGACATTGGGTTCACTTGGGGTTAAAATGGATCAAATTGGGGTTTTTGACAAAAGTAGGGTAAATTGACAAAATTGGCCCATGGTGTAGTTGGACAAAATGAAATTAGGAATATTTGTGATATTCTGGAATTTTCTGGGAATTTTCTGAATTTTTGGATTTTTGGGTCAAGGGGGGTATTTTGGGTATTTGGAGGGTATTGGGAGGTATTTTTGGAATTTTTGATATTTTTGGGTATGGATGATCAATTTGAGTGATTTGGAAATGTTTGGGATTGAATTTAGGGAATCTTGGGTAATTTAGGTGATTTTGAAAAATTCGGGTAATTTCAAGGGCTTTGGGTAGGTTAGGCGGGTGTAGGGTCCAGGGGGTCAAAAATTAAAAATTTGGAAAATTGAAGATTGGGTAAACTTGAGTGGAATGAAATCATTTTGGTTGAGCCATGAAGCCACATCAAGCCCACATGAGCCATGAAGGGACTCATTTGAGGCATCCACTATGTTGTTCCTAACCCTCTTAGCCGAGGGCTTAGTGGGTTAAGGACCATCCATGTGAATCACCTACATGAGTCAGGAGGTCAAGTTAGGTATAGGTGTGTGAAAGTGTAGTGTATAGGTGTAGTGTGTGTGTAAGTCAGCCCCTTCACCAGACCAGGCCACCTAGGGTAATCCTAAGGCCAAAGAGTCCTATAGGAACTCATCCTTTAAACTTCCACATTTGATTTCAACCCTCTAGGTGATTAGGGGTCTACAGTCAAGTTTGTGGAGTTTGCAGGGAGTTAAGAAGTGGTTCGAATTTCTAAAAGGTGAGTCCCAATTCTAGTCTCCTAAGATAGTCAAAGGAAAAGCCTAAGGCTAGATCCTAAGTACTAAAGAGAAGAAGAGAAGACCTCATCAAAAATGAGGTCAACAAATACCAATGCAGAAGAGATAACAGAAGTCAATTTAAGAAGCAGAAAAGTTCTACCCCCGAGAATGGGTCCAAAGGATAAAGGAAAGCAGGTGGTTGCTCAGGAGGAGCCAACCCCAACAAAGGAATTGCCAATTCGGGAAGAAATTGAAGAACCTGGTAGTAAAGTGGATTTTAACGTGCTAGCCCATCTTAGGAAGCTACCAGCCAAAATGAGCATCTACAACGCTCTGATCCTGTCAAAAGAGATGAGGGAAACTCTGATCAAGGTATTACTTGACCTAGAAATTTGCTTAGCTCAAATGGCCGGTAATTCCTTAGACGTGGTTTGCTTGTTAAAAGAACTGCAAGGTGTTACCTTCACGGATAATGACCTACTACTTGGGACAGCTGATCACAATCGATCGTTGTACATTTCAGTCACTATCAAAAAGTTTACGCTCTCCAGGGAACTAGTTGATCCGGGAGCATCAATCAGTATAATGAACCTTCGGACGTTAGCCTACATGGAAATTGATGCCCGCGACCTCGAATCAGACAGAATGTTACTAAGAAGATTTAATCAGAAAGGAGAAATAACTCTTGGATTAATAACACTATTAATGAAGACCAGTGATTTGGCAAAGACAGCCACAAAATTTTACATAATTGATTCTGAAACATCGTTCAACGCTCTACTGGGTCAGCCATGGATCCATGAAAACTGGATGGTACCGTCGTCTCTGCACTGCGCATAAAGTATTATGAAAGAGGAGAACAGTGTATCAAAGGTGACTTGCAACCATTCTGTGTGCATGAAATCAGAATTCACGAAGATGCAGCTTACTACGTGCCTCCAAAAAAGACAATCTTCTCAAAAAATACCATGCCAAATGAAGCAAAAGAAGTTAGAGATAATGAAGAACCTGAAATTCTAGTTCAACAGTTACTCACCACTCTCTTACGATAAGATGGTGAAGGTTTCTCCAGAACTCGCACTCTAGGTCGAGTCCAGGGACGAGCTTGAGGAAGAAACAGTGGAACAGTTGAACAGAAGAAACCGGTCATCGATGTTGATTTGCAGAACAATTCCGAAGAAGAAGAAACCAAGAAAGAAGTAATCAAGATAAATCAAAAGAAACCCCAGTTCAAGATCTCTCTCGAAGATGAAAAGAATGAAGAATACAAATCAATGTATGAGAAGAGAAACCACTATGTCATACTATGACCCTGACCCCGATCTATCCTGATATGGTCGAGGGTATGGTGGTCAAAGAAGTGCATGGTGGCGGTGCTAAGCCGATCAAGTTTTACCATGGTGCTTCTTCTTCCAAAATTGAAAATGATGTACAATTTGAAGATGTTACTTCATCTGAATTAATGGAATTGTCTTTTGAGTGGTACTCTCCCTGTGTTCAGAATTTAATTCAACGTGGCGTCTTACCTAAACAGTGGTCAAAAGGTTAATCACAGCGCTTTGAAAAATTATGGAATAACACCAGTCGACCTCCCACTTCAAAACATGGTCTTGGATTCACCACAGTAGGATCAGTTGATGATATGGAATTTTGCTTGGTTGTCACTTGCGAGCCTAATGAAGACTGCCTAGAAGCTTCTGATGATCTTGAAGATCTACCAGTTGGAGATGCTCCGCCAGAATTCGAAGAAGAAATTAAATGTAAAATAGAAGAGTTAATAGAAGTTAACTTAGGTACTAGCAAAGAGACTAGGCTGACCTTTGTTAGCTCCTTACTCAACAAAGAAGACTTCGAAGCAATGATCAAGCTACTAATGGAACTCAAAGACTATTTTGCTTGGAGTTATGATGAAATACCGGGATTAGCTCCAGAGGTTGCAGTTCACAGGCTAGTAGTAGATCCAACTGCTATTCCAGTCAGACAAGCTCCCAGAAGAATGCGTATAGAAATCGAACAAAAAGTTATAGCTGAAGTTAAGAAGGTAATCGACGCAAAATTTATCCGTGAAAAACAATATCTAACTTGGTTAGCCAACGTGGTACCAGTCAGAAAGAAGAATGGTCAGATCAGAATCAGTGTGGACTTCAGAGATTTGAATAAAGCGTGCCCAAAAGATGAATTTCCACTACCAATTCCAGAATTAATGATCGACATCGCTTCGACGCATGAAGTCTTCTCTTTTATGGATGGATCATCAGGATACAACCAGATAAAGATGGCACCAGAATACGAAAAACTCACAGCCTTCAGAATGCCAATCGGAGTATACTGCTACATAGTGATGCCTTCCAGATTGAAGAACACAGGGGTAACCTACCAAAGAGCAATGAAAAGGATCTTTAATGATCTCATTCACAACCAAGTCAAGTGCTACGTGGATGATGTTGTCATCAAGAGCAAACTGAAAGAAGATCACATGTATGATTTAAGAATTATTTTTGAGCGATTAAGACAATATAACCTTAAGATTAATCCCCTGAAATGCACCTTCTGTGTCACCTCTAGGAAATTTTTAGGATTTGTTGTCCGACAACACAGAATTGAAATTGATCCGGAAAAGATTAAAGCTATCTTAGAAATGCTGCCTCCCAAAACTTTGAAACAATTACGATCCTTTCAAGGAAAATTAGCATATCTTCAACGCTTTATCTCAAATTTGTCAGGTAGGTGTCAGCCCTTCTCAGCATTGGTTAAAAAGGATGCCAAATTCTTTTGGGAAGAGAAATGCCAGCGGGTCTTCGAGTACATTAAGGAGTATTTATTGACACCTCCCGTCTTAGCAGCCCCAGTCTCGGATAGACCGTCGATACTTTATACCGTAGCTTTAGACAACTCCCTTGGAGCCCTACTAGCCCAGTTCAATGACGAGGGGAAAGAAAACACTCTCTACTACTTAAGCTAGCCCAGGTCGTCGTCTAATTCTGATGGAGGTGAAGTATCCTTTGATTGAGAAGCATAGTTTGGCCCTGGTCTTTGCAGCCCAAAAGCTCAGGCATTACATGCTTTCTCATAAGGTCAACCTTATCTCGAAGTTTAATCGATTGCAATATTTGATGACCCGACTGACACTTTCCGGCAGACTTGCCAGGTGGTCGATGACACTATTGCAATTTGATATAACTTTCATTCCTCTTCGTGCCGTAAAGGGACAAATCCTAGTAGACTTTCTCGCAGAACACCCTTTATCGGCAGAATGGCCTCTCAACGATGACTTGCCCGACGAGCAGATAATGAGCTTAGAAGACCCCGATGATATGCATTGGGAATTGTACTTCAACGGAGCATCATCAAAACAACGAGATGAAGAATTGCAAACGGTAGTGCGCGGTAAGGTAGGAATCAGACTAATCTTCATAACACCGAAGCGGGGGATGTTAAGGTATTCCTACCATTTAATAGAACTGTGTATGAACAATGAAGTAGAATATGAAGCCCTTATAACCGGACTGGAGTTAACCATTCAAATGGGGATAACCGACATCAACATCTATGGTGATTCTCAGTTGATCATACAATAGGTCGCAGGACAGTACAAGATTTTGAAACCAAGGCTCGAGCAATACTTTCAGTATGCCATGAAGTTGTTGGAGTAGATTCTGAACGTAACGATCTACAAGATTCCTAGAAGAGAAAATGCTTTCCCGGACGCGCTAGCTCGCCTCGCAAAATATTTTGCTCGCTTGTAGGATGAATCGGTTGAAATGTCAGTTCAAGGACGACAGGTCTTATCACAGCTCGACATGGATGCAATACACCAATCAGAAGGAAAAGAAGAAGAAACAGTTGCAGCAGTAACATAAACTACATAAGATTGGCGGTAACCATTAATAGACTACATACAAACAGGAAACCTACCAGACGATAAGTCATTGGCCCATCAAACTAAGAAAAGAACTCTATCATAAACATTAATAAACAATACGTTATAGAGAAGATCTTTGGACCAGATGTGGCTAAGGTGCTGTTGACCTCTTTTTTTGGTGAGGTCTTTTCTCTCCTTAGTGCCTCTTAGGATCTAGCCATAAGGTTTCTCATTAACTATCCTAGAGGACTAGAATTGGGACCCACCCTTTAGCAATTCAGCTACTTCGACTCCTCTTGGGATCCCACTTGGATGGTCGCAAACCTCTAAATCACCTTGGAAGGTTAAAATCACCATATGGGCAATCAATAGTGAGTTCCTATAGGATTGTTTGGATTTAGGGTGACCCTGGGTGCCCTGAGCTTCTCTTGCACACACACACACACTCCTAAGCCATTTTACCCTTTAACCCTAAACTTTGAACTTTGCCCCTTTCACCCTTTAAGAAACTCACATAATTAAACTGAAGCCACTGATCTTTGATTAAGATGGCTAAGGTCAATATGTGAAGAATCATAAAGTGGTTACCGTTTGGCTAAGCTTGGTCCCAAAGTGGTTAGACTTGGTTGAGATCCATAAGCCTACCCCTATAGCCATGAGCCTACCCCAAAACTCTCCAAAAACTTCCAAAAGTTACCCAAAATTCCCAAAATTCCTAAAAATCATTTCAAAACAATCCCCACCTTTTAAATTCACCAAAATACCCTAATACCCTCCAAATAACCTCTTGATACCCTAAAATACCCTTTTGGCCCAAAATTCCCAGAAAATTCCAAAAAATCCCAAATATTTTCTCAATTTCATTGTGTTCAACTACACCATCGGCCAATTTTGTCAATTTAGCCCACTTTTGCCAAAATCCCCAATTTGACCCAATCTTAACCCATGGATCCAATGTCAAACCAAATTAGCCCAATTGATCCCAATTTTGATCAAATTCAATCCTAAACTTCAATTCAATATTCTTATACCAATTTCAACCAAAACCAAGCCCAATTTGGTTCACATTTGAATTCAATAGTCAAGAAACATACCCAAATCCAATCTAAATCAACTCAAATTTCCTTCAAAATTGTTCCAAAACTTGCCTAACACATTTCTATACCAAAACCAACATTCATTTGATCAAAATTTTGGCATGAAACCCACTTAAAATTCACTTGGGCCAAAAAGCCCAATTTTGGCCCATAAGCCCAAACCCTCTTCAAATTAAACTATGTGGCCCATGAAAATTCCCAAATAATTTTCAATCAAACTTCAACATATCTAAAGCCAATTTTAATCAATTACAATTCAATTTGGTCATCCCATATTTGATTTCAAAATTTCAAATCATCAAATGCATGTTAAAAGGCCTATACCCTTATGCATTTTGAAAAGCCCACTTAATTAAATTTTAAAAGCCCAAAAGTGAGCCCATATGACATAATTTTATCATACTATCACCTCATGATATTTAAAACATCATTCCATGGCATTACATGAAGCATTGCATGTATACATGGCTCATTAACCAAATTAGGCATGTTGACACAAAATCCCAAAAATTCATAAAAGCTTTTAATTCCTTTTGCATGAAACTTTCTAATGGCTCATACATAGCATAACATGGCATGTGCAACATCCCATAGCCATACCAAAGTCAATATTTGCCAAATTGGGTAAGGGGAGGTGACCCTTCCCTTCTCCCTTCTTATCAAATTTCCCTCACTCTTAAACTATCAAATCTCCTCCCCAAACTTCAAAACCAGCCATCTAAGCTCACCCAAACCTCTCCATGCTCCAATCACTTTTGGCAAAGATCTAACCTTTGGACCAAGGGCTAAACCCAAGTTAGCCTCACCTAACCCAAATCCCAAATATCCATTAAATCTCTACCCTAAAGCCATCAAATACTCCAATTGATGCCACCACTCAACCCCTCTGACCCCCCTGAACTTCTCGCTCGACTCGACCTCGCCACCGGCCACCCCAGTCACCGGAAAACACCAGGCCGAGAGGTCCTAATTGATTGAAAAATTCAAAATTCTTTTGTTGAGCTGTCCCATTCAATTGGACTCCATGGCTCTTCTTCTTCTCCCCTAGGCAGCTGATCTCAGCCCTTAATTGCCCCTAGGAAGCCCTCCAGCACTGCCTATTTAAACACCACACCCCTCGGCCATGAAAGTTGCTAAACCTAACCTTAAAGAAACTCTGCCAAAATCACTCCAGAACTCCTCCTAGCCAAGAGAATCTCATCCCCACTGTTCTCCTGCCCTGAATCCCCTCAGCTTAGCCCAATCTCAGCTAAAAATCAGGCCAGAAACAGGACACTCCCCAATTCTTCAGCAAATCCAAATTAACTCCTCTCACACCTTCACCAGAGGTAGAGAAGGAGTTCCCAGTGAAAGCCCCCTCTCCAGGCCACCTAGTTGTTCCAGCCTCTAAGCTTTGTGATCGGGCTTGGTGGAAATCAAGTCTAGGCATTTCACCACAGCTCTAGACTTCATCCCTAGCCTCCTTGAACTCCAACGAACGTGTCGAGCATCTCTGATTGAGGCTTCACCTCTCAGAGCCAAGGTATGGAATCTTCCTTCCTCATGAGCTTCTGTGAATTCTCCATTTAGTTTGGCTTAATTTCATGACATGTTAACTGTATGGATGTATTCATCATCTCAAGACGAATCCATAGAGCATAAGAACTCGAAAATCCATTAAGAATCAAGGAAGATATTAGGGTTAGAAGTTCGACGGTCACGGGTGCACACCAGTCAGAGACGATGATCGGCCGGCATCGGATTGTGCGTGTATCGAACGAACGGCTCAGATGGCATCAGAAAAGGAGATGGAACTGGAACTGCGGACCGCGTGGCAGCTGAGTCGGATGGCGGCGCCGAACCAGAAGAAGACGCGTGGAGTTCGATCCGTCGTAGGTTGACGCAGCGCCGACGTGGATAAGTAGGAAAATATGATTTTTTGATTTAATTAAATAGCATGAACTTAAAAAAATCATATCTTTGCATAGAAAAATCACAAAAATAAAAGAAAAATACCCTCTTACTCAGTGAACAGAGGAGGATAATGTGAAAAAAGAATTGAGTTAATTTGATGAGTATTTTATTTTTAATTAATTATTTACTCATTTTGGTATTTCAATTCTCCATTTGCATAGACATTTCACCATGGCATGAGACCATAGAGCTTTTGAAGCCTCTGACTTGGGGAACTTTCCCTGAAATTTTCAAGGTCAGAGGCCATCCCTATGATAAGTTATGTATTTTTCAAGTTGATAACACTATTTTTGATATTTTAATTCCAAAAATTAGCATGTTGCTTAGAAAACTTTAGGAAAATTTGGTGAAGTTCCTTAGGACCAGAGGACCCTAGGATAATTATGGTTTGAGTTAATTCATTAAGGATAATCATTATTGGCCTAATCACTCTAAATTGAACTTTAATTAATTAGAGTTAATCACACACTAAAATAGTTTGAAAATAATTCTCCACTGATCTTCAGGATCAGGGGAACCTTACCTAAAAATTTGAAGTCAATTGGAAATGTTTAACCCTATTAAATGGATTAATTAAGCCACAAAATCAAAATTAAACTTTAAAAATTCATAACTCCAAAAATAGACTTAAAAAATTCACCAAATTGATTTTGGGACTTCTCTGATATTAGAGGAGTCTAAGAAAAGTAAAATTGGAATTTTCTAAAAATTTTCATTTTCAAGCATATTTTAATATTTTTAATAATTAAAAAATAATTAAAATCACAAAAATAATAAAAATCATAAAAATGCCATATTTGGTCCCCTAATCACTTAGGAACCAATCAAATATTTTTCCTAAGTCTCTAGGTTAAGATATTTAATTTCAAAGCCTTAAAACAATTTTTGATTTAAGAAATATATATTTTCTAGCCTTCCCACTAAATTAATTCTAATAAATCAAAGAAAAATTATAAAAAATTAAAATTTATTTCTTTGACTTTCTTGAGGTCAGAGAGATTTTTGAAAAATATAAAATCTATTTTTCAACTTTTATTTTATTTAATAATTAATTGACACTCAAAAACTTAAAATAATTATAATAAATAAAATATAATTCAAAAAATCACCAAAATTGGTCCAAGTGCTCCTCTAGTCATTAGGAACATCCCATAATTTTTTTAAGGACAGAAACTTTACCTTGGTCATGTTGGTGAATTTTCTTTGAAAACAACTATTTTTCATTAAAAATAATTATATGAATAAATTAAATTCAGAAAAATCACATTTTCTCCTCTAATGTCTTAATTGACATGTGTGTGAAGTGACATAAAAATTTTAAGTTCATTTAAGCTTAATTTAATGAGTTATAAAATAAATAGGCTTAACTGGGCATAAAGGTAATTAAAAGATTTTAACCCCTAATTAAAACTTTAGGTTTAATCAAAATGGGGGTAAAATATCTGATTTTAATTTTCTCTTAGATGATTGAAATTTTGGGAAATCAAAGGGTAGGAACCCATTAATCACTTTAATAAACCAAAAATGAAACTTTAATTAATTAAATAATTTAAATTTTGGAAGATTAATTAAAATTGGATTATTAAAATGGGGATATAATTTAAGAGGACATTGATTCTTTAATTTAAAAATCCCTAAATAAACCACTTAATTATATTTAACACTTAAAATTAAGCGGATAAGTGGAATTAATAATTAAATGATTAAAAGTAAATAATTCTTAATTTAATTAAAACCTACATCATTAAATAATTTAATAATTGATTAAAGCCAAAAATGTTAAATAATTAAAATATTTGAAACTAATTTAAAATCATTTCAAAACAAACTTAAATCAAATTTGCAAATTTTAAATAATTTTAAGACAACTTACCTTAAAACATAATGTAAAAATTAAATTAATTAATATAATTAATCCAAATTAAATCATCAAAATTTAATAAATAATTTGAACACCCCTTTTGACCTAAGTTAATCTACAAAATTAAATTAACATAAAATATTGATATCATTTATAAAAGGTTTAACTTAAATGAATTGAACAACATTCCAAACTTAAAATCATTGATTAAAATTTCATAATTAAATCACATTAAAGTAAATCATCAAGTTTAACTTCAAATCATTAAAATCTTTAACAAATTAACTTGCCCCTGAAAGCTTTAAATTATTAAAACTATTAAAAGAAGCGTTAAGTGAAATGTCACTTCACTCATAGGTTAATCAAACATCCTAGTTCACTGAGCAAGGGAACAAAACTTACCTAAACCCTTGGATGATTAATTCACCTGTGTAATTAAATTCACTTGGACTCAAAACTGTCCTAGAGGTATTGAAAAGATGTTTAGGATTTGTTCTAAGCACTTCCTCAATACGATGGGTAGTTTTAAAGAACAATTGAACTTAATTGTTCTTTGGTGAAGAAAATCATCCTTAACCAAAATCAAGAACCTAGACATCATAGGAAATGACTAGCTATAGGATTAGGAATCTGGTAGACAACCAAAACCCTTCCTTTAGTCTTTACTTAGGTACTTGTTGAAATATTTAAATACTTTAATATGTGCTTTAAAGTGTAGCTTGGAATGACAGGAAGACCCTCCAAGTACGCTTTTATGTTATTGCAATTTACTTTATTGCATTTTCTTTACCTACACTGCGCTTTATTTTTCTTCCATGTTAAACAAGAATGTTGCATGAAAACCAAAACCTTTAGGATAGTCCTGAACTGAAACCAAAACTAAATTAAAAGTCACAACAAGATAAAATTCACCACCACAACATTTTAAAATATAAAACAACTCAAAATTTAATCACACACAAAACAACAAAACTACAACTTTAACTAAATTAAAACGTCTTGTTGGATGATCGGGAATACCTCGAATGATGTAATCTACGTGTTGCTAACGGGATTTCTCACGGTCTAAATGAAAGTGTGAAACTTATTCAGTTGAGTTTAGCAAATTCATCTGGACTAAGTGAATCCGATAAAATAAAGATGCTGGAAGGATGGAACCGTGGGATCTTAATCGATGTTGTTATAATCAACTTTAAGATTTCCCTAATAAAACATTAAATACATTTGGATTTTAAGATTTCTCTAAACCAAAACACTTCTCTCATCTTTTGATTTATGACTTCTAAAACTAAACCTCTGCAACAACAAGGAGCTTGGAGCATAGTGGGCAGCACGACCATCGTCATCAGCAAAACTCGGGTCTACATCAGCAAAACCATTCTTAGAATTAAATAACCAAGCCATAGGATTTCGAGGTAGTTTTCCTAGTGCAACATAAATCCTCAACTTTTCGTTAGGTATTTTCTTGATCATGATATGCAAATTAAGCCCTAATCGGTCTTAGGACACTGAGGTAGTTGTTCGGTACGACATAAACCCTCACATCTTCGAGGCTACTTATGTGATTATATCATACAAGCATAAGTCCTAATTAATTAAAATTGGTGAGATTGAAACATTAAATAAACTCCCAAATTGAAGCCAAACAATAGGATAGTTTTGGGAAGTTGCCAAGATTCTTCTTGGATCTCCAGCTTCTCCTACCTCTCTTCCATTGGACTCCAAAATAAACTGTTCCAAATTTGAGCTAACCCCTTTTGAAGAAGTATTATGCACCCGGACGTTTCGAAGGATGAACTATAAAAATGAAGTCTCATTCCTAGAAGCATGGGTAGAGTAATCATTTGTAACTGGGTCCGAACCCAAAATATAAAAAAATGGATGATAAAAATCGTTAAAAAAAAAAAAGTGTTAAAAAGAAAATATGTGGAATCATAATAATAAAATTTTGATCCTTCCTTCTGAATCAAGCTCATTCCTGATCTTTCCTCATCTTTTCCTACTGTTATTAAAATTTGAAAGAAATGAATAATAATTTTACATTGATAAATGATCTTTTTTATTGTTCTTGTTCTTAGTACAGCTCCTGATCCTTTCCTTGTTGTTCGCAGGGAAATGTCGAACGGGCGGTTGGTTCTGAACTTTAAGAATGGCGTGAGTCTAGCACTCGACGAAAAGAGGATGAAAGATGGGGTCGTGATTAAGATCAACTCTGATTTCATACTGATCGGGCTGCAGTACAAGGAAACTGATTGAACCCCGATCGATCGGGAAGAGTTCAGCAGCCAGATAGTAATGAAATTGGGTGGCCCGAGTCAGCAGTCTACCAGCAAGAAAAGGAAGGTAAACACCGCTCAGGTGACTGGAGCAGACAAGAAAGTTAAGTCCATGGTTGCTGCAGTAGAGGACAGGCTTGTCAGTGCCATGCCCATAGAAGTTTAAGAGGTGAGGAGAGCTACTGTCACTCCTACCCAACGAAGAAACAAGAACCGCCGCATTTGCAAGATGCTGAGCAAGCTAGCAGCGGACCAACATGAAGAGACAATTGATACTGTTAGTACAAATACTTCGAAGAAGCCAGTTCAGCAGGAACCAGAAAAGAGGAAACCAACTCTAAGAACAGCAGAAAAGATGAAAGAAATTCCAAGAAGAGCAGAAATAGAATCAGCGCCGCGACGCCAGACAAATGCACCAGTTTTGAAGATTCTTGTTGCGAAAGCAACCCTGGGGAATGTCCTGACAAAGATTATCCCCGAGGAGCTGAGACATACAGGAGAACGTGCTGGGTTTGAACCATACATCCCACAGTACGTTACCAGACCTCGCTGATTGCAGATAATCCCAGAATACGAGCTGGAGAGAATGTAGAAGGTTGAAAAGAAAACCTTCAAATATTTTGAAAGAATTTCAGGTAAGATGATCAATATCCTAGAGGGTCTTGAGCTGCATACGGATGTGTTCTCAGACTAATCTCAACAACAGATTGTCGACTGTGTCTTCGAGCTTCAGAAGATGGGCCGAGCTGGTCGTTTGAGAGAGAAGACCTACTCAGAACCTCGAAGATGGATGAAAGGAAAAGGAAGAGTTACAATCCAGTGTTGGTGTTGCTACAACTTCGCTGAGGATAGAAAGGAAAATCCCCCAGGATACTCCATCGTAGCGAGGTGGATTCGATGCCAAGAATTATCAAGAGGATGGTAAAAAGGATGGTGACATGGAGGGTGTTGCCTGTAGATTGCATACCCAATAGCTGCATCATTAACATATACAGGGAGGGCAATTGCATACCGCCAGACATAGATCATCATGACTTCGTCAGACATTTCTGCATAGTGTCCTTCGTCAACCAATGTAACATCATGTTTGGATCTGACCTCCGAATAACAGGCCCTAGAGAATTCTGAGGGCTGGTGGAGATACCACTACTAGTAGGTTTCGTCTTAGTGCTAAAAGGAAATGGAGCAGACATAGCAAAACACTGCACTCCAGGTGTGCCTGTTGAGCAGATCTCCGTCACTTTCAGGAGGATGGATGACAGCAAGATGCCTTTCCACTTTCAGCTAGATCCTGAATTAGAGAGCCTTCGGCCCTACAAACTGTGAGCTACATGGGAGATAGCACACCTTCAATGCACACTTGGATGGCATTTCCTGCCAAAGATGGCTTGGAAGGTGATGTTATTGTCCATGTGCCTCATTATTCAGACATGGATTTCGACAGATGCTTTTGGAAGAAACTTGTAAGAATCTTACACAATCCGTTTTGGATTTATGTGGATTGTATGAGATAATGAATTTTCAAGGAAAATATCATTATGTTTTGGATCAAGCTATATGATGTATTTTCAATAAAATGGAATGGAAACGACCATGTCGTGTTTTGCCTTCACCTCTTTTGTGCAAATTGACTGGGAAACACCATTAAATTAAATGAACTTTGAACTTCAAACCAAAAGAAAAGAAAATGAATAAAGAACTCTTTTTAAGAATCCAAATGTCAAAACAAAATCTGAATGTCAAAATGAACTCCAAATTAACACGAACTCTAAATAAACAAAAAATGAAATTGAATCACTAAAACAAACAAAATGAATCTAAATCTCGAATTGAATTCTGATCTGAATCCGTTGATTTGAATCTTTCGACTGAAATCCATTTGAAGCTCCTTTGAGCCCTCTTTTGAGTTGATTCTTCCCCTCAGAGGACTTCAGCTTCAGTTTCAAACTTCTAAAACTTTTTTATCGTCTAGAAATCCTTTCGACTCTCTGCAATCTCTTTCCTCTTTTGAGAAGGTCGACTGAGTCTACTGACACAAAACCACAAAATTTTAGATTTGGTTCTGATGGCATGGATTCATATCCTTTGCCAAACATTCAAACTTTAATCAACTCTCTCAGGATGTGAATCACTTTCATGTCTCATTCCAAATCTTCTACTAAACTAAGATTTCCACAGAATCTTCACAAATCGAAAAAACAAACTTTTGGGATTGTTACCTAACTTCCAATTCCCATCCTTTTGAGGCTGGTACCTAACTTTCAGTTTTCATTTCGAGATCGATACTTAAATTTTGATTCTCTCTTCTGAATTCCCGCTAATCTCGCATTCTTCTCGAGAAACTTTTCTGCATTCTAATCCTCCGACTTGGGTATAAGAATGATAAGGCATCCTGATCTCGGTGTCCACTAATCTAGCATTCCTTCCGAGAAACTTTTCCTCATTCTAATCCTCCGACTCCGGTATAAGACCGACAAGGCATCCTGATTTCAGTGTCCACTAATCTCGCATTCCTTCTGAGAAACTTTTTCGCATTCTAATCCTCCAACTTGGGTATAAGACCGACAAGGCATCCTGATCTCGGTGTCCACTAATCTCACATTCCTTCAGAGAAACTTTCCCACATTCTAATCCTCCGACTTGGGTATAAGACCGACAAGGCATCCTGATCTCGGTGTCCGCTAATCTCACACTCTTTCCGAGAAACTTTTTCGCATTCTAATCCTCCGACTTGGGTATAAGTCTGACAAGGCATCCTGATCTAGGTGTCCACTAATCTCGCACTCTTTCCGAGAAATATTTCCGCATCCTAATCCTCCGACTTGGGAATAAGACAGACAAGGCATCTTGATCTCGGTGTCCACTAATCTCTCACTCTTTCCGAGAAACTTTTTTGCATTCTAATCCTCTGAATTGGGTATAAGACCGACAAGGCATCCTAATCTCGGTGTCAGCCAAATTCACACTCATCCGAGACTGGTACCTAACTTCCAGTTCTCACCCTTTTCGAGGTCGGTACATAACTTCCAACTCTCTCTTCCGAGAATGGTACCTAACTTGCAGTTCTCACCCTTTTCTAGGTCGGTACCTAACTTCCAACTCTCTCTTCCGAGGCTGATACCTAACTTCCAATTCTCTCTTCCGAGGCTGATACCTAACTTCCAGTTCTCATTTCGAGATCAATACCTAAATTCTGATTCTCACCCTTCTCGATCGGTACCTAACTTCCAATTCTCTCTTCGAGGCTGGTACCTAAATTCCAGTTCTCTTTGCAATCCTGAGGTTGGAACCTAGGTTCCAATTCTCATTTTAAATTCAAAATTTCTGTGAAATAAATCATGAAATGAATCTTAAGTCAAATTTCAACCAACATTGAAACTCAAATCAATTTAAAACTCAAACTTAAAACTTGAGATAAAAATGAAATGAATCTAAAATCGAATCTCCCCAGATCTTTTGATTTGAAATTCACCTCCTTTTCCCCCCAGCGAGAATTCTGGAATCTTCAGTCTTCGAGATTTTCCTGATATACTTGATACACCTAAAATATATAGATTTTTTATGCACATTTTTATTCCTATTATTAATGATATTGCACTTTAAGGAAGGTATTTTGTGTTTTTCTTACAGGTATGATGAAAATGGATGGTTATGATGAAACGAGCAAAATTGGATCAAATTTAGAGCAAAAATAATGAAAAATCAAAATTTTGGCACTAGCGGCTAAGCGCCGCTGGGCCGACGCTTAGCCGCCAATGTTAAAAATCAAAATTTTCATGTATTTGGCGCCAATTTCAAAGGGGATGGGATGCAACTCTTGGTGGTAACTACCATAACTTCCTTTGGGCGGCAAGTTTGAATGAAGAGGTGTGTTCTTTGGAAGATACATCAAATCTGGAGACATTTTGAAGAGACACCAAGGCACCTTTTGGTTTACTATTTAAAGAGAGTCTTAGGAATGACTAAGTGCTCTTTCACTTGCATTTTGAAGAGAGTTTCTACAGTATTTTAGTTTTATTTTGTGAGAATTTTTATTAAGAGTAGGAGTAGAGAGTAGAAATGAGAAAAGGGTCGGAGTGAAGTCTTCTTCTTCCCACTTCTTTTCTTTCTCTTAGTTTAGTTTTTATTGAAGTCTGAAGTCTGTATTTTGAGTCATCGAAGTTGGGAGACTTGCTCGGAGGAGTAGTTTATCGAAGAGTCAAAGTTTCAAAGAAACTTCCTTAGTCTTGTGGAGAGGATTTTCAGATAAGTGTTTATGTTTAATATTTTTATTAATACTTGCTTTCGTTGTTATTTTTCCTATTGTTTTTAATTTCAAATCAATATGTTTTTGTATTTTCTCAATGCATTCTGAGTAGTTTACTTTATCATTTTCTTTCTTAAATGGAGAAGTAATTAATTTATAAAGAATTGTTGTGGAAAGTATAAGTGTTTAAAAGTTGGAAGAAGTTGTGAAGATTGATTCTAAAAACTTTGTTTACTTCTTAATTCGGCTTGTTAAGTTGTAAAATTTCTTGAGATTATGTAAGATCCAATGCGGTATTGTCTCATAAAAGTTAGTAAGATTCAGATGCAATTATATGGGTGAGAATTGTAGTCCATATAATTGAATGTAATATTAGAAGATATTTTTATGGTAGGGAGTAAAGTTAGAGGATTTTAGAGTGACAGGCTAAAACCCCCTAATTTGGGGATGTTAGGAAGGTTCTGATTTCTTTAAAGATTTTACATTTTCCCTGTGGGTTCGATATTTCGGAGCTTAGTCAGAAAGTCTTATATTACTTAATAAACGATATGTATAATTGCGTAGTATCCCATATTATAAAATCATAATGTTCATGTCTAAAATCATCAGCGCATTTATCTAGTGGAGTCAAGTTTTTGGTGCTGTTGCATTTACCGATCGGTACTAAGTTTTTGGCGCCGTTGCATTTATCGGGGATCAATACTCCTCAATGGAAAATTTTCTACGCTTCATTCTAAGTGTGTCACTTGGACGTCGTGTTGGTCTTATTGATCTCTTCGGTCAATGCTAATACGTGTGGTGTGATCCTTTAGCACACCACACCTATTGGGGGTCCATTTGTTGACCTCATTTTTTGGTGAGGTCTGATCTCTCTCCCTAGTGCTTAGGATCTAGCCATAGGTTTTCCCTTTGATTATCCTAGAGTATTAGAGATGGAATCCACCACTTAGAAATTCGAACACCTCTTAACTTTTCTTGAACCCCACATATGATTATAAACCTCCAAGTCTCCTTGGAAGGTTAAAAGTCAAATGTGGAGGTTCAAGGATGAATTCTTATATGATGTTCAAGCCTTAGGACAACCCTGGGTGGCCTGGTCTTGGTGAGGTTCAGCTTGCACACACCACACTTCCACACACATTCCAAACCCTAAAACCACTCTTACCCAACTTGGCTTCCTGACTCATGTAGGAAACTCATATGGATGGACCTCAACCCCTAAGCCCGTGACTAAGAGGGTTAGGGACAACATATTAAGTACCCAAAATTAGTCCTCTCATGGCTCTTGTGAGATTAACATGGCTTCATGGCTCAATTAAAATGGTTTCATTTTTCGCACACTTAATCAATCTTCATTTTTCCCATATTTCAATTTTTGACCCCCGGGGCCCTAAACCCACCAAACGTACCAAATACTCTTGAAATTGCCCAAAATTCTCAAAAATTGTCCAAATTACCAAAATTTCTCAAAATAAATCCTAAACACTCCCCACCACTCAAATTGATCATCCATGGCCAAATATACCAAAATTTCCAAAAATACCCTCCAAATACCGAAAATACCTTTTGGCCCAAAAATTCGAAATTCTAAAAATTCTCAAAAAATTCCAGAAAATCTCAAATATTTCCAACTTCATTTTGTTTAACTGGCATATATCATAATTTTGTCAATTTAATCCAATTTGAACAAAAAATGCCAAATGGGCCCTTAAGCCACATGTAAGCCATGTGAGTTGTGCCCCATGTGATCATGCCATCTTGGAAAAAAGGAGGGGACTCTTTCTTGATTCCCTTAAAGTGATTAAACACTCTCATGTTTTCCTTAACCCATGCTTAAGCCTAATTGTACTTGGATTGTGACTTGACCCCACTAATCAAACTGAGTCAAGTGACTTTCTCTTCAGCCCAAACCAGGCTTAGGGAGGTGCACCTAGCCTAATCCATGCATTTGACCAAATTAAGCCCAAAATGCACTCTTCTCTCATTCCACTTAAATCAAACTCCATTACACATGTCCAAGGCCAATTGAACTCACCAAACCCCAGCCCTGACCTCACTGAGTCAGATGGTGACCCATGTCTGCCGGCCAGCCACCTGGGTCGCCGGAAAACACCACACCCGAGAGATCCATGTGAGCCAAAATTTCAAATTTGAGCTTGCTGAGTTGTCCCAACCCCAGTGGACACCAGGGCTCTTCTTCTCCTCCCCTGAGCAGCTGATCCCAACCTTCAATTTCCTCTGGGAAGCCCCATATGCATGGCTATTTAATCTCCTCACCTCTATGGCCCAAAGGTTGGATGCACTAGAACTTAACAAAACTCTGTCAAATTGGTTCTAAACTCCTCCCCTAACCTAGAGCTGTTGATCCCCACTGAAATCTAGCCCCGAAGTCCTCTATGTGAGCTCAATTTTAAGCCCAAAAACAAGACACTTCACCATAGTGAGCCAATCTTAAACTTGATTGACTCTACACCATCACCAGACCAAGAGAATAAGTTCCCCAATGGAAGCCCCCTCACCAGGCCAGCCATTCCTTCTATTGGCTAGAGCTCGAAATCGGTCTTGGTGGAAGTCAGGTCTAGGCATTTCACCACAGCTTCAGGCTTCATCCCTAGCTCCTTTGGACTCCAACGAACGTGTCGAGCCTCTCTGATTGAAGCTTCACTTCTCAGAGCCAAGGTATTTAACCCTTTCTTCCCGAGAGCTTCTTTCGATTCTCCATTTTGTTTGAATTAATTTCATAGTATCATAGCCTTTTAGATGTGTTCGTCTTATCGAGATGAGTTCATAGATCCTAAGATCACGCAATTTGGTTGAGAGATGAGAGAGATCTTAGGGTTAGAACGTTGACGGCTCTCGGGATGCACCAGTCTTTGACGATGACCAGCCACCATCGGATGGCGCGTGTAATGAATGCACGGTGGAGATTAAGCCGGACGAGGAGATAAAACAGAACAGCGGGCCATGTGGCATCCCAGTCAGATGGTGGCGTTGAATGAGAAAGCGCCGCGTGGGACTTCGGAGCTGCCAAGGATGATGAGGTACCGCGCTGGAGAAGTAGGAAATTAGGATAGTTTTTATTTATTTAAATGCCCAGAACTTTAAAAATGCATATCTTTGCATAAAAACATTAGAAAAGTACCCTTTTTTTCAGTGAACAGAGGAGAATTTTGTGAAAAAAGAATTAAATTATTTTGATGAATATTTGATTTTTAATTAATTATTCACTGATTTAAGTGTTTTAATTCTCCATCCATGCATAAAATTCACCATGGCATGAGACCATAGGGCTTTTATAGCCACTGTTCTTGGGAACATTCCATGAATTTTGCAAGATCAGAGGTCATCTCTATGGAGAGTTATCTATTTTTCAAGTTTATGTGTCTGCTTGGTATTTTAATTCCAATAATTTGCATGTTGCTTAGAAAATTCTAGAAAAATTAGGGGATGTAGCTTATGACAGAGGACCTTAGGAAAATTATGGTTTGATTAAGTTCCTTAAAAATAAACCAAATTAGCCCAAACACTCAAAACTGAACTTTAATTAATTAGGAATGATTACACATTAAAATCACTTGAACTTAGTTCTCTACTGCTACTTAGGATACAGAGAACCTCACATAAAAATTTTAAGTCAATTGGAATTAGCTTAACCTACTAAATGAATTAATTAAGTGACATAGCTATTTTAAAAATTAAAAAATTCATAAAGTCCAAAATACACCTTAAATATCCACCAAATTGGTTTTGGGGCTTCTCTGATGTCAGGGGAGTCTAAGAAAATTAAAATTGGAATTTTAAAAAATTTTTCATTTTTAACTCATTTTTGAATATTTTATTAATTAAAAAATTATAAAAATCACAAAAATATTAAAAATCATAAAAGTGTCACATTTGGTCTCTTAATCATTTAGGAATTATTCCCCTAATTTTCCTAAGTCTCTAAGTTAAGATATTAATTTTTAAAGGCTTAGGTCAATTTTTAATATTTAAAAAATGGATTTTCCCAACTTTTCACTAAAATAATTCCAATAAATAAACCAAAAATTAGAAAAATATAAAATTTACTTCTCTTGGTTTTCTGACCTTAGAGAGATTTTTGAAAAATATAAAACTCAATTTTCAGCCTTAATTTTATTTTATAATTAATTAATACCCTAAAAATTTGAAATAATTATTATAAATTAAATATAATTCAAAAAAATCTCCAAAATTGGTCCAAGTGGTCCTCTAGTCAGTAGGAACATCCCATAATTTTCCTAAGGATAGAAATCTTACCTTGGTCATGTTGTTGAATTTTCATTGAAAACTCTTATTGTCCACAAAAAATAATTATATAAATTAAATTAAAAATCACATTTTTTCCTCTAATGTCTTAATTGACATGTGAGTAAGGTGACATAAAAATTTTAAGTTCATTTGAACTCAATTTAGTGAGTTATGAAGTGAATATGCTTAAAAGGGCATAAAAGTAATTAAGGATTTTAACCCTAAGTAATCTTTAGGCCTAATCAAAGGGAGGGTAAAATATTTGATCTTAATTTTCTCTTAGATGATTAAAACTTAAGGAAATTAAGCGGTAGAAACTCATTAATCACTTTGAAAATATCAAAATGAAACCTTAATTAATTACATCATTTAAATTTTGGAAAAATAAATTAAAATTTGGATCATTAAGATTAGGGATATAACTTAGGAAGATATCAATTCTTCAATCTAAAATCCCTAATTGAATCACTCCAATAATATTCAACTCTTAATTTAATCTAAAATGATGATTGAAATTAATAATTACAAAGAAAACAACCCTTAAATAAATTAAAGCTGAAGACATTAAATGACTTAATAATCGAAATAAAATAAATCTAAAACATTAAAACTAATTTGAAATCACTTGGAAACAAACTTAAAACAAATTTGAAACATAAAAATTAATCTCAAAACAATTAATAACAAAAAAAAGTGAAAACCAAACTAATTAAAATTAACCTAAAGTAATGTGATTAATTCAACTCAAATTTAAATCAACAAAATTTAATGAAATTAAATGATTTAAACACTTCTTTCAATTTAACTAACTTAAAACACTTAAAAGAAAACCAAACTGAATTTTGAAATTAAATTATCTTAAACCAACAATTTAACTTTAATTAAAGATGGTTAAATTCCTCAATAAACTAACATGCCCCTGAAGGTTTTCACCTTCATAACCTTTAAATGGAACATCAAGTGAAATGTCACTTTACTCATTGGATAATCAAACATCCAAGTTCACTGAGCAAGAAGCAAAACTTAACTAAACCTTTTGGATGACCAATTCACATGTACAATAAAATTCATTTAGACTCGAAATATTCTCAGAAGCATTGAAAAGATGTTTAGGATCCACCCTAAGCACTTTCTCAATATAATGGGATGTTTTAAAAGAACATTTGAACTTAATTGTTATTTGGTGAAGAAAATAATCCTTAACAAAACACAAGAACCTAGACGTCATAGAAAGTGACTAGCAATAGGATTAGGATTTTGGTAGACAACCCGAACCTTCCCTTAGCTTTTCCTAAGTACTTGTTGCAAATATTTAAATGCTCTGACATGCTTTTTAAGTGTAGTCGGGAATGAAGAGAAGATCTACTAGGTACGCTTTTATTTTATTGTGATTTACTTACCTGCACTGTACTTTACTTCTCTTGCATGTTAAACAACAATGTCACCATGCATGAAAACTGAAACTTTTAGGATAGCCACAAAACTGAAACCCAGAACTAAATTAAAATCAACACAAGATAAAATTCACCGCCACAACATTCAAAAGATAAAACAACTCAAAATTTAATCACAAACAAAACAACAAAACTATAACTACAACTAAATTAAAACGACTCATTGGATGATCGGGAATCCCTCGGATGATGTAACCCACATGTTGTTAATGAGATTTCCCGCAGTCTAAATGAAAGTGTGGAACTCATTCAGTTGAGTTTAGCAAATTCATTTGGACTAAGTGAATCCGATGAAAATAACGGTGCCGGGATGACAGAACTGTGGGATCTTAATCAGTTCTATTTAATCAACTTTAAGATTTGTTTTAATTAAAAAATTAAGAAATTTGAACCTTAAGACCTCTCTAAACCAAAACACTTCTCTGATCTCCTGATTTTCACTTTCTAAAACTAAACCTTCTGTAACAACGAGGAGCTTGGAGCACCGTGGGCAGCACGACCACCTTCATCAGCAAAACCAGAGTATACTTCAACAAAATCTTTCCTAGAATTAAACAACAAGACATAGGATTTCAAGGTAGTCTGCCTAGTGCAACATAAATCCTCAACTTTTTGTTAGGAATTTGCATAACCATGTTATGTAAATTAAGCCCTAACCGGTCTTAGGACTCCGAGGTTGTCGTTTGATATGACATAAACCCTCACATCTTCGAGGCTATTTATATGATTATTTCATATAAATATAAGTCCTAATTAATTAAAATTGGTAGGATCAAAACATTAAAATAAACTCTCAAATTGAAGCCAAACCATAGGATAGTTAGGAAGTCACCGAAGTTCACTTCGGGTCCGTGACATCCCCTACTTCTCTTCCTTTGGATTCCTAAATAATAAATTATTCCAAATTTGATCCATTCCCTATTGAAATTTCCAAAACTCAATCCTTTGAAACCTTAAACTTTGAAATTTTTGAGAGCGAAACCACAAATCATTATCGAGAGTTTTCTTAAGTGTCTTCAGACATTTAAGATGTAATTAACTATAGGGGCTTTCCCTTATAGGGAACTTTAAGAACCCAGGTAATATAAACCCTGCTTAATTCCTTCATATTAAGCAGGGGAACTTGTCGGCTTATAAAATTGGTTCGCAAACAAAACAGATGTGACAAATCTTCTAGTTTATTTAATCGAGCCCCATCATCAAGCAATGTGTCTATTCCTCTGGATAGATATACATTTTGTGATGCGGTGCTCGTTTATATAATCTATTTGGGATGTGAGATCGGTTTGATTTCATATCTTAAAATTTTCAAACTTAAAATTATTTTCAAAAATTAAATTCTACCTTTAAAATTATATATATATATATATATATAAATTAAATTTAAAATCCAAAATTCGTCGACAACTTCTATAGCGACCCCTTTTTAAAACACATAACCTAAAAATATGTCGACAGTAGGCTCATATGGGATATAGTGTGGATGTGGGCTAACATAACACTATAATCTCCTATAATCAGTCTATCCATATAACTGTGATAATTCTCTTCATACTCACTATGTTTTTGCAGATGCTCCCATATATGATCTACCTTTCCTTCAATATCATGTACTCGATCGGTAGTATAAGTAATATCATCTTTCATTCTATTCAAAAGTTCTATTTGTGAATTAGTAAACTGACTTGATGATGCATGAGATGCTGAAGCATGAGATGTGGATGCAGTAGAAGTAGAAGCACCTGATGCTCAAGAGAATCCCCCTCTCCCGTCAAAAATAGAATGCTCAGCGTAAGTCTTCACATTCACATTGGTAATGGGCTTAAGAGACTGAAGCACCTCTTCCCAATTATTTGATCTCACACCAGCCTGCTCACATAATGAATGATTAAGGGAAGCAAATCACATACCTGCAGTAGTAGTAGCTCTGGCAGAACTCCAAATACAATCATAAATAATCTTTTCGATATCAATTGCCTTCCCCTGCTGAATAAAATAATTAATTGTGGCTCTTTCTCTCGCGACTTCACTTAAATGATTGGTAGGAAGAGGTGGCATTCAACTTTGAGGCAAGGAAGTCAACTCTTCTTTTATTTGTTATTTTCCATAATCCTCTTCCATCAGTAGAAGCAGAAATAATTTTATCCAATTCCTCCTCCGTAGGATTATAATTAGAAGGAAACAGGTAAAACTAGTTAATTACCTCGGGCGTGAAATGAACTAACTGCCCTTGAACCAACACAAAATTTCTTCTGCCTCAGAGAGATTTGCATAAAACTTCTGCACAACAGAAATAACAGCTACGACCATGAAATAGTAAAATCTTTTCCAAAGTCTTCTAACGATCATATCATCTATCTCACCACCGGGCTTGTCAGAGACACGCTCCTGAATCAATTTACGTGACTGTAGTGCTTACATGTAACGATCCTGAGCCTTCGAACTTACAAACTTGTCTGAATCAAAAGTGATTCTCTCCTTATTTTTTATTTTTGGAGCCATTTTTAAAACTTGCATAAAAATTAACATAAATTCAAAAATTAAGCTAAAATCACTTAACTCAACTTCTAAAAGCTAAAACTACTAAATCTAAGTAATTTCCAAAGCTTTTACTCAAAATTTCACCATGAATAGTAAATTTTGGATTACTCCACAATGTTCCTCAAATACATGGTGAAAATAAAACATTTTTACATTGGAGTAGAGCTCTTACCTTAAGAAGATCAAACCTAGAAAATTTTTCTTGAAACGGCTCAAAAATCACAAATTTGGAGATCTCGGTCGCGAACTCCGAATGAAGAAGATGGCGGGGAGAAGCAAAATGTATATTTTTGAGTTTTTAACACATGCAAACCAGTTTTCATGAATCAGCGCCTAAGCGAGAATGTTCGGTGCTTAGCCGCGAAGCTTTGGTGCGTAAGTGCTGGGACTCAGCATTTACCCATGAATTAACTAATTTTGATTTTTTTGCTAAATGCACTTTTAAGCTCGAAATATTCTTAATAAGTATATCTTCTCCTTGTATTCTTCTTATCTCCAGACTGACGCATTAATACAAAAATAGATTCAATACAAGTTTCACACAAACAAACACTTCATTACCAACAAACAAATATGTACAAAATACAAATCTTCAATCCAAGATTCTTGGATAAGATCTCATTTTTTACTCACACTTTAACACATTAAACAAAACACAAACCAAACACTTAAGACACAACAAATTTATAACACAAAAATAATGCATAAAACACTAAACACTAACAACTAAAGAAGACTAATTAACATCTTAATATGATATAAGAACTTAATTCCATTCTCTATTAGGTGGAACATATCTAGAACCTCCATTAGTTCCTTCTGAACCATTTGATATATAAATTTGATAAAACGAGCGATGGTTGAAAACTCTTACCAAATTTTCTTTTATCCACTTATTCTTAAAAAACATCGCTTTATCCACCTCTTTAATATGACTAGTATGACTAAATTGCATCTTTAATTGCCATCCAATATGCACTAAATGTGTGTTAGTGTCATTTACATTTGCTTCGATTGACGCCACATCAGCCTCAATCTTTGCAATCTTCTCTGCTATTCTTTAAATACCAACGACTGAAAATCTATTGTATAACTCTTGCGCACTCTCACAAATGAATTTCTTCTTGTTCGCATCCTCTTTCTTCATAATTTTACTCTCCCAAGAAGAAATTTTTGTAACTTAAACTCTTCTTTTAGGTTTTTAGATGAATATTTGAAATGGGGTGAATATCTCTTCATCTGGTTCCTATTTATAGACATCAGATGCTCTAAAACCATCCTAGCACGTTCACAAACCATCAAATTATGTTTCATACAACTTCCCCATGATTAGACTTCTAGAATCCAATTTTTCACATTTCCATAACTCCGGTACCTAAGCGCCAACTGCTGGCGCTTAGCCGCCAGTGCTCATTTTAGCACAACTCTTCTAAATGTCCAAATAATCGTTTTAACTCATCCAAGTTATCAATTCAGATCTCATTAATCTCCACTAACATAGCATAATCAAAATACTACCAGATAATTCTTACTTCAAACCAAACAACAAAACACACAAATCATACTCAAAACAAAGTACACCAATAACTATTGGTTGCCTCCCATAAAGCGCTTGGTTTTGTGTCGTCAGCCCGACATACCTAGTGCTTACTGTGGGAGACCTAACATCATATTTTTATCAAGTTTAAGTTGATCTACTAAGAAATATGGTTTCAATCTATGACCATTCACTTTGAATATTTTCTCAGTTTTAGGATCTTTAATATTCACAGCTCCATAGGGATAAACTTTTATTACAATAAATTGGGTCATCCACTTGGACTTAAGTTTTCCAACAAATAATCTTAATATGGTATTATATAGCAAAGCTTGTTGTTCTGTCTCAATATTTTTATTCAGAATCCTACAATCATGCCACATCTTCATCTTTTCTTTATATAACTTAGCATTTCCATATGATTCTTTCCTTATCTTTTCAAGCTCATTTAATTGCAATTATCTTTTCTCACTAGCATCCTTCAAATTATAATTGAGCTCTTTAAAATCCCAATATACTTTATGCTTAATTTTAACTATTAAATGTTGAGCTTTCCAAAAAATTAGCCTATATGGGGACATTCCTATAGGAGTTTTATATGTAGTTCTATAGGCCCACAAAGTAAAATCTTGTTTGATTGACCAATCCTTTTTGTTTGGATTAACAGATTTCTCCAAAAAATTTTTGATTTTATGATTGGATAATTCAACCAAACCACTTGTCTGAGGATGATAAGCAGTAGCAATTTTATGGTTGATATGCTATTTCTTTACTAATTTCTCCATATTTGCATTTTTAAAATGACTTCCCCCATTAGTTATGATTACTTTTAGCATTTCAAATCTACAAAATATGTTCTTTCATAAAAACTTTGCAACACTTCGAGCATCACATTGAGATAATGCAACAACTTCAATCCATTTAGATACATTGTCTAATGCTAACAATATGTATAAATTTTTGAAAGATGGTGTAAATGGTCCCATGAAATCTAATCCCCAAACGTTAAATATTTTAACTTCCAACATATAATTGAGAGGCATCTTATTTCTTCTAGAAATATTTCCTACACGCTGACATCAATCATAGTTTGTAATATAAGCGTTAACTTCCTTAAAAATTATAGGCCAATAAAATCTAGATTGCAAGATTTTATATACAGTTTTATCAACACCAATGTCCCCCAAAATCAGAATCATGAAATTTTTGAATAATTTCATAAATTTCTTCTAAAGGTACACATCTTCAAATAATTAGATCATTTTATTGTTTGTATAAAATTGGCTTGTCTGAAAAATAAGTCTTAGCTTCACATAAAATTTTTTTCCTCTGTTGGTATGTAAAACCACAGGGTATAATGTCACTAACAATAAAATTCACAATGTTGGCATACCAGGAACACGCCACTCCTTGATAGTGAACAAATTTTCATCAAGAAACTGTTCATTAATTTATTCATCAGAACAGAGAGATTTTTCATTTTCAAGCCTAGACAGATGATAAGCAATTTGATTATCAACAACCTTCTTATCAACTATCTCCAAGTCAAATTCTTGTAAAAGAAGAACCCATCTTTTCAGTCTTCATTTTGTATCTATCTTTTTCATTAATTATTTAATAGTAAAATGATCAGTATGCACTACACAATTTGTTTTAATTAAATATGACTTGAATCTATCAGAAGCATATACTATAGCTAATAACTTTTTCTCAGTTGGGGTATATATAATTATAGCTTCATTAAGAGTTCTACTAGCATAGTAGATCACTTTGAAAATCTTATCATGTGTTTGTCCTAAAACAACTCCAATAGCATAATCGCTTGCATCACACATTAATTCAAAAGGTTTTCCCAATATGGTAAATCAATAACTGGTGCAGTGATTAATTTCTCTTTTAACAGCTCAAAAGCTTTTAGGCATTCTTCAATAAAATTAGAAATTGCATCTTTTTCCAATAAATGGCTTAGGGACTTAGCAATTTTTGAAAAGGCTTTAATATAACGCTTGTAGAATCCAACATGTTCTAAAAAACTCCTAATCTCCCTTACATTTGTTAGGCAAGGTAAATTAGCACTCACTTAAATTTTTGCAGGGTCTACTTCTGAACCTTTTTCTGATATATAATGTCCTAAAACAATTCTTCCTACTATCATAAATTGGCATTTTTTCCAATTAAGGACTAAATTTATTTCTTCACAACGTTTAAAAAATTTAGATAAGTGTTCTAATCATGCTTCAAATGAAATTACAAACACTTAAAAATCATCCATAAACACTTCAATTCCTTTTTCAATTAAATCACAAAAAATTATCATCATACATCTTTCAAATGTAGCAGAGACATTACATAAACCAAAGGGCATTCTTCTAAAAGAAATTGTACCGCAAGGACTGGTAAATGTTGTTTCTTTTGATCCTCAGAAGCAATTTGTATTTGGTCATAACCAGTATATCCATCCAGAAAATAAAGTATTATGCTCAGCTAGTCTATCCAACATTTAATCTAGAAAGGGTAGTGGAAAATGATCTTTCCTGGTGGCAAGATTTAATTTTCTATAATCAATGCATATTTGTCATCCTGTCACTTGTTTAATTAGTATTAGTTCATTCTTTTCATTAACAGTTACAGTTACTCCTCCTTTCTTAGGAACACAGTGAATAAGACTAACCCATGCACTATCTGAAATAGGGTAGATAATTCCAGCATCTAACCACTTTAAAATTTCTTTCTTAATAACCTTAGGTTTACAATTTTTTTCCATAAGGATTTTGTGCAACAAATTAAGCTTAAATATTTATTAAAGCAAAATTATTCAAAATTACAATTTTGCCCCTAAGGCCTTAGTACTTCATAATTAATCAAATTTAACTCACATTAGTTCAAAATTTTTATGCTACCCCACTCATGGGTCAATTAAAGCATCAGAGGAGAACATGTGATTTTTTTAATTTAATTTAATTTATATAATTATTTTTATGCAAAATAAGGATTTTAAAAGAAAATTCAATAACTTGTAAAACTAAAACTTATGCCCCAAAGGAAATTGTTGGAGGTTCACATAGATCAGAGAATCACTTGGACCAAATTTCATACTTTTTTGAATTTTAATTATTTTGAGTTTTGGAGTATTAATTAAATATATTATATAATTGAAGAAGTGTGTTTTATATTTTCCTTAAATCTCTCTAAGGTCAGGGAACCTAGAGGACTAAATTTTATATTTTTGTGATTTATCTTTTAATTATTAGAATTATTTTGGTGAGAAATTAAGGATATTCCATTTTAACCTTTAAAAATAATTTTAACCCTTTAAAATTTAATATCTCTACTTAGAGGGTTAGGAAAATTATTCCAGATGTCCCTAAGTAATTAGAAGCCAATTTAGAACATTTTCATCAATTTTATTAATTTTGTGATTTTTATTAAATTTTAATTATTTAAATATTAAATTAATGTTTAAACATGAAAAATTTATTTTAATCACAATCTTAATTTTTAAGGGCCCTCTAATCACAGAGAACTCCAAAAGCTAGTTTGGTAATTTTTTTAATGTGTATTTTAATTATTAGAATTATTTTAATGCAAAAAGTGCTATTTAACTTAGAAAATTCATTTAAGTGTTTAAATTAACTCCAATTGAATTGGAAATTTTATGGTAAGTTTTTCTGATCTTAAACTACAATGGAGAATTATTTTTAAGTTATTTTTATTTATATTTAATCCCATTTATTTTTATTTAACATTTATGGTTTAATTATAGTTAAGGTTATACTTAATCAGTTAAACTTTACATTTTTCCTATATTCCTCTAGTTACAATGAACCTACCAAAATTTACTATGGATTTGTTTCATAAATATTTTGATTATTATAACTCTTATACCAAAATATGCACCTTCAACTTGAAAAATAGAGATCTCCTTATAAGGATCTCCCCTGACCTTGGAAAAATCAGGGAAGATCCCCCATGACAGAGAGAACAAAAGCCCTAAATTTCAAGCCATGATGAAATGTCCATGCAAATGGAAAATTGAAATAAGGAATAATGTATTAATTAATTAAAAATAAAATACACATCAAATAAACATGAAACAATTTTCATATCATTCTCCTCTATTTACTGAGCAAGAGGGTATTTTTTATTTTATTTTTATGATTTTTCTACACCAAGTAATGAATTTTTAAAGTTAGCTGAATTAAATAAATCCATTTAATCCTTATTTTCTCACTTAAGTTACGTGGAGCCAACTCATCTTAAGGCGGCTCCAAAGATACACACGATGCATTCATATTTGACACCGCCCTCCAGGTCACCACGCACTTTATGTCTCAGAGTTCTGTCTGACGCAATCTCAGCCATACGTCCATTACACGCTTGATCCAATGACACTCCTTCATCATCTTTAACTCGTTCATTCCGAGTTCCGTCCACCTTCTAGACCCAAAAACTAGAGCTAGACTCAATAAAATTGCATGGTGCTTGTTTTTATGGACTCATCTAACCTAGACGAAACTCTCTATAAGGTTAAACTAGCCAGAAATAAACTCAACATGCATGTTGGATCAAAAATGGCTCAGGATGAAGGTGAATTTCACTACCTTTGTTTGAGAGTAGAAGCCTCAATCAGATGGTTGTGGCTGCTTCGATTGGACCCAACGAGCATCCAGATGAAGCCTCTAGTTGTGGTGAAGTTTCTAGACCCAAGTTCTATCAAGCTTGATTTTGGGTGATGAACAAAGTCTGGTATGGGGGCTCTCTGTGATGGGGCTTTGATGGGGGAACTTCTTTTGCTCTGGTGATGGTGTAGAGCGAGTTGGTTTAGGATTTTAGGCATTGGGGAGGTGCAACTAAAATTGTCCTGGTTTTGGCTGGAATTTCAGAGGGGAAATTCCTCTGGATAATGAGGATTAGAGTTGGAGGATGGTGAGCTTGCACTCAAGAGGTCTCAAGGAAGCTCTGGAAGTAATTTGGCAGAGCTTCCTTAAGAAAATTCTAGCACATACCTATGGTCGTGGAGAGCTCAATTTATAGCCATGGCTATTGAGCTAATCTCAGAGCTTGGATATGGGTGGAATCAACTGCTTAGGTGGAAGGCAGCAAGGCACAAGTGACCAATAAGGGTTGGACAGCTTAGGGGGTGAGTTTGGGTTCAAATGGGGAGGTGGTCTCTCAGTTTGGGCTCCACCCGTGACTAGGCCGAACAGCTTACCCGACCGCAATTATGCAAGTAAAATAGCTTATAAAATTATGGACAAACTTGACCCCAAATCAGATTAAGCGGCTAATGTACAATAATTAAAGATTAAAGCTTTTATAAATAAATATAAATCGTACACTAAGGGTACTACATAAGTATACTTATCGTTTCAAGTAATATAGGGCTTTCTTTTAAAACTGCAGTATCGATCCCACTGGGAAGCTAAGTAAAATTAAGAAAGAAAGAAGAAAAATCTATTTAAAAGCTAATCAACTAAAAGTAAAATATGCAAGTTACTTGAGTAGCAATTGTAAATAAGAAGGTAATTTAATGCTTTAACACAATTAACAAAGATTCTTTCCCCATACGAAATATTTCATGATTAGTAAGCATCTAAGTTAGCTTGAGAACTTTGAGAATGAGGTATTGTAAGAAATAGAAGCTTACATATTCTTTGTCCTTGTTACAGTGCATAAAGAACATTGACTAGTTTTTGAAGATTGGATCGGGATGTATTATTAGTATTAAGGACAAATTCTAGGGTCTCACTTCTAGATTTCACAAGGGTACCAATGGTCGGGCCTACTAGTGACCCGTCACCTCTTCTTAAACTCGATTGATAGAATTTAGCTTGTCACTCTAAAAACATATTCAGTTCTACGCCCTTCAAAGATTACCTCCCTATCTATTTGCACCTCCCCCTTCAAGGATTTACCATCTACCTTTCCAAGATAAATGTGATACATACAAGTTAAGAACTCTTAGCCTATGGTTAGATCTTAAGAATTCTCCACAGATTTTAACGATACAAGAGGCCATTTTGTAGGGTAAATGAAGATCAAGTAAGGTATCATCACAAATTATGGAAGAATAAAAACAAAGTTCTCAAAACCAAATTAAATCCTTAACTAAATAATTTCATAGTCATAGGGGGAAAGAAAAGAAGACTACTCAGAAAGCATAGGATTCACACCACAAATCATATTTATATAATTCAAATTGAAAGTACAAAACTTAAGAACCAAGTTATAAATACTTATCTGGAATGATATCTAAGCAATCCATCGAAGTTTCTCTGACTGACTTTTCAAACACTCCAACTCCAGCAGTCACACTAAAACACTCTAAACTCTCACTAAAGTAAAGTGAATAACACTCCACACTCTTTAACCAAATGACAATACATGCCTCTTTCACTCTTACAACACCTACACACTCCCCACAACAACCTTATTATTATAGAATCATCCTATATTTATGGAGCTTTAAAAATGATTAGGGGTTGCTTCAGGTATCTCTTCAAAATTCGTCCCCATTCAATTAATATTCTAGAATTTAGCTGTGGCACCTAGGCGTTAGTTTCCTGCACGAATAGACGCGTCCCTTCAGGTTTTGAGTCACACATCTTCGTTGAAAAACGGATTCCCTGTGTCTATATTCATTGTATCTTGTTTATAACATATGGGAATTTGTCCAGAGACTTATATATTGCTTCTAAGGCATCAATAACTATCACAAAACTGTCCAAGAATTCTCTAGATTCCATTGCTGAGTCTAGCGCCTGGGCACCAGAATCAGCCTTTTTTTCTTCTTTTCTTCACTTGACTCATTTTTGCTCCTTTTACTCCTTTTTGACTATTTTTTTTCATAAACTCATTTTCTTGTACCTGCAACCAAAAACATAAGAAATAACTTTCCTTAAAGCGTAAAATCCTTAAAATATTAGTTAGAAATGATATAAAATTTTAGGTAATTTTAAGGTGGATCAATTCCCCCAAACTTAAACATTGCTTGTCCTCAGGTAACTTTTTACTACTAAAAATAATAATCTATGGAGAAAAAATTTCTTTAAGATTTCTATAACTGTTCGTTTTATAAATAGAATAATGAAAGTTAAGAAAAAACTTTTTTAATAACTTAGGCTAATACCAAATTATGTAAAATATTTAATAATTAAGTGTTAAGAACTCTCTTCTCCTATCTATTTTAAAAAAATAATTGCAATTTGTCATATTAAGAATATATCGATAATTTACAAGAAAAAGATTTTCATGATAACTCTACTAGTAAGGATGCTTATACATGAAACTTATGTAAAAAAGTGTAATTAAGTCTCTTTCTATAAGATAATTCAAGTGAAGCCTGTTTTTGATTAGGCATCTCCTCAAGCTTCTCCTCACTTATTTTTTTCTTTTCTTTTTCATAATTGGATTGCTTTTCAATCCTTTATATTTTTTTCTTTTTTTTTCATATTTGGATTGATTTTCAATCCTTTATATTTTTTTCTTTTCTTTTCAGGGATTATTTTCAATCCCCTCTCTTTTTTTTTCTTTTTCATGTTAAGATTACTATATCTGGATAGCCCGTTAATGATTTTAACTTCACTATCCTTAACTTATATTTAAAGACTTAACACAGTTTTCACTTATTGAATACATTTTTAGCAAAAATATTTTCCATAGAGTTTCAATTCTATCTTCTCAAGTAAACATCTAGATTCCTTAATACTTTCAAAAATACAATATTTTTTTAATTTAGATATTTGGATCAAAATTTTTACACTCTTTCATTAAATAATTACAATTTTTAGAATTATCCCTCATTATAAAAAATATTTTTATATGTTTATTAGAATATTAATGAAAGCAATAGCATACCTTTCTTAAATGAACTTCTCTTCCATAGGTTATGTTATTAATTTTTTAAAATATTGTTTACTAAGGACAAATGAAGTTTAAATTTAAGCTCTTTACCCTCCCCCAAACTTAGTTCTTTTTAATAAGTTTTGTACATTTTACAATATGAAACTTTAAACTAAGCAGGAAGAAATAGGTACAATATTTAAGGTTTTTAATACAGTAAAGTAATACAGATATATGCAGCAATATAAAAGAGTAACAAAGTGATTAACATATGAAAAACTCTTTAGCAATTTTAAACATTAAAATCAACAGGAGCATAAATAGATTAAGTTCTAAGCATTCTAACAACAGAAACTTCACTGAGTTACTACAAAGTACTCATATAGTGCAATAGTAATTGAAAAGGTAAAAACACACACAAATACATAAATAAAGTAAAGCAGAAATAAAGTCTAATCATTCTCAGTCTCCTCATCTTTGTCGAAGGAATCATCTGTAATAGGGCTTATGGGATTAATCCATGGGGTGAATTAAGGACAAGTAGAAAATTCTATATTTGTATCACCTTTCAAGAATTTAACAAGAGCATCATTATATTCCCATCATAGTCACTCTTCCTTTGTATATAATCAGACACATGATCGATTTTATTATCCATATCATCTACTCTACATTGCATCAAGAATAGATCACTTTCATGCTCTGAATACCTCTGACAAATAGTATTCCACACATCTGGTGGAGGCTCAGAAGAGAGGTGGAAGGTCTGAGTGCAGAAGTAGAAGGCATAGAAGAAGTAAATGCTACAAAACCTTGACTTTTTGTTCTTCCATAAATATCCACATGAGATTTTCCAATTGGCTTCAGTGGCTTAAGTATCTCTTCAAAATGAGAGTAAGTAATATCGGCATTCTTGAAAATCGAGAAAATGAGAGTCGGGAAGCCTAAACTGGAAATAACACTTCCTCTAGCTGAAGTGTTGATTACGTCATATATAATGGCTCCAGATTGATTGGCTTCATTTCTTGAATGCAATAACTTAAAATAGCTCTTTTTTTAGTCACTTCACTCTGGTGATTTGATGGAAGAAAGCGAGCAGAAATAAAGTAGTGTCAAGCTTTAGAAGTAGCATTAAGAATAGAAGAGAAAAAATTTACCCTTTTATTGTTCTGAATTTTCCAAGATTCTCTTCCATCAGTCAGGTAGGCTAACATCTCATCAAGCTCTCCTTCAGACAGAGTAAAAACATTATAGAAGAAGGCTATAGCAGGAGGTAGGCCATAAAACATGTTGATTACTTCAGGAGTGAACTCAACTCCCACCCCCTTAATATAAACTTTATTATTGACAGTTTCAGGAAAATTTGTATAAAATTCCTGAACAACATAAATAACAGCCACAGCAGAAAAATAACAAAACTGCTCGCACTGTCAACCAACAATAATATTTTTGATCGAGCCGTCGGGATGATAAAACTTCATTGTACAATGAATTTGCGAGCCGACACGAATTCGATGTAACACACTTGAGCACTTGCGTTAGCAAACTTTGACTGATAAAATTCGCTTTGCTCCTTTCCTCGCTTGGATTTTGGTGCCATTCTGTAATTTTGTAAATAATTCCAAACAATTTATAAAATCCATAACATGGCACTAAATCTAAGCTTAAAACATTAAATTAAGCTTAGATCCATGGATTTTCCACTTAAAAATCAAAATATTCTTCCAAATTTTTGGTACTATTCATATGTAGAGAAATCCATGGTGAAAACTCAAAATAACAATACCAAAATATAGATTTAACCTTGAGATGTTGAAATCCGGAGTTTTTAAGCTTCAAAACTTCACGAATTAAGCTCAAAAGGGAACCCTAGGACTAGTTTTTTGCGAGTTTTGGGGAATAAGATGAAGCTTGGGTGCTTTAATGGTCATGGGCTCAATTTTAAGGCCGAAATTGGGTTCAGGTGAACCGACGCCTAGGTGCCAATTCTGGCGCCTAGGCGCCAAAATTGCCAAAAATTCTAAAAAATTTGAAGTTTTTTACATTTTGTAATTTAGGTGTTCTAACATCTGTAAACTTAAAATCACATCATAATCTTCATCAAACATCTCACAGAAAATATTTAAGTCCAAAATAGATTCCAAATTTAAGATACATTCCCAACACAACTTAATACATTCCAAACTCAAATTTTTTTTCATTTCATTTCAGATCTTCAAGATAAAATTTAAAAAATTTAGAAAATACAAATAAAGAACTTCTCACTTCTCACAATAACATATAACAATCACACAAATCACTTACACAAAACATTTCCAAATCACATAACACTTAAATATTACAATAAATTTCTCCACAAAAATTCATCCTAATTTCATGGATTCACATCAGAACCTTCATTAGTTCCACAAGGTAATTCACTATGACTAAAGGAATGGAAGAAAGGGACACGAGGAAATTCCAAGGCTGTCATTTCATCTATCCAATTGTTCTTATCATACATGGTTATCTGATAATCTTCAAAGGCTGCCAAATGATCAGATTTAACCTTCATTTGCCACTCCATATGCTCATAATAATGGTACATTTCATGCAACCATTCTCCAATATGAACCAATTCTTCTTCAGTCATCTCAAGTTGACTAAATAACTTCTCCAACGTCATGGCTAGGTAGCCATTAAAGTAAGTTTGTGATTCCTTGTGTACAAACATGGCTTTTCCTCCATTTTCTATATTTAATCTCTCCATGGAAGCAATCAAATCTCTCTTCTCTCTCAAAAGTATAGTTTCAGGTAGAAAATCTGATGGCTTGGTTTTTGGGGACGAAGAAGTGGTGATTTATAGGGAAACGAGTGCGTAAAAACTACTGTAGGGCAGTTTTTCCACGATATAGAACTATGGTGCCAGGATTTCAGGTCTCTGGCACTTAGGCGCTAGTTTTGGCACCTAGGTGCCAAAATCCTGAAAATCATTTTTTCGCCCTTTGTCAAATTTTCATTAGTTTCATACCAAATTAGGGTCTAAAAATGTGGATCAAAAGATATCTAACTAAGTGAAGTCACATATAAAACACTCTCGATATCAAAACAAATCAAATCATACTATGGGTTTTGCCTCCCACAAAGTGCTTAGTTTAATATCTTTAGCCCGACATAACCAAATGTTTACTCCAAATGGGTTAAATATAGCACATCCTTAAAAGATGGCACACTTCCTCCAATATAGGGCTTCAATCTTTATCCGTTTACTTTAATTACAGAATCTGTTTTCTTAAAAACAAAAGGCCCTGTCAATTTGGATTTTAATTTTAATGGAAACAATTTTAATGTGGAATTGTATAGTAAAACTTCTTGTCCAGGCTCAAAAATCTTTCTAAAAATTCTTTTATCATGCATTTTCTTCATTTTTTCATTACAAAATCAAGCACTTTCATAAGAATCATTTTTAATTTCTTCAAGTTTATTCAATTGCAATAATCATTTTTCTCCAGCATCACTTAATTTGTAGTTAAACTATTTAATTGCCCAATAAGCTTTATGCACCAATTAAACAAGTAAATGATAAGGTTTTCCATAGATGAGTCTATATGGTGACATTCCAATAGGAGTTTTATAAGAAGTGCTATAAGCCCATAAAGCATTATCGAGTCTATCAGCCCAATTAGTTCCTTTTGGGTTAATTGTTTTCTCTAAAAATTTTTTGATCTCCCGATTTGAAACTTTAGCTAATCCACTAGTTTGGGGATTATAAGCTGTTGAAATCTATGTTTAATCACAAATTTACTCAGTAATCTCTGAATCATAAAATTCATCAAGTGACTTCCCCCATCAGTGATAATTATTCATGGCATTCCAAACCTAGTAGAAATATTTTTAGTTAAAAACTTTTCAACACTTTTGGCATCACAATGAGGAAAAGCTTTTGCTTCAATCCATTTGGAACATAATTAACAGCCAATAATATATAAATTTTTCTTAAAGAAGCTACAAATAGTCCCATGAAATCTAAACCCCAGACATAAAAAATTTCCACTTCCAAACTAAAATTTAGAGGCATTTCATGCCTCTTAGAGATATTGCCTATACTTTGACATCGATCACAGGATTTAACAAAACTGTAAACATCCCTAAATAATTTAGGCCAATAAAATCCAGATTGTAAAATTTTAAAATCTGTTTTATCAATTCTGAAATGCCCGCCAAATTCAGAGTTGTGACATTTTTGAATAATCTAGTAAGTTTCTTCATAAGGCACACATCTTAGTATAATAGAATCCTTACATTGTTTAAAAAGAAAGGGGTTATCCCAAAAATAAAATTTCACATCATGTAAGAACTTCTTCTTCTGATGATGATCTAATCCATATGACATATTGTTACTAGCTAAATAATTAACTATATCAACATACCATGAGATTAATCCATCAGAAAGAATATAAAGTTAGTAATCAGGAAAACATTCATTTATTTCTTCCTTTCATTTCCTTATTATTTTTGATACTTGATAGATGATCGGTGATTTGATTATCAGACCCTTTTCTAGCAACTATTTGAAAGTAAAATTCTTGCAAAAGAAGAATCAATCTAATCATTCTTGGTTTAGCTTCTTTTTTAGTCATCAGATATTTAATAGCTGAATAATCCGTATGCACTATACATTTATTCCCAAGTAAATATGATCAAAACTGTCAAAAGCAAATACTATAGCCAATAGCTCTTTTTTAGTGGTAGTGTAGTTAATTTGAGCTTCATTAAGAGTTTTACTGGCATAATATATAACCTTAAACATCTTATCAGATCTTTGTCTTAAAGTTGCCCCTTTAGTGTAATCACTCGCATCACACATTAACTCAATGGTTTTTCCCAATTAGGTGCAACAATGATTGGTTCTGTGATTAAATTTTCTTTTAATAATTTAAAGGCATTTAGGTAACTTTCATCAAATTCAAATTTTATGTCTTTTTCTAAAAGATGGCATAAATGTTTAGTAATCTTGGAAAAATCTTTAATATATCTTCTATAAAATCCAGCATGTCTAAGAAAACTTCTTATACCCGTTACATTAGTTGGGGTTGTAATCCAGCAATAATTTAGATTTTTGCTTGGTCAACTTCCATCCCATTTTTAAAAATTTTATGATAGAGTACAATTCCTTCCATGACCATAAATTGACACTTCTCCCAATTCAGAACTAATTTTTTTTCTTGACAGCGCTTTAACATTTTAGTTAAATTATGTAAGCAAGAATAAAAAGAAGTTCCACATACAGAGAAATCATCGATAAAAATTTCAATTGCTTTTTCAATTAAGTCACAAAATAACCATCATACACCTTTGAAAAGTGGCAGGTGCATTAATTAACCCAAAAGGCATTCTTCAAAAAGCAAATGTTTCATAAGGACTTGTAAATGTAGTCTTTTCTTGATCCTCAAGAGTTATAGGTAGTTCAAGATAACCAGAATATCCATCCAAAAAGCAAAAATATGAATGTCCTGTTAATCTATCCAGCATTTGATCTAAAAATGGAAGAGGAAAATGATCTTTCCTGGTGGCAGCAATTAGTTTTCTGTAATCAATATCGATCCGCCAACCAGTCACTTGTCTTGTAGGAATTAATTCATTATTTTCATTTTCAACAACAGTCACTCCTCCTTTCTTTGGAACACAATGAATAGGACTAACCCAAGGACTATCAGATATTGGATAAATAATTCTAGCATCCAACCATTTCAACATTTCTTTCTTAACAACTTCTTTCATAACTGGGTTTAATCTCTTTTGAGGTTCATTATTGGGTTTACTGTCATCTTCCAATAATATTCGGTTTATACAAATTGAAGGGCTAATTCCTTTAATATCTGCTATTTTCCATCCAAAAGATTTTTTTTACAGTTTTAACACTTCAAGCAATTTCATCTCTTGTTATGTAGTTAATTCAAAAGTTATAATAATAGGTAAAGTTAATAAATTTTCGAAAGAGGCATACTTTAAATGAGAGGGTAATTCCTTCAATTCCAATTTAGGAGCCTTTTCAATTGATAATTTGAATTCATTATTTTTAGTTGCATCCAATATTTCCTAATTTTCCTTAATATAATGAATATATTTTACATCTTCTTCAGAATCACATTCATCACTTAAATCTTCAGGGTGTGAAAACTCTTCTTCTTTAGAAATGATCCGACATTTTTCTTGATAATGTTGTGCTATCATGTAGTCAAAGATTTCTATTCTGTAAGACTTTTCCTTGTTAGGATACCTCATTTATTTAAGAACATTAAATGTTACTTCTTGATCATTAACTATCATGGTTAACTCCCCTTTTGTACATCTTTCATAACACGTCCAGTAGCAAGAAAAGGTCTTCCTAAAATAGTAGGAATCTCTTCATCTTCTTCCATATCCAGAATTATAAAATCTACAGGGAAAATGAATTTATTCACCTTTACCAATACATCTTCTATCATTCCTCTAGGGTGAGTAGTAGATCGATTTTTTAATTGTAAGGTTATAGTTGTAGAAGATATTTCTCCTAAATCTAACCTCTTAAAGATGAATAAGGGCATGAGGTTAATACTCGCTCCTAAATTACATAAGGTTTTTCTATGAAATCTGTCTCCTATAGCACAAGGTATAGTAAAACTTCTAAGATCCTAAAGCTTTTGAGGTTGCTTTTTCTGAATAATTGCACTACATTCTTTGCTTAGTGAAATAGTTTCATAAGCTTTAAATTTTCTTTTCTTTTTAAGAATATATTTCATAAATTTAGCATACATAGGCATTTGCTCCAAAGCTTCGACAAATGGGATATTAATCGTAAGCTTTTTAAATACCTTAAATAATTTTGAAAATTGTTGATCCAATTTTTGCTGTTTCAGTCATTGTGGAAATGGGTGTAGAGGTTTTTCGAATATATCTTGAGATAGAAATTGTTTTTATTTTTCAGGGATAATTTCCTTAGGTTTCTAAACTTCTATCACTTCAGTCTCTTTTTAGATTTTATTTTCTTTTCCATCCCTTAGTTCTTTTCCACTTCTAAGTAATAGAGCTTTAATTTTCTTTTGGTCTTTTCCATTTTCTCTTTGATTTACATCAACAGTGTTTGGAAGTGTTCCTTGTGGTCTGTTGTTAATTGCATTTGCAATTTGCCCCATTTAATTCTCGATATTTCTTATCACAACATTTTGACTTTGCAATGGACTACCCATTTGTAAAATTAATTCTTCTATAGATAATTTATTTTCCTTAAATTGTTGATTATTAAAACCAGGAGGATAAGAAGGTCGATAGTTAGAATTACGTTGATTATTCCAATTTCTAATTGGGTTAGGTTGGTTATTACCCTATCGTGGATTTTCATTATTCCAATTTAAGTTAGGGTGATTTTTCTAATCTGGGTTATAGTGATTGGAATATGGGTTATTAGTTTTGCTAGCGATAGCTTGCAATGTTTCTAAAGTTTTAGATTCATCAGTATTTCCTAAATTATCATTACTTAATTGCGATAATTGAGATAAATTTTCCAATTTCTTAGATGTAACCACTTGAGAAACTAAAATAGAAAAGACTTCATTTTCTTGAATACCAGACACTCTTTTAGTATTTACTCTATCAGAAGGCCATTAAAAATTATTAGTTGCCATTTCTTCTATTAAAGCATAAGCTTCATCATATGACTTAGCCATTAAGGAACAACCAGCAGCACTATCTACTATAGATCTATGAGAGCTTATTAATCCATAATAAAATGTTTGTATAATTAACCAGTCTGGTAAAGCATGATGTGGGCACTTTCTAAAGAGTTCATTAAATTGTTCCCATGCTTCGTAAATTGTTTCTCCTTCAAATTGAGTAAATGAGGTTATATCATTTCTAAGTTTCGCAGTTTTAGATGATGAAAAATACTTAGCTAAAAATTTTTGAGCCATTTCTCCCAAAGTTTTAATAGATCCTGTTGCTAACAAATTTAGCTACATCTTAGCCTTATCCCTTGAAGACAAAGGAAAAAGTATTAACCTATTAGCATCATCAGAAATATTATCACATTTGAAAGTGGCACAAAGTTCTATAAAGCTAGTAAGGTGTTAATTAGGATCTTCAGTAAGAGATCCTCCAAACTAATTATTTTGGACCATTTGTATAATTGCAGGTTTAAGTTCAAATGAATTTGCTGCTACAGCAGTTATTTGAATGCTTAAATGAATTTCATCAGTTATACGGTTAGCATATTCTCTTAAGGTTCTGTAAATTTTGATGATCATTTTCTATAATATTTTGTTCCACATTATTTTGAGGTATATTAGCCATTTCTTGCAAATTATTAAATCATTTTTCTCTTCTAATTTTTCTTACAATGCATTCTAATTCAGAATTATAGGGTATTAATCCTTCACATCCCGAACTTCGCATAAAAGAAATTAGAAAATATTTTTTATTAATAATAACACAAAAATATACTTTAAAAATATGTATTATAAAAATTTTTATATTTCTTTTTTAATTTATGTTTATCCCAGGTAACGGCGCCAAAAACTTGACCTGACTGCAATTACGTAAGTAAAATTGCTTATAAAATTATGGCCAAACTTGACCCCAAATCAGATTAAGCGGCTAATATATGACAATTAAAGATTAATTTTTTTATAAATAAATATAAATCGTACACTAGGGGTACTACGCAAGTATACGTATCGTTTCAAGTAATATAGGGCTTTATTTTAAAACCCCGGTATCGATCCCACGGGGAAGCTAACTAAAATTAAGGAAGAAAAAAGAAAAATTTATTTAAAAGCTACTCAACTAAAAGTAAAGATATGCAAGTTACTTAAGTAGAAATTGTAAGTAAGAAGGTAATTTAAATGCTCTAACACAATTAACAAAGATTATTTCCCCATACAAAATATTTCATGATTAGTAAACATCTAAATTAGCTTGAGAACTTTGAGAATGAGGTATTGTGACAAATAGGAGCATATATATTATTTACCCTTGTTGCAGTGCATAAAGAACATTGGCTAGTTTTTGAAGATTGGATAAGGATATATTATCAGTAGTAAGGACGAATTCTAGGCTCTCACTTCTAGATTCCCCAAAGGTTTCTATGTTCAGGCCTACTAGTGACCTGTCACCTCTCCTTAAACAAAATTAATATAATTTAGCCTGTCACTGTAAAAACATATTCAATTTCTATGCTCTTCAAAGATTATCTCCCTATCTATTTGCACCTCCACCTTCAAGGATTTACCATCTACCATTCCAAGAGAAATGTGATACATACAAGTTAAGAACTCTTAGTCCACGGTCAGATCTTAAGAATTCTCCATAGATTTTAATGATACATGAGACTAATTTGTAGGGTAAATGAAGATCAGGTAAAGTATCATCACAATTTATGGAAGAAGAAAAATAGAGTTCTCAAAACCAAATTAAATCCTTAACTAAATCATTTCATATTTGTAGGGAGAAAGAGAAAAAGACTACTCAGAAAGCATATGATTCACACCACAAATCATATTTACATAATTCAAATTCAAATTACAAAACTTAAGAACCAAGTTATAAATACTTATCTTGAATGATATCCAAGCAATCCTTTGAAGTTTCTCTGACTCCGACCAACTTTTACAAGACTCCAACTCCAGTAATCACACTAAAACACTCTAAACTCTCACTAAAGTAAAGTGAATAACATTCCACACTTTTTAACTATATGACAATACACGCCTCTATCACTCTTACAACACCTACACACTCCCACAACAACCTTTTTACTGTAGAATCATCCTATATTTATAGAGCTTCAAAAATGACTAGTGGTTGCTTCAGACATCTCTTTAAAATTTATCCACATTCAATGAATATTCTATAATTTAACTGTGGCACTTAGGAGCCAGATCTGGCACCTAGGCGCCAATTTCTTGCACAAATGGATGCATCCCTTCAGGTTTTGAGTCACACCTCTTCATTGAAAAAACTGATTCCATGTTTCTATATTCATTATATCTTGTTTATAACATATGGGAATTTGTCCAGAGGCTTCTAGATTGCTTCTGAGGCATCAATAACCGTCACAAAACCGTCCAAGAATTCTCTAGATTCCACTGCTGAGTCTGGCGCCTGAGCGCCAAATCTGGAGCCTAAGTGCTAGAATCGGCCTTTTTTTCTTCTTCTCTTCACTTGACTCATTTTTGCTCCTTTTACTCCGTTTTTGACTCTTTTTCTTCATAAACTCATTTTCTTTTACTTGTATCCAAAAACATAAGAAATACCTTTCATTAAAGCGTAATATCCTTAAAATATTAGTTAAAAATGATATAAATTTTTAAGTAATTTTAAGATGGATCACCAACCAGGCCAGGGGAGGAGGCCAAAAGTCAGGTGGTCAAGTGGGCAGGCCATCATGGTGAGGAGCCTAAGTGGTTAAGTCTTAATTGCAAATCCTCCTCAGATTTTTCCATTTAAATAAGGGGATCCCCTAATTTGGGGGACCCTTGGTCCATGGCTCCACTAGAGTGGGCTAAGTGGATCTAGCTTAGTCCCTAAGGCTCCAAGGTTGGCTTTGGTGAGCTTGTTTTGGTTACATTTGGTTTAATTTGACTACATTGGGTCATGGGTTCAATTTGGGTCACTTCGGTTGAAGTTTGGCTAGGTTGGGTTTAAACTTGGGTTCAGTCTAATTTATTATTCAAAATGGTGTGTATGATTGCTATAAAGAGTTTTGAAAAGGATTGGGGTAAATTTGGATTGATTTGGGAGGTAGATTTGGGGAAATTTCGATATTTGGTCAATTTTGGGACATTTGAGTTAGCTTGGGTCTGGGTTAGGCTAGAATTGAGTCATGGCTCAATTGATGGTTTTAAATGGTCTATGGGGATGATATAAAGAGTTCCCAATATTAATTGGGTGTAGATTTTGGGATTAGGATATTCAATTTGGTCGATTTTGGACATGTGACACATTTGAAGGAAATTTGGGGATTTTGGTTTTGGTTAGACTTGGGTAAGGTTAGGGCTCATATTGGGGGCATTTTATGGATCAATTTTGTTTAGAGAAATGTCATGAAGAGTTTAGAATTCAAAATTGTGGAAATTGACTTGGCTATGGGGTTCACTTTGGGGAATTGGGCCATGAGGTCAAAATTGGGCCTTTTTGGTTTGGGTTAAAATTGAGCTTACAATTGGGTCATATTAGACTTAGATTTGGTTTCAATTCGGATTAGGGATTATGAATTTAGTTTTGGCATTGTAATTGGGCAAGATTGAGGTTAATTTGGTGGACATTGGGGGTGTTATGGGCATTTTGAGCCTTAAGGGGCAATTTAGGGCTTTTGGTCAAATTGGACTAATTTGGTCATATTAGGTCATTGTGGTGGTTCCAATTAGAAATTGGGAATATTTGTAAGGTTTTGAGAATTTTTGGAAATTTTTTGAAATTTTGGACTAGGAGGGGCATTTTGGTAATTTGGGGAGTTTGATAAATTTAAGGTGTTTTGGGTATTTTGAGTATTTTGAGTGGAGAGGAATGTTTTGGGATGATTTTTGAGGAATTTTGGAAATTTTGGTTGATTTTAGGAATTTTGGACAAAATTGGAGTTTTAGGGGTAATTTGGTCATTTGGTAAAGTTTTAGGGGCAAAGGGGTCAAAAGTTTGGATTTTTTGTAAAATTGGGGTTGAAAGGGATTTATAACCTATTTGAGCCATGGACTTAGGGAATTCCCCATTTGGATCCTCCATGTAATAGTACTAAGCAAACTCTAGCCTGGGGCTGAGTGCTTGAGAAAACCACTTACATGAGTTTCCAAAGAAGTAGGGGATCAAGTTTGGAAAAGTTTGGTTTAGGGTTGTGAGGTAGTGTGTGAGAATGTGATGTGTAAGTGTTTGTGAGTCTCACCCAAACCTGCCAGGTTAAGTCCTAAAACTTGACCATCTTATAGGGAACTCCCCTTGAGCTATTGCTTGGTTTCATCCTCGTAAACATTTGGAGGTTAGATTTTAAGAATTTGAAAACTTCAAGTAAAGCAAAGAAGTGTTTTGATTTTCTATGGGGTAAGGGATCTATTGCCAGTCTTTTAAGATAATCATAAGGAAAGTCCTATGGCTAGACCTTGGGCTATTCTGAGGTCAACACTACAGAAAACACAGCAACAGTAGAGAAACAACAAAACTGATCCAATTGTCGGCAAACAATTAGATCTTCTACTTCTCCACTTGATTTTAAAAACATCACTCAGGGTTCAACTTCCTTGATTAATTGCTTTGGTATAACGATCCTGAGCCTTATAACTTACAAATTTGTTCGACTCAAATGCAGACTTTCCCTTGCTTATTTTCATTCTTGGTTCCATTCTAAAACTTGCAAAGAAATTCACAATAAATTCCAGAATCAACTCAGACTTACTAGATCTAACTTCTAAAAGTTTAAACATACTCTTCCATGTAAAATCCATAAATTCTCATCAAATTTTCACCATGAATAGTACAATTTTGATATTTCCATAATGAACTCGAAATCTATGGAAAAAATAAAAAAAATTTACGTAAAATAGAAGCCATAACCTTAAGAAGATGAAATCCAACAAATTTGGCTTGAATCCACCAGGAAATCTTCACTTATAGTGATGCGCCAGGAGTAAAAATGTGAAAGCTTGAGGAAGAAGATGATAAAATGGGGGAAGAAATGGTGGTTTTGGCACTTAAAACTGTCATAAACCAGTTTTAGTGAACCAGTGCTTAACCGCTAGTGCACAAATTTTGATTTTTTCAAATTTTGATTCAAATACAAAACTCCCCAAGTTAACCACCCTCACATGGTCTTAAATAAATCATTTTAACAGTTTCTTCCCTTCTCCTCTCTTCTTTCTAAAAAAAATTTCCATATTTCACAACTTCGATATGATCACAATACACAAATATTTCCATACAAACACAACACTTTCATTAACATATATTTAAAAAAGATAAATACACAACACATGTATAATATCATTCCAAAAATGTTTTGGATGATTTACTCTTTAAATCACCATAACAAAAGACAAACTTACACTAAACACTTAAAACAAACAAACACACACAAACAAGCAAACAAACTAAACAAAGAACTTAATTCCATTCTCCATTAGGTGGAACATATCCTTAACCTTCAGTTGTTCCTTTTGAACCATTTGGCACAAAGATTTGATAAAACAAACGATGATGAAGAACTCTGATAGAATCCTCTTCAATCCATGTGTTTTTCAGATACATTGCCTTATCCACTTCCCAATATAACTTGAATGACTGAATTGCATTTTGATTTGCCAACCATTATGTGCTAAATGTGCATTAGTTTCATTTACCATTACCTCAATTGATGCTACATCAACCTCAATCTTTGCAATTTTCTCCGCCATTCCTTCAATACTAACGTTAGTAACCCATTATATAACTCTTGACAGTTTCCTCCTTTTTCTTCAATTCATTCTCCCAATAAGACATTTTTTCTATCTTAATTCTCTTTAAACAACTCAAATCTCCTCTCTTAGATTTAAGAATAGAATTTTTGAAAGGGGCAACTTCAGTCTTCATTTCCATGCTATTTATAGACTTAAGTAGAGCCTATACCCACTTCTAAAGTTTAAAAACCACCAAATAATGTTCAAGGCCACTTTCTCACGTTAAATTCATCTTGAACATCATTTAAGCATGTTTTTATAACTCTAGAGCTTAAGCACCAGTTTTGGATGCTTAGGCGCCATTGCTTAGTTCAGCACAGGTCAGCTTAACGTCCCAAAACTCATTCTTACACGTCTAAGACATCATTTAAAGCCTTAATACTATCACCAAAAGTTCAAAATACTACCACAATTCTCTAAAAGCAAACACAAAAAACAACACACCGATAACTATGGGTTGCCTCCCATAGAGAGTTTGGTTTTACGTCGTTAACCCGAGTAACCAGTGCTTATTCTGGGTGATCCAACATTAAATCATCATACACCTTAATCTGATCCCCTAAGAAATAGGGTTTCACCCTATGACCATTCACTTTAAAACTTTTATTGGTTTTAGGATCCTAAATATCTACAGCTCCACAGGGATAAACGTTTAACACAATAAGTGGGCCCATCCACATGGACTTAATTTTTTCTGGAAATTATCTTAATCTTGCGTTATAAAGCAAAACTTATTGTCCTTGCTCAAAGTTTTTAGTAAGAATCTTATGATCATGCCATATTTTCATCTTATCTTTATAAATCTTAGCATTCTCATAAGACTCATTCTTATCTCTTCAAGCTCATTTAATTGCAATAATTTCTTTTTACCAACATCCTTTAAATTATAATTGAACTCCTTAATGGCCCAATAAGCTTTATGCTCAAGTTCTACTGGTAAATGACAAGCTTTCTCATAAATTAACCTGAATAGTGACATTCCTATAGGAGTTCTATATGCAGTCCTATAAGCCCACGAAGCAAAATCAAGTTTGACTGACCAATCCATTTTTGTTGGATTATTAGATTTTTCCAGAATTATTTTGATTTCTCGATTGTAAACTTCAGCTAAATTGCTTGTCTGAGGATGATAATCAGTAGGAATTCAATGATATATTCAATATTTCTTTAATAAATTTCCAGTTAACACATTTTTGAAATGACTTCACCTATCAGTTAGGATAACTCTTGGCATTCTAGATATGTAAAATATATTAATTTTTAAGAACTTTACAACACTTTGAGCATCACATCAAGGTAAAGCAATAAATTCTATCCATTTAGGCACATAGCCTACTGCTAACAATATATATATAAATTTCCAAAAGATTGTTTAGATGCTCCCAAGAAATCTAATCCCCAAACGTCAAATATTTTAACTTCCAAAATATATTTGAGGGGTGATACACCTAAAATATAGTATTTTTATACACATTTTATACTTATTGTTGATGATATTTCACTTTAATGGAAGGTATTTTGTGTATTTTTCTTGCAGGTATGATTAAATGGATGAATGGGATGAAATGAGTGAAAATGGATCAAATTTGGAGAAAAATGAAGAAAGGTGCAAAATTGATCTGTGGCGCTAAGCGCCTAAACTTGACACTTATGCATTAGAGCCTCACAGCTAAGAGCCCAGACCTGGAGCTTACACGTTAGGAGCCTTGCAGCTAAGCACCGAGACCTTGTGCTTATGCGCGGTAGTTACTTAAGAGGATTTAAATAAATTTTTACGCCATTTTGAAGGTGTTTTTGAGGCTTCCTTTGGTACAAATGTGGGAAACTTTCTATTAGTGCGAATATTAATTTAAATTACTCTTGAATGGATGCATCTCTTGGAGGATTCATTGAATATGGACATAATTTGATGAGACACGAAAACACCGGTTGGAAAATTACAAAAAGAAGACTTAAAGATCAGAAAATGGTTGTTGTTGGAGGGTGTACAGTTTATGTTTATTGTGTAGGAAAGTTATTTTAGTAACACTCCACTCAACTTCACCATTTCTACTTATTTTAATATAGGTTGTATTAGGATTAGAAGAGAGAATTGGAGCCTTTAGAGTTTGGCGCCACCCTCTAAGGAAGATGGTAAGGAAAAACAATGTTTTTAAAAGAACTTCAAGAGTTTAGTGGAGAGGATTTTTAATTAAGTCTTCATCTTTGTTATTACATTTGGTTTTTAATTAAGACTTCTTGTGTTTTCTCTGTGATTTCTACTTTTAAGTCAAGTTGTGATTCTGTTTTCTCCATGAATTTTGGGTATTTTTTTTATCTTTTTCGTTAAAATGACAAAGTAATTAAGTTATGGATGGATGTTGTGTGAAGTATGTTGGAAGAAGTTGTGATGATTAAAAACCTTGCACTTCATTTACTTCTTAATTTGGCAAATTAAGATATTAGTACATGTTGTGAGAACTTGTAAGAACCAGTATGGTATTGTCTCAGTCAACAATTGGTAAGAATCACAAGAGATTATATGGGCTTATAATGTAGTCCATATGGTTGAGTGCAAATAAATTAGGAGATATACTTTAATGGGTGTAGAATTAGAAGACTTTAGAGTGACAGGCTAAAGCTCCCATTTGGATTTATTCTTTTATGTATTGATACGTGATGTTAGCCCTCCAAGTGGAGGAAGAGTAGGAAACTCTAGAGTGAGAGCTAGTATCTTTCTTGCCTAGCTCGTCATCAAGATTACTGAAACATTAGATTAACCTATGTCTTTATAGTATCTCTAGTAAGGGTAAAGAATATAATTGCTTTTATTTGGCACAACACATTTTAGATACTTCCACAACAGAACTCCACGACTTGTTTGTGATTCATAGTAACGAAAAAGATCTTTTATTTGCATTTACTTTAATATTACAAAAGTTTAGTTAAAGTAGTTGTTTGATTTCATTTGAAATTATAAAAATTACCAAAAAGAATTGAACTTTTTTTCCTATAATATTATCTTTAGTTTGGGTAAGATCTTTCTTAAAAAGTAAAAAGTTATTTTTCTATTTTCTTTCTTTTAAGAAAATTTAACATTTTTTCTTGTGGGTTTGATATCTCGGGGCTTAATCAGAAAGTCCTATATTACTTGATAATGATACGTATACTTGTGTAGTATCCAATTTTATAATAATAACAATTAAAACTCTCATTTACATTGGCATCAAATTTTTGGCATCGTTGTAAAGAAAGATATATCATTAAAAAGAATTATAAAGTATAAAATCATATATAAAACATAAGCATAAATAACAGGATTCAAGTTTTTGGCGCCGTCACTGGGGAAAAATAGTTTAAAAAAATACTTAAAACAATATATAAAAAAGTTATTTTTCCAAAAAAAAACTAATTTTTACTTTTTAATGTCTTATTTAAACTTGTTATATTTCTTTTAGGAAATTTTTGTGTTGTTTTTTATATAAGTTATTGTTTTGATTGTGTTTTATAATAGTGTATGCATAGTTCAGGTTTTAAAGGACTTATACATTACAATTCTGAATTAGAATGAACTATTAGAAAAATTAAAAAATGAAAAACACATAAAAGGATAAAAATTTTCAAGCAATGGCAAATCAAAATAATCAAAATGTTGAAATTCTTCAAGAATTTAGACCTTTATGAGATTATGTTAACCCTACAATTGATGAACTTCATGGTGTATTCAAAATCCTGATATAGCGACTAATTCATTTGAAGTTAAACGTGATTTTATCTAAATGATATCTAATAACCAGTTTGGGGAGCACCAACGGAGGATTCAAATTTACACCTTACCAATCTTCTAGTGTTGTGCACTACATTTAAATATGATGTTGTTTCGAAGATGCTATTAGACTTAGACTTTTTCCTTTTTCTTTAAGGGACAAAGCTAAAATGTGGCTAAATTTGTTACCAACTGAATCCATCAAAACTTTTGTTGATTTAGTGCAAAAGTTTCTTGCTAATTATTTTCCACCATCAAAGACTACAAAGCTTAGAAATGATATTACATCTTTTTGTCAGCATGAAGGGGAATCAATTTATTATGCATGGGAATGTTTTAAAGATCTCTTGAGAAAGTGTTCACATCATTCGATACCATATTGGTTAATAATTTCAACTTTTTATAATAGATTAGTTAGAGCTCTTAGATCTATTATCGATGTGGCTGCTAGTGGTTCATTGATGTCTAAAAAATTTAATGACGCTTATTCTTTAATTGAATAAATAGCTAAAAATAATTTTCAATGGCCTTCTAAGAGGGTAAATCCGAAGAAGGTAGCCAATATTCATGAATCTGATGCTTTTGCAACGTTAGCAAATCATGTTGCTACAATTTCAAGGAAGATAGATCAGCTAGGAATGAATTTTTCTCAACCAATTTTAATGATTGAAGAGAATTCATTAGGACAAATGATAAATTCTCAAACATCATTAGAAACTTTGAATTTCATAAACAAGCTTAATAACTCATATTCAAATTATTATAAACCAGGTTGGAAGAACCATCTAAACATAAACTGGAATAACAATAATTCGGGTAATAGTAATCAACAAAGGGAGAAAAATCAAGTAAACCCATTGGAGAATTGTAGCAACAAAGGTAATAATAATTATAGACCTACTTATCCTCCAGATATTAACAGTACCTCGTAATTTATGGAGAAGAAGTTGTCTATAGAAGAAGTGGTGTTACAAATGCGAAATCAATTACAAAGTCAAGGAGCTATAATTAGAGATATTGAGAATCAATTGGGACAAATAGTCAATTCATTAAGTAATATATCCCAAGGAACACTTCTGAGTAATACAGAGATAAATCGAAGAGGCAAAAATAAAGAGCAAGTAAAAGTTGTTCAACTGAGAAGTGGAAGAGAGTTGGAAGGTAGAGTTCAAAAAGCGATTAAAGTGGAGAAAGAAGAGATTGAAGAACCAAAAATGGACGCTTGGAAAGGTTTGGAAAGACCTATTTCTCCACCAAAAATTGATTTAGAAAAGCCACCACCACCATTTCCTCAGAGACTTTGACAACAAAAGTTGAATAAGCAATTTTCAAAATTCTTGGAAATTTTTAAAAAACATACAATTAATATTCCATTTCTAAAGCCTTAGAAAAAATGGAATGCTATGTGAAGTTTATGATGGTTATCCTTAACATAAAAAGGAAGTTTGAAGATAATGAGACTGTTGCACTTAGTGAAGAGTGCAGTAATATAATTCAAAAGAAGCTTTTTAAAAAGCTTAAAGATCCTAGTAGCTTCACAATTTCATGTGCAATCAGATATAGATTTTATGGGAAAGTTTTATGTGATTTTGGTGCAAGCATTAACCTTATGTCATTATCTATATTTAAAAGACTGAGATTAAGAAAAATAACCCTGATTACTGTAACTCTGCAGTTAGCAGATCATTCCATAACATATCCTAAAGGAGTTATAAAAGATGTTTTAGAAAAACTAGATCAATATTTCTTTAATGTTGATTTCATTGTGCTATATATGGAGGAAGATAAAGAGATACCTATTTTTTTAGGGAGACCTTTTGTAGCTACAGGAAGAGCAATGATAGATGTGCAAAAAGGAGAATTAACTATGTGCATCAATGATCAAACTGTTACATTTAATCTCAAAATCAATGAAATATCCTGCAAAAGGTAAAGATGATAATGTTATAAGATGGATGTTATAACATTTCTGAGTGAATGCCATTTTAAATCAACTTATGAAGAAAAATCTGAAAGTGAAAAATTAGAACACGAGAAAGAAGTGAAAGTATAATATTCTGATGATTTTAATTCCTGCATATTTATAATATGCTTTTCTAGGTGATTCCTTAACTTTGCCAGTTATAATTTCATCAAAATTAACTGTAGAAGAAGAAGAGAGCTTGCTTGAAACTTTAAAGAAATATAAGAAAGCCTTTGGATGGACCATAACTGATACTAAAGGAATCAGTCCTTCAATTAAAGTGGGAAATGAGTAATGAATGATCTTAATAAACATGTTTGAATGATTGACACATAAGGGATAAGTGGTAGAAACCAATCTCACTTTTGTCACATTAAAGGATAAATTGACAATTTTCTTAATTATTTTAATTTGGAAGATAATTAAAATTAAATGATCCTTAAGGTTAGGGGTTGACTTTGGAAATCAATAATCCACTAATCTAATACCCCTACTTGATGTTTAAATGATAATTAATTAATTTTACAATAAACAAAATTATATAACTTAAGTTTTCTAAAATCACAAAATATACCCAATAAAACCTTTTGGGCTCAGTAGTCAGCTGGGCTTAATTGAAATCTGACTAATGAAGTTTAGAAAAGAAAACACAATTAATTTTAGAACACATTTGAAACACTACAAGCCCATAAAAATTTGTTGAATTTTTTCATAAATAAAATTGCCCTTAAAGACCCCACCTACATAATTCTGAAATTTACCCCACCTTTTGGGATAATTAAAATATTAGCTCATTGACCCGACCGCAAATAACGCAGTAATTTATGCTTCCAAAAATATGTTGTAGCCAATAATTTGACCCAAATAATAATAGTGGCTAGTGTATATAAACATAATTTTATGGAAAATATTTTACACACTAGAGGTACTACGCAAGTATACATATTGTTTCAAGTAAGTCAGGGATTTAAATAAAGTCCCCAATATCGATCCCATGAGGAGGTTTATAGATTTTTAAATATTTTTATTTTATTTTTATGTATTTCATTTAAAGTTAAAAATTTATTATTTAATTTACTAAATGAAGAAATAAAGCAGTACTAAAATAATGAGTGATGTAAATAATAATATGCAAACAACTTTCTTCCTTTCAATTAATCTAAGACTTTTTAGATAATGTAATATTCGTGGAGAATATAAATTTATGGTATTGTGCCAAATAGAAGCATTCCTATTCTTTACCTTCGATCGATAGTATAAAGAACATTGGCTAATCTATAGATCAGGTCTAGATGTATTGTTTGTAGAATGGGTTAATCTAGGCTCACACTACTAGATGTCTAAGGGTGGCTATGGTCGGCCCTACTAGTGACCCTTTCCCTTTTTATAAACCAAATTAAAAGAATTTAGTCTGTCACTCTAAAAACTTATTAATTCTACGCCCATTGAATAAAATGTTTCTATTTATTTGCACCTCACCTTAAATAACCTGCAAAAGGCCTTCGACTACCCAAGGATTCCTCTGATATCTACTAGTTCAGAATTCATCTCCTTCTAGGTCTCAAAAATTCTTCAAGAGATTTTAACAACTTAAATGGCCAATTTAAATAGTAAATTAAGATCCGATATTAATATCATCACAATATTTAAACATATTTAGTTTTTAATTCTCCAACGAATTTTATATTATCTTATTTATCTTTTCATAATTGAAAGGAGAAAGTAAAGTAACTACTCAGAAAACATTGAATTTAAATAACAAAACATATAAATAAAACTTTGAATCAAATTACAAATACTTATCTCAAGTGTTTCTCCAACTGAACCTCTGATTCTTTCCGAATCCAAAGCGAAATAAACTTCAAAAGCACCAACTCTTCCAAACTCTCAATACAAACTCTAAATAAAATAAACTCACTAATTTCTGAAATAAAGTAAACTAAAGTGTGGCCCTATATTTAAAATTATCTTTCTGATTGGGGGGAGGGGGCTCTTTTCTATAGAAATGATCTCCTATTTATAAGCTTTAAGGGTTGCTTAAAGCATCTCTTCAAAATGTGTCCATGTTTAATGAATCTTGTAAAAACTCTGTCTGGCGCCTAGGCGCCGGACTCCACGTCTAGTTCTTTGCACCTCTTCACTTTGGATCACACCTCTTCGCGATCCAAATCATTTCCAAGCTTCTAGATACAATGTATCACATGTCCTATAATCCAGGAATAACTGCCAATCTTCTAGAAGGTCCAATAACCACTCTAACAGTCAAAATAACTGCCCAAAGTAGTTACAAAATCGTAACTGTTTTGGTATCGAGCTGGCGCTTCGGCGCCGGATTCTGGCGCCTAGGCGCCAGACCCATTATTTTGGCAATTTTGCATTTTGGCTCCATTTTTGCTTCTTTTTGCTCATTTTTGCTCCTATTTCCTTCTTAAACATTTTTGCATCACATATATCCAAAAACACAAAAATACCTTTCATTAAAGCATAATATCCTTAAAAAGTTAATAAAAATCAAGGAATAAAAATAGGTATTTTTTTCATGGATCAAAATCCCCCAAATTTAAACGTTACTTGTCCTCAAGTAACCCTTTTTACTATATAAAATGTATAATAATTGGAAAAAAATGTAAATATTTAAGATTCCTTGTAATATTTTTATTTTATAAAGGCTTTAGTAAATCATTAACCAAATTTCACTAACTAAGTTTAATTTTAAGAATTTAAAAAATATTTAACTACCAAATCGTAAGACTTCAAAAATTTTTCATTCATTTCGAAAATAATTGTAGTTTATTATATTAAGATCACATAAATTATTTACAAGAAAAAGATCTTCATGAAAATCTTTTCTAATAAAGATGCATGCATAAAAATTAAGTAAAATATGTTATTAGTTTTCTTCTTATAAGATAATTCAAGTGAAGCCAATTTTTGATTAGGCATCTTCTCAAGCCGAAATTAAAGACTTTTTTTTTTCACAGTGAGGATTACTGTATGTGGATAGTCTGTTAATGATTTTGAACTTCAATATCCTTAGCCTATATGTACAAACTTATACATCTTCACTTAATCACTATAACATGAATAGTTTTTAAAAAGTCTTTCAATCTTTTCTTTTTCAAGTTATAATTCTTGATTTCTTAATACTTCTAAAATTCAATTATCTCTACCATGAATAGAAAAAAAAATTCTCAATCTTACTCTTCTTTAAGTTGAATAATTCTATTCTTAAAATCAATCAAAGTTATTAAAATTTGGTTAAGTCTACTAAATTATTTATAATTTCAAAAATTTAAGTGATCTTAAATAGATTTTTCAATCCTTATGTTATATTAATATTTATATATATATATATATATATTAAAGAAAATATTAGCACTTAAGTACAAATAAAATTTAAATTTGCATGTATTTTCCCTTCTCCCAAACTTAAGTTTTAGTATATCATGAAAAATTCTGAAGTATGAGAGAAAGAAAGGCATAATTTAAAAAGCAATTTTATAAGTATGTAAAAATAGTCTACAAAGAAAAATTTACTTCTACACATGCTTTTTATGAATATCACTGAAATAATGAAGCATATGTAAAAGTAAGCAGGTTCAATTTTTATATCAGTAGCTAAATTAAAAGACTATACTAATCACAATAATAGAAACAGAACATCATCAATAACTAAATAGTACGACAATCATCAGTACAGCTAACATCAACAAAACGTCAAACAAACATAAACCAATCATACTACTAAGTCTAACACACAGATAAATAAAACAAGAACATAATCTCGACAATCTAATCATCACTCACAGTCTCCTCATCATCACCATCATCGACACCAAAGGAAAAATCCTCAGTCTTCTTCGGATCATAAGGTGTGAATCTAGGACAAGTAGGGAACTGAACAGACTGTTCTCCCTTTAGGAATCTAACAAGAGCTTCATCATACTCAGCATCATAATTGCTCTTCCTAAGGGTAAAATCAGCAAAATGATCAAATTTCGCATCGATCACATCTATGAGAAAATTAGCTAAGAGTAACGCATTCTGCTGCTCCGAATACCTCTCATCCATAGTCTCCCAAAAACTAGGTGGTGGTGTAGCAGGAGTAGAAGGTCTAGAAGTAGAAGCTCTACCTAGAGCAGGTACAAAAGTAGAAGGAGCAGTAGATCTCTTCCTGTGAAGACGATCATAAATACTAACACTCTCCTGCTCAATAGGCTTTGTAGTCTTCAGCTTCTCCTCAGAAATATCAGCAATAACTTCATTGCTCACGCATAAAGAATAAATCAAATATGGGAATCCTAATCCCATAGAAGTGTTGGATCGTGCAATCAACTCCACAGAATCATACATAATGCTGCCAACATCTATAGACTTCCTTTCCTGAATACAATAGTTAAGGATAGCTCTATCTCTGGTAACTTCACTCAAGTTGTTGGAAGGAAGTAGTATAGCAGAAATAAAATAGTGTCAGGCCATTGAAATACCATTCAGCTTAGAAGATTTAAAGTTTACCCTTTTGTCATTCCAGATCTTCCAAGCTCCAGTGCCGTCAGTCAGATATGCAATGATCATCTCCATATCACCTTCAGATGGAGATAGATCGATGGTGGGTGGTAGGTCGTAGAAAATTTTGATCCGTTTCGGAGTGAATCCCACTCTGACACCTCTAACGAAGACTTCATAGTCTTCCGCATCCATAAAGTTGCCATAAAACTCTTGTACAATAGGAATAACAACACTGACAGTGAAATAACAGAATCACTACCAGTTGTGTGCAAATATCGTGTTCTCGAGTAAAAACTACGTTCCGAGATAAATTTCCTCGATGACGCAAATTCGTGGTAATGAAAGTGCGCTGCCACAGTAGTGAATTTGCTGCGATCGAAATTTTCTTGTTCTTTTTCACGCTTAGATTTAGGTGCCATCTAAACGTGAAAGAAAACATAAATAAATTAAGGAATCAGATAAACTAAACTCTTTTAAGCTTGAGAAACTTAAAATGAGTTTAAATATCCATGGAAAAATTTCTAAAAATAAAAATTTTTCTCCAAAATTTTGGTTTTTAGCAAAAATAGGAAAATCCATGGTAGAAATAAAAAATAAATGGATTAGAAGGTAGATCTGACCTCAAGATGAAGAAATCAAGTGATTTCGGGCTTAAAAACGTGAAGATTTGGCCTCTAGATGGATCTAAGGGGTAGGTTTTCGTGAAAAAGAGGAAGGGGATGAAGCTTAGGCGTCGGCAATGGCTAATGGGGGTTTAAATCCTGATTTTCTATTAGCAGGCCGAACCGGCGCCTAGGCGCCGACCTCTGGCGCCAAGGCGTCATACTCGACTTTCACAAAAATCATTTTAAAAATTTAATTTTCCACCAAAACTTACAACTTCAACTTTCAATTACTCATATAAGGGTATTGCTTCAGTTTCCAACTTCCAAAATATTTTCCAAAAATTTTTAAAAATTATAAATTAAATCCACTAATTAAACACAAGTTTAAGTTAAACTCTTCTAATTATTTTCATAATATCCAATTTCGGGCTCAATACATTACAGATAAGTATAATAATAAGATTCAAGTTCTAACAAACAATCAAACAACACAATTTCAAAGCAAATACAACACACATTGAACAATAAAACAAACTCATAAACAACACATTCGATTAACCAAATCGATGCAACGACTCACTAGATAAAGTCTTAATCTAACCACATTTACTATCTAATCTTCAAATTTGAAATTTCCATTCTCATTGCAATGAAGATTACTCGGCCTACTTGGGAAGAACACTAACGCCCTTGGAAAATTCGTTGCCGTTTTCTCGTCGATCCATTTGTTCTTCGCATACATCTCCACTTGAGCATCTTGATAGGCCGCTAGATGATTGAATTGAAGCTTTGCTTGCCATTCTAGATGCTTGACTTGATGATACATCTCATGGAGGCAATCTCCAATACTTTTGAATTCCACTTCAAACTTATCTATGCGAGTTAAAAACTTCTCCAAACTTACAGCAATAAAACCATTGATGAATGGTTGAGGATCCTTTGAACTCGTATCTCTAGCCTCTTCTCCATGATTTCTTCTCTCCATTTCTTCAAAATCTTCTCTTATCTCCTCAAGAATGAAGTGTAAAGGTTGTATCTTTTGTTGATTAGGGATTGGGAATGAAGATGGGGTAGTTTATAGGAGAAAATCGTGTGAAAAACTGAAAATTTTCGGTTTTTACACGACCCAAGACTGTGGTGCTTAGGTGCCAATCTGGAACCTAGGCTACGGACCCATCGATACACAGTCTACACTGGCACTTAGGAGCCGGATTCTGGTGCCTAGGCGCCGGAACCATGTTCAACTCCATTTCGCCTAACGTCAAATTTCAAAGTTTTAATCTCTAAAATAGGTAAATTAGAATGGTAAGATCAATATAGACTCAGTAATTAAAATTAACTCAAATTATAAACAATCATAATGAAGGTTAACTTGATCTTCTTTTTACTCACATACAAAATGGAGTGATCCGAAGTCTAAACTTTATATACTTCGAGATAATCTTTAGCTTAAGTCAATAAAGACTTGTTAGCATCCAATTTACTAAAGTTATATAAAATTTAGTCAAGACAGAGGCATAACCTTACATTAAAAATGTAAAAATAGATAATAATAACTATGGGTTGCCTCCCACAAAGAACTTGGTTTAACGTTGTCAGCCCGACCTAATTAAGTCGTTAATCAGTTTGACTTAACTCGTAAGCCTCTTTATAAATCATTTTTATGTCTGCCAAATAAGGCTTTAGTCTTAATCGTTAACTTTAAATATTTTTCCCGTTTTGGGGTCTTTAATATCCACAGCTTCATAATGGTATACTTTCTCAGTTATATATGGTCCCATCCATTTAGATCATAATTTTCCAGGAAAAAGTCTCAAAAGAGTATTAAATAATAGTAATTCTTGTCCAAGCTCGAATATTTTTCTTGAAATCTTTTCATCATGTAATATCTTCATTTTCTCTTTATAAATCTTTGCATTTTCATATGACTCATTTCTTATTTCATCCATCTCATTTAATTGTAATAATCATTTTTCTCCTGCAGTATTCAAATCAAAATTAAACTCCTTTATCGCCCAAGTTCAACAGGTAAGTGACAATTTTTACCATAAACTAACCGGTAAGGTGACATTCCGATTGGTGTCTTATAAGCTATTTTGTAAGCCCATAATGCAGAATCAAGTTTATCAACCCAATCAGTTCTTTTAGGATTAACAGTTTTCTCTAAAATTCTTTTAATTTCTCTGTTTGATACTTTAGTCATTCCACTTGTTTGTGGATGATAAGCAGTTGCAATTCTGTGTTTGATTCCAAATTTTTCCAGTAATGATTGAATTCTTATATTTCTGAAATGACTTCCACCATCTGTGATAATTACCTTAAGCATTCCAAATCTGGTAAAAATTATTTTCTTTAAAAATTTCGAAACACATTTGGAATCACAGTTAGGTAAAGCTACAGCTTCAATCCACTTTGAAACATAATCAACTGCTAATAAAATCTAAATCTTTCCAGATGATGGTACAAATGGTCCCATAAAGTCTAAACCCCATATATCAAAAATTTCAACTTCCAATATGTAGTTTAAAGTAATTTCATCTTTCCTAGATATATTTCCCATGCTCTGACATCGATCATATGTTTTCACATATTGTCTCACATTTTTGAATAAGGTAGGCCAATAAAATCCTGATTTAAAATTTTAAATGCAGTTTTATCTACTCCAAAGTGTCCTCCATATTCAGAATCATGACATTTTTGAATAATAGCAAAAGTTTCTTCATATGGTACACATCTTCGAATTACAGAATCTCTTCCCAATTTAAATAAATGAGGTTTTTCCCAAATATAAGATTTTGCATCATTTTTAAATTTCTTAATATATTTGTTATTCAATCCATAAGGTAAAATATTGCTAACTAAATAGTTAACTATCTCCGTATACCAATGTGTTTGACATCCTTGAATAACATATAAATGTTCATCAGGAAATTTCTCATTTATCTTTTCTTCAATAATAATATCATTCTTAATTATAAATAAATAATCAGCAATTTGGTTATCAGTTCCTTTTCTATCCACTATTTGAAAATCAAATTCTTGTAGAAGTAAAACCCATCTTATCAGTCTAGGTTTAGCATTTTTTTGACATTAAATATTTAATAGCGGAATGATCAGTATGAACTATGCATTTGGCACCAAGAAGATAAGGTCTAATTTATCAAAGGCATAGATTATAGCCAAAAGCTCTCTCAATAGTGGTGTAATTTCTTTGAGTTTCAGTAAGAGTTTTACTAGCATAATATATAACTTTGAAAATTTTATCATATTTTTGTCCCAATACAACTCCAATTGCAAAATCACTTGCATTGCACATTAATTCAAAATGTTTATTCCAATCAGGTGCAATAATTATAGGTGCAGTTATTAATTTTTCTTTTAAAATATTGAAAGCATTAACACAGTCTTCATTAAATTCAAGTTTAGCTTCTTTTTCCAATAAATGACAAAGAGGTTTAGCAATTTTATAAGAATCCTTTATATATCTTCTATAGAATCCAACATGTCCCAGAAAACTTCTCACATTAGTAACAGTAGTAGGTGGTTGCAGTTCAGCAATAATTTTCACTTTTGCTTGATCAACTTCCATCCCTTTTTGTGAAATTTTATGACCAAGTACAATGCCTTCTGTGACAATAAATTGACATTTTCCCAGTTAAGAACTAAGTTTGTTTCTTCATATCTTTTCAGAACTTTGGAAATATTTTCCAAACAAAATTCAAAAGAAGTTCCAAAAACTGGAAAATCGTCCATAAATATTTCAATTCCTTTGTCAATTAGATCACAAAATATTGACATCATATATCTTTGAAAAGTTGCAGGTGCATTATATAAACTGAAAGGCATTCTTCTAACGCAAATGTTTCATAAGGACTTGTAAATGTTGTTTTCTCTTGGTCCTCAGGAGCGACAGGTAATTGATGATAACCCAAATATCCATCCAGGAAACAGAATTATGAGTGTCCAGCTAATTTATCAAGCATTTGATCCAAGGTAAAAGAAAATGATCCTTTCTAGTGGCTTTATTTAATTTCTGATAATCAATGCAAATTCGCCATCCAGTAACTTGTCTTGTAGGAATTAGTTCATTTTTATCATTGACAATGACAGTTACTCCTCCTTTCTTCGGAACACAATGAATAAGACTCTCCCATTGACTATCCGAAATAGGATAAATAATTCTAACATCTAACCATTTTAAAATTTCTTTTTTAAAAACCTCTTTCATGATAGGATTTAATCTTCTTTGAGGTTCAATAGTAGGTTTAAAATATTCTTCCATTAAAATCCTTTGCATATAGATGGAAGGGCTTATTTATCTTATATCAGCAATAGTCCAACCAAAAGCTTTCCTATAATTCTTTAACACTAATATTAATTTTTGTTCTTGATCTAAGCTTAGTTTAGAAGAAATAATAACATGCAAAGTTAATGACTTTCCAAGAAAAGTATACTTTAAATGTGCAGGTAACATTTTTAATTCCAGTTCAGGGGCTTTTTTAATCGAGGGTAAAAGTATATCATTTTGAATTATGTCCAAAATTTCCGAGTTATCTTTAATATAATGAATTTTTTTAGATAATTCTTCTTCTTTTAATTCTTCATTTTGTCAGTTAATAATTAAATTTTTTCTTCAGAAATGACTTTACATTTTTCTTGATAATGTTTTCCAATTATATAATCAATAATATCCATTCGATAGCATTTTTCTTTGTCAGGGTACTTCATTGATTTAAGGACATTGGATTTAATCTCTTGATCATTAACTCTCATAGTTAATTCTCCTCTTTGCACATCAGTCATAGCCCCTCTGGTAGCTAGAAAAGGTCTCCCCAAAATAATAGGTATTTCTTTATCTTCTTCCATATCAAGTACAATGAAATCCACAGGGAAAATAAATTTATCCACTTTAACAAGAACATCCTCTATAACTCCTTTAGGGTAAGTGATATATCTATCAGCTAACTGAAGGGTTACAGTGGTGGGAAAAATCTCTCCTAAATTCAACCTTCGAAAAATAGAAATTGGCATGAGATTAATACTTGCTCCTAAATCACATAAAGCTTTTCCACAAAATTTTCTCCAATAGCACAAGGTATAGTGAAACTTCCAGGATCATTAAGTTTCTAAGGTAATTTCTTTTGAATTATTTCACTACATTCTTCACTTAATGCAACGGTTTCAAAAGCTTCAAATTTTCATTTCTTACTTAAAATATCCTTCATAAATTCTGCATAAGTTGGCATCTGTTCCAAGCTTCTGTTGTTTTAGTCTTTGAGGAAAAGGTGGTGGTGATTTTTCAACTTCCACATTAATAGGAATAACAGTCTGATCTTTACTAGGAGAAGGAGTTTCTTTAGGTTTTTCAATCTCTTCGATCTCAATCTCATTTTCAATTTCATCCTGGATTCTTTCTTTTAATTACTTTTCACTTCTAAGTTGTACAGCTTTAGCATGTTCTTGTTCTTTTCCAATTTCATTTGGATTGATTTCAACATTACTAGGAAGTGTTCCTGGAGGTATGTAATTAATTAAATTAGCAATTTGTTCCATTTGATTCTTAATATTACAAATATCAGTGTTTTAATATTGTAATTGATTACTCAGTTGTAAAATTAATTCTTCTATAGATAACTTTTTCTATTGATTATTAAATCCAGGAGGTTTATAGTTTAAATTTACTTGATTCTTCCAATTTCCAGTTGGATGAGATTAATTATTACCCCATTGTTGTTGTGAATTATTCCAGTTAAAATTAGGGTGATTTTTCCATCTAGGATTATAATAATTTGAATAAGGGTTATTTTTACTAGCAATAGCTTGTAAAGTTTCAATAGTTTGAGAATCTTCAATATTAGCAGAGTTGTTATGTGATATATTGATAGGAAAATTATCTAATTTCTTAGATATTGCAGCCACTTGTTAGGCTAAGATAGAAAAAACTTCGTTATCATGAATACTTGTCATTCTTTTAGGATTAACCATTTCAGAAGGCCATTGAAAATTATTGTTAGCCATTTCTTCAATTAAAGTATAAGCTTCTTCAAATGATTTATCCATTAAAGAACCTCCAGTAGCAGCATCAATAATTGATTTTATTGATCCAATAAGTCTGTTATAAAATTTTTGAATAATTAACCAATCAGGTAAAGCATGATGAGGACACTTTCTTAATAGTTCTTTAAATCTTTCTTAAGTTTCATAAATTATCTCCCCGTCAAATTGACTAAATGAAGTAATATCATTTCTTAATTTAGCAGTTTTAGAAGGAGGAAAATATTTAGCAAGGAATTTTTGTGCCATTTCAGCCCATGTTTTAATAGAACCTGTTGCTAATGAGTTCAACCACATCTTTACTTTATCTCTTAAAGAGAAAGGAAAGAGTCTAAGTCTAACAGCATCATCAGAAACATTATTATATTTAAGGTAGCACAAAGTTCTAAAAACTAGCAAGGTGTAAATTTGGATCTCCATTTGGCTTAAATTGATTATTTTGAACCATTTGAATAATAGACGGTTTAAGCTCAAAAGAATTAGCATCTACAGTAGGTATTTGAATACTATTATGAAGTTCATCAACTGTAGGGTTAGCATAATCCCTTAATGGTTTATAAACATTTTGTTCAATAATTTCAATTGGATTCTGTAAATTGTTATGTAAATTAACCATCTCTTGATATTTTTGAATTTATTTTCCTTTTTTAATTCTTCTAGCAGTTCTTTCTAATTCAGAATCTAAAGGTAATAATCCTTCAGATCCAGAACTACGCATAAAAAGTAAACAAAAAGTAAAATAGCAAGAAATAAAATCTCTACTTACATTTTTTTATTTTTGTTTTTATAAATTATTTGTATTTTATATTTTTGTATTATGAAAATAAAAGAAATAAATAAAATAAAATATTTAAAAACAAAAAATTTGTCTCCCCGGCAACGGCGCTAAAATCCTGACCCGACCCCAAATAACGCAGTAATTTATGCTTCCAAAAATATGTTATAGCCAATACTTTGACCTAAATAATAATAACGGCTAGTGTATGTAAATATAATTTTATGGAAAATATTTTACACACTAGAGGTACTACGCAAGTATACGTATCGTTTCAGGTAATATAGAGCTTTAAATAAAGACCCCAGTATCGATCCCACGAGGAGCTTTATAGATTTTTAAATATTTTAATTTTATTTTTATGTATTTCTTTTAAAGTTACAAATTTAATATTTTCTTTACTAAATGCAGAAATAAAGCAGTACTAAAATAATGAGTGATGTAAATAATAATAAGCAAACAACATTCTTCCTTTCAATTAATCCAAGGCTTTTTAGATAATATAATATTCGTTGAGAGTATAAATTTATGGTATTGTGCCAAATAGAAGCATTCATATTCTTTACCTTCGCTCGATAGTATAAAGAACATTGGCTAATCTATAGATCAGGTCTGGATGTATTGTTAGTAGAATGGGTTAATCTAGGCTCACACTACTAGATGTCCAAGGGTGGCTATGGTCGGCCTTACTAGTGACCCTTTCCCTTTTTATAAACCAAATTAAAAGAATTTAGTCTGTCACTCTAAAAACTTATTAGTTCTACGCCCATTGATAATATTTTCCTATTTATTTGTACTTCACCTTGAATACCCCGCACAAGGCCTTCGACTACCCAAGGATTCATGTGAAATCTACTAGTTAAGAATTCATCTCCTTCTAGGTCTCAAAAATTCTTCAACATATTTTAACAACTTAAATGGCCAATTTAAATAATAAATTAAGATCCGGTATTAATATCATTACAATATTTAAAAATATTTAGTTTTTAATTCTCCAACGAATTTTATATTATCTTATTTATCTTTTCATGATTGAAAAGAAAAAGTAAAGTAACTACTCACAAAACATTGAATTTAAATAACAAAACATATAAATAAAACTTTGAATTAAATTACAAATACTTATCTCAAGTGTTTCTCCAACTGAACCTCTGATTCCTTCTGACTCCAAAGCGAAATATACATCAAAAGCACCAACTCTTCCAAACTCTCAATACAAACTCTAAATAAAATAAACTCACTAATTTATGAAAGAAAGTAAACTAAAACTGTGGCCCAATATTTAAAATTATCTCTCTATAGAAATGACCTCCTATTTATAGGCTTCAAGGGTTGCCTAAAGAATCTCTTCAAAATGTGTCCAAGTTCATTGAATCTTCTAGAAACTATGTCTGGCGCCTATGCCCTAGACTCCGCGTCCAGTTCTTCGCACCTCTTCACTTTGGATCTCACCTCTTCGCGATCTAAACAGTTTCCAAGCGTCTAGATACAATGTATCACATGTCCTATAATCCAGGAATAACTGCCATTCTTCTAGAAGGTCCAATAACTGCTCTGACCGTCAAAATAACTGCCAATAATAGTTACAAAATTGTAACAGTTTTGGTATCGAGTTGGCACGTAGGCGCCGGATTCTGGCGCCTAGGCACCAGAACCATTATTTTGGCAATTTTTCATTTTGGCTCCATTTTTGCTCCTTTTTGCTTCTTTTTGCTCCTTTTTCCTTCTTGAACATTTTTGCATCACCTATATCCAAAAACACAAAAATACCTTTCATTAAAGCATAATATCCTTAAAAATTTAATAAAAATCAAGGCATAAAAATAGGTATCTTTTTCATGGATCTCTCATTGAGCATAAGGGTATGAAATAGATGAATCATTTAGTGAGTATGATAAGTTCAGATGAACTCAAAAAAGTTCAAAAGGGTTGTGAAATACTTAAGTATCCTCTGGATCTTTTCACAAGACTTCTGGACACTTGTAGGACAACTGAACCTGTCATACCTATTAAAGGAAAACATCTATCAAATGAAATAAAAAGGACCCACCAAGTTGTGACATAAGATTTTGTAGGCTTGTGACAAACCTATCTATAAGCTATTGCTTTCTTGCTAATTACAAATCTTTATTGCAAAAGATACCAATGTTTCAAGTGGAGGAACAAGAAGATTCACCTGGTACATTTTTATAATTTTACAATACTTTATTTTCCGTACTAACATTACAATACTTTGATAAACTTGTATGTTAAATAATAATGTCACCCTGCATGAAAACCAAAACCTTTAGGGTAGCCATAAAATTGAAACCAAAATTCAAGATCAAAACAGAAAAAAAATCAAATTCACCACCATAACAATAAAAAATATAAGATAACTCAAAATTTAATCACAAACAAAATAAAACTACAATTACAACTAAATTTAAAAAGTCTTTATCAGATGATCAGAAATAACTCAAAGGGTGTAACCTACAGCTACTAATGAGATTTCCTATGGTCTAAATGAAAGTATGGAACTCATTAAGTTGAGTTTAGTAAATTCATCTAAACTAAGTGAATCCGAAAAAAATAGTGGTGTCGAAATGAGGGAACCGTAGGATCTTAACTGATGTCGTTATAATTAACATAGATATCCCCTAATAAGACATTAAGACACCTCAATTTAAACATTTCTAAAATCTGAAACTTCTCTTTTCTCTTCATTTGACAAATTATAAAACTAGACCTTTTACGACGAGGAGCTTGGAGCATGCACAGTGGGCAAAACGGCCATCTTCAACAACAAAACTCTGTAGAAATAAACAACAAGCTAAAGGACTTTGAGGTAGCTAGCCTAGTGCAGCATAAACCCTCACTTTATCTCTTTAGGCCTTTGCATAACCGTGTTGTGCAATATTTGCCCTAACTAGCCTTAAGTTCCGAGGTTGTCATCTGATATGACATAAATCCTCCAATCTTCTAGGCTATTCACATGATCACTATCAAGTGTATGTAAGCCCTAAATAATAAAGTTGGCAGAATGAAACATCAAATATATATCTTAAATTAAAGTCGAACCATAGGATAGTTTGAGAAAGAACACCAAGATTCTTCTTGAATCTTTGTCTTTCCCTAGTCTTCTATTCCTTTGAATCCTACAATATCTGTTCCAAACTTGAGCCATTCATCTATTGGATTTCCCATTATCACATTTTCTTTAAGAGCCCTACCTTATGGAAGTCATGAATACAATATTTCCTAATCTTAATCAAGATTTTTCTTAGGTAACTTCAGTTATCTAAGATGTAATTAACTATAGCGGCTTGCCCTTATAGGAAAATTAAAGACCCCATATTAATATAAACCCTATCTAGATATTTCATACTAGGTAGGGGAAATTGTTAATCAATATAAATGGTTCACAGACCAAGCGAATGTCATGCTTCTTTAGTTTATTTAATTAAGCCTCACCTTAAAGTAATGTATCCATGCTTTGGGATTGATACGTGTCTTGTGGTGAAGTGCCCGATTATTTAAACTATTGGTTATATGAGATCAGTTTGATTTCATATTTTTAAAAATTAAGAATGATATTTTTTAAAATTATATATATATATATATATATTAAATTAAATTTATTTATGAAATTTTAATGGCCGACAATTTTCTGGTGACTCCGCTGGGGATCTATTTCTCTCTTCATTGAGATCAGGAAATGTTATATACATACATCAGTAATGAGTTTATGTCCCTCATGAACTAGATTACCGTCCTTTCGTTGACTTGCTTTACCCATTTCTCTCTTGGAAAAGTATGATAAACTCTCCTCAATTTCAGGACCATCTGTTTAGCCATCCTTAAACAGAGGGGTTCGAGAGTCTTTAGGTTTCTTATTGATTTTTGTGGGGTCGGACCCCAATAGGTGTGTTGGTGAATGAGTTTAGCCAATGTACGTTGTGAAGGGGAACTCGGATGGGGTCCCACACTTCACTTTCCATTTGTGCCTTCCGGGTTCGAGCTTTCTATCAGCAAATCAAGCCAGTCCCTCTTAAATCTTAAACTCCTTTTAACAAATCAAAGACAAGATAAAAAAATAATAAAATTAAGTGAAATTGTGCCCAGTTCACAGAGCGGCCTTTTTTGTAGTGTTTGCAATATGAATAAAGGGTTTAAGTCTTCGCTAACTTTTAGAATGTTTCTTTAAACTGTCACGATGTCGACCCTTACACTTCCCGTGAGGCTTGTCTTGCCACTCCAATGATTCAGTTCGGGACTGGCTTCAGTGAGTTTAAAGTCGTACTTGGAAAAGCCTCATTCATTGTTGTGAAAGTTGCTACCCCCAAAGTTTAAGAGAGGTTTGTTGAGTTCAACCTGAAATCCCACTAGAATTTCCCTTCTGCTAAGAAGGTGAAAGTTTCTAATGTCCCCGTCAAGTCAGTCATTTCCGTGCCTAGGAGAGTTTTCACCCCTACCACTACCGGTTTTGTCATCACTGCACCTACATTACTGTCTGCCAAAGGGAAGGAAATTCAATATGAAGAAGATTCTACCTTTCTTGCTCCGCTGTCAGTCTTTGAGATTGGTTCTAGTTCTAGAGTTCCCCCACCAACAAGATCTCAAAGGAGGAACCTCAACCTTAAGATTCTCAAAGCCGCAGAGCACAAACTGCATGCCTACCAGTGATTGATGAGATTCCTCAATAGGAGGAACTCGGTTTACTAGACACCTCTTCTCTCCTTCGAGGGAGTAGGTTCCACCCGTTGGTTGATACTACTGGAGATGAAAATCTCCACGAGATTGCTGATACGCTTTCATCACCACTTGGTCGTGATGAGGTGAGGGAGAGGCCTTCACACATCACCCAAGCTCACACCCTTTTCAAGAAATTAGTTGAGAAAGAAGGATGTTCCGTGGCCAAGCTCCTTAAGAGGATGGGATGTGAAATATCTCCTGAAATAAAGACTGAAATTATAAGGATGGAAAGTCCCGTCCGAGTTTTCGTTAAACAGCATTTGGGAAGACATGTGGATGCCACTACTACAGAAGCTACTACTATCGTTCCGACACTTGCAGTGTGCAGATAAGTCAAGTTCGGCTAGGTCTGAGAGTATTGTTTACCAATGATTATAAGGAATCCCAGAAAAGGAATAATAAGAAAGGATTGTTTCCCTCTATGCATGGTCTACACCCTAGGGAACACAATTACCCTCACCACTCTGATGTCCTCACTGAGACAACCCATCTCAAGGTGATGACTTTCAAGAAGAAAGTGAGGTTATTGAAGGTCGTTGCACCAGTACTCTCTGAGAAGTCTCTGGATCACAAGATGGTTCGTGAGTCTGATGTTCCTGTTACCACTACCGCCTATGCTTCTGAGTCAGTTGCAAAAAGGAGTGACGGTCAAGGGAGACCTACAGATCTGATGGTGATTAGACAGAAAGCAGTTGATGATAAAGTCCAAAAGCTCTGAGCAGAAATTTCAGAACTAGTAAGAGAACGGGGACTAGATATTGAAAATGAAGATTACAACATGTCATATTACATAGAGGAAGAGTTCATGGACATTAACATCGTCAAAAATAAGTCCATGCTCTCTGCGCACGATGCTCCTAGTGAGGAGAACGCCGCAGATGAGCTTCAAAGGGACATATTGGCAAGAGATGAAAAAATTAGTCATCTTGAGAAAAAGATGGAGGAGATGGCTGCAGCCATGACTGCCATGGCCACACTACAGAGTCAGTCACAGTCACGACCAATGGCATCTCTAGAAATTAACCAGCCTGAAATCATACACATCACGGATGAGAGAAGAGAAGTTTCTTCTGCTAACGAGGATGAACCTTGAAGAAAAACTCAACTCCAAGTCCAGTAAAAAAGGACATCAAGTAGATGATCAAACAGCAAGTTCGAGAGGCCTTGGCTCAATCTAAAGGCAGAGCATTAGTTTCAAGGGGTAGACCCTACCTGAAAGAATTTGATGCATTGCCTTAACCCATTGTTTTTGTGCCCACGAGTTTCAAGACGTTCGACGGAACAGGAAATCCTCGCCAGCACATAGCAAACTTCATAGCCAGTTGGTGCAACACAGGAAGAAGTGAAGCTTTATTGTTCCAACATTTTGTCAGCAGCTTGTCAGGGATAGCATTTGATTGGTATGCCAAGCTTCCCAATAGATCAGTGAAGAACTTCACAGAAATAGAACTTCACAGAAATGAAGAACATGTTCGTGAAGAGGGTTGTGGGTGGCAGCACCATGTCACTATAGGAGATCTCGTAGTGGAACGACAGAAGCCCGACAAGACTCTAGTCGACTTCATCCTGAGGTGGAGGAACTTAAGAAAGAAATCTGAGCCTCAGCTACAAGAACAACACACAATCGAGATACTGCTCAAGAGTATCCACGGTCCAGTGGCTTTCATGCTTAAGGGTCTTACTAATAAGTCCTTCGAAAAGCTACTCAATAAGGCCAGTTGTTTACAAGAAGAAGACAAACATATGGAACCTGTAGAGAAAGCAGAGAAAATAAGGCTACCCAAAGAATATGAAATGAGATCTGGCATAGTGAAAATGGTCGACAAACTGAAACAGCCGATGAGGATTCAGGCTGAGCAGTCCCCACAACTGCACAGTCAGTCCCCTCAGTATAGTCAGCCTCCTCTGTACAGTCAGTCTCAGAAATATGGTCAACCCCATTCACAGCAGAAAAGTTAGGCTAATCAGTAATATTCATAGTAGAGACCGTACAAGACGGATGGGAGACAAGGTCTGATAGTATCAGAACGGTTGCCCAGGAACTACTCCTTCAAAGACGATGTCATAGCAAAGATGTTCAAAAACTTGATGAAGAAGCCCAAGTTTTGATTACCTGAGCTGAATAAGCTGGAAGATATGAACAAGAAGGATTAACCCAACTTTTATCTTTACCACAGGTTGCTTAGACACACAATAGAAGGATACTTCAGTTTTGAGGATTGGTTCGAGAAGTATTACAAGAAAGGAAATATAACGATACAGAAAGAATATTTGAAAGAACCTAAAAGAGGTTTTCTAAATATGATTTTGGCTAAGCCAATCTCTCCGATTATCTCATATGCCAGTAAGGGTAGATGGAGTACAATTTGGAATGAGCTCAAGAGAGTCCTTGATCAGATCCAGTCTACTTCAAGGAGAACTGCTGTCCGAAAGCTGCCACCAGCCCCGCCTAAGACAAAAATTTGACTTTTGCAATGGGAAAGAAAGAAGAAGGAGATCTCGAATGAAGTTAAGGATGATAGCGCAAAGGATAGGATATGGGCTATCTCTGTTTTATTAGTTGTCTCAGATTCAGGGGTGAAACTCCTCAAAACACTGACTTTGTACGATTATGTTTATGCCCCTCAGGGATCTCATAATGATAATAGAAAGTATTTTAGCTACGTTCTTACTGTCTCTAGTGATTAACTAACTAATTACAACCTATCTAACCCCGATATCGATTCCCAAGATGATTCTCAAATCATACTAGTTCCTGATGAGAATGCTGATGAAAATGAAGAAGAAATCGAAAACACTGGCTACGGCACTAAGAGATGCGAGGAGCCAATCTTCGAGTACAAAGGAATTCCACTTTCCATTAACTTGGACTTTCCAGATAAAAAAATTGTACCAGAAGAATCAGCTACAACATCAAGAGAACCTCCGGATCGAGAGGAGAAGGAAATAACATAAGTAAATTTAAGAAGTGGCTAGGTACTACCGCTAAAGACAGCTCCAGCAGAGAAAGGAAAGCAGATAATTACTGAAGAAGAAGTGCATCCAACAATGAAATAAGTACAAATTCAAAATGAGATTAAAAGTTCAAACAAAGTGGATTACAATGTGCTAGCTCATCTTAGGAAGTTGCCAGCCAAACTATGCCTTTACGATGCTCTGATCCTGTCAAAGGAGATGAGAGAAAATATAATCAAAGATCTACTTAATCCAAAAATTTGCTTAAAGCAGTTGGCTAGCACATCCTCGGATCGAGCATTCACTTTGAAGAAACAGCCTGGTGTAACCTTCACTGATGAAGATTTACTACTCGGTACAGCCGATCACAACCCTCTATTCTACATTTCCATCATCATCGATAGGTTTGTGCTCTCCAGAGTGTTGGTAGATCCTGGAGCGTCACTCAACATAATGAGTCTATAGATGTTGGCCAACTTGGAAATCGACGCACGACAGCTCTCCACAGATAAGATGACGTTAAGAGGATTTAACTAGAAAGGAGAAAGAGCCCTCGGATCTATAACACTGCAAATGAAAGTTGGAAATCTAGTAACAACTACAAAATTTAATGTTCATCGATGCACATACATCGTTTAACACCCTGCTTGGTTCACCATGGCTACATGAGTACAGTTTGGTCCCGTTGTTGCTTCACAAATGCATCAAATACTACAACCATGGACAAGAACATTGCATTAAGGGAGACTTATAACCGTTTTCAAAACACGAAGTGGGTATTCATGAAAGCGTAGCCTAGTACGCTCCCCCTAAGAAAATAGTCTTTTCAAGAGAAGTTGTGACAAGCAAAGTTGAAGATCTAGAAGAACCACATGAACGGGACCATACAGCTCTGATTCAACGATCTCCCACCACTCCTTCGCATCGAGTTGGTGGAGGTTCTCTTAGCCCATGCATCCGAGGTCGAGGCTGGGGACCCGGGCGAGAGAGAACTCAACAAATTGTTGAACGGACCCGACGATCAGCATCGACAAAGAAGGAAGCTCCGAAGAGGATGAATTCAACTAAGAAACAATGATGATAAGTGACATGCCTAAAATATATACATTTTTTTTAATATCATTTTACTAATTTTTAATGATATTACTCTTTAAAGGAAGATATTTTGTATGTTTTTTGGTTTTAAGTATAATAAATGGTGATTGGAGCAAAAGGAAGCAAAAACGGTGCAATTTGGTGTAAAAACAAGCAAGAAATGAAATTCTGCCTTGACACCTTTCAATAAGTCTTTTGATGCTTAATCTCTTTTACACTTGTTGCATATTTTTGAATGGGATTACACTTTAAAGAAATCTTATTTTTATGCTTATTTTATTGGGCTATCTGTTACGAATGTAACTCAACTGAAACAGGGTGAATCAGAGCTAAAATGGAGCCAAACGGAGTGAAACGGTGGAGCTGCATAGAAGTCTGCTCGCCGACGGCAGCCTCGATCTAGCCGACGACGAGCTTTTCCAGAGACGGCCAAAATATGACCGAAATTCCTGTTGATAGCGCCCTCAGACCCGCCGACAGTGCCCGGGAAGATTATCGACAGACTTTTGGCGGTTTTGGGCCGAAAATCAACGTATTTGTACACTTTTTCGAAGGGGTGCTTAAGGGAACTCTTAGGAATTCATTCATACTCTTTAAAATGGCAAATATATGCTAGAAAAGTGTAGAGGAAAGTAGAGAAAAAAGAGAGGAATGTTTAGGATTCTTAGATTAAGAGTAGAAATTTAGATTTCTACCCATTTGGAGAGATTGGAAAGGAGATTTTGAGAGAATTTGTAAGGAGATGTTCTAGCACTGCATGGATCGACGGAAGACTTTGTGGGAGAGATCTTCATCTTTCTTTTAAAGAGAAAAAACTAAGTATTGTTCTTCATTATGTTATGATTTTGTAAACACTTACTTTGTGGATTTGCTTTGGTAAAATGAAGTTTCCGTTGTGATTTATTCGTGCTTTGTGATGTATCTCTCTTACTTTTTCTTCTTCTTTGGAAATAGTGACATGAGAAGATTATGCCATTCTTTTCCTTTAAATTTTCTTTTGTAATGAGTAGAATTGATTTTTAGGATATTGGGATGCTTGCTAAAAGATGTTTTAATTATGAATGTGATGATTTTTACTTGCACTTCATTTACATTACAATAAGGGCCAGTTGTATTGTTAAAATTCGTTGTAATTACATTGTCCTAAAAGGGTGACTTAATTCTCAACAAAGTTGAACCAAATTCAAATTCCATGGATGGTGAAGTTCATGAGGATTGAATGCAAATAAATAGGGAAATATAACTATTGGGCGTAGAATTGGAGATTTTAGAGTGACAGGCTAAAATCCTCAATTTGGTCATATCGTTTGGGTGCTGAAGTGTAGATGTTAGCCCTCAGGTGAGGGGAATGTGGGAGTTTCGAAGTGAGAGTCGATATCCTCCCAGCCTAGCCACATAATCAGTAACCAATTAAAGGATTTGACAATGTTCTTTATGCCTGGACCAAAGGGTAAAGAATAGGATTACTACTATTTGGCACATAAAATATTAAATGCATCTCATTCTTATACATTATCCATTTGATTTCATAAGAATAATAGTTTTTAGTATCTCAAAATTTTTCAAACCAATTCATCCAAAAAGGGTTATCTTTAGAATTATTTTTTGCATTTAGTTATAGTTACTATTACATTTAACACTTGCATTTAGGAGTAGTTGCTAGATAAAACACAATTTTAATCGACATTCCAAACTAAGGACTATTATTAGTAGACTATAATTTGACTAAAGACCTTTTACTTCACTTCCTCGTGGGATAGATACTGGGTTTTTAAAGAAAACTCTATATTACTTGAAGCGATATGTATACTTGTGTAGTACCCCTAGTGTGTAAAATATTTTTTTAATTTTTATATCATTTTAGATTTTGCACACTAGCCGTTATTTATAAATCAGGTCAAGTTTTTGGCCATTTCTTAGAAGTTAATTTACTGCGTAATTGCGGGTCGGGTCAAGTTTTTGGCGACGTTGTCGGGGAAGCTTCGGTAAGAACTTTAGGAGAATTTTAGTTGAAGTAATTAGGCTTAGACTTGGAAAACTATAGTGTAGTAAAAATTGTTTTGTGGAAAAGTGTTTTTATATGAAAAAGTGCTATGAAAAAACTGTTTGTGTGAAAAACAAGGTGTTCGTGAAAACATTTTGTTGTGTTGAATATATTTCATATATTATTTGTTTAATTGTTAATGTATTGTTTGTTGTGTTACGTATGCGAAACAAAGGATCTGCAGGACTTGTGCCTTATGATCCCAAGTTTGAAAAAAATAAAGAAATAAAAATACAGAAAGGACTCAAAAAAGTAGAAATGGAAATGGAAAACTTTCAAGGTAATAACATAGAAAATCATCATACTTCATTGAGAGATTACCTAAATCCTACGATAGATGAAATTTACTTAAGTATACAAAACCCTGTTATAGAAGCAGATTCGTTTGAAATAAATTCTGAGATTATTCAACTGGTGTAGAACAATCAGTTTGGGGAAACTTCTTCGGAGGAACCCTATTTACACTTATCAAAATTTTTAGAATTTTGTGCTATATTATGTTATAACGGTATGCCAGACGATGTTGTTAGACTAAGGCTTTTTCCTTTCTCACTAAGGGATAAGGCTAAAATGTGGTTATACTCATTAGCATCTGGCTCTATTAAAAATTTGGAGGAGTTAACTCAGAAATTCTTAGCTAAGTAGGACTACTAAACATAGAAACAATATTATCTCATTTTGTCAGTATGAAAGGGAATCAATATACGAAGCCTGGGAAAGATTTAAGGAACTCCTAAGAAAGTGTCCAACCATGTTCTGCCCTATTGGTTAATTATTCAAACTTTTTACAATGGGTTAGTAGGATCCCTTAGGTCTATAATTGATGCTGCCACTGGTGGATCATTAATGTTAAAATCATTTGATGAAGCGTATGCATTAATTGAAGAAATAGCTACAAATGAATTTCAATGGTCCTCTGTAAGGACAAATCATAAAAATGAAGCTAGTGTTCATGATACAGATGTGATTGGAATTCTTGCATCTCAAGTTGCCGCAATATGAAGGAAGTTGGACCAATTTGGAATGAACCAACCTCAATTTACTCCTGTAAGTGAGGAAAGTTCATTAGGGCATATGATTGATTTTAACTTATTATATGAGACTTTAAATACCATAAACAATCTGTACTCTAACTTTTACAACCCAGGTTGGGAGAATCATCCTAAATTTAACTGGAATCATACTACTGACGGTGGAAACCAATAATGGAAAAATATTCATGCAAATCCTAATGGAAGTTGGAATAATTAGGGGAACATAAACTATAGACCTTCATATCCACAAGACTCTAACAATGATCAACAATTTGAGGATAAGAAGATGTCTATGGAAGAAGTGGTATTGCAAATGGGAAACTAGTTGCAAAGTTAAAATGCTACGATTAGAAACATAGAGAATCAATTGGGACAAATTGCTAATTCACTTAGCAATAGAGCCCAAGGAACACTTCCTAGCAACATTGAGATCAACCCTAAAGAGAATACTAATGAACAAGTAGAAACTATCCAATTAAAAAGTGGAAGAGAGAGAGAGGATGTGGTTAGAAAAGAGAAAGATGTCCTGAGAAAACAAAGGAAACTAAAAGACCTGAAGAACATGTTTCTAAGGATCTGGAAGAATTAATATCTCTAGCTAAAATCAGTTTGGAAATACCACCAACTCTATTTCCTCAAAGAATTATACAACATGAGTTGGATAAAAAATTTTTAAAGTTCATGAAAGTACTTAAGAAGTTAATGATAAATATTCCTTTCACTGAAGCTTTGGAACAGATGCCAAGTTATGCAAAGTTTATAAAGGATATATTAAACAAGAAAAAGAAATTTAAGGATTATGAGACAGTTGCACTAAGTGAGGAGTGCAGTGCTATACTTCAAAAAAATTTTCTCGGAAACTTAAAGATCCTTGTAGCTTTACAATTCCTTGTGCTATTGGAAAAAGATTATGTAGAAAAGCTTTATGTGATTTAGGAGTAAGCATTAATGTGATGCCTCTATCTATATTTAGACGGTTACGTTTAGTCAATATTTCTCCCACTACTGTAACCCTTTTATTAGCTGATCGATCTATCATTTATCCAAAAGGAGTTGTAGAAGACGTGCTTGTTAAAGTGGATAAATTTATCTTTCCTTTGGACTTTATTGTATTAGATATGGAGGAAGATAAAGAAATTCCAATTATTTTAGGGAGACCTTTCCTTGTTACTGGACAAGCTATGATAGATGTGCAAAAAGGAGAGCTGACTATGAATATTAATGACCATGAAGTCACTTTTGATGTATTGAAGACTATGAAATATCCAGCTGAAAGAAAAGATGATGATTGTTTTTGGATAGATGAAATTGATTATCTAAGTAAAGACCGTTTCAAAAAATGTTTTGAGAGTAAGTTAACAAATGAGATTTAAATAGACTTTCATGATGAGTCAAAAATGTTATGTAAAGATGACTGTATGTATGTTCAGGAGAGGTGTGAAATGATGGACGCTACCAAAAATAGTAAACTTTTAATTCCATCTGTTGAAAAATCTCATGAACGTAAGATGGATGTACCCCATACAATCTTAAAGCCTATATATTTAGGGAATTCATCTACACAACCAGTCTTTATGTCTTTAGATGTGACTCAATCACAAGAAAAACCTAAATTGAATGTTGAACATGATAAAATTATTGAACTAGGACTTAGAAGAGAATTTGAGGATAAATTTTAAAAGAACTTTGAGTTGAGAAAAGAGGATAAGGATATTGGAAGACCATTGGAAGAAATTCCTAAGTAATTAGAAAAACCTATTTCCTCAACTAAGATAGATACTCCATCATTTAATAATTATAAAAGGGAAGAATTGGAAGATAATTTGAGACATAAGAGTAACATAGAAGAATTTGCTCCAGAAACTGAATTATCTAAAGAGAATCTGATCCAAAATTTGAGAGATATTGAGGTATTTTCTAAAGATCCATTTCTAAAAATTTTAAGGAAGGCATTAATATGCAATTTCAGAAAATCAATAGAAGAATATTGGGTCTAGAAAGAAACATGAGGAACACTGATATAAATTCATCTGAAAATGAAGAGCTTAATGAAAAATTAAAATTTGAGGATTTTGTAGGAATCCATGGATCTTGAAATGATTGGGCGATTGATCGAGGATTACTTAATTGGAATTTTGATCAAGGAGGAATCATTTGTCGGGCCCACAACGTTAAAACCAAGCGCTTTATGGGAGGCAATCTATAGTTATCAGTGTGCTTGAGAGTCATGATTGTTAGTGTTGTATTGTATTTGCTTTATAGTGGATTAATAAGTTTGATTATTTTTAATAGATGTTTGGATTGTTAGTAGTTTGATTTGATCATTGTGTGTCAAGAGGGAGGTGATTCCTAAACTTCTTCTTATACCTAGACTTGATCTCTTATAGTAGTTGGATTAACGAGTCCACTGTGACTTGGGTCTCACCTAGACTTGAGTTTTACAAGAGAAATCATGAATTTGAACAGTGTTAGATCCATCTTAATTTTGTTACTTCCTTTCTGTAACTTTCTTTTCATTAGGTAGGAGTCGCAAACCTATTTGATGAATACCATGTGGATGATCTTACACTATCTTTATAACTGCTAGAGGTGCTTAATTATAAGGATTAGATGATTCTTGAGATTGGTGCCTAGGAGCCAATATATGTGGGGTAATCTTATCTTTCGGATTATAATCTATAAAACCATTTAAAATGCACTTTATTTATCTGTGTAGTGACTCTGTTAGAAATTAGAAGTAAATCAATGTGATGTGATGAGTTAATGGAAGAATTGACCTCATTTATTTTATGTGTGTTTATTGTTGTGTTACAATTTTATATAATAATTGAAGAACATTTTTATATTCCCTTGCTGATACATATTATGCTAGTTAGAATTTTATTTAGTGACTTTCATTCTGGCATGATTAGTTTAGATTTACTTTCTGCTGCATATTGTTCTGTCCTAATGAATACTTGCAAATGAATTTGATAGACATTTGTGGTAGATAGAATTTCTAAACTGTTTTTCTTCCTGCTTATATTTTTTGTACTGAATTCTTTATATGTTAAAAATTAAGTTTGTGGGTAGGAAGAAAATTAAAATTTTAATGTGAAAAAACTTTCTTTTTGTGTAATTTTATTACAAACATGTTTTAGGTTAGATTTATTTTCTCCTACAAACATTCTATCCTGATTATGCATGTATATGAATTTAATAGGAAGTTGTAGTAGTAAGTAGATTCAACCTTTATTTTTTTTCTTCCTACAACATTTTATGGAATTAATTGCAAAATATTTTAAAATTTAAATTTGGGGGGAAGAAAAATTTTTAAAACGTAACTTTATTTGTCCTCAGTAGCCTATCTATTAATTTGATATCACTTTTAAAACGACTTGTGGTATGTGGTGTTACATTTAGGTTACTATAATTTTTAATTTTGGAATGTTAGAAAAATAACTTAGTTGAAATCCTATGTGAAGAAACAGTTCTAGAATTAAGATATTTTGTAGGAAACATTGGAAAAATGATTTTTCTATTTATGGTAGAAAGGAGTTGATAATTTGAAAAGCTAAAATTCTTAGATTTATACTTAATGAAAAATTGAGCCTTGATTGAAAACCTTTTTCGAACTAATACTTACACTTATAAAAAGTGAGGGAAAGTTTTAATTTTTGGATTTTAGAGAGAGGATAGTGAAATTCAAAATTATTAAAGGCCTATCCAGATATAGTAATCCTCCAAAAAAAAGGTGAAAAAAAGGGACTAAAAATGATCCCAAAAGAAAAAAAAATAAATGAAAAAAAGGGATTGAAAATGATCCTGAAAGAATATAAAAAAAAGAAAATAAAATAAGTGAAGAGAAGCTTGAGGAGAAACCTAATCAAAAATTGGTTTCACTTGAATCTTTTTAAATAAAAAGACTAAAAAACAATCCTAAGCTTATTATTATTTCAAAAGGTATTAGTTAAATTGGTATAGATAAGGTGCTTAAATTCCATTTTTATACTTTCTATGAATCTTTAGTTTGACAATTTTCAATAACTTTTGAAGTAAATAAAAAAATCAGAATTCCTAAGTTGAATATTAGATATTCTTACACTCTAGTCCTAGGTTGATTTGCTAGAATTTCTCCTATGTTATACTATAATATTTCTGAGGTGAAATTATAGGAAATTCTTGTGAAACCCACAACCACAAGTCAACATATTTGATTTTTAAAGTTATAGTGTTATTTGAGGATAAGTAACAGTTAAGTTTTGGGGATTTTGACACGCTTAAAATATATACATTTTTTTCAATATCATTTTACTAATTTTTAATGACATTACACTTTAAAGGAAGATATTTTGTATGTTTTTTGGTTTTAGGTATAAGAAATGGTGATTGACGTAAAAGGAAGCAAAAAACGGTGTAATTTGGAGCAAAAACGAGCAAGAAATGAAATTCTGCCCTGAAACCTTTCGATAAGTCCTTTGATGCTTAATATATTTTACACTTCTAACATATTTTTGAATGAGATTACACTTTAAAGAAAAGTTTTTTTATGCTAATTTTGTAGGACTATCTGTTACGAACGCAACGCAATTGAAACAAGGCGAATCGGAGCTAAAACAGAGCCAAACGGTGCGAAACGGTGGAGCTGCGCAGCAGTTTGATCGCTGACGGTGGCCTCGATCTCGTCGACGGTGAGATTTTCCAGAGACTGCTGAAATATGATCGAAAAGCCCACCGATAGTGCCCTCAGGCCCGCCGACAGTGCCCGGGAAGATTCTAGACAGACTTTTCACGGTTTTAGGCCAAAATTCAACGTATTTGGACGCTTTTTCGAAGGGGTGCTAAAGGGAACTCTTAGGAATTTGTCCATACTCTTTAAAATGTCGAATATAGGTGAAGTTCATGGGGATTGAATGCAAATAAATAGGGAAATATAATTATCAGCCGTAGAATTGGAGATTTTAGAGTGATAGGCTAAAATCCTAAATTCGGTCCTATCGTTTGGGTGCTGAAGTGTAAATGTTAGCCCTTAGGCGAGGGGAACGTAGGAGCTCCGAAGTGAGAGTCGGTATCCTCCCAGCCTAGCCACATATTCAGTAACCAAGCATAGGATTAGTCAATGTTCTTTATGCCTGAACCAAAGGGTAAAGAATAAGGTTGCTCCTATTTGGCACATACAATTTTAAATGCATCTCATTCCTATACATTATCCATTTCATTACATAAGAATAGTAGTTTTTAGTATCTCAAAATTCTCCAAAAAAATTAATCCAAAAAGGGTTATCTTTAGAATTATTATTTGCATTTAGTTATAGTTACTATTACATTTAACACTTGCATTTAGGAGTAGTTGCTTGATAAAACACAATTTTAATCGACATTCCAAACTAAGGACTATTATTAGTAGACTAGAATTTGACTAAAGACCTCTTACTTTACTTCCTCGTGGGATCGATACTGGGGTTTTTAAAGAAAACTCTATATTAGTTGAAGTGATACGTATAGTTGTGTAGTACCCCTAGTAGTACCCCTAGTGTGTAAAATATTATTAAATTTTTATATCATTTTAGATTTTGCACACTAATCGCTATTTATAAATCGGGTCAAGTTTTTGGCCATCTTTTGGAAGTTAATTTACTGAGTAATTACGGGTCGGGTCAATAAGTTAGAAGAAGCCTCGGTTCAAGATCTATCTAGATGACACATAAAAGAATGAATATGAATCGATGTACGATCGGATTAACCAATTTGTTCAGGTCATGACCCTAACTCCAATCGATCCTTAAAAGATCGAGAGTATGGAGGTTAAGGAAGTTTATAATGATTGTTTTAAGTTGATCATGTTTTATCGAGCTTCTCCTTCTACTTATAAACCTTGTGTAATTCTTGAAGAAAATGACTCTAACGAATTAATGGAATTACCTTTTGGTTACTTTTCACCATGTGTACAAAAATTAATTCAACAAAGTTATGTACCGTAGCAAATGCCAAAAGATAAGTTATAATAATTTGAAAAATTATGGTATGTAAAAGGAAGAAACTCAATTCAAAAAAAGGTCTTGGGTTTGCAACGATGGGTCGGTCGATGACTTGAAATTTTGTATTGTTGTTACTAGTCAATCAGAAAAAGATTGTCATGACATTCAAAATGAGTTTGAAGATCAACCAAAAGATGATGTTCCGCCAGAGTTTAAAGAAGAGATCAAATTGGTACTGAATGAATCAAAGGAAATCAATGTTAGTACTAAGGAGTAGCCCCGACAAACTTTTATAATTTTTTTACTCAGTAAAAAGGAGTATGCAGATTTGATCAAGTTGTTGTCAGAATTTAGGGATTTTTTCGCACGAAATGCTAGGATTATCTCCAGAGATCACAGTTTACTGACTCTGAGTGGATCAAAGTACAACGCCAATGAAGCAAGCCCAAGAAGAATGCACCTCGAAATAGAGTAGCAAGTCATAGCTGAGATAAAGAAATTAATAGATGTTAACTTTTTGAGGATAATCACTTATATGATTTGAGGATCATATTTGAACGATTACGAAAATACAATCTCAAGATGAATCCCTTAAAGTGCACTTTTGGATTTACCTCTAGGAGAGTTCTAGGATTCATTCTTCATCATCAGGGAATCGAAATTGATCCAGATGAAATTAAAGCTATCTTAGAAATGCCTCCTCCTAAAGCCTTGAAACATCTATGCTCTTTCTAAGGCAAATTGGCATACTTAAGATGTTTTATATCTAATCTGTCAGAAAGGTGTCTACCCTTTTCAAACTTACTTTGAAAGGATGTCAAATTCATTTGGGGAGAGCTGTGCCAATGGGCTTTCAAAGATATTAAGCAGTACTTAACCAAACCTGCTGTTTTAGCAGCCCCTATCCTAGGTAGATCGTTGATACTTTATACCGCGGCTTTAGACAAGTCCCTTGAAGACTTAATTACCCAAGTCAACAATGAGGGTAAAGAGAACGCACTCTACTACTTGAGTCAACGTCTAATACCGGTGGAGGTAAAGTGTCATCTTATTCAGAAACATTGCCAAGCTTTGGTTTTTGGAGGTCAAAAGATTAAACACTACATGTTGTCTCATAAGGTCAACATGATTTCAAAATTTAATTTGTTGCAATATTTGATGACCCGACCAACACTTTCTGGATGTTTAGTGTGTTGGTCAATGATTTTTTTACAATTCGACATAACTTTTGTGCCCCTTCGGGCTATCAAAGGGTAGATTATTGTAGATTTTCTCACAGCGTATCCACTGCTAGCTGAGTCCCCACTCAACAACGAACTACCAAATGAACAGATACTATAGTTGGAACAGCCCAGTGTTAGACGTTGGAAAATGTACTTCGATGGAACGTTGTCAGCCAAAAGAGATAAAGGACAACTGACAGTAATACCCAGTAAAGCATGGATTAGTCTGATTTTCGTGACTCTAGATCAAGGAATGCTAAGATTTTCCTACCACTTGAGAGAGCCGTGCACTAATAACAAAGTGGAATATGAAGCTCTAATCACAGACCTGGAATTGGAAATACTATTGGAAATAATGGACATTGACATTTATGGCGACTCGCAACTTGTCATCCAGCAAGTGACAGGACAATATAAGATTCTAAAACTGAGATTGGATGAATACCACTGGTACACAAAGAAATTGCTAGAGCAGATCCCTAGTGTGAATTTCTATAGGATTCCTCGAGCAGACAATGCCCATGCGTATGCTTTCGCTAAGCTTGATAAATAATTGGCTCGTCCACCTAAAGATTTTATAGATATTATAGTGTAAGGATGTCAAGTTTTGTCGCAGATCAACCTCGACAGTTTGCATAAGATCTGAAAAGAAGAAATAGTAGCTACTATGGTAGATGATACAAAAGATTGGCATTAGCCATTAATAGAATATTTGCAAACAAGAAAACTACCATAAGACAAGTCAGTAGCACTTCATATTCAGAAGAGGGCTTTGTCGTATCCTTAATCGAAAACATTTTGTACTGGCTATCCTTCGATCAGATGTAGCTAAGGTGCCTAAGCAGACCAGAAGTGTGGAATATTAGCAGAGAAGTACATGCCAGATTTTGTGGAGCTCATCAGTCCGAGGCAAATATGAAAATCAAAATCAAAAGACTCGGATACTATTGGCTGATAATGAAGACGTATTACATGGACATAGCAAAGAAATGTCATTAATGACAAGTGCATGGAGTGGTCTTGCACCACCCTCTGAATATTCTACACACCATGATCGCCTCGTGGCCATTCGAGTGTTGAGGCACCGATATAGTGGGACTGATAGACCCTCCGACTTCTAAAGGGCACTGTTCATCTTAGCAGCTACAGATTTCTTCTTCAAATGGGTAGAGGCAGTTCTGTTATGGGAGTCCTAGCACAGCAAGTTCTATAATTCTTTAAGAATCAGATTGTCTACTGCTTCGGCGTGCTGCGCAAGATAATCTTAAATAACGGGTATGCTTTCAAGTGCACCAAAATTAATGAATTCATTAGATGTCAAGGGATAATTGGCAGTATTCGACAATCTACTACCTTAAGGCGAATGGCTTGGCAGAAGTCTTCAATAAGATGCTTGTTCAGATCCAAAAGAAAATGCTCGACAACAATAAAAGAGGATGGCATGACAAGTTACTGGAAACTTTGTGGGCCTACAACACGACATCTAGAATGCCGATGCAGTCTACGCCTTACGCACTTGTGTACGGCTCCAAGGAATTCTTTCGCTAGATGTTCAGCTACTATCACTCTGTATCTCCATCGCCAATCAAATTACCGTAGAAGAGAATGTTAAGCTCTGACTTGCAGAATTGGAAGGCCTTGAAGGGAAGAGATTGCTCACGCAGCAAAACTTGTAACTTTATCAAGCAAAGATGATTAAGCCCACAATAATTGGTCCGCCTGGGGTCGTTCAAAGTTGGTGACCTCGTGCTCATTATTAGAAGGCCTATCCTTGCACACCGCAAGATAGGTGGAAAATTTAAACTGAGCTGGGAAGGACCATTTGTGGTAGAACAAGTTTACTCAGAAGGGTTATACCAGTTAGTGGATTCTCAAGGGGATAGACCCATGTTGTCGATAAATGGACGATATCTAAAAAAATAATATGCAACATGATAATTCTAAAGAAGGATATTCATTCCGATATAGCCATATTGCCAGTGTCTGTGACTGGGTCGAAATTTTGTAATAAAATAAAATTAGATAAAATAAAATAAATTTTCTTACAAAATAAAATATGCTTGTTAAATTTCTAATTTAAAATATTATAAAATCATATTAAATAAGATAATGGCATCAAAATGATTATAAAAATTGTTATATTAATAATAATAAGTTTGTTAATGTTATTGTTCATGCAAAACATCAACCACTGACATTTCCCCTTGTTTGCTTGTATAGGAACTATCAGGTTGCAAGTTGGTGTTTGCTTTCAAAGATGGCTTGAACCTTGCGCTCCAAAAAGAAAGAATACATACAAGAAGGCTGCAAATATGAAAGCGATGAATAAGATTGGTCATAGAGAGACCTGACAGACATCAGGACATGGAAGCATTGGAGGTTTTGTTGACTCACACCTCCTCACCGGGATACACAGTTAGATTTCGTCCATTATCACTGCACTAGAGGGTGGTCTTGTTGCTACTAAAGATGAGAGAGTTCCAGACGCGCCGTTGGCACGTAAAAAAAGAAGAAATACAAATCGCCGCAAGTGTCGCCTCCTGGACAAGATGGAGAGGAGACATGCTTGAGAGTTAGCACTGAGTTACTGCCCATTCCATAAGAATTTTATGAGCTGGAAATTAATGACACTGATAACAGCTCGCCACGTACAGATACTGAGCCAGAGACTGTTGAGAACCCCGTGCTGACATGGGATCCAATGAAAGATATTTTTACGGAGTGCTCCACTTGCAACTAAAGCCTACCCTGACAGCCTTCAGTGACAGGGGCATTTTCAGAATGCCCACACTTTCATATTCTACAGCTAGAGGATTATGGCATATTCGAGGCATATACAACCGCCTCGATGCTACTTAGGATCAGAAAGCATCCTGATGTCGAGCCATATGTACCATAGTTTGTTTTACCGCCACCGCAGTGAGGAGTTCCAGACTATGTGATGGCAAAGATCAGAAGGGTTAGAAAGAAAGAATTCCAACACTATGAAGAAGTTCAAGGAAGATTTATCAATAATCTGAAAGGCCTTGAGCTTTATACAGACATATTTTTAAGGAATGATCAAGAAAAGATTCAAGATTGCATTTTCAGCCTTCAAGACTTGGGTAGAGCATGCCGTCTGAGGGAGAGGACATACATAGAGCGGCCAAAATGGAAGAGAGGAAAGGGCAGGGTCACCATTCAGTGTGGGTACTGCTATAACATTGCCAAGGATCAACAGGGTAATCCTCCATGGATTCTACAGCAACATGAGGTGGATTCCATGTCGCCATAGATCAAAAAAATGAGAAAGAGGATGGTTTAGTGGCACGTACTGCTTGCATCGTATTCACAACAACTGCATTATAAATATTTATTAGAATAGGGACTATATCCCGCCTCATAGAGCCCACCATGACTTTGCGAGGCCTTTCTGTATGGAATTATTTATAAGTGAAAGTAATAATTTATTCGACCTGGAAATTCAGATTGTCGAATCGAGAGATTTCAAAGGTTCTGTAGATATCTCTCTACCAGTCGGTCACTGCTGGTGCTAAAAGGAAACAGAGCAGATCTTGCAAAACACTGCATCCCAGGAGTTACAAGACAAAGGGTGTCAGTTACCTTCAGAAGAATGGATGAGGATAAGGCACTGTTCTACTACGAGCCGAATCTAGAATAGGAAAATCTTCACCTATTGCCATTATGACAACAGTATCTCCGGGCTTTCGTGAGGGGACTTTTTTCTGGGTGTAGCCTTGGTAGGTTGGCTTGTCCATGGAGCGCCCTCAGACAGCAGAAATCTACTACCTCCTACACCGGGTAACAGCAGTTGTCACCGGTTTTCTACCAATAGGACATGATATGATGTTTTGTTCAGCTATGTATGCTCGATCAACTTTTGGATGCTAGTCAGCATGTGATCAGTTGTACTACAACCTTCGATAAAATTAATGAAGATTTCTATTTGAGCTCACCAAGTTTTTAAGAAATGTTTCTTTTGGGCACGACGATCAAAAGCCGCAAGACCATACGTTGTTTCCTAATTAAAACAAACAATGAACAATACAAAAGAAAATTAAAAAAAAAATAACAAATGGAAGAAGCTAAAATGGAACAAAATAAAAAAAAATTGAACCTAAAATTGAATACCTCTAAATTAAATGAAGTAAAATGAAATGAAACAAAATAAAATGAAACAAAATAAAATGAGATGAAACAAATTATCATAAATTGAAAATAAATGAGAAGTTAATTCTCTCTCTCGAGACTTCGAGTCCTTGCACTCATCCTCAAATTCTTCATTTCCAAAAGCACTCCGCGAATTTGGGATTTTACACAACGTCACTTCCCACAATTTTGAAATGTCACGAAATTGTGTAGATCTTGTAATGGCTACCAATCTTGGCCAAATTGTACCAATTCTACTTTCTTCAAAAGTCAACATCAATTTTCTCTAAATCTTTTTACGTGAAATCCAGGGACCAGTACCTAAATTCTTATTCCCTTCTGTCACTCGTTGGGCTGGATGTAAGTCCTTGAGCTTTCCACCCCAAGATTCCCTAAATTTCCCTATATTTCCATTCCTCTTCCAAGATATTTTCCGCCTTCCATGATATTTCCGAGTCGAAGGCTTGTCGTCCGATTCCTAAAATTTCCATATACTTCTGCATCCTTTCTGAGATAATTTTCTCCTTCCACGATATTTTTGGATCGGAGTCTTGTCGTTTGGTTCCTTAAATTTCTATATATTTTTGCTACCTTTCTGAGATATTTTCCGCTTTCCACGTTGTTTTTGGATCAAAGCCTTGTCGTCTGATTCCCTAAATTTTCATATATTTCTGCATCATTTCTAAGATATTTTCTGCCTTAAGGAATATTTCTGGATCGGAGCCTTGTTGTTCGATTCCATAATTTCCATATATTTCTTCATCCTTTCAGAGATTTTTTTCACCTTCCATGATATTTACGAATCGGAGCCTTGTCGTCCGATTCCTTAATTTCTTTATTTCCATTTCCCTTCCGATATATTTTCTGCCTTCCACGATATTTCCAAATCGAAGCTTTCTAGTATTTTCTAAGTTTCCCTATATTTTCACTTTTATTCTGAGATATTTTCTGCATTCATGTTATTTTGAGATTGGTACCCAAATTATGATTCTCATTTCCGAGACTGGTACCTAAATTCATGTTCTGATATTTTGAGATCGGTGCCAAATTCTAATTCTCATTTCTGAGACTGGTACCTAAATTCTAGTTCTGATATTTTGAGATCGGTATCCAAATTTTGATTCTCATTTCCGAACTGGTACCTAAATTCCAGTTCTGATATTTTGGGATCTGTACCCAAATTCTAATTCTCATTTCTGAGATGGGTACCTAAAATTCAATTCTCACCCACTGAGATCAGTATCTAAATTATGATTCCCTTCTTTCGAGGTTGGTACCTCAATTTCGACTCTGTCTCCTCTGCACTCATTTAAACTCAAAGACTCCCACAAAATTGAAACAAAGTAAAAATTCCAAAATCCTAAATTCCGTAAACTTCCATGAATTTCATAAACCTCAAATTCTCATAAATTAAAAACTCAAAATCAATTCAAATCAGAAATCGAATTCCAAATCCATATTCCATATTCAAATCAAATCAGATCGGACTCCTTCAGAGTTTGGAGGCTTGAAATTCATAGATCCCTAATGAAGGTATTCCATTATCCTTCCCAGTGAGAGTTTCCGGGCTTGAGGGTTCTCTACCTAGATAATCCCTAGTGGAAACTTCCTCGTTGAATTCTACGTTTTGTCTTGAGTTTTTACTTGATCAGTTGTGTTGGTTTTGTTAATCTCGTCGGTCAACACCATTACGTGCAGTGTGCTTGCCCAACACATCATACCTATTGGGGGTCCATTTGTTGACCTCACTTTTGTTGAAGTATAGCTTTTATTTAGAATATCCTATGGTCTAGCCATAGGACTTTTTTGGTCACTATCTTAGAAGACTAGCAATGGAACCCTCATCCCATAGAAAATCAAAACATTTCTTTACTTCACTTGAAGTTTAAAATTTCTTAAATTCTAACATCTTAATGTTTAGGAGGATGAAACCAAGCATTAGAAAGCTTAAGGGGAGTTCCCTATAGGATGGTCAAGCCTTAGGACTTACCCTGGGTGGTTTGGGTGAGACTCACACACACTTACACATCACAGTCTCACACACTACCTCACAACCCTAAACCAAACTTCTCCACACTTGATCCCCTACTTCTTTGGAAACTAATGTGGGTGGTTTCTCCAAGCTCTTAACCCCATGCTAGAGTTTGGTTAGTACCAGTACATGGAGGATCAAAATGGGGAATTCTCTTGGTCCATGGCTCAAATGGGTTATCAATCCCTTTCAACCCTAATTTTACCAAAAATCCAACCTTTTGACCCCTTTGCCCCTAAAACTTTTCCAAATGACCAAATTACCCCTAAACCCCAATTTTTCTTAGAATTTCCAAAATCAATCAGAAATACCAAAATCCCTTAAAAATCATCCCAAAACATTCCTCTCCACTCAAAATACCCAAAACACCTCGAATTTACCAAAATACCCTCAACCCCCAAAATTACTAAAATGCCCCTCCTAGCCCAAAATTTCCAAAAATTTTTAAAAATTTCCAAATTACTCATTTCAATTTGGAACCACGTCAATATGATCAAATTTGCCCAATTTGACCAAAAAACCCCAAATTGCCCCTTAAGGCCCAAAATGCCCAAATCACCCCCAATGTCCACCCAATTGACCTCAATCTTGCCTAATTTCAATTCCAAACCAAAATTCTTCTTCCTCAATTATAATTGAAACCAAATATAAGTCCAATTTGACCCATTTGAAAACTCAATTTCAACCCAAACTAAAAAGCCCCAATTTTGACTTTATGGCCAAATTCCCCAAATTGAATCCCATAGCCAAGTCAATTTCCCCAATTTTGAATTTTAAAATCTTCGTGACATTTACCTTAAAAAAATTAAACAATCAATTGCCCCAATTTTGAGGCCAAACCCCACCCAAGGTCAACGAAATCCAAAATCCCTAAATTTGCTCCAAATGCGTCACATGTTCAAAATCCAACAAATTGAATGTCCTAATGCCAAAATCTACACCCAATTAATGTTGGAAACTCTTTATAACATCCCCATAGACCATTTGTAACCATCAATTGAGCCACGACCCAATTCTAGCCTCAACCAAACCCAAGCTAGCCTAAATGTTCTAAAATTGACCAAATATCCAAATTTCCCCAAATCCACCTCCCAAATCAATTTAAATTACCCCAATCCTTTTCTAAATTATTTATAGTAATCATACATAATATTTTGAACAATCAATTAAACCTAATCCAAGTTTAAACCAAACCTAGCCCAACTTTAACCCAAGTGACCCAAATTGAACCCAAGACCCAATGTAGCCAAATTAAACCAAATGTCACCAAACCAAGCTAACCATAGCCAACCTTGGGACCCTAAGGACTGAGTAAAATCCACCTAGCCCACTCTAAAGGAGTCATGGACCAAGGGTCCCTCAAATTAGGGGATCCCCTTCTTTAAATGGATAAACCTAAGGAGGATCTGCAATTAACACTTAACCACTTAAGATCCTCACCATGATGGCCTACCCACCTAACCACCAGACTTTTGGCAACCTCCCCTAGCCTGATCGGGGGGCCTAGACACTGAAGGAGTCCAAACCAAGAGACACCTCCTCCCTATTTGAACCCAAACTCACCCCCAAGCATTCCAGCCCTGATTGGTCACTTGTGTCTTGCTGCCTTCCACCTAAGCAGTTGATTCCACCATAGCCATGCCCTAAGCTCAGCTCAAAGATCGTGGCTATAAATAGAGCTCTCCATGGCCAAAGAGAGGTTCTGAAATTTTCTTAAGGAAATCCTGCAAAATTGCTTCCAGAGCTTCCTTGCTGTCAAGTTGCTTCCAGAGCTTCCAAAGAGAGGTTCCAAAATTTTCGTAAGTGCAAGCTCACCATCCTTCAACCCTAATCCCCACTATCTAGAGCCAATTTCACTACTGAAACTCCAGCCAAAACCAGGACAATTTCAATTGCATATTCCCACTGCCTAAAATCCTAAACCAACTCACTCTACACCGTCACCAGCGCGAAAGAAGAAGTTCCCCCATCAAAGCCCCATCATAGAGAGCCCCTATACCAGACTTTGTTTAGCACCAGAAATTGAGCTTGATCGAACTTAGGTCTAGACACTTCACCACGAATAGAGGCTTCATATGGAGTTTTGTTGGGTCCAATCAAAGCAACCACAACCATCTGATTGAGGCTTCTCCTCTTAGATAAAGGTATTGAACTTCACCTTCATCCTGAGCCATATTCGATCCTCCATGCATGTTAAGTTGATTTCAGGCTAGGTTAACTGTATAGATAGGTTCATCTAGGTTCGATTAGTCCATAGAAACAAATCCTATGTGATTTGGTTGAGTCTAGCATGAGTTCTTGAGGCTAGAAGGTAGACGACTCTCGGGATGAACCAATCAAAGAAGATGAAGAAGCCTCGCTGGATCAAGTGTGTAATGGATGAATGGCTGAGATTGCGCCAGACAGAACCCTGAGACATAAAGTGCATGGTGACCTGGAGGGCAACGTTGAATAGAAATGCGTCGTGTGTATCTTCGGAGCCACTGTAGGATGAGTTGGTGAGAAAATAAGGATTAGCTAACTTTAAAAATTCATTTCTTAGTGTAGAAAAATCATAAAAATAAAATAAAAATACTCTCTTGCTCAGACAGAGGATAAAAATATGGAAATAGTTTCAATTCTCCATTTGCAAGAACATTTCATCATGGATTGAAATTTTGAGGCTTTTGTTCTCTCTGTCATGGGAGATCTTCCCTGATTTTTCCAAGGTCGGGGGAGATCCCTATAAGGAGATCTCTATTTTTCAAGTTTTAGGTGTTTGTTTTGGTATAAAAATTTTAATAATTAAAATATTTATCATAAAAATCCAAAGTAAATTTTAGTAAATTCACTGTGACTAGAGGAACATAGGAAAAATATAAACTTGGTTTAACTCATTAAGTACAGTCCTAATTGCAATTAAACCATAAATGCTAAATAAAAATAAATGAGATTAAATGTAAGTAAAAATAACTTCAAAATCATTCTTGATTGTAATTTAAGGTAAGAAAAACTTACCATAAATTTTTCAATTTAATTGGAGTTAATTTAAACACTTAAATGATTTTTCTAAGCTAAATAACACTTTTGGCATTAAAATAATTATAATAATTAAAATACACTTCAAAAAATCACCAAAGTAATTTTGGGAGTTCTCTGTGATCAGAGGAGCCCTTGAAAACTAAGATTGTAATTAAAATAAATATTTCATTTTTAAACATTATTTTAATATTTAAATAATTAAAAATTAATAAAAATCATAAAAAATAATTAAATGAATGTAAATGTTCTAAATTTCCTCCTAATCACTTAGGGACAATTAAAATAATTTTTCTAACCCTCTAAGTAAAGATATTAAATTTTAAAGGGTTAAATTTATTTTTAAAGGCTAAAATGAAATTTCCTTAATTTCTTACCAAATTAATTACAATAATTAAAAAATAAATCACAAAAAACTAAACTTTAGTCCTCTGGGTTCCTTGACCTTAGAGAGATTTAAGAAAAATATAAAACACACTTTTCCAATTAAATAATATTTTATATTTAATTAATACTCCAAAACTCAAAATAATCATAGAATTAAATTAAAATTCAAAAAATTATGAAATTTGGTCCAAGTGATTCTCTGGTCTATGTGAACCTCCAACAATTTCCTTTAGGACATATGTTTTATTTTTACTAAGTTTTTGAATTTTCTTTGAAAATTCCTATTTTACATAAAAATAATTATATAAATTAAATTAAATTAAGAAAAATTACATTTTATGTTATAATGTTTTAATTAACCCATGAGTGGGGTAGCATAAAAATTTTGAAGTCATTTGAGTTAAATTTGATTAATTATGGAGTGCTAAGGCATTAGGGGCAAAATTGTAGTTTTAAAGAATTTTGCCTTAATCATTATTTGGCTTAGTTAATGTGGGAAATGGGTAATTAATGATCTTAATAAACATGTTTGAATGATTGACACATAAGGGATAAGTGGTAGAAACCAATCCCACTTTTGTCACATTAAAGGATAAATTGACAATTTTTTAATTATTTTAAATCGGAATATAATCAAAATTAAATAATCCTTAAGGTTAGGGGTTGACTTAGGAAGTCAATAATCCACTAACCTAATACCCCTACTTGATGTTTAAATGATAATTCATGAATTTGACAATAATCATAATTATATAACTTAACTTTTCTAAAATCGCAAAATATACACACTAAAACCTTAAGGGCTTAGTAGTGAGCTAAGCTTAATTGAAATTTGACTAATGAAGTATAGAAAAGGAAACACAATTAATTTAAAAAAAAAATTGAAACACTACAAGCCCATAAAAATTGGTTGAATTCTTTCATAAATCAAATTGCCCCTAAGGGCCCCACTTACATAATTCTGAAATTAAATATCAAATGATATTTACCCCACCTTTTGGGATAATTAAAACATTAGCTCATTGAGTATAAGGGTATGAAATAGATGAATCAATTTAGTGAGTAATATAAGTTCAAATGAACTAAATAAAGTTCAAAAGGGTTGTAAAATACCTACGTATCCTCCGGATCTTTTTACAAGTCTTCTGGACATCTTATAGAACAACTGAACCTATCATACCTATTAAAGGAAAACATCTCCCAAATGAAATAAATAGGATCTACTAAGTTGTGACATAGGATTTTGTAGGCCTGTGATGAACCTATCTATTGTCTTTTAATTTCCTGCAAAATAAAAATGTTTATTGCAAAAGATACTAAAGTTTCAGGTGGAGGAATGAGAAGATTTGTCAGTTACACTTTTATAAGTTTAGAGTACATTCCTTTTTTGTACTTCCTTTACTGTACTTTTATAAACCTGCATGTTCATTAACAAATATCACCCCGCATGAAAACCAAAACCTTTAGGGTAGCCACAAAACTAAAACCAAAACACAAGATGAAGAATGAACAAAAATTAAATTCACCGCCATAACAATAATAAAATATAAGACAACTCAAAATTTAATCACAAACAAAACAAAACTACAATTACAACAAAATTAAATCATCTCTATCAGATGAACAGGAATACCTTTGAGCATGCAAACTACGCCTGCTAACGAAATTTCCCACGGTCTAAATGAAAGTATGGAACTCATTAAGTTGAGTTTAGTAAATTCATCTGGACTAAGTGAACCCGAAGAAAATAGTGATGTCGAAATGAGGGAATTGTGGGATCCTAATCAGTGTCGTTATAATCAACTTAAATATCACCTAATAAGACATTAAGACACCTCAATTTAAACATTTCTAAAACATAACACTTCACTTTTGTCTTCATTTAACACTTCTAAAACTAGACCTGCTACGATGAAGGGCTTAAAGCATGCACATTGGGTAGCACGACCATCTTAAATAGCAAAACTCCTTAGAAATAAACAACAAGCCATAGGACTTCAAGGTAGCTAGCCTAGTTCAGGATAAACCCTCACTTTATCTCTTTAGGCCTTTGCATAACTGTATTTTTCAATATAAGCCCTAACTCACCTTAGGTTTCCAAGGTTTTCATCTGATATGACATAAATCCTCCTATCTTCTAGGCTATTCACATGATCGATATCAATTAAATGTAACCCCTAAATAATAAAATTGGCACGATGAAACATCAAATAACTATCTTAAATTGAAGCTGAACCATATGATAGTTTGAGAAAGAACACCAAGTTTCTTCTTGAATCTTTGTCTTTCTCCTAGTCTTCTTTTCCTTTGGACTCCTAAAATAACTATCCCAAACTTGAGCTAGTTGCCTATTATATTTTCCATTAGTACATTTTCTTGAAGAACCCTACCTTTTAGAAGTCATGAATACAATATATTATGATCTTAATCAAGATTTTCTTAGGTGACTTCAAATATCTAAGATGTAATTAACTATAGGGGCTTGCCCTTACAAGAAATTTAAAGACCCCAGATTAATATAAACTCTATCCAGTTGTTTAATACTATTTAAGGGGAATTGTTGGTCAATATAAATTGTTCGCAGACCAAACAGATGTCATGAGTTCTTTAGCTTATTTGATCAAGACTCACATCCAAGCATTTTATCCATTCTTCGAGATAGATACGTGTCTTGTGGTGAAGTGCCTGATTATTTAAATTATTTATCATATGAGATCAGTTTGATTTCATATTTTTAAAAATTAAAAATGATATTTTTTTGAAATTATATATATATATTAAATCTATTTCTAAAATTTTAATGGCTGACATGTAGTTAAGGAGTTTTATTGAAATCTCTCTGAATCTGAAGGTAATCTAGTGATGGTGAGAGGGAAGACAGTAGCATTTACACCTGAGGTAATCAATTCATTTTACGAACTGCCTACAGATACTTTGTGTTTTTATTCCAATTACAATCCTACGGAGGAGGAGCTAGATGAGATTATATCTTCGTTAAGTGCTGGAAGAGATAATTGGAAAATCACCAGTGGTAGAAGAGTAAATTTCTGTAGATAAAAAATGGATGCCACAGTGAAAGCCTGACACTATTTTTTTTCTACTCGATTAATACCCACAATCATCTTAGTGAAGTGACCAGAGAGAGGGCTACACTGACCTACTGCATTTTGCAGTACAAGCCGATCAATATTGGATCTATCGTACATCAGGTTATTACCATTTCTGTCAGACCGCTACTACTGCCTGTTTGGGATTCCCTTCCTTAATCTTTTCTTTATGTGAGCAAGCTGGTGTTAAATATTATTGTTGGGAGGAGATTCTTCAACCTCTAAAGTCCATTACTAGTGTAAATGTGAAGACTTACTCTTAAGATTCAATTTTTGGCTGGAGAGGAGAATTCCTAGAAGTTCTAGTGCTTTTAAGTCACATGGTTCTACATCTAGAGCTTCCACATCTCATGGTAGATCCAGTCTTGATTCACAATCTAAAATGCTACATATTATGATGGATAACATGGATTATGCTATGGATAAGGTATCAAATCTTGAAAACTATTTTGAACATATTGATTCATATTTAAGAAGACATAATGTTTAAAAGGAGAAGTACAACACTTCTTTGGAGAGACTTATTGGAGGAGATCATAGTGTGGTTTTTCCTCCTTATCCACGGTACAGTCAGTTTGATTCTGCTAGTTTTTGGAAGGATGATGATGATGAAGAAGATGATGATGGAGATAAGGATGAGTAGGGATTGAGTTGTGTTATGTTTTATTTGAGTTGTTAGTTGTGTTGATGTTGGGACTACTTTTTATGTTGTTATTTGTGGTGGTAGAGAACATTATTATTGTTTGTTGAAATATGTATCTATGTGATGATTATGTAGTAGTATGTGTTTGAACTCTTTTACTTTGAATGTGTTTTGATGGTTTTGTTGAAATTATTCCTGCTTCTTTAAGAAGTATAGATAGAGCTAACCTTAATTTAAATTTTAATGCTTAAATTTCAATTTACCACCATGAATTTTCTGTTGCGGTTGTAATATTATGTTAGTTTGTGTGATTTGCTTTTATTTTATCCTCAACTACATAAAAGTTTTCTGAATCTCTTAAATATTAAAATCAAAATGAAGTATGATTATTTTTACTCCTATTTTTAATTTTTTGTACTTGAATAATTGGGATATAAAAATTCTTGTTAATATAAGTGTTAATTTTTCATTCCTGTCTTTATATATATTATGCTAAAAAAATATAATTTTAATAAATAAATTAAGTTTGGGGGGAGGAATGAAAAATCAATTTTCAAAACTTAAAGTTTGTTTGTTCTCAAGTATGCTACAAATAAATTTGACTTTTGATTTGAAAATGATTATGTGTATGAAGTTATATTAGGGTATACAAATTTTGAAAATAGAAACGTGTAAGAAAATTTGGTTAAAACTTTATAGTAATGAAGAAAATTCCTGATTAATGTCAAATTTTGAAAATAGAAACGTGTAAGCGGAATTTTGACTGCATGTTATTTTTGTGTTTAGCCCGTCTTCAGAATGTCGTTCTGCAAAACAGAGTTAGCACACTCTAATAACATGCAAAGTAAATCTAAAATATAACTTGTCTTCATCATGTAAGAAAACTATGTCAGAGTTATTCTTACAAAAGAAACAATGTCGGTTTTACTTAGTTATGTTTTAATATTTAGATAACCTAGTTAAGATGTCCATGGGTCTGTCATCCCAGATTCATTGGAGGCCTTGATCTACTTAGTCCAAAAGGTGTTTAAACCAGGACCGGAAGACTCTTGTCAACAACCAGGATTGCATCGTCCAAGAAATCTTCGTAGATTAAGAACACTGGGGTTTAAGTTGCATTTGGTGATTTTGTTGATTAAAGTTTCATTTAAGTTTTAAAGTCTTTTATTAATCTTTAAAGGTTAAAGTATTTTAGGTTGTTTCTGATTTATTAATTGATTAATTATTAGGTTTGTGGTTTAAATATAACCAAAGTTAGACTTTAAGATTTTAGATTCGATGTCTTTTGAATCTAAAGGTGTTAAGCCTAACGTAGATTAGACATAAGTTAGAGTTTATATTCAATGTCATTTTGAATCTAAAGGTGTTAAGCCTAATGTATATTAGACTTAAAATGAGTAAAATCTAACATAACTTAGACTTTAGGATTTTCAGATTCACTGTCATTTGAATCCAAATATTAAATCTAATATATATTAGACTTAGATATTAGTCAGGGGTTTAGACTGACTTTAATTTAAGTTGATTCTAAAGTTTAGGTCAACTTAAATTTAACCCAAGATTTGATTAATTTGGATTTAATTCTAGGTTTAAATTCAATTTGAGTTGAACTTAAAGTCTAAAAATTGATGGTTTTAGATTCAAGTTTTATTTTGATCCTAAAGTTTTGGTTAGATTCAACTTAAGTTGAACCTAAAGTTTAATTGGGTTAGGTTCATTATAGATTGAACCTAGAGGTTTAGTTAGGTTCAATTCAGGTTGAACCTGAATTTTGTTTGAGTTAGGTTCAATATAAGTTTAACCTAGAGATTAGGTTTACCTTATTTTAAGTTGATCCTAAGTTATAAGTTTGACTTAAGTTCAATATGGGTTTAAGGTTATAAGGTTATAAGTTTGACTTAAGCTCAATATGGGTTGAACTTAATTTCTGGTTAAATTAGGTTCAAGTTAGGATGAACCTAAGTTAGAGATTTGGCTTAAGCTCAATATAGGTTGAACTTAAGGTTATAAGTTTGATTTAAGTTCAATAAGGGTTGAACTTAAGTTTTGGTTAACTTAAGTTCAAGTTAGGTTGAACTTAAGTTAAAGGTTTGACTTGAAATAAATATGGTTTGAACTTAATTTTGAGTTAAGTTGGGTTTAAGTTAGGTTGAACCTAAGTTATATGTTTAACTTAAGTTCAATATGGGTTGAATTTAAGTTTGAGTTAACTTGGGTTAAATTTAGGTTGAACATAAGTTATAGGTTTGACTTAAGTTCAATATAGGTTGTTGAACCAAAGTTATAAGTTTGACCTAAGTTTAATTTGGTTCGAACTTAAGTTTGGGTTAACTTGGGTTCAAGTTAGGTTGAACCTAAGCTATAAGTTTGACTTAAGTTTAATCTGGGTTGAACTTAAGTTTTAGTTAACTTGGGTTCAAGTCAGGTTGAACATAAGTTATAAGTTTGATTTAAGTTCAATATGGGTTGAACTTAAGTTTGGGTTAACCTGGGTTCAAGTTAGGTTGAACCTAAGTTATAAGTTTGACTTAAGTTTAATAAGGGTTGAACTTAAGTTTGAGTTAACTTAGTTTCAAGTTAGGTTGAACCTAAATTATAAGTTTGACTTATGTTCAATATGGGTTAAACTTAAGTTTGAGTTAACTTTGGTTCAAGTTAGATTGAACCTTAATAGAAGTTTGGCTTAAGTTCAATATGGGTTGAACTTAATTTTGGCTTAACTTTGGCTCAAGTTAGGTTGAACCTAAGTTTTGAATTAAGGTGAATTAAGTCTAATTGGGGTTAGACTTAATTAAGGTTTAAGGTTGATTAAGCCTAATTTAGGTTAGACTTAATTAGGATTTGAGGATTACTTAAGCTTAATGTAAGTAAGATTTAAGGATTAATTAAGTCTAATTAGGGTTAGACTTAATAATGGTTTAAGATTAATTAAACCTAATTTAAGTAAGGTTTAATTGATTAATTAGACTTAATTAGGGAAAATTCTAATTATGGTTAGGTTAATTAAACCTAATTTAAGTAAGATTTAATTGATTAATTAGACTTAATCAGCGATAAGTCTAATTATAGTTTAAGTAATTAAACCTACGTAAGTAAGGTTTTATTGATTAATTAGACTTAATTAGAGATAAGTTTAATTATTGTTAAGGTTAACTAAACTTAATGTAAGTAAAGTTTAATTAGGTTAATTAGATCTAATTAAAGGTTAGACCTAATTAAAGTTTAGGGTTAATTAAATCAAATGTAAGTAAGGTTAAATTGATTAATTAGACTTAATTAGGAATAAGTCTAATTATGGTTTTGAGTTAATTAAACCTAATTTAAGTAAAGTTTAATTAGGTTAATTAGTTATAATTAGGGGTTAGACCAAATTATGGTTTATGGTGTTAAACATAATGTGATTAAGGCTTAATGGGGTTAATTAGGTCTAATGATGGGTTAAACATAATTAGGGTTTGATTTCTATTAAACCTAATTTGATTAAGGTTTAATGGGGTTAATTAGGTCTAATAATGGGTTAGACCTAATTAGGGTTTAAGGTTGATTGAGCTAAATTTAAGTAAGGCTTAAAGGTTAATTAACTCTAATTAGGGTTTAAAGTTAATTAACTCTATTGTAATTAAGACTTAAGGGTTAATTAAGTCTAATTAGGGTTAGACTTAATTAGGGTTTAGGTTTGATTAAGCCTAACGTAAGTAAGGCTTACAGGTCAATTAAGTCTAATTAGGGTTAGACTTAATTAGAATTTGATTTGTATTAAACCTAATTTAATTAAGGTTTAATGGGGTTAATTAGATCTAATGATGGGTTAAACCTAATTAGGGTTTTATTTGTATTAACTCTAATTTGATTAAGGTTTAATGGGGTTGATTAGGTCTAATGATGGATTAGACCTAATTAGGGTTTATGTTTGAAGTAAGGCTTAAAGGTTAATTAAGTATAATTTAATTAGGGTTTAAAGTTAATTAAGCCTAATTTAAGTAAGACTTAAGGGTTAATTAAGTCTAATTAGGGTTATACTCTTAATTAGAGTTTAGGTTTGATTAATCCTAATGTAAGTAAGGCTTAAAGGTTAATTAAGTCTTATTAGAGTTAGACTTAATATATACTAAACCTAGATTGATTAAGGTTTAATGGGGTTAATAAGGTCTAATGATGGGTTAGACCTAATTAGAGTTTGATTTGTATTAAACTTAATTTGATTAAAGTTTAATGGGGTTAATTAGGTCTAATGATGAGTTAGACCTAATTAGGGTTTTTGGTGAGTCCAATGTGGAATGGTTTAAGTTTGGTAAGTTAAGGTGAAGATTTGATTTTTAAAGAGATTTTAGGGTAAATATAAATTTATGATTTATATTCTTTTAACCCTAAAAGTTAAATTTTCATTTTTTTAAAGGTTAAGATTTCTCAATTTAGGTTTTAAATCCTTCACCCTAAGTTAGTTAACCAATTTCCAATTTAATTTCCTGTTTTCTAATTTTTATAATTATTTTTAAAAATAATTACAATGTTTAATAGAAAATAGGAAATCATATCCTAGGGAATTTTCCTAGCCTTAAAAAAATCGGGGAATGTTCCTAAGGACTTAAAGGTTGATCCCTAAATTTTTCATATTTTTATAATTTGTTAAATAATTATTAATAATTAAATACTTTAGGAAGTAATTAATTAATTAAAAATTAAATATAACTTGATAATTTAAAATTTCATTTCCATATTGTTTTTCTCATTGTCCAGAGTTCAGAGGTATTTTTTTATATTTTTGCAATTTTTTGTGTCAAGAAATAAATTTTTAAAACTAAATAGGATTTTCTGAATTTATTTAATTCCTATTTATCCACTTATCCGACTCAGTGCCAGCTCAAACCTTGGAGGTATTGAAAACCCATGTGGCGGCTTCTTATTTACGGGCTGATCCACACAAGCATTAAGCTGGCCCACTATTTTATCTATTTCATATGGATAAAACACTGGTACAACGAGACCACGGCCATCCATTTGCATCCCTTCGTTGTCCCCAGTCTATTATAACACGTGCCCCATATATTTCAAAACCTAAAATTTCTGTCAATTCTTCATGGATTTGACTGAGATTTGTTTCTAAAGCTTCATCAAAGCAAGGAGATCACATCCACATGGCCATGTGGATGGTTTGAAGTGATCTTCTTCATAATGTTCCAAACCCGAGCTCATTTTTGGTTTAAACGAACATACCTGGCTTTGATGAGGTGAGGCCTCAATCAAATTTGATGGAAAAGATCATTGAGTTTTTGCACATCTACTGGTGTGCTCAATTTAAAGTGAAATCAGGGTGGGGTATGGTGTCACCAAAATGGGCGCACTAATAGGTTTAGAAAGAGGTTAGAGCTCACGAGAAGACCCAATTTCGATTAGGAACTTCTTCGTACACCCTAGGGATGGTGTAATAATGATCAATTTTAATTTTTGAAGAGTTTTATGTATGACGGAAAATATGTCGTGTTTTTATGCATAAAATTGGAGGAGGTCAGAGGGTATCAAAGGCTAGGACTATAGGGAATCAACTGCCTAGGGTCTGGGGAAGAATTTTGCTGTTATGGAATTTTGGAGGTGTAAGGGTCTCTATATCCATGGGGAGCTCTCGGATTAGCCTATATATAGGCTTAGAAGAGTCATGGTTAGCCTTGGGTTCACTTGAAGAAGGTTATAACCATGTTATGATGGCTAAACTATAGGATTGTAGGGTGTGGATATCCATAAATGAGTTTTTCCAAGTCTCATATGATGAATCTTTATTTAATGTATTGGATTTGGTTAGACCTTGGCTCCTTTTCATTAGATAAGAGATGAGGTGAATGGTGACTTGGAAGTGGGCTGGTTAGTCTTCATCCACATAAGTTATCATGAAACCAATAATTTCATGAAATAATGACACATAGACTACCTTACACTTACTCCCATAGCTTGGTCATGAGGACCCTTACTTAGGTGTTGGCTAAAGCTTTAAGTGGATCATTTTTCTCAATGGAAGAAGATTGTGTTGGGTGATGAGCTCATCACATCTTCATTCCATAATTCATGAAGAAATGACACATAAGTTCCTGATCCCCGATAAATATATGTGCACCAAAAACTTGACACCACACCAAAAATATGTGCTGATGATTTAGATATGAAATTTATGATTTTATAATATGGGATACTACGCAAGTATACGTAGCGTTTATCAAGTAATATATGACTTTTTGATTAAGCCCCAAGAAATCGAACCCACAGGGAAATGTAAAAACTTTTTAAAGAATTAAGAAAATTATATTTTAACTTTTTTTAATTACTTTTCGAAAGTATGTTTTGATTTGAAAAGCTTGAAAATTGATTTTGGTATTTTTAATCAAAGATAAGCAGGAAATGAAAATTATCAGAACTTTAAAATGCGGTATTAAATACTAGGAAATAAAATATCTTTTTCTTTCTCTTATAAATTAGTAATAATTATGAAAGTATTGTTGTTGAAGTATTTGAATGTGTTGTGATAAATAGGAGCAAATTTATTCTTTACCCTTACTTGGTTGTATAAAGAACATTGGTTAATTTAAAATTTTAGAATCTTGAACATGGTTAGGCAGTGAAGATACCAGCTCTCACTCTAGAGTTCCATTGATTCCCTCCACCTTGGGGCTAACTTCTCATAACAAAATTTAAAATATCAAACTAAATTAGGGGGCTTTAGTCTGTCACTCTAAAGATCTCTAATTTTACTCCCCATTAAAAGCATATCTCCTAAGCATTCAATTATATGGACTACAATTCTCATCCAAATCATTGCATGTGATTTATACCATTTGTTGTTTGAGACAATACCGCATTGGATCTTACATAATCTCACAACAGATTTAACATCTTAACTGGCCTAAATAAGAAGTAAATTAAGTTCATGGAATTAAATCTTCACAACTTATTTCAACTTTAAACACTTAAACATTCCACAACAATCCTACATAATTTAATTACTTCTTCATTTAAGAAAGAAAAATATAAAGAAAACTACTCAGAATTCATGGAGAAAACACAAGCACACATTGATTTGAAAATATAAAACAAAAATAAAACACAACAAGAAAAACTAAATATAGAAAATTGTAGGAAACACTTATCTGAAAATCCTCTGCACAAGACTCCGGAAGTTCCTTTCAAACTTGACTTTCCACATGACAATACTACAAAGGTTGGCGCCCAACTCTGTTGACTCCAACTCTGACTTTATACTTCAATAAAAACAAGATAAATGGATGAAAAAAAAATTGGTGGAATGAAAGTTTCACACCAACCCTTTCTCCTCTAAAACTAAACTAACTAAACTATAAAATATAAAAGATTGAAAATAAAACTAGGAAAGACACTTTGAAACTAGAAGATGACTGTTGAAAAGTAGACTCACTAAAAAGACTCTCTAATCCCTTTTAAACTCATTACATTACATAATTTTAATAATAACCCAAAAGGTGCCTTGGTGTCTCTTCAAATTATGTCTTGATTCAACGTATCTACCAAAAGATTCATCCCTTCATTCAAATTTGCCGGCCATGGGAAGTTAAGGAAGTTACCACAAAAGTTGCTTCAAACACCCATTGAAATTGGCGCCAAAAATGAAGAAAATTTGATTTTTAACTGTGGAGGCTAAGCGCCAACCAGGCGGCGCTTAGCCGCCGAGGTCCAATTTATCATTTTTTCATTTTTTTTGCTCCAAATTTGATCCAATTTTGCTCCTTTGATCATATTTACTTATTTTCATCATACCTGCAAGAAAAACCCAAAATAACTTCCTTTAAAGTGCAATATCATCAAAAATGGGTATAAAAATGTGCATAAAAATACCATATATTTTAGGTGTATCAAAATCTCCAATCATAAAACGTTACTTGTCCTCAAGTGACTCTTAATCACATAGAAAATTTTAGCATGCAAATGTTAACCTCAATTTTGATGAGGTCTTCTCTTCTCTCTTTAGTACTTAGGATCTAGCCTTAGGCTTTTCCTTTGACTAATCTTAGAGGACTAGAAATGGGACCCACCACTTAGAAATTCAAACACTTCTTAACTCCCTGCAAACCCCACAAGCTTGATTGTAGACCATAATCACCTAGAGGGTTGAAATCAAATGTGAAGGTTTAAAGGATGAGTTCCCTATAGGACTCTTTGGCCTTAGGACTACCCTGGGTGGCCTGGTCTTGTGAGGGTTGACTTATACACTCACTACACTCATACTCTACACTCTCACACACACAATCCAAATCCTAAAACCACACCCATACCCAACTTGACTCCCTGACTCATGTAGGTAATTCATATGGATGGACCTTAACCCCAAAGCCCCTGGTTAAGAGGGTTAGGAACAACATAGTGAATGCCTCCAATGAGTCCCCTCACGGCTCATATAGGCTTAATATGACTTCATGACTCAACCAAAGTGATTCCATTTCACTCATATTTGATTAATCTTCATTCTTCCAAAATTTCAATTTTTTGACCCCCGGAACCCTACACCCATCAAACCTACCAAAAGCCCTTGAAATTGCCCAAATCCTCCAAAATCTCCAAATCACCCAAAAGTCCTCAAAATCAATCCTAAACATTTCCCCCCACTCAAGTTGACCATCTCCAGCCAAAAATACCAAAATTTCTAAAAATACCCCCAATGCCCTCCAAATTACCAAAATGCCCCTCTTGACCCAAAAATCCAAAAAATTCAGAAAATTTCCAGAAAATTCCAGAAAATCCCAAATATTCCCAATTTCATTTTGTCTAACTACACCATGGGCCAATTTTGTTAATTTACCACACTTGTACCAAAACCCCTAATTTAGCCCATTTTAAACCCAAATGAACCCAATGTCAAACCAAATCACCCCAATTGGTCTCAATTTTGGTCCAATTCAATTCTAAACTTCAATTCAATATCCCCAATATCAATATAGACCAAATTCAAGCGCAATTTGATTGGCATTTGAATCCAATTTCATTTTAAAAGCTTAAGGCCCAATTTTGACCCATGACCTAAACCTAGCTCAAACCAACCCAATTCAATCCCAATTTGACCCAAATCTTTTCTAAAACCTTCCTAGCATCCCCACAAACAAAACACTAACATGATTTGCCCAAAATTTGGACCTAAACCTTACTCAATTTCAACCCAAACCCAAAATTTCTTAAATGGGCCTACACCTAAACCTAATCCAAATGGGCCCAAATCCCAAAATCCAACCAAAGTTGAAACCTATTTGTAACACCCCCATAAACATTTCCAAACATTAATTTTACATCAATTTCAACATTAGCCCAACTTTAGCCCAAGGTAGCTCATTTTGACCCATTTGGACTCTATTACCAAAGAGAACCAAATTAGACCCAATCCAATTCCAAATCACCTCAAGTTTATTTCAAATCACTCATGACACATCCCTAAACCAAACCCAATAATTATTTGGCCCAAACTTTTACAAAAATCCCATCCATAAATTTATTTTAAAACCTAAGGCTCACTTCCTTAAGCCTTCCTAAAAAAGCCCACTCCTAAAATAATTTCAAAGGCCCAAATTTGACTCTAATGCCCACATGACACTACTCTTCATCATCCATTCCAATTAAAACCTTACCTAACTTTCAAATTCATCATCAAACCATTCCAAATCAAACCTCATGACAACTCTCACCAAAATGCCAAAAATCACAAAATCCTTATTCATGAAAGTTGACTTAACGTTTCCCAAGCCAAATGGAGCCATGAAGCCATGCATGAGCCACATGGAAGCCATGAAAGCCTTGGACACCTCACCATACCCAAGATGGCAAGAGGAGGAGGCTCTTTCCATATTCCCTTAAGGGGATTAGCCACTTCCATGATTCCAATAAACCTTGCTTAAACTTAATTGTACTTGGATGGTGACCCTTCCCCACTAATTAAGCTGACCTAAACCACTTTCTCTTCGACCCAAACTAGCCATGGGGAGGTGCACCTAGCCCAATTCATGCATTTGACCAAACTTAGCTAAAATACACCCTTACCTGCATTCCATTTTAATTCAACTACTTTACACATGGCCATTGCCGATTCCACTACAATAAACACCGGCCACTGGACCTCCCGACCACGAGGGTGATGCCTGCTGGCTAGATACACGGGCCGCGGGAAAACACCACACCGAGAGCATCATGTGAGCCCAAGCTTGGAATTCTCACTCTGCTGAGTTGCCCCATGCCCAATGGCCACCATGGCTGTTCTTCTCCTCACCGAGCACACGATTCCAACCCCTAACTCCCCCTGGGAGAGCCTCCAGCCAGCTCTATTTAAACACCACCTCTCTCGGCCATGGAAGAGGTGCTGAAACAAACCTACTGAAACTCTACCAAAATTGTCCCAGACCACTCTCCACACTTAGAGCAATTGATCTCCAGTGTCCATTTGCCATAATCCCCATTAACAGAGCTTAATTTCAGAGTCCAAATTCCACCCAAAAATAGGAAACTTCACTACAGTGAGCCAATCTCCAAATTGATTGGTCCTACACCTTCACCAGACCAAGAGGAGAAGTTCCCCAGTGAAAACCCCCTCTCCAGGCCACCCAGTTGCTCCAGCCTCCAAGCTTTGTGATCGGCTGTGGTCACTTTTGTACCTAGGAAATTCACCAGGCCAAAAGACTTAATTTGGAGCTTTCTTGGACCCAATCGAACGTGACACAACTCTCAGATTGAAGCTACACTTCTTTGAGCTAAGGTATGAGCTAATTCTTTATCCCGAGCTTCTGGAGATTCTCCTTTTCAAATGCCCTAATTTCAATGCATGTTTACCGTATGGATGTGTTCGTCTCTTCAAGACGAATCCATAGAGCATAAGAACAAGAAAATCCATTGAGAATTGAGTGAGATCTTAGGGTTTTAGTGTGGACGGTCACGGGCACACACCAGTCGTAGATGATGACCAGGAGCCGTCAGATCGAGCCGGATAGCGCGATGGAACATGAACTGCGGGCCCATGGAGCACTGAGTCAGATGGCTACGCCGAACCAGAAAGCGCCGCGTGGTTGTTCGGAGATGCTAAGGATGACACGGCGCCGATTCGGAAAAATAAAAAAATAGGATTTTATGGATTTATTTAATTACCAGAACTTAGAAAATCCATAACTTTGTGTAGAAAAATCTTAAAAATAAAATAAAAATACCCACTTGCTCAGTGAACAGAGGAGAATAATGTGGAAAAAGAATCAACTAATTTCATTTAGTATTTTATTTTTAATGATTTAATTACTCTCTGCACTATTTCAATTCTCCATGCACATAGACAATTCATCATGGCATGAGACCATAGGGCTTTTAAAGCCTCTAAACTTGGGAACATTCCCTGAATTTTCAAAGGTCAGAGGTCATCCCTATGAGAAGTTATTGATTTTTCAATTGCATGTTACTGTTTTGAATATTTTAATTCCAATAATTAGCATATTGAGAAATAAATTCTAGGAAAATTTGGTGATATTTCTTATGACTAGAGGAACCTAGGAAAAATAAGTTTTGAGTTAATTCACTTGGAATAACCCTAATTGGTCTAAATACCCAAAATTGAATTTTAATTAATTAGGGTTAACTACACATCAAATTAACTTAAAAACAATTTTCCACTGATCTTTAGGGTTAGAGGAACATCTCATAAAAATTTGAAATCAATTGGACTTGATTAACCTCACCAAATGGGTTGATTAAGCCTCTTAAGCAAAATGGGTAAAATTAAACTTTAAAAATTCATAACTCACAAAATACTTTTCAAAAATTAACAAAAATGGTTTTGGAGCTTCATTGATATCAGAGGAACTTAGGAAAATTAAAATTGTAATTTTCTAAAAAAGTTAATTTTTATCATTATTTTAATATTTTTAATAATTAAAAAATAATAAAAATCATAAAAATATTAAAAATCACCAAAATGTCACATTTTGAACTCTAATTACTTAGGAACAAACCAAATATTTTTCCTAAATTGAATTTTAAAGGCTTAATGTAATTTTTAATATTAAAAAATGAATTTTCAACCTTTTTCACTAAAATAATTTCAATAAATCAAAAAAAAATGAAAAAAATATAAAAATTTATTTCTCTAGACTCCTTGAGTTTAGGGAGATTTAAGAAAAATATAAAATCCTTTTTTCAACTTTAATTTTATTTTAAAATTAATTAATACTCCAAAACTCAAAATAATTCTAATAAATAAAATATGATTCAAAAAATCACCAAAATTGGTCCAAATGGTCCTCTGGTCATTAGGAACATCTCCTAATTTTCTTAAGGACAGAAACATTTCCTTGGTCATGATATTGAATTTTCCTTGAAAACCCCTATTTTCCATTAAAATTAATTACATAAATAAATTAAATATAGAAAAATCACATTTTCTTCTCTAATGTCTTAGTTAACATTTGAGTGAGGTTACATAAAAATTTCAAGTTCATTTGAGCTTAATTTAGTGAGTTATAGAATTATTAAGCTTGAAGGGCAAAAAAGGTAATTAAAAATTTAAACCTTTAATTAAGATTTTAGGATTAATCAAAAAGGGGAGGGTAAAATATTTGATTTTAAAATGATTTTGGATGATTGAAACTTAAATGATTGAGGGTAGAAACCTACTAACATTTCAAATATAATTAAAATAAAACTTTAATTAATTAATTAATTGAAATTTTGGAAGAATAATAGAAATTGGGATTATTAAAGTAGGGATATTATTAAGAGGACTTTTATTCTTTAATTTAAAAATCTCTAAATAAATCACTTCAATAATACTTAAGTCTTAATTAAAAAAAAAATTAAAAGAATAATCTCAATTAAATTAAAATTAAAATTAAATTAAAATCAAATTAAATTAAATTAAAATTAAAATTAATTTAAATTAAATTAAATTAAATTAAATTAAAATTAAAATTAAATTAAATCAAATCAAATTAAATTAAATTAAACTAAATTAAAAATTAAATTAAATTAAAACTAAATTAAATTAAAATTAAATTAAATTAAATTAAATTAATGTAGATTAAATTAAATTAAAATTAAATTAAATTGAATTAAATTAAATCAAAATCATTTATCAACAAACCTAATTTAAATCATTAAGAATTAAATCTAAAATAATTTGAGCACTATTCCAAACTTAAACTAATTTTTTATAATCAAGTCAAAATTAAAATTAAATCATTAAGTTTAAATCATTAAAATACTTAATAATTTGATTTGCCCTTTTAAAGCTCTTATTATTATAACTCTTAAATGAGGTATCAAGTGAAGTGTTACTTCACTTATAGGATATTTAAATATCCTAGTTCACTGTGCAAGAGAACAAAACTTAAACCACTGGATGATTAATTCACTTGTATAATTAAATTCACTTGGACTTAAAACAATCCTAGACGTATTGAAAAGATGTTTAAGACTCGTCTTAAGCACTTCCTCAATATGATAAGATGTTTATAAGAACAATTGAATTTAATTGTTTCTTTGATGAAGAAAATCGTCCTTAAACCAAAACACAAGAACCTAGACGTCATATGAGATGACTAGCTATAGGATTAGGACTTTGGTAGACAACCAAAACCTCTCCCCTAGCTTTACCTAGATACTTGTTGAAATATTTAAATGCCTTAACATATTTTTTAAGTGTAGCTTGATATGACGGGAAGATCCTCCAGGTACGCTTTTATTTTATTGCAATTTACTTTATTGCAATTTACTTACATGCACTGTACTTTACTTTTCTTGCATGATAAACAACTGTTGCATGAAAACCAAAACCTTTAGGACAGTCCCTGAACTGAAACCAAAACTAAATTAAAAGTCACTACAAGATAAAATTTACCGCCACAACATTTCAAAATATAAAACAGCTCAAAATTTAATCACAAACGGAACAACAAAACTACAATTGCAACTAAATTAAAATGTCTCGTTGAATGATCGGGAATACCTCGAATGATGTAACCCACATGTTGCTAACGGGATTTCCCACGGTCTAAATGAAAGTGTGGAACTCATTCAGTTGAGTTTAGCAAATTCATCTGGACTAAGTGAATTCGATGAAAATAACGGTGTCGGGATGACGAAACCGTGGGATCTTAATCGGTTACGTTTAAACAACTTTAAGATTTGTTCTAATTAAAACATTAAAAACACTTGGGTTTTAAGATTTTCTCTAAACCAAAACACTTCTCTCATCTCCTGATTTATGACTTCTAAAACCAAACCTCTGCAACAATAAGGAGCTTGGAGCACGGTGGGCAACACGGCCATCTTCGTCAGCAAAACAACTCTACATCAGCTAAACATTCCTAGAATTAAACAACCAAATCGTAGGATTTCGAGGTAGTTTGCCTAGTGCAACATAAATCCTCAACCCTTTTGTTAGGCATTTGCATAATCATGTTATGTAAATTAAGCCCTAACCGGTCTTAGGACTCCGAGGTGGTCGTTTGGTACGACATAAACCCTCACATCTTCGAGGCTATTTGTATGATTATGACATACAAATATAAGTCCTAATTAATTAAAATTGGCAGGATTACAATATTAAATAAATTCTCAAATTGAAGCCAAACAATAGGATAGTTTGGGAAGTTGCCAAGATTCTTCTTGGATTCTCAACTTCTCCTACTTCTCTTCCTTTGGACTCCCGAAAATAAATGTTTCAAATTTGAGCTAATCCCTTTTGAAATTTCAAAAATCCAATCCTTTGAAAACCTTAAACTTTGAAATTCTTGAGAGCAAAACTACTGATCATTATCGAGAGTTTTCTTAAGTGTCTTCAGACATTTAAGATGTAATTAACTATAGGGGCTTGCCCTTATAGGGAACTTTAAGAACCCAGGTAATATAAACCCTGCTTAATTCATTTATATTAAGCAGGGGAACTTGTCGGCTTATAAGATTGGTTTGCAGACCAAACGGATGTCACAAATCTTCAAGTTTATTTAATTGAGCTCTATTATCAAGCAGTGTGTCTATTCTTCGGGATAGATACACGGTTTGTGGTGCGGTGCTCGTTTATATAAACTATTCGGGATGTGAGATCGAACTTAAAATCATTTTCAAATCAAATGCTACATTCTAAATTATATATATTTAAATTAAATTTAAAACCTAAAATTCGCCGACAATTTCTGTAGGCGACCCCTTTTCAAAAATAAAACGCACAAACCTAAAATTATGCCGACAGCAAATTATATAATGAGTTTGTTAGGAAGATAACAAAATTTTGTTCTAGAAATGGAATAGTCCAATTTAGAAAAAATTTCAGTAATTATGACCAACTTAAAGTTTAGAAAGTTCTTAGTTAAAGGATAAGGTGAAATATAGGTTTTTTATCTAATTCAGAAATACTTATAGATTTTTCAAAATATAGGATTCACACACTTATTTTTCTCACTTAAAAGTCTTTATTTGAAAATAATTTTACTTACTATATTATAACCTTAAGCTTTAGTTTTTCTTAGAACTTATATCTTATATTTTAGGTATGGAACCAGTTTTTTATTAGGCCCTTAAATTCTCATGCTTCTCCTTCCTTTTTACATACCATTTTTCACTTTTTTTCTCTTTTTTTTCTTTTTCTCTTTGTTTTTCTTTTCTTTTTTTCTTTTTTTCTTCTGTTTATAAGGCAAGGATTACTATATCTTGATAGATCTTTAATGATTTTGAATTCCACCCTTCCATTTAAAATAAAGTTCTTATATACAACTTTCACTTAAAAATCATAATATTAGTATTTGAAAATTACTCCTCAATAAAAAAGTTTAAGCTTTGAAGAATAAAAATAAAATCTTCTATTTATGCAAAAATACTATATTTCTTGCTAAAGATAGTTAAACTATATTTTACACTTCTTTACTAAGAAAATTTTAACTTTAAAATTTTCATTATTACTAAAAATTTTAACTAAATTTTTTTCTTCATTTCTATATTCAAAATTTTGTTCCCCTAATATAACTTCATATACATAATTGTTTTCAATCAAAAATCAAATTAATTTTAAGTTTTCTTGAGAACAAATAAAATTTTAGGTTTTTAAAAATTTTTTGTTTTTAAAATTCCCCCCAAACATTAGTTTTTAATTAGGATAAAACATTTAAGCATAAGAAATGATACATGAGTGAGAATTAAAAACTAATATAACATGCTTGTAGGAATCTTAATATCCTAAATATGCAAGTATAACAATTTTAAAAAAGGAGTAAAAAGAAATCAAATTCAAATTTTTCAGTTTTTCATTAAATGGAAATTCAGAATTTCAAAGGACTTCTACAATAGTGGAGGTTTTCAAATAAAATACAAACAAACCGAAAATAACTAAAATCGCACCAATACTAGATAACAAATGATAATAGTAGACTTTGAAAAGTTTTAAACATGTTATTTTAAATAATAGTTTTTAATAGTGTTCCAAATTCTCTTATCAATTTTGGAATTAAAGTACACACTATAAAAACTCTGACACAACATATACATTCAAATATTTACTACAACACAAATATCACAAAACAACATATAAAATATTAATCCAACACAGATACATCTGAATATGCAAAAATATTCCAACTAAAATCAGCATATTACTAGAGTTCACACAAGAAACACAATATCAAAATAAATCAACAGATATAACATACATCAACTCATCAACAAAAACTCAATAACACATAAAACAAATCAACTAGTCATCCTCATCATCATCATCATCATCTCGCTCGTTCCAATCTCTGGATTGCACATAAGGTATGTAGAATGGATGAGGGGCATCTCAGCACTCATATCACCTCTGATCAATCTATCCAAATAATGATAATAATTCTCCTCATATTCGTCATGTTCTATAATATATCTTTCCATATTATCCATTTTACCATCCATGTCTCTAATATGCTCACGAGTAATACTCACCTTATTTAAAATCTTTCTTAACAAACCAGTATGTGAATCTCTAGATGATGAAGCTCTCGAAGTAGTAGCACATGAAGTAGAAGCAGCAGAAGCAGAAGCAGAAGCAGAAGCAGTAGAAGCCCTACCAAATCCTCCTCTCCAGCCAAATTCTGAATGTACAGAGTAAGCTCCAACATTTACTCTGATAATTGGTTTCAAAGGCTAAAGGACCTCTTTCCAAGTTTCAAATTTCACTCTAGATCATTCACATAATGAATGGATCAAGGAAGGAAATTCCATACCCGCTGTAGTAGTAGGTCTGGCACAATTTAAAATGTAATCATAAATGATTGCTCTAATATCTATAGGCTTCTCTTGCTGAATGCAATAGTTCAGAACAAGTCTCTCCCTTGTAACTTCACTAGTATGGCTTGAAGGCAATAGGTTAGATGAGATAAAATAATGTCATGCTTTAGAAAAGACATTTAACTTAGAGGCTTAAAAATTTACTCTCCTATCATTTGTGATATTCCATAAACCTCTTTCGTCAGTCAAAAATGCCATAATCTCATCTAACTCTCCCTTAGTAGTATGATAGTTCAAAAAATGTACTTCTCACCATCACCAAATTTTCTTCTGCTACAGATAAGTTTGCATAAAACTCTCTGACCACAGAAACAATAACAATAGCGGAGAAGCAACAGTAGTTTTCCCAATCCTTTTTAGTAGTCATCTCCTCAATAACCTCTTCTGGCTTACTAAACACATGTTCAAGAATCAATTTATGTGACTAAACTGTGTCAAAGTATCTTTCCTCAGCCCTTGCACTAGCAAACTTGTCAGAATCAAATCTCATATTTTCTCTCGAGCACTTTGACTTTGGAGCCATTTCTAAAAATTCATGAAAAATTCACCATAAATTCCAAAATCAAACTAAACTTGTAAAATTAACTTCCAAAAGTAATTTCCACTAAATCCAAGAAATTTCTCATCCTTTTCCTCAAATTTTTACCATGAATAATGATTTTAGGATTTTCCAAAATGTACTCAAAATACATGGTGAAAATAAAAAAATTTTACTCAGGAGTAGTGCTGGAATCCAAATCTAATCATTTTTATTGAAATCGGCCTTCACACGATCCAAAATGTTGATGCCCTAGGTTCCTTTTCGCGAAAGTTAGAGGTTAAAGAAAACAGATAAGTTAAAAAAATGGCGATTTTCAGGTTTTAACTGCTGAAAACTAATTTTCTTTAGCGCGAGTCTTTCGCGCTTAGCCGCGAAATCTAGCGCTTAAGCGCCGACAATTTGGCGCTTAGCCACCGTGCCAAGATTTTCACAATTAAGAAAATGCACTAAACCACTTAGTTATACACCCTTAATCATCTCAAAATAATTGTCTCTTACTCAATAATCTCCAATACTTCAATTTCAAACTTTAATATCCATTAATTCCAATCAAATTTCACACAAACACAAACTTATATTCATTAAAATCAAACCACACTTAATACAAACAAAAAATTTCTATCCAAACACTTTGAATGCAATTCTCTAAATACAAACAGACTCAATAAGCATAATGATAAGTTTACATCACTAAGATGTAATAAACACACATTAAAGTGCAACAAAACACAAACATAAAACATTAAACAATTTAAAACATCACACACATAAAACAAAAAATACTCAAAACAAACCACAAGATAAAACAAACATTTAATTCCACTCTCCAGTAGGCGGAATATATCCAGAACCACTATTATTTCCATTTGACCCTTCTGGAATATAAATCTGATAGAAAGGACGATGATTGAACACTCTTACATCTTCTTCTTCTAACCACTTGTTCTTCAGAAACATCGCCTTATCCACTTCTTCCATGTGACTTGTATGATTGAATTGCATCTTGAGTTGCCATCCCATATGCTCCAAATGTGCATTAGTTTCATTAATCTTTGCTTCGATTGAAGTCACTCGGGCTTCGATCATTGCAATCTTTTCTGCAATTCCCTGAATACTAACGGCAAGAAATCCATTGAATAACTCTTTAGCATTATCACTAATAAATTTACTCTTGTCAGAATCTTCCTTCTTCTTGATCTCATTCACCCAAGAAAACATGATGGACTTAAAACACTCTTCTTAAGACTCAGGAATTAAAGAAATAGGACTTGGGGCAAGTGTTTCTCTTAATCCAGGGCCTTTAATAGACTTTAGAAGTGCATAAACCCACCCTTCAACGATTAAAAACTCCAAAATAACTTCCAAAACCACTTCCCCATGATCCAGGCTTCTATAAACACATTTATCACATGTTTTATAACTCTGGCGACTAAGCGCCAACTAGGCGGCGCTTAGCCGCTAGTGCTCAATTTAGCACATGTCTGTCAAATGTCCAAAATTTCATTTCAACTCCTCTAAGTCATAAATTAAGGTCAAATAAACACTACTATAACATAAAAACTCCAATATACTACCACCAAAACATAAAAACAAACCAAACAAAGCACACAAAGCAAACATAAAGCAAAGCACACCGATAACTATATGTTGCCTCCCACAAAGCACTTGGTTTAACTTTTTCAGCCTGACATACCCAGAACTCATTCTGAATGACCCAATATCAGATTCTCATCACATTTAAGTTGATTAATTGAAAAATAAGGTTTAAGTCTATGATCGTTAACTTTAAATATTTTTTAAGTTTTAGGATCTTGAATATCCACAGCTCCATAGGAATAAACTTTTATCACAATAAATGGACCCATCCACCTGGACTTAAGTTTTCCAGAAAAATTCTCAATCTAGCATTATACAACAAAACTTTCTATCCTGGTATAAGATTTTTTGTAAGAATCTTTCGATCATGCCATAACTTCATCTTTTCCTTATAAATTTTAGCATTTTCATAAGATTCATTCCTTATCTCTTGAAGCTCAATTAATTGCAATAATCTCTTTTCAGCAGCATCTTTCAAATTATAATTGAACTCTTTAATAGCCCAATTTGCTTTATGCTCAAGTTCAATAGGCAAGACAAGCTTTTCCAAAAATCAGCCTATATAGGGACATTCCTACAGGGGTTCTGTAGGCAATCTCATAGGTCCACAAAGCATAATCTAGTTTGATTAACCAATCCTTTCTATTTGGATTAACAGTCTTTTCCAATATTTTTCTAATTTAACAATTGAAAAATTCAACTAAACCACTTGTCTGAGGATGATAAGCAGTAGCAATGTGATGATTTATATGATATTTCTTTGCTAACTTCTCAATAATCGCATTTTTAAAATGACTTCCTCCATCTATTATGATTACTCTTGGTATTCTAAATCTGCAAAATATATTATTTTATTAAAAACATTGCAACACTTTGAGCATCACATTGAGGTAAAGCAATAGCTTCAATCCATTTGGAAACATAATCTACTGCTATCAAAATATAAACATTTCCGAAAGTTGTTGTAAATGAACCATGAAATCTAATCACCAAACATCAAATATTTCAAATTCGAACATATAATTGAGGGGCGTCTCATTTCTTCTAGAAATATTGCATACACGTTGACATCTATCACAATTTTTAATATAAGCATTGACATTCTTAAAAATTATAGGCCAACAAAATCCAGATTGCAAGATTTTATATGCAATTCTTTCAACTCCAAAATGTCCCTCATAATCAGAATCATGACATTTTTAAATAATTTCAAAAGTCTCTTCCAAAAGTATACATCTTCGAATTCTAAGATCCTTTCCTTTTTTCTATAAAAATGGGTCATCCCAAAAATAAATCTTAGCATCAGATAGAAATTTCTTATTTTCCTGGTATGTCAAACGATAGGGTATAATATTACTGACAATAAAGTTTACTATGTCGGCATACCACGAAACATGCCACTCATTAATAGTGAATAACTTTTCATCAAGAAAATGTTCATTAATTTATTCAGCATCACAGAGAGATCTTTCATTTTCAAGCCTGGACAAATGATTAGCAATTTGATTATCAGAACCCTTTTTATCTACTATCTCAAAATCAAATTCATGCAAAAGAAGAATCCATCTAATCAGTCTCAGTTTTGCATCCTTCTTCTTCATTAAATATTTGATAGCAGAATAATCAGTATGCACCACACATTTAATTCCAATTAAATATGATCGAAATTTATCAAAGGCAAATACTATAGCTAATAATTCTTTCTCGGTAGTGGTATAATTAATTTGAGCTTCATTAAGAGTTTTACAAGCATAACAAATACCTTTGAAAATTTTATCATATTTCTAACCCAAAACATCACCAATAGCATAATCACTAGCATCACACACTAATTCAAAAGGTTTTTACCAATTTGGTGAAATTATAACAGATGCAGTGATTAATTTTTCTTTTAATGTTTCAAAAGCTTTTAGGCAATCATCATTAAAATAAAAAATTGCATCCTTTTCCAATAATCTGCATAAAGGTTTTGTAATCTTTGAAAAGTCTTTGATGTAACGCCTGTAGAATCCAACATGTCCCAGAAAACTTCTAATTCCCCTTACATTGGTCGGGCAAGATAAATTAGAGATAACTTGAATTTTTGCAGGATCTACCTCCAAACCTTTTTCTAAAATTCATTGTCTCAATACAATTCCTCATGCTACCATAAATTGGCATTTTTCCCAGTTAAGGACTAAATTAGTTTCTTCACAGCATTTTAGAACTTTAGATAAAGTTCTAAACATGATTCTAATGAAATTCCAAACACAAAAAAGTCATCCATAAAAACTTCAATCCCTTTTTCAATTAAATCACAGAAAATAGTCATCATACATCTCTGAAATGTAGCAGGGGCATTACATAAACCAAAGGGCATTCTTCTAAAAGCAAACGTACCATAAGGACTGGTAAACTTAGTTTTCTCATGATTCTCAAGAGCAATTTGAATTAGGTGGTAACATGTATTTCGATCCAGAAAGTAAAAGTATTTATGCCCAGCCTGTCTATCCAGCATCTGATCTAGAAATGGGAGTGGAAAATGATCTTTCCTAGTAGAAAGATTTAATTTTCCATAATCAATGCATATTCCATCCTGTAACTTATCTTGTTGGAATCATTTCATTCTTTTCATTAACAGTCATAGTTACTCCTCCTTTCTTAGGAACACAGTGAATAGGAATAACCCATGCACTATCTGAAATAGGGTAGACAATTCCAACATCCAACCACTTCAAAATTTCTTTCTTAACAACATCTTTTATGATAGGATTTAATGTCCTTTGGGGATCAGCCTGAGGTTTGCAGTTATCTTCCATAAGAATTTTGTGCATACAAATTGAAGGATTGATTCCTTTAATATCAGCAATTGTCCATCCAAACGCTGTCTTATACTTCTTCAAAAATTCAAGAAAATTCTCGTCTTCTTTTTCAGTGAATTGAGATGAAATTATAACAGGCAAAGTTAAGGATTCACCCATAAAAACATAATTCCAATGATTAGGAAGCATTTTTAACTCAAGTTCAGGAGGTTTTTCAATTGATGGACCATAAGATTCATCATTTTCAGTCATATCCAACAATTCAAAATTTTCATGAATATAATTTAATTTTCCTCTTGAAAATCTTCAGAATGATGTAACTCCTCTTCTTGCTTATGTTCCATTTCTTCTCTTTCAGGTTTTTCTTCATAAGTTGACTTGAAATGACATTCACTCAAATATCTGATAACATCCATCCTAAATCATTCATCATTGTTACCTATTGCAGGATATTTCATTGATTTCAAAATATTAAATGTAACAGTCTGATCATTAACCATCATCGTTAATTCCCCTTTTTGCATATCTATCATTGCTCTGCCTGTGTCTAAGAAAGGTCTTCCCAAAATTATAACATGCAAAGTTAAGGATTCACCCATAAAAATATAATTCAAATGATTAGGAAGCATTTTTAACTCAAGTTCAGGAGGTTTTTTAATTGATGGACCATAAGATTCATCCTTTTCAGTCATATCCAACAATTCAAAATTTTCATGAACATAATTTAATTTTCCTCTTGAAAATCTTCAGAATGATGTAACTCCTCTTCTTGCTTATGTTCCATTTCTTCTCTTTCAGGTTTTTCTTCATAAGTTGACTTGAAATGACATTCACTCAAATATCTGATAACATCCATCCTAAATCATTCATCATCGTTACCTATTGCAGGATATTTCATTGATTTCAAAATATTGAATGTAACAGTCTGATCATTAACCATCATCGTTAATTCCCCTTTTTGCATATTTATCATTGCTCTGCCTGTGTCTAGGAAAGGTCTTCCAAAAATTATGAGTATCTCTTTATCTTTCTCTATATCAAATACGATGAAATTAACAGGAAAGATAAATTGATCCACTTTAACCAGAACATCTTCTATAACTCCTTTTGGATTTGTGATCGAACAATCCGCTAATTGCAGAGTTACGGTAGTTGGGGTTATTTCTCATAATCCTAGTCTTTTGAATATTGATAGAGACATAAGGTTAATGCTTGCACTCAAATCACATAAAGCTTTTTCATAGAATTTGTCTCCAATTGCACATGGAATTGTGAAACTACCAGGATCTTTAAGCTTTTCAGGAAGCTTCTTCTGAATTATTGCACTGCACTCCTCACTAAGTGTAACTGTCTCATTATCTTCAAACTTCCTCTTTGTTCTAAGGCTTCAGCAAATGGAATATTAATGGTAAGCTTCTTAAATATCTCCAAGAATTTTTAAAATTGCTTATCCAACTTTTGTTGACGAAGTTTCTAAGAAAATGGAGGTGGTGGTTTTTCCAAACCAACCTTAGGTGGAGAAATTGGTCTTTCTAAACCTTTTGGAGCGTCCTCTTTTGGTTCTTCAATCTCTTCTTTCTCTACTTCAGTTTCTTTCTGAACTCTACCTTCCAACTCTCTTCCACTTCTCAGTTGAATTGCTTGTACATTCTCTTTATTTTTATCTCTTGGATTCACTTCAGTATTACTTGGAAGCCTTCCTTGGGATCTATTACTTAATGAATTTGCAATTTGCCCCAATTAATTTTCAATATTTCTGATGGTTTCTCCTTAAATTTTCAATTGATTTCCCATATGTGACACCACTTCTTTAATAGACAACTTCTTCTCCTTTAATTGTAAATCATTGTTAAAACCTGGAGGATAGGTTAGTTTATAATTATTATTTCCTTAGTTGTTCCAGTTCCCCAATAGGTTTATTTGGTGGTTCCCCGATTGTTGATTCATACCATCCTGATTATTGGTATTCTAGTTGAATTTTGAATGATTCTTCCAACCTGGGTTATAATAATTGGAATATGGGTTATTGGGCTTACTTATAGCATTCAAAGTTTCTGGTGAAGAATAAGAATCAACCATTTGGCCAATGAATTTTTTTCAATCATGTAATTTGACTGAGAAAAATTCATCCTAAATTGGTCTATCTTTCTTGAAATTGTAGCAACTTGATTTGCTAATATTGCAAAAACATCATTGTCATGAACACTAGCTACCTTTTTAGGATTTAACCTTTCAGAAGGCCATTGAAAATTATTAGTAGTCATTTCTTCAATTAAAGCATAAGCATCAGAAAACTGTTTAGACATTAATGATCCACCAACAGCAGCATCGATAATTGATCAAAGAGATCCAACTAATCCATTGTAAAAGGTTTGAATTATTAACCAATCTAGTATCGAATGATGTTGACACTTCCTGATGAGATCTTTAAATCTTTCCCATGCTTCATATGTCGATTCACCTTCAAACTGACAAAAAGATGTAATATCATTTCTCAACTTCGCAGTCTTCAATTGTGGAAAATATTTAGCAAGAAATTTTTGTGCTAAATCACCCCAAGTTCTGATAAATCTATGTGCTAACGAATTTAACCATATCTTAGCTTTATCCCTTAGTGAGAAAGGAAAAAATTCTGAGTCTAATAGCATCATCTGAAACACCATAATATTTAAAAGTAGCACACAACTCTAGAAAATTAGCAAGATGCAAATTAGGATCTTCAGTTGTTGCTCCCCTAAACTGATTATTAGACACTATTTGGATAATAGCAGGTTTAAGTTCAAAGGAATTAGCAATCTACGACGAGGTGTTGAATACTAACATGAAGTTCATCCACTGTAAGGTTAGGATACTCTCATAAAGGTCTGAATTCTTGATGGATGCCAACATTTTAATTTTGATGATTTGTCATTTCTTAAATATTTTTATCTTTTTCAGAATTTTTAGTTTTTTAAATTTTTCTGATAGTTCTTCCTAATTCAAGATCGTAAGGCATAAGTCCTTCAGAACCTTAACTACACATGCAACAATAAAATAAAACAAAACACAACACACTAACAAAAACAAAGAAAAGTAAAAATTTAATTTTTTTCTTAATTTTCTTTAAAAATGCAGTTTTAATTAATTTCCCCAGCAACGGCGCCAAAAACTTGATCCCCGATAAATATATGTACACCAAAAATTTAACTCCACACCGAATATATATGATGATGATTTAGATATGAAAATTATGATTTTATAATATGGGATACTACGTAAGTATACGTATCGTTTATCAAGTAATATAAGACTTTCTGATTAAGCTCCGAGATATCGAACCCATAGGGCAATGTAAAAACTTTTTAAAGAATCCATAAAATTATATTTTTTTTCTTTTTTTAATGACTTTTAAATGTATGTTTTGATTTAAAAAGCTTAAAATTTTTTTTGGTATTTTTAATAAAAGCTAAGCAGGAAATAAAAATTATCAGAACTTTAAAATGTGGTTTTAAATACTAGGAAATAAAATATCTTTTTATTTCTCTTATAAAATGGTAATAATTTTGAAAGTATTTTTGTGGAAGTATTTAAATGTGTTGTGATAAATTGGAGCAAATTTATTCTTTACCCTTACTTGGTTCTATAAAGAACATTGGTTAATTTGAAATTTTAAAATCTTGAACATGGTTAGGCAGGGAAGATACCAGCTCTCACTCTAGAGTTCCCTCGATTCCCTCCACCTTGGGGCTAACTGCTCATAACAAAATTTAAAATAGCAAATCAAATTAGGGGGCTTTAGCCTGTCACTCTAAAGACCTCTAATTTTACTCCCCATTAAAAGCATATCTCCTAAGCATTCAATTATATGGACTACAATTCTCATCTATATAATTTCATACGATTTATACCATTTGTTGTTTGAGACAATACCGCATTAGATCTTACATAATCTCACAACAAATTTAACATCTAAACTGGACTAATTAAGAATTAAATTAAGTTCATGGAATTAAATCTTCATAACTTATTCCAACTTTAAACACTAATACATTCCACAATAATCCTAAGTAATTTAATTACTTCTTCATTTAAGAAAGAAAAAGATAAAGAAAACTACTCAGAATGTTGTTGACCTCATTTTTAATGAGGTCTTTTTCTCCTCTCTTTAGTACTTAGGATCTAGCCTTAGGCTTTTCCTTTGACTAATCTTAGAGGACTAGAAGTGGAACCCACCCTTTGGAAGTTTAAACACCTCTTGACTCCCTGCAAACCCCACAAGCTTTATTGTAAACCCCTAAGCCACTTGGAGAGTTAAAATCAAATGTGGAGGTTTAAAGGATGAGTTCCCTATAAGACTCTTTGGCCTTAGGACTACCCTGAGTGGCCTGGTCTGGTGAGGGTTGACTTGAACATACACTACACTCTCACACACATTCCAAGTCCTAAAACCACACTCTCACCCGACTTGACTTCCGACTCGTGTAAGTAATTCACATGGATGGTCCTTAACCCCTAAGCCCCTAGCTAAGAGGGTTAAGAACAACATAGTGAATGCCTCAAATGAGTCCTCTCATGGCTCATATGGGCTTAATATGGCTTCATGGCTCAACCAAAGTGATTCCATTTTACTTAAATTTGATCAATTTTCATTTTTCCAAAATTTCTATTTTTGACCCCCTTGGCCCTACACCTACTAAACCAACCAAAAGCCCTTGAAACTACCTAAAATTTACAAAATCACCTAAACTACCCAAAATTTCTCAAAATCAATCCTAAACATTTCCCCCCACTCAAATTGATCATCCATAGCCAAAAATACCAAAAATTCCAAATGTGCCCCCCAATACCCTCTAAATACCCAAAATGCCATTCTTAGCCCAAAAATCCAAAAATTCAGAAAATTCCCAAAAAAAATTTCAGAAAATCCCAAATATTCTTAATTTCATTTTGTTCAACTACACCATGGGCCAATTTTGACAATTTACCCCACTTTTACCAAAACCCCCAATTTGGCCCATTTTAAACTCAAGTGAACTAATGTCAAACGAAACCACCCCAATTGACCTCGATTTTGGTCCGATTCGATTCTAAACTTGAAATAAACATCCCCGATATCAATTTAGACCAAATCTAAGTCAATTTGATTGACATTTGAGCCCGATTTCAATTTGAAGCCTAAGGCCAAATTTTGGCCCATGACCTAAACCTAGCTCGAAGCCATCCAATTCGACTCGATTGGCCCCAAATCTTTTCTAAGGCCTTACTAACATCCCCATAAACAAAACACTAACTTGATTTGCCCAAAATTTGAACCTAAACTCCACCCAAACCTAACCCAAAACAAAAATCCCTTAAATTGACCTAAGCCCAAACCTAACCCAAATGGGCCCAAATCCCAAAATTAGAGCCCAACTAAAGTTGGAAACTCTTTGTGACACTCCCATGAAAATTTCTTAACATTAATTTTACATAAAATCCAACTTTAGCCTAAAATTAACTCAAGTTAGCCCAATTGGATCCATTTTGACCATAACCAAAAAAGACCCAAATTCAACCCAATTCAACTCTAAATCACTTCAAATTGATTCCAAATCATTCATGAAACAATCCTAAATTAAATTCAACACTTATTGGATCCAATCCTTTGCAAAATTTTCATCCTAAAATTTGTTTTGAAATCTAAAAGCCCACTCCCTAAACCATCTTGAAAGCCCATCCAAAGTGAAATCCAAAAGCCCAAACCCATTCCAAAGCGCACATGACAATTCCTTCTCATCATCCCTTTAATTGGAATCAATTCCTAAGTCCCAAATCAATCATCAAATCAACCTAAATCAAGCACCATCTAAATTTTTCACTAAATTGCCAAAATATCCAAATTCCTTTTTCATAAGAATGAATCCACTTTTCCTAAGCCAAGGATGAGCCAAATGGAGCCACATGCAAACCATTGACAAGCCACATGGAGCCATGGGGGGTTTGACTTGTCACCAAGCCATTAATGGCAAGAAGAGGGAGTCCTTTCCTAAGCCTTCCTTAAGCCATTTTAACCTCTTTAATGCAACACCATAACCCAAAATTAAATTAAACTATTTTGATGGGGACTCACCACTCCATGGCAGTTGACTCAACTGATCCCCTTGGCCCTAAATCAGACCATGGGGAGGTGAACCAAGCCCAAATACTTGGGTTGACACATGTGAACCAAAAATCACTCTTCTCTCTTAACCACTTAAATCCAACCCTTTACACTTGGCATTGGACAATTGCTTGCGCAAACCTCCAGCACTGGTCCTCTTGACCTTGAGGGTTACCTGACCCTGGCCGGCCAGCCACCACAGCAACCGGAAACCACCAGGCCGAGAGCACCCATGTGAGCCAATTTTTGAATTTCTCCTTGCTTGAGTTGTCCCGACCCGATTGAACACCATGGCTGTTCTTCCCTTGCCACTAAGCGAGTTGATCCAGAGCCATCAAACCTCCTGGTGAGCCCTCCAGCCATGCCTATTTAAACACCACCTCCTCTCGGCCAAAGGAAGAGTTGAACAAAAACTTGCCAAAACTCTGCCAAAATCATTCCAGACCCCTCTCCAGACGTAGAGCAATTGATCCCCAGTGTTCCTTTGCCCTAATCCCCATTAATAGAGCTCAATTTCTGAGTTGAAAATCCACCCAATAAACAGGACACTTCACCACAGTGAACCAATCTCCAAATTGATTGGTCCTACACCTTCACCAGACCAAGAGGAGAAGTTCCCCAGCAAAAGCCCCCTCACCAGGCTAGCCTTTGCTTCCAGCCTCCAAGCTTTGTAATCGGCCTTGGTCACTTTCATACCTAGACAATTCCTTAGAGCCAGAGACTTCATCTGGAGCATGCCTGGACTCAATCGAAGGTGACACAACTCTCAGATCGAAGCTTCACTTCTCTGAGCAAAGGTATGAACTCACTCTTCCTCCCGAGCTTCCAGTGATTCTTCATTTTGTTTGAGTTAATTTCATAGCCTATAAACTGTATGGATGTGTTCGTCTCTTCAAGACAAATCCATAGAGCATAAGAACACGAAAATCCATTGAGAATCGAGTGACATCTTAGGCTTTTAGTGTGGACGGTCACGGGTGCACACCAGTCGTAGACGATGACCGGGAGTTGTTGGATCGCGTGTGTATCGAGTGGACGGTTCAGATTGTGTCGGACCAGGGAATGTTACGTGAACCGCGGGCCCCCGGAGGGCTGAGTCGGATGGCGACGTCAAATGGGAATGCGCCGCGTGGGCTTTCGGAGCTGCTGATGTTGCGCTGCCATCGCGTGGATAAGTAGATAAATAGGGTATTTTTGAATTATTTAAATGCCCAGAACTTCAAAAATTCATATCTTTTCATAGAAAAATCACAAAAATAAAATAAAAATACCCACTTGCTCAGTGAACAGAGGAGAATAATGTGAAAAAGAAATCAAATTAATTGGATGAGTATTTTATTTTTAATAATTTATTTACTATTTTCAGTTTTTTGATTCTTCATTTGCATAGATAATTCATCATAACATGAGACCATAGGGCTTTTGAGCCTCTGATCTTGGGAACATTCCCTAAATTTTTCAAGGTTAGAGGTCATCTCTGTAAAAAGTTATTGAATTTTCAATTTCATGTCACTGTTTTAGGTATTTTACTTCCAATAATTAGCATGTTGTGAAATAAATTCTAGAAAAATTTGGTGATGTTCCTTAGGACTAGAGTACCCTATGAAAAATATATTTTGAGTTAATTCATTCATAATAACATTAATTGGTGTAAACCCCTAAAATTGAATTTGAATTAATTAGGGTTAACCACACATCAAATTGATTTGAAAATAATTATCCACTGATCTTTAAGATCAGAGGAACTTTACATAAAAATTTGAAATCAATTGGACTTGATTAACCCTACCAAATGGATTAATTAAGCCTCGTAAGCAAAATGGAACTTTAAAAATTTATAACTCTAAAAATACTTTTCAAAAATTCATAAAAATGGTTTTGAGGCTTCTCTGATATCAAGTGATTTCGGGAAAATTAAAATTGGAATTTTCTAAAAAGGTTGATTTTTCATAATATTTTAATATTTTAATAATTAAAAAATAATAAAAATCATAAAAATATTAAAAATCATAAAAATGTCACATTTTGATTCATAATCACTTAGGAACAAACCAAATATTTTTCCTAAGTCCCTAGGGCAAGATATTGAATTTTAAAGGCTTAATGTAATTTTTAATATTAAAAAATGAGTTTTTAAACTTTTTTCACTAAAATAATTCCAATAAATCAACAAAAAATCAAAAAATTATAAAATTTATTTCTCTTAACTCCTTGAGGTCAGAGAGATTTAAGAAAAATATAAAATCTATTTCCTAAATTGAATTTTATTTTATAATTAATTAATACTCTAAAATTCAAAATAATTATAACAAATAAAATATAATTCAAAAAATCACCAAAATTAGTCGAAGTGGTCCTCTGGTCATTAGGAACATCTCACATTTTTCTTAAGGATAAAAAACTTTCCTTGGTCATGTTATTGAATTTTCTTTGAAAACCCATATTTTCTACTAAAAATAATTATATAAATAAATTAAATTCAGAAAAAACACATTTTCTCCTCTAATGTCTTAATTGACATATGAGTGAGGTGACATAAAAATTTCAAATTCATTTGAGCTCAATTTAGTGAGTTATGAAATAAATAAGCTTAAAAGGGCATAAAAGTAATTAAAAATTATAAACCTTAATTAAAACTTTAGGTTTAATCAAAATGGGGAGGTAAAACATTTGATCTTAATTTTCTCTTTGATGATTGAAACTTAGGAAAATTAAGGGGTAGAAACCCACTAAACATTTTGAAAATATCAAAAATGAAACTTTAATTAATTAAATAATTTAAATTTTGGAAAGAATATATTTAAATTTGGATCATTAAAATAGGGATATTATTAAGAGGATATTTATTCTTTAATTTAAAAATTCCTAAATAAGTCACTTTAACAATACTTAATTCTTAATTAAAAATTAAAATAATAATCCAAATTGATAATTAAAATTAACTATGAAAATTAAAATTAAAATTAAAATTAAAATTAAAATTAAAATTAAATTAAATTAAATTAAATTAAATTAAAATTAAAAATTAAATTAAATTAAAATTAAATTAAATTAAATTAAATTAAATTAAATTAAAATTACATTTAATTAAAAAATTAAATAAACTAAAATCAAATTAAAATTAAAAAAATTAAATTAAAATTAAATTATAATCAAATTTAATTAAAATCATTTAACAACAAACCTAAATGAAATCATTAAGAATTAAATCTGAAATAATTTGAACACTATTCCAAACTTAAAATTATTAAGTAAAACCTCATTATTAAATTAAAACACTTTAAACCATTAATTCAAACTTTTAATTAATTATGATTAAAATTCTCGATAAACCAACTTGCCGCTTAAAGGCTTTAATTATTATACCTCTTAAATAGAGTATTAAGTGAGATGTCACTTCATTCATCGAGTAATCAAATACCTAAGTTCATCGAGCAAGAACCAAAGTTTAACTAAACTCCTGGATGATTAATTCACACTGCATAACTAAATTTACTTGGACTCAAAACAATCCAGAAATATTGAAAAGATGTTTAGGACTTGTCCTAAGCACTTCCTCAATATGACGAAATGTTTTAGAAGAACAACTAAATTTAATTGTTCTTTGATGAAGAAAATCATCCTTAAACAAAACACAAGAACCTAGACGTCATAGGAGATGACTAGTCATAGGATTAGGAATTTGGTAGACAACCAAAACCCTTCCCTTAGCTTTACCTAGGTGGTTGTTGAGATATTTAAATGCCTTAATATGTGTTTTAAGTGCATCTTGGGATGATGGGAAGACTCTCCAGGTACACTTATTTTATTGCAGTTTACTTTATTGCAATTTACTTACATGCATTGTACTTTACTTTTCTTGCATGATAAATAAAACTGTTGCATGGAAACCAAAACCTTTAGGGTAGTCCCTGAACTGAAACCAAAACTAAATTAAAAGTCATTGCAAGATAAAATTCACCGCCACAACATTCTAAAATATAAAACAACTCAAAATTTAATCACAAACAGAACAACAAAACTACAATTGTAACTGAATTAAAATGTCTCGTTGAATGATCGGGAATACCTCGGATGATGTAACCCACGTGTTGCTAACGAGATTTTCCAAGGTCTAAATGAAAGTGTGGAACTCATTCAGTTGAGTTTAGCAAATTCATCTGGACTAAGTGAATTTGATGAAAATAACGGTGCCAGGATGACGGAAGCGTGGGATCTTAATCAGTTCTGTTTAATTAACTTTAAGATTTGTTTTAATTAAAATATTAAAAATACGTGGATTTTAAGATTTTCTCTAAACCAAAACACTTCTCTTGTCCCCTGGTTTATGACTTCTAAAACTAAACCTCTGCAACAACAAGGAGCTCTGAGCATGGTGGGCAGCTCGGCCATCGTCATCAGCAAAACTCGGGTCTACTTCAACAAAACTTTCCTTAGAATTAAATAACCAAGCCTTAGGACTTCGAGGTAGTTTTCTTAGTGCAACATAATTCCTCAACGTTTTGTTAGGAATTTTTATAATCATGTTATGCAAATTAAGCCCTAACCGGTCTTAGGACTCCGAGGTGGTCATTTAGTACGACATAAACCCTCACATCTTCAAGGCTATTTGTATGATTATGTCATACGAATATAAATCCTAATTAAATAAAATCGGAAGGATTGAAACATTAAATAAACTCCCAAATTGAAGCCAAATAATAGGATAGTTTGGGAAGTTGCTAAGATTCTTCTTGGATCCTCAGCTTCTCCTACTTTTCTTCCTTTGAACTCCTGAAATAAATTGTTCCAAATTTGATTAATTTCCAAAATTCAATCCTTTGAAAACCTTAAACTTTGAAATTATTGAGAGTAAAACCACTAATCATTATCGAGAGTTTTCTTAAATGATTCCCGTCATTTAAGATGTAATTAACTATAGGGGCTTGCCCTTATAGGGAACTTTAAGAACCTAGGTAATATAAACCATGCTTAATTACTTTATATTAAGCAGGGGAATTTGTCGGCTTATAAAATTGGTTCGCATACCAAATGGATGTCACAAATCTTCTAGTTTATTTAATCGAGCCCCATCGTCAAGCAGTGTGTCTATTCTTCGGGATAGATATACGGTTTGTGATGCGGTGCTCGTTTATATAACTATTCAGGATGTGAGATCGGTTTAATTTCATAACTTAAAATTTTCAAATTTAAAAATTATTTTCAAAATCAAATACTACTTTTTAAATTATTTATTTTAATTAAATTAAAAAATTCGTCGACAATTTCTGTTAGGCGACCTCTTTTTCTAAAGTACAACACAAACCTAAAAATATGCCGACAATTTCTGGCGACTCCGCTGGGGACTAGTTCCTCTCTCCATCTTTGATTAGATGGTTTCGCCTTCATAAATCGGTAGTGAGTTCATATCCCTAGTGGACCAAAACTACCATTCTTCCATTGGAATACCCCGTTCATTTCTGTCTTGAACGAGTATAGCCAACTCCTTTCTGATTTAGGAGCCACTGTTTAGACACCCCTAAACAGAGAGGTTCCGAGATCCTTTTACCTCTTTTCTGAGGTGGGGTGGAACCCCAATATGTGTTAGTTTAGGAGCGGTCCTTCTAGTCGAGAAGTCTTGAATAAGACTTTCTCTTCCATTCTGATTCTGAATCGGATCCTTTACCTTTTCTATACCTTTAAACATTCTGTTTCTAATAAACAAATCCCCTAATAAACGACTCTTTTAATAAATTAACCCTTTTAAAATCATAAATACATAAACAAAAATGTGTTCGGACTCTTTCTTTTTCATCCTAAACTTTACGATGAAAAGAAGCATAATTCGGGACTGACATTCGGAATCTGCCCTGCAGCAAATGACTGCCTCAAAGCTAATCTTCTCCTTCACCAATGGAATGGACTTTGCCGTTTACAAGGATGAGCTGCCCGACAATGGGATCATCCGTTTCGGACGAGGGTTCGACAACACGGATATCAAGTTTGCGATGTCACTCTCTTCACATTAATGGACAAAGTGTCGAAGCCGAAGAGCCCGTGATTGAGTTCGATACGAAATCGACTCAAGAATTCCCTCCCCTGCAAAGGATTCCAGCTGAGAAGAGTACTACTGTTCATAGGAGGACTGTTGTCTCTACCCCCACCGGTCTAGTCATCTCTGCACCTACCCCAACTTCTACCAAACTGAGACTCTCACCGTTGAGGGTACAGATTTTGCTACAATACCATCTATTTTTGAGATTGGATCCAGTTCAAGAATTGCAACACTAACTCGGACTCAAAGGAGAAATAGAAGCAGAAAGATCGCCAAGAAAGCCAGAGTTGCTGAAGTTGCTTTTCTAGAAGAAATTCCTGAGGAAAGAGAAGAACTGCCTGAGTATATACCTCTGTTGGAAGGGAGCAGGTTTCACCCTCTCTCTGCTGCATTAAATGAAGAGAATGTCTGTAGGATCGCCGTTGCATTACACCGACCTGCGTACTACAGCAATTACAAGAGAAAAATGGATAAGACTACACCATTTACTCAGCTGCAAGCTGTGATAGAAAGATTGGAAAAGAAAGAAAGATGCCCTGTGTCAGAAATCTTAAGAAGGATAGGACGGGTGCCAGCTAAATCCCGCCTCGGATAGCGACTAGATCCTGTTGCTGCCATAGAGAAACCAAAGAAGAAGATAAAAGCCAGTTCGCTCGTTGTTGTATCAGGTGTACAAATTAGGGAGGATACCACCTTCCAGCATATAGCCGACAGACCATCCGGTCCTAAGCTTCAGGCTACAAGAAGGATGGTATGGCGACCTACTACTGGCGAGTTAAGACCGAAACAATGCCACGAGAAGAAAAGTCTCGTCAGGAGACTTGAATCAGAAGAAAGTGCTACTGCAATAAAGGGGACTCCCGGGAAAGAAGTTCAACAACCGTCACGAGACAACTGCGAGACCTTGCGAAAAGGGCCGCTAGAGGATGCCATGGACAAGTTAAGGACTGATATCCGACGGTTAACAAAAGAAAGAGAAGAAGAATTAGGAGATGAAGTTGACTCATCCGAGTTCATGGATGAGGAGTATGCCGAGATCAACATGGTTGAGACATGAGCATCGTCAGCTTCACAAGGTGCTTCGGCGGTTGTGGAAAGAGATGAACCGAGAGGTGTTGAGAGCACGGATTCGGGAGAGAGATGACACGATTTCTCGAATGGCAAAGAGGATGGAAGAGATGGGCTGCTGCCTTAGCCACTCTCCGGAGTCGGTACGACCTCAAAAAGAAACACCCCTGGAAATTATCCATATTGCAGATGGAGGAAAAGAAATCACATCCGTCAATGGAGACGAACAACCAAAGAAAGATCCTGCAGTTGACCTCATTTTTGATGAGGTCTTCTCTTCTTCTTTTTAGTGCTTAGGATCTAGCCTTAGGCTTTTCCTTTGACTATCTTAGAGGACTAGAATTGGGACCCACCTTTTAGAAACTCAAACCACTTCTTAACTCCTTCGAACTCCACAAACTTGACTATGGACCCCTAATCACCTAGAGGGTTGAAATCGAATGTGGAAGTTTAAGGATGAGTTCTATAGGACTCTTTGGCCTTAGGGCCCCTACAGGTGGCCTAGTGCAGTGAAGGGGCTGACTTACACACACACTACACTTATACACTACACTTTCACACACTTCCTAAAACACACCCATACCCAACTTGACCTCCGACTCATGTAGGTGATTCACATGGATGGTCCTTAACCCCTAAGCCCTTGGCTAAGAGGGTTAGGAACAACATAGTGAATGCCTCGAATGAGTCCCTTCATGGCTCATGTGGGCTTGATATGGCTTCATGGCTCAACCAAAATGATTTCACTCCACTTACATCCACCCAATCTTCAATTTCCCAAATTTTCGATTTTTGACTCCGGGGACCACTACACTTGCTTTACTGCAAAACCATTGAAATTACCCAAATTTTCAAAATTTCCTAAATCACCCAAAATTCCTCAAAATTGATCTTAAACATTTCCACATTACTCAAATTGATCATCCATACCCAAAAATACCAAAAATTCCAAAAATACCTCCCAATACCCTCCAAATACCCAAAATACCCCTCTTGGCCAAAAAATCCAAAAATTCCGAAAATTCCCAGAAAATTCCAGAAAATCCCAAATATTCCCAATTTCATTTTGTCTAACTACACCATGGGCCAATTTTGTCAATTTACCCTACTTTTGTCAAAACCCCAATTTGACCCATTTTAACCACTAAGTGAACCCGATGTCGAACCAAACCTACCCAATTGACCCAAATTCTGGTCCAATTCAGTTCTAAACTTAAATTCAACATTCCCAACATCAATCTAGACCAAATTCAAGTCCAATTTGATTGATATTTGGATCCAATTTCACTTTTGGCCTTAAAGCCAATTTGGACCCATGACCCAAACCTAACCCAAACTCACCCAATTCAACTCCAATTAACCCCAAATCTTTTCTAATTCTTCCTTAACATTCCTACAAATAAAAAACTAACATGATTTGCCCAAAATTTAGACCCAAACCCCACTCAAATTCAACCCAAAGCTAAAAGGCCCATTTTTGACCTAAACCCGAGACCTAACCCAGAATGAGCCCAAACCCCAAAATCAAAGCCCAACCAAAGTCAAAACCTCTTTGAAACACTCCCATAAATATTTCTCAACATTAATTTTACATCAATTTTAACCCTAGCCCAACATTGGCCCAAGTTAGCCCAATTTGACCTACATAGGCCCAGTTACCAAATAAATCCAAATTCAAACCAATTCAACCCCAAATCACACTAAATTGACTCCAAGCCCTTCATAGAACATCACTAAACCAATTATAACACTTATTTGACAAGGTCCTTCACAAAATCTTCACCCAAATGCCCATCCTAAAATCAAAAAGCCCATTTCCCTTAAACTTTCCTAAAAGCCCACTTCCTTCGAATTCAAAAGCCCAAATTCATCTAAAGCCCACATGGCACTTCCCCTCATCATCCATTTAATCAAAATTGCCCCTAAGTTTCAAAGTCATCAATTAAACAATTCCAAATCAAGCCCCATACAAATTCCCATCAAAATATCAAAATTTTCTTAAATCCCTTTTTATGAAATTGACCCGAAGCTTTTCCCGAAGCCAAATGGAGCCAAGGGTGAGCCATTCACAAGCCATATGGAGCCATGAAAGTTTGGCATGTGACCATGCCATTAATGGTAAAAGGAGGGGCTCCTTTCCTAATCTTTCATTAAGCTTTTTAACCTTATCCATGAAACACTCTAAACCATGTTTAGCCACCTCATCATGGATAGAGACCACACCATTCTCTCTTGGGCGACCCAGCTGATCCTCTCGGCCCAAAATCAGGCCATGGGGGGCGCACCCAACCCAAACCAATGGGTTGACCAAATTGAAGCCAAAATGACCCCTTCTCCTTTCCATTTTAATTCAAAGCCTTTACACATGTCAAACTCCGATTGACTTCACCAACTTCGAAGCCACTGGACTCCACGACCACGAAGGTGACCCATGCACTGACGGCAGCCGCCTGGATCGCCGGAAAACACCATGGCCGAGACCTTGGGAGGAGCCGAACTTTGGAATTCCACCTTGCTTGAGCTGCCCCATCCCCAGTGGCCACCAAGGCTGTTCTTCCCATGACCAGAGCGGCTGATCCCGACCCTTGGCCATCCTTGGGAGGCTCTCCGACCACCTCATTTAAACCCGACCCCCTCACGGCCATGAAGAGAGAGTTGCACAAACCTTGCCTAAACTGCGCAAAATTGTTCCAAACCTTCTCCACCCTTAGAGCGGTTGATCCCAGAGTGTCGATTTGCCCTAATCCCACTGACAAAACCCGATTTCTCAGTCGAAATTCCACCCAAAACCAGGACACTTCTCCACGGTGAGCCAATCCCCAAATTGATTGGTTCTACTCCTTCACCGGACCGGGGGAAGGTGTCCACCGAGCAAAAGCCCCATCTCCGGGCCTCCCAGGTTGCTCCGGCCTCCAAGCTTTGTGATCGAGCTGTGGTCGAAATCCAACCTAGACAATTCACGAGACCGGGAGACTTCATGCGGAGCTTGCTAGGATCCGATCGAAGGTGCAACAACTCTCGGATTGAAGCCACACTTCTGCGAGCAAAGGTATGAGCTAATTCTTCATCCAGAGCTTCTAGAGATTCTCCATTTCAAATGCTTTAATTTCGATGCATGATAACCATATAGATGTGTTCGTCTCTTGAAGACGAATCCATAGAAGCATAAGAACATGAAAATCCATTGAGTATCGAGTGAGATATTAGGGACTTAGTGTGGACGGCTCTCGGGTGAGGACACTTGGGGACGATGAACGGATGTCGTTCATTTAATACACGCGCGGATGGACGGCCAGGATCGCGTCGGATCAGAAGACGGAAAGATACAGCGGGCCCCGGGAGCGCTGAGTTAGATGGCGGCGTCGAATGGGAGCGCGCCACGCGGCGTTTCGGAGCTGCCGAGGTTGACGCGGCGCCGCGTGGATAAATAGAAAATTAGGGATTTTTTCGATTTATTTAATTCCCTAAACTTCAAAAATTCATAACTTTGTGTAAAAAAATCAGAAAAATAAAATAAAAATACCCTCTTGCTCGGTGAACGAGAGGAGAATAATGTGGAAAAGAAATCATTTAATTTCATCAAGTATTTTATTTTTTATAATTTATTTACTCTCTGCATACTTTTAATTCTCCATGCATGTATACAATTCACCATGGCATGAGACCATAGGGCTTTTGAAGCCTCTGAATTTGGGAACATTCCCTGAATTTTCCAAAGTCGAGGCCATCCTATGAAGAGTTATTGATTTTTCAAATTCATATTCTTGTTTTGAGTATTTTAATTCCAATAAATAGCATGTTGTGAAATAAATTCTAGGAAAATTTGATGATGTTCCTTATGACCGAGAGAACCCTAGGAAAAATAGGTTTTGAGTTAGTTCATTTAAAACAACCCTAATTGGCTTAAACACTCAAAATAGATCTCTAATTAATTAGAGCTAACCATACATTAAATTGACTTCAAATCAATTCTCCACTGATCTTTAGGATCAGAGGAACCCACCATAAAAATTTGAGGTCGATTGGACTTGGTTAGCCCCACTAATTGGGTTGATTAAGCCACTTAGTCATTTTAAACTTTAAAAATTCATAACTTTCAAAATACCTTTCAAAAATTCACCAAATTGGTTTTGGAGCCACTCTGATATTAAGGGAATCTAAGAAAATTAAAATTTCAATTTTCTAAAAAAGTTGATTTTTAATATTATTTTAATATTTTTAATAATTAAAAAATAATAAAAATCACAAAAATAATAAAATTCATCAAAATGTCACATTTTGAATTTTAATCACTTAGGAACAAACCCCATATTTTTTTAGGTCTATTTAGTGAGATATTAAATTTTAAAGCTTTAGGGTAATTTTAAAATTAAAAAAAAATATATTTTCTAGCTTTTTCATTAAAATAATTATAATAAATCATAGAAAAATCAGAAAATTGCAAAATTTGCTTTTCTGATTTCCTTAATCTCAGAGAGATCTTTGAAAAATATAAAATTCATTTTTCAACATTTATTTTATTTTTAAATTAATTAACACTCCAAAATTTAAAATAATTATAATAAAAATAATATAATTCAAAAAATCACCAAAATTGGTCCAAGTGGTCCACTAGTCATTAGGAATGTCCCCTAATTTTCTTAAGGACAGAAACTTTCCCTTGGTCATGTTATTAAATTTTTCTTGAAAATCTTTTTTTTCTACCAAAAATAATTATATAAATAAATTAAATACAGAAAAATCACATTTTCTCCTCTCATGTCTTTATTGACATATGAGTGAAGTCACATAAAAATTTCAAGTTCATTTGAGTTCAATTTAGTGAGTTATGAAATTATTAAGCTTAAAGGGTAAAAAAATGGTAATTAAAAATCTTAATCCTTAATTAAAACTTTAGGTTTAATAAAAAATTAGCAAGTACAATTTTTTATCCTAATTTGATTTGGATGATTGAAATTTAAATAATTAAAGGGTAGAAACCCATTAAGCAATTTAAAATGATTAAACTTTAATTAAATAATTGATTAAATTTGGAAGAATAATAAAATTGGAATTATTAAAATAGGGATATTATTAGGAAGAGATTTATTCTTTAATTTAAAAATCCCTAAATTAATCATCTCATTAATATTCAATTCTTAATTAAAATGATAACTCAAATTCAAAACATTAAAATACTTAATCATTAAACTAAAATTAAATTATTAAACTCTTTTAAAATTTTAATTAAAATTAAAAAAAAAATTAAATTAAATTAAAAAATTAAATTAAATTAAGTAAATTGATTTGAATTAAATCAAATAAAAATAAATTAAATAAACAAATTAAATTAAATCAAATTAAATTAAATTAAATTAAATTAAATTAAAAATTAAATTAAATTAAATCAAATTAAATTAAATTAATTAAATAAATCAAATTAAAATAAATTAAATAAACAAATTAAATTAAATCAAATTAAATTAAATTAAATTAAATTAAAAATTAAATTAAATTAAATCAAATTAAATTAAAATTAAATCAAATCAAATTAATTTAATGTAACATCAAATCGAAACTAAATTGAATTAAATAGAATTAAATAGAATTAAAACTCGATTAAATTAAATTAAATTAAATTAAGTTGAATTAAATATAACATCACCAAAGACATAAAGAATTCAAAATAAATCTAAAATAACTTGAACACTATTCTAAATTTAAACCCATTAATGGAAATTAAACTGAATCACGAAACCATTTGAACACCAATTTACCCTCGAAAACTTTAGTTATCATAACTCCTAAGCAGAATATTAAATGAAATGTTACTTCATTTATAGGATATTCAAATGTCCTAGTTCAACGAGCAAGTTAACAAAACTTGAATCCTTGACGATTAATTCATTTATATAATTAAATTCATTTGGACTTAAAACGATCCTAGAAATATTGAAAAGATGTTTAAGATTATTCTTAAGCACTTCCTCGATATGATAGGACATTTATAAGAACAATTGGACTTAATTGTTCTTTGATGAAGAAAATCGTCCTCAAACCAAAACACAAAGACACTAGACGTCATAGGAAATGACTAGGCTATAGGATTAGGAATTTGGTAGAAAACCATAACCCTTCCCTTAGCTTTACCTAGGAACTTGCTTAAATATTCTAATTGTGTTTTAAGTGATGCTTGGGATGACGAGAAGACCCTCCAGGAATGCTGTTATGTTATTGCAATTTACTTTCTTGCAATTTACATTATTGCAATTTATTTAACTGCATTGCACTTACTTTTCTTGCATGATAAACAACTATTGCATGAAAACTCACACCTTTAGGATAGCCCCTAAAACTGAAACCAAAACTAAATTAAAAGTCATTGCAAGATAAAATTCACCACCACAACATTTCAAAATATAGAACAACTCAAAATTTAATCACAAACAGAACACAAAACTACAATTACAACTAAATTAAAACGTCCTGTTGGATGATCGGGAATACCTCGGATGATGTAACCTACGTGTTGCTAACGGGATTTCCACGGTGCTAAATGAAAGTGTGGAACTCATTTAGTTGAGTTTAGCAAATTCATACGGACTAAGTGAATCAGATAAAAATAATGATGCGGAAGGATGGAGCCGTGGGATCTTAACAGGTGTCGTTATAATCAACTTTAAGATTTGTTTTAATTAAAATATTGAAAACACTTGGAAATTAAGATTTTCTCTAAACCAAAACACTTTTCTCATCCCCGATTTATGACTTCTAAAACTAAAACCTCTGCAACAACAAGGAGCTCGGAGCATGGTGGGCGGCACGGCCATCGTCATCAGCGAAACACTGAGTCTACTTCGGCAAAAAAAAACTTTCTTAGAATTAAACAACCAAGCCATAGGATTTCGAGGTAGTTTGCCTAGTGCGACATAAATCCTCAACCTTTTGTTAGGCATTTGCATTACAAATTAAGCCCTAACCGGTTTTAGGATTCCGAGGTAGTCGTCCGATACGACATAAACCCTCACATCTTCGAGGCTATTTGTGTGATTTTATCATACAAATATAAGTCCTAATTAATTAAAATTGACAAGATCAAAACATTTAAATAAATATTAGGACTTTCCTAAACTCAAGACAAACAATAGGATAGTCGGGAAATTACCGAAGTTCGCTTCGAATACGTGATTTCTCCTACTTTTCTTCCTTTGGATTCCCAAAACAAAATGTTCCAAATTTGATCCATTCCCTATTGAAATTCCAAACTTCGATCCTTTGAGAACTTAAACTTTGAAATTCTTGAGAGCGAAATTATTGATTATTATCGAGAGTTTTCTTAGGTGATTCCCGTCACTTAAGATTTAATTAACTATAGGGGCTTGCCCTTATAGGGAATTTTAAAGAACCCGAGTAATATAAACCACTGCTTAATGCTTTCATATTAAGCGGGGAATTTGTCGGCTTATAAAATCGGTTCGCGGACCAAACGGATGTCACAAATCTTCTAGTTTATTTAATCGAGCCCCATCGTCGAGCGGTGTGTCTATTCTTCGGGATAGATACACGGTTTGTGATGTGGTGCTCGTTTATATAAACTATTCGGGATGTGAGATCGGTTTGATTTCATATCTTAAAATTTTCAAATTTAAAATTATTTTCAAAATCAAATACTACTTTTCTAAATTATAAATATATTTAAATTAAATTTAAAATTTAAATTCGCCGACAACTTACGTTGGCGACCCCTTTTCAAAATAAAACATACAACCTAAAAAAATAAGCCGCACAAATTTACGGCGACTCCGTTGAGGAAAATTCCTCTCTCCATTTTAGTCGAATAATTTTGCTTTCGAAAATCGGTAGTGTATCCATGTCCCTAATGGATCGAACTACCCTTCTTTCCGTTGGGATACTATGTTCATTTCTACCTTGAACAAATATAGCCAACATTCTCTGGATTTAGGAACCACTTGTTTAGACACCCCTAAACGAGAGAGGTTCGAGATCCTTTACCTCATTTACGAGGTGGGGTGGACCCCGATAGGTGTTAGTTTAGGAATGATCCTTCGAGTCGAGAAGTCTTGCTTAAGACTCTCTTTTCCTTTCCAACTCCGAATCTGATTCCTTACCTTCTCTACACCTTTGAACATTCCGTTCTAAATAAACAAACCCTCTAATAAGTGATTCTTTTAACAAATGATTCCTTCTTATAAATACATGAACAAGAATGTGTTCGGACTCTTTTCAATTCCTTTCTTTTCGTCCTAAAGAAAAGAAGCATAACTTGGGATCGACAACCGAGAATCTACCCTGCGAAATGGAAGCCCCGAAGCGATTTTCTCCTTCACCGATGGATTGGACTTCGTTGTACATAAGGATGAGTCTGCCCGACGATGGGATCATCCGATTTGGACAAGGATTTGAAAACACGAATGTCGAGATCACCGACGTCTCCCTCTTTGCAGCGACGAACAAGGTATCCGAAGTCGAGGAGCCGTCGCTCGAGTTCGACCTTAGGTCGACCCAAGAGTTTCCTCCCCTGCAAAGGATCCGGAGCTAAGAGGAGTACTGCCGTCCCGCGGGAGGAGCATTCTTACTACCCCCATCGGTCTAGTTGTTTCTGCACCTACCCGGAAGCACGCAGATCAAAGGGGAAAGAAATCCGGAACTATGGTAAACTCGTTACCGTGGAGGGTACGGATCTTCTGTAAGTCCTTACGTTTTCGAAATCGGGTCCGGTTCAAAGATTCCGTCAGCGACGAGGACCCGAAGAAGAAACGAAGTAGAAGGATCGCTAGAGAAGCCGGAGACTGCTTGAAATTGCTTTCTAGAGGAAATTCCGGAGTAGCTGCGGAATATACACACGTTGCCCGAATATACACCCTTTGCTGAATACATACCACTCTTGGGAGGAAGCGGGTTCCATCCCCTCTCCGCCGCGAGAGGATGAGGAGAACGTTCGCAAGATTGCTTGCCACATTACCTCGGCCCGCATATTACAACGATAGCGCGAAGAAAAGAACTAGAACTACGCCGTTTGCTCGATTGCGAACTTTGGTTGAAAAGTTAGCAAAGAAGGAAAAGCTGCCCGTATCGGAGATTATACGAAGGATAGGGCGGGTGCCGGTCAAATCCCGTCTTGGGCCCCGAGTAGAACCCGCCATCATGACGGAAAAGCCGAGTAAAAGAATGAAGGCTAGTCAGCCCGTTGTCGTCTCGGGATTACGGATTAGGGAGGATACTACCTTCCGGCATTTGGCCGAACGGACCATGCGGTCCTAGACCTTCTACTTGCTAGAAGGATGGTATGGCGTCCCCTTCTTGGGCGATTAAGATTGAAACGACGGCCCGAGAAAGAAAGTCTCGCCGGGAGGCTGGAATGCGAAGAAAGTGCTCCTTGCGATAAAGGGGACTCGTGAAAAGGGGACCGGCGGCTATCGCACGACAACCGCAATGACACACGGAAAGCCCCGCTAGAAGATGCCATGGAAAAGTTGAGAACCGATATCCGACGGTTGGCAAAAGAAAGAGAAGAAAAGTTCGGAGATGAGATTGATTCATCGGAATTCATGGAAGAAGAATATGCGAGAAATCAACATGGTTGAGACACGAGCTTCATCGGCTTCGCAAGGTGCTCCTGCGGCCGCAGAAGAGAGGAGCCGGAGCGATGAGAAGGCGGCTTCGGGAAAAGACGACACGATCGCTCGAATGGCGAAAAGGATGGAAGAGATGGTCGTAGCTCGGCCACTCTCCGAGTCGAAGTACAACCACGAAGAGAGACACCCCCGAGAGGTCATTCACATTGTAGACGGAGGAAAGGAGATTACATCCGTCAATGGGGATGATCGAGTCGAAAAAGGATACAACACAAAGTATGATCCACGAAAAGGATATCAAGAACTTGGTGGAACGGCGAGTGCGAGAAGCCTTAGCACAATCGAAGAGCGGGACATCCATTCGGACGGGTAGACCTTACCCGGAAGAATTCGACGACTGTCCAATACCGAAAGGCTTCGTACCACCTGCGTTCGAGACCTTCGACGGAACCGGGAACCCCGACGGCATGTTGCACACTTTCGTGCCGGTTGTTGTAATGCCGGCGGGAGCGATGCATTACTCTTCGACGGTTCGTCGACGGTACTGTCGGGAATCGCCTTCGGCGGGTATGCGGAATTGCAAATGGTTCGGTGAAGACGTTCTCGGAACTAGAGAACCTCTTCATCGAGCGATTCGGCGGAGCTCGGCACCACATCACTATAGGTGATTTAGTGGTAGAGAAACAAAGGCCGAACGAAACTTTGGTGGATTACATACTTCGATGGAGGAACTTAAGCATGAAGTGTGAACCACAAGCTACAAGAACAACATGCGATCGGCATTTTACTTAAAAGCATTCACGGCCCGATAGCACTTCTCCTCGAAAGGATTCACTTATTAAGACTTTCGAGAAGTTGTTAAGCAAGGCCGGAAGCTTGCAAGAAGAGGCGAAGCAATTAAGTTTCGCCGACAAGACGGACAAGACGAAGCCGGTGAAGACCTTCGAAAAGAAATCCGGGATCGTTGCGGCGGTTGACAAAGGCAAGCAGCCGATGCAAATACCACGCGAACGGCCGCGGCAACCACAACGGAATTACCGACAACCCCGGCCCGGCTATCGAGTCATCTCCACGGTATGAACAACCGCCTCGTCCGCAACGTACATTAAGGGAGCTTCGAGCGGGGAATATCCGTTCAAAAATGAAGCGATGCCGAAAATGTTCCGTAGTCGATGAAGACTCCGGATTTCCGAGTGCACGAGCCTAAAAGACCGGAGGAAGTCAACAAGAAAGGTGATCCCGACTTTTGCCCCTACCACCGGATGCTTGGGCACAAGATAGAAGATTGCATTACCTTTAAAAGTTGGCTCAACGACAACCTTCGGAAAGGGAATATAACAATCCCGAAGGAGTACATGAAGGAACCCCAGAAAGGAGGTTCCGTCAATGTTATCTCAAGCGATCCCGTCATTCGATAGATCCCTATGCAGTCGACGATGGATGGACTACCGCTCGGACGAGGTCTTCGAAGAAGATTTTAGACGAGCATCCGAACCGCCTCGGTGCGAGCTTCAATTCGGAGTTCGAGACTCGTTAAGCCGGTACTTATCACTTGCGATAGAAGAACCACCTCGACGGGGAGACGATTGAAGAGAAGAAGAAAATCGACGAAGAAGAGAGGACCGAGACTCCTAAGGCTAGACTAGGGGCTGCTTATCCTAGGATAGTTGTTTCCGATTCGGGGGAGAAATCCCTCGAACCTCCGATTTTGTATGATTATCCGCTCAACTTCGGTGGGATCATATAATGATAAGGGTGATGGCGTTGGCTACGTTTTGGTTGTTTCTAACGATTACGTAACTAGCGACAATCCGGACATCGATTTCGATACCAACGACAATTCTCAAATCATACACGATCTCGACGAGCAAAATAACAAAGAAGACATCCATCGAGGAGGCTACGAGAGCTCAACAAGCAACGAATGCTATTTGCGAATTTCGAGGAGCTCCGGTCACAATAGAGTTAGAGCCTTCGGATTCGAAGCTAATCCGAGAAGAACTCGTCACTCCGATTCAAGAAGAGACACCGGTAAGCTCGATACTAGATTCGGAGGAAATTACGGAAGTCAACTTGAGAAGTGGAAAAGTTCTACCTCCAAGAATGGGTCCAAAAGACAAAGGAAAGCGGTGGTTGTTCAAGAAGAACCAACCCCGGCGGAAGAAATACCCATTCGAGAAGAAGCCGAGACGCATGAAAATAAAGTGGACTACAACGTACTAGCCCATCTTAGGAAGCTACCGGCCAAGGCGAGCATTTACGATGCTCTCATCTTATCGAAAGGAGATGAGAGAAGCTCGATCGAGGCCTTACTTGGATCCGGAAATTTGCTTAGCTCGAATGGCCGGAGATTCCTTAGATGAGGTTTGTTCGTTAAAGGAACGACGAGGTGTTACCTTCACGGACAATGACCTACTACTTGGGACGACGGATCACAACCGACCGTTGTACATTTCAGTTACAATTGGGAAGTTTACGCTCTCCAGAGTATTGGTGGATCCAGGAGCATCAATCAATATAATGAGTCTTCGAATGCTAGCATACTTGGAAATTGATGCTCGTGAGCTCGAAGCAGACAAAATGTTATTAAGAGGATTCAACCAGAAAGGAGAAAGAGGCCTCGGGTCAATAACGCTACTAATGAACACCGGTGACTTAGCAAAGACAACCGCAAAATTTCACATAATCGATTCAGAAACATCGTTCAACGCTCTGCTGGGCCGACCGTGGATACATGAAAACAGGATGGTACCATCATCTCTGCATCAGTGCATCAAATACTACGATGGAGGGGAACGAGTGCATCAAAGGCGACTTACAACCATTCTCCGTACATGAAATTGGAATCCATGAAGATGCGGCTTATTATGCACCACCGAAGAAAACGATCTTCTCCGGAGATACCGTAACAAATGAAGCAAAGAAAGTTCGGGACAACGAAGAACACTGAAGTTCTAGTCCAACGGTCACTCACCACTCCCTTCGGCGAGATGGTGAAGGTTTCTCCACAACTCGCATCCGAGGTCGAGGCGGGGGACGAGGCCGTGGTAGAGACGTTAGGACGAGTTGGACGGAGGAAACCAGACCATCGATGTTGATTGGGAAGATAGTTCGAAGAAGAAAAAGAAATCAAACAAGAAGCGACGACAATAAGTCGAAGAAGCCGCAATTCAAGATCTCCCTCGAAGATGAAAAGAATGAAGAATATAAATCGATGTACGAAAAGATTAACCACTACGTACATACTATGACCCTAACCCCGATCCATTCTAACAAGATCGAGGGTATGGTGGTCAAAGAGATACGTAGCGACGGTGCAAAACCAATCAAATTCTACCGTGGTGCTTCTTCCTCCAAAGCTGAAAATCATGTACAATTCGAAGATGTCACTTCATCAGAATTAATGGAATTACCTTTTGAGTGGTACTCTCCCTGTGTTCAAAATTTAATTCAACGTGGTTTCTTACCTCGACAATGGACAAAAGGCCAATCGCAACATTTTGAAAAATTATGGAATAATTCGGTCGTCACCCGATTCAAAGCATGGTCTCGGATTCGGCACGGTAGGATCGGTTGACGATGCGAGTTTTGCTTGGTTGTCACTTGCGAATCTAATGAAAACTGCATGGAAACTACGGACGAACTCGAAGATTTACAAATTGGAGACGCTCCACCGGAATTCGAAGAAGAAATTAAATCTACGATAGATGAGTTAACGGAAGTTAACTTAGGTACTAGCGAAGAGCCTAGACCTACCTTTGTTAGCTCCTTACTCGATAAAGAAGACTCAGAAGAAATAATCGAGTTATTAATGGAATTTAAAAGATTGTTTTGCTTGGAACTACGATGAAATGCCGGGATTAGCTCCGGAGGTCGCGGTTCATAAGCTAGGAGTGGATCCTACTTCGTTCCGAGTTAGACAAGGTCCCGGAAGAATGCGTCTAGAAATTGAACAACAAGTCATAGCCGAAGTTAAAAAGCTAATAGACGCTAAATTTGTCACGTGAAGAACAATACCCGACTTGGTTAGCCAATGTGGTGCCGGTCGAAAGAAGAATGGTCGGATCGGAATTTGTGTGGACTTCGAGAGATTTGAACAAGGCATGTCCGAAAGGATGAATTCCCTCTACCGATCCGGAACTGATGATCGACATTGCTTCGACACATGAAATATTCTCGTTCATGGATGGATCTTCGACGATACAACTGAGATAAAAATGGCTCCAGAAGATGAAAAGCTTACGGCATTCGGGACGCCGATCGGAGTATTTTGCTACACGGTGATGCCATTCGGATCGAAGAACGCGGGAGCGACCTTCCAAAGAGCAATGACAAGAATTTTTGATGATCTCATGCACAATCAAGTCGAATGCTACGTGGACGATGTGGTCATCGAAAGCAAAGTAAAGGACAACCACTGTATGATTTGAGAATTGTTTTCGAACGGTTAAGACAATTTAACCTTAAGATGAATCCTTAAAATGCGCCTTCGGCGTCACATCCGGGAAATTCTTAGGATTCGTTGTCCGACATCGTGGAATTGAAATCGACCGGAAAAGATTAAAGCTATCTTAGAAATGCCGCCTCCCAAAACCTTAAAACAACTACGATCTTTTCAAGGGAAGTTGGCATATCTTCGACGCTTTATCTCGAGCACATCGAGGTAGGTGTCGGCCTTTCTCGGCACTAGTTAAAAAGGACGCCAAATTTATTTGGGAAGAAAAATGCCGAGAAGGCCTTCGAGGACATTAAACAATATTTAATGACACCTCCTGTCTTAGCAGCCCGAGTCTCGGAGTAGACCGTTGATACTTTATACCGCGGCTTTAGACGACTCTCTCGGAGCCACTGTTAGCCTGAGTCGATGATGAGGGTAAAGAAAATGCTCTTTACTACTTAAGCCGTCGTTTACTTCCGACGGAAGTAAGGTATCCCGCAATTGAAAAGCATTGTTTGGCCACGATCTTCGCCGCTCAAAGCTCGGGCACTACATGCTTTCTCATAAGGTCGACCTGATCTCGAAATTTAATCCATTGCAATACTTGATGACTCGTCCAACACTTTCCGGCGGACTTGCCGGATGGTCGATGATATTATTTCAATTCGATATAACTTTCGTGCCTCGCGTGCTCGTGAAGGGACAAGTCTTAGCGGACTTTCTCGCAGGCACACCCTTTGCGGCGGAATCTCCTCTCGATGACGATTTTCCGGATGAACAAATAATGAACCTAGAAGACCTTGATGATCGACGTTGGGAATTGTATTTCGACGGAGCATCTTCGGCACACAAAGACGAAGAATCGCAAGTGATAGTGCCGGTAAGGCGGGGAATCGGGCTAATCTTTATAACACCGGAGGGGGGATGTTAAGATACTCCTACCACTTGACAGAACTGTGTACAAACAACGAAGCAGAATACGAAGCCCTCATAACGGGACTGGAATTAACTATTCAAATGGGGATAACAGACATCAACATCTACGGGGATTCGCAGTTAATCATTCAACAGATCGTCGGACAATACAAAATTTTAAAGCCAAGACTCGAACAATACTTCCAGTATGCCATACAGCTGTTGGAACAGATTCCGAATGTAACGATCTACAAAATTCCCAGAAAAGAAAATGCTTTAGCAGATGCTTTAGCCCGTCTCGCAAAAGAATTTGCCTGTTTGCAAGATGAATCGATGGAAGTGTCGGTTCACGGATGTCGGGTCCTATCACGGCTCGACATAGACACAATACACAAATCGGAAAAAGAAAAAGAATCGATTGCGGCGGTGACGAGAAAACACAGAAGATTGGCGACGGCCATTGATAGACTACACCGCAAACAGGGAAATCTACCGGACGATAGGTCACTAGCCCATCGGATCAAGAAAAGAACTCTGTCTTACGCATTAATAAACAACACATTGTACGGAAGGTCTTTTGATCAAATGTGGCTAAGGTGCCTAAGCGGGTCGAGGCCCGTGAAATTGTTAAGGAGATGCATTCGGGACTGCGTGGCGCTCACCGGTCGGGTCCGAAGATGAAAATGAAAATTAAAAGACTAGGGTACTACGGCCCTCGATGATGACCGATCGCATGAAAATCGCCAAGAGCTGTCACCAATGCCAAGTGCACGGAGTGGTCCTACACCAACCTCCAAATATGCTGCACCCGACAATTGCGTCGTGGCCATTTGAATGTTGGGGCACAGATATAGTGGGTCCAATAGAACCACCATCTTCAAAAGGACATCGTTTCATTCTTGCGGCTACGGATTACTTTTCCAAGTGGGCGAGGCGGTTCCACTTAAAGAAGTGAAAGCACACCACGTGCTACGGTTTTCGAGAACCAAGTTGTCTACTAGTTTCGGAGTGCCGCGCGGGATCATCTCGGATAATGGGTCGGCATTCGAAGCACACAAATCAACAATTTTGTCGGGAGACACGGAATCGGCTGGCGATACTCAACAATTTACTACCCAAGAGCAAACGGCCTCGGCGAGGCTTTTAATAAAACTCTCGTTCAAATCTTAAATAAAACCTTGGACGATAATAAGAGAAATTGGCACGAGAAGTTGTTAGAAGCCTTATGGGCCTACTCGGACAACCTTCGAACTCCTACTCGAAGCTACACCTTACGCTCCGGTGTATGGGTCCGAGGCGGTGTTACCTTTAGAGGTTCGGCTTCCTTCACTCGGAATTGCGAGTTGCAAATAAGATCACGACGGAAGAGAACGCCAAATTACGACTAGAAGAATTAGAAAGCTTGGAAGGGAAAAGACTTGCGGCGCAACGGAATTTAGAACTATACCAAGCTAAGATGGTTCGAGCCCATGACAAAGCTGGTCCGCCCAAGAACCTTCGAAGTTGGTGACTTAGTTCTCGTTCTCAAGAGACCTATCCTTGCACATCGCAAGATAGGAGGAAAATTTGAACCCACTTGGGAAGGACCGTTTGTGGTTGAAGCGAGTATACTCGGGAGGTTCCTACCGGTTAGTGAATTGCCGGGGAGAACGACATATGCTTCCTATCAACGGACGATACTTGAAAAAGTATTACGCTACCTGATGTTTTGAAGGAATGAATTCTTCATCCCTAAGAAACACGGGCGAAGTAATTACTTATGATTGAGTCCGAACCCAAAAAATAATAAAATGTGCTAAAATAAATAAAATCGTGATAATAAAGTTTTCCTTGTTTTCTTTTCCAAATCAAAATCTCTTTCCCGATCTTATCCCGCTTCATTCTGTTAAATTTTAAAATATAAGAGAAAAAAAATGTCTTTAATAAACGTTTTCTTAATGTTCTTGTTCTTAGTACAGCCCATGATCCTTTTCCTTGTCTTTTCGCAGGGAAATGTCGAACGGGCGGTTGGTCCTGAACTTTAAGAATGGTGTAAGCCTTGCACTCGATGAAAAGAGGGTGAAAGATGGAGCGATAATCGAGATTGACTCGAATTTCGCACCGGCGGAGCCTACGATACGAGGAAAGTGGCCGGGTCCCGGTTGACCGAGAAGAAGCCTGCCGGGCGAGACGGTGATGAAAGTGGGTGGCCCAAGCCACCAATCCGGCGACAAGAAAAGAAAGGCAAATGCGAAGAAGACAAGAAAATGAAATGCGCAGTCGCTACGGCGGAGGGCGAGCTTGTCGGCGCCGCGCCCACGGAGATTCAAGAAGTGCGGAGAGCTACTCTCACGGCAACGCAACGAAGAAATAAGAATCGCCGTATCCGTAAGATGTTAACAAAACTAGGCGCGGACCGGCGCAACGAGACGATTACTACTGCCGGTACATACACTTCGAGGACACCGGTTCACCGGGAACACGAAGAAAGGAGGCCAGCTCCTAGGATAACGAAAGAACCGGGGAAATCTCAAAAAGATCGGAAGAAAGAAGGCTACCACGCCACCGGATAGAACCACCGGTAATGCATGACCTTGTTGTAGAAGCAACCCGGGGGATGTCCCGACGAGCATCATCCACGAGGAGCCGAGGTATGCGGGGAGAACGTGAAGGGATTGAGCCGTATATCCCACAATATGTCACCAGGCCTCGCCATCTGCAGATCATTCCGGAATACGAGCTGGAGAGAATGCAAAATGTTGAAAAGAAAACCTTTGAATACTTCGAGAGAATTAGAGGCAGAAGGATCAACATACTAGAGGGCCTCGAGCTACATACAGACGTATTCTCAGAGTATGAACAACAGCAAATCGTGGATTGTATCCGGGATTTGAAAAGAATGGGCCGAGCAGGCCGCCTAAGGGAAAATACCTACTCAGAACCCCGGAGATGGATGCCAGGGAAGGGAAGAATCACAATACAATGCGGATGCTGCTACAACTTTGCTGAAGACAGGAAGGGAAACCCACGGGAATACTCCGTCATGGGCAAGTGGATCCGATGCCATTAGTCATCAAGAGAATGGTAAAGAGATTGATAACATGGAGGGTACTGCCAGCAGATTGCATACCAAATAGTTGCATTATCAATATCTACAAACAGGGTGACTGCATACCCGCACACATAGATCACCACGACTTTGTCAGACCCTTCTGCACGGTCTCTTTCCTGAACGAGTGTAACATCATGTTCGGATCTGACCTCCGGATAGCAGGCCGGGTGAGTTCCGAGGGCCGGTGAAGATACCTTTACCGTAGGTTCCGTCATGATGCGAAGGGCAACGGAGCGGATATCGCTAAGCATTTCATACCGGGAGTACCGGTGAAGCGGATCTCGGTTACTTTCGGAAGAATGGATGACGGGAAGACAACTTACCATTTCCGAGCGGACCCGGATCTAGAGAACCTCCGACCTTACGAGTCGTGAGTTACATGGGAAATATCACACCTCCAACGTACATCCGATCCGGCATCCTTGTCAAGGATGGCTTGGAAGGTGATGTTATTAACCATTTACCCCACTATTCAGACATGGATTTTTGACAGATGCTTCTTTGATGGATCAACAAAGATCATACATAGTCCGTTTTGAGTCTACATGGATTGTATGAGATGTATTCCAGATCGAGTTGTATGATGTATCTTCAACATGATTGGAATGAAAGTGACCATGTCACATTTTTGGCCTTCACCCCTTTTGTGCAAATTGACTGGGAAACGCCAATAAAGTTAAATGAACTTCGAACAAAGAACAGAAAAGAAAAAAAAAGAAGAATAAAAGAAAACTTTCCTAAAAAAAAATCTAAAAATGACGAACACCAAATTCACATGAACATTAAATAAACAATAAAGTAAAATTTGAATCATTAAAAGATAAACAAAATCAACATAAGTGTTAAATCAAATCTCAAATCAAATTCTCGATCAAATTTCGATTCCAATCTCGATCAAATTTCAAATTTGATCTTCCAAATTTCAAATCAAATATTAAATCAAATCTCAACCGAGTTTAAACTCATCCTTCCAAATCTCAAATTCAATCTTTCCAGATCTCAAATATCAATCAAATTCAAATTCAATTTCTTCCAGATCTCGAATCAAATATCAATCAAATTCAAATTTTTGGGTCGAGAATTTTACATCCAAGACTGCACTGCTTTAGGATTCTTTCCCTATTGCACTGAAATACATCAAAATCAAACTTTTTGGGTCGAGGATTTTACATCCAAGACTGCACTGCTTTAGGATTCTTCCCTATTGCACTTGAAATAAATCAAATTCAAACTTTTGGGTCGAGGATTTTACATCCAAGACTCGCACTTGCTTTAGGATTCTTTCCCTATTGCACTCGAAATACATCAAATTCAAACTTTTGGGTCGAGGATTTTACATCCAAGATTGCACTCGCTTTAGGATTCTTTCCCTATTGCACTTCGAAATACATCAAATTCAAACTTTTGGATAGAGGATTTTACATCCAAGACCGCATTGCTTTAGGATTCTTTCCTATTGCACTTCGAAATACATCAAATTCAAACTTTTGGGTCGAGGATTTTACATCCAAGATTGCACTTGCTTTAGGATTCTTTCCCTATTGCACCTTGAAATACATCAAATTCAAATTTTTGGGTCGAGGATTTTACATCCAAGATTGCACTTGCTTTAGGATTCTTTCCCTATTGCACTTGAAATACATCAAATTCAAACTTTTGGGTCGAGGATTTTACATCCAAGACCGCACTTGCTTTAGGATTTTTTCCTATTGCACTTGAAATACATCAAATTCAAATTTTTGGGTCGAGGATTTTACATCCAAGATTGCACTTGCTTTAGGATTCTTTCCTATTGCACCTGAAATACATCAAATTCAAACTTTTTGGTCGAGGATTTTACATCCAAGACTGCACTGCTTTAGGATTCTTTCCCTATTGCACTGAAATACATCAAATTCAAATTTTTGGGTCGAGGATTTTACATCCAAGATTGCACTGCTTTAGGATTCTTTCCCTATTGCACTGAAATACATCAAATTCAAACTTTTGGGTCGAGGATTTTACATCCAAGACTGCACTGCTTTAGGATTCTTTCCCTATTGCACTTGAAATACATCAAATTCAAATTTTTGGGTCGAGGATTTTACATCCAAGACTGCACTTGCTTTAGGATTCTTTCCCTATTGCACTTGAAATACATCAAATTCAAACTTTTGGGTCGAGGATTTTACATCCAAGATTGCACTTGCTTTAGGATTCTTTCCTATTGCACTGAAATACATCAAATTCAAACTTTTGGGTCGAGGATTTTACATCCAAGACTCGCATTGCTTTAGGATTCTTTCCTATCGCACTGAAATACATCAAATTCAAATTTTTGGGTCGAGGATTTTACATCTAAGACTGCACTGCTTTAGGATTCTTTCCCTATTGCACTGAAATACATCAAAATCAAACTTTTTGGGTCGATGATTTTACATCCAAGACTGCACTGCTTTAGTATTCTTCCCTATTGCCTTTGAAATACATCAAATTCAAACTTTTGGGTCGAGGATTTTACATCCAAGACTGTACCGCTTTAGGATTCTTTCCTATTGCACTTGAAATACATCAAAATCAAACTTTTTGGGTCGAGGATTTTACATCCAAGATCGCACTGCTTTAGGATTCTTTCCCTACAACGAATGAAATACATCAAAATCAAACTCTTGGGGTTAAGGATTTTACATCCAATACCGCATTGCTCGAGATCTCTCCTCATTGCAATGATTCAATCGATCAATTCAATTTTCTTTCGAGGTTGAAGATGTTACATCTAAAACCTCGAAATTCTAATTTTCATTTCAAATCGAATCCCTCAAATTAATTTTGACAAAACTTCAATCTAAATTAAAACTCCAAACTAAAATCCAAGCTCACACATCAAAACTTAAGTTGAAACAAAATAAAATCTAAATTGGAATTCTCCCGAGGTCATGTGATTTGGGATTCACCTCCTTTTCCTTTCCCTGGCGAGAGTTCGGGTATCTCCGAGTTTTGGGAACATACCCGATACTCCCCGACGAAAATTCTTTTGCTTTGTCCTAAGTTTGTCACTTGGACGTTTGTGTTGGTTTTGTTGATCGCTTCGGTCAACACCAATACGCGCGGTGTGCTCCGTCGACTCACCACACCTATTGGGGGTCCATTTGTTGACCTCATTTTTGATGAGGTCTTCTCTTCTTTTTAGTGCTTAGGATCTAGCCTTAGGCTTTTCCTTTGACTATCTTAGAGGACTAGAATTGGGACCCACCTTTTAGAAACTCAAACCACTTCTTAACACCCTTCAAACTCCACAAACTTGACTATAGACCCCTAATCACCTAGAGGGTTGAAATCAAATGTGGAAGTTTAAGGATGAGTTCCTATAGGACTCTTTGGCCTTAGGACTGCCCTGGGTGGCCTGGTCTGGTGAAGGGGCTGACTTACACACACACTACACTTATACACTACACTTTCACACACTTCCTAAAACAAACCCATACCCAACTTGACCTCTGACTCATGTAGGTGATTCACATGGATGGTCCTTAACCCCTAAGCCCTTGGCTAAGAGGGTTAGGAACAACATAGTGAATGCCTCAAATGGGTCCCTTCATGGCTCATGTGGGCTTGATATGGCTTCATGGCTCAACCAAAATGATTTCACTCCACTTACATCCACCCAATCTTCAATTTCCCAAATTTTCAATTTTTGACCCCGGGACCCTACACCCGCCTAGCCTACCCAAAACCCTTGAAATTACCCAAATTTTTCAAAATTTCCTAAATCACCCAAAATTTCTCAAAATTGATCTTAAACATTTCCACATTACTCAAATTGATCATCCATACCAAAAAATACCAAAAATTCCAAAAATACCTCCCAATACCCTCCAAATACCCAAAATACCCTTCTTGGCCAAAAAATCCAAAAATTCAGAAAATTCTCAGAAAATTCCAGAAAATCCCAAATATTCCCAATTTCATTTTGTCCAACTACACCATGGGCCAATTTTGTCAATTTACCCTACTTTTGTCAAAACCCCCAATTTGACCCATTTTAACCCTAAGTGAACCCAATGTCAAACCAAACCTACCCAATTGACCCAAATTCTGGTCCAATTCAGTTCTAAACTTCAATTCAACATTCCCAACACCAATCTAGACCAAATTCAAGTCCAATTTGATTGATATTTGGATCCAATTTCACTTTTGGCCTTAAAGCCCAATTTGGACCCATGACCCAAACCTAACCCAAACTCACCCAATTCAACTCCAATTAACCCCAAATCTTTTCTAAATCTTCCTTAACATTCCCACAAATAAAACACTAACATGATTTGCCCAAAATTTAGACCCAAACCCCACTCAAATTCAACCCAAAGCTAAAAGGCCCATTTTTGACCTAAACCCAAACCTAACCCAAATGAGCCCAAACCCCAAAATCAAAGCCCAACCAAAGTCAAAACCTCTTTGAAACACTCCCATAAATATTTCTCAACATTAATTTTACATCAATTTTAACCCTAGCCCAACATTGGCCCAAGTTAGCCCAATTTGACCTACATAGGCCCACTTACCAAATAAATCCAAATTCAAACCAATTCAACCCCAAATCACACTAAATTGACTCCAAGCCCTTCATAGAACATCACTAAACCAATTATAACACTTATTTGACAAGGTCCTTCACAAAATCTTCACCCAAATGCCCATCCTAAAATCAAAAAGCCCATTCCCCTTAAACTTTCCTAAAAGCCCACTTCCTTCAAATTCAAAAGCCCAAATTCATCTAAAGCCCACATGGCACTTCCCCTTATCATCCATTTAATCAAAATTGCCCCTAAGTTTCAAAGTCATCAATTAAACAATTCCAAATCAAGCCCCTTACAAATTCCCATCAAAATATCAAAATTTTCTTAAATCCCTTTTTATGAAATTGACCCAAGCTTTTCCCAAGCCAAATGGAGCCAAGGGTGAGCCATTCACAAGCCATATGGAGCCATGAAAGTTTGGCATGTGACCATACCATTAATGGTAAAAGGAGGGGCTCCTTTCCTAATCTTTCATTAAGCTTTTTAACCTTATCCATGACACACTCTAAACCATGTTTAGCCACCTCATCATGGATAGAGACCACACCATTCTCTCTTGGCTGACCCAACCGATCCTCTCAGCCCAAAATCGGGCCATGGGGAGGTGCACCCAACCCAAACCAATGGGTTGACCAAATTGAAGCCAAAATGACCCCTTCTCCATTCCATTTTAATTCAAAGCCTTTACACATGTCAAACTCCGATTGACTTCACCAACTTCAAGCCCTGGACTCCCTGACCCTGAAGGTGACCCATGCCTGCCGGCCAGCCGCCTGGATCGCCGGAAAACACCATGGCCGAGACCTTGGGAGGAGCCAAACTTTGGAATTCCACCTTGCTGAGCTGCCCCATGCCCAATGGCCACCATGGCTGTTCTTCCCATGACCAGAGCAGCTGATCCCAACCCTTGGCCATCCCTGGGAGGCTCTCCAGCCACCTCTATTTAAACCCGACCCCCTCACGGCCATGAAGAGAGAGTTGCACAAACCTTGCCGAAACTCTGCCAAAATTGTTCCAAACCTTCTCCACCCTTAGAGCAGTTGATCCCCAGTGTCAATTTGCCCTAATCCCCACTGACAAAACCCAATTTCTCAACTGAAATTCCACCCAAAACCAGGACACTTCTCCACAGTGAGCCAATCCCCAAATTGATTGGTTCTACACCTTCACCAGACCAGGGGAAGGTGTCCACCAGCAAAAGCCCCATCTCCAGGCCTCCCAGTTGCTCCAGCCTCCAAGCTTTGTGATCGGCTGTGGTCGAAATCCAACCTAGACAATTCACCAGACCAGGAGACTTCATCTGGAGCTTGCTAGGATCCAATCGAAGGTGCAACAACTCTCGGATTGAAGCCACACTTCTGCGAGCAAAGGTATGAGCTAATTCTTCATCCCGAGCTTCTAGAGATTCTCCATTTCAAATGCTTTAATTTCAATGCATGATAACCGTATAGATGTGTTCGTCTCTTCAAGACGAATCCATAGAGCATAAGAACATGAAAATCCATTGAGTATCGAGTGAGATATTAGGGATTTAGTGTGGACGGCTCTCGGGTGAGGACACTTGGGGACGATGAACGAATGCCGTTCATTTAATACACGCGCGGACGGACGGCCAGGATCGCGTCGGATCAGAAGACGGAACGATACAGCGGGCCCCGGGAGCGCTGAGTCAGATGGCGGCGTCGAATGGGAGCGCGCCACGCGGCGTTTCGGAGCTGCCGAGGTTGACGCGGCGCCGCGTGGATAAATAGAAAATTAGGGATTTTTTCTGATTTATTTAATTCCCTAAACTTCAAAAATTCATAACTTTGTGTAGAAAAATCAGAAAAATAAAATAAAAATACCCTCTTGCTCGGTAAACGAGAGGAGAATAATGTGGAAAAGAAATCATTTAATTTCATCAAGTATTTTATTTTTTATAATTTATTTACTCTCTGCATACTTTTAATTCTCCATGCATGTATACAATTCACCATGGCATGAGACCATATGGCTTTTGAAACCTCTGAATTTGGGAACATTCCCTGAATTTTCTAAAGTCAGAGGCCATCCCTATAAAGAGTTATTGATTTTTCAAATTCATGTTACTGTTTTGAGTATTTTAATTCCAATAAATAGCATGTTGTGAAATAAATTCTAGGAAAATTTGATGATGTTCCTTATGACCAGAGAACCCTAGGAAAAATAGGTTTTGAGTTAGTTCATTTAAAACAACCCTAATTGGCTTAAACACTCAAAATAGGTCTCTAATTAATTAGAGCTAACCATACATTAAATTGACTTCAAATCAATTCTCCACTGACCTTTAGGATCAGAGGAACCCACCATAAAAATTTGAGGTCAATTGGACTTGGTTAGCCCCACTAATTGGGTTTATTAAGCCACTTAGTCATTTTAAAATTTAAAAATTCATAACTTTCAAAATACCTTTCAAAAATTCACCAAATTGGTTTTGGAGCCTCTCTGATATTAGGGGAATCTAAGAAAATTAAAATTTCAATTTTATAAAAAAGTTGATTTTTAATATTATTTTAATATTTTTAATAATTAAAAAATAATAAAAATCACAAAAATAATAAAATTCATCAAAATGTCACATTTTGAATTTTAATCACTTAGGAACAAACCCCATATTTGTCTTAGGTCTATTTAGTGAGATATTAAATTTTAAAGCTTTAGGGTAATTTTAAAATTAAAAAAAATATATTTTCTAGCTTTTTCATTAAAATAATTATAATAAATCATAGAAAAATCAGAAAATTGCAAAATTTGCTTCTCTAATTTTCTTGATATTAGAGAGATTTTTGAAAAATATAAAATTCATTTTTCAACATTTATTTTCTTTTTAAATTAATTAACACTCCAAAACTTAAAATAATTATAATAAAAATAATATAATTCAAAAAATCACCAAAATTGGTCCAAGTGGTCCTCTGGTCATTAGGAATGTCCCCTAATTTTCTTAAGGACATAAACTTTCCTTTGGTCATGTTATTAAATTTTCCTTGAAAATCTCTATTTTCTACCAAAAATAATTATATAAATAAATTAAATACAGAAAAATCACATTTTCTCCTCTCATGTCTTTATTGACATATGAGTGAAGTCACATAAAAATTTCAAGTTCATTTGAGTTCAATTTAGTGAGTTATGAAATTATTAAGCTTAAAGGGTAAAAAAATGGTAATTAAAAAACTTTAGGTTTAATAAAAAATTAGCAAGTACAATTTTTTATCCTAATTTGATTTGGATGATTGAAATTTAAATAATTAAAGGGTAGAAACCCATAAAGCAATTTAAAATGATTAAACTTTAATTAAATAATTGATTAAATTTGGAAGAATAATAAAATTGGAATTATTAAAATAGGGATATTTATTCTTTAATTTAAAAATCCCTAAATTAATCATCTCATTAATATTCAATTCTTAATTAAAATGATAACTCAAATTCAAAACATTAAAAGACTTAATCATTAAACTAAAATTAAATTATTAAACTCTTTTAAAATTTTAATTAAAATTAAAAAAATCAAATTAAATTAAATTAAATTAAGTAAATTGAATTGAATTAAATCAAATTAAAATAAATTAAATAAACAAATTAAATAAAATTAAATTAAATTAAATTAAATTAAATTGAATTAAAAATTAAATAATATTAAATCAAATTAAATTAAATTAAATTAAATAAATCAAATTAAAATAAATTAAATAAACAAATTAAATTAAATCAAATTAAATTAAATTAAATTAAATTAAAAATTAAATTAAATTAAATCAAATTAAATTAAAATTAAATCAAATCAAATTAATTTAATGTAACATCAAATCAAACTAAATTGAATTAAATTGAATTAAATAGAATTAAAACTCAATTAAATTAAATTAAATTAAATTAAGTTGAATTAAATATAACATCACCAAAGACATAAAGAATTCAAAATAAATCTAAAATAACTTGAACACTATTCCAAATTTAAACCCATTAATGGAAATTAAACTGAATCACAAACCATTTGAACACCAATTTACCCTCAAAAACTTTAGTTATCATAACTCCTAAACGAATATTAAATGAAATGTTACTTCATTTATAGGATATTGAAATGTCCTAGTTCACTCGAGCAAGTTAACAAAACTTGAATCCCTGGACGATTAATTCATTTATATAATTAAATTCATTTGGACTTAAAACAATCCTAGAAATATTGAAAAGATGTTTAAGATTATTCTTAAGCACTTCCTCGATATGATAGGACATTTATAAGAACAATTGGACTTAATTGTTCTTTGATGAAGAAAATCGTCCTCAAACCAAAACACAAAGACCTAGACGTCATAGGAAATGACTAGCTATAGGATTAGGAATTTGGTAGAAAACCATAACCCTTCCCTTAGCTTTACCTAGGAACTTGCTTAAATATTCTAATTGTGTTTTAAGTGCGGCTTGGGATGACGGGAAGACCCTCCGGGTACGCTTGTTATGTTATTGCAATTTACTTTCTTGCAATTTACATTATTGCAATTTATTTAACTACATTGCACTTACTTTTCTTGCATGATAAACAACTCGTTGCATGAAAACTCACACCTTTAGGATAGCCCCTAAAGCTGAAACCAAAACTAAATTAAAAGTCATTGCAAGATCAAATTCACCGCCACAACATTTCAAAATATAAAACAACTCAAAATTTAATCACAAACAGAACACAAAACTACAATTACAACTAAATTAAAACGTCTGTTGGATGATCGGGAATACTTCGGATGATGTAACCTACGTGTTGCTAACGGGATTTCCCACGGTCTAAATGAAAGTGTGGAACTCATTCGGTTGAGTTTAGCAAATTCATACGGACTAAGTGAATCCGATAAAAATAATTTTGCCGGAAGGATGGAAACGTGGGATCTTAACCGGTGTCGTTATAATCAACTTTAAGATTTGTTTTAATTAAAATATTGAAAACACTTGGAAATTAAGATTTTCTCTAAACCAAAACACTTTTCTCATCCCCTGATTTATGACTTCTAAAACTAAAACCTCTGCAACAACAAGGAGCTCGGAGCATGGTGGGCAGCACGGCCATCGTCATCAGCAAAACCTGAGTCTACTTCAGCAAAAAAAAACTTTCTTAGAATTAAACAACCAAGCCATAGGATTTCGAGGTAGTTTGCCTAGTGCAACATAAATCCTCAACCTTTTGTTAGGCATTTGCACTGCAAATTAAGCCCTAACCGGTTTTAGGATTCCGAGGTAGTCGTCCGATACGACATAAACCCTCACATCTTCGAGGCTATTTGTGTGATTTTATCATACAAATATAAGTCGTTATTAATTAAAATTGACAAGATCAAAACATTTAAATAAATATTAGGACTTTCCTAAACTCAAGCCAAACAATAGGATAGTCGGGAAATTACCGAAGTTCGCTTCGAATCTGTGATTTCTCCTACTTTTCTTCCTTTGGATTCCCAAAACAAAATGTTCCAAATTTGATCCATTCCACTATTGAAATTCCAAACTTCAATCCTTTGAGAACTTAAACTTTGAAATTCTTGAGAGCGGAATTATTGATTATTATCGAGAGTTTTCTTAGGTGATTCCCGTCACTTAAGATGTAATTAATTATAGGGGCTTGCCCTTATAGGGAATTTTAAAGAACCCGAGTAATATAAACCACTGCTTAATGCTTTCATATTAAGCGAGGGAATTTGTCGGCTTATAAAATCGGTTCGCGGACCAAACGGATGTCACAAATCTTCTAGTTTATTTAATCGAGCCCCATCGTCGAGCGAATGTGTCTATTCTTCGGGATAGATACACGGTTTGTGATGTGGTGCTCGTTTATATAAACTATTCGGGATGTGAGATCAGTTTGATTTCATATCTTAAAATTTTCAAATTTAAAATTATTTTTAAAATCAAATACTACTTTCTAAATTATAAATATATTTAAATTAAATTTAAAATTTAAATTCGCCGACAACTTCTGTTAGGCGACCCCTTTTCAAAATAAAACATACAACCTAAAAAAATAAGCCGCACACCTGCACAAAGCATGATTCCAGAAAAGGACATTAAAAGCATGGTAGAACAGTAGGTGCGAGAGGCCCTTGCACAATCCAAGAGTGGAGCATCTATTCAGATGGGTAGACCTTACCCCGAAGAGTTCGATGCAGTCCAATACCCGAAAGGCTTCGTACCACCTCTGTTTAAGACTTTTGATGGAATAGAAAACCCCCGACAACATGTTGCACATTTTTGTGCTAGTTGTTGCAATGCCGGTGGGAGTGACGCTTTACTCTTCCGACAGTTTGTCAGCAGCTTATCAAGGATTGCCTTCGACTGGTACGCAGAGTTGCCAAACGGTTCAGTAAAGACCTTTTCAGAACTAGAAAATCTCTTCATTAAACGATTTGCTGGAGCTCAACACCACATCACTATCGGCGATCTAGTGGTGGAGCAACAAAAGCAGAACGAGACTTTAGTGGATTACATACTTTGGTGGAGAAACTTAAGCATGAATTGTGAACCACAGCTTCAAGAACAACATGCAGTCGGCATCCTACTTAAAAGTATCCATGGCCCGATAGCACTTCTCCTTAAAGGGTTTACAATCAAGACTTTCGAGAAGTTACTTAGCAAGGTCGGGAGCTTGCAAGAATAGGCAAAACAGCTAAGTTTCATGGACAAGAACGATAAGCAGAAGCCTGTGAAAACATTCGAAAAGAAATGCGGAATCATCGCGGCGGTAGATAAGGGCAAGCGGCCGGTTCGGATACGATCGGAGCGGCCACAGCCTAGTTATCAACCACCACAACGGACTTATCAACAACCTCAGCAGGGCTATCAGCAACCTCAGCAAGGCTATCAGCAACCTCGACCGAGCTATCAGTCGCCTCAGCATTATGAACAACCGCATCGTTCATCGCATACCTTAAGAGAACTTCTAAATAAAGAATATCCATTCAAAACTGAAGTAGTAGCGAAGATGTTCTGCAACTTAATGAAGAAACCGAATTTTCAGATGCCAGAGCCCAAAAAGCCGGAAGAATTCAATAAGAAAGATCATCTGAACTATTGCCCTTACCACCAGATTCTCGGACACAAGATAGAGGATTGCATCACTTTCAAGAGTTGGCTTGATGATAATCTCCGAAAAGGGAACATAACGATCCCAAAGGAATACATGAAGGAACCCCAAAAAGAAGGTTTCGTCAATGTTATTTCAACGGATCCTATTGTTCCGATAGACCCTTACACGACTGATGATGGATGGAGTACTGTCTGGACAAATTCTTTAAAGAAAATTTTGGATCACATTCAAATTGCTTCGGTACACGCTTCAACTCAGAGTTTGAAACCTGTCGAGCCAGCACTATCACTTGCGATTGAAGAACCGCTCCAGAAGGAGGAGAAGATTGTGGCAGAAAAGAAGACTGAGGCTCCGAAGGGTAGACTAGGGGCTGCTTATCCTAGGATGGTTATTTCCGATTCGGGGGAGAAATCCCTCGAACTCCTGACACTGTATGATTATCTGCTCGCCTTGGCGGGATCTTATAATGATAAGGGTTATGGCGTTGGTTACGTTTTGACTGTTTCTAACGATTATGTAACTAGCTACAACCGACTTAATCCAGATCTCGATTCCAATACAAATAATGATTCTCAAATCATACATAACCTCGATGACCATGACGAAGAGGATGTTCAGAAAGAAGGATATGAAAGCTCGACAAGCAACGAGTCCATTTGTGAATTCCGAGGAGCTCCAATCACGATAGAATTAGAACAATCAGACACCTAAGCAACTTCAGAAGAGACAGTTGTTTAGATTCAAGAGGAGACACTGGTAAATTTAGAAAAGATAACAGAGGTCAATCTAAGAAGCGGAAAAGTTCTACCCCCGAGAATGGGTCCAAAGGATAAAGGAAAGCAGGTAGTTGCTCAGGAAGAGCCAATCCCAGCAGAGGAACTTCCCATTCGGGAGGAAACCGAGGAACATGGTAATAAAGTGGACTACAACGTGCTAGCCCATCTTTGAAAATTACCAGCCAAACTAAGTATATACGATGCTCTGATCCTGTCAAAGGAGATGATAGAGGCTCTGATCAAGGCTTTACTTGATCCAGAGATTTGTTTAGCCCAAATGGCCGGTATTTCCTTCAACGAGGTTTGCTCGTTAAGAGAACAGCGAGGTGTTACCTTCATGGACAATGATTTATTACTGGGAACAACAGATCACAACCGACCGTTATACATTTCAGTCACTATTGGAAAGTTTACGCTCTCCAGAGAGTTGGTTGATCCGGGAGCATCAATCGACATAATGAATCTTTGGATGCTAGCATATTTGGAAATTGATGCTCACGAGCTTGAAGCAAACAAGATGCTATTAAGAGGCTTCAATCAAAAAGGAGAAAGAGCTCTTGGATCGATAACACTACTAATGAAGACCGGTGATTTAGCAAAGACAACCGCAAAATTCCACATAATTGATTCTGAGACATCGTTCAACACTCTACTATGTCGACCGTGGATCCATGAAAACCGGATGGTACCGTCGTCTCTACACCAGTGCATAAAGTACTATGAATGAGGGGAACTGTGTATCAAAGGTGACTTGCAACCATTCTCCGTACATGAGATTGGAATTCATGAAGATGCGGCCAACTACGCTCCCCCCGAAGAAAACAATCTTTTCCAGAAATACCACACCAAATGAAGCAAAAGAGATTTGAGGCGTGTTGACCTCATTTTTTATGAGGTCTTCTCTTCTTCTCTTCAGTGCTTAGAATCTAGCATTAGGCTTTTCCTTTGACTATCTTAGAGGACTAGAATTGGGACCCACCTTTTAGAAATTCAAACTACTTCTTAACTCCCTGCAAACTCCACAAACTTGACTATAGACCCCTAATCACCTAGAGGGTTGAAATCAAATGTGGAAGTTTGAGGATGAGTTCCTATAGGACTCTTTGGCCTTAGGACCGCTCCGGTGGCCTCGGTCCAGTGAAGGGGCCGACTTACACACACACTACACTTATACACTACACTTTCACACACCCATACCTAACTTGACCTCCCGACTCATGTAGGTGATTCACATGGATGGTCCTTAACCCCTAAGCCCTTGGCTAAGAGGGTTAGGAACAACATAGTGAATGCCTCAAATGGGTCCCTTCATAGCTCATGTGGGCTTGATATGGCTTCATGGCTCAACCAAAATAATTTTATTCCACTTACATTCACCCAATCTTCAATTTTCCAAATTTTCAATTTTTGACCCCAGGACCCTACACCCGCCTAACTCTACCCAAAACCCTTGAAACTACCCAAAATTTGCAAAATCACCTAAATTGCCCAAAATTCCTCAAAATTGATCTTAAACATTTCCACATTACTCAAATTGATCATCCATACCCGAAAATACCAAAAATTCCAAAAATACCTCCCAATACCCTCCAAATACCCAAAATACCCCTCTTGGCCAAAAATCTAAAAATTCAGAAAATTCCCAGAAAATTCCAGAAAATCCCAAATATTCCCAATTTCATTTTGTCCAACTACACCATGGGCCAATTTTATCAATTTACCCTACTTTTGTCAAAACCCCCAATTTGACCCATTTTAACCCTAAGAGAACCCAATGTCAAACCAAACCTACCCAATTGACCCAAATTCTGGTCCAATTCAGTTCTAAACTTCAATTCAACATTCCCAACACCAATCTAGACCAAATTCAAATTCAATTTGATTGACATTTGGGATCCAATTTCACTTTTGGCCTTAAAGCCCAATTTGGACCCATGACCCAAACCTAACCCAAACTCACCCAATTCAGCTCCAATTAACCCCAAATCTTTTCTAAACCTTCCTTAACATTCCCACAAACAAAACACTAACCTGATTTGCCCAACATTTAGACCCAAATTCCACTCAAATTCAACCCAAAGCTAAAAGGCCCATTTTTGACCTAAACCCAAACCTAACCCAAATGAGCCCAAACCCCAAAATCAAAGCCCAACCAAAGTCAAAACCTCTTTGAAACACTCCCATAAATATTTCTCAACATTAATTTTACATCAATTTTAACCCTAGCCCAACATTGGCCCAAGTTAGCCCAATTTGACCTACATAGGCACACTTACCAAATAAATCCAAATTCAAACCAATTCAACCCCAAATCACACTAAATTGACTCCAAGCCCTTCATAGAACATCCCTAAACCAATTATAACACTTATTTGACAAGGTCCTTCACAAAATCTTCACCCAAATGCCCATCCTAAAATCAAAAAGCCCATTCCCCTTAAACTTTCCTAAAAGCCCACTTCCTTCAAATTCAAAAGCCCAAATTCATCTAAAGCCCACATGGCACTTCCCCTCATCATCCATTTAATCAAAATTGCCCCCAAGTTTCAAAGTCATCAATTAAACAATTCCAAATCAAGCCCCATACAAATTCCCATCAAAATATCAAAATTTTCTTAAATCCCTTTTTATGAAATTGACCCAAGCTTTTCCCAAGCCAAATGGAGCCAAGGGTGAGTCATTCACAAGCCATATGGAGCCATGAAAGTTTGGCATGTGACCATACCATTAATGGTAAAAGGAGGGGCTCCTTTCCTAATCTTTCATTAAGCTTTTTTAACCTTATTCATGACACACTCTAAACCATGTTTAGCCACCTCATCATGGATAGAGACCACACCATTCTCTCTTGGCTGACCCAACTGATCCTCTCAGCCCAAAATCAGGCCATGGGGAGGTGCACCCAACCCAAACCAATGGGTTGACCAAATTGAAGCCAAAATGACCCCTTCTCCATTCCATTTTAATTCAAAGCCTTTACACATGTCAAACTCAATTGACTTCACCAACTTCAAGCCCTGGACTCCCTGACCCTGAAGGTGACCCATGCCTGCCGGCCAGCCGCCTGGATCGCCGGAAAACACCATGGCCGAGACCTTGGAAGGAGCCAAACTTTGGAATTCCACCTTGCTGAGCTGCCCCATGCCCAATGGCCACCATGGCTGTTCTTCCCATGACCAGAGCAGCGCGATCCCAACCCTCGGCCATCCACGGGAGGCTCTCCGACCACCTCTATTTAAACCCGACCCCCTCACGGCCAAGAGAGGAGAGTTGCAAAAACCTTGCCGAAACTCTGCCAAAATTGTTCCAAACCTTCTCCACCCTTAGAGCAGTTGATCCCCAGTGTCAATTTGCCCTAATCCCCACTGACAAAACCCAATTTCTCAACTGAAATTCCACCCAAAACCAGGACACTTCTCCACAGTGAGCCAATCCCCAAATTGATTGGTTCTACACCTTCACCAGACCAGGGGAAGGTGTCCACCAGCAAAAGCCCCATCTCCGAGCCACCCGAGTTGCTCCGGCCTCCAAGCTTTGTGATCGGTCGTGGTCGAAATCATACCTAGACAATTCACCGACTAGGAGACTTCATCCGGAGCTTGCCGGGATCCAATCGAAGGTGCAACAACTCTCAGATTGAAGCCACACTTCTCTGAGCAAAGGTATGAGCTAATTCTTCATCCCGAGCTTCTAGAGATTCTCCATTTCAAATGCTTTAATTTCAATGCATGATAGCCGTATAAATGTGTTCGTCTCTTCAAGATAAATCCATAGAGCATAAGAACATGAAAATCCATTGAGTATCGAGTGAGATATTAGGGATTTAGTGTGGACGGCTCTCGGGTGAGGACACTTGGGGACGATGAACGGATGTCGTTCATTTAATACACGCGCGGACGGACGGCCAGGATCGCGTCCGATCAGAAGACGGAACGATACAGCGGGCCCCGGGAGCGCTGAGTCAGATGGCGGCGTCGAATGGGAGCGCGCCACGCGGCGTTTCGGAGCTGCCGAGGTTGACGCGGCGCCGCGTGGATAAATAGAAAATTAGGGTATTTTTTTGATTTATTTAATTCCCTAAACTTCAAAAATTCATAACTTTGTGTAGAAAAATCAGAAAAATAAAATAAAAATACCCTCTTGCTCTGTGAACAGAGGAGAATAATGTGGAAAAGAAATCATTTAATTTCATCAAGTATTTTATTTTTAATAATTTTTTTACTCCCTGCATATTTTTAATTCTCCATGCATGTATACAATTCACCATGGCATGAGACCATAGGGCTTTTGAAGCCTCTGAATTTGGGAACATTCCCTGAATTTTCCAAAGGCAGAGGCCATCCCTATGAAAAGTTATTGATTTTTCAAATTCATGTTACTGTTTTGAGTATTTTAATTCCAATAAATAGCATGTTGTGAAATAAATTCTAGGAAAATTTGATGATGTTCCTTATGATCAGAAAACCCTAGGAAAAATAGGTTTTGAGCTAGTTCATTTAAAACAACCCTAATTGGCTTAAACACTCAAAATAGGTCTCTAATTAATTAGAGCTAACCATACATTAAATTGACTTCAAATCAATTCTCCACTGACCTTTAGTATCAGAGGAACCCACCATAAAAATTTGAGGTCAATTGGACTTGGTTAGCCCCACTAATTGGGTTGATTAAGCCACTTAGTCATTTTAAAATTTAAAAATTCATAACTTTCAAAATACCTTTCAAAAATTCACTAAATTGGTTTTGGAGCCTCTCTGATATTAGGGGAATCTAAGAAAATTAAAATTTCAATTTTCTAAAAAAGTTGATTTTTAATATTATTTTAATATTTTTAATAATTAAAAAATAATAAAAATCACAAAAATAATAAAATTCACCAAAATGTTACATTTTGAATTTTAATCACTTAGGAACAAACCCCATATTTTTCTTAGGTCTATTTAGTGAGATATTAAATTTTAAAGCTCTAGGGTAATTTTAAAATTAAAAAAAATGTATTTTCTAGCATTTGCACTAAAATAATTATAATAAATCATAGAAAAATCAGAAAATTGCAAAATTTGCTTCTCTGATTTCCTTGATATCAGAGAGATTTTTGAAAAATATAAAATTCATTGTTCAACATTTATTTTATTTTTAAATTAATTAATATTCCAAAAATTAAAATAATTATAATAAAAATAATACCATTCAAAAAATCACCAAAATTGGTCCAAGTGGTTCTCTGGTCATTAGGAATGTCCCCAAATTTTCTTAAGGACAGAAACTTTCCCTTGGTCATGTTATTAAATTTTCCTTGGAAATCTCTATTTTCTACCAAAAATAATTATATAAATAAATTAAATACAGAAAAATCACATTTTCTCCTCTCATGTCTTTATTGACATATGAGTGAAGTCACATAAAAATTTCAAGTTCATTTGAGTTCAATTTAGTGAGTTATGAAATTATTAAGCTTAAAGGGTAAAGTGGTAATTAAAATTTTAACCATTAATTAAAACTTTAGGTTTAATAAAAAAAATTAACAAGTAAAATATTTGATCCTAATCTGATTTGGATGATTGAAATTTAAATAATTAAAGGGTAGAAACCCATTAAGCAATTTAAAATGATTAAACTTTAATTAAATAATTGATTAAATTTGGAAGAATAATAAAATTGGAATTATTAAAATAGGGATATTATTAGGAAGAGATTTATTCTTTAATTTAAAAATCCCTAAATTAATCATCTCATTAATATTCAATTCTTAATTAAAATGATAACTCAAATTCAAAACATTAAAAGACTTAATCATTAAACTAAAATTAAATTATTAAACTCTTTTAAAATTTTAATTAAAATAAAAAAAATAAAATTAAATTAAAAATTAAATTAAATTAAATCAAATTAAATTAAATTAAATTAAATAAATAAATCAAATTAAAATAAATTAAATAAACAAATTAAATTAAATCAAATTAAATTAAATTAAATTAAATTAAATTAAATTAAAAATTAAATTAAATTAAATCAAATTAAATTAAATTAAATTAAATAAATAAATAAATCAAATTAAAATAAATAAAATAAACAAATTAAATTAAATTAAATGCATTAAATTAAATTAAATAAACAAATTAAATTAAATTAAATTAAATTAAATCAAATTAAATTAAATTAAATTAAATTAAAATAAATTAAATTAAATTAAATTAAATTAAATTAAATTAAATTAAATTAAATTAAATTAAATCAAATTAAATTAAAATTAAATCAAATCAAATTAATTTAATGTAACATCAAATCAAACTAAATTAAGTTAAACCAAATTAAATTGAATTAAATTAAATTAAAACTCAATTAAATTAAATTAAATTAAATTAAGTTGAATTAAATATAACATCACCAAAGATATAAAGAATTCAAAATAAATCTAAAATAACTTGAACACTATTCCAAATTAATTGAAATTAAACTAAATCACAAATCATTTGAATACCAATTTACCCTCGAAAGCTTTAGTTATCATAACTCCTAAACGGGATATGAAATGAAATGTTACTTCACTTATAGGACATTCAAATATCCTAGTTCACTGAGTAAGATAATAACAAAACTTAACTAAACCTCGGACGATTAATTCATTTTTGTAATTGAATTCATTTGGACTTAAAACAATTCCAGTAATATTGAAAAGATGTTTAAGATTCTTCTTAAACACTTTCTCAATATGATAGGATGTTTATAAGAACAATTGAACTTAATTGTTCTTTGATGAAGAAAATCGTCTTCAAACCAAAACACAAGGAACCTAGACGTCATAGGAAATGACTAGCTATAGGATTAGGAATTTGGTAGAAAACCATAACCCTTACCTTAGCTTTACCTAGGAACTTGCTTAAATATTCTAATTGTGTTATAAGTGCAGCTTGGGATGACGGGAAGACCCTCCAGGTACGCTTTTATTTTATTGCAATTTATTTTCTTGCAATTTTCATTATTGCAATTTATTTAACTGCATTGCACTTACTTTTCTTGCATGATAAACAACTGTTGCATGAAAACCCACACCTTTAGGATAGCCCCTAAAACTGAAACCAAAACTAAATTAAAAGTCATTGCAAGATAAAATTCACCGCCACAACATTTCAAAATATAAAACAACTCAAAATTTAATCACAAACAGAACACAAAACTACAATTACAACTAAATTAAAACATCCTGTTGGATGATCGGGAATACCTCGGATGATGTAACCTACGTGTTGCTAACGGGATTTCTCACGGTCTAAATGAAAGTGTGGAACTCATTCGGTTGAGTTTAGCAAATTCATCCGGACTAAGTGAATCCGATAAAAATAATGATGCCGGAAGGATGGAACCGTGGGATCTTAACCGGTGTCGTTATAATCAACTTTAAGATTTGTTTTAATTAAAATATTGAAAACACTTGGAAATTAAGATTTTCTCTAAACCAAAACACTTTTCTCATCTCCTGATTTATGACTTCTAAAATTGAACCTCCGCAACAACAAGGAGCTCGGAGCATGGTGGGCGGCACGGCCATCGTCATCAGCAGAAACTCGAGTCTACTTCGACGAAAATTTTCTTAGAATAAAAATAACCAAGCCATAGGACTTCGAGGTAGTTTGCACTAGTGCAACATAAACCCTCAACCTTTGTTAGGCATTTGCATGATCGGGTCATGTAAATTAAGCCCTAACCGGTTTTAGGATTCCGAGGTAGTCGTCCGATACGACATAAACCCTCACATCTTCGAGGCTATTTGTATGATTGTGTCATACGAATATAAGTCCTAATTAATTAAAATTGGCAAGATCAAAACATCAAATAAACATTAGGACTCTCCTAAACTCAAGCCAAACAATAGGATAGTCGGGAAATTACCGAAGTTCGCTTCGAATCTGTGATTTCTCCTACTTTTCTTCCTTTGGATTCCCAAAACAAAATGTTCCAAATTTGATCCATTCCCTATTGGAATTCCAAAATTCAATCCTTTGAAAACTTAAACTTTGAAATTCTTGAGAGCAGAATTATTGATTATTATCGAGAGTTTTCTTAGGTGATTTCCCGTCACTTAAGATGTAATTAACTATAGGGGCTTGCCCTTATAGGGAATTTTAAAGAACCCAGGTAATATAAACCCTGCTTAATGTTTTCATATTAAGCAGGGGAATTTGTCGGCTTATAAAATTGGTTCGCAGACCAAACGGATGTCACACATCTTCTAGTTTATTTAATCGAGCCCCACCATCAAGCAGTGTGTCTATCCTTCGGGATAGATACACGGTTTGTGGTGCGGTGCTCGTTTATATAAACTATTTGGGATGTGAGATCGGTTTGATTTCATATCTTAAAATTTTCAAATTTAAAATTATTTTCAAAATCAAATACTACTTTCTAAATTATATATATATTTAAATTAAATTTAAAATTTAAATTCGCCGACAATTTCTGTAGGCGACCCCTTTTCAAAACACACAACCTAAAAAAAATAATGCCGACAAATTTCTGGCGACTCCGCTGGGGACAATTCCTCTCTCCATTATAATCAAATAATTCTGCTTTCAAAAATCGGTAGTGCATCCATGTTCTTAGTGGATCAAACTACCCTTCTTTCCGTTGGAATACTATGTTCATTTCTACCTTGAATAAGTATAGCCAACATTCTCTCGGATTTAGGAGCCACTTGTTTAGACACCCCTAAACGGAGAGGTTCCGAGATCCTTTACCTCATTTCGAGGTGGGGTGGACCCCGATAGGTGTTAGTTTAGGAATAATCCTTCGAGTCGAGAAGTCTTGCTTAAGACTCTCTTTTCCTTTCCAACTCTGAATCGGATTCCTTACCTTCTCTACACCTTTGAACATTTCGTTCTAAATAAACAAACCCTCTAATAAGTGATTCTTTTAACAAATGATTCCTTCTTATAAATACATGAACAAGAATGTGTTCGGACTCTTTTCAATTCCTTTCTTTTCGTCCTAAAGAAAAGAAGCATAACTTGGGATCGACAACCGGAATCTACCTCGCGAAATGGAAGCCCCGAAGCCGATTTTCTCCTTCACCAATGGACTGGACTTCGCTGTCTATAAGGATGAGCTGCCCGACAATGGGATCATCCGATTCGGACAAGAATTTGAAAACACGAATGTCAAGGTCACCGACGTCTCCCTCTTTGCACTGACGAACAAGGTATCTGAAGCTGAGGAGCCGCTGCTTGAGTTCAACCTTAGGTCGACCCAAGAGTTTCCTCCCCTGCAAAGGATCCCGAGCTAAGAGAGTACTGCCGTCCGCGAGGAGGATTGTTCTTACTACCCCCATCTGGTCTAGTTGTTTCTGCACCTACCCCGACTTCGCCAAATCAAAGGGAAAGAAATCCGAACTATGGTAAACCCGTTACCGTGGAGGGTACGGATCTTCCTGTAAGACCTTCTGTTTTCGAAATCGGGTCCAGTTCAAAGATTCCGTCTCTGACAAGGACCCAAAGAAGAAACAGAAGTAGAAGGATCGCTAGAGAAGCCAGAGCTGCTGAAATTGCTTTCCTAAAGGAAATTCCAGAGCTGCCAGAATATACACCGCTGCCGAAATATACACCGCTGCCAGAATATACACCACTGCCTGAATACATACCACTCTTGGGAGGAAGCAGGTTCCATCCCCTCTCCGCCGCAGAGGATGAGGAGAATGTTCGCAAGATTGCTGCCACATTACCTCAGCTCGCATATTACAACGATAGCCGCAAGAAAAGGACTAGAACAACGCCGTTTGCTCGACTGCAAACTTTGGTAGAAAAGTTAGCAAGAAGGAAAAGCGCCCCGTATCGGAGATTCTACGAAGGATAGGGCGGGTGCCGGTAAAATCCCGTCTTGGGCCCCGAGTAGAACCCGCCATCATGACGGAAAAGCCAAGTAAAAGAATGAAGGCTAGTCCGCCCGTTGTTGTCTCGGGATTACGGATTAGGGAGGATACCACCTTCCGGCATTTGGCCGACGGACCATCCGGTCCTAGACCTTCGCTGCTAGAAGGATGGTATGGCGTCCCACTACTTGGGCGATTAAGATTGAAACGACGGCCGAGAAAGAAAGTCTCGCCAGGGAGGCTGGAATCCGAAGAAAGTGCTACTTGCGATAAAGGGGACTCGTGAAAAGGGGACCCGGCAGCTATCGCACGACAACCGCATTGACACACAGAAAGCCCTGCTAGAAGATGCCATGGAAAAGTTGAGAACCGATATCCGACGGTTGGCAAAAGAAAGAGAGGAAAAGTTCAGAGATGAGATTAATTCATCGGAATACATGGACGACGAATATGCAGAAATCAACATGGTTGAGACACGAGCTTCATCAGCTTCGCTAGGTGCTCCTGCAGCCGCGAAGAGAGGAGCCGAGGCGATGAGAAGACGGCTTCGGGAAAAAGATGACACGATCGCTCAAATGGCGAAAAGGATGGAAGAGATGGCCGTAGCTGCGGCCACTCTCCGGAGTCAAGTACAACCACAAAGAGAGACACCCCCGGAGGTCATTCACATTGTAGACGGAGGAAAGGAGATTACATCCGTCAATGGGGATGATCGAGCTGAAAAGGATACAACACAAAGTATGATCCCTGAAAAGGACATCAAGAACTTGGTGGAACAGCAGGTGCGAGAAGCCTTAGCACAATCGAAGAGCGGGACATCCATTCGGACGGGTAGACCTTACCCAGAAGAATTCGACGTTGTCCAATACCCGAAAGGCTTCGTACCACCTCTGTTCAAGACCTTCGACGGAACCGGGAACCCCCAACAACATGTTGCACACTTTCGTGCCAGTTGTTGTAATGCCGGCGGGAGCGATGCATTACTCTTCCGACAGTTCGTCAGCGGTCTGTCGGGAATCGCCTTCGGCGGGTATGCGAGATTACCAAATGGTTCGGTGAAGACGTTCTCGGAACTAGAGAACCTCTTCATCAAGCGATTCGGCTGGAGCTCGGCACCACATCACTATAGGTGATTTGGTGGTAGAGAAACAAAGGCCGAACGAAACTTTGGTGGATTACATACTTCGATGGAGGAACTTAAGCATGAAGTGTGAACCACAACTACAAGAACAACATGCGATCGGCATTTTACTTAAAAGCATTCACGGCCCGATAGCACTTCTCCTCAAAGGATTCACTATTAAGACTTTCGATAAGTTGTTAAGCAAGGCCGGAAGCTTGCAAGAAGAGGCGAAGCAATTAAGTTTCGCCGACAAGACGGACAAGCAGAAGCCAGTGAAGACCTTCGAAAAGAAATCCGGGATCGTTGCAGCAGTTGACAAAGGCAAGCAACCGATGCAAATACCACCGTAACGGCCGCAACAACCACAACGGAATTACCGACAACCCCGGCCCGGCTATCGAGTCATCTCCACGAGTATGAACAACCGCCTCGTCCGCAACGTACATTAAGGGAGCTTCGAGCGGGGAATATCCGTTCAAGAATGAAGCGATGCCGAAAATGTTCCGTAGTCCGATGAAGACTCCGGATTTCCAGCTGCCAGAGCCTAAAAGACCAAAGGAAGTCAACAAGAAAGGTAATCCCAACTTTTGCCCCTACCACCGGATGCTTGGGCACAAGATAGAAGATTGCATTACCTTCGAAAGTTGGCTCAACGACAACCTTCGGAAAGGGAATATAACAATCCCGAAGGAGTACATGAAGGAACCCCGAAAGGAGGTTCCGTCAATGTTATCTCAACCGATCCCATCATTCCGATAGATCCCTATGCAGCGACGATGGATGGACTACCGCTCGGACAAGGTCTTCGAAGAAGATTTTAGACGAGCATCCAAACCGCCTCGGTGCGAGCCTCGATTCGGAGTTCGAGACCTGTTAAGCCGGTACTATCACTTGCGATAGAAGAACCACCTCAACAGGAGACAATTGAAGAGAAGAAGAAAATAGACGAAGAAGAGAGGACTGAGACTCCTAAGGCTAGACTAGGGGCTGCTTATCCTAGGATAGTTGTTTCCGATTCGAGGGAGAAATCCCTCGAACCTCTGATTATGTATGATTATCTCGCTCACTTCGGTGGGATCATATAATGATAAGGGTGATGGCGTTGGCTACGTTTTGACTGTTTCTAACGATTACGTAACTAGCGACAATTCGGATATCGATTTCGACATCAACAACAATTCTCAAATCATACACGATCTCGACGAGCAAAATAACGAAGAAGGCATCCATCAAGGAGGCTACGAGAGTTCAACAAGCAACGAATCTATCTGCGAGTTTCGAGGAGCTCCAGTCACGATAGAGTTAGAGCCTTCAGATTCTGAGGATAATCCGGAAGAGCCTGTCATTCCGATTCAGGAGGAGACACCGACAAGCTCAACACTAGATTCGAAGAAATTACGAAGTCAACTTAAGAAGTGGAAGAGTTCTACCTCCGAGAATGTGTCCAAAAGACAAAGGAAAGCGGGTGGTTGTTCAAGAAGAACCAACCCCGACGAGAAGAAATACCCATTCGAGAAGAAGCCGAGACACATGGAAACAAAGTGGACTATAACGTGCTAGCCCATCTTAGGAAACTACCTGCCAAACTGAGCATTTACGATGCTCTCATCTTATCAAAGGAGATGAGAGAAGCTCTGATCAAGGCCTTACTTGATCTAGAAATTTGTTTAGCTCAAATGGCCGGAGATTCCTTAGATGAGGTTTGTTCGTTAAAGGAACAGCGAGGTGTTACCTTCACGGACAATGACCTACTACTTGGGACGACGAGATCACAACCGACCGTTGTACATTTCGGTTACAATTGGGAAGTTTACGCTCTCCGAGTATTGGTGGATCCAGGAGCATCAATCGATATAATGAGTCTTCGAACGCTAGCATACTTGGAAATTGATGCTCGTGAGCTCGAAGCGGACAAAATGTTATTAAGAGGATTCAACCAGAAAGGAGAAAGAGCCCTCGGGTCAATAACGCTACTGATGAAGACCGGTGACTTAGCAAAGACAACCGCAAAATTTCACATAATTGATTCAGAAACATCGTTCAACACTCTACTGGGCCGACCATGGATACATGAAAACAGGATGGTACCATCATCTCTACATCAGTGCATTAAATACTACGATGGAGGGGAACAGTGCATCAAAGGTGACTTGCAACCATTCTCCGTACATGAGATTGGAATCCATGAAGATGCAGCTTATTATGCACCACCGAAGAAAACAATCTTCTCCGGAGATACCGTAACAAATGAAGCAAAGAAAGTTCGGGACAACGAAGAACCCGAAGTTCTAGTCCAACGGTCACTCACCACTCCCTTCCGGCGAGATGGTGAAGGTTTCTCCACAACTCGCATCCGAGGTCGAGGTCGGGGACGAGGTCGTGGTAGAGACGTTAGGACGGTTGGACGGAAGAAACCAGCCATCAATGTTGATTGGGAAGATAGTTCGAAGAAGAAAAAGAAATCAAACAAGAAGCGACGACAATAAGTCGAAGAAGCCGCAATTCAAGATCTCTCTCGAAGATGAGAGGAACGAAGAATACAAATCAATGTACGAAAAGATTAACCACTACGTACATACTATGACCCTAACCCCGATCCATTCTAACAAGATCGAGGGTATGGTGGTCAAAGAGATACGTAGCGACGGTGCAAGGCCAATCAAATTCTACCGTGGTGCTTCTTCCTCCAAAACTGAAAATAATGTACAATTCGAAGATGTCACTTCATCAGAATTAATGGAATTACCTTTTGAGTGGTACTCTCCACAGTGTCCAAAATTTAATTCAACGTGGTTTCTTACCTCGACAATGGACAAAAGGCCAATCACAACATTTTGAAAAATTATGGAATAACTCCGGTCGTCCTCCCGATTCAAAGTATGGACTCGGATTCGACACGATAGGATCGGTCGACGATGCGGAATTTTGCTTGGTTGTCACTTGCGAGCCCGATGAAAGCGCATGGAAACTACGGACGAACTCGAAGATTTACAAATTGGAGACGCTCCACCGAATTCGAAGAAGAAATTAAATCTACAATAGATGAGTTAACGGAAGTTAACTTAGGTACTAACAAAGAGCCTAGACCTACCTTTGTTAGCTCCTTACTCAATAAAGAAGACTCCGAAGAAATAATCAAATTGTTAATGGAATTTAAAGACTTGTTTCTCTTGGAACTATGACGAGATGCCGGGATTAGCTCCGGAGGTTGCGGTCCATAAGCTAGAGTGGATCCTACTTCGTTCCGGTCGGACGAGGTCCCGGAAGAATGCGTCTAGAAATCGAACAACAAGTCATAGCCGAAGTTAAAAAGCTAATAGACGCCGGATTTGTCCGTGAAGAACAATACCCGACTTGGTTAGCCAATGTGGTGCCGGTCGAAAAGAAGAATGGTCGGATCGAATCCGTGTGGACTTCAGAGATTTAAACAAGGCATGTCCAAAGGATGAATTCCCTCTACCGATCCGGGACCGATGATCGACATTGCTTCGACACATGAGATATTCTCATTCATGGATGGATCTTCGGGATACAACCGGATAAAAATGGCTCCGAGAAGATGAAAAGCTTACGGCATTCGAACGCCGATCGGAGTATTTTGCTACACGGTGATGCCATTCGGATCGAAGAACGCGGGAGCAACCTACCGAAAGAGCAATGACAAGAATTTTTGATGATCTCATCCACAATCAAGTCGAATGCTACGTGGACGATGTGGTCATCGAAAGCAAAGTAAAGGAAAACCACACTGTATGATTTGAGAATTGTTTTCGAACGGTTAAGACAATTTAACCTTAAGATGAATCCCTTAAAATGCGCCTTCGGCGTCACCTCCGGGAAATTCTTAGGATTCGTTGTCCGACATCGTGGAATTGAAATCGACCCGGAAAAGATTAAAGCTTTCTTAGAAATGCCGCCTCCCAAAACCTTAAAACAACTACGATCTTTTCAAGGGAAGTTGGCATATCTTCGACGCTTTATCTCGAACACTGTCAGGTAGGTGTCAGCCTTTCTCGGCACTAATTAAAAAGGACGCCAAATTTATTTGGGAAGAAAAATGCCAGAAAGCCTTCGAGGACATTAAACAATATTTAATGACACCTCCTGTCTTAGCGGCCCCAGTCTCAGGTAGACCACTGATACTTTACACCGCGGCTTTAGACGACTCTCTCGGAGCCTGATTGGCAGGGTCGATGATGAGGGTAAAGAAAATGCTCTTTACTACTTAAGCCGTCGTTTACTTCCGACGGAAGTAAGGTATCCCGCAATTGAAAAGCATTGTTTGGCCCTGATCTTCGCCGCTCAAAAGCTCAGGCACTACATGCTTTCTCATAAGGTCAACCGATCTCGAAATTTAATCCATTGCAATACTTGATGACTCGTCCGACACTTTCCGGCAGACTTGCCAGATGGTCAATGATATTTTTGCAATTCGATATAACTTTCTTGCCTCTTCGTGCCGTAAAGGGACAAGCCTTAGCAGACTTTCTCGCAGCACACCCTGTGCCGGCAGAATCTCCTCTCAATGACGATTTGCCAGATGAACAAATAATGAATCTAGAAGACCTTGATGATCGACGTTGGGAATTGTATTTCGACGGAGCATCTTCAGCACACAAAGACGAAGAATCGCAAGTGATAATGCCCGGTAAGGCAGGAATCGGGCTAATCTTTATAACACCGGAGCGGGGGATGTTAAGATACTCCTACCACTTGACGAAGCCGTGTACAAACAACGAAGCGAGAATACGAAGCCCTCATAACGGGACTGGAATTAACTATTCAAATGGGGATAACGGACATCAACATCTACGGGGATTCGCGAGTTAATCATTCTACGGATCGTCGGACAATACAGAATTTTAAAGCCAAGACTCGAACAATACTTCCGGTATGCCATACGATTTGTTGGAACGGATTCCAAATGTAACGATCTACAAAATTCCCGAAAAGAAAATGCTTTAGCGAGATGCTTTAGCCCGTCTCGCAAAAGAATTTGCCTGTTTGCAAGATGAATCGGTGGAAGTGTCGGTTCACGGACGTCGGGTCCTATCACGGCTCGACATAGACACAATACACAAATCGAGAAAAGAAAAAGAATCGAGTTACGGCAGTGACGAGAAAACACGAGAAGATTGGCGACGGCCATTGATGAACTACACCGCAAACGGAAAGCTACCGGACGATAGGTCGTTGGCCCATCGGATCAAGAAAAGAACTCTGTCATACGCATTAATAAACAACACGTTATATAGAAGGTCTTTTGATCAAATGTGGCTAAGGTGCCTAAGAGGGTCCGAGGCCCGTGAAATTGTTAAAGAGGTGCATTCAGGACTCTGTGACGCTCACCAGTCGAGTCCAAAGATGAAAATGAAAATTAAAAGACTAGGGTATTACTGGCCCTCGATGATAACCGACTGCATGAAAATCGCCGACGAGCTCGTCACCAATGCCGAGTGCACGGGTGGTTCTACACCGACCTCCAAATGTGCTACATCCAGACAATTGCGTCGTGGCCATTTGAATGTTGGGGCACAGATATAGTGGGTCCGATAGAACCACCATCTTCAAAAGGACATCGCTTCATTCTTGCGGCTACAAACTACTTTTCCAAGTGGGTAGAGGCATTTCCACTTAGAGAAGTGAAAGCACACCACGTGCTACAGTTTTTCAAGAACCAAGTTGTCTACCGTTTCGGAGTGCCGCGCAGGATTATCTCGGATAATGGGTCAACATTCAGAAGCACGCAAATCAACAATTTTGTCGGGAGATACGGAATCGGCGGCGATACTCAACAATTTACTACCCAAGAGCAAACGGCCTCGGCGAGGCTTTTCATAAAACCCTCGTTCAAATCTTAAAGAAAACTTTGGACGATAATAAGAGAAATTGGCTCGAGAAGTTGTTAGAAGCTTTATGGGCCTACGGGACAACCTTCGAACTCCTACTCGAAGCTACACCTTACGCTGCGGTGTATGGGTCCGAGGCAAGTGTTACCTTTAGAGGTTCATCTTCCTTCACTCGGAATTGCGGTTGCAAACAAAATCACAACGAAGAAAATGCCAAATTACGACTAGAAGAATTAGAAAGCCCGGAAGGAAAAGACTTGCGGCGCGACGAGAATTTAGAACTATACCAAGCTAAGATGGTTCAAGCCCATGACAAGCTGGTCCACCCGAGAACCTTCGAAAGTTGGTGACTTAGTTCTCGTTCTCAAGAGACCTATCCTTGCACACCGCAAGATAGGAGGAAAATTTGAACCCACTTGGGAAGGACCGTTTGTGGTTGAAGCGATATACTCGGGAGGTTCCTACCGGCTAGTGAATTGCCGGGGAGAACGACATATGCTTCCAATCAACGGACGATACTTGAAAAAGTATTACGCTACCTGATGTTTCGAAGGAATGAATTCTTCATCCCTAAGAAACACATGCGAACTAATTACTTATGATTGGGTCTGAACCTAAAAAAATAATAAAATGTGCTAAAATAAATAAAGTCATGATAATTAAAGTTTCCTTGTTTTCTTTTCCAAATCAAAATCTCTTCCCCGATCTTATCCTACTTCATTCCTGTTAAATTCGAAAATATAAAAAGAAAAAAAAATGTGTCTTTAATAAACATTTTCTTAATGTTCTTGTTCTTAGTACAGCCCCTGATCCTTTTCCTTGTCTTTTCGCGGGGAAATGTCGAACGGGCGGTTGGTCTCGAACTTTAAGAATGGCGTAAGCCTTGCACTCGATGAAAAGAGGGTGAAAGATGGAGCGATAATCGAGATTGACTCGGATTTCGCACCGAGCGGGCCTACGATACGAGGAAAGTGAGCGGGTCCCGGTTGACCGAGAAGAGCTGCCCGGGCGAGACGGTGATGAAAGTGGGTGGCCCAAGCCACCAATCCGACGAGCAAGAAAAGAAAGGCAAATGCGAAGAAGACAAGAAAATGAAATGCGTAGTCGCTACGGCGGAGGGCGAGGCTTGTCGGCGCCGCGCCCACGAGAGATTCAAGAAGTGCGGAGAGCTACTCTCGCGACAACGCAACGAAGAAATAAGAATCGCCGTATCCGTAAGATGTTAACAAAACTAGGCTGCGGACCAGCGCAACGAGACGATTACTACCGCCGGTACGTACACTTCGAGGATACCGGTTCACCAGGGAACTCGAAGAAAGGAGGCCGGCTCCTAGGATAACGAGAAAGAACCGGGGAAATCTTACAAAGACCGGAAGAAAGAAGGCTACCACGCCACCGGATAGAACCACCAGGTGGTGCATGACCTTGTTGCGAAGCAACCCGGGGGATGTCCCGACGGGCATCATCCACGAGGAGCCGAGGTATGCGGGGAGAACATGAAGGGATTGAACCGTATATCCCACAATATGTCACAAGGCCTCGCCATCTGCGGATCATTCCGGAATACGAGCTGGAGAGAATGCGGGAATGTTGAAAAGAAAACCTTTGAATACTTCGAGAGAATTAAAGGTAGAAGAATCAATATACTAGAGGGCCTCGAGCTACATACGAACGCATTCTCGGAGTATGAACAACGAGCAAATCGTGGATTGTATCCGGGATTTGAAAAGAATGGGCCGAGCGAGGCCGCCTAAGGGAAAATACCTACTCGGAACCCCGGAGATGGATGCCGGGGAAGGGAAGAATCACAATACAATGCGGATCTTGCTACAACTTTGCTGAAGACAGGAAGAGAAACCCACCGGGAATACTCCGTCATGGGCGAGTGGATCCGATGCCATTAGTCATCAAGAGAATGGTAAAGAGATTGATAACATGGAGGGTATCGCTAGCGGATTGCATACCCAATAGTTGCATTATCAACATCTACAAACGAGGTGACTGCATACCCCCACACATAGATCACCACGACTTTGTCGGACCCTTCCGCACGGTCTCTTTCCCGAACGAGTGTAACATCATGTTCGGATCCGACCTCCGGATAGCGAGGCCCGGGTGAGTTCCGAGGGCCGGTGAAGATACCTTTACCGGTAGGTTCCGTCATGATGCGAAGGGCAACGGATCGGATATCGCTAAGCATTGTATACCGGGAGTACCGGTGAAGCGGATCTCGGTTACTTTCGGGAGAATGGATGACGGGAAGACACCTTACCATTTCCGACCGGACCCGGAGCTAGAGAACCTCCGGCCTTACGAGTCGTGAGTTACATGGAAAATATCACACCTCCGATGTACATCCATACGGCATCCTTGCCAAAGATGGCTTGGAAGGTGATGTTATTAACCATGTACCCCACTATTCAGACATGGATTTTTGACAGATGCTTCTTTGATGGATCAACAAAGATCATACGTAGTCCGTTTTGAGTCTACATGGATTGTATGAGATGTATTCCAGATCGAGTTGTATGATGTATCTTCAACATGATTGGAATGAAAGTGACCATGTCACATTTTTGGCCTTCACCTCTTTTGTGCAAATTGACTGGGAAACGCCATTAAATTTAAATGAACTTCGAACAAAGAACAGAAAAGAAAAAAAAAGAATAATAAAAGAAAACTTTCCTTAAAAAAAAAAAATCTAAAAATGACGAACACCAAATTCACATGAACATTAAATAAACAATAAAGTAAAATTTGAATCATTAAAAGATAAACAAAATCAACATAAGTGTTAAATCAAATCTCAAATCAAATTCTCAATCAGATTTCGAATCCAATCTCGATCAAATTTCAAATTTGATCTTCCAAATTTCAAATCAAATCTTAAATCAAATCTCAATCGAGTTCAAACTCATCAATCAAATTCAAATTCAATTTCTTCTAGATCTCGAATCAAATATCAATCAAATTCAAATTCAATTTCTTCCAGATCTCGAATCAAATATCAATCAAATTCAAATTCAATTTCTTCCAGATCTCGAATCAAATATCAATCAAATTCAAATTCAATTTCTTCCAGATCTCGAATCAAATATCAATCAAATTCAAACTTTTGGGTCGAGGATTTTACATCCAAGACTGCACTGCTTTAGGATTCTTCCCTATTGCAATGAAATACATCAAATTCAAACTTTTGGGTCGAGGATTTTACATCCAAGACCGCCTTGCTTTAGGATTTTTCCTCTATTGCACTGAAATACATCAAATTCAAACTTTTGGGTCGAGGATTTTACATCCAAGACTGCACTTGCTTTAGGATTTTTCCCTATTACCATTGAAATACATCAAATTCAAATTTTCGGGTCGAGGATTTTACATCCAAGACTGCACTGCTTTAGGATTCTTTCCTTATTGCACTGAAATACGTCAAACTCAAATTTTTGGGTCGAGGATTTTACATCCAAGACTGCACTGCTTTAGGATTCTTCCCTATTGCAATGAAATACATCAAATTCAAACTTTTGGGTCGAGGATTTTACATCCAAGACTACACTGCTTTAGGATTTTTTCCCTATTGCACTGAAATACATCAAATTCAAATTTTTGGGTCGAGGATTTTACATCCAAGACTACACTGCTTTAGGATTTTTTCCCTATTGCCTTTGAAATACATCAAATTCAAATTTTCGGGTCGAGGATTTTAAATCCAAGACTGCACTGCTTTAGGATTCTTTCCCTATTGCACTGAAATACGTCAAACTCAAATTTTTGGGTCGAGGATTTTTTTACATCCAAGACTGCACTGCTTTAGGATTCTTTCCCTATTGCACTGAAATACATTAAATTCAAATTTTCGGGTCGAGGATTTTACATCCAAGACTGCACTGCTTTAGGATTCTTTCCCTATTGCACTGAAATACATCAAATTCAAACTTTTGGGTCGAGGATTTTACATCCAAGACTGCACTGCTTTAGGATTCTTTCCCTATTGCACTGAAATACATCAAAATCAAACTTTTGGGTCGAGGATTTTACATCCAAGACTACACTGCTTTAGGATTCTTTCCCTATTGCACACTGAAATACATCAAAATCAAACTTTTTGGGTCGAGGATTTTACATCCAAGACTGCACTGCTTTAGGATTCTTCCATATTGCACTTGAAATACATCAAATTCAAACTTTTGGGTCCGAGGATTTTACATCCAAGATCGCACTTGCTTTAGGATTCTTCCTTATTGCCTTGAAATACATCAAATTCAAACTTTTGGGTCGAGGATTTTACATCCAAGACTGCACTTGCTTAGGATTCTTTCCCTACAGCAATGAAATACATCAAAATCAAACTCTTGAGGTTAAGGATTTTACATCCAATACCGCATTGCTCTGAGATCTCTCCTCATTGCAATGATTCAATCTGATCAATTCAATTTTCTTTCGAGGTTGAAAATGTTACATCTAAAACCTCAGAATTCCAATTTTCATTTCAAATCAAATCCCTCAAATTAATTTTGACAAAACTTCAATCTAAATTAAAACTCCAAACTAAAATCTAAGCTCACACATCAAAACTTAAATTGAAACAAAATAAAATCTAAATCGAAATTCCCCCAGATCATGTGATTTGGGATTCACCTCCTTTTCCTTTCCCCAGCGAGAGTTCAGGAATCTCCGGTTTCAGAGATATACTTGCTACTCCCCAGCGGAAACTCTTCTACTTCGTCCTAAGTTCGTCACTTGGACATACTGTGTTGGTTTTGTTGATCGCTTCGGTCAACGCCAATACGCGCGGTGTGCTCCGTCAGCTCACCACACCTATTGGGGGTCCATTTGTTGACCTCATTTTTGATGAGGTCTTCTCTTCTTCTCTTTAGTGCTTAGGATCTAGCCTTAGGCTTTTCCTTTGACTATCTTAGAGGACTAGAATTGGGACCCACCTTTTAGAAATTCAAACCACTTCTTAACTCCTGCAAACTCCATGAGCTTGACTATAGACCCCTAATCACCTAGAGGGTTGAAATCGAATGTGGAAGTTTGAGGATGAGTTCTCATAGGACTCTTTGGCCTTAGGATCGCCCAGGGTGGCACTGGTGCGGTGAAGGGGCTGACTTACACACACACTACACTTATACACTACACTTTCACACACCCATACCTAAATTGACCTCCGACTCATGTAGGTGATTCACATGGATGGTCCTTAACCCACAAGCCCTTGGCTAAGAGGGTTAGGAACAACATAGTGAATGCCTCAAATGGGTCCCTTCATGGCTCATGTGGGCTTGATATGGCTTCATGGCTCAACCAAAATAATTTTATTCCACTTACATTCACCCAATCTTCAATTTTCCAAATTTTCAATTTTGACCCCGGGACCCTACACACTTCAGCTTACCCAAAACCCTTGAAACTACCCAAAATTTGCAAAATCACCTAAATTGCCAAAAATTCCTCAAAATTGATCTTAAACATTTCCACATTACTCAAATTGATCATCCATACCCAAAAATACCAAAAATTCCAAAAATACCTCCCAATACCCTCCAAATACCCAAAATACCCCTCTTGGCCAAAAATTTAAAAATTCAGAAAATTCCCAGAAAATTCCAGAAAATCCCAAATATTCCCAATTTCATTTTATCCAACTACACCATCGGCCAATTTTTTCAATTTACCCTACTTTTGTCAAAACCCCCAATTTGACCCATTTTAACCCTAAGAGAACCCAATGTCAAACCAAACCTACCCAATTGACCCAAATTCTGGTCCAATTCAGTTCTAAACTTCAATTCAACATTCCCAACACCAATCTAGACCAAATTCAAATTCAATTTGATTGACATTTGGGATCCAATTTCACTTTTGGCCTTAAAGCCCAATTTGGACCCATGACCCAAACCTAACCCAAACTCACCCAATTCAGCTCCAATTAACCCCAAATCTTTTCTAAACCTTCCTTAACATTCCCACAAACAAAACACTAACCTGATTTGCCCAATATTTAGACCCAAACCCCACTCAAATTCAACCCAAAGCTAAAAGGCCCATTTTTGACCTAAACCTAAACCTAACCCAAATGAGCCCAAACCCCAAAATCAAAGCCCAACGAAAGTCAAAACCTCTTTTAAACACTCCCATAAATATTTCTCAACATTAATTTTACATCAATTTTAACCCTAGCCCAACATTGGCCCAAGTTAGCCCAATTTGACCTACATAGGCCCACTTACCAAATAAATCCAAATTCAAACCAATTCAACCCCAAATCACACTAAATTGACTCCAAGCCCTTCATAGAACATCCCTAAACCAATTATAACACTTATTTGACAAGGTCCTTCACAAAATCTTCACCCAAATGCCCATCCTAAAATCAAAAAGCCCATTCCCCTCAAACTTTCCTAAAAGCCCACTTCCTTGAATTCAAAAGCCCAAATTCATCTAAAGCCCACATGGCACTTCCCCTCATCATCCATTTAATCAAAATTGCCCCTAAGTTTCAAAGTCATCAATTAAACAATTCCAAATCAAGCTCCATACAAATTCCCATCAAAATATCAAAATTTTCTTAAATCCCTTTTTATGAAATTGACCCAAGCTTTTCCCAGAGCCAAATGGAGCCAAGGGTGAGCCATTCACGAAGCCATATGGAGCCATGAAAGTTTGGCATGTGACCATGCCATTAATGGTAAAAGGAGGGGCTCCTTTCCTAATCTTTCATTAAGCTTTTTTAACCTTATCCATGACACACTCTAAACCATGTTTAGCCACCTCATCATGGATAGAGACCACACCATTCTCTCTTGGGCGACCCAGCTGATCCTCTCGGCCCAAAATCAAGCCATGGGGAGGTGCACCCAACCCAAACCAATGGGTTGACCAAATTGAAGACAAAATGACCCCTTCTCCATTCCATTTTAATTCAAAGCCTTTACACATGTCAAACTCCGATTGACTTCACCAACTTCAAGCCCTGGACTCCACGACCCTGAAGGTGACCCATGCTGCCGGCCGACCGCCTGGATCGCCGGAAAACACCATGGCCGAGACCTTGGGAGGAGCCAAACTTTGGAATTCCACCTTCTTGAGCTGCCCCCATGCCCAATGGCCACCATGGCTGTTCTTCCCATGACCCGAGCAGGTGATCCCAACCCTTGGCCATCCACGGGAGGCTCTCCAGGCCACCTCTATTCAAGCTCGACCCCCTCACGGCCAAGAGAGGAGAGTTGCACAAACCTTGCCGAAACTACGCCAAAATTGTTCCAAACCTTCTCCACCCTTAGAGCGAGTTGATCCCAGGTGTCGATTTGCTCTCAATCCCCACCGACAAAACCCGATTTCTCAACTGAAATTCCACCCAAAACCAGGACCCTTCTCCACAGTGAGCCAATCCCCAAATTGATTGGTTCTACACCTTCACCAGACCAGGGGAAGGTGTCCACCAGCAAAAGCCCCATCTCCAGGCCACCCAGTTGCTCCAGCCTCCAAGCTTTATGATCAGCTGTGGTCGAAATCATACCTAGACAATTCACCAGACCAGGAGACTTCATCTGGAGCTTGCTGGGATCCAATCGAAGGTGCAACAACTCTCAGATTGAAGCCACACTTCTCTGAGCAAAGGTATGTGCTAATTCTTCATCCCGAGCTTCTAGAGATTCTCCATTTCAAATGCTTTAATTTTAATGCATGATAGCCGTATAGATGTGTTCGTCTCTTCAAGATGAATCCATAGAGCATAAGAACATGAAAATCCATTGAGTATCGAGTGAGATATTAGGGATTTAGTGTGGACGGCTCTCGGGTGAGGACACTTGGGGACGATGAACGGATGCCGTTCATTTAATACACGCGCGGACGGACGGCCGGGATCGTGTCGGATCGAGAAGACGGAACGATACGGCGGGCCCCGGGAGCTACGAGTCAGATGGCGGCGTCGAATCGGAGCGCGCCACGCGGCGTTTCGGAGGCTGCCGAGGGTTGACGCGGCGCCGCGTGGATAAATAGAAAATTAGGGTATTTTTTTATTTATTTAATTCCCTAAACTTCAAAAATTCATAACTTTGTGTAGAAAAATCAGAAAAATAAAATAAAAATACCCTCTTGCTCAGTGAACAGAGGAGAATAATGTGGAAAAGAAATCATTTAATTTTATCAAGTATTTTATTTTTAATAATTTATTTACTCCCTACATATTTTTAATTCTCCATGCATGTATACAATTCACCATGGCATGAGACCATAGGGCTTTTAAAGCCTCTGAATTTGGGAACATTCCCTGAATTTTCCAAAGTCAGAGGCCATCCCCATGAAAAGTTATTGATTTTTCAAATTCATGTTACTGTTTTGAGTATTTTAATTCCAATAAATAGCATGTTGTGAAATAAATTCTAGGAAAATTTGATGATGTTCCTTATGATCAAGAAAACCCTAGGAAAAATAGGTTTTGAGCTAGTTCATTTAAAACAACCCTAATTGGCTTAAACACTCAAAATAGGTCTCTAATTAATTAGAGCTAACCATACATTAAATTGACTTCAAATCAATTCTCCACTGACCTTTAGGATCAGAGGAACCCACCATAAAAATTTGAGGTCAATTGGACTTGGTTAGCCCCACTAATTGGGTTGATTAAGCCACTTAGTCATTTTAAACTTTAAAAATTCATAACTTTCAAAATACCTTTCAAAAATTCACTAAATTAGTTTTGGAGCCTCTCTGATATTAGGGGAATCTAAAAAAATTAAAATTTCAATTTTCTTAAAAAGTTGATTTTTAATATTATTTTAATATTTTTAAAAATTAAAAAATAATAAAAATCACAAAAATAATAAAATTCACTAAAATATCACATTTTAAATTTTAATCACTTAGGAACAAACCCCATATTTTTCTTAGATCTATTTAGTGAGATATTAAATTTTAAAGCTCTAGGGTAATTTTAAAATCAAAAAAATGTATTTTCTAGCATTTGCACTAAAATAATTATAATAAATCATAGAAAAATCAGAAAATTATAAAATTTGCTTCTCTGATTTCCTTGATATTAGAGAGATTTTTGAAAAATATAAAATTCATTGTTCAACATTTATTTTATTTTTAAATTAATTAATATTCCAAAACGTAAAAGAATTATAATAAAAATAATACCATTCAAAAAATCACCAAAATTGGTCCAAGTGGTTCTCTGGTCATTAGGAATGTCCCCCAATTTTCTTAAGGACAGAAACTTTCCCTTGGTCATGTTATTAAATTTTACTTGGAAATCTCTATTTTCTACCAAAAATAATTATATAAATAAATTAAATACAGAAAAATCACATTTTCTCCTCTCATGTCTTTATTGACATATGAGTGAAGTCACATAAAAATTTTAAGTTCATTTGAGTTCAATTTAGTGAGTTATGAAATTATTAAGCTTAAAGGGTAAAGTGGTAATTAAAATTTTAACCCTTAATTAAAACTTTAGGTTTAATAAAAAAAATTAACAAGTAAAATATTTGATCCTAATCTGATTTGGATGATTGAAATTTAAATAATTAAAGGGTAGAAACCCATTAAGCAATTTAAAATGATTAAACTTTAATTAAATAATTGATTAAATTTAGAAGAATAATAAAATTGGAATTATTAAAATAGGGATATTATTAGGAAGAGATTTATTCTTTAATTTAAAAATCCCAAAATTAATCATCTCATTAATATTCAATTCTTAATTAAAATGATAACTCAAATTCAAGACATTAAAAGACTTAATCATTAAACTAAAATTAAATTATTAAACTCTTTTAAAATTTTAATTAAAATAAAAAAATAAAATTAAATTAAAAATTAAATTAAATTAAATCAAATTAAATTAAATTAAATTAAATAAATAAATCAAATTAAAATAAATTAAATAAACAAATTAAATTAAATCAAATTAAATTAAATTAAATTAAATTAAATTAAAAATTAAATTAAATTAAATCAAATTAAATTAAATTAAAATAAATAAATAAATCAAATTAAAATAAATAAAATAAACAAATTAAATTAAATTAAATGAATTAAATTAAACTAAATAAACAAATTAAATTAAATTAAATTAAATTAAATCAAATTAAATTGAATTGAATTAAATTAAAACAAATTAAATTAAATTAAATTAAATTAAATTAAATTAAATAAAATAAAATTAAATTAAATTAAATCAAATTAAATTAAAATTAAATCAAATCAAATTAATTTAATGTAACATCAAATTAAACTAAATTAAGTTAAACCAAATTAAATTGAATTAAATTAAATTAAAACTCAATTAAATTAAATTAAATTAAATTAAGTTGAATTAAATATAACATCACCAAAGATATAAAGAATTCAAAATAAATCTAAAATAACTTGAACACTATTCCAAATTAATTGAAATTAAACTAAATCACAAATCATTTGAATACCAATTTACCCTCGAAAGCTTTAGTTATCATAACTCCTAAACATGATATGAAATGAAATGTTACTTCACTTATAGGACATTCAAATATCCTAGTTCACTGAGTAAGATAATAACAAAACTTAACTAAACCTCGGACGATTAATTCATTTTTGTAATTGAATTCATTTGGAATTAAAACAATTCCAGTAATATTGAAAAGATGTTTAAGATTCTTCTTAAACACTTTCTCAATATGATAGGATGTTTATAAGAACAATTGAACTTAATTGTTCTTTGATGAAGAAAATCTTCTTCAAACCAAAACACAAGGAACCTAGACGTCATAGGAAATGACTAGCTATAGGATTAGGAATTTGGTAGAAAACCATAACCCTTACCTTAGCTTTACCTAGGAACTTGCTTAAATATTCTAATTGTGTTTTAAGTGCGGCTTGGGATGACGGGAAGACCCTCCGGGTACGCTTTTATTTTATTGCAATTTATTTTCTTGAAATTTTCATTATTGCAATTTATTTAACCGCATTGCACTTACTTTTCTTGCATGATAAACAAGCTTGTTGCATGAAAACCCACACCTTTAGGATAGCCCCTAAAGCTGAAACCAAAACTAAATTAAAAGTCATTGCAAGATAAAATTCACCGCCACAACATTTCAAAATATAAAACAACTCAAAATTTAATCACAAACAGAACACAAAACTACAATTACAACTAAATTAAAACGTCTTGTTGGATGATCGGGAATACCTCGGATGATGTAACCTACGTGTTGCTAACGGGATTTCCACGGTCTAAATGAAAGTGTGGAACTCATTCGGTTGAGTTTAGCAAATTCATCCGGACTAAGTGAATCCGATAAAAATAATGATGCCGGAAGGATGGAACCGTGGGATCTTAACCGGTGTCGTTATAATCAACTTTAAGATTTGTTTTAATTAAAATATTGAAAACACTTGGAAATTAAGATTTTCTCTAAACCAAAACACTTTTCTCATCTCCTGATTTATGACTTCTAAAATTGAACCTCTGCAACAACAAGGAGCTCGGAGCATGGTGGGCAGCACGGCCATCGTCATCAGCAAAACACGAGTCTACTTCAACGAAACTTTCTTAGAATTAAAATAACCAAGCCATAGGACTTCGAGGTAGTTTGCCTAGTGCAACATAAACCCTCAACCTTTGTTAGGCATTTGCATGATCAGGTCATGTAAATTAAGCCCTAACCGGTTTTAGGATTCCGAGGTAGTCGTCCGATACGACATAAACCCTCACATCTTCGAGGCTATTTGTATGATTGTGTCATACGAATATAAGTCCTAATTAATTAAAATTGGCAAGATCAAAACATCAAATAAACATTAGGACTCTCCTAAACTCAAGCCGAACAATAGGATAGTCGGGAAATTACCGAAGTTCGCTTCGAATCCGTGATTTCTCCTACTTTTCTTCCTTTGGATTCCCAAAACAAAATGTTCCAAATTTGATCCATTCCCTATTGGAATTCCAAAATTCAATCCTTTGAAAACTTAAACTTTGAAATTCTTGAGAGCGAAGTATTGATTATTATCGAGAGTTTTCTTAGGTGATTCCCGTCACTTAAGATGTAATTAACTATAGGGGCTTGCCCTTATAGGGAATTTTAAAGAACCCAGGTAATATAAACCCTGCTTAATGTTTTCATATTAAGCAGGGGAATTTGTCGGCTTATAAAATTGGTTCACAGACCAAACGGATGTCACACATCTTCTAGTTTATTTAATCGAGCCCCACCATCAAGCAGTGTGTCTATCCTTAGGGATAGATACACGGTTTGTGGTGCGGTGCTCGTTTATATAAACTATTTGGGATGTGAGATCGGTTTGATTTCATATCTTAAAATTTTCAAATTTAAAATTATTTTCAAAATCAAATACTACTTTCTAAATTATATATATATTTAAATTAAATTTAAAATTTAAATTCGCCGACAATTTCTGTAGGCGACCCCTTTTCAAAACACACAACCTAAAAAAAAATAATGCCGACAAGGCGATGAAGAACCTGAAGTTCTAGTCCAACAGTTACTCACCACTCCCTTACGGCGAGATGGTGAAGATTTCTCCAAAACTCGCACTCGAGGTCGAGGCCGGGGACGAGGACGTGGAAGAAATGTTGGAACAGTTGGACAGAAGAAACTGGTTGTCAATGTTGATTGGGAGAACAGTTCCGAAGAAGAAGAAGAAATTAAGAAAGAAGCGAACAATAAATCGAAGAAACAACGGTTCAAGATCTCTCTCGAAGATGAAAGGAATGAAGAATACAAGTCAATGTACGAGAAGATTAACCATTATGTACATACTATGACCCTGATCCCGATCCATTCTAATAAGATCGAGGGTATGGTGGTCAAGGACGTACATGGTGGCGGTACTAAACCAATCAATTTTTACCGTGGTGCTTCTTCTTCCAATACTGAAAAAGATGTACAATTTAAAGATGTTACTTCATCTGAATTAATAAAATTACCTTTTGAGTGGTACTCTCCCTGTGTTCAAAATTTAATTCAATGTGGTGTCTTACCTCAACAATGGACAAAAAGGCTGATCATAACACTTTGAAAAGTTATGGAATAATGTCGGTCGACCTCCCAATTCAAAACATGGTCTCGGATTTAGAACAGTAGGATCAGTTGATGATATGGGATTTTGCTTGTTTGTCAATTGCGAACCTAATGAAGACTGCTTGGAAGCCTCAGAAGATCTCGAAGATCTACCAATTGGAGACGCTCCACCAGAATTCAAAGAAGAAATCAAATCTACAATAGATGAGTTAATGAAAGTTAACTTAGGTACTAGCGAAGAGCCTAGGCCTACCTTTGTTAGCTCCTTACTCAATAAAGACGACTGCGAGGAAATAATCAAGCTACTAATGGAATTCAGAATTTGTTTTGCTTGGAGTTACGATGAAATGCCGGGATTAGCTCCGAAGTCTCGGTTCACAAGTTAGGAGTAGATCCTACTTCCGTTCCGGTCGAACGAGCTCCCGAGAAGAATGCGTCAAGAAATTAAGAAACAAGTAATAGCCGAAGTTAAGAAGCTAATAGACGCTAAATTTGTCCATGAAAAATAATACCCAACTTGGTTAGCCAACGTGGTACCAGTTAAAAAGAAGAATGATCAGATCAAAATCTGCGTGGATTTCAGAGATTTGAATAAAGCATGTCCAAAGGATGAATTTCCACTACCAATCCCGGAACTAATGATCGACATTGCTTCAACACATGAAATCTTCTCTTTCATGGATGGATCATCAGGATACAAACCAGATAAAGATGGCACCAGAAGACGAAATGCTCACGGCATTCAGGATGCTGATCGGAGTGTATTGCTACACAGTAATGAGGTTCGGACTAAAGAATGCAGGAGCAACATACCAAAGAGCGATGACGAAGATTTTTGATGATCTCATTCACAATCAAGTCGAGTGCTACATGGATGTGTCGGCAAATTTTTAGGTTGAGTGTTGTATTTTTGAAAAGAGGTCGCCTACAGAAATTGTCGGCGAAATTTTAATTTAATTTAAATAAATAATTTAAAAAGTAGTATTTGATTTTTGAAAATAATTTTAAAATTTAAAATTTTAAGATATGAAATCAAACTGATCTCACATCCCGAATAGTTTATATAAACAAGCACCGCACCACAAACTGTATATCTATCTCGAAGAGTAGACACACTGCTTGATGATGGGGCTCGGTTAAATAAATTAGAAGATTTGTGACATCCGTTTAGTCTACGAACCAATTTTATAAGCCGACAAGTTCCCCTGCTTAATATAAAGGAATTAAGCAGGGCTTATATTACCTGGATTCTTAAAGTTCCCTATAAGGGCAAGCCCCTATAGTTAATTACATCTTAAATGAAGTGAATCATTTAATAAAACTCTCGATAATGATCGAGTGGTTTTGCTCTCGAGAATTTCAAAGTTTAAGGTTTTCGAAACGATTGGATTTGGAAATTTCGATTGGGAATGGATCAAATTTGGAGCTCGTTTGTTTTAGGAGTCCAAAGGAAGAGAAGTAGGAGAAGCTGAGGATTCAAGAAGAATCTTGGCAACTTCCCAAACTATCCTATTGTTTGGCTTAGATTTAAGAAAATCCTAATATTATTTGATATTTCAATCTTGCCAATTTTAATTAATTAGGACTTATATTTGTATGATAAAATCATACAAATAGCCTCGAAGATGTGAGGGTTTATGTCGTACCGAACGACTACCTCGGAGTCCTAAGACTGGTTAGGGCTTAATTTACATGATATGATCATGCAAATGCCTAACAAAGAGTTGAGGATTTATGTTGCACTAAGAAAACTACCTCGAAATCCTATGGCTTTGTTGTTTAAAACTAGGAAAGGTTTTGCTGAAGTAGACCCGAGTTTTATTGATAACGATGGCCGTGCTACCCACCATGCTCCGAGCTCCTTGTTGTTGCAGAGGTTTAGTTTTAGAAGTCATAAATCAGGAGATGAGAGAAGTGTTTTGGTTTAGAAATCTTAAAATCCAAGTGTTTTTTAATATTTTAATTAAAACAAATCTTAAAGTTGTTTAAACAGAACCGATTAAGATCTCACTGTTCCGTCATCCCGACACCGTTATTTTCATTGAATTCACTTAGTCCAGATGAATTTGCTAAACTCAACTGAATGAGTTCCACACTTTCATTTAAACCGTGGGAAATCCCGTTAGCAACACGTGGGTTACATCATCCGAGGTATTCCCGATCATTCAACGAGGCGTTTTAATTTAGTTGTAATTGTAGTTTTGTGTTTTGTTTGTGATTAAATTTTGAGTTGTTTTATATTTTGAAATGTTGTGGCGGTGATTTTTATCTTGTAATGACTTTTAATTTAGTTTTGGTTTCAGTTCAGGGACTATCCTAAAGGTTTTGGTTTTCATGCAACAGTTGTTTATCATGCAAGAAAAGTAAAATGCTTTTGCAATAAAGTAAATTGCAATAAAATAAAAGCGTACCTGGAGGGTCTTCTCGTCATCCCAAGATGCACTTAAAACACATGTTAAGGCATTTAAATATTTCAGCAACTACCTAGGTAAAGCTAAGGGAAAGGTTTTGGTTGTCTATCAAAGTCCTAATCCTATAGTTAGTCATTTCCTATGACGTCTAGGTTCTTGTATTTTGGTTTAAGAACGATTTTCTTCATCAAAGAACAACTAAGTTCAATTGTTCTTATAAACATCCTATCATATTGAGAAAGTGCTTAAGACGAGTCTTAAACATCTTTTCAATATTGCTAGGATTGTTCTAAGTCCAAATGGATTTAATTAATCAGGTGAAGTAATCATCCGAGGTTTAATTAAGTTTTGTTCTTTTGCTCAGTGAACTAGGATGTTTGAATATCCTATGAATGAAGTGACACTTCACCTAATGCTCCATCTAGGAGTTATGATAACAAGAGCTTTTAAGGGCAAATTGATGTTTTAGTGATTTGTGTTTTAATTTAATTTTAATTAATGGATTTAATTTTGGAATAGTGTTCAAGTTGTTTTAGATCTATTTTGAATTCTTTATGTCTTAAGTGATGTTATATTTAATTCAATTTAATTTAATTTAATTTAATTTAATTTAATTTGGTTTAATTTTAATTTTAATTTTATTTTAATTTTTAATTTAATTTTAATTTAATTTTAATTTAATTTTAATTTGATTTTATTTTTTTATTTAATTTAATTTAATTTAATATGTTTCAATTTAATTTAATTTAATTTAATTTAAATTAACTTTAATTTTAATTTAATTTAAATTTTAATTTAATTTTAATTTAAATTTAAATTTATTTTTTAATTTTAATTCAATATTTTATTTTTTATGTTTTAAAGATGATTTAATTTAATTATTAAAGTATTACTTTAATTGAACTTTTGATTTAATTTAGTTTGAATATTTTAATTTTAATTTAATTTAATGATTAAGTCTTTTAGTATTTTAAATCTTGAGTTTGGATTATCATTTTAATTGGGAATTAAATATTATTGAGGTGATTAATTTAGGGATTCTTAAATTAAAGAACAAAAGTCTTCTAAATAATATCCCTATTTTAATAATTTCAATTTTTACTAATCTTCCAAATTTAATTAATTAATTGATTAAGGTTTATTCTTAAAAATGATTGATGGGTTTCTACCCTTTAATTATTTAAATTGCAATCATCCAAATTAGATTATGATCAACTATTTTACTCTTTCATTTCATTAAGCCTAAAATTTTAATTAGAGGTTGAAAATTTTAATTACCATTTTGCCCTTCAAGCTTAATAATTCCATGACTCACTAAATTGAGCTTAAATGAATTTGAAATTTTTATGTGACTTCACTCACATGTTAATTAAGACTCTAGAGGAGAAAATGTGATTTTTCTGTATTTAATTTATTTATATAATTATTTTTTTGTGGAAAATAGGGATTTTCAAGGAAAATTCATTAAGATGACCAAGGAAAATTTTCTATCCTTAAGAAAATTATGGGGCACTCTTAATGACCAGAGGACTATTTGGACTAATTTTGGTGATTTTTTTGAATTTTTTATTATTTATTATAATTATTTTGAATTTTGGAGTATTAATTAATTTAAAAATAAAATAAAGGTTGAAAAATGGATTTTATATTTTTCAAAAATCTCTCTAATATTAGAGAAACCAGAAAACCAAATTTTATAATTTTCTGATTTTTCTTTGATTTATTAGAATTATTTTAGTGAAAAGGTTGAAAAATACATTTTTAATATTAAAAACTACATTAAACCTTTAAAATTCAATATCTTATCCTAGGGACTTAAGAAAAATATTTGGTTTGTTCCTAAGTGTTTAGAATTCAAAATATGACATTTTGGTGATTTTTAATATTTTTTAATTATTAAAATATTAAAATAATGATAAAAATCAACTTTTTTAGAAAATTATAATTTTAATTTTCCTAAGTTTCTCTAATATCAATGAAGCTCCAAAACTATTTTTGTGAATTTTTGAAAAGTATTTTATGAGTTATGAATTTTTAAAGTTTGATTTCATTCATGGGGCTTAATTAACCCATTTGGTGGGGCTAACCAAGTCCAATTGATCTCAAATTTTTATGTGGTGTTCTCCTATCCCTAGAGGGTAGTGGAGAATTGTTTTTAAGTTAATTTGATGAATGGTTAACCCTAATTAATTAAAGTTCAATTTTGGTGTTTAGGCTAGGTAGGGTTGTTCAAAGTGAATTAGCTCAAAAAGTATTTTTCCTAAGTCCCTCTGGTCATAAGAAACATCAACAAATTTTTCTAGAATTTATTTCTCAACAAGCTAATTATTGGAATTAAAATACTCAAAACAGTAATATGAACTTGAAAAATCAATAACTTCTCATAGGGATGGCCTCTGACCTTGGAAAATTCAGGGAATGTTCCCAAGTTTAGAGGCTTCAAAGCCCTATGGTCTCATGCCATGGTGAATTTCCTATATGCATGGAGAATTGAAATAGTGCAGAGAGTAAATAAATCATTAAAAATAAAATACTTAATGAAATAACTTGATTTCTTTTCCACATTATTCTCCTCTATTCACTGAGCAAGAGGGTATTTTATTTTATTTTTAACATTTTTCTACACAAAGTTATAAATTTTTGAAGTTCTGGGTATTTAATAAATAAGAAAAATCCCTATTTTCCTACTTATCCACGTGGCACCACGCCATCCTCGGCAGCTCCGAAAGGCCACGCGTTGTCTCCTGATTCGGCGCTGCCATCCGACTCAGCGCTCCAGGGGCCCGCAGTTCATATCCCATTACTCCGTCCGGAGCGATCCTGGCCATCCACTCGATACAAGCGCGATCCAACGGTTCCCAGTCATTGTCTACGACTGGTGTGAACCCGTGACCGTCAACCTTCTAACCCTAATTTCTCACTCGATTCTCAACGGATTTTAGAGTTCTTATGCTCTATGAATTTGTCTTGAAGAGACGAACACATCCATACGGTAAACATGTATTGAAATTGACCCAAACTAAATTGAGAATCTCTGGAAGCTCGGGAGGAAGAGTGAGTCCATACCTTTGCTCAGAGAAGTGAAGCTTCGATCTGAGAGTTGTGTCACGTTCGATTGGGCCCAAGCAAGCTCCAGAAGAAGTCCCTTGGCCTGGTGAACTGTCTAGGTATGATTTCGACCAAGCCCAATCACAAAGCTTGGAGGCTGGAAGCAATGGCTGGCTTGGTGAGGGGGCTTTTGCTGGGAAACTTCTCCTCTTGGTCTGGTGAAGGTGTAGGACCAATCAATTTGGAGATTGGCTCACTGTGGTGAAGTGTCCTGGTTTTGGGCTTGAATTTCAACTACGAAATTGAGCTCGCGGAGAGAAAATGGCAGGGGGATTTCGAGTGGGAATCAAGTTCTCTATGTGTAGAGTAGTACGGGATGATTTTGGTAGGGTTTCAGTAAGGTTTGATTCAGCACCTCTCATGGCCGAGAGGAGGTGGTGTTTAAATAGGCATGGCTAGAGGGCCTCCCAGGGGGAGTTAGGGCTTGGGATCAGCTGCTCTATGCAAGAGAAGAACAGCCATGGTGGCCATTTGGGCTGGGACAACTCAGCGAGGCAGAATTGAAAAGTTTGGCTCCTCCTAAGGTCTTGGCCATGGTGTTTTCCGGCGATCCAGGTGGCTGGCCGGCAGGCATGGGTCACCCTCAGGTCCAGGTGGGTCAGGGCTGGAGGTTTGTGCAGGCAATTGAGCTTTACCATGTGTAAAGTGTTTGGATTAAAATGGCATGGGGGAAAGGGTGTATTTTGGCTAAGTTTGGTCAAATGCATGGATTGGGCTAGGTGTACCTTCCCATGGCAAGTTTGGGCTGAAGATAAAGTGGTTTAGGTCAGCTTAATTAGTGGGGAAGGGTCACCATCCAAGTACAATTAAGTTTAAGCAAGGTTTAGTGGAGTCATGGAAGTGGTTAATCCCCTTAAGGGAATATGGAAAGGGCCTCCTCCTCTTGCCATCTTGGGTATGGTGAGGTGGAAAGTAGATTCCATGGCTCTCATGGCTCCCATGTGGCTCATGCATGGCTTCATGGCTCATATATGGCTTGGGAAAAGTTGTCTCACTTGCATGAGAAAGGGTGTTGAAATTTTTCATGGATTTAAGGGGAATTGTCATAAGGCTTGATTTGGGTTTATTTGGTGATGGATTTTAGAACTTAGGAAGTGTTTTAAATCAAAGGGATGGTGAGAGGAATTTCATGTGGGCTTTGTCATGGACTTTGGGCCTTTAGGAAGGCTTTAAGGGAATGAGCCTTTAGGTTTAAGAATGAATTCATGGATGGGAATTTTGTAGAAGTTTTGGCTAAATAATTGTTGGGTTTGGTTTAGGGATGTGTCATGAGTGATTTGAAATGAATTTGAGGTGGTTTGGGATTGAATTGGGTTGAATTTGGGTTGATTTGGTAAATGGGCCAATGTAGGTCAAATTGGGCTAATTTGGGCCAATGTTGGGCTAAGGTTGAAATTGATGTAAAATTAATGTTGGGAAATGTTTATGGGAGTGTTTCAAAGAGGTTTCAACTTTGGTTGGGTTTTGGTTTTGGGACTTGGGCTTATTTGGGTTAGGTTTGGGTTTAGGTCAAAATTGGGCTTTTTGGTTTTGGATTGAATTTGAGTGGGTTTTGGGTCCAAATTTTGGGAAAATTATGTTAGTGTTTTATTTTTTGGGATGTTAGGGAAGGTTTAGAAAAGTTTTGGGGTCAATTGGAGTTGAATTGGTTTGGTTTGGGCTAAGTTTGGGTCATGGGTCCAAATTGGGCCTTAAGGTCAAAAGTAAGATTGGATTCAAATGTTAATCACATTGGACTTGGATTTGGTCTAGATTGATATTGTGGATATTAAATTGAAGTTTAGAATTGAATTGGACCAAAATTGGGGTTAATTGGGTAGATTTGATTTGACATTGGGTTCACTTGGGTTAAGAATGGGCTAAATTGGGGGTTTTGGTAAAAGTTGGGTAAATTGACAAAATTGGCCTATGGTGTAGTTGGACAAAATGAAATTAGGAATATTTGGAAATTTCTGGAATTTTCTGGGAATTTTCTGAATTTTTGGATTTTTTTGGCTAAGAGGGGCATTTTGGGTATTTAGAGGGTATGGGGGGTATTTTTGGAATTTTTGGTATTTTTGGCTATGTATGATCAATTTGAGTGGAGGGAAATGTTTAGGAATTGTTTTAGGGAATTTTGGGTAATTTAGGTGATTTTGCAAATTTTGGGTAGTTTCAAGGGCATTTGGTAGGTTTGGTGGGGCCGGGGCCCCGGGATCAAAAATTGAAATTTTGAAAAAAAGAAGATTGATAAAATATGAGTGAAATGGAAGCACTTTGGTTGAGCCATGAAGCCATGTTAAGCCTATATGAGCCATGAGAGGACTCATTTGAGGCATTCACTATGTTGTTCCTAACCCTCTTAGCCAAGGGCTTAGGGGTTAAGGTCCATCCATATGAATTACCTACATGAGTCAAGGAGTCAAGTTGGGTATGGGTGTGGTTTTAGGATTTGGATTGTGTGTTGAGAGTGTAGAGTGTGAGTGTAGTGAGTGTGTAAGTCAACCCTCACCAAACCAAGCCACCCAGGGTGGTCCTAAGGCCAGACAGTCCTATTGGGAACTCATCCTTTAAACCTTCACATTTGATTTCAACCCTCTAGGTGATTAGGGGTCTACAATCAAGCTTATGGGTTTTGCAGGGAGTCAAGAGGTGTTTGGACTTCCAAAAGGGTGGGTTCCACTTCTAGTCCTCTAAGATGGTCAAAGGAAAAGCCTAAGGCTAGATCCTAAACACTAAAGAGAAAAGAGAAGACCTCATCAAAAATGAGGTCAACAAATGGACCCTCAATAGGTGTGGTGTGCTAACCAAGCACACCGCACATATTGGCGTTGACCGAAGAGATCAACAAAAAGAACACAGATGTCTAAGTGACAAACTTAGGACGAAGTATAAGAAATTTCCACTGGGGAGTATCAGGTATATTTCCAAGACTAAAGATTCTAGAACTCTCGCTGGGGAAAAAGGAGGTGAATTTCAGATTACAAGATTTCAAGAGATTGGATCTTAGATTCGTTTCATTTTTTTTTATTTTAAGTTTTAATTTTGAGTTTGAATTTCGATTTGAGTTTAAACTTGATTTTATGCGGAGAAAAGAGTAGGGCTAAGGTCTATCCGAATGCATTTGTATGCTGAGAAGGAAGTAAGACTGAACCTATTCCAAATGTCGAGGAAGAATAGGACAAAGCCTATCCGAAATGCGAGTGTTTTAATTTCAATTTCTTCGCCGAGAGGGTCAAATTTTGAGATTCGTTGAGAAAGGAGTAGGATTGTGCCTATCCCGAGTGCCGAGAATTCGTCGAGAAGGGAGTAGGGCGAAGCTTCATCCCGATCGTCGAGATTTCGTTGAGATGAGAGTAGGGCGGAAGCCTATCCCGAATGCTGAGATTTGCTGAGATGGGAGTAGGGCGGAAGCCTATCCCGAATGTTGAGATTTGCTGAGATGGGAGTAGGGCGGAAGCCTATCCCGAATGCTGAGATGGGAGTACGGCGAAAGCCTATCCCGAATGCTAAGATTGCTAAGATGGGAGTACGGCGGAAGCCTATCCCGATTGCTAAGATGGGAGTATGGCGGAAGCCTATCCCGATTGCTGAGATGGGAGTACGGCAGAAGCCTATCCCGATTGCTGAGCTTGCTGAGATAGGAGTACGGTGGAAGCCTATCCGGAAGCCTATCCCGATTGCTGAGATTGCTGAGATGGGAGTACGGCGGAAGCCTACCCGATTCTGAGATTGCTGAGATGGGAGTATGGCGAAAGCCTATCCCGATTGCTGAGATGGGATTACGGCGGAAGCCTATCCCGAATGCTGAGATGGGAGTACGACGGAAGCCTATCCCGAATGCTGAGATTCTTTGAGATGGGAGTACGGCGGAAGCCTATCCCGATTGCTGAGATGCAGTTTATGCAGTGGTTGTGAAAGATTTTTTTGATATTTGGGAATGTAGAGTTTTATGAATGCAGAGACTGAACATATTGCTGAGATTTATAAATGTAGAGATCGTGAAAACATATTGTAAAGTGCAGAGAATGTTTGTAGGAGTTCATGTGGATTTGAAGTTCTTTTTAATGTTTTGATTTTTTTTTATGAAAGAGAGTTTCTTATTTATTCTCCTTTTCTTTTCTGTTCTTTGTTTGAAGTTCATTTAACTTTAATGGTGTTTCCCAGTCAATTTGCACAAAAAGAGGTGAAGGCAAAATGTGACATGGTCACTTTCATTCCAATCTTGTTGAAGATACATCATACAACTCGATCTGAAATATTTCTCATACAATCCATGACTCAAAACGGACTATGTATGATTCATGTTGATCCATCCAAAAAGTATCTGTTAAGTCCATGTCTGAATAATGAGATACACGGTCAATAACATCACCTTCCAAGCCATCCTTGGCAGGAATGACGCATGGATGTGCATTGGAGGTGTGTTATTTCCCGTGTAACTCACAGCTCGTAGGGCCGGAGACTCTCTAATTCTGGATCTGGCTGGAAGTGGTATGGTGCCTTTCTGTCGTCCATCCTTCTAAAAGTGACGGAGATCCGCTCCACTGGTACTCCCGGTATACAATGTTTTGCGACGTCTCGCTTCATTTCCTTGTAATATCATGATGGAACCTACAGGCAGTGGTATCTCCACCGGCCCTCGGAACTTACCCGGGCCTGCTATCCGGAGGTCAGACCCGAACATGATATTGCATTGGTTGACGAACGAAACTGTGCAGAAAGGTCTGACGAAGTCGTGGTGATCTATGTGTGGAGGTATGCGCCCTTCTGATAAATGTTGATGATGCAACTGTTGGGTATACGATCACGCGGCGTACCCTCCACATTATCAGTCTTTTTTACAATTCTTTTAATTATTCTCAGCATTGGATCCACCTCACCGTGACGGAGTATCCCTGGTGGATTTCCTTTTCTGTCCTCTGCGAAGTTATAGCAACATCCGCATTGTATTGTGACTCTTCCTTTTCCTGGCATCCATTTTCGGGGTTCCGAATAAGTCTTTTCTCTCAGACGGCCTGCTCGACCCATCTTCTAAAGTTCTAAAATGCAATCCACAATCTGTTGTTGCTCGTACTCTGAGAATACACTTGTGTGTAACTCGAGGCCTTCCAAAATGTTGATTCTTTTGCCTCTAATCCTTTCAAAGTATTTGAAGGTTTTCTTCTCAACATTTTGCATTCTTTCCAGTTCATATTCTGGGATGATCTGCAAGTGACGAGGCCTAGTCACGTATTGCGGGATGTATGGCTCATTCCCGTCACGTTCTCCTACATACCTTGGCTCCTCGGGGATTGTCTCTGTCGGGACATCCTTCGGGGTTGCTTCAGCAACAAGGTTCTTCAGATATGGTATCTCTGCCCGGCATCGAGGCACTGATTCTATCTCTGTCCTTCTTAGCACTTCTTCGATCTGTTCTGATTCCCTCAGCGTTGACTTTCTTCTTTCTGGTTCCTGTCGAACCGGTATCTTCGAAATGTGTGTGTTTGCGAAGGTGGTTGTTTCCTCGTGTTGATCTGTTGCAAGTTTAGTAAACATCTTGCGGATACGGTGATTCTTATTCCTTATTTGAGTAGCTGTGAGCGTAGCTCTCCTCACTTCTTAAATTTCTGCGGGCGCGGCGCTGACGAGCCTGCCCTCTGTCGTGGCAACTATTGACTTGATTTTCTTGCTTTCTTCAATGTTTGTCTTTCTTTTCTTATTGCTGGATTGGTGGCTTGGGCCACCCATCTTCATCACAGTCTGGCTATGAAGCTCCTCTCGGTCCACTGGGACCCAGTCATTTTCTTCATACTGTAGGCTGGCTGGTGTAAAGTCAGAATCAATTTCTATCACTACTCCATCCTTCACCCTCTTTTCATCGAGTGCGAGACTCATGCCATTTTTAAAGTTTAGGACCAACCGCCCGTTCGACATTTCTCTGCAAAGAAGACAAGGAAAGGATCAGGGGCTGTATTAAGAACAAGAACATTAAGAAAGTATTTATCACTGAAGATTCTTATTCACTTACTCCAATTTTAATTTTTAAGGAAAGTAGGAAAAGATGAAGAAAGATCAGGAACAAGATTTAATTTGAAAAGAAGGGTAAAACTTTATTATTATGATTTCCACATATTTTATTTTTAGCACATATATTTTTTTATCCATTTTTTATGTTTTTTGGGTTCAGACCCAGTCACAAAGTGATTGCCTCACTCGTGTTTCTAGGGATAAGACTCTATTTTAGAGGCCACCCATCGAAACATCAGGTTGTGTAATACTTCTTTAAATATCGTCCATTGATTGGAAGCATTTGTCGTTCTCCTTGGCAATTCACAAGTCGGTAGGAGCCTGCTGAGTAGACTGCCTCAACTACAAACGGCCCTTCCCAAGTCGGCTCCAATTTGCCTCCTATCTTGTGATGTGCAAGAATAGGTCTTCTGAGAACAAGAACTAAGTCACCAACTTTGAAAGTTCTTGGGCGGACCAGTTTATCATGGGCCTGGATCATCTTAGCTTGGTACAGTTCCAAATTTTGTTGCGCTGCAAGTCTTCTCCCTTCCAGGTTTTCTAGTTCTTCCAGTCGTAATCTGGAATTCTCTTCTGTAGTAATTTTATTTGCAACTACAATTCTGAGTGATGGAAGTTGAACCTCTAAAGGTAAAACTGCCTCAGACCTGTACACCAAAGTATAAGGTGTAGACTGAGTAGAAGTCCTGAAAGTCGTCCTGTAGGCCCATAAGGCTTCTAACAACTTCTCGTGCCAATTTCTCTTGTTGTCATCCAAAGTTTTCTTTAAAATCTGAATGAGGGTTTTATTAAAAGCCTCGGCCAAGCCGTTTGCTCTTGGGTAGTAGATTGTTGAATATCGCCAATCAATTCCATGTCTTCTGACAAAATTATTGATTTTTGTACTTTTGAATGCAGAACAATTATCTGAAATGATCCTGCGCGGTACCCCGAAATGGTAGACAACTTGGTTCTTGAAAAACTGCAGCACGTGGTGTGCCTTCACCTCTCTGAGTGGTATAGCTTTTGCCCATTTAGAAAAGTAGTCTGTAGCTGCAAGGATGAAGCGATGTCCTCTTGAAGATGGTGGTTCTATCGGACCCACTATGTCTGTGCCCCAACACTCAAATGGCCACGATGCAATTGTCGGATGTAGCACATTTGGAGGTTTGTGTAGAACCACTTCGTGCACTTGGCACTGGTGACAACTTTTGGCAATCTTCATGCAAACAGTCATCATCGAGGGCCAATAATACCCTAGTCTTTTAATTTTCATTTTCATTTTCGGACCCGACTGATGAGCGCCACAAAGTCCTGAATGCACTTCTTTGACGATTTTATGAGGCTCGGACCCGCTCAGGCATCTTAACCACATCTGATCAAAAGACCTTTTGTATAATGTATTGTTTATTAATGCGTAAGACAGAGTTCTTTTCTTGATTTGATGTGATAATGACTTATCGTCTGGTAATTTCCCTGTTTGCGGGTAGTACGATAGCGGCGACGCCGATCTTACGTGTTTTCCGTCACTGCTGCAACTGATTCCTCTGCTTTTTCTAATTTCTGTATCATATCCATGTCGAGCTGTGATAGGACCTGTCGTCCTTGAACTGACACTTCAACTGACTCATCTTGTAAGCAAGCAAATTCTTTTGCAAGGCGAGCTAGCGCATCCGCGAGCATTTTCTCTTCTGGGGATCTTGTAGATTGTTACATTCGGAATTTGTTCCAACAGTTTCATGGCATATTGAAAGTATTGCTCGAGTCTTGGTTTTAAAATTCTGTATTGTCCGGCGATCTGTTAAATGATGAACTGAGAATCTCCGTAGATGTTGATATCTGTTATTCCCATTTGAATGGTCAGTTCTAGTCCTGTTATGAGGGCTTCGTATTACGCCTCATTGTTTGTGCACGGCTCGTTAAGTGTTAGGAGTATCTTAACATCCCCCGCTCCGGTGTTATAAAGATTCGTCCGATTCCTGCCTTACCGGGCACTATCGTTTGCAATTCTTTGTTTTTCTGTGCTGAGGACGCTCCGTCGAAGTATAGTTCCCAATGTCGATCATCAGTGTCTTCTAGGCTCATTATCTGCTCGTCTGGCAAATCGTCGTCGAGAGGCGAATCTGCCTGTAAAGGGTGTGCTGCAAGGAAGTCAGCTAGCACTTGTCCCTTCACGGCATGGAGAGGCACGAAAGTTATGTTGAATTACAATAGTATCATCGACCACCTGGCAACCCTGCCAGAAAGTGTTGGACGGGTCATCAAATATTGCAACGGATTAACTTTCGAGATAAGGTTGACCTTATGAGAGAGCATGTAATGCCTGAGCTTTTGAGCGGCAAAGATCGGGGTCGAAACAATGCTTCTCGATTGGAGGATACTTTACTACCATCGGAATCAAACGACGGCTTAAATAGAAGAGAGCATTTTCTTTCCCCTCATCATTGACCTGGGCTAGCAGGGCTCCAAGGGAGTCGTATAGAGCTGTGGTATAAAGTATCAACGGTCTACCTGAGACTGGGGCTGCTAAGACAGGAGGTGTCATTAAGTATTGTTTAATGTCCTCGAAGGCCCGTTGGCATTTCTCTTCCCAAATGAATTTGGCGTCCTTTTTAACTAATGCCGAGAAGGGCTGACACCTACCTGACAAGTTCGAAATAAAGCTTCGAAGATATGTCAGCTTCCCTTGAAAGGATCGTAGCTATTTTAAGGTTTTGGGAGGCGACATTTCTAAGATAGCTTTAATCTTTTCCGGATCAATTTCGATCCCGCGATGTCGGACAACGAATCCTAAGAATTTCCCGGAGGTGACCCCGAACGTGAATTTTAAGGGATTCATCTTAAGGTTGTATTGCCTTAGTCGCTCGAAGACAATTCTCAAATCATACAGGTGATCTTCCTTCAGTTTGCTTTTGATGATCACATCATCCACATAGCACTCAACTTGGTTGTGAATGAGTTCATCAAAAATCTTTGTCATTGTTCTTTGGTATGTTGGTCCTGCGTTCTTTAGTCTGAATGGCATTACTGTGTAGCAATACACTCTGATTGGTGTTCTGAATGCTGTGAGCTTTTCGTCTTCTGGTGCCATCTTTATCTGGTTGTATCCTGAAGATCCATCCATGAATGAAAATATTTCATGTGTTAAAGCAATGTCGATCATCAATTCTGGGATTGGTAGTGGAAATTCATCCTTCGGACATGCTTTGTTCAAATCTCTGAAATCCACACAGATTTTGATCTGACCATTCTTCTTCCTGGCTGGTACCACATTAGCTAGCCAAGTAGGATATTGTTCTTCACGGATAAATTTAGTGTCGATTAGCTTCTTAACTTCAGCTATTACTTGTTGTTCAATTTCTAGACGCATTCTTCTGGAAGCTTGTCTGACTAGAACGGAAGTAGAATCCACTCCTAGCCTATGAACTGCGACTTCTGGAGCTAATCCTGGCATTTCATCGTAACTTCAAGCAAAACAGTCCTTGAATTCCATTAACAGCTTGATCACTTCCTCGGAATCTTCTTTATTGAGTAAGGAGCTGACAAAGGTTGGTCTAGGCTTTTCTCTAGTACCTAAGTTAACTTCCATTAAATCATCTATTGTAGATTTGATTTCTTCTTCGAATTCCGGTGGAGCGTCTTCAATTTGTAAATCTTCAAGATCTTCTGTAGTTTCCAAACAGTCTTCATTAGGTTCACAAGTGACAACCAAGCAAAATTCTGTATCGTCAACTAAACCTACTGTGCCTAATCTGAGACCATGTTTTCAATTGGGAGGCCGACCGGCATTATTCCATAATTTTTCAAGGTGTTGTGATCGACCTTTTGTCCATTGTCGAGGTAAGACACCACGCTGAATTAAATTTTGAAAACAGGGAGAGTACCACTCAAAAGGTAATTCCATTAATTCTGAAGAAGTGACATCTTCAAATTGTACATCGCTTTTAGTATTGGAAGAAGAAGTGTCACGGTAAAATTTGATTGGCTTTGCACCGCTGTTATGTACTTCTTTGACCACCATACCCTCGATTTTATTAGACTGGATCGGGGTCAGGGTCATAGTGTGTACATAGTGATTAATCTTCTCGTACATCGATTTGTATTCTTCGTTCTTTTCATCTTCGAGAGAAATCTTGAATTGTGGTTTCTTCCGGTTTATTGTAGCTTCTTCTTTCTTGATTTCCTCTTCTTCCTCAGAGCTGTTCTCCCAATCAACGTTGATCATCGGCTTTTTACGTCCAGCTTGTCCCGGTGTCTCTTCCACGACCTCGTCCCCGGCCTCGACCTCGGATGCGAGTTCGGAGAAACCTTCACCATCTCGCCGTAAGGGAGTGGTGAGTGACTGTTGGACTAGAACTTCAGGTTCTTCATCGTCTCGAATTTCTTTTGCTTCATTTAGCACGATGTTTCTGGAGAAGATTGTTCTCTTCGGAGGTGCGTAATAAGCTGCATCTTCATGGATTCCAATCTCATGTACGGAGAAAGGTTGCAAATCACCTTTAATTCACTGTTCTCCTCCTTCGTAGTATTTTATGCACTGATGCAGAGATGACGGTACCATTCGGTTTTCATGTATCCACGGCCGGCCCAGTAGAGCGCTGAATGATGTCTCAGAGTCAATTATGTGGAATTTTGTAGTTGTCTTTGCTAAGTCACCGGTCTTCATCAACTGTGTTATTGATCCAAGGGCTCTTTCTCCTTTCTGATTGAATCCTCTTAGTAACAACTTGTCCGCTTCAAGCTCGCGAGCATCAATTTCCAGGTATGCTAGCGTCCGAAGATTCATTATGTTGATCGATGCTCCTGGATCTACCAATACCATAGAGAGCGTAAATTTTCCGATTGTAACTGAAATATACAACTGTCGGTTGCGATCGGCGCATCCCAAGTAGTAGATCACTGTCCGTGAAGGTAACACCTCGCTGTTCCTTTAACGAGCAAACCTCATCTAAGGAATCTCCGGCCACTGAGCTAAACAAATCTCCGGATCGAGTAAGGCTTTGACCGGAGCTTCCTCATCTCTTTTGATAAGATGAGAGCGTCGTAGATGCTCGGTTTGGTCGGTAGTTTCCTAAGATGGGCTAGCATGTTATAGTCCACTTTGTTATCATGTGCCTCGGTTTCTTCTCGAATGGGCGATTCTTCTGGCTGGGGTTGATTCTTCTCGAACAACCACCGCTTCCCTTTGTCTTTTGGACCCATTCTCGGAGGTAGAACCCTTCCGCTCCTTAAGTTGACTTCTGTGATTTCTTCTGAATCTGGTACTGAGTTTACAGGTGTCTATTTTTGAATCGGCATGACAGGTTCTTCTGGAGTTGCTTCGGAATCTGAAAGCTCTAACTCTATTGTGATTGGAGTTCCTTGAAATTCACAAATAGATTCATTGCTTGTTGAACTTTTGTAGCCTTCTTGGTGAATGTCTTCTTTGTTATCGTGATTGTCGAGGTTGTGTATGATTTGAGAATTGTTATTGGTATTGAAATCGAGATCCGGATTAGATTGGTTGTCGTTAGTTACGTAATCGTTAGAAACAGTCAAAACGTAGCCAACGCCATAACTCTTATCATTATAAGATCCCGTCGGAGCGACCAAATAATCATACAGAGTCAGAGGTTCAAGGAATTTTTCCCCAAATCAGAAACAACCATCCTAGGATAAGCAGCCCCTAGTCTAACCTTAGGAGCCTCGGTCTTTTCTTCTTCTTCGATCTCCTTCTTTTCTATGATCTTTTCTTCTCGAGGCGGTTCTTCGATTGCAAGCGATGGCGGCAGTCGATAGGTTTCAAACTCTGAGTTGAAGAACGTGCCGAAGCGATTTGGATGTGATCCAAAATTTTCTTCGATGACTTCATCCAAGCGGTACTCCATCCATCATCAGTTGTGTAAGGGTCTATCGGAATAATGGGATCTGTTGAAATAACATTGACAGAACCTCCTTTCTGGGGTTCTTTCATGTATTCCTTCGGGATCGTTATGTTCCCCTTTCGGAGATTGTTGTCAAGCCAATTCTTGAAGGTGATGCAATCCTCTATCTTATGTCCAAGCATCTGGTGGTAAGGGCAGTAGTTGGGATGGTCCTTCTTATTAACTTCTTCTGGCTTCTTGGGTTCTGGCAGTCGAAAATTCGAAGTCTTCATCAAGCTGCGGAACATCTTTGGCACTGCCTCATTCTTGAATGGATATTCCTTATTTATAAGCTCCTTTAACATGCGCTGTGGGCGAGGCGGTTGTTCATATTGTTGAGTTGGCTAATAACCGGGTTGAGGTTGTTGGTAGTTCTGTTGAGATTGTTGATAGACTGAATCTGCGTTGCTCCATCTGTATTTACATTGGTTCGTTTTCCTTATCGACTTGCGGCGACGATCCGGATTTCTTTTCAAATGTCTTCATAGGCTTCTGTTTGTCTGTTTTGTCGACGAAACTTAGTTGCTTCGCTTCCTCTTGCAAGCTCCCGGCCTTGCTTAACAACTTCTCGAAAGTCTTAATTGTAAATCCCTTAAGGAGAAGTGCTATCGGGCCGTGAATGCTTTTAAGCAAGATACCGACTGCATGCTGCTCTTATAGCTGTGGCTCACACTTCATTCTTAGGTTTCTCCATCGAAGTATGTAGTCCACTAAAGTCTCGTTCGGTTTCTGTTTCTCCACCACTAAGTCACTGATGGTGATATGGTGCTGAGCTCCGGCAAACCGTTTCACGAAGTGGTTTTCTAATTCTGAAAATGCCTTTACCGAACCGTTTGGTAACTCTGCATACCAATCGAAGGCGATTCCTGACAGGCTGCTGACGAATTGTCGGAAGAGTAAGACGTCACTTCCACCGGCGTTGCAACAACTAGCACGAAAATGTGTAACATGTTGTCGAGGATTTCCGGTACCATCAAAATTCTGGAACATAGGTGGTATGAAGCCTTTTGGGAATTGTATTGCATCAAATTCTTTAGGGTAAGGTCTACCCGTCTGAATAGATGCTCCGCTCTTAGAGTGTGCTAAGGCTTCTTGCACCTGCTGTTCTACCATGTTCTTGATGTCCTTCTCTGGAATCATATTCTGGGTAGAATCTTTCTTCGGCTGATCGTCTCCGTTAACGGATGTAATCTCTTTTCCTCCGTCTGTAATATGAATAACTTCTGGAGGCGTTTCTCTTGAGGGTTGAGCCTGACTCTGAAGAGTGGCTAGGGCTGCAGCTATCTCTTCCATCCTTTTTGCCATTTGAGAGATTGTATCATCCTTTTCTCAAATTTGTGCTCTTAATGCTTCTGGTTCATCTCTCTCCGCAGCTGCCGGAGCACCTTACGAAGCTGACGATGCTCGTGTCTCGACCATGTTGATCTCCACATATTCGTCATCCATGAATTCTGACGAATCGACTTCATCTCTAAACTTTTCTTCTCTTTCTCTTGCTAATCGTTGAATGTCGGTTCTTAGCTTTTCCATAGTGTCCTCCAATGGTCTTTTTCGTGCGGTTTCGCAGTTATCATGCGATGGCTGTTGGATTTCCTTCTTGGAAGTCCCCTTCATTGTGGTGGTACTCTCTTCGGACTTGAGTCTCCTGACGAGACTTTCCTTTTCAGGTCGTTGTTTCGGTCTTAATTGGCCAGTACTAGGACGCCATACCATTCTTCTAGCAGCAGAAGGCCTAGGACCGGATGGTACGTCGAGTCGAATGCTTGGAAGGTGGTATCCTCCACGATCCGTAAACCCGAAACAACAACGAGTGGACTAGCTCTCATCTTCTTATTCAGCTTTTCTGCGGCGCTAATGGGTTCTACTCGCGGCCCAAGACGGGACTTGGCTGACACCCGCTCTATTCTTCTTAAAATCTCTGATACAGGACATTTCTCTTTCTTTGCTAACTTCTCTATCACAATCTGCAGTCGGGCAAACGGTGTAATCCTAGCCCTTTTCCTTCGGATGTCGCTATAGTATGCGGGTCGAGGTAATGTGGAAGCAATCTTGCGGACATTTTCCTCGTCAGCTGCTGCGGAGAGGGGATGGAATCTACTTCCTTCCAAAAGAGGTGTATACCCAGGCAATGGTATGTACTCAGGTAGTGGTGTGTACTCAGAGGTTTCTTTTAAGAAAGCGACTTCAGCAGCCCTGGCCTTTCTGGCAATCTTCCTACCTCTGTTTCTTCTCTGAGTCCGTGTTAGGGGTGGAACCCTTGAGCTAGACCCAATTTTAAAAACAGAATGTCTTGCACGGAAATCTGTACCCTCCATGGTAACATGCTCGTTACAAATTTGAACTTCCTTCCCCTTTAGTTTGGCGGAAGCCGGGGTAGGTGCAGAGACGACTAGTCCAGTGGGGGTAGAGATAACAGTCCTCCTATGGACAGTAGTATTCTTCTCAACTGGAACCCTTTGAAGGGGAGGGAACTCTTGAGTTCACTTAAGGTTGAACTCGATCAAAGGTCTTTCAGTTTCAGGCACTTTGTCTGTAAGTGTGAACAGGGTAACGTCAGTGATCTTGACATTTGTGTTCTCGAATCCTTGCCCAAAACGGATGATCCCATTGTCGGGCGGCTCATCCTTGTACACAGCGAAGTCCAGTCCATTGGTGAAGGAGAAAATCAGCTTCGGGGCAGACATTTTCTGCAAGGTAGATTCTGATTGTCAGTCCCAAGTTTTGCTTCTTCTCATCAGGACGAAAAGAAAGGAATCGAAAAGAGTTCGAACACATTTTTGTTCATGTATTTATGAAAAGGAGTTATTTGTTAAAAGAGTCATTCATTAGAGGGTTTGTTTATTAGGAACAGAATGTTCAAAGGTGTAGATAAGGTAAGGAATCCGATTCAGAATTGGAAATGAAGAGAAAGTCTTATGCGAAGACTTCTCGACTCGAAGGACCGCTCCTAAACTAACACCTATTGGGGGTCCACCCCACCTCAGAAAAGAGGTAAAAGGATCTCGGAACCTCTCCGTTTATGGGTGTCTAAACAGTGGTTCCTAAATCCGAGAGGAGTTAGTTATACTCGTTCGAGATAGAAATGAACGGGGTATTCCAATGGAAGAATGGTAGTTTGGTCCACTAGGGGCATGGACTCACTACCGATTTATGAAAGCAAAACCATCAGATCAAAATGGAGAGAGGAACTAGTCCCTAGCGGAGTCGCCAGAAGTTGTCGGCATATTTTTAGGTTGAGTGTTGTATTTTTGAAAAGAGGTCGCCTACAGAAATTGTCGGCGAAATTTTAATTTAATTTAAATAAATAATTTGAAAAGTAGTATTTGATTTTTGAAAATAATTTTAAATTTTAAAATTTTAAGATATGAAATCAACTGATCTCACAGCCCGAATAGTTTATATAAACGAGCACCGCACCACAAACTGTATATCTATCCCGGAGAGTAGACACACTGCTTGATGATGGGGCTAAGTTAAATAAACTAGAAGATTTGTGACATCCGTTTAGTCTACAAACCAATTTTATAAGCCGACAAGTTCCCCTGCTTAATATAAAGGAATTAAGCAGGGTTTATATTACTTGGGTTCTTAAAGTTCCCTATAAGGGCAAGTCCCTATAGTTAATTACATCTTAAATTAAGTGAATCATTTAAGAAAACCCTCGATAATGATCAGTGGTTTTACTCTCAAGAATTTCAAAGTTTAAGGTTTTCAAACAATTGGATTTTAGAAATTTCAATTGGGAATGGATCAAATTTAGAACTATTTATTTTAGGAGTCCAAAGGAAGAGAAGTAGGAGAAGCTGAGGATTCAAGAAGAATCTTGGCAACTTCCCAAACTAACCTATTGTTTGGCTTAGATTTAAGAAAATCCTAATATTATTTGATATTTCAATCTTGCCAATTTTAAGTAATTAGGACTTATATTTGTATGATAAAATCATACAAATAGCCTCGAAGATGTGAGGGTTTATGTCGTACCGAACGACTAACTCGGAGTCCTAAGACTGGTTAGGGCTTAATTTACATGATATGATCATGCAAATGCCTAACAAAGAGTTGAGGATTTATGTTGCACTAAGCAAACTACCTCGAAATCCTATAGCTTTGTTGTTTAAAACTAAGAAAGGTTTTGCTGAAGTAAACCCGAGTTTTGTTGATGACGATGGTCGTGCTGCCCACCATGCTCCGAGCTCCTTGTTGTTGCAGAGGTTTAGTTTTAGAAGTCATAAATCAGGAGATGAGAGAAGTGTTTTGGTTTAGAAATCTTAAAATCCAAGTATTTTTTAATATTTTAATTAAAACAAATCTTAAAGTTGTTTAAACAGAACCGATTAAGATCCCACGGTTCCGTCATCCTGGTACCATTATTTTCATTGAATTCACTTAGTCCAGATGAATTTGATAAACTCAACTGAATGAGTTCCACACTTTCATTTAAATCATCGGAAATCTCGTTAGCAACACGTGGGTTACATCATCCAAGGTATTCCCGATCATTCAACGAGACGTTTTAATTTAATTGCAATTGTAGTTTTGTGTTCTGTTTGTGATTAAATTTTGAGTTGTTTTATATTTTGAAATGTTGTGGCGGTGATTTTTATCTTGTAATGACTTTTAATTTAGTTTTGGTTTCGGTTCGGGGACTATCCTAAAGGTTTTGGTTTTCATGCAACAGTTGTTTATCATGCAAGAAAAGTAAAATGCATTTGCAATAAAGTAAATTGCAATAAAATAAAAGCATACCTCGAGGGTCTTCCCGTCATCCCAAGCTGCACTTAAAACACATGTTAAGGCATTTAAATATTTCAACAAGTACCTAGGTAAAGCTAAGGGAAAGGTTCTGGTTGTCTATCAAAGTCCTAATCCTATAGCTAGTCATTTCCTATGACGTCTAGGTTCTTGTATTTTGGTTTAAGGACGATTTTCTTCATCAAAGAACAACTAAGTTCAATTGTTCTTATAAACATCCTATCATATTGAGGAAGTGCTTAAGACGAGTCTTAAACATCTTTTCAAAATTGCTAGGATTGTTCTAAGTCCAAATGGATTTAATTAATCAGGTGAAGTAATCATCCGAGGTTTAATTAAGTTTTGTTCTTTTGCTCAGTGAACTAGGATGTTTGAATATCCTATGAATGAAGTGACACTTCACCTAATGCTCCATCTAGGAGTTATGATAACAAGAGCTTTTAAGGGCAAATTGATGTTTTAGTGATTTGTGTTTTAATTTAATTTTAATTAATGGATTTAAGTTTGGAATAGTGTTGAAGTTGTTTTAGATCTATTTCGAATTCTTTATGTCTTAAGTGATGTTATATTTAATTCAATTTAATTTAATTTAATTTGGTTTAGTTCTAATTTTAATTTTATTTTAATTTTTAATTTAATTTTAATTTAATTTTAATTTGATTTTATTGTTTATTTAATTTAATTTAATATGTTTCAATTTAATTTAATTTAATTTAATTTAATTTAATTTAATTTTAATTTTAATTTAATTTAAATTTTAATTTTAATTTATTTTTTAATTTTAATTCAATATTTTATTTTTTATGTTTTAAAGATGATTTAATTTAATTATTAAAGTATTAATTTAATTGAAATTTTGATTTAATTTAGTTTGAATATTTTAATTTTAATTTAATTTAATGATTAAGTCTTTTAGTATTTTAAATCTTGAGTTTGGATTATCATTTTAATTGGGAATTAAATATTTTTGAGGTGATTAATTTAGGGATTCTTAAATTAAAGAACAAATGTCTTCTAAATAATATCCCTATTTTAATAATTTCAATTTTTACTAATCTTTTGAATTTAATTAATTAATTGATTAAGGTTTATTCTTAAAAATGATTGATGAGTTTCTACCCTTTAATTATTTAAATTGCAATCATCCAAATCAGATTATGATAAAATATTTTACTCTTTCATTTTATTAAACCTAAAATTTTAATTAAAGGTTGAAAATTTTAATTACCATTTTGCCCTTCAAGCTTAATAATTTCATAACTCACTAAATTGAGCTTAAATGAATTTGAAATTTTTATGTGACTTCACTCACATGTCAATTAAGACTCTAGAGGAGAAAATGTGATTTTTCTGTATTTAATTTATTTATATAATTAGTTTTTTGTGGAACATAGGAATTTTCAAGGAAAATTCAATAAGATGACCAAGGAAAATTTTCTATCCTTAAGAAAATTATGGGGCACTCCTAATGACCAGAGGACTATTTGGACTAATTTTGGTGATTTTTTTGAATTTTATTTTATTTATTATAATTATTTTGAATTTTGGAGTATTAATTAATTTAAAAATAAGATAAAGGTTGAAAAATGGATTTTATATTTTTCGAAAATCTCTCTGATATAAGAGAAACCAAGAAACTAAATTTTATAATTTTCTGATTTTTCTTTGATTTATTAGAATTATTTTAGTGAAAAGTTGAAAAATACATTTATAATATTAAAAACTACATTAAACCTTTAAAATTCAATATCTTATCCTAAGGACTTAAGAAAAATATTTGGTTTGTTTCTAAGTGTTTAGAATTCAAAATATGACATTTTGGTGATTTTTAATATTTTTTAATTATTAAAATATTAAAATAATGATAAAAATCAACTTTTTTAGAAAATTATAATTTTAATTTTCCTAAGTTCCTCTGATATCAGAGAAGCTCCAAAATCATTTTTGTGAATTTTTGAAAAGTATTTTATGAGTTATGAATTTTTAAAGTTTGATTTCATTCATAGGGCTTAATTAACCCATTTGGTGGGGCTAACCAAGTCCAATTGATCTCAAATTTTTATGTGGTGTTCTCCTATCCCTAGAGGGCAGTGGAGAATTGTTTTTAAGTTAATTTGATGAATGGTTAACCCTAATTAATTAAAGTTCAATTTTGGGTGTTTAGGCCAATTAGGGTTGTTCAAAGTGAATTAGCTCAAAAAGTATTTTTCCTAGGTCCCTCTGGTCTTAAGAAACCTCACCAAATTTTTCTAGAATTTATTTCTCAACAAGCTAATTATTGGAATTAAAATACTCAAAATAGTAATATGAACTTGAAAAATCAATAACTTCTCATAGGGATGACCTCTGACCTTGGAAAATTTAGGGAATGTTCCCAAGTTTAGAGGCTTCAAAAGCCCTATGGTCTCACGCCATGGTGAATTTCATATATGCATGGAGAATTGAAATAGTGCAGAGAGTAAATAAATCATTAAAAATAAAATACTTAATGAAATAACTTGATTTCTTTTCCACATTATTCTCCTCTATTCACTGAGCAAGAGGGTATTTTATTTTATTTTTAGCATTTTTCTACACAAAGTTATAAATTTTTGAAGTTCTGGGTATTTAATAAATAAGAAAAATTCCTATTTTCCTACTTATCCACGTGGCACCACGCCATCTTCGGTAGCTCCGAAAGGCCACGCGTCGTCTCCTGATTCGGCGCTGCCATCCGACTCAGCGCTCCAGGGGCCCGCAGTTCATGTCCCATTACTCCGTCCGGAGCGATCCTGGCCATCCACTCGATACAAGCGAGATCCAACGGTTCCCAGTCATTGTCTACGGCTGGTGTGAACCCGTGACCGTCAACCTTCTAACCCTAATTTCTCACTCGATTCTCAACGGATTTTCGAGTTCTTATGCTCTATGGATTTGTCTTGAAGAGACGAACACATCCATACAGTAAACATGTATTGAAATTGACCCAAACTAAATTGAGAATCTCTGGAAGCTCGGTAGGAAGAGTGAGTCCATACCTTTGCTCAGAGAAGTGAAGCTTCGATCTGAGAGTTGTGTCACGTTCGATTGGGCCCAAGCAAGCTCCAGAAGAAGTCCCTTGGCCTGGTGAACTGTCTAGGTATGATTTCGGCCAAGCCCAATCACAAAGCTTGGAGGCTGGAAGCAATGGCTGGCTTGGTGAGGGGGCTTTTTATGGGAAACTTCTCCTCTTGGTCTGGTGAAGGTGTAGGACCAATCAATTTGGAGATTGGCTCACCGTGGTGAAGTGTCCCGGTTTTGGGCTTGAATTTCAACTCTGAAATTGAGCTCACAGAGAGGAAATGGCAGGGGGATTTCAGTGGGTATCAAGTTCTCTATGTGTAGAGAGTAGTCTGGGATGATTTTGGCAGGGTTTCAGTAAGGTTTGATTCAGCACCTCTCATGGCCGAGAGGAGGTGGTGTTTAAATAGGCATGGCTGGAGGGCCTCTCAGGGGGAGTTAGGGCTTGGGATCAGCTGCTCTATGCAAGAGAAGAACAGCCATGGTGGCCATTTGGGCTGGGACAACTCAGCGAGGCAGAATTGAAAAGTTTGGCTCCTCCCAAGGTCTCGGCCATGGTGTTTTCCGGCGATCCAGGCGGCTGGCCGGCAGGCATGGGTCACCCTCAGGTCCAGGTGGGTCAGGGCTGGAGGTTTGTGCAGGCAATTGAGCTTTACCATGTGTAAAGTGTTTGGATTAAAATGGCATGGGGGAGAGGGTGTATTTTGGCTAAGTTTGGTCAAATGCATGGATTGGGCTAGGTGCACCTTCCCATGGCTAGTTTGGGCTGAAGATAAAGTGGTTTAGGTCAGCTTAATTACTGGGGAAGGGTCACCATCCAAGTACAATTAAGTTTAAGAAAGGTTTAGTGGAGTCATGGAAGTGGTTAATCCCCTTAAGGGAATATGGAAAGGGCCTCCTCCTCTTGCCATCTTGGGTATGGTGAGGTGGAAAGTAGACTCCATGGCTCTCATGGCTCCCATGTGGCTCATGCATGGCTTCATGGCTCATATATGGCTTGGGAAAAGTTGTCTCACTTGCATGAGAAAGGGTGTTGGATTTTTCATGGATTTAAGGGGAATTGACATAAGGCTTGATTTGGGTTTATTTGGTGATGGATTTTAGAACTTAGGAAGTGTTTTAAATCAAAGGGAGGATGAGAGGAATTTCATGTGGGCTTTGTCATGGACTTTGGGCTTTTAGGAAGGCTTTAAGGGAATGAGCCTTTAGGTTTACGAATGAATTCATGGATGGGAATTTTGTAGAAGTTTTGGCCAGATAATTGTTGGGTTTGGTTTAGGGATGTGTCATGAGTGATTTGAAATGAATTTGAGGTGGTTTGGGATTGAATTGGGTTGAATTTGGGTTGATTTGGTAAATGGGCCAATGTAGGTCAAATTGGGCTAATTTGGGCCAATGTTGGGCTAAGGTTGAAATTGATGTAAAATTAATGTTGGGAAATGTTTATGGGAGTGTTTCAAAGAGGTTTCAACTTTGGTTGGGTTTTGGTTTTGGGACTTGGGCTTATTTGGGTTAGGTTTGGGTTTAGGTCAAAATTGGGCTTTTTGGTTTTGGGTTGAATTTGAGTGGGGTTTGGGTCCAAATTTTGGGCAAATTATGTTAGTATTTTATTTTTTGGGATGTTAGGGAAGTTTTACAAAAGGTTTGGGGTCAATTGGAGTTGAATTGGTTTGGTTTGGGCTAAGTTTGGGTCTTGAGTCCAAATTGGGCCTTAAGGTCAAAAATAAGATTGGATTCAAATGTTAATCAAATTGGACTTGGATTTGGTCTAGATTGATATTGTGGATATTAAATTGAAGTTTAGAATTGAATTAGACCAAAATTGGGGTCAATTGGGTAGATTTGACTTGACATTGGGTTCACTTGGGTTAAGAATGGGCTAAATTGGGGGTTTTGGTAAAAGTGGGGTAAATTGACAAAATTGGCCCATGGTGTAGTTGGCCAAAATGAAATTGGGAATATTTGGGATTTTTTTGGAATTTTCTAGGAATTTTCTGAATTTTTGGATTTTCTTGGCTAAGAGGGGCATTTTGGGTATTTGGAAGGTATTGGGGGGTATTTTTGGAATTTTTGGTATTTTTGGCTATGGATGATCAATTTGAGTGGAGGGAAATATTTAGGAATGGTTTTGGGGAATTTTGGGTAATTTAGGTGATTTTGCAAATTTTGGGTAGTTTCAAGGGCATTTGGTAGGTTTGGTGGGGCCGGGGTCCCGGGATCAAAAATTGAAATTTTCAAAAAAAAGAAGATTGATCAAATATGAGTGAAATGGAAGCACTTTGGTTGAGCCATGAAGCCATGTTAAGCCTATATGAGCCATGAAGCCATGTTAAGCCTATATGAGCCATGAGAGGACTCATTTGAGGCATTCACTATGTTGTTCCTAACCCTCTTAGTGAAGGGCTTAGGGGTTAAGGTCCATCCATATGAATTACCTACATGTGTTAAGGAGTCAAGTTGGGTATGGGTGTGGTTTTAGGATTTGGATTGTGTGTGTGAGAGTGTAGAGTGTGAGTGTAGTGAGTGTGTAAGTCAACCCTCACCAGACCACGCCACCCAGGGTGTTCCTAAGGCCAGAGAGTCCTATAGGGAACTCATCCTTTAAACCTTCACATTTGATTTCAACCCTCTAGGTGATTAGGGGTCTACAATCAAGCTTGTGGGGTTTGGAGGGAGTCAAGAGGTGTTTGGACTTCTAAAGGGTGGGTTCCACTTCTAGTCCTCTAAGATGGTCAAAAGAAAAGCCTAAGGCTAGATCCTAAACACTAAAGAGAAAAGAGAAGACCTCATCAAAAATAAGGTCAACAGGATGATGTGGTCATCAAAAGCAAACTAAAGGAAGATCACCTGTATGATTTGAGAATTTTTTTCAAACGACTAAGATAATACAACCTTAAGATGAATCCCTTAAAATGCGCCTTCGGCGTTACCTCCGGGAAATTCTTAGGATTTGTTGCCCGACATCGCGGGATTGAAATCGATCTGAAAAAGATTAAATCTATTTTAGAAATGCCTCCTCCCAAAACATTGAAACAACTATGATCCTTTCAAGAGAAGTTGGCATATCTTCCATTCTTTATCTCGAACTTGTCAGGTAGGTGTCAGCCCTTCTCGGCATTAGTTAAAAAGGATGCCAAATTCGTTTGGAATGAGAAATGCCAACGGGCTTTCAAGGACGTTAAGCAATATTTAATGACACCTCCTGTCTTAGCAGCCCCAGTCTCAGGTAGACCATTTATACTTTATACCGCGGCTCTAGATGACTCCCTTGGAGCCTTGCTAGCCCAGGTTAATGATGAGGGAAAATAAAATGCTCTCTACTACTTAAGCTGTCGTCTAATCCCGACGGAAGTAAAGTATCCTCCGATTGAGAAACAATGTTTGGCCCTGATCTTCGCCACTCAAAAGCTTAGGCATTACATGCTTTCTCATAAAGTCAACCTTATTTCGAGAGTTAATCCGTTGCAATACTTGATGACCCGAGCGACGCTTTCTGGCAGACTTGCCAGGTGGTCTATGATATTATTGCAATTCTACATAACTTTCATTCCTCTTCGAGCAGTAAAGGGACAAGTCCTAGCTAACTTCCTTGCAGCACAACCTTTACTGGCAGATTCGCCTCTCGACGACGATTTGCCTGACTAGCAGATAATGAGCCTAGAAGACCCCGATGATTGACGTTGGGAACTGTACTTCGACGGAGCGTCCTCAGCACAAAAGAACAAAGAATTGCAAATGATGGTGCCCGGTAAGGCAGGAATCGAACTAATTTTTATAATACTGGAGCGGGGGATGTCAAAATACTCCTACCACTTAACAGAGTCGTGTACCAACAACGAGGCGGAATACGAGGCCCTTATAACCGGATTAGAATTAACCATTCAGATGGGAATCACGGACATCAACATCTACGGAGATTCTCAGTTGATCATTCAACAGGTCGTCGGACAGTACAAAATTTTAAAGCCAAGACTCGAGCAGTACTTTTAGTATGCCATGAAATTGTTGGAGCAAATTCCAAACGTAACAATCTACAAGATTCCCAGAAAAGAAAATACTCTCACTGATGCGCTAGCCCGCCTTACAAAGGAATTTGCCTGCTTGCAGGATGAGTCAGTTGAAGTGTCGGTTCAAGGACGACAGGTCCTATCACGGCTCGATATGGATACAATACAAAATTCAACAAAAAAGCAGAAGAAACAATTGCAGCAGTGACAGAAAATATAGAAGATTGGCGGCAGCCATTAATAGACTACTTGCAGACAGGAAACCTGCCTTACGATAAGTCGTTAGCCCATCAAATCAAGAAAAGAACTCTGTCTTACGCATTAATAAACAATACATTATATAGAAGGTCTTTTGATCAGATGTGGCTAAGATGCCTGAGTGGGTCCGAGGCTCATGAAATCGTTAAAGCAGTACATTCAGGACTTTGTGGCGCTCATCAGTCGGGTCCGAAAATGAAAATGAAGATTAAAAGACTAGGGTACTACTGGCCCTCAATGATGACTAACTGTATGAAAGTTGCCAATTTGTCACCAGTGCCAAGTGCACGGAGTGGTTCTACACTAACCTCCAAATGTGCTACATCCGACGATCGCGTCGTGGCCATTTGAGTGTTGGGGCACAGATATTGTGGGTCCGATAGAACCACCTTCTTCAAGAGGACATCGCTTTATTCTAGCAGCTACAGACTACTTTTCTAAATGGGCAGAAGCTATACCACTCGGAGAAGTGAAGGCACACCACGTGTTACAGTTTTTCAAGAACCAAGTCGTCTACCATTTTTGGGTACCGCGCAGAATCATTTCAAAAGTACAAAGATCAATAATTTTGTTAGAAGACACTGGATCGATTGGCGATACTCAACGATCTACTACCCAAGAGCAAACGGCTTGGCCGAGGCTTTAATAAAACTCTCGCTCAAATTTTAAAGAAAACTTTGGATGACAACAAGAGAAACTGGCATGAGAAGTTGTTAGAAGCCTTATGTGCCTGCAGGACGACTTTTAGGATTCCCACTCAGTCTACGCCTTTCGCTTTAGTGTACGGGTCTGAGGCCGTCTTGCCCTTGGAAGTTCAGCTTCCATCACTCCGAATTGCAGTTGCAGAAAAGATCACTACAGAAGAAAATGCCAAACAACGACTAGAAGAATTAGAAAGCTTGGAAGGGAAAAGACTTTCTGCACAGTAGAATTTGGAACTGTATCAAGCCAAGATGATCCAGGCCCATGATAAACTGGTCCATCCCAGGACATTCAAATTCGGTGACTTAGTTCTTGTTCTCAGAAGACCTATTCTTGCACATCGCAAGATAGGTGGTAAATTTGAACGAAGATGGGAAGGGTCATTCGTGGTCGAGACAGTATACTCGGGAGGTTCCTACCAACTGGTGAATTGCCGTGGAGAACGACTTATGCTTCCCATTAATGGATGATATTTAAAGAAGTATTACGCGACCTGATGTTTCGAAGGGTGGCCTCTAAAGCAGAATCTTATCCCTAGAAACACGGATGAAGTAATCACTTTGTCACTGGGTCTGAACCCAAAACAAAAAAAAATGGATGATAAAAAAAAATCTCATCAACAAAAATGTTAAAAAGAAAACATGGGAAATCATAATAATAAAATGTCATTTTTTTTCCTCTTAAATCCATTCATTCCTGATATTTCCTCATCCCTTCCTACTTTCTTTTAAATTTAAAAGAAGTGAATAAGAATTTTTAAGTGTTTTTCTTATTGTTCTTATTCTTAGTACAGCCCCTGATCCTATCCTTGTCTTTCGCAGGGAAATGTCGAACGGGCGATTGGTTCTGAACTTTAGAAATGGTGTGAGTCTAGCACTTGATGAAAAGAGGGTGAGGGATGGAGCAGTGATTGAGATTGATTCAGACTTCACACCAGCCGGCTTACAATACGAAGAAAATGATTGGATCCCAGTTGATCGAGAAGAACTTCACAGCCAGAAAGTGATAAAAATGGGTGGCCCGAGCCACCAATCCAGCAACAAGAAAAGAAAAGCAAACTCCACGCATGCAACCGGAGAAGATAGGAAAATTAAGTCTGTGGTTGCCATAGCAGAGGGTAGGCTTATCAGCGCCGCACCCGCAGAAACTCAAGGGGTAAGGAGAGCTACTCTCACTACTACCCAGTGAAGAAATAAGAATCGTCGCATTCGCAAAATGCTAACCAAGTTAGCAGAAGATCAATATGAACAGACAGTGGATACTGTTAATACAAATGCTCCAAGGAGACCGGTTTGTCAGGAACCAGAAAGAAGAAATTCAATTCCAAGAAGGTCGGAACAAATAAAAGAAATATCAAGAAAAGTAGAAATAGAGTCGGTACCTCGACACCGAGCATATGTACCGGATCCGAAGAGTCTTGTTACGAAAGCAACCCCAGAGGATGTCCCTACGGAGATTATCCCCGAGGAGCCGAGACTTGCTGAAGAACGTGCTAGGGTTGAGCCATACATCCCCAGTATGTTACTAGACACCGAGGACTTTAGATAATCCCGGAATATGAGCTGGAGAAAATGCAATTAGTTGAGAAGAAAACCTTTGAATACTTTGAAAGAATTGGAAACAAGAGGGTCACCATCTTGGAAGGCCTCGAGCTACATACAGATGTTTTCTCGGATTATGAGCAACAATAAATTGTAGATTGCATCCTTGAATTACAGAAAATGGGTCGAGCTGGTCGCTCGAGAGAAAAGACATATTCGAACCCCGAAGATGGATGCCATGGAAGGGAAGAGTTACAATCCAATGCGGATGTTGTTACAACTTTGCCATAGACGAGAAAGGGAATCCACCGGGGATAATCCGTCGCGAGTGAGGTGGATCCAATGCCAAGAGTCATCAATAGAATGGTGAAAAGAATGATAACATGGAAGGTACTTCCTGCAGATTGCATACCCAACAGCTGCATTATGAACATCTACAAGGAAGGTGACTGCATACCTCTACATATAGACCATCATGACTTTGTTACACCCTTCTACACGGTGTCATTCCTAAGCCAGTGCAACATCATGTTCGGATCTGACCTCCGGATTGCAGGCCCCGGTGAGTTCCAAGGGCCGGTGGAGATACCACTACTGGTAGGTTCCGTCCTGGTGTTAAAAGGAAACGGAGCAGACATTGCGAAGCATTGCATTCCAGGAGTGCTCGTGGAGCGGATCTCAATTACTTTTAGAAGAATGAACAACAGAAAAATGCCTTACCACTTTCAACCATATCCGGAGTGGAGAGTCTGCGGCCCTACGAGTCGTGAGTTACACGGGAAATAAGCACACCTCCAACGCACATCCATGCGGCATTCACCGCAAGGGTGGCTTGGAAGGTGATGTTATTATCCATGTTTCTTACTATTCAGACATGGATTTTTTGACAGACGCTTTTGGATGGATCAACAAGAATCTTACACAATCCATTTTGGATTTACAAGGGTTGTATGAGACATAAAATTTTCTGAGGAAAATGTCATCATGACTAGATCGAGTTGTATGATGTACTTTTAGCAAATTGGAATGAAAATGACTACGTCATATTTTGCCTTCACCTCTTTTTGCGCAAATTGACTGGGAAATGCCATTAGAGTTAAATGAACTTTGAACGAAGAACAGAAAAGAAAAGAAAATAAATGAGAATTTTTCCTAAAAATCTGAATATTAAAATGAACTTCAAATTCACATGAACACTAAATAAATAACAAAAATAAAAATGGGATCGTTAACGGACAAACAAAATGAATCTAAATCTCAAATTGAATTCCGATCTGAATCCTCTGATTCAAACCTTTCAGATCTTCTCTCAATCGAAATCTGTTTGAAACTCTTTTGAAATTTGAATATTTTCCTCGACTTATTGCTAAGTTAAGTCTTTTCAGCTTGGTACACTTACCAGCTCCTTTCAGTTCTCTTGTGTCTTAGAGGATCGACTAGTTCTATTAACACGGAGCTACGAACTTTGTTCGATTTGGTTCTGATGGCATGAGACTGGGTCCCTCTTCATACAGATAAATCTTCGAGGCTAGAGCTTAACTTTTAGTCCTCTTTCAAACTTTCAAGACTGGTACCTAAATTCCAGTTCTCTTCCTTCGAGGTCGGTACCTAAATTCTGACTCACATTCGAGATCGATACCTAAATTTCAATTCTCTTTCGGATTGATACCTAAATTTCAATTCTAAATTCCGAGACTGGTACCTAAATTCTAGTTCTCTTCCTTCGAGGTCGGTATCTAAATTGCGACTCTCATTCGAGATCGATACCTAAATTTCGATTCTCTTTCGAATTGATACCTAAATTTCAATTCTAAATTTCCAAGACTGGTACCTAAATTCCAGTTCTATTCCTTCAAGGTCGGTACCTAAATTCCGATTCTCATTCGAGATCGGTACCTAAATTTCGATTCTCTTTCGAATTGATACCTAAATTTCAATTCTAAATTCTGAGACTGGTACCTAAATTCCAGTTCTCTTCCTTCGAGGTCGGTACCTAAATTCTGACTCTCATTTGAGATCGATACCTAAATTTCGATTCTTTTTGAATTGATACCTAAATTTCAATTCTAAATTTCCGAGACAGGTACCTAAATTCCAGTTCTCATTTCGAGGTCGGTACCTAAATTCCGACTCTCATTCGAGATCGATACCTAAATTTTGATTCTCTTTTGAATTGATACCTAAATTTCAATTCTAAATTCTGAGACTGGTACTTAAATTCCAGTTCTCTTCCTTCGAGGTCGGTACCTAAATTTTGACTCTCATCCAAGATCGATACTTAAATTTCAATTCTCTTTCAGGTTTGATACTTAAATTTCAAATCTCACTCTCGAGATCAGTACCTAAATTCTAATTCTCATCCTTTGTGAGGTCTGTACCTAAATTCTGACTCTCATTTCGAGATCAGTACCTAAATTCTGATTCTCGTCCATTTTTTACGTTGATACTTAAACTCTAATTCTCACTCCAAGGCTGGTACCTAAATTCCAGTTCTCTTCACAATCCCGAGGTTGAAATCTAGGTTTCAATTCTCATTTCAAATCCAAATTTCAAATTCAAAATTTCCTTAAATCAATTTTAAATTAAACTTCAAATCAAAATCCAAACTCACACATTGAAACTTGAAATTTAAAAGTAAACTGAAATCTAAATCAAATTTCCTCAGATCTTGTGATTTGGAGTTTCACCTCCTTTTCCATTCCCCAGCGAGAGTTCAGGAATCTCCGGACTTGGAAATATACCTGATACTCCCCAGCGGAAATTCTTCTAATTCGTCCTAAGTTTGTCACTTGGACATCTGTGTTGGTTTTGTTGATCTCTTCAGTTAACGCCAATACGCGCAGTTTGCTTGGTTAGCACACCACACCTATTGGGGGTCCATTTGTTGACCTCATTTTTTATGAGGTCTTTTTCTCCTCTCTTTAGTACTTAGGATCTAGCCTTAGGCTTTTCCTTTGACTAATCTTAGAGGACTAGAAGTGGAACCCACCCTTTATAAGTTCAAACACCTCTTGACTCCCTGCAAACCCCACAAGCTTGATTGTAAACCCCTAAGCCACTTGGAGTGTTAAAATCAAATGTGGAGGTTTAAAGGATGAGTTCCCTATAGGACTCTTTGGTCTTAGGACTACCCTGAGCGGCCTGGTCTGGTGAGGGTTGACTTGCACATACACTACACTCTCACACACATTCCAAGTCCTAAAACCACACTCTCACCCAAATTGACTTCCTGACTCATGTAGGTAATTCACATGGATGGTCCTTAACCCCTAAGCCCCTAGCTAAGAGGGTTAGGAACAACATAGTGAATGCCTCAAATGAGTCCTCTCATGGCTCATATGGGCTTAATATGGCTTCATGGCTAACCAAAGTGATTCCATTTTACTCAAATTTGATAAATATTCATTTTTCCAAAATTTCAAGTTTTGACCCCCTAGGCCCACACCTACTAAACCTACCAAAAGCCCTTGAAACTACCCAAAATTTACAAAATCACCTAAATTACCCAAAATTCCTCAAAATCAATCCTAAACATTTCCCCCACTCAAATTGATCATCCATAGCCAAAAATACCAAAAATTCCAAAAGTACCTCCCAATACCCTCCAAATACCCAAAATGCCCTTCTTAGCCCAAAAATTCAGAAAATTCCCAAAAAAATTCCAGAAAATCCCAAATATTCTTAATTTCATTTTATTCAACTACACCATGGGCCAACTTTGCCAATTTATCCCACTTTTACCAAAACCCCTAATTTGGCCCATTTTAAACCCAAGTGAACCTAGTGTCAAACCAAACCACCCCAATTGACCTCAATTTTGGTCCAATTCAATTATAAACTTCAAATCAACATACACAATATCAATTTAGACCAAATCCAAGTCCAATTTGATTAACATTTGAGCCTAATTTCAATTTGAAGCCTAAGGCCCAATTTTGGCCCATGACCTAAACCTAGCTCAAACCCATCCAACTCAACTCCAATTGGCTCCAAATCTTTTCAAAGGCCTTCCTAACATCCCCATAAACAAAAAACTAACTTGATTTGCCCAAAATTCGAACCTAAACTCCACCCAAACCTAACCCAAAACCAAAATCCCTTAAATTGACCTAAGCCCAAACCTAACCCAAATGGGCCCAAATCCTAAAATTAGAGCACAACCAAAGTTGGAAACTCTTTGTGACACTCCCATGAACATTTCTCAACATTAATTTTACATCAAATCCAACTTTAGCCCAACATTAACTCAAGTTAGCCCAATTGGATCCATTTTGACCATAACCAAAAAAGACCCAAATTCAACCCAATTCAACTCTAAATCACTTCAAACTGATTCCAAATCATTCATGAAACATTCCTAAATTAAATTCAACACTTATTGAACCCAATCCTTTGAAAAATTTTCATCCTAAAATTTGTTTTGAAATCTAAAAGCCCACTCCCTAAACCATCTTGAAAGCCCATCCAAAGTGAAATCCAAAAGCCCAAACCCATTCCAAAGCCCACATGACAATTCCTTCTCATCATCCCTTTAATTGGAATCAATTCCTAAGTCCCAAATCAATCATCAAAGCAACCTAAATCAAGCACCATCTAAATTTTTCACTAAATTGCCAAAATCTCCAAATTTCTTTTTCATATGAATGAATCCACTTTTCCTAATCCAAGGATTAGCCAAATGGAGCCACATGTAAGCCATGGACAAGCCACAAGAATTCATGGGGGGTTTGAATTGTCACCAAGCCATTAATGGCAAGAAGAGGGAGTCCTTTCCTAAGCCTTCCTTAAGTCATTTTAACCTCTTTAATGCAACACCATAACCCAAAATTAACTTAAACTACTTTGATGGGGACTTCACCACTCCATGACAGCTGACCCAACTGATCCCCTTGGCCCTAAATCAGACCATGGGGAGGTGAACCAAGTCCAAATACATGGGTTGACACATGTGAACCCAAAATCACTCTTCTCCCTTTACCACTTAAATCCAACCCTTTACACTTTGCATTGGACAATTGCTTGCACAAACCTCCAAGACTCGGTCCTCCCGACCTTGAGGGTTACCCGACCACTGATCCGCCGACCACCACAGCCGCCGGAAACCACCAGGCCGAGAGCACCCATGTGAGTCAATTTTTGAATTTCTCCTTGCTGAGTTGTCCCAGCCCAATTGAACACCATGGCTGTTCTTCCCTTGCCCTAAGCAGTTGATCCAAACCATCAAACCTCCTCGTGAGCCCTCCAGCCATGCCTATTTAAACACCACCTCCACTCGGCCAAAGGAAGAGTTGAAAAAAACCTTGCCAAAACTCTGCCAAAATCATTCCAGACCCCTCTCCAGACATAGAGCAGTTGATCCCCAGTGTTCCTTTACCCTAATCCCCATTAACAGAGCTCAATTTCTGAGTTGAAAATCCACCCAAACAACAGGATACTTCACCACAGTGAGCCAATCTCCAAATTGATTGGTCCTACACCTTCACCAGACCAAGATGAGAAGTTCCCCAGCAAAAGCCCCCTCACCAGGCCAGCCATTGCTTCCAGCCTCCAAGCTTTGTGATCGGCCTTGGTCACTTTCATACCTAGACAATTCCCTAGAGCCAGAGACTTCATCTGGAGCTTTCCTGGACTCAATCGAAGGTGACACAACTCTCAGATCGAAGCTTCACTTCTCTGAGCAAAGGTATGAACTCACTCTTCCTCCCGAGCTTCCAGTGATTCTCCATTTTGTTTGAGTTAATTTCATAGCCTATAAATCATATGGATGTGTTCTTCTCTTCAAGACGAATCCATAGAGCATAAGAACACGAAAATCCATTGAGAATCGACTAAGATCTTAGGGTTTTAGTGTGGACGGTCATGGGTGCACACCAACCGTAGACAATGACCGGGAGCCGTTGGATCGCGCGTGTATCGAGCGGATGGTTCAGATTTTGTCGGACCAGGGAATGTTAAGTAAACTGTGGGCCCCCGGAGAGCTGAGTTGGATGGCGGTGTCGAATGGGAATGCACCGCGTGGGCTTTCGGAGCTGCCGATGTTGCGCTGGCGCCACGTGGATAGGTAGATAAATAGGGTATTTTTGAATTATTTAAATGCCCAGAACTTCAAAAATCCATATCTTTGTATAGAAAAATCACAAAAATAAAATAAAAATACTTGCTTGCTCAGTGAACAAAGAAGAATAATTTGGAAAAGAAATCAAATTATTTGGATGAGTATTTTATTTTTAATAATTTATTTACTGTTTTTAGTATTTTGATTCTTCATTTGCATAGATAATTCACCATGACATGAGACCATATGGCTTTTGAAGCCTCTGATCTTGGGAACATTCCCTGAATTTGTCAAGGTCAGAAGCCATCTCTGTGAAAAGTTATTGAATTTTCAATTTCATGTCACTGTTTTAGGTATTTTAATTCTAATAATTAGCATGTTGTGAAATAAATTCTAGGAAAATTTGGTGATGTTCCTTAGGATCAGAGGACCCTATGAAAAATATATTTTGAGTTAATCCATTCATAATAACCTTAATTGGCCTAAACCCCTAAAATTGAATTTAAATTAATTAAGGTTAACCACACATCAAATTGACTTGAAAATAATTCTCCACTGATCTTTAAGATAAGAGGAACTTCACATAAAAATTTGAAATAAATCGGACTTGATTAACCCTACCAAATGGATTAATTAATCCTCATAAGCAAAATGGAGCTTGAAAAATTCATAACTCTAAAAACACTTTTCAAAAATTCACAAAGATGTTTTTGGGGCTTCTCTGATATCAGGGGATTTCAGGAAAATTAAAATTGGAATTTTCTAAAAAGATTGATTTTTCATAATATTTTAATATTTTAATAATTAAAAATAATAAAATCATAAAAATATTAAAAAAATGTCACATTTTGATTCCTAATCACTTAGGAACAAACCAAATATTTTTCCTAAGTCCCTAGGGTAAGATATTGAATTTTAAAGGCTTAATGTAATTTTTAATATTAAAAAATGTGTTTTTAACATTTTTTCACTAAAATAATTCCAATAAATCAAATAAAAATCAGAAAATTTTTAAAATTTATTTCTCTGAACTCCTTGTGGTTAGAGAGATTTAAGAAAAATATAAAATCTATTTTTCAACTTTAATTTTATTTTATAATTAATTAATACTCTAAAACTCAAAATAATTATAATAAATAAAATATAATTAAACAAATCACCAATATTGGTCCAAGTGGTCCTCTGGTTATTAGGAACATCCCATAATTTTCTTAAGGATAGAAACCTTTCCTTTGTCATGTTGTTGAATTTTCTTTGAAAACCCCTATTTTCTACTAAAAATAATTATATAAATAAATTAAATTTAGAAAAAATCACATTTTCTCCTCTAATGTCTTAATTGACATATGAGTGAGGTGACATAAAAATTTCAAATTTATTTGAGCTCAATTTAGTGAGTTATGAAATAAATAAGCTTTAAAGGGCACAAAGGTAATTAAAAATTTTAACCCTTAATTAAAACTTTAGGTTTAATCAAAATGGGGAGGTAAAACATTTGATCTTAATTTTCTCTTGGATGATTGAAACTTAGGAAAATTAAGGGGTAGAAACCCACTAAACATTTTGAAAATATCAAAAATGAAACTTTAATTAATTAAATAATTTAAATTTTGGAAAGAATATATTTAAATTTGGATCATTAATATAGGGATATTATTAAGAGGATATTTCTTCTTTAATTTAAAAATCCCTAAATAAGTCACTTTAACAATACTTAATTCTTAATTAAAAATTAAAATAATAATCCAAATTGATAATTAAAATTAACAAATAAAACTAAAATTAAAATTAAAATTAAATTAAATTAGATTAAATTAAATTAAAATTAAAAATTAAATTAAATTAAATTAAAATTAAATTAAATTAAAATTAAATTAAATTAAAATTAAATTAAATTAAAATTTAATTGAATTAAAAAATTAAATAAATTTAAATCAAATTAAAATTAAAAAAATTAAATTTAAATTAAATTAAAATCAAATTGAATTAAAATCATTAAGAATTAAATCTAAAATAATTTCAACACTATTCCAAACTTAAAATTATTAATTAAAACCTCATTATTAAGTTAAAACACTTCAAACCATTAATTCAAACTTTTAATTAATTATGATTAAAATTCTCGATAAACCAACTTGCCCTTAAAGGCTTTAATTATTATAACTCTTAAATAGAGTATTAAGTGAGATGTCACTTCATTCATCAGATAATCAAATACCTAAGTTCACTGAGTAAGAAACAAAGTTTAACTAAACTCCTGGATGATTAATTCACTCGTACAACTAAATTTACTTGGACTCAAAACAATCCCAGAAATATTGAAAAGATGTTTAGGACTTGTCCTAAGCACTTCCTCAATATGACGGGTTGTTTTAGAAGAACAACTAAATTTAATTATTCTTTGATGAAGAAAATCATTCTTAAACAAAACAGAAGAACCTAGACATCATAGGAGATGACTAGTCATAGGATTAGGAATTTGGTAGACAACCAAAACCCTTCCCTTAGCTTTACCTAGGTACTTGTTGACATATTTAAATGCCTTAACATGTGTTTTAAGTGCAGCTTGGGATGACGGGAAGACCCTCCAGGTACGCTTTCATTTTATTGCAATTTACTTTATTGCAATTTACTTACATGCATTGTACTTTACTTTTCTTGCATGATAAATAAAACTGTTGCATGGAAACGAAAACCTTTAGGGTAGTCCTGAACTGAAACCAAAACTAAATTAAAAGTCATTGCAAGATAAAATTCACCGCCACAACATTCTAAAATACAAAATAACTCAAAATTTAATCACAAACAGAACAACAAAACTACAATTGTAACTAAATTAAAACGTCTCATTGAATGATCGGGAATACCTCGGATGATGTAACCCACGTGTTGCTAACGGGATTTCCCAAGGTCTAAATGAAAGTGTGGAACTCATTCAATTGAGTTTAGCAAATTCATCTGGACTAAGTGAATTCGATGAAAATAACGGTGTCGGGATGACGGAACCGTGGGATCTTAATCGGTTCTGTTTAATTAACTTTAAGATTTGTTTTAATTAAAATATTAAAAATACCTAGATCTTAAGATTTTCTCTAAACCAAAACACTTCTCTTGTCCCTTGATTTATGACTTCTAAAACTAAACCTCTGCAACAACAAGAAGCTCAGAGCATGGTGGGCAGCTCGGCCATCGTCATCAGCAAAACTCGGGTCTACTTCAGCAAAACTTTCCTTAAAATTAGATAACCAAGCCATAGGACTTTGAGGTAGTTTTCTTAGTGCAACATAATTCCTCGACTTTTTGTTAGGCATTTGTATAATCATGTTATGCAAATTAAGCCCTAACCGGTCATAGGACTCCGAGGTGGTCGTTTGGTACGACATAAACCCTCACATCTTCAAGGATATTTGTGTGATTATGTCATACGAATATAAGTCCTAATTAAATAAAATCGGCAGGATTGAAACATTAAATAAACTCCCAAATTGAAGCCAAACAATAGGACAGTTTGGGAAGTTGTCAAGATTCTTCTAGAATCCTCAACTTTTCCTACTTTTCTTCCTTTGAACTCCTGAAATAAATTGTTCCAAATTTGATCCATTCCTTTTTTAATTTATGGAGAAAATACAAAAATATGCCGACAAATTTATGGAGAAAATACAAGCACACATTGATTTGAAAATAGAAATCATAAAGAAAACATAACAAGAAAAACTATATATAGAAAGTAGTAGTAAACACTAATCTGAAAATCCTCTCCACAAAACTCTAGAAGTTCATTTCAAACTTGACTTTCCACATGACAACACTAGAGGTTGGCGCCCAACTCTGTTGACTCCAACTCTGACTTCAATAAAAACTAGATAAATTGATGAAAAAAAAATTTGTGGAAAGAAAGCTCACACCAACCCTTTCTCTTCTAAAACTGAACCAACTAAACAATAAACAAAAAAAGATTTAAAGTAAAACTAGGAAAGACTCTTTCAAACTAAATGATGACTCTTGAAAACTAGACTCACTAAAAAAGACTCTCTAATCCCTCTTAAACTCATTACTGTCGGCGTATTTTTTAAGTTATAAATTTAATTTAAGTATATATATATAATTTGAAAAGAAGCATTTAATTTTTGAAAATAATTTTTTGAGTTTGAAAATTTTAAGATGTAAAATCAAACTGATCCCACGTCCCAAAGAGTTTATATAAACGAGCACCGCACCGCAAACTGTGTATCTATGTCAAGGAATAGTCACATTGCTTGACGATGGGGCTCGATTAAATAAACTAAAAGATTTGTGACATCTGTTTGGTCTGCGAACCAATTTTATAAGCCGACGAGTTCCCCGCTTAATATAAAGGAATTAAGCGGGGTTTATATTACCCGGGTTCTTAAAGTTCCCTATAAGGGCAAGCCCCTATAGTTAATTACATCCTAAATGTCCGAAGACACTTAAGAAAACTCTCGATAATGATCAGTTGTTTTGCTCTCAAGAATTTCAAAGTTTAAGGTTTTCAAATGATTGAATTTTGGAATTTCAATAGGGGATGGATCGAGTTTGGAACAGTTTATTTTAAGATTCCAAAGGAAGAGAAGTAGGAGAAGTTGAGGATCCAAGAAGAATCTTGGCAACTTCCTAAACTATCCTATTGTTTGGCTTCAATTTGGGAGTTTATTTAATGTTTCATCCTACCTGTTTTAATTAATTAGGACTTATATTCGTATGACACAATCATACAAATAGCCTTGAAGATGTGAGGGCTTATGTCGTACCAAACGACTACCTCGGAGTCCTAAGACCGGTTAGGGCTTAATTTGCATAAGACAATTATGCAAATGCCTAACAAAAAGTTGAGGATTTATGTTGCACTAAGCAAACTACCTCGAAATCCTATGGCTAGTTATTTATTTATAAGAAAAGAGAGTTCTTGTTGAAGATCCGCTGTTTGCTCTCTTGAATATGTCCTTCTGCATCCTTGATCGTGCTGCCCTTCGGTGTATTGCCTCGAGCTCCTTGTTGTTGCAGAGATTTAGTTTTAGAAAGTGAAAATCAGGAGATGAGAGAAGTGTTTTGGTTTAGATAAATCTTAAGATCCAAATGTTTTTAATGTTTTAATTAAAACAAATCTTAAAGTTGATTATAACAACACCTGTTAAGATCCCACAGTTCCATCCTTCCGGCATTGTTATTTTTATCGGATTCACTTAGTCCAGATGAATTTGCTAAACTCAACTGAATGAGTTCCACACTTTCATTTAGACCATGGGAAATCCCATTAGCAACATGTAGGTTACATCATCTGAGGTATTCCCAATCATCCAACAAGACGTTTTAATTTAGTTAAAGTTGTAGTTTTTCTTGTTCTATTTATGATTAAATTTTGAGTTGTTTTATATTTTGAATGTTATGGCGGTGAATTTTATCTTGTTGTGACTTTTAGTTTAGTTTTGGTTTCAGTTTTGTGGCTATCCTAAAGGTTTCAATTTTCTTGCAACAATCTTATTTATCATGCAAAAAAAGTAAAGCGCAGTGCAGGTAAATAAATTGCAATAAAGTAAAAGCGTGCCTGGAGGGTCTTCTCGTCATTCCCAACTGTAACTTTAGTTTTGTGTTGCATATATGTGTTTATAATTTTGTAGAAATTAAAGCATGCCAGAAAACAGGAAGGAGTAGAACTAACAAGAAGTAACTACTCAATCCTATGATGTCTATGTTGAGATCCTGATTGTCTACCAAGTCCTATGATGTCTGTGTGAATTCACATGTTGTGTTTCAATAAACTTTGTTTAATTTAATTGAGGATGGTTTCGTTAAGCAGACATATTAAGTTTAATAGACCTCAGAGGAATCCAAATAGTCAAAGAAGGATGCAGGTTCATGCTTCCCTCTCATATCCTGATGAAAAGTCTCGAGCTCATTTAGACTTATTATGTTGCTTAACAATTCACCCTACTTATACCCTTATGTTTAATGAACACAGTTGATCGGGGTAAGTTGGGGCAGATGGGTTTAGGTGTGGTTTGGGTTTGTATTTGGTGGTAACTGGTAGTTTGATTTGGACTTATGGGAGTCTTTGTGAAGATTTGTTTGAGTTTATGTTTTAAATTTGGTTTTGGTTTTGGTTTGGGTTTTGGTTTTGGTTTGTTTTGAGTTTGATTTTGGATTGGTTTGAGTTTGATTTTAGTTTTGGTTTAAGTTTGAGTTTGATTTTGGTTTGGTTTGAGTTTGATTTTAGTTTGGTTTGAGTTTGATTTTGGTTTGGTTTGAGTTTGATTTTGGTTTGGTTTGAGTTTTATTTTGGTTTTGGTTTGTCTTTGGGATTTGAAACTAAAGATTTTGAGTTTGGAATATGAATTGGGAAGGATATGTGGACATCGGGTAAAAATTTGGGTTACTCTATGCATTCACTAAGCATAAGGGTATTCTTGTTATGTTTTCTACACCAAGTTATGATTTCCTAGGGGTTTCTATAAAGGGAAGATAGGTCATGCCTCAGGGGGCCTATCCTAGGTTTGATTGTTATCGTGTTGGTATCGTATTATGATCAGGACTGTTGTTGTATGTTGTGATTGTTGTGTTGTGTGATGTTATGATTATATTGTATTATGTTATTAGTGTTTATATTGTTATGTGTTATTATTTTAAGTTATTGTTTATTATTTATGAGTTGTTATGTTATTTAAAAATTATTATCTTTTATGTGTAATTAAAACTATTATTATCTTTATGGTTTATTTAATTTATTATTTATTATCTTATGTGATTTATTTACTTTATCATTATTTATTTATTTAATTAATTGTTATTTATTTATTTAATTTATTTTATTTTACTTTAACTTAATATTTATTTATTTAAATTATTATCTTTAATTTTATTTTAATTTATTTTGTTATTTAATTTAATTAATTTAATTTAACTTAATTTATTATTATTTACAATTATTATTAATTTAATTTAATTTATTTATTTAATTTAATGTAAAGTATTATTGTTTAATTTAATAAAATTTAATTTAATTTGTTTTATTTTATTTAATTTAATTTAAATTACTATTTATTTACATTATTATTTAATTTAATTTAATTTAATTTAGTTTATTTAATTTGTTTAATTTAATTTAATTTAATTTAATTTATTGTTTATATACATTATCATTTATTTTAATATTTGATTTTCATTTATTTAATTTAATTTAATTCAATTTATTTAATTTATTTAATTTAATTTAAATTATTATTTTCATTATCATTTATTTAGTTTATTATCCATTTATATTATTTAAATTATTTTTAATTTATATATATATATATATATATATATATATATATATATATATTTTAAAGAAAAGAGCTAGAGTAGCTCCCTACATGTTAATGATGAGAAAAAAAACAATTACATACCCTGATTGAAGTATCCAAAAATAACTATGGTGGTATAAGATGCTACACACCACACCCTATACAGACACCAGTATACTTCCAACAGAAAAAGAAAAACCAAAGCAAAACATATGTCATCCACTAATAGACACCAATCTAAAATGTGGAGCCTGCGAAGGTCCGCATCCAAAAGGTAGGACGGGGGTAGGAGGAGGGGCAGGTGACACAAGGACTCGTTGAGAGTGGAGGGCTTTCCTAGCTAGCCAATTAGCGGAGCTATTGCCTTCTCTCGTAAATGAAAGAGAACTGGATATTACATTGTTGGGAGAGTCTTCCGATCTTATGTATCCAATTTGAAAGATGCCAAGGAGGATGGAGAGTGTTTTGTAAGTATTGCGGAATAGTGGCGAGTCACATTCCACAAGGATATTATGCCGATGGCGAGGAAATGGCTAAGCCGTATAGCCCAACAAACTGCTCGTTAACTCGGCTTCTAAAGCATCGGCCGCCACGGTAGGAGAATGGAAGAGACGAGATACACTTGCCATATGGATCCCCGAACACACCACCACACCCGGCACCGCAGCTCGCAAAAGCCCCATCGGTGTTAACTTTAATGAAAGGGGAGGGAGGAACCTTCCAATTAACTAAAATAATCTTGAACTGCTTGGGGTGAAGAAGGGTAGGATAGTGAAGAATGTTGGGGAAGTGCTTCCAATGTATGATTTTAGTCAAGAAGGCCTGACAATTTGTTACCACAGTTAATACTTTTCTGCTCTCCTCCTCATTTTTTACTTTGTTCTGTGCATCCGGATGAACCAAGCAATCAAGAATGGGACGACCACTAAATTAGCTTTATTCCATTGCTGCCAGCGAGTGGATATGTCCTTCCAATCAAGTAGAATAGTATTTATGTTTAATAAATTGATCACTCCCCTCCGGACTTCCCGAGAGAAGTAACGATTAAAGAAAAGATGTTGCGAGAGATTCGAGCAGCAGTCCCACGAGGTAGCACTTGGAAGGTCCTCTAATTCCCTTGAGTTTGAGGATGTCATCGGTAGGAAGTAGATGGTGAAAGAGCCTCCGGATGAAGAATGACATGGATGGAGTTAGATAATTGTTCCGGATATGTTTGCCCCAAGTAATGTCGAGCCAATTGTAAATGGTACGGTAGATATGCTTAGTAAGGTGCATGGGGCTTACCATTCACGCAGATAATTTTGTCGGGTTGGGAAGTATCAAAATGAATAGCAAAAACCTGTTGAAGCGGAACAATCGATCGAGCAGTTCTCGAAGCTTAGTGAGGGACCAATGATTATTGTCCCGACAGGTAGCCACGGGGAAAAGTCTGTTGGTTTGTATATGGGATAGCAATCTTCATTTCGGGTGGGCACCAAGTATCCTGCCATAACATAATCTTCCCTTGACCAAGCTCCCATGTGAAAAGTGATTCGACCGGATCTCTATTGATAAGCATTTGTTTCCAAATTCTAGAGCAACCTTGGTTTAATTTGGGCCAAGCCGGGGTGGCTATCTTTACAATATTTTCCTGTCAAGTAAAGTGCCCATAGAGACTTCGTTGTCCGAATTCCACCCATAACTTGCGAAATTGACTTTCTGCGGATGATGCAACCCTTTGAAACCCAATCCTCCAGCCCAGTAGGTTTGGCAAGTTTCCGCCAACTTGCCCGGTGCATTTGCTTCCTCCGACCGGACCAAAGAAACCTATTAAAAATTCTTTCAATTTGGATTACGGAGCTTTTCTTTAAACAAGCCATTTGGAGAACATAATTAGGGAAGGTGGTAAGGATACCGTGAAGTAGAGTGATTCTTCCCCCATCGGATAAATAAGAATTATCCCAATTTGAGAGTTGGGTATTCGACTTACCAATGATCTCATCAAAGTGGAGTCGCTTAGATTTCCCCTTGATCGAAGCACTCCCGGGTATTTCATAGGAAGAGATGCGGTAGAAAATCCGAGTATAGCTAGTAATCCGAGTGACAGAGGTCGGGCTTGGTGTTACTAGAGAAAATCAAATCACATTTGGATTTGTTAAATTGGAGCCCGAAATATTTTGGAATTGAGTAAGGCATTCATTAACTCTCTTGACGACCGGTTTGGAAGCTCCGGAAAATAACATCGGATCATCGGCATACAATAGATGGGATATGATAACATTTGATTTATGATGGTATCTAGCATAGTGGTGAGGGGAAATTTGAGCTTCAAGGAGTCTAGAGAGATAGTCCATCACTAATATAAAAATGGAGGGGAAAGAGGGTCTCCCTGTTTAAGACCTACGAGTAGCACGGAAACCTCCCCAGCACTGACCATTTACCAGAATTGAGTGATGATTGAACTTCAGCCATCTTTTGATCATTTGGCAGAACTCAGTTGGAAAGCCTCTGGCATGCAGCACTTGGAGAATGAAGTTCCAATCTACAGTATCATATGCTTTCTTAATGTCAAGTTTGTATATGATATTACCTCCCCTACATGTTTTGTCAAGATCAAGAAGTAATTCCTGGGCAAGCAGAACATTGTCAGTTATGGACCTTCCTTTCACAAAAGCTATCTGCTGCGGGCTAATAATTTTGTCAAGATGAGGTTGTAATCTCCCCACAATAACTTTGCTAATTAATTTGCTTATCACTGTAGTTAGACTTATAGGTCTGTAATGGTTCCAATTTACGGGAGCATTTGTTTTAGGTATGAGTACGGTGTTAGATGAGTAAAAGTATTGATTAAGATCAATGCCATTAAAGAAACCTTGAACTGCAGACAACCACTTCGGTGTGACAAAAATTCCGAGCCTTTTTATAGAATTCGGCATTAAACCCATCCGGTCCAGCGACTTTAGAATTGTCGATGGACTTGCAAAGTTGACCAAATTTCTTCCATAGAGGGAGTGTCGGTAAGATGGAGAGAGCTGGTGTAGTTGTGGACATCATTAAACGGATTGCTATCAATAGGAATACTCGAGCACGGCTTGAAGGTCGAAGCTTTTGAAAAAAGGAAACAGCACTATTGGCAATATCAGTTCCATTAGTAAGAAGTGTTCCTTGATCAGTCCTGATTGAAAAAATGGCATTGCACTTCCTTTTATACTTAATACAAGCATGATAGTATTTAGTATTCCTATCCCCAAGTTTAAATTTGTTAATAGAAGCTTTCGATCGAGGATTTGGTCTTGCCGATTGATGTAATTTAGCAACTTTTCTTGGGCGGCAAAAAAATCCTTAAACTTGTTGTGATCGACTTGGGCGACAACCTCGGTATTGTTGACCTCCCCTTCGGCTTGGATTACCTCCTTGAAGACATCACCAATGGACTCCCGGCTCCACTTCTCGAGAGCTTTAGCCGGTTCGTTGTAGGTATTGCGGTTTAGTAAAAGGGTTAGTAGAGGAAATCCCTTTCCGGTTGTCTTGCATAATTTTATTAAACTAGGGATGGCCGGACCAAAAGCTTAGGTATCTAAATGGAGGGGAGGAGGTTTGGGGTTGTGGAGTGGAAATGGTTAAAAGAAGGGGTACGTGATCGGATCCGAGCAAAATTAAGATGAGAAATAGTGGTATGCGGAAATTGGTGGTGCCGGGAATCATTAGCCAAAAACCTATCCGAGTCTCTCCCGGATGGCCCCTCTTCTCCATGTGAACTGGTTCCCAATGTAGCCAAGATCAAAAGGCATCGCCAAAAGGATATTATCATTAAATTCAGAAATCATACCTTGGTTGGGAATTCTCCCTCCCAATTTTTCACTTGGAGAAGCTATGCTTATTAAAGTCACCCCCCACAATCCAACTTTGATGTTCCTCCTTACTGATTTTTATAATCTCATTCCACGGAGTTAGCCTCTCGGATTTGGTACGACCGAGCATAAACAAATGTTGCCGCAAAGCTATTACCCATCAACTGAAAATGACGATGTAAAAGCCGGGAGTGGTCAACCATAACCTTCCAGAGAGAGTTCTTTTCGCAAATCACCCAAATTTTGTTTGTGTAATTTGCATAAAAAGTGCACCTGGGAATTTATTTAGAATTTTAGAATGGTTTTTATGGACCATTGGTTCCAAAAGAATCATACACCAAAGTTGGTGTTTTTTGTACAAGTGTAATAATCTCTTTAAGGTGAGGGGATGTGCCACCCCTCTAATATTCCAACACGAGCGAGTTGATCATCGGGAGGTTTATGGTTGGGTGATGTAGGAGTAGATTTAGATCCGGACTCGGATCGAGTGGTGGTTCCGCTCCTGGAAGGGAGGCGAGGGGATCCATTGTGAATTCTCACTAGTTCGGATTGTTCTGTGAAGGACATGTTAATTTCTGCAGCTCAGTAGAGTGATGCTTTTTCTTCTTTGACTTCTGAATTTGCCAGGCTTCTTCCATTTTCTTTTGATTTTCCTCTAACATTGCTGGAGAGGGACTAACAACTGGTATGTGGAGTTCAGCATTCAAAACCTGTCCTGGAAGTACAGACTCTTTGGAGTTCCGGTTGTGCTTGATCGGAGGGGATTACATCGATTAGTTACGAGTTACACTGTTCATCGAGTGTCATTAACCACTTGGGCGGAGTTGGGTTACACCCTTACCTTTTTCGGTTTTTGGAAGGAGGTCTAAGCCTATAGCATTTTTCCTTAGGATGGCTAAACATCCTGCGGTGGTGGCAATAGATAGGTTTATTTTCTAGTGTTACTTCACGCCAAAACCCATCACCATTATCGAAGTAGTAATCCGGATCTTATCGATATCTGCAGCGGTGACACATCTCTTTCTATCAACACCTTTGCGGCGGTAGGGTTACCCATATCATGAGTTGGAGAGTCAACTCTAAGGGGTGTGCCCGAGCCCTGCTAATCCGAAAAATGGAATTGGTGTGGTATAGTTGGATTGGTAGGTTTGGGAAAGTGAACCACAAAGGTTTTAAAGGGGGTTCTTTGGCAGGGTCAAATCCTGGGTACCATTTGATAAGCTTCATAGATGAATTAGCCAGCTGCATAACTTGCATTCCCAACAGCCTTGCATAGTCCTCCTCCTTAGATAGCCTAATAAGGAGGTGCCTTCCATCCATCACCCCCGAGCTTCCACTTGTCCTTCAAGCCGAAGATTTTCGAAATGTCTCCCGACCATTTCCAATTTGGGATGTCCATATTGGAATTGACCCACAATGGTGAACTTAACGGAATCGACCGGGGCATTCATTTCCCGAGTAGTAAAAACTATTGCGGGTCGACCATCCTTGATGCCCAGAGGTCTAACAAAGGGCGATCGACCCTACCGACGAGCTGCATCATGCGGTATTTGAGGAAAAGTAAGGTGTTCTACGGATTTAGGCCCTCGATCGTTAATGACAGCGAAGCATAAGTTGGGGGGTCATCATGGCACTAGAACTAGCCAAAGCCAAAAGGAACGCACCCCGAAAGAATCAAGAAAAGACCAAGAGTTCAAATCGAACAACCAAACCGAAGGCAATGGAACAGGTAGTCGAATTCAAAACGACGAGAGCCCGGAAAGCTTTAAACCAACAAATGTCCTCGGAGTAAATCCACCAAGGGTGAGCACCACTTACCGGCCAGGCGAGCAAACCTCCACCAACTCGAAAGACACCACCACGACCTCTGCCGCCTCCCCAAACTGACTCCATCACGACTCAAACCCTAGCGAGCTAAGGCGAGCCGCCACCACCATGATTCTTAATATTCTATATATATATATATATATATATGTATTGATTATTTTATTATTCTTTATATTCTTATCTTTTAATATATATATATATATATATATATATATATATATATATATATATATATTATAAGTCATTTTTATTTTAATTTATTATTGTTATTAATTATATGTATATTTAAGTTCATCATTTATATTATTTATTTATCATTTATATTATTATTTATTTAATTATAAAGCTTTTCATTTTCTCTCTCCTCAATTATCCTTTTCTTTATTTAAAGTTATGATTATTTATATTAAGTTATTATTTATTAAAAATTATAATTTACACAAATATTTACATTTATATTATTTTAAAGAGGCATGAAATTTTTATTTGCTTATTTTTATTATTTATCTTGAATTTAAAATTATTTTCAATTATTATTATTATTATTCTTTCTTATTTTTTCATTATCAATTTAAGTTTATGGTTATTTATTTTATTCTTATCACATTATTTTTATTATTTACATATTGTTATTATTAATTTACATATATATATTATTATTATTTATTTATTTATATTTTAGTATTATTTATTTTTTTTAAATTTAATATAGTGTAGTTATATTATTTATTTTTTGTGTAGTTATTTATTTTTTTTCTTTTTATAGTTTTAAATTTAATATAGTTATTTTAAATTTAGTATGGTTATTTTATATAGTTATTTTAAATTTAGTATGGTTATTTTATAAAATTTAAATAGCATGAAGATAACCTACAAATGAAGATATACATGGAGATAGCTTGCATGAAAAAGAAAATAAATCCCTAAGGCTAAACATGGGAAAGCATACATGGTGTGAAGATTTGTAATAATTAACACATAATAATTTTTTTTTTTTTAAAACCTATGTAGAGGTAGAGGAATTTTTTAAAGAAAATACATGTATGTGCTAAACATAAACAAGATAATGACACTTTTTTTTTCTTTTTTTTTTCTTTTAAATAAATTTTGAAACAAAAACAAAAGTGATGGGAGGGGGGAGGAGATTACCTTAACTTGGAGAAGCACTTGTTGGAGACCTTGAAGAGTCCCTTGTTGGAGATGAAGTGAGTGAGTGTGGCTAGCTTGGAAGGAGGAGAAGAAGAGGAGAGGGAGGCTCACGGTTTTGGAGAGGAAGTGAGTGAGTGGGATGGTAAAGTGAAGTGTGTAAGAGTGTGTAAGTGGGATTATGGGGGGGGGGGGGGGGGGTTTAATTGGGAGGCTCACGGCTAAGAATTAAGGAGGGAGTGAGGATGAGGTGAGGGAGAAATATGGTGGAGGCATGGTGAAGGTAAGGAGAGTAGGGTGAGGTGGCGGGTAGGGTGAGGGAGAGGTGAAGGAGAGATATTTTTTTTTCTTTTTTTTTTTTTAAAATGTATTTTTTTTTTCTTTTAGCGCTGTCGTGTGGTGTAAAAAAAAAAAGAAGTATGTGGGTGTGTGTGAGTGGGTGTATTTTAATTTAGTGAGTTTTGGATTTTGGGTCCATTTTAAGAACATTGGGCTAATTTGAGTTTAAATTGGGCTAGAGCTCGAATGAAGCCCAAGTTCCTTGATCAATATTTTCTATATGATTTTAATGAAGATCTTTCATGAAGACACAAAGTGGTTTTGAGCTCATTTGGAGGTTCAATTTTGGAATGGATTGGATTTTTTATTATTTTGGACCATGTTGGGTTCGAGTCAAGTTATCTTGAGTTTGAGTGGGAATTAGGTTCAGAAGTCTACAACAATAATGTAGATATGGTTGTCTAGAAGAAATTTTATGAAGACATAAAATGGTTTTGACAAGGTTTAGAGGGTCAATTTGGTGGATTTAAAACATGTATTCAGCTTGGGTCAAAATTGGGGTTTCTTTGGTCCAAAATGGATTTGTATAAGACCTGAGCTCAAATTATGGGCAATTGATAATCCAATTCAGTTTAAATAGGTGTTATAAAGAGTTTTGAATTGAAATTTTGGAGGAATTGATTGACATTGGGTCACTTTAGGAGTTTTGGGTTATCTAGGCAAAATTGGGCATTTTGATTTCAAGTGGAACTAGATTCAAATGTGGGTCACATTGGAGTTGAATTTGGTCTAAGTTGATATTGCGAATGTTGAATTTTGGTTTAGAATTGATTTTTGGGGGATTTTGGTGAATTTGAGTAATTTTGGAATTTTTGGGTATTTTGGGTATTTCAGGGTTATTTAGGGGGCAAAGGGGCCAAAAATTGAAATTTTGGAAATTTGAAGATGGCTTCAAGGTGAGCTGGATGTAATGACCAGGGTCATTTACATTTGGTCCTCTATGTATTGGTCCCTACCACTTAGTCATAGACTTAGGGCTGGGCTATCCACATGAGTTTCCAAAGAGTTCGGGGTTGAAATTAGAATGTGCAGTGTGTGTATGTTGTGAATGTGAAGTGTATAAGTGGTGATCTCCAGACCTCCCTTAGGGCAAATCCTAAGGTCTGACCACCTATAGGAGACTTCCCCTAGGATTCCTCATGCTTGCCTTTTTTCTACCAAAAGGTGGAAGTTAGGCCTTAAGCATATGAAAACCCCCTAGTGAAGCAAGAAGAGTTTTGAATTTCTATGGGAAGGGTTCCATGACTAGTCCTCTAAGAAAGTCACCAGGAGAGTCTTATGGCTAGACCCTAGGCTATTTTAAAGAGAGACTAGACCTCAACCAAAAGTGAGGTTAACAAATGGACCCCCAATAGGTGTGGTGTGCTGGACAGGCACGCCGCGCGTATTGGTGTTGACCGAAGAAGATCAACAAACCAACACAAAGTCGCCTAAGTAAAATACTTAGAGAAGAACGTAGAATTAAGAGAGAGTTGTTTTCGCTGGGGAAACAAGAGGAGAAATTTTCAATTTAAGAGTTGCAACTTTAATTTTAAAATTTAAAATTTCAAATTTGGATTTGATTTACTTTACTTTTCTTTTGACTTTAATTTCAATTTGATTTTGACTTCGGTTTTAATTTCAATTTTAATTTCAATTTTGGTCTTTGATTTGGTAAAAGTTTCAAATTTAGAAAAATGAGAAGACTGGTTTAGATAGAAAGCGCAAAGACTCACATCAACTCAAAGTCTGATCAAGAAAAATTAAAGCATTGGGAAGGAAAGCGCAAGGACTCACATCCAACCCAAGAGGTGTCGAAAAAGAACACAATAGGGGGTGGCCCCTAAATCGATGGACAATGAACGCAATAGGGGGCGGCCCCTAAATCGACGGCAAAGAGCGCAATAGGGGGCGGCCCCTAAAGCGACGGTAAAGAGCGCAATAAGGGGTGGTCCCTAAAGCAACAGACAATGAACGTAATAGGGGGCGGCCCCTAAAGCGACGGCAAAGTGCGCAATAGGGGGCGGCCCCTAAAGCGACGGCAAAGAGCGCAATAGGGGGCGGCCCCTAAAGTGACGGACAATGAACGCAATAGGGGGTGGCCCCTAAAGCGACGACAAAGTGCACAATAGGGGGCGGCCCTTAAAGCGACGGCAAAGAGCACAATAGGGGGCGGCCCCTAAAGCGATGAACAATGAACGCAATAGGGGGCGGCCCCTAAAGAGACGACAAAGAGCGCAATAGAAGGTGGCCACCAAAGCACCGAAAAGGTATGTAAGAGGAGGACGGCCCCTAAAGTGACGACAAGAGTGCAGTAGAGGGCGGCCTCTAAAGCACCTGAAAGGTATGAAAGAAGGTGATGGCCCCTAAAGTGACGACAAGAGTGCAGTAGAGGGCGACCTCTAAAGCACCGAAAAGGTATGTAAGAGGGGGAAGACCCCTAAAGTGACATGGAATCGGATGTGGAATCCTCAACTTCCAGAATTTAATATTTGAATGATTGCGATAGGAGGAGATAATAACGCAACAAACAAACGCAATAGGGGGCAGCCCCTAAAGCAACAGAAAAGGAATGCAATAGGGGGTGGCCGCTAAAGCGACAAAGGGTAATGCAAAAGGGGGACAACCCCTAAAGTAACAGAAAGTAATGCAAAAGAGAGTGAGGTACTAGGGATTGAGAAGGAAATGCTTTCTTTCTTTCTCTCTCTTTTTTTTTAGTTTCTTTTCTATTATTTTGTTTGATGCAGAGTTTTTTTTATTGGATTTGTATTTGTTTTAAGATTTGGACCCAGTCACAGACAAGGGCGACATCAGTGCTTCGTAGAATAAGGCTGTCTTTGAAACGTTGTGACGCACAGTACTTCTTGAGGTATCGTCCATTGACTCTAGGCAACTGTAGAAAATAACCCACACTTTAAAGTGCTATTGAAATTATATTCTTTCAAGCACCTATAAAGATGTGTTATTTCTAATGACGTCGTCGCTGAAGAGGACAGAATTTCGTAGCTTCATTTGTAGCAGTTGTCATTTGATTTGTCACTGATTCGGTAGAGGTTGTCCACACTGTTTTTGAGAAATTGCTCTGACGTTCTTTGAACTGACGTTGGAGTCGTATTTGCTGGGCTCTAAAGGATATGACTTCAGGGTTGAATTTCCATTAATTGCCAACAACGTGACCCTTTCTTTAATTCTTCCTTCCCAGGTCTAAGCAGATTTCAAAATTTCTGTTCATGTGAGTAAAATATTTTTCATTGCCCAAGATATTTCTGAGCCAATTAATAATCGACCAAAAGGCATGAAATCACTTGACTCTTTTCAAAGCATAATATCGGAGGAAACTTTTTAAGGTTGTCTTTCAAGATTAATTAATCAGGGGAGGATTAAAACACCAATTTTTAATTATGTGCTTGCCTCAAGGTTCTTCTCAGGGAGCCTTCTTCTTTTATTTCTTATTTTTCTTTTCCCTATTTTTTATTCATTTTTTTTTCATTGAGGATTACTATATCTGGTGGAGCACGTGTTAAAGATTTTGAATGCCTGAATTGGGGCACCAATTTTTGATTTTGTGCTCACCTCAAACTTCTCCTCAGGAATTTTTTTTTTCGCTCCTTTTGTTATCTGAGAATTAATGTATCTGGCAGGACATATTTCATTTAAATATTTTGAATGTCGAAACTCCCCCAATTAATAATTCCGAAATGTCTCTTAATATGAATCCTGGGATATTATAAGTTTTTCGAAAGTCTGGACCCAACCATATGGCAGAGAAATTAAAAAGCTTGTGATATTCGAGTCAATTACTCGTATTTCAACCACATTATGTATTTTTCAAATCAACTTAGGACCCAGTCCAAATTCCTTAAAGTGAAGGACCTAGTCATTAGGGCATTAACTTCATTCTTTTCGGAAGTCGAAGTCTTAGCAAAATTTCCAATTTTGAACTTTCCAAATATTGAGCAATTATGGACAAAAACAAACTCCTTTTCTTTCATTCTCTGCGATAGAAGATATGGTACAGCTTAATACTGATCATGCTGAGCAACAAAAGTAGTACAATAGTAATCAAAAAGTGTCCCGTCTGTTGTCAATTGCGTGGAATTGAAGCAAACAAATCACCGAAATCATATTGATAGAACCTCTTCAAGTTCTTTTCAAATATTCATCGGGGATTGTTACGCTTCCATTATTAAAGTTCTTCTCCAACCATTCTTTGAAACGGATACAGCCTTCAATGGTGTGCCCAAGCATTTTGTGATATGGGCAATAGTTGGGATGATTCTTCTTGTTAACCTCCGCCGGCTTCTTTGCCTCAGGCAATCTAAACTCGGGCTTCTTAATAAAATTTTGGAACATATGTGCTACTGCTTCATCATTAAAGGGATATACTTTGTTCAACAAATCGGTCATAGACCGTCCCTGCCTTCCATCCGTCTGGAGTGGCCTCTGCTGGGATGACTGTTGATTGTGTTGAGGTAACTGCTCGGTCTGTATTGGCTGCTTTCCTTTGTCGATCGTTGCCATTATCTCTGGATCTTTTCTCAAAAGCTGTCACTGGTCTGGGCTTTTTAATTTCCTCTTGCGGCTCTACATGCTTGATCTCTTCTTGCAGACTGCTGGCCTTGCTGAGCAGTTTCTCGAAGGACTTGATCGTGAGACCCTTAAGCATGAAAGCTACCAGACCGTGAATACTCTTGAGTAGTATATCGATCGTGTGTTGTTCTTGTAGCTAAGGTTCGCATTTCATGTTTAAGTTTCTCCACCTTAAGATGTAGTCAACCAAAGTCTCGTCGGGCTTCTGACGTTCTACCACGAGATCTCCTATGGTGACATGACGCTGAGCACCGGTGAATCTCTTTACGAACATGCTTTCCATTTCTGCGAAAGTCTTTACTGATCCATTAGGAATTTCAACATACCAATCGAAAGCTATTCCTGATAGGCTGCTGACAAACTGTCGGAGCAGTAGCGCATCACTACCCCCCGAGTTGCAGCAACTTGCTCAAAAGTGTGCAACGTGTTGCTGAGGGTTTCCAGTCTTGTCGAAAGTCCTGAACAAAGGTGGTACAAAACCCTTTGGGTATTGGATGGTATCAAACTCCTCCGGGTAGGGCCTACCTTTTGGAATTGATGTCCCTCTTTTTTATTGATCCAGGGTTTCTCTCACCTGTTGTTCAACCATTCGCTTAATGTCTTTTTCTGGCACCATATTCTGAGTTGAATCTTTCTATGGTGGCTAATCTCGGTTTGCAGAAGCGACTTCCCTTCTTTTGTCGGTAATATGGACCATCTCTGGCTGGTTCATCTCCGGGGATGCCACTTGCTGTGAATGCGACTGTCCTTGCATTATAGCCACAGCAGTCGTCATTTCTTCAATTTCTTCTCGAGACGGCTGATATGTTCACCTCTTTGTTGAACTGCCCTCTGCCACTCATCCACGGTGTTCTCCTCATAAAGAGGAGTGTCGCTTGCAGCTAACATGGCTTGGGTCTCGATGATGTTGATTTCGCTGAATTCGCCTTCCGTGTAATCTGTTAAGTTGTAATCTTCCTCTTTAAAGTCTTCTTTCTAACCTTTAGACAGTCGTGCAATGTCAGCAGTGAACTCAATTGACTTTCCTTTGAGAACTTTAAGGTCAATTGGATGTTCTTGAGAAACATCACTTATTTTCTCGAGCAGCGGTGTCGTCGTGCAGAAGCTAATCGAATCACACGAAATCATATATATAGAACCTTTTTCAGGTTCTTTTAAATACTCATTCGGGATCGTTAACTTTCTGCTCCTGAAATTCTTCTCAAGCCAATCCTTGAAGCTGAAGCAGTTTTCTATGGTGTGACCGAGCAACCGGTGGTATGGACAGTACTGGGGATGATCTTTCTTGCCGGCTGACCCACTTTTGGTATGTTTGCAATTTATGTTAATAGCAACAACACCAAAAATTTGATCCTGTTTTAATATATATATTTAATTTTATGAATGTATAATGTGGATTCTACGCAAGTATATGTATCGTATCAAGTAATACAGAGCTCTAGGGGAGTCCTGGTTATTGATCCCACAGGGAAGTTTTTAACAGATTTGTATCAGCTAAATTTAAAGGAACTACTTACTAATATAATATACGGAAATTTAGAATAATTAACTAAAGAAAACTAAAGTAAACTAATGCTTTAAAATAAAGTTGATTTAAAAGATTTCGAAAAAGTATCCTTCTCCTTGTTTTTAGAAAATTAAGTGAATGATGAATTTAAATAGAATTTTTTTATTGTATTGTGACAAATAGGAGCATTCCTATTTTATACCCTTTGGTCAAGTGCAAAGAACATTGACTAATCCTATGTTTGATTGCTGAATCCGTGGCTAGGATGGGAGGATGCGGTTGTCACTTGAGCTCCCACGTTCCCCTCACCGAGGGCTAACATCTATACTTCAGCTCTAAACAATAGGACCAAATTGAATATTTTAGTCTGTCACACTAAAATGTTCAATTCTACGTCCGATAAATAATATTTCCCTATTTATTTGCATCCTCCTTCCAAGGCTTTTGACTTCCCTGAATATTGGATGTAATCTTTACTATAGTTGATAATTCGACATATTTTAACAATTCAATGGGTCAGATTGAAAGTAAATTAAGTTTTAAGTAAAAATTATCACAATTTATTTTAATATTTTAGGCACTTCTATTTAATTTCATCAATTCACATAATTTCATAAACAAGGAGAAAGACTAAGAAAACTACTCAGAATATATGGGAATTAAACAAAGCATGGATTTCATTTAAAGTTAACAATAATAAACAAAGATACTTATCTTAATTTCCTCCCCAAGCAGACTCCTTGAAGTTCCTTTGACTTTTCCTTACAGTACAGCACACTTATAAACTCACTAATTACACTCTAAAAACTCTTAAAATAAACACCAAGTAGACACTAATACTCTCTAAATAAACACACACATAAATAGAAACCAATAAGAGACACACTAGACACACAAATTCGTCCTCTATTTATAGAGGTAGACAAAGGTCCAAGGGGTACTTAAGCACCTCTTCAAAAAAGCGTCCAGGTTCAATGTATCTGACATTTTGAACAATCTCGCCGTCGAAGAGAAACGACCTCGCCGTCGGCGGGGCTTTTTGAAGGTCTCCAAACCGCTCCATCTCGCTGTCGGTGGGCTCGGGCTCGCTGTCGGCGAAGTATTTATAAATCCTTCAAAAATTCTCTTTCTGATATCGCCATCGGCGGGCTCGATCTCGCCGTCGGCGGCTTAGTTCATTTTGCATGAATTTCTTCTCTTTTTATCCAAATTTGCTCCATTTCATGCTTTTTGCTTTCATCACTTATAAATCTTCGTTCCTGCAATAAAATAAAGAAAATATCTTTCTTTAAAGTGCAATTTCATAAAAAATAGGTATGAATTTCTTAACATATTTTTCTGTGTTCAAAATCCCCCAAACTTAATTATTGCTTGTGCTCAAGTAATTTTTGTACTAAATAAAAATAATGATTTTTGTAATAGAACTTATTCAATTCAGAATTACTATGAATTAAATTTAAATAATACTATAGTAAAGTTAAATAGAAATATTTTCAAGTAATTAAATTAACTTTATAGATATAAAAATATTTAGTTATCAGATCTAAGATTTCTGGTTCTCTATTTATTTCAGGAAAGACTATATTTAAAAGAGTAATTTACGTAAGATATTTAAATGATAGGAAGTTCAAGAAAAAACTATTTAGTAAAATACTAATCTATATATATAAGTTTAGAAATATATTTGAGTTTTACCCTTTAGGTTGATTTCATTGAAGCCAATTTTTTATAAGGCATCTCCTCAAGCTTCTCCTCACTTATATTTTTCTTTTCTTTTCTTTCTTTTTTTTTTCTTTTTGGATTGATTTTCAATCCTTCTCTTTTTCTTTTTCTTTTTCAAGTGAGGATTACTATATTTGGATAGTCTGTTAATAATTTTGAACTTCAACTTTCTTTTCCTAAATTTGAAACTTAAAATATTTCTTTGCTTATATGTATTTTATAGCTTTTACTTCATTGAGTTTCAATCTCTTCTTTTTTATTTAAATACTTAAGAATTTCAATTTTAGAATATAGTTTCCCTTACTTTAAATAGTTTACTATATTCTTATTTCTTTTAACCAAATATCTTATTCTATTAAATAATTGAATTACTAGAAACATTTTATTTAACTTTCTATAATAATTAAATAAAGTAATTCATGTTTATTGAATTAAAAAATTACTATATAAAAAAAATCATTTGACAATAATTTTTTAAAATAGAAATTGAGAACAATTTAATAATTAAATTTGTATTTTTACCTTCCCCCAAACTTAAATTTTTCTATCTATTTCTAAATGGTGAAAAGGAAAATATAATGAATTTACATCATACCTTTAAGCTTTAGGTATTTCTTTTTCTTGAAATTTTTGTAGGCTTTTTCATTATTTAAAGAACATGTAATGTTAGTATTCTTCCATATATATAGTATTTAAAAGAAAGTGCTGGGATATAAAATTTTTAATAAGTATAAAACACAACAAATGAAAACTTAATCTATTACTACTAACCTACTTTAAATAAATTAAAACAATCTAAACATCTTAAAAGTTCATAACTTATAAAAACTTAAACAACATATTAAATAAAAACTAATCATCCTATCTAAAAGAAAAATTGCAAACTAACTTAACACACATAAAAAGTCTAACGTTATAGCATAAGCAAACAAACAAACACATCAAAGTCATAGTCCACAGAAAGTACATAATAATTACATATAGAATAATAAAGTTTTCAAAATAACAATTAATCTAATCAAACTAAACAAAGTCTCTAACCTTCCGCATCAAAATCCCAGGCTATATCATCTCCCTGATCTCCAGGCTGAGAAGGTCGAGCAGTCGGTACTCGTGTGTAGCGGGGGCACTCAGGAAAGACAACATCTAAATCACCACTCCTGTATCGATGTTCAGCCTCATAATATGCAATTTTGTACTCTGAATGTCGCTGGAGATATTCACTATCATAATCGTGCCTTCTTTCCAAGCCATCAATCCTGTGGTCTATATACTCAAATCTTCTTTCCATATTCTCTCCAAATTGTTCAAAACTCTTTCTACTCAGGGTCAGCTCATTCATCAGATCTTGAAGGGTAGGAGTGGTGTACTGAGGGGGTTCATAACTAGTAGAGGGTATATCTCTACTTGAAGAAGGTACATAATCCCTTGTCCCAGATCTCCATCCTTCGTGGGATTCATATTTCTTTATATTAGCTAAAGTAATGGGTTTCATAGGTTCAACTCATTCCTCATCATCTCTTGCCACTACCCCAGATAATTGGCAGAGTGCATAGATAAGACCAGGATGTCCTAGTCCTCCTCCACTTTCATTTCTTGAGGTGGCTAATATATTCTTATAAATTACACTTCCCACATTAATGTTTTTTTGGTTCTGAATACAGAAATTCAGAACTACTCTATCTCTTGTTACCTTACTATGGTGGTTGGTAGGTAACAAAGTAGAACAAATAAAATAGTGCTAGGCTTTTGATGTTGCATTTAACATAGAAAGAGGAAAATTTACCCTTTCCCGCTGCTTGATCTTCCAGACGCCTTTCCCATCAGTGAGAAAGTCAATCACCTCTTCCAGTGGTCCTTCCATAGTTCCAAATGTATCATACTCACTGGTATAGGTGTCTCGTACCTCATAATAAGCATTTATCCTTGCAAGACTGAATTTCACAAAAAATCCTCTAACCTTTACTGGCGCATCTTCAGTTGAAGTCAAATTAGCATAGAACTCCTTAACTACTTCTACAGCGGCTCTGTTGGTCACGAAACAGAAATTTTCCCATCCTCATTCCCTAATGATTCGCTCAACTTCTCCTCCAAGACTTTTGAAAACTCGATCTTGAATGCATGTTCTGGCTTGGATATTGTGAAAATATCTTTATTGTGCCTTTGCATTCACAAAATGAGTTTCGTCGTAATCCAATCGTCGCTTTTGTCGTGGAGCCATTTTCGATCTGTGAAATTTGCAAAAATTTTAACTAAACTCCCAAATATTACTAAGAAGGCTTCCTACAACATCTAAAATTCATTTAAATCAATTTCCATGAATTTCTTCTAAGTATTTTCTCCACATTTCGAATTTTTTCAAAATTTCCCAATGTAGAAGAAATCCATGGTGAAAATAAAAAATTTTTGCATACGAGTGAAGCTCTTACCAAGGGAAGATGAAATCTGGTGTCAAAAAGTGTTGAAATCGCCTCAAATCTATGATCTCACAAGTCCTAGGTCGGTTTTTTCGAAGTTTTGAGGAAGGGGATGATGAATAGTGTCAGTTGACTGGTCAAATATAGGTCTTTTCGCGATCTCGCTGTCGGCGAGATTTTTCTCGCCGTCGGCGAGCTAATTAATTTGATAAAGGAAAAAGTTTCGGGAAAAATCTGTCGTCGGCGAGCTTGTTCTCGCTGTCGGCGAGATAATTCTCGCCGTCGGCGAGATCCCAAAATTTTTAAATTTTTGAAATTCATCAATCATTTTCACCCTTGATTTGCCCTTAATCAATCTTCCAATCACTTAATTTAATAATTTAGTATGAAGATTAGATACTTATACTCACAAAAAGTTCACACAACACAAACAACATAATATTATATATGAAATCCATGAGACTTACAAATTTCACACTAACAACTAACAACATAATTAACTTAAATGTTCAAATCCATAATACTCAGCATCACAATCCACACCACAACACTCTAAATGTTGAGACATAACAATTACATATAATCTCATCAAATCTGAGATGATCAAATCAAAGTTCGACTCATAATAAAATCTAAATCCAAATCAACACATATATACACAAATATATGACATAAAAAGAGAAATATTTCCTACTCCTCAGTGTCTAAACTATCATCCTCTTTGATATTCTCGATGCGACGCAGGTGCACAAATAAATTGTAGAAAGGCCTGAAAGGGAATTCTGCAGTAGATTCTTCATTAATCCACCCTTTCTGTCTCAGTAAATGAATAAAACTGGCCTCCAGATGTCCAGTATGATCAAAGTGCTCCTTCATCCTCCAGTCAATGTGATCAAACATATCAGAGATATTATCGATGAAATTCATCACGTTCTTCAACTCTTTCTCTAATCCTTTAATATTCTTCAGAATGAAATTTGTTGTATCTATAAGGGGCCTTGCTAAAGGATTGTTCTGTGATGCTCTATCAGAAATAATGGTAATCTCATCATTGTTATCAAAAGTTAGAAACATATCCGTAAGATCGAGTGGTTTCCATGGCAAAAGTACTTTTTTCCCAAGCCTCATAAGAAACTTGGTACTGACTGCATAAAGCAAATATAGTCGATGGGTGTCCAAGTTCATGAGCTGACCCACGCACAATCAATCCTAATGCAGACTTTACTATAATTGATCCAACATCGATAGGTAGTCCAATTTGAATATAGTAATTTAATATAGCGCATTCCTTTGAAACCTTATTTACCCTCATAGTGGGTAGTAATTTTGATGAGATGAAGAAATTACAATGCTTCGAGATAGGATTAAGAAGTGATGCAGAAAAACTGACATACCCGTCTTTGCACAACTCCCAATCATCAGGTTCATCGGTCAGGTATCTATAAATCTGGTTCATATTGTATCTTGAAGGCACAATGTTTGAATAATAACAGACAGGGGTATTCTCTATAAAAAATAATTCATTTACCCTTGAAGGAGTAAATGTTACCCATCTTCCTCTGACGTAGACATTTCCATTGTTGATCGCATGTAGATTAGAGTAAAACTCTTTGACTACAGGAATAACTACAGCGGATGTCGTATAGCAAAATACCTCCCAATGTCGCTCCGCGATCATTTCTTCAATTTTTGTGGTGGAATTCTCTACTCCTCTGTTGACAAATCCCCTTTCTTTAATAAGTAGCTTCTTCATCAAGACTTTGTTGAAAATACGCTGTGCCTCCAAAATGATGAATTTTCTTCGGTTAAAAACTCCAGTTTTTGTGGTTTCTAAGAGATTGGTGGCCATTTTGGATTGAAATAAATGGTCTTTAGTCGTTTCTAAGGAAGAAAACAGTGTAAAAATGAATTTGGGATGGTTTCCTATAAAGAAATGGCTTAGAACCGTCCAAAACCGCATGAAAATTTTTAAGAAACCAAATTTTCAACTGCCTCGCCGTCAGCGGGAAGTTTCTCATTATATAGGTTCAAAGTTGTGATGATTTTAATTAAAAAAAATTGAGTAGTAAGATTTTTTTTTAATAATACAGACTCACTAATTTGTATAGAATTAAAATAAGGACTACTATGGGTTGCCTCCCATAAATCGCTTGGTTTAACGTCGTCAGCCCGACCTAATTTCAGTTAGTAATCAGGTTGACTAAGCATTAAAACCTCTTTAAAATTTGGTCTTCTACCTTCAAAATACGGTTTTAATCTATGTCAGTTTACCTTAAATCTATGTCCTATTTTTGGATCTTTAATTTCTATAGTTCCATATGAAAATATTTGAGTTATGGTGAAAGGTCCTAACCATCGAGATTTTAATTTCCCAGAAAATAATTTCAATCTAGTATTATATAGCAAAACCTCTTGTCCTGGTTCAAAATTTCTCTGATTAATCTTCCGATCATGCCATAATTTCATCTTTTCTTTATAAATCCTATCATTATCATATGATTCATTCCTTAATTTTTCCAATTCATTTAATTGCAACAATCTCTTCTCACCGACCTTCTTTCATATTATAATTAAATTCTTTAATCGCCCAATATGTTTTATGTTCTACTTCAATCGGTAAGTGGCAAGTTTTTCCATATATAAGCTCGTAAGGAGTCATTCCAATCGAAGTTTTATAAGCGATCTTGTATGCCCATAATGCGATTGTCTAGTCTTATAGACCAGTCCAATCTATTAGGGTTTACAGACTTTTCTAAAATACGCTTAATCTCTCGATTAGAAACTTCTGCTAATCCACTAGTTTGTGGATGATAAGAAGTTGATATCTTATGAATAATATTATATTTTTCTACTAGTTTGTGAATATATTTATTTCTAAAATGAGTTCCTCCGTCAGTGATAATCACTCTCGGCATTACAAATCTGGTAAAAATATTTTTCATTAAAAATTTTGAAATACTTTTAGCATCACACCTAGGTAAAGCTTGCGCTTTGATCCATTTGGAAACATAATCAACAGCTACTAATATATATGAGTTTCCAAATTAAGGAATAAAAGGTCCCATGAAATCTAATCCCCAAACATCAAAAATTTCAACTTCTAATAAAAAATTCAGAGGCATTTCATTTCTCCTTGATATATTTCCTACTCTTTGGCATTTATCGCAGGTATTTATATATTTGTATACATCTCTAAATAGAGTAGGCCAGTAGAATCCTTATTGTAGAATTTTATACGCGGTTTATCGGTCCCAAAATGTCCTCCAAAATCGGAATCATGACATTTTTGAATAATTGGTTCAGTTTCTTCATAAGGCACGCATATTCTAATAATTAGATCCTTACATTGCTTATATATGTATGGTTCATCCCAAAAGTATGTTTTAGTATCATGAATGAATTTTTTCTGTTGTTGCAAAGTTAACATAGGTGGTAAAATGTCACTTACAATATAATTTACTATATCAACATACCAAGGTATTTTCCACTCATTTATATTATAAAGTTGTTCATCGGGAAAACGTCTAAAATTTCATTATCGATATCGGATAATTCATGATTTTCTAATCTTGATAAATGATCAGCAATTTGATTATCAGTTCCCTTCTTGTTAACGATCTCAAAATCAAATTCTTCCATTAATAATATCCATCTAATTAATCTTGGTTTAGAATCTTTCTTTTGCATTAAATACTTAATAGCAGAGTGATCGGTATGCACAATACATTTAGTTCCTATTAGATAATGCTTGAAATTTATTAAAAGCATATACAAGCTGCTAATAATTCTCTTTCGATAATCTGTATAATTTATTTCGGCATCATTTAGAGTTTTACTGGCATAATATATAACTTTGAATATCTTATCATATCTTTGCCCAGAACTGCTCCTATAGCATAATCACTAGCATCACACATAAGTTCAAATGGTTTCTCCCAATTAGGTGAAGCTCGTTATAGGTGCTTGTAATTAATTTATCTTTTAATAATTCGAAAGCATTCAGGCATTAAGTTGTAAATTCAAATTTCTTGTCCTTTTCAAGAAGTTGGCATAGAGGTTTAGTAATTTTTGAAAAATCTTTTATATAACGTCTGAAGAATCTAGCATGTCCAAGAAAACTTCTTACCCCTTTCACCGTAGTTGGAGGTGGTAATTTAGCTATAACTTGAATTTTTGCAGGGTCTACTTCCATGCCCTTTTCTGAAATTTTATGCCCTAATACAATGCCGCCTGTAACCATAAATTGACATTTCTCCCAATTAAGAACTAAATTAGTTTTCTCACATACTTCAAATACTTTTTCAAGATGATTTAAGCATGTGTCAAATGTTGTTCCAAATATAGAGAAATCATCCATAAATACTTCTATTCCATTATCAATTAACTTACTAAATATAGATATCATACATCTCTGGAATGTTGCAGGTGCATTACATAATCCAAAAGGCATCCTTTGAAAAGCGAAAGTTCCATAAAGACTAGTAAATGTAGTTTTCTCTTGATCCTCAGGAGCAATTTGTATTTGATGATAACCGGTGTATCCATCTAAGAAACAAAAATACTTAAGTCCAGCTAATCTACCTAACATCTGGTCTAGAAATGGTAAAGGGAAGTGATCTTTCCTTGTGGTTGTGTTTAATTTTCTATAATCAATACATATTCGCCATCCAGTAACTTATCTTATAGGGATAAGATCATTATTTTCATTAGCTTTTACGGTCACTCCTCCTTTCTTAGGCACACAGTGAATTGGGCTTACCCAAGAACTGTCAGAAATAAGATATATAATACCATTATCTAACCATTTTAAAATTTCTTTCTTGACTACTTATTTCATTATCGGGTTTAATCTCCTTTGGGGATCTACTTTAGGCTTATGTTCATTATCTAAAATAATTTTGTGCATACAGATTGAAGGACTAATTCCTTTAATATCTGCTAAAGTCTAACCAAAAATTTTCTTATATTTTTTAAGGTATCTAAAAGTTTTTGTTCTTGAGATTCATTTAATTCGGATGAAATAATAAGCTGGTAGAGTTGAAGAATTACCTAAGTAAGCATATTTCAAATGATTAGGTAACATTTTTAACTCAAGTTCGGGAGGTTTAATAATCGATGGAACTATATTTTTTTCAGAGTTTTCAGTATTATCCAAAAATTCAAATTTCTCTTGAATATAATCTAGTTCTTCATTTATATCGGCTTTTTTAATTAATTCAGTATTTTCTTTTTCTAATTTTTCTTCTTAATATTCCTTAAAATGTTATTTTTTGTAAATGGTCGAGTACTTCCATTCAAAAACACTCATCATCTTTTTCTAGTGCAGGATATTTCATTGATTTAGCAATATTAAAAGTAACTTTTTGGTCATTTACTCTCATAGTTAATTCTCCTTTACGAACATCAATCATAGCTTTCCCGATGGCTAAAAATGGTCTTCCTAAAATGATAGGAATTTCTTTATCTTCTTCCATATCTAAAACAATAAAATCTACAGGGAAGATAAATTTATCCACTTTTACTAAAGCATCTTCAATAACTCCCTTAGGATATGTAACATAACGATCATCTAACTGAAGGGTTACTGAAGTAGGTGAAATTTCTCCCAATCCTAATCTCTTAAAAATTGATAGAGGCATTAGATTGATGCTTGCTCCTAAGTCTCATAAAGCTTTTCCATAGAATTTTTCTCCGATAGCGCGGGGTATAGTGAAACTACCGAGTTCTTTTAATTTTTCGGGAAGCTTTTTCGAATAATAGCATTACACTCTTCACTAAGTGCGACCATTTCATTATCAGTAAATTTTCTTTTTTTATTTAGAATATCTTTCATGAATTTTACATAGTTTGGAATCTGCTCTAAAGCTTCTACGAAAGGAATATTTATTGTTAATTTCTTTAGAATTTCAAGGAATTTAGCAAACTGTTTATCTTTTTTATGTTGAATTAGTCATTGAGGAAATGGTGGTGGAGGTTTTTCAATAGAAATTTTCCTTGGTATTAAAGGAACTTCTATGTTTGGATCTTGTTGATTCTTTTCCTTTTCGATTTCCACTTCCTCTTTTTGACTTTCAAATTCTTTCTAAATTTGAGGTTCTAATTCTTTTCCACTTCATAATTGTATCGCTTTAATTTGTTCATTTCCTTTGTCTTTGGGATTTATTTCCACATTACTAGGGAATGTTCCAGGTATTCTATTATTAAGCACGGTAGTGATATGTCCAAGTTGAGTTTCAATATTTTTAATAGCTGTTCCTTGATTTTGTAATTGATTTCCTTGTATTTGTAATTGATTTCCTTGATTTTGTAATTGATTTCCTTGAATTTGTAAATGTTGACCCATATTTAATATTAATTCTTCTATAGATAATTTCTTATCTTTAAATTGTGGGTTATTATTATTAAATCCGAGTGGATAATTAGGTTTATAATTAGAATTTCCTTGATTAGAGGGATTTCCTATTGGTTTTGTTATGTTGTTCATCCATGGTTGATTAGTTGTATTATTATTCCAATTAAAATTAGGATGATTTTTCCATCCAGGATTATAGTAATTTGCATAAGGATTATTGGGTCTGTTATTAATAGCATTTATAGTTTCATAATGAGATTGGGATTCTATAAGTTGTCCGGATGAGTTTTCTTCTAATATAGTTGGAGAGTAATTCATTCCAAAATGATCTAATTTTTTAGATATAGCAACGATTTGTGAAGCTAACATAGATATTGCATCATTTTCATGAATACTAGCTATCTTTTTCGGATTCATTCTATCAGCAGGCCATTGAAAATTATTGGTAGTCATTTCTTCGATTAATGCATAGGCTTCATTAAATGGTTTTGACATTAATGATCCTCCAACAGCTGTATTGATGATTGATCTTAAAGATCCTACTAATCCATTATAGAAAGTTTGAATAATTAACCAATCTGGTAATGCATGATGTGGGCATTTCCTAAGAAGTTTTTTAAATTTCTCCCAGGCTTCATACATTGATTCTCCATCAAACTGACTAAAAGAAGTTATATCATTTCTAAGCTTAGCAGTTTTAGATGGTGGAAAATATTTGGATAGAAATTTTTGTGATAACTCTCCCCAAGTTTTAATAGATCCGAGTGCTTAACAAATTTAACCACATTTTAGCCTTATCCCTTAAAGAAAAAGGAAAAAGTCTAAGTCTAATAGCATCGTTAGATACGCCTTCATATTAGAAAGTAGCACATAGTTCTAAAAAACTAGCAAGATGCAAATTAGGATCTTCAGTAGGTGAACCACTAAATTGATTGTTTTGTATCATTTGGATAATTGCAGGTTTAAGTTCAAATGAGTTAGCGACTACATCGAGTTTTGAATAGTTAAATGAATTTCATCTAATGTAGGGTTGGCATAATCTCTTAATGGTCTCTGTAGATTGATATTTTCATTTTCAGGAATATTCGCCATTTATGTTAAATTTATAATTTCACTTTTTTGTTTTCTAATTCTTTTAATTGTACGCTCTAATTCTGAATCGTAAGGTATTAAATTTTCGTTCCTAAATTTTCGTATACAATTTTATAAAATAAATTTTAAACTAGTCTGTTACTCTAGTAAATAATTTCTTTACTTTCCCGACAACGGCGCTAAAAACTTGACCCACTTTTTTTATGTTTGCAATTTATGTTAATAGCAATGGCACCAAAAACTTAATCCCGTTTTAATATATATTTAATTTTATGAATGTATAATGTGGATTCTACGCAAGTATACATATCGTATCAAGTAATACAGGGCTCTAGTGGAGTCCTAGTTATCGATCCCACAGGGAAGTTTTTAACAGATTTGTATCAGCTAAATTTACAGGAATTACTTACTAATATAATATACAGAAATTTAGAATAATTAACTAAAGAAAACTAAAGTAAACTAATGCATTAAAATAAAGTTGATTTAAAAGATTTCAGAAAAAGTATCCTTCTCCTTGTTTTTAGAAAATTAAGTGAATGATGAATTTAAATAGAATTTCTTTTATTGTATTGTGACAAATAGGAGCATTCCTATTCTTTACCCTTTAGTCAGGTGCAAAGAACATTGACTAATTCTATGTTTGATTACTGAATGCGTGGCTAGATTCGGGAGGATACTTGTTGCCACTTCGAGCTCCCACGTTCCCCTCACCCGAGGGCTAACATCTACACTTCAACTCTCAAACAATAGGACCAAATTGAATATTTTAGTCGTCACACTAAAATGTTCAATTCTACGTCCGATAAATAATATTTCCCTATTTATTTGCATCCTCCTTCCAAGGCTTTTGACTTCCCTGAATATTGGATGTAATCTTTACTATAGTTGATAATTCAACATATTTTAACAATTCAATGGGCCATACTGAAAGTAAATTAAGTTTTAAGTAAAAGTTATCACAATTTATTTTAATATTTTAGGCACTTCTATTTAATTTCATCAATTCACATAATTTCATAAATAAGGAGAAAGACTAAGAAAACTACTCAGAATGCATGGGAATTAAATAAAGCATGAATTTCATTTAAAGTTAACAATAATAAACAAAGATACTTATCTTAATTTCCTCCCCAAGCAGACTCCTTAAAGTTCCTTTGACTTTTCCTTCCAGTCTGACACACTTCTAAACTCACTAATTACACTCTAAAAACTCTTAAAATAAACACCAAGTAGACAACTAATACTCTCTAAATAAACACACACATAAATAGACACCAAAAAGAGACACCCTAGACACACAAATTCGTCCTCTATTTATAGAGGTAGACAAAGGTCCAAGGGGTACTTAAGCACCTCTTCAAAAAAGCGTCCAGGTTCAATGTATCTGACATTTTGAACAATCTCGCCGTCGGCGAGAAATGACCTCGCCGTCGGTGGGGCTTCTAGAAGGTCTCCAAACCGCGCGATCTCGCTGGCAGCAGGCTCGGGCTCGCTGTAGGCGAAGTAGTTATAAATCCTTCAAAAATTCTCCTTCTGATCTCGCCGTCGGCGGGCTCGATCTCGCCATCGGCGGCTTGGTTCATTTTGCATGAATTTCTTCCTTTTTTAACCAAATTTGCTCCATTTCATGCTTTTTGCTTTCATCACTTATAAATCTTCGTTCCTGCAATAAAATAAAGAAAATACCTTTCTTTAAAGTGTAATTTCATAAAAATAGGTATGAATTTCTTAACATATTTTTCTGTAATCACCAGCCTCCTCTTGCTTCTTTGGCTCAGGTAGTCTGAATTCTGGCCTCTTTATCAAGTAACAGATTATCTGCGACACTGACTCCTCTTTGAACGGGTATACCTTGTTTAATCATTGATTCATTGTTGGACCCTGTCTCCCACCTATCTGGTGTGGTCTCAACTGGAACGATTGTTCTTCAGACCGTTACGATTGCTTGACTTTCAGAATTCCCTGATTGCGCTTCCTTTCCTGTGCCTTTGTCATTTGTACGGACTTTGAATCACACTCAATCTTGAATTTAGAAGACGGTAAAACACAAGCATCGACTGACTCTTCCTCATGTAGAATATCCTTTCCTTTAGTTAGCGGAGTGACTGGTACAGTGGAAGTGAATGCGACAGTAAGAGCAGAAATAGCCTTAGGAGACGTCCCAACTCTTGTAATGACAACAGGTTCTTTTCAATCCTTTCCTTCTTTGGTATGGGGAGTTCCTCAACAGACTTCAGGTTGAACATTACAATAGGCTTAACGGACTTGCTCATTTCGGGCTTCATCATTTCAATAGCCACATCCCCGAACTTAGCTTCAACATCATTGAATCCTTGTCCAAACTTAATGACTGCCAGATCAGGTAGCTCATCCCTATTGACGGCAAACTCTACTCCGGAGGTGAAAGAAAAGATCAACTTTGGCGAAGACATCTTTCCTGGCATTTAAAGAATTTCTGGAAGTCAGTAACATTCATGCCTTGTAGTTTCAACGGAAGTACTTAAGCTACCGCACTTGTACTGCAAACTGGGCAATTCTCTTATTATGTTTGGCATTTTTGCCTTATTTTATTTTTTTGTTTTTCGGCTTTTATATTTGTTAACATTTTTCATTTAATTTCAAAATTTGAGTGAAAGGTACAAAAGTGGAAGATTGGTTTAATTTGCCGAGAACAAATCAAACCCGAGAGACACGGAGCAGAAGTGAAATTCGGGACCCGGTCCTGGGTCGAATTCACAACGTACATTGCCCAAGTGGAATCAATCCACCAACACACCTATTGGGGTCGACCCCACCTCTTCGGAGAGGTAAAAAAGGAGGATTTCGGAACCTCTCTGTTTAGGGGTGTCTAAATAGTGGCTCCAAAATCCGAGGAAAGTTGATCATACCGTTCGAAGATAGAAATGAACAAGATATGTCGATGGAAGAATGGTAGTTTGATCCACTAGGGGCATGAATTTACTACCGATTTATGAAAGCAAAACCATCTGATCAAAATGGAGAGGGGAACTATTCCCCAGCGGAGTCGCCAGAAGCTATCGGCGTATTTTTAAAGTTATAAATTTAATTTATGTATATATATATATAATTTGAAAAGTAGCATTTGATTTTTTAAAATAATTTTTTGAGTTAGAGAGTTTTATGATGTAAAATCAAACTGATCCCACATCCCAAATAGTTTATATAAACGAGCACCGCATCGCAAACTGTGTATCTATGTCGAGGAATAGTCACACTGCTTGACGATGGGGCTCAATTAAATAAACTAAAAGATTTGTGACATCTATTTGGTCTGTGAACCAATTTTATAAGCCGACAGGTTCCCCTGCTTAATATAAAGGAATTAAGCAGGGTTTATTTTACCTGGGTTCTTAAAGTTCCCTATAAGAGCAAGCCCCTATAGTTAATTACATCTTAAATGTCCAAAGACACTTAAGAAAACTCTCGATAATGATCAGTTGTTTTGCTCTCACGAATTTCACAGTTTAAGGTTTTCAAAGGATTGAATTTTACAATTTCAATAGGGATGGATCGAGTTTGGAACAGTTTATTTTAAGAGTCCAAAGGAAGAGAAGTAGGAGAAGTTGTGGATCCAAGAAGAATCTTGGCAACTTCCTGAACTATCCTATCGTTTGGCTTCAATTTGGGAGTTTATTTAATGTTTCATCATGCCTGTTTTAATTAATTAGGACTTATGTTCGTATGACACAATCATACAAACAGTCTTGAAGATGTGAGGGCTTATGTCATACCAAACAACTACCTCGGAGTCCTAAGACCAGTTAGGGCTTAATTTGCATAAGACAATTATGCAAATGCCTAACAAAAAGTTGAGGATTTATGTTGCACTAGGCAAACTACCTCGAAATCTTATGGCTAGTTGTTTATTTATAAGAAAAGAGAGTTTATGTTGAAGATCCGCTGTTTGCTCTCTTGAATATGTCCTTCCGCATCCTTGATCGTGCTGCCCTTCGGTGTATTGCCTCGAGCTCCTTGTTGTTGCATTGGTTTAGTTTTAGAAACTGAAAATCAGGAAATGAGAGAAGTGTTTTGGTTTAGAGAAATCTTAAGATCCAAGTGTTTTTTAATGTTTTAATTAGAACAAATCTTAAAGTTGATTATAACAACACCAGTTATGATCCCACGGTTCCATCCTTCCGGCATCGTTATTTTTATCGGATTCACTTAGTCCAGATGAATTTGCTAAACTCAACTGAATGAGTTCCACACTTTCATCATGAGAAATCCCGTTAGCAACACGTAGGTTACATCATCCAAGGTATTCCTGATCATCAAACAAGACGTTTTAATTTAGTTAAAGTTGTAGTTTTTGTTGTTCTGTTTGTGATTAAATTTTGAGTTGTTTTATATTTTGAATATTTTGGCGGTGAATTTTATCTTGTTGTGACTTTTAGTTTAGTTTTTGTTTCAGTTTTGTAGTTATCCTAAAGGTTTCAGTTTTCATGCAACAATCTTATTTATCATGCAAAAAAAGTAAAGCGCAGTGCAGGTAAATAAATTGCAATAAAGTAAAAGCGTACCTGGAAGGTATTCTCGTCATTCCCAACTGAAACTTTCGTATTACGTTGCATAAGGTGTTTATAATTTTGCAGAAATTAAAGCATGCCAGAAAACAGAAAGAAGTAGAACTAACAAGAAGTAACTACTCAATCCTATGATGTCTATGTTAAGATGCCGGTTATGCTACCAAGTCCTATGATGTACGTACGAATTCCTATGTTGTGTTTCAATAAACTTTGTTTAATTTAATTGAGGATGGTTTCGTTAAGCAGACATATTAAGTTTAATAGACCTCAGAGGTATCCAAACAATTAAAGAAGGATGCAGGTCCATGCTTCCCTCTCATATCCTGATGAAAAGTCTCAAGCTCGTTTAGACTTATTATCTTGCTTAACAATTCACCCTACCTATACCCTTATGCTTAATGAACACAGTTGTTCAGGGTAGGTTGGGGCAGATGGGTTTAGGTGTGGTTTGGGTTTGTATTTGGTGGTAACTGGTATTTTGATTTGTACTTATGGGAGTGTTGTGAAGATTTGTTTGAGTTTATGTTTTAAATTTGGTTTTGGTTTTGGTTTGGGTTTTGGTTTTGGTTTGGTTTGAGTTTGATTTTGGTTTGGTTTGAGTTTGATTTTGGTTTTGGTTTAACTTTGAGTTTGATTTTGGTTTGGTTTAAGTTTGATTTTGGTTTGGTTTGAGTTTGATTTTGGTTTGGTTTGAGTTTTATTTTGGTTTTGGTTTGTGCTGGGATTTGAAACTAGGGATTTTGAGTTTGGAATATGAATTGGGAAGGTTATGTGGATATCGAGTAAAAATTTGGGTTACTCCATGCATTCACTAAGCATAAGGGTATTCTTGTTATGTTTTCTACACCAAGTTGTGATTTCCTAGGGGTTTCTATAAAGTGAAAATTGGTCATGCCTTAGGGGGCTTATCCTAGGTTTGATTGTTATCGTGTTGGTATCCTATTATGATCAGGACTGTTGTTGTATGTTGTGATTGTTGTGTTGTGTGATGTTATGATTGTATTGTATTATGTTATTAGTGTTTATATTGTTATGTGTTATTATTTTAAGTTATAGTTTATTATTTATGTGTTGTTATGTTATTTAAAAATTATTATCTTTTATGTGTAATTAAAACTATGTTTATCTTTATGGTTTATTTAATTTATTATTTATTATCTTATGTGATTTATTTACTTTATCATTATTTATTTATTTAATTAATTGTTATTTATTTAATTAATTTATTTTATTTTACTTTAACTTAATATTTATTTATTTAAATTATTATCTTTAATTTTATTTTAATTTATTTTGTTATTTAATTTAATTAATTTAATTTAATTTAATTTATTATTATTTACAATTATTATTAATTTCATTTAATTTATTTATTTAATTTAATGTAAAGTATTAATGTTTAATTTAATAAAATTTAATTTAATTTGTTTTATTTGATTTATTTTAATTTAAATTACTATTTATTTACATTATTATTTAATTTAATTTAATTTATTTTATTTTATTTAATTTGTTTAATTTAATTTGATTTTATTTAATTTATTGTTTATATACATTATCATTTATTTTAATATTTGATTTTCATTTATTTAATTTAATTTAATTGAATTTATTTAATTTAATTTAATTTATTATTTTCTTTATCATTTAATTTAGTTTATTATCCATTTATATTATTTAAATTATTTTTAATTTATATATATATATGTATTATTTATTTTATTATTCTTTATATTCTTATCTTTTAATATATATATATATATATTATAAGTCATTTTTATTTTAATTTATTATTGTTATTAATTATATGTATATTTAAGTTCATCATTTATATTATTTATTTATCATTTATATTATTATTTATTTAATTATAAAGCTTTTCATTTTCTCTCTCCTCAATTATCCTTTTCTTTATTTAAAGTTATGATCATTTATATTAAATTATTATTTACACATATATTTACATTTATATTATTTTAAAGAGGCATGAAATTTTTATTTTCTTATTTTTATTATTTATCTTGAATTTACAATTATTTTCAATTATTATTATTATTATTATTATTCTTTCTTATATTTTCATTATCAATTTAAGTTTATGGTTATTTATTTTATTCTTAACACATTATTTTTATTATTTACATATTGTTATTCTCAATTTACATATATATATATATATATATATATATTATTATTATTTATTTATATTTTAGTAGTATTTATTTATTTTTTAAATTTTTTATAGTGTAGTTATATTACTTATTTTTAGTGTAATTATTTTTTTTTCTTTTTATAGTTTTAAATTTAATATAGTTATTTTAAATTTAGTATGGTTATTTTATATAGTTATTTTATTTAGTATGGTTATTTTATTTAAAATTTAGTAAAGTTATTATTTAATTTATTTAAATTTACAATTATAATATCACTTATTTGTTATTTATCATTTTATTTACAATGTTATTTATTTTAGATTTTTCCTTTCATTTTCTTTTGTTTTATTTTTATTTTATCCTTATGTTTATTTCTCTCTTCTCTTTTATTTTTATTTCCTTTATGTCATATTATTTCTTTTAAATTTTAAAATTTTATTTTACAAGTTAGTAGAAATAGGTGGTAGATTTGTAAATATTTAAAACTAGCTATATAACTTTGCATAAAAAAAAATTCCTAAGCCTATGCATGAATAAAATTTAAATAGCATGAAGATAACCTACACATGAAGATATACATGGAGATAGCTTGCATGAAAAAGAAAATAAATCCCTAAGGCTAAACATGGGAAAGCATACATGGTGTGAAGATTTGTAATAATTAACACATAATGATTTTTTTTTTTTTAAACCTATGTAGAGGAAGAGGAATTTTTTAAAGAAAATACATGTATGTGCTAAACATAAACAAGATAATGACACTTTTTTTTTCTTTTAAATAAATTTTGAAACAAAAACAAAAGTGAAGGGAGGGGGGACGAGATTACCTTAGCTTGGAGAAGCACTTGTTGGAGACCTTGAAGAGTCCCTTGTTGGAGATGAAGTGAGTGAGTGTGGCTAGCTTGGAAGGAGGAGAAGAAGAGGAGAGGGAGGCTCACCGTTTTGGAGAGGAAGTGAGTGAGTGGGATGGTAAAGTGAAGTGTGTAAGGGAGTGTGTAAGAGTGTGTAAGTGGGATTATGGGGGGGGAGGGGGGGGGGGGTTTAATGGGGAGGCTCACGGCTAAGAATTAAGGACGGAGTGAGGATTAGGTGAGGGAGAAATATGGTGGAGGCATGGTGAAGGTAAGGAGAGTAGGGTGAGGTGGCGGGTAGGGAGAGGGAGAGGTGAGGGAGAGATATTTTTCCTTTTTTCTTTTTTGTTTTTTTTTAAATGTATTTTTTTTTTCTTTCAGTGCTGCCGTGAGGTGTAAAAAAAAAGGAAGTATGTGGGTGTGTGTGAGTGGGTGTATTTTAATTTGGTGAGTTTTTGATTTTGGGTCCATTTTAAGAACATTGGGATAATTTGAGTTTAAATTGGGCTAGAGCTCGAATGAAGCCAAAGTTCCTTGGTCAATATTGTCCATATGATTGTAATGAAGATCTTTCATGAAGACACAAAGTGGTTTTGAGTTCATTTGGAGGTTCAATTTTGGCATGGATTGGATTTTTGATTATTTTGGACCATGTTGGGTTCGGGTCAAGTTATCTTGAGTTTGAGTGGGAATGGGGTTCAGAGGTCTTCAACAATAATGTAGATATGGTTATCTAGAGGAATTTTGATGAATACATAAAATGGTTTTAACAAGGTTTAGAGGGTTAATTTGGTGAATTTAAAACATGTGTTTAGCTTGGGTCAAAATTGGGGTTTCTTTGGTCCAAAATGGATTTGGATAGAACCTGAGCTCAAATTATGGGCAATTGAAGATCCAATTCAGTTTAAATAGGTGTTATAAAGAGTGTGGAATTGAAATTTTGGAGGAATTGATTGACATTGGGTCACTTTAGGAGTTTTGGGTTATCTAGGCAAAATTAGGGATTTTGATTTCAAGTGGAATTAGATTCAAATGTGGGTCACATTAGACTTAAATTTGGTCTAAGTTGATATTGGGAATGTTGAATTTTAGTTTAGAATTGAATTTGATGAAGATTGGGATCAATTGGGTCAAGATTAGGTCTGGTTTAGGCACCTTTAGGTTAAATGGGCCAAGTTGGGATTTTGGATTGAAAGTTTATTAATTTGGCAAAATTGACCCATAGTGTAGTTGAAAAAAATGAAATTGGATATTTTTAGGATTTTTTAGATTTTTTTGTGAATTTTTTGGAATTTTTGGGCAAAATGGGTATTTTGGGTATTTTGAGGGTATTGGGGGGCATTTTTGGAAATTTTGGTCATGGATGGTCAATTTGAGTGGTAAGAAATATCTTGGAATGATTTTTGGGGGATTTTGGTGAATTTGAGCAATTTTGGAATTTTTTGGTATTTTGGGTAGTCCTGGGTTATTTATGGGCAATGGGGCTAAAAAATGAAATTTGGAAATTTGAAGGTGGCTTCAAGGTGAGCAAGATGTAATGACCAAGGGTCATTTACATTTGGTCCTCTACGTGTTGGTCCCTACCACTTAGTCATAGACTTAGGGCTGGGCTATCCACATGAGTTTCCAAAGAGTTCAGGGTTGAAATTAGAATGTGCAGTGTGTGTATGTTGTGAATGTGAAGTGTATAAGTGGTGATCTCCAGACCTCCCTCAGGGCAAATCCTAAGTTCTGACCACCTAGAGGAGACTTCCTCTAGGATTCCTCATGCTTGCCTTTTTCCTACCAAAAGGTGGAAGTTAGGCCTTAAGCATATGAAAACCCCCTAGTGAAGCAAGAAGAGTTTTGAATTTCTATGGGAAGGGTTCCATGACTAGTCCTCTAAGAAACTCACCAGGAGAGTCCTATGGCTAGACCCTCGGCTATTCTAAAGAGAGACTAGACTTCAACCAAAAGTGAGGTCAACAAATGGACCCCCAATAGGTTTGGTGTGCTGGACAGGCACGTCGCGCGTATTGGTGTTGACCGAAGAAGATCAACAAACCAACACAAAGTCGCCTAAGTAAAATACTTAGGGCAGAACGTAGAATTAAGAGAGAGTTGTTTCCGGTGGGGAAACAAGAGGAGAAATTTTCAATTTAAGAGTTGTAACTTTAATTTTCAAATTTCAAATTTTAAATTTGTATTTGATTTACTTTACTTTTCTTTTGACTTTAATTTCAATTTGATTTTAACTTCGGTTTTAATTTCAATTTCAATTTCAATTTTGGTCTTCGATTTGGTACAAGTTTCAAATTTAGAAAAATGACAAGACCAGTTCAGATGGAAAGCGCAAAGACTCACATCCAAGTCAAAGACTGGTCGAGAAAATTTAAAGCATTGGGAAGGAAAGCGCAAGGACTCACATCCAACCCAAGAGGTGGCGAAAAAGAACGCAATAGGGGGCGGCCCCTAAAGTCACGGACAATGAACGCAATAGGGGGCGGCCCCTAAACCGACGGCAAAGAGCGCAATAGGTGGCGGCCCCTAAAGAAACCGCAAAGAGCACAATAGGGGGCGACCCCTAAAGCGACAGACAATGAACGCAATAAGGGACGGCCCCTAAAGTGACAGCAAAGAGCGCAATAGGGGGCGCCCCTAAAGTGATGGCAAAGAGCGCAATAGGGGGAGGCCCCTAAAGCGACGAACAATGAACGCAATGGGGGGCGGCCCCTAAAGCGACGGCAAAGAGCGCAATAGGGGGCGGCCCCTAAAGCGACGACAAAGAACACAATAGGGGGCGGCCCCTAAAGCGACGGACAATGAACGTAATAGAGGGTGGCCCCTAAAGCGACTGCAAAGAGCGTAATAGGGGGCGTCCTCTAAAGCACCGAAAAGGTATGTAAGAGGGGGAAGGCCCCTAAAGTGACGACAAGAGTGCAGTAGAGGGCGACCTCTAAAGCACCAGAAAGGTATGTAAGAAGGGGATGACCCCTAAAGTGACGACAAGAGTGCAGTAGAGGGAGGCCTCTAAAGCACTGAAAAGGTATGCAAGAGGGGGACGACCCCTAAAGTGACGACAAGAGTGCAGTAGAGGGCGGCCTCTAAAGCACCGAAAAGGTATGTAAGAGGGGGACGGCCCCTAAAGTGACATGGAATCGGATGTGGAATCCTAAAGTTCCAGAATTTAATACTTGAATGATTGCGATAGGAGGAGATCCTAAAGCAACGAACAAAGGATGCAATAGAGGGCTGCCCCTAAAGCGACAAAAAAGGAATGCAATAGGGGGCTGCCCCTAAAGCGACAAAGGGTAATGCAAAAGGGGGACGGCCCCTAAAGTAACAGAAAGTAATGCAAAAGAGAGTGAGGTACTCGGGATTGAGAAGGAAATGCTTTCTTTCTTTCTTTCTCTTTTTTTTTAAGTTTCTTTTCTTTCATTGTGTTTGATGCAGAGTTTTTTTTTTATTGAATTTGTATTTGTTTTAAAATTTGGACCCGATCACGAACAAGGGCGACATCAGTGCTTCGTAGAATAAGGCTGTCTTTGAAACGTTGTGACGCACAGTACTTCTTGAGGTATCGTCCATTGACTCTAGGCAACTGTAGAAAATAACCCACTCTTTAAAGTGCTATCGGAATTATATTCTTTTAAGCACCTATAAAGATGTGTTATTTCTAATAACGTTGTCGCTGAAGAGGACGAATTTTGTAGCTTCATTTGTAGCAGTTTTCGTTTGATTTGTCACAGATTCTGTAGAGGTTGTCCACACTATCTTTGAGAAATTGCTCTGATGTTCTTTGAACTGACGTTGGAGTCGTATTTGCTGGGCGCTGAAGGATATGACTTCAGGGTTGAATTTCCATTAATTGCCAACAACGTGACCCTTTCTTTAATTCTTCCTTCCCAGGCCTAAGTAGATTTCAAAATTTCTATTCATGTGAGTAAAATATTTTTCATTGCCCAAGATATTTCTGAGCCAATTAATAACCGACCAAAAGGCATGAAATCACTTGACTCTTTTCAAAGCATAATATCGGAGGAAACGTTTTAAGGTTATCTTTCAAGTTTTATTAATCAGGGGAGGATTAAGACACCAATTTTTTATTATATGATTGCCTTAAGCTTCTTCTCAGGGAGCCTTCTTCTTTTATTTCTTATTTTTCTTTTTTCTTTTTTTTATCCATTGTTTTTCATTGAGGATTACTATATCTGGTGGAGCACGTGTTAAAGATTTTGAATGCCTGAATTCCAATTTTTGGTTTTGTGCCCACCTTAAGCTTCTCCTCAGGAATATTTTTATTTTTTTGCTCCTTTTGTTTTCTGAGAATTACTGTATCTGGCAGGACATATTTCATTTAAATATTTTGAATGTCGAAACTCCCCTAATTAATAATTCTGAAATGTCTCTTAATATGAATCCTGGGATATTATAACTTTTTCGAAAGTCTGGACCCAACCTTATGGCAGAGAAATTAAAAAGCTAGTGATATCCAGAGTTAATTACTCGTATTTCAACCACACTATGTCATTTTCAAATCAACTTAGGACCCAGTCCAAATTCCTTAAAGTGAAGGACCTAGTCATTAGAACATTAACTTCATTCTTTTTGGAAGTCAAAGTCTTAGCAAAATTTCCAATTTTGAACTTTCCAAATATTGAGCAATTCTGGACAAAAAAAAAACTCCTTTTTCTTTGATTCGCTGCGATAGAAGAGATGGTACAGCTTAATACTAATCATGTTGAGCAACAAAAGTAGTACAATAGTAATCAAAAAGTGTCTCGTCTGTTGCCAATTGCGTAGAATTCAATTGAAGCGAACAAATCACTGAAATCATATTGATAGAACCTCTTCAAGTTCTTTTCAAATATTCATCAGGGATTGTTACGCTTCCATTATTAAAGTTCTTCTCCAACCATTCTTTGAAACTGAAACAGCCTTCAATGGTGTGCCCAAGCATTATTTGATATGGGCAATAGTTGGGACGATTCTTCTTGTTAACCTCCGCCGGCTTCTTTGCCTCAGGAAATCTGAACTTGGGCTTCTTATCAAATTTTGGAACTTCTGTGCTACTGCTTCATCATTAAAGGGATATACTTTGTTCAACAAATCGGTCATAGACCGTCCCTGCCTTCCATTCGTCTGGAGTGGCCTCTACTGGGATGACTGTTGACTGTGTTAAGGTAACTGCTCGGTCTGTATCAGCTGCTTTCCTTTGTCTATTGTTGCCACTATCTCTGGATCTTTTCTCAAAAGCTGTCACTGGTCTAGGCTTTTCAATTTCCTCTTGCGGCTCTGCATGCTTGATCTCTTCTTGCAGACTGCTGGCCTTGCTGAGCAGTTTCTCGAAGGACTTGATCGTGAGACCCTTAAGCATGAAAGCTACCGGACCGTGAATACTCTTGAGTAGTATATCGATCGCGTGCTATTCTTGTAGCTGAGGTTTGCATTTCATCCTTAAGTTTCTCCACCTCAAGATGTAGTCAACCAAAGTCTCATCGGGCTTCTGACATTCTACCACGAGATCTCCTATGGTGACAAGACGCTGAGCACCGGTGAATCTCTTTACAAACATGCTTTCCATTTCTGTGAAAGTCTTTACTGATCCATTAGGAATTTCAGCATACCAATTGAAAGCTATTCCCGACAGGCTGCTGACAAACTGTCGAAGCAGTAGCGCATCACTACCCCCCGCGTTACAGCAACTTACTCGAAAGTGTGCAACGTGTTACCGAGGGTTTCCAGCCCCATCGAAAGTCCTGAACAAAGGTGGTACGAAACCCTTGGTGTAATGGATGGTATCAAACTCCTCTGGGTAGGGCCTACCTTTCGGAATTGATGTCCCTCTTTTTGATTGATCCAGGGTTTCTCTCACCTGTTGTTCAACCATTCGCTTAATGTCATTTTCTGGCACCATATTCTGAATTGAATCTTTCTTTGGCAGATCATCTCGGTTTGCAGAAGTGACTTCCCTTCTTTCATCGGTAATATGAACCATCTCTGGCTAGTTCATCTCCAGGAAAGCCACTTGCTGTGAATGCGACTGTCCTTGCATTATAGCCATAGCAGTCATCATTTCTTTAATTTTCTTCTCGAGATGGCTGATATGTTCATCTCTTTGCTGAACAACCCTCTGCCACTCATCCACAGCGTTCTCCTCACAAAGAGGAGTGTCGCTTGCAGCTAACATAGCTTGGGTCTCGATGACATTGATTTCGGTGAATTCGCCTTTCGTGTAATATGTTAAGTTGTAATCTTCCTCTTCAAAGTCTTCTTTATGACCTTTAGACAGTCGTGCAATGTTAGCTCGAAGCTTTTCCACAGTGGACTCAATTAACTTTCCTTTGAGAACTTTAAGGTCAATTGGAGGTTCTTGAGAAACATCACTTATTTTCTCGAGCAGCGGTGTCGTCGTGCAGAAGCTAATCGAATCACACAAAATCATATTTATAGAACCTTTTTCATGTTCTTTTAAATACTCATTTGTGATCGTTAACTTTCCGCTCTCGAAATTCTTCTCGAAGCCGATCCTTGATGCTTGAAGCGGTTTTCTATTGTGTGACCGAGCAACGCGGTGGTATGGACGATGCGGGGATGATCTTTCTTGCCGGCCTCCTCTGGCTTCTTTGGCTCCGGTAGTCTGAATTTTGGCCTCTTTATCAAGTAACAGAATATCTGCAACACTGACTCCTCTTCGAACAGGTATACCTTGTTTAACCGTTGATTCATTGTTGGACCCCGTCTCCCACCTATCTGGTGTGGTCTCAACTGGAACGAATGTTCTTCAGACCATTGCGGTTGCTTGACTTTTAGAATTCCCTTATTGCACTTCCTTTCCTATGCCTTTGTCATTTGTATGGACTTTGAATCAGACTCAATCTTGAATTTAGAAGATGACAAAACACAAGCATCGACTGACTCTTCCTCATGTAGAATATCCTTTCCTTTAGTTAGCGGAGAGACTGTTACAGCGGTAGTGAATCCGACAGTAGGAGCAAAAATAGCCTTAGGAGACGTCCCAACGCTTGTAATGACAACAGAGTTCTTTTCAATCCGTTCCTTCTTTGGTATGGGGAGTTCCTCAACAGACTTCAGGTTGAACATTACAATAGGCTTAACGGACTTGCTCATTTCAGGCTTCATCATTTCAATATCCACATCCCCGAACTTAGCTTCAACATCATTGAATCCTTGTCCAAACTTAATGACTGTAAGATCAGGTAGTTCGTCCCATTTGACGGTGAACTCTACTCCGGAAGCGAAAGAAAAGATCAACTTTGGCGAAGACATCATTCCTCGCATTTAAATAATTTCTAGAAGTCAATAACATTCGTACTTTGTAGTTTCAATGGAAGTACTCAAGCTACCGCACTTGTACTGCAAACTAAGGAATTCTCTTATTATGTTTGGTGTTTTCGCCTTATTTTATTTTTTTGCTTTTCAGATTTTATATTTGTTAACATTGTTCGTTTAATTTCAAAATTTGAGTGAAAGGTACGAAAGTGGAAGTTTGGTTTAATTTGCCGAGAGCAAATCAAACCCGAGAGACACGGAGCAAAAGTGAAATTCAGGACCCGATCTGAGCTCGAATTCACAACGCACATTGCCCGAGTGGAATCGATCCACCAACACACCTATTGGGGTCCGACCCCACCTCTTCGGAGAGGTAAAAAAGGAAGATTTCGAACCTCTCTGTTTAGGGGTGTCTAAACGGTGGCTCAAAATCCGAGGAAAATTGATCATACCTGTTTAAGATAGAAATGAACAAGATATGTCAACAGAAGAATGGTAGTTTGATCCACTAGGGGCATGGATTTACTACCACTTTATGAAAGCAAAACCATCTAATCAAAATGGAGAGAGGAACTATTCCCCAGCGGAGTCGCCAGAAGCTGTCGGCGTATTTTTTAAGTTATAAATTTAATTTAAGTATATATATATATATAATTTGAGAAGTAGCATTTGATTTTTTAAAATAATTTTTTGAGTTTGAGAGTTTTATGATGTAAAATCAAATTGATCCCACATCCCAAATAGTTTATATAAATGAGCACCGCAAACTGTGTATCTATGTCGAGGAATAGTCACCTTTGCTTGACGATGAGGCTCGATTAAATAAACTAAAAGATTTCTTACATTCGTTTGGTCTGCGAACCAATTTTATAAGCCGACAGGTTCCCCTACTTAATATAAAGGAAATAAACAGGGTTTATATTACCTGGGTTCTTAATATTCCCTATAAGGGCAAGCCCCTATAGTTAATTACATCCTAAATGTCCGAAGACACTTAAGAAAACTCTCGATAATGATCAGTTGTTTTGCTCTCAATAATTTCAAAGTTTAAGGTTTTCAAAAGATTGAATTTTGGAATTTCAATAGGGATGGATCGAGTTTGGAACAGTTTATTTTAAGAGTCCAAATGAAGAGAAGTAGGAGAAGCTGAGGATCCAAGAAGAATCTTGGCAACTTCCCAAACTATCCTATTATTTGGCTTCAATTTGGGAGTTTATTTAATGTTTCATCCTGCCTGTTCTAATTAATTAGGACTTATATTCGTATGACACAATCATACAAACAGCCTTGAAGATGTGAGGGCTTATGTCGTACCAAATGACTACCTCGGAGTCCTAAGACCGGTTAGGGCTTAATTTGCATAAGACAATTATGCAAATTCCTAACAAAAAGTTGAGGATTTATGTTGCACTAGACAAACTACCTCGAAATCCTATGGCTAGTTGATTATTTATAAGAAAAGAGAGTTGTTGTTGAAGATCCGCTGTTTGCTCTCTTGAATATGTCCTTCCGCATCCTTGATCGTCTTTGCCTTTCAGTGTATTGCCTCAAGCTCCTTGTTATTGCAGAGGTTTAGTTTTAGAAAGTGAAAATCAGGAGATGAGAGAAGCGTTTTGGTTTAGAGAAATCTTAAGATTCAAGTGTTTTTTTATGTTTTAATTAAAACAAATCTTAAAGTTGATTATAACAACACCGGTTAAGATCCCACGCTTCCATCCTACCGGCATCGTTATTTTTATCGGATTCATTTAGTCCAGATGAATTTACTAAACTCAACTGAATGAGTTCCACACTTTCGTTTAGACCGTGGGAATTCACGTTAGCAACACGTAGGTTACATCATCCGAGGTATTCCCGATCATCCAACAAGATGTTTTAATTTAGTTAAAATTGTAGTTTTTTTTGTTCTGTTTGTGATTAAATTTTGAGTTGTTTTATATTTTGAATGTTGTGGCTGTGAATTTTATCTTGTTGTGACTTTTAGTTTAGTTTTGGTTTCAGTTTTGTGGCTATCCTAAAGGTTTCAGTTTTCATGCAGCAATCTTATTTATCATGCAAAAAAAGTAAAGCGCAGTGCAGCTAAATAAATTGCAATAAAGTAAAAGCGTACCTGGAGGATCTTCTCGTCATTCCCAATTGAAACTTTAGTATTGTGTTGCATATAGGTGTTTATAATTTTTCAGAAATTAAAGCATGCCAGAAAATAAGAAGTAGAACTAACAAGAAGTAACTACTCAATCCTATGATGTCTATGTTAAGATCCTGGTTGTCTACCAAGTCATATGATGTCTGTGTGAATTCCTATGTTGTGTTTCAATAAAATTTGTTTAATTTAATTGAGGATGGTTTTTTTAAGCAAACATATTAAGTTTAATAAACCTCAGGGGTATCCAAACAGTCAAAGAAGGATGCAGGTCCATGCTTCCCTCTCATATCCTGATGAAAAGTCTCGGGCACGTTTAGACTTATTATGTTGCTTAACAATTCACCCTGCCTATGCCCTTATGCTTAATGATTACAGTTGTTCGGGGTAGGTTGGGGCAGATGGGTTTTGGTGTGGTTTGGGTTTGTATTTGGTGGTAACTGGTAGTTTGATTGGACTTAGGGGAGTGTTGTGAAGATTTGTTTGAGTTTATGTTTTAGATTTGGTTTTGGTTTTGGTTTGGGTTTTTGTTTTGCTTTTGTTTGAGTTTGATTTTGGTTTGGATTGAGTTTGATTTTCGTTTTGGTTTGACTTTGATTTCAGTTTGGTTTGAGTTTGATTTTGGTTTGGTTTGAGTTTGATTTTGGTTTGGTTTGAGTTTGATTTTAGTTTTGGTTTGTCTTTGGGATTTGAAACTAGGGATTTTGATTTTCGAATATGAATTGGGAAGGTTATGTGGACATCGGGTAAAAATTTGGGTTACTCAATGCATTCACTAAGCATAAGGGTATTCTTGTTATGTTTTCTACACCAAGTTGTGATTTCCTAGTGGTTTCTATAAAGGGAAAATAGGTCATGCCTCAAGGGGCCTATCCTAGATTTGATTGTTATCGTGTTGGTATCTTATTATGATCAGGACTGTTGTTGTATGTTGTGATTGTTGTGTTGTGTGATGTTATGATTGTATTGTATTATGTTATTAGTGTTTATATTGTTGCGTGTTATTATTTTAGGTTATTGTTTATTATTTATGTGTTGTTATGTTATTTAAAAATTATTATCTTTTTTGTGTAATTAAAATTTTTATTATCTTTATGGTTTATTTAATTTATTATTTATTATCTTATGTGATTTATTTACTTTATCATTATTTATTTATTTATTTAATTGTTATTTATTTTATTTATTTATTTTATTTTTCTTTAACTTAATATTTATTTATTTAAATTATTATCTTTAATTTTATTTTAATTTATTTTGTTACTTAATTTAATTTGTTTTATTTAATTTAATTTAATTTAAATTGCTATTTATTTACATTATTATTTAATTTAATTTAATTTAATTTGTTTAATTTAATTTGATTTAATTTAATTTATTGTTTATATACATTATCATTTATTTTAATATTTGATTTTCATTTATTTAATTTAATTTAATTCAATTTATTTAATTTATTTAATTTAATTTAAATTATTATTTTCGTTATCATTTAATTTATTTTATTATCCATTTATATTATTTAAATTATTTTTAATTTATATATATATATGTATTATTTATTTTATTATTCTTTATATTCTTATCTTTTAATATATATATATATATATATATATATATATATATATATATATATATATATATATATATATATATATATATATATATATATATATATATATATATATTATAAGTTATTTTTATTTTAATTTATTATTGTTATTAATTATGTGTATATTTAAGTTCATCATTTATATTATTTATTTATCATTTATATTATTATTTATTTAATTATAAAGCTTTTCATTTTCTCTCTCCTCGATTATCCTTTTCTTTATTTAAAGTTATGATCATTTATATTAAGTTATTATTTATTAAAAATTATTATTTACACATATATTTACATTTATATTATTTTAATGAGGCATGACATTTTTATTTCCTTATTTTTATTATTTATCTTCAATTTACAATTATTTTCAAGTATTATTATTATTATTCTTTCTTATATTTTCATTATCTATTTAAGTTAATGGTTATTTATTTTATTCTTATCACATTATTTTTATTATTTACATATTGTTATTATCAATTTACATATATATATCTATATATATATATAATTTATTTATTTATATTTTAGTAGTATTTATTTTTTTTAAATTTAATATAGTGTAGTTATATTATTTATTTTTAGTGTAGTTATTTATTATTTTTTTCTTTTAATAGTTTTAAATTTAATATAGTTATTTTAAATTTAGTATGGTTATTTTATATAGTTATTTTATTTAGTATGGTTATTTTATTTAAAATTTAGTAAAGTTATTATTTAATTTATTTAAATTTACAATTATTATATCACTTATTTGTTATTTATTATTTTATTTACAATGTTATTTATTTTAGATTTTTCCTTTCATTTTCTTTTGTTTTATTTTTATTTTATCCTTATGTTTATTTCTCTCTTCTCTTTTATTTTTATTTCCTTTATGTCATATTATTTCTTTTAAATTTTAAAATTTTATTTTTCAAGTTAGTAGAAATAGGTGGTAGATTTGTAAATATTTAAAACTAGCTATATAACTTTGCATAAAAAAATTCCTAAGCCTATGCATGAATAAAATTTAAATAGCATGAAGATAACCTACACAAGAAGATATACATGGAGATAGCTTGCATGAAAAAGAAAATAAAACCCTAAGGCTAAACATGGGAAAGCATACATGGTGTGAAGTTTTGTAATAATTAACACATAATAAATCTTTTCTTTTAAACCTATGTAGAGGAAGAGGAATTTTTTAAAGAAAATACATGTATGTGCTAAACATAAACAAGATAATGACGCTTTTTTTTCTTTTTTTTCTTTTAAATAAATTTTGAAACAAAAACAAAAGTGATGGGAGGGGGGAGGAGATTACCTTAGCTTGGAGAAGCACTTGTTGGAGACCTTGAAGAGTCCCTTGTTGGAGATGAAGCGAGTGAGTGTGGCTAGCTTGGAAGGAGGAGAAGAAGAGGAGAGGGAGGCTCACGGTTTTGGAGAGGAAGTGAGTGAGTGGGATGGTAAAGTGAAGTGTGTAAGGGAGTGTGTAAGAGTGAGTGAGTGGGATTATGGGGGGGGGGGGGGGGGTGGGTGGTTTAATGGGGAGGCTCACGGCTAAGAATTAAGGAGGGAGTGAAGATGAGGTGAGGGAGAAATATGGTTGAGGCATGGTGAAGGTAAGGAGAGTAGGGTGAGGTGGCGGGTAGGGTGAGAGAGAGGGGAGGGAGAGATGAGGGAGAGGTGAGGGAGAGATATTTTTTCTTTTTTCTTTTTTTTTAAGTGTATTTTATTTTTTTTTCTTTTAGGGCTGCTGTAAGGTGTAAAAAAAAGGAAGTATGTGGGTGTGTGTGAGTGGGTGTATTTTAATTTGGTGACTTTTGGATTTTGGGTCCATTTTAAGAACAATGGGCTAATTTGAGTTTAAATTGGTCTAGATCCCGAATGAAGCCCAAGTTCCTTGAGCAATATTGTCCATATGATTGTAATGAAGATCTTTTATGAAGACACAAAGTGGTTTTGAGCTCATTTGGAGGTTCAATTTTGGCATGGATTGGATTTTTGATTATTTTTTACCATGTTAGGTTCGGGTCTAGTTATCTTGAGTTTGAGTGGTAATGGGGTTCATAGGTCTTCAAAAATAATGTAGATATGGTTTTCTAGAAGAATTTCCATGAAGACATAAAATGGTTTTGACAAGGTTTAGAGGGTCAAATTTGGTGGATTTAAAACATGTGTTCAGCTTGGGTCAAAATTGGGGTTTCTTTGGTCCAAAATGGATTTGGATAAGACCTGAGCTAAAATTATGGGTAATTGATGATCCAATTCAGTTTAAAGAGGTGTTATAAGGAGTTTGGTATTGAAATTTGGGAGGAATTGATTGACATGGGTCACTTTAGGAGTTTTGGGTTATCTAGGCAAAATTGAGAATTTTGATTTCAAGTGGAATTAGATTCAAATGTGGGTCACATTGGACATGAATTTGGTCTAAGTTGATATTGGGGATGTTGAAATTTGGTTTAGAATTGAATTTTATGAAGATTGGGGTCAATTGGATAAAGATTGGGTTTTGTTTTGGCACCTTTAGGTTAAATGGGCCAAGTTGGGATTTTGGATTGAAAGTGTATTAATTTGGCAAAATTGACCCATAGTGTAGTTGAAAAAAATGAAATTGGAGAATTTTAGGATTTTCTAAAATTTTTTGAGAATTTTTTGGAATTTTTGAGTTTTTGGGCAAAATGGGTATTTTGGGTATTTTGAGGGTATTGGGGGTATTTTTGGAAATTTTAGAATTTTTGGTCATGGATGGTCAATTTAAGTGGTAAGGAATATCTTGGAATGATTTTTGGGGAATTTTGGTGAATTTGAGTAATTTTGGAAATTTTGGGTATTTTAGGTAGTTCAGGGTTATTTAGGGAGGCAAAGGGGCCAAAAATTAAAATTTTGGAAATTTGAAGGTGGCTTCAACGTGAGCAGGATGTAATGACCAAGAGTCATTTACATTTGGTCCTCTATGTTTTGGTTCCTATCACTTAGTCATAGACTAAGGGATGGGCTATCCACATGAGTTTCCAAAGAGTTCAGGGTTGAAATTAGAATGTGCAGTGTGTGTATGTTGTGAATGTGAAGTGTATAAGTGGTGATCTCCAGACCTCCCTTAGGGCAAATCCTAAGGTCTGACCACCTATAGGAGACTTCCCCTAGGATTCCTCATGCTTGCCTTTTTCCTACCAAAAGGTGAAGGTTAGGCCTTAAGCATATGAAAACCCCCTAGCGAAGCAAGAAGAGTTTTGAATTTCTATGGGAAGGGTTCAATGACTAGTCCTCTAAGAAAGTCACCAGGAGAGTCCTATGTCTAGACCCTAGGCTATTCTAAAGAGAGACTAAACCTCAACCAAATGTGAGGTCAACAATTACATGACATAATTTTAATAATAACCCAAAAGGTGCCTTGGTGTCTCTTTAAATTATGTCCTGATTCAACATATCCACCAAAAGATGCATCCCTTCATTCAAATTTTTCGCCCATGGAAAGTTGGAAGTCACCACCAAAAGTTGCTTCAAACACCCCTTAAAATTCGCGTCAAAAATGAAGAAAATTTGATTTTTAACTGTGGTGGCTAAGCCCCGACCAGCCGGCGCTTAGCCGCCAAGGTCCAATTTTTCATTTTTTTCATTTTTTTCTTCAAATTTGATCCAATTTTGTTCCTTTCATCATATTCACTTATTTTCATCATACCTGTAAGAAAAACACAAAATACCTTCCTTTAAAGTGTATTATCATCAAAAATAGGTATAAAATTGTGCATAAAAACACTATATATTTTAGGTCTATCAGTTCCTCCCTTCATGATGGTTCCATAATGATTTTTGTCTTTTGTCAACGATGATGTGTCATGAGTTATAATAGGTTTTATGGTTCATGAATGACCCATAAATAACCCAACATGAGTTCAATTTAATTTTGGAAAATTATTTATGGATTTTAGATGTCATATGTGATGTCATGAATTTAAATTTAATTTAGGGTTATTTACTTATAATTCCATTTTTAATTAATTATGTGTCGGCATATTTTTAGGTTATATGTTGTATTTTAAAAAGGGGTCGCCTACAGAAATTGTCGGCGAATTTTTAGATTTTAATTTTAATTTAAATATATATAATTTAGAAAGTAGCATTTGATTTTGAAAATAATTTTAAGTTTGAAAATTTTAAGATATGAAATCAAACTGATCTCACATCCCAAGTAGTTTATAAAAACGAGCACCACACCACAAACAATGTATCTATCCTGAAGAATAGACACCTTTGCTTGATGATGGGGCTTGGTTAAATAAACTAGAAGATTTGTGACATCCGTTTGGTCTGTGAACCAATTTTATAAGCCTACAAGTTTCCCTGCTTAATATAAAAGAATTAAGCAGGGTTTATATTACCTGGGTTCTTAAAGTTCCCAATAAGGGTAAGCCCCTATAGTTAATTACATCTTAAATGACGGAAATCATTTAAGAAAACTCTCGATAATGATTAGTGGTTTTGCTCTTGAGAATTTCATAGTTTGAGGTTTTCAAAGGATTGAATTTTGGAATTTCAATAGGGAATGGATCAAATTTGGAACAATTTATTTTAAGAGTCCAAAGAAAGAGAAGTAGGAGAAGTTGAGGATCTAAGAAGAATCTTGGCAATTTCTCAAACTATCCTATTGTTTGGCTTCAATTTAGGAGTTTGTTTAATGTTTCAATCTTGCCAATTTTAATTAATTAGGACTTATATTAGTATGACACAACCATACAAATAGCCTTGAAGATGTGAGGGCTTATGTCGTACGAAACGACTACCTCGGAGTCCTAAGACCAGTTAGGGCTTAATTTACATGACATGATCATGCAAATGCCTAACACAAGGTTGAGGATTTATGTTTCACTAGGAAAACTACCTCGAAGTCCTATGGTTTGGTTATTTAATTCTAAGAAAGTTTTGCTGAAGTAGATCCGAGTTTTGTTGATGACGATGGTCGAGCTGCCCACCATGCTCCGAGCTCCTTGTTGTTGCAGAGGTTTAGTTTTAGAAGTCATAAATCAGAAGATGAGGGAAGTGTTTTGGTTTATAGAAAATCTTAAAATCCAAGTGTTTTTAATATTTAATTAAAACAAATCTTAAAGTTATTTTAACAGAACCGATTAAGATCCCACGGTGTCGTCATCCTGGCACTATTATTTTCATTGAATTCACTTAGTCCAGATGAATTTTCTAAACTCAACTAAATGAGTTCCACACTTTCATTTAGACCGTGGGAAATCCGATTAGCAACATGTGGGTTACGTCATCCCAGGTATTCCCGATCATTCAATGAGACGTTTTAATTTAGCTGTAGTTGTAGTTTTGTTGTTCTGTTCATGATTAAATTTTGAGTTGTTTTATATTTTGAAATGTTGTGGCGGTGAATTTTAGCTTGCAATGACTTTTAATTTAGTTTTGGTTTCAGTTCAGAGACTATCCTAAAGGTTTTGGTTTTCATGCAACAGTCTTATTTATCATGCAAGAAAAGTAAAGTACAGTGCATGTAAGTAAATTGCAATAAAGTAAATTGCAATAAAATAAAAGCGTACCTGGAGGGTCTTCCCGTCATCCCAAGTCGCACTTAAAACACATGTTAAGGCATTTAAATATTTCAACAGATACCTAGGTAAAGCTAAGGGAAGGGTTTTGGTTGTCTACCAAATTCCTAATCCTATAACTAGTCATTTCCTATGATGTTTAGGTTCTTGGTTTGATTTAAGGATGATTTTCTTCATCAAAGAACAATTAAATTCAGTTGTTCTTCTAAAACATCCCGTCATATTGAGGAAGTGCTTAGGACGAGTCCTAAACATCTTTTCAATATTTCTGGGATTATTTTGAGTCCAAGTAAATTTAGTTGCATAAGTGAATTAATCATCCAGGAGTTTAGTTAAACTGTGTTTCTTGCTCAGTGAACTTAAGTATTTGATTACCTGATGAATGAAGTGACATCTCACTTAATACTCTATTAAAGAGTTATAATAATTAAAGCCTTTAAGGGCAAGTTGGTTTATCGAGAATTTTAATTATTCTTAATTTAAAGTTTGAGTTAATGGTTTAATGTGTTTTAATTTAATTATGAGGTTTTAATTAATAATTTTAAGTTTGGAATAGTGTTCAAATTATTTTATATTTGATTTAAATCTTTATATTTTCAATTATCATTGTAGTTCAAATTGATATTCATGTTTCAAATTTACTTAGATAGAAAGTGGTGATGAAATTATCGGTATATTTTGATTTAATTCTTAATGATTTTATTTAGGTTTGTTGTTAAATGATTTTAATTTAATTTAATTCAATTTGATTTTAATTTAAATTTAAATTTAATTTCATTTAATTTAATTTAATTTTAATTTAATTTAATTTTAATTTTATTTTATTTTATTTTATTTTATTTTATTTTATTTTATTTTATTTTATTTTAATTTTAGTTTAATTTTAATTTTAATTTTAATTTTAATTGTTAATTTTAGTTTAACTTTAATTTTAATTTAATTTTAATTTAATTTAATTTAATTTTAGTTTTAATTGTTAATTTGGATTATTATTTTAATTTTTAATTAAGAACTAAATATTGATAAAGTGATTTATTTAGGGATTTTTTAAATTAAAGAATAAATATCCTCTTAATAAAATCCCTATTTTAATAATCCAAATTTAAATATATTCTTTCCAAAATTTAAATCATTTAATTAATTAAAGTTTCATTTTGATATTTTCAAAGTGTTTAATGGGTTTCTATCCCATAATTTCCCTAAGTTTTAATCATCCAAGAGAAAGTTAGAATTAAATATTTAACCTCCCATTTTGATTAAACCTAAAGTTTTAATTAAGGGTTAAAATTTTTAATTACCTTTATGCCCTTTTAAGCTTATTTATTTCATAACTCACTAAATTGAGCTCAAATAAATTTGAACTTTTTATGTCACCTCACTCACATGTCAATTAAGACATTAGATGAGAAAATGTGTTTTTTTTTTAATTTGATTTATTTATATAATTATTTTTTGTAGAAAATAAGGGTTTTTAATGAAAATTTAACAACATAACCAAGGAAAGGTTTCTGTCCTTAAGAAAATTATGGGATGTTCTTAATGACCAGAGGACTACTTGACCAATTTTTGTGATTTTTTGAATTACATTTTATTTAATATAATTATTTTGAGTTTTAGAGTATTTATTAATTATAAAATAAAATTAAAGTTAAAAAATGGATTTTATATTTTTCTTAAATTTCTCTGACCTCAAGGAGTTCGGAGAAACAAATTTTATAATTTTCTAACTTTTCTTTGATTTATTAGAATTATTTTAGTGAAAAAGGTTAAAAACTAATTTTTAATATTAAAAATTACATTAAGCCTTTAAAATTCAATATCTTATCCTAGAGACTTAGGAAAAATATTTGATTTATTCCTAAGTGATTAGGAGTCAAAATGAGATATTTTTATGATTTTTAATATTTTTATGATTTTTATTATTTTTTAATTATTAAAATATTAAAATATTGTGAAAAATCAACTTTTTTAGAAAATTCCAATTTTAATTTTCCTGAACTCTCTAAAATTAGATAAGCTCCAAAATTATTTTTGTGAATTTTTGAAAATTATTTTTGGAGTTATGAATTTTTAAAGTTCCATTTTGCTTATGAGGCTTAATCAACCCATTTGATGGGGTTAATCAAGTCCAATTGGTTTCAAAATTTTATGTAAGGTTTCGCTAACCCTAAAGTGCAATGGAGAATTGTTTTGAAGTCAATTTGATGTGTGGTTAACCCTAATTAATTCAAATTCAATTTTAGGGGTTTCAGCCAATTAAGGTTATTATGAATGAATTAACTCAAAATATATTTTTCATAGGGTCCTCTGGTCCTAAGAAACATCACCAAATTTTTCTAGAATTTATTTTACAACATGCTAATTATTGGAATTAAAATACCTAAAACAGTGACATGAACTTGAAAATTTAATAACTTTTCACAGAGATGGCCTCTGACCTTAAAAAATTTAGGAAATGTTCCAAAGATCAGAGGTTTCAAAAGCCCTATAGTCTCATGTCATGGTGAATTGTCTATAAAAATGAAGAATCAAAATACTGAAAACAGTAAATAAATTATTAAAAATAAAATACTTATCCAATTAACTTGATTTCTTCTCCACATTATTCTCCTCTGTTCACTGAGCAAATGGGTATTTTTATTTTATTTTTGTGATTTTTCTATGCAAAGATATGAATTTTCTAAGTTCTGGGTATTTAATTATTCAGAAAATAAGGATTTATCTACTTATCCACGCGGCGCCGCGTCAACCTCGGCAGCTCCGAAACCCCTACGTGTCGCGCTCCCATTCAACACCGCCACTTGAGTCAGCAGCCACACGTCCCGCGGTCCCGCTCCATCTTCTGCTCCGACGCGATCTGCACCGTCCATTCGATACACGCTCGATCCAACGGCAGCCGATCATCATCTCCGACTGGTGTGCACCCGTGACCGTCCACACTAAAACCCTAAGATCTCACTCGATTCTCAATGGATTTTTGTGTTCTTATGCTCTATGGATTCGTCTTGAGGAGACGAACACATCCATATGGTTTATAGGCTATGAAATTAACCCAAGCAAAATAGAGAATTGCTAGAAGCTCGGGGGGAAGAATGAGTTCATACCTTTGCTCAGAGAAGTGAAGCTTCGATCTGAGAGTTGTGTCACCTTCGATTGAGTCCAGACAATATTCAGATGAAGTCTCCGGCTCCGGGGAATTGTCTCAAGTATGAAAGTGACCAAGGCCGATCACAAAGCTTGAAGGTCGGAAGCAATGGTCGGCTTCAGTGAGGGGGCTTTTGCTAGGGAACTTCTCCTCTTGGTCTGGTGAAGGTGTAAGATCAATCAATTTGGAGATTGGCTCACTGTGGTGAAGTTCCTGTTTTTTGGGTGGATTTTTAACTCACAAATTGAGCTCACAGAGAGGGTTTTAGGGATGGATTTCGGTGGGGATCAAGTTCTCATGTACTGGAGAGGGGTCCGGAATGATTTTGGCGAGTTTCGGTAAGGTTTGGTTCGACTCTCTCTTTGGCCGAGAGGTGGTGGTGTTTAAATAGAGGTGGGTCGGAGGGCTTCCCGGGGAAATTGGAGGGCTGGGATCAACTGCTCAGGGGAGGAGAAGAACAGTCATGATGTCCATTTGGGTTGGGACAGCTCAGCCAGGGAGAATTGAAAAATTTGTCTCACATGGAGCTCTTGGCCATGGTGTTTTCTGGCGACCCAGGCGGCTGGCCGGCATGGTCAGGTCACCATCTTGACTCAGTGAATCCAGGGATTGAGTTTGGTGCAAGCAATTGGCTATTGCCATGTGTAAGGAGGTTTAATTAAAATGGCATGGGGTAAGGGTCATTTTGGCTTGATTTTGGTCAATTCATGTATTTGGATTTGGTGCACCCACTAAGGGACTGATTTGGGCTGAGAGAGGTAAGATGAGTCAGCTGGTTTGGAGTGGAGAAGTCCCCTTCCAAATATATTTGGATTAATTTTGGGTTAGGGTGGAACATGGGTATGGCTAATGACTTTTTAGGGAGTGTTTAAAGGATCTCCTCCTTTTGCCATTTAGGGAGGGTTGACAATCCTAAGATTCTCATGGCTTCCATGTGGCTTAAGCATGGCTCCAGAGGCTTGTCATGGCTTGCTCGTGGCTTGGCTCAATTTCATGGAAATGAGTTATTTGGAATTTTGAAAATTTTGAATTCTTTAATGGGATTTGTCATGATGCCATTTTGGTTTGATCAACATGATGGATTTTGGACATAGGAGGTGGTTTGATTAAAAAAAATGACAAATGAAAATGTCATGTGGGCATTAAGATAGATTTTGGGCTTTTGAAATGGTTTTGGATGGGCTTTTAAAGTAGTTTAAGGAAGTGGGCTTTTGGATTTTAAAATGGGCTTTTGGATGAAAATTTTGTGAAGGACCATGTCAAATAAATGTTGCAATTGGTTTAGGCATGTGTCATGAGTGGTTTGGAACAAGTTTAAAGTGATTTTGAATTGAATTGGGTTTAATGTGGGGTCTTTTGGTAAAGGGGCCAAGGTGGGCCAAATTGGGCTAACTTGGGTTAAGGTTGGGCTAAAGTTGGATTTGATGTAAAATTAATGTTGAGAAATGTTCATGGGAGTGTCACAAAGAGTTTCCAACTTTGGTTGGGCTCTGATTTTGGGATTTGGGCCCATTTGGGTTAGGCTTGGGCTTAGGTCAATTTAAGAGATTTTGGTTTTGGGTTAGGTTTGGGTGGAGTTTACATTCAAATTTTGGGCAAATCAAGTTATTTTTTTTGTTTATGGAGATGTCGGGAAGGCTTTAGAAAATATTTGGGGCCAATTGGAGTTGAATTGGGTTGGTTTGAGCTAGGTTTAGGTCATGGGCCAAAATTGGGCCTCAGGCTTCAAATAGAAATTGGGCCCAAATGTCAATCAAATTGGACTTGGATTTGGTCTAAATTGATATTGGGGATATTTATTTGAAGTTTAGAATTGAATTGGACCATAATTGAGGTCAATTGGGGTGGTTTGGTTTGACTTTGGGTTCACGTGGGTTAAAAAATGGGTCAAATTGGGGGTTTTGGTAAAAGTGGGGTAAATTAGCAAAATTGGCCCATGGTGTAGTTGAATAAAATGAAATTGGGAATATTTGAGATTTTTTGGAATTTTTTGGGAATTTTATGAATTTTTGGATTTTTTGGGCTAAGAAGGGCATTTTGGGTATTTAGAGGGTATTGGGGAGTACTTTTGGAATTTTTGATATTTTTGGCTATGGATGATCAATTTGAGTGGAGGGAAAGGTTTAGGATTGATTTTGAGGAATTTTGGGTAATTTAGGTGATTTTGCAAATTTTAGGTAATCCCAAGGGCATTTGGTAGGTTTAGTGGGTCTGGGGCCCCGGGGGTCAAAAATTGAAATTATAGAAAAATGAAGATTGATCAAATTTGAATAGAATGAAATCACTTTGGTTGAGCCATGAAGCCATATTAAGCCCATATGAGCCATGAGAGGACTCATTTGAGGCATTCACTATGTTGTTCCTAACCCTGCTTGCCGGGGGCTTAGGGGTTAAGGACCATCCATATGAATTACCTACATGAGTCGGGAAGTCGAAGTTGGGTGAGAGTGTGGTTTTAGGACTTGGGCTGTGTGTGTGAGTGTAGTGTATGTGCAAGTCGACCCTCACCGGACCGGGCCACCTGGGGTATTCCTAAGGCCGAAAGGTCCCATAGGGAACTCATCCTTTAAACCTCCGCATTTGATTTCGACCCTCAGGTGATTAGGGGTCTACAATCAAGCTTGTGGGGTTCGCAGGGAGTCAAGAGGTGTTTGAACTTCTAAAGGGTGGGTTCCACTTCTAGTCTTCTAAGATTAATCAAAGGAAAAGCCTAAGGCTAGATACTAAGTACTAAAGAGAGAAGCAAAAGACCTCGTCAAAAATGAGGTCAACATTATGTAATTAATTAAAATGTAGGAAATTATAATATTAACCCATAAATTAGTCAAAATGATTTTGGAAGTTTATCATTTGATTAATTTTATTAATTTGGTTCAAAATTGTGTAATTTGACCAAAATTTACCATGGTTGATCAGGGTAGACCATGGTTGACTAGGGTTGACCTGTTTAAGTCTGGGGTTAACCTAGGTGATTTACTTAACCCTACCGATAATTCAGTCATGGGATCTTTAATTTTGGTCGTATTACTTGGGCTTAACCAAGCTTATGTAAATGGTTATACTTGATCATTTTAGTGTCTTGAATTGATCGAAGGAGCCAAATTTGACCAATTTGATGTCTAAGTTGACCTAGTGGTTAATGGGTTGACCTTTGGGTCAATGTAGTGGTCATTAGGTCATGGATTGATCATTTTGACTAATTTTGAACATTTAGGTCATTGGGTTGATCTGTGCGGTCAATGTGGTGGTCATTAGGTCATGGATTGATTATTTTGACCAAATTTGACCATTTAGGTCATTGGGTTGACCATAAGGTCAATGTGGTGGTCATTGGGATTGACCATTTTGACCAAGTTTGACCATTTAGGTCAATGGTTGACCAGTTCAGGGTTTATCCTTGCTGATCTGATCATTTTAAGATGTGATAAATATTTGGGTTAAAAAGGCTTTATTAGGGTTTTCCCATAAACGTTAGGGTTGAATGACCCTTGATGAGATTAAAAGGTCAATATTGGTAGACTTCCTTTCTCAAAATGGACCATAAATAGTCTCTCACAAAAATGAGGTCAACAAGGGCGTGAATCTTCTATAAAAGATAATTCTTGGACTCTTTTGAAATTTTTTAAAAGTATTCCAATATAATTGTGTGCTTTTTAATTTCATTTTTAATGAAGAATCCATGTGTTTTCTCCATGCTTAGTGAGTAGTTTTTCCTTAATCTTTCTCCTTGTAATGAGAATTAATCATGTGTAAAATTAGAATAGTATGAAGATTTCTTTTATTTCAAAATAGTGATTTTATTTTCACCAGTTCTTAATTTACTTTGCAAACTAATCACTTGTCATGTTAAAATTCATTTCGAAACATAATGACCCGGGAGGGCTATGATTTCACCCAACTAGTGAATACCACACTAACCTTACGAGGTGGGAGACCAAAATCTATGGTAATTGCAAATAGATAGAGAGATAAGTTTTGATGGGCGTAAATTACTGAAGCTAGAGTGACAGGATAGAACCTCCAATTTGATGCAGTAGTTGAGAACCTAAGGTTAGATGTTAGCCTTTAGGCGAAGGGATAGTGGAAACTCTAGAGTGAAAGCTAATATCTTCCTAGCCTAACCAAGGATTTAGGAGCTTGACTCTAGATTAGTCAATGTTCTGTATGCACTTGTAAGAGAGTAAAGAATATGTATGCTCCTATTTTTCACAAAACTACATTTTTAACTTTAAAAATTTGCTGATTATGATCTCATCGCAAGGGGAAAATAGTTTTAATTAAATAAAAATTTCCAAATTTTACCAGTCTCCTTTGATTAATTTTTTTAATTAAATTTAGTTAACCTTAATTTTTTAGTAAATTAGTAAATTTAGAAAAACCAAAATTTTTGAAAATTCTATACTAAGACTTGATAATAGTAGATTAGAATTAGCCTAAGAATTTCTTACCTCGCTTCTCTGTGAGATTGATAATGGGGTATAAAAAGAAAACCCCATATTAATTGAAACGATACATATATTTGCGTAGTACCCCTAATGTGTAAAATATTTTCTCTATTTCATAACATCTAGCTGCTAAATATAAATGGGTCAAGATTTTGGCTATCTTTTGAAAGCTAAATTACATCATAATTGTGGTTCGGATCACTCCACGATTCTTTGTCTTTGTTGGTTAAAGCCACATAGCATCATCTTGTCTTTTGTTAGCCTATGGGCATCAATATCGAGATAAACTAGTGTTCTTAGGTTTATGTTGTTGATAGAAGTTCCTAGGTAAATAAGCACCATTAAGATCATGGCATTGTTAACATTACCAAGATGTACAGTGGGCGGTTATGTTTGGTTATTCCCAATAATAGATCATCATTGGAGAATGTGACCTTAGCATGTCCTTCTAATAGATAAGCCTCATTTGAGGAAGTACTAGCAATTTGAGCTAAGCATATGTCAGGATGTAAGAGAGATTTTACTAATAACTCCCTCATTTTCTTAGAGAGGAACAAGAAATCATAAATGCTAAATTTTGCTGGTAGTTTCCATGAGGCAAAATATTGTACTCCACTTTGTTATAAGATTTGTCATTTTTTTCTCAAATTGGTCTCTCTTGTACCAGTGGAATTGCTTCCTCATGAACAGCCATTTTTTCCTTATTTTTTAGGAGCCATTGTTGAAGGTATGAATTTTTTGTTCCTCGAATTAAATTTAGTTATATCTTCTTGTTGGTGCACCGAATCTGGAGTTTATTTATAGAGTGCTTCAACCGACTCTTCTAAGGTTATCTGAGTCTAACGATTCCAACTTTATAGAAATTGGCACTCCTTGCAACTTGAATATGATTATGTTGTCTTAAATTTCACTGTTGTTGTAGTCATTACCTTTGTCATGTTTACCTTTGTTATTGTTTCCATTATTGTTGGAACCATTAGAATCATGTACGATTCAAGAATTATCTACTAGATCGAAATTCAGATTGGTTGTTTTCAGAGCCATATGCATTAGAAATAGATAAAAAATAATTAAAATCAAAACTCTTAGCATTAAATGACCTAAGGGGGACAAAGAAGAAGTCATACAGAGTCAGCTGATTAAGAGTTTTCTTCTCTAAATCTGAGAACCAATCTAGAAGGACAAATAGGGATAGAATAAATAAAATGAACAAATGGAATAGCAGCCCCAATACTACAAAGGGCATTGATCCTTTCGACTTTGTTTTCTTCTTTCTTACTCTTTTCTTTCTTTGATAAACAAGCCATTGTGTTTCGAACTGATACTGATGTCGAAGAAGCTTGCATCTTGTGAAGGACTTTCTTGGAGGATTTGGCCCATGATACATTCCACCCATATCTATCTTTGCAAGGGTCTAAAGAGACAAATTCATTAAATGAGATTACATTGTTCAAACCTATTTCAGGCTCTTTCAAGTATTATTTTGAAATGACAACGTTCCCTATCTTAATATTGTACTCATGCCAATCTTTGAAGACAAAGCAATCTTTAATCTTGTGCTCGAGCATCCTGTTGTATACCCAATAATTTTGTTAATCCTTCATTCAAACCTCTTCTAGCCACTTGACTTTAAATAATTTGAACTCAAGTATCTTCAATAGACTGCAGAATAACTTGGCCATGGCCTCTATTTTGAAGAATATTCTTTTTTAATTCATTCAGCCATCAGTTTCTTTTCTTTTTGCACCTGGGATGACTGTTGAGACTACAGCTATGAGGACTATTCTAGTTGTGATAAATTGGCATTCTATCATTATCTTTTCTGCTCAGGTTTTATCTACATTTGTTGCTTGACCTTTTCCAACTATCGAGATATTCTCTAGTTTCTTCTCAAATTATTTGCCAACTAGGCATCTCTACCTTCTCCGTCTGACTTAACTGTTTTGATTCTTCCTGGAGACTTGCAGCCTTGCTGAGCACTTCGTAAACTTCATTGTTGTGAATCCCTTGAGCATGAAAGCTGCTGGTTCATGGATGCTCTTGAGAAGGATCTCAACTACGTTTTATTCCTGAAGCTGGGGTTCAAACTTCATGCTCAGATTCCTCCATTGAAGAATGTAGACTACAAGGGTTTCTCCTGGCTTTTGTTTTTCTACCACGAGGCTGTCAACTGTGATGTGGTGCTGAGCCACAATGAAATAATGAATGAAGAGATCTTCCAACTCCATGAAAGTTTTGATGGAACTAATAGGAAGTTCAGCGTACCAATCGAAAGCGACACTAGTAAGGCTGCTAAAAAATTGGCAAAATAGGAAGCATCACTACCCCCCTGTCACAGCAACTTGCTTGAAAGTGTACAACATGCTGATTAGAGTTTCCAGTCCCATCAAAAACCTTGAAGAGAGGTGGTATGAAGCCCTTAAAATATTGGACGGATTCAAATTCCTCCAGGTAGGGTCTACTCCTTGGAACTAATGATCCAGCCCTCATCTGGGCCATCGTTTCTTTAATATTTTTTCAACCATCCGAGTAATAGCTTTCTTTGTAATCATGATCTAGGTGGATTCCTTCTTCTTTTGATTATCCTCATCAATTTCAGCTGATTCATTTTTGTCATCAATAATATGGACCAATTTGTGTTAGTTAATCTCTACAAGTGGTAACTACAGCACTTATGGTAAACCATGTTGAGTCGTTAAGGCAACCATCATCTCTTCAACCAATCTATTAAGAAGACTGATCTGTTCATCTCTTTGATTTATTAGCCATTGTAACTCCTCGTAGGATCTTCACTGTTTGGTGGCAGTAGTTCCCATGAAGATGAAATAGTTTGTGTTTCCACCATATTAACTTCAGCAAATTCCTCGTCCATGTTATCAAGGGAGTCTCTTTCTCGGTCTTTTCATAGTTTCCTGACATAAGCTCTTAGATTTTCTAACTTTTTCTAAATTGAATCAGTCTAATTTCTTTGTTGAATCTCATCTTGCGAACTAAACTCATGAGTGCATGCTTGCCTTCAATGCAGTGACTTCCTCCAATGGATTATTCCTCCACACATTTTTCTAGAGTATGGAGTGAGATGTATTTGGTGGCATATCAATGCTTCGAGGGTGTGTATGATTCCTTAATCATAAAAGTTTTTTGAGTAAGTTCATACTAGTAGAGGCCATCCTGGCTTTCGATAATAATTCCTCATGTGTCAGAATAAATGATGAACAAGGTGTTGACTTTACTTTTGTAGGGGGAAAAATATGCTCATTTGGAATGGTGGTAGTGTCTAGTATCTTGGGTCCTCAATGGTGCTTGTCAGATACCCTTGATGGAATGATGGTAGTTTGTTCGTCCCCAAAACAGAGTATGGCGGATACCTTGGCTGTATCAGACATATGATATGTGTACTTCGTTCTTGAGGATTCTTTCTTCATTTTTGGGTGAACTGCACACCCCATTCTTTCCAGGAATTGAGTGATTAAACATTTCTCTTTTTGAGTGAGTTTCACAAACAAGAAATGAATCCTTGAGAAAAATGGGCTCTTCTTCTTTTCTTGCTAGTGATGGAAGGATCGGACGAACTAGCAGCAATCCAGCCAACATCTTTGTCATCATGAGCGACAGACAATGGGTAGAACCTGCTCCCTCCAAAGAGTGGAGAGGTCTTAGGAAGTCTCATTTCCTTATGCTCATCTATTTTTGTGTTATCAGTTTTTTTTTCCTTTAGAGCAGAGTGACTCATGTTTCTTTGTTGAGTACGGGTTAGTGGCATAGCCTTGGTGCTAGACCCAAATCTCAAAATGGACGGTAGTGGAGCATTATCTTCTTCTTTCTCTTTGATGATAGACTTTCCTTTATAATCAATCTTCTTAGATTCAATAGCAAGGCAAATGATAACAGACTTGAGGGTCCTCCTGACAGTGGAAACCTTTTCAGATAGAGTTCTCTTTAATGAAGGAAACTCTTGGTCATATTTCAGGTTGAATTCGGTCTGCGTTTCCTCAACCTCTGTGGAAGTTCTATTTATCGCAATGTTAGGTGTGTTGTCGTTTATGACCTCAATTTCATCGAAAACAGACCCAAAAATTAATTTACTATCCTTGGTACCAAATGCTCTTATCTATTGGAAATCCATGTCCTCTGATGAATGAAAAGACTATCCATTACTACAATTTGGTGAAATTTAGAATGTTAGCTAGATTTATCTTAAGAAAACCCATTATGTGTTTTACGACCCATTGTGTAAACAGGGCATTTTGTTTTGTTAATATTATGTTGTTGCAACAGAAAAAAATTCTAGCAAGATGATTTGGACCCATTCCCAAGATTGGAGGAATATTAAACTTACTTATTTTATTTTGTCAAAAGTCTTGGTTTCTAATTGTTATTAGTTTATCAAGAGTTGATTTTCCTTATTGAAGATACAACATTCTAGGATCCATTCATGGAAGGGTGCTGAAACTAACGGTTCTATAATCAAAGAAAAGTTGGTATTATTTGCCCAAGAATAGAATGAGAAAAATATGCCAAATGGAGCATGTGGACAAGTTCATTAGCCAAACATGAAGATAGAAGAAGTCCCCAGCGGAGTCGCCAAGAAAATATATCTTCCTACTTTACATTTCTTTTATTTTTCCTTTTCTTTTTTTTCTTCTTTATTCTTTCTTTCTTTCTCGCTTAGTTTTAAATAGTTGTCGGGTTGTCTATTTATAATCGTAGTATTATTCCTTTATTCAATTAAATCTCCCTCTCAGACAAAATGAATATCTGAAAAGGAGAGAAACTGAAAGGAGGGATATATGATAGGTATTAGACAAATGAAACAAAAGAACAAGGATACCTTTTGTAAAGTAAGCTTTGTGTGGATAGCTCCAAATTGTGCGTCATAAATGAGATCGGGCCAAAACTGCCTTGGAAACATATCTGTAAAGAGGACCCTACAAAAGAAACCCATAATAGAGAACCAAGTTTTTCTATTTGTTATGGGATCTTCTACATCCTATAGGGGCAAGCCCCCATAGTTAATTTAGATCTTAAGTGACTGAAGCTACTCAAAGAACTCTCGATTAAGGCTATGATTTCTTCCTCAAAAAGTTGAGCTTGTCGTTCTCATGAAAGGGTTTTAATATTTTACCTGGATGTTTTATTAGGAATTATATTGCACGGAACACAATCATGCAAGAGCCTAAAAGTGAGAATATAAGTCGTAGCTAGACAAATAACCTCGGAGTCTTGGGGTGAAGTTCACCGAGAGAAGTGAAAATTTAGAACCTTATCCTATGCAATGCAATGGACATACAGCCCTACCTAAAAAGGGCTGCCATCTAAACCACCTAGTCACATTCAAAACCATGTGTGGCCGATCTCGATGATGTAGGATAGGGTAGGTTATTGTTTATCAAGAATTATATGCCTTATTACTTAATTATCAATCAAGTTGCCCATATAAATATGGTATGCATTATATTCTAAGACTAATGTGAATTTATTTCTGAAATTTTAAATTTAAATGTTTATACCTCACCACACTCAATTTTTTAAATTCAATCGGTGATGAGTGCATTGAAGCAGGATGTGTTCTGTGATGTAAGTCCTTGATGATTAATGCATAAAAAGTATTTTTTTTGAAAGGCTATTAAGTGCGTATGGGCTAAACACACTCTATAAGGAAGTTATTTTCATGGGTCATACCATCCCTTTCTGAGGATTGAGTGAGGGCCTAAAGACAAGGAGCAAGAGAAACATGTCATGCATATGTCTACTGTTGACCACATTTTTGATGAGGTCTTCTCTTCTCTCTTTAGTACTTAGGATCTAGCCTTAGGCTTTTCCTTTGACTATCTTAGAAGACTAGAGATGGAACCTACCCCTTTAGAAGCTCAGACACTTCTTAACTCCCTGTAAACCCCGCAAGCTTGATTTTAAACCCCTAATCACCTGAAGGGTTGAGATCAAGTTTGGAGGTTTCAAGGATGAGTTCCACATAGGACTCTTTGGCCTTAGGATTACCACAGGTGGCACAGTGCAGTGAGGGCTGACTTACACATATACTACAGCTGTCACGAGACACATTCCAAATCCTAAAACTATTCATGCCTAGCTTGACCTCCTGACTCATATGGATAATTCATATGGATGGTCCTTAACCCCTAAGTCCCTGGCTAAGAGGGTTAGGAACAACATAGTGAATGCCTCAAATGGGTCCCGTCATGGCTCCTATGGGTTTGATATGTCTTCATGGCTCAACCAAAGTGATTCCACTTTACTCAAATTTGATCAATCTGCATTTTTTTTAAATTTCAATTCTTGACCCCCGGGGCCCCGGACCCACCAAACCTACTAAAAGCCCTTGAAACTACCCAAAACTTACAAAATCACCTAAATTACCCAAAATTCCTCAACATTTCCCTCCACTCAAATTGATCATCCATAGCCAAAAATACAAAAATTGTCAAAAATACCCCCAATACCCTCCAAATTACCAAAATGCCCCTCTTGACTCAAAAATTCCAAAAATTCCCAGAAAATTCCAGAAAATCTCAAATATTCCCAATTTCATTTTGTTCAACTACAATATGGTCCAATTTTGTCACTTTACCCTACTTTTACCAAAACCCCCAATTTAGCCCATTTTAAACCCAAATGAACCCAATGTCAAACCAAATCACCCCATTTGACCTCAATTTTGGTCTAATTCAATTCTAAACTTCAATTAAATATCCACAATATCAATCTAGACCAAATTCAAGCCCAATTTAATTGACATTTGAATCCAATTTCATTTTTGAGCTTAAAGCCCAATTTAGACCCATGACCCAAACATAACCCAAACCATCCTAATTCAACTCCAATTGGCCCCAAACCTTTTCTAAAACTTCCCTAACATCCCCACAAACAAAGAACTAACATAATTTACCCAAAATTTGGATCCAAACCCCACTCAAATCCAACCCAAAACCAAAACCCCTTAAATGGGCCTACACCCAAACCTAACCCAAATGGGCCCAAATCCCAAAATCAAAACCCAACCAAAGTTGAAACCTATTTATAACACCCCCACAAACATTTTTCAACATTAATTTTACATCAATTTCAACCTTAGCCCAACATTGGCCCAAATTAGCCCAATTTGACCTACATTGGCCCCTTTACCAAAGAAGCCCAAATTAAGCCCAAATTCAACCCAATTGAAACCCAAATCACTCGAAATTTATTTTAAATCACTCATGACACATCCCTAAACCAAATCCAATAATTACTTGGCCCAAACGTTTACAAAAATCTCATCCATAAATTTATTTTGAAGCCTAAAGCCCACTTTTTTTAAACCTTCCTAAAAGCCCATTCCTAAAATAATTTCAAAGGCCCAAATTTGGATCCAATGTCCACATGACACTACACTTCATCATCCATTCCAATTAAAATCTTCCCTAACTTTCAAATTCATCATTAAACCATTCCAAAATTAAACCTCATGACAATTCTCACCAAAATGCCAAAAATCACAAAATCCTTCCTCATGAAAGTTGACTTAACATTTCCCAAGCCAAATGGAGCCATGAAGCCATGCATGAACCACATGGGAGCCATGAGAGCCTTGGACACTTCACCATACCCAAGATGGCAAGAGAAGGGAGCTCTTTCCATATTCCCTTAAGAGGATTAGCCACTCCCATGATTCCACTAAACCTTGCTTAAGCTTAATTGTACTTGGATGGTGACCCTTCCCCACTAATTAAGCTGACCTAAACCACTTTTTCTCAGCCTAAAACCAGGTCATGGGGAGGTGAACCCAACCCAAACACATGGGTTGACACAAACCAAGCCAAAGAAGCCATGCCCCCATTCCATTTTGATCTAACCACTTTACAAATCGCAACGACCGATTGAACTCACAAACATCAAGCCCCGAACCTCACGACCACCGAGGGTGACCCATGCACTGTCGGCCGGCCACACAGGCCGTTGGAAAACACCACACCGAGAGCTCCCATTTGAGCCCACATTGAAATTCTCCCTTGTCGAGTTGCCCCATGCCCGATGGCCACCATGGTCGTTCTTCTCCTCACCGCAGGCAGTCGATCCCGACCCCTAACTCCCCACAGGGAGGCCCTCCGAGCCACTCTGTTTAAACCCCACCTCTCTCGGCCATGAAGGGGTGCAAAAATAAACCTTGAGGAAACTCTACCAAAATTGTTCCAGACTACTCCCCACACTTAGAGAATTTGATTCCCACTGTTCTCCTGCTCCAATTCCTACTGATTGAGCTCAGTTTTGAAGCTCAATTCTCAGGCCATAACATGACACTTTCAAATTCCCCACCAAAATCAAATTAAACTCACCCACACCTGGACAAGACCAAGTGAAGGAGTTCCCCAGTGGAAGCCCCCTCTCTAGACCACCCAGCTGTTCCAGACTTCAAAGGTTGTGATCGGGCTTGGTCGAAATCATACCTAGACAATTCACCAGGCCAAGGGACTTCAACTGAAGCTTGATTGGACCCAATTGAACGTGACACAACTCTCATATTGAAGCCACACTTCTCTGAGATAAGGTATGGGCTAATTCTTTATCCCGAGCTTCTGGGGATTCTCCATTTCAAATGCCACAATTTCAATGCATGATCACCGTATAGATGTATTCGTCTCTTCGAGACGAATCCATAGAGCACAAGAACAAAAAAATCCGTTGAGAATCGAGTGAGATCTTAGGATTTTAGTGTGGACGGCTCTCGGGTGAGGTCGATCGGGGATGATGAATAGATGTCGCCCATTCGCGCGTGTATTGATGGATGGCCAGGATCGCGCCGGACGGAGCAACAGGACATGAACCGAGGGCCGCGTGGCATCCCAGTTAGATGGCAGCGCCGAATCAAGAGACGACGCATGGAGCTTCAGAGGCGCCGAGGTTGAGTCAGCGCCGCGTGTTTAAATAGAAAATTAGGGATTTTTCTTATTTATTAAATACCCAGAACTTCAAAAATGCATAACTTTGTGTAGAAAAATCCTAAAAATAAAATAAAAATATCCTCTTGCTCAGTGAACGAGAGGAGAATAATGTGAAAAAGAAATCGAGTCATTTCATCGAAGTATTTTATTTTTAATAATTTATTTACTCTCTGTAGTATTTTAATTCTCCATTTGCATAGACAATTCACCATGGCATGAGACCATAGGGCTTTTGAAGCCTACGACTCAGGGAACATTCCACGAATTTTCCGAGGTCGAGAGACCATCCTATGAGAAGTTATTGATTTTTCAAGTTCATGTTACTATTTTGAGTATTTTAATTCCAATAATTAGCATGTTAAGAAATAAATTCTAGGAAAATTTGGTGATATTTCTTATGACCAGAGGAACCTAGGAAAAATAGTTTTTTAAGCTAATTCACTTGGATTAACCCTAATTAGCTTACACGTCCAAAATTAAACTTTAATTAATTAGGATTAATCATACATCAAATTGACTCAAAAACAATTCTCCACTATCCTTTAGGGATAGGAGAACACCACATAAAAATTTGAAACCAATTGGACTTGGTTTGATCCACCAAATGGGTTGATTAAGCCCTTAAATAAATTTGAACTTTAAAAATTCATAACTCACAAAATACTTTTCAAAAATTCACAAAAATGGTTTTAGAGCTTCTCTGATATCAGAGGAACTTAGGAAAATTAAAATTGTAATTTTCTAAAAAAAGTTGATTTTTATCATTATTTTAATATTTTAATAATTAAAAAATAATAAAAATCATAAAAATAATAAAAATCACCAAAACGTCACATTTTAAATTCTAATCATTTTGGAACAAACCAAATATTTTTCTTAAGTCCCTAGGGTAAGATATTGAATTTTAAAGGCTTAATGTAATTTTTAATATTAAAAAATGTATTTTCCAAACTTTTCATTAGAAAAAATTCTAATAAATCAAAGAAAAATCAGAAAAACATAAAATTTATTTCTATGGACTCCTTGAGGTCAGAGAGATTTAATAAAAATATAAAATCTATTTTTTAACTTTAATTTTATTTTAAAATTAATTAATACTCCAAAAATCAAAATAATTATAATAAATAAAATATAATTCAAAAAATCACTAAAATTGGTCCAAATGGTCCTATGGTCATTAGAAACATCCCATAATTTTCTCAAGGATAGAAGCATTTTCTTGGTCATGTTATTGAATTTTCCTTGAAAACCCCTATTTTTCATAAAAAAATAAATACATAAATAAATTAAATACAGAAAAATCACATTTTCTCCTCTAATGTCTTAATTGACATGTGAGTGAGGTTACATAATAACTTTAAGTTCATTTAAGCTTAATTTAATGAGTTATAGAATTATTAAGCTTGAAGGGCAAAAGGGGAATTAAAAATTTCAACCCTTAATTAAAATTTTAGGATTAATCAAAAGGGGAGGGTAAAATATTTGATTTTAAACTGATTTTGGATGATTGAAACTTAAATGATTAAGGGTAGAAACCTAGTAACCATTTCAACTATAATTAAAATAAAACATTAATTAATTAATTAATTGAAATTTTGGAAGAATAATAGAAATTGGAATTATTAAAGTAGGGATATTATTAAGAGGATATTTATTCTTTAATTTAAAAAAATCCCTAAATAAATCACTTCGATAATACTTAATTCTTACTTAAAAAAATTAAAATAATAATCCAAATTAAAATTAACTTAAAATTAAATTAAATTAAATTAAAATTAAATTAAATTAAAATAGAATAAAAATTAAATTAAATTAGATTAAATTAAATTAAATTAAATTAAATTAAATTAAACTAAATTAAATTAAAATCAAATCAAATTAAATTAAAAGTAAATTAAATTAAATCAAATTAAATTAAAATTAAATTAAATTAAATTAAAATTAAATTGAATTAAATTAAATTAAAATCATTTAACAACAAACCTAAATGAAATCATTAAGAATTAAATCTAAAATAACTTGAAAATTATTCCAAACTTAAACTAATTTTTTATAATTAAGTCAAAATTAAAATTAAATCATTAAGTTTAAACCATTAAAATACTTAATAAGTTGATTTGCCCTTTTAAAGCTCTTATTATTATAACTCTTAAATGAGGTATCAAGTGAAGTGTTATTTCACTCATAGGATATTCAAATGTCCTAGTTCACTGAGCAAGAGAACAAAACCTAAACTCCTGGATGATTAATTCACTTGTATAATTAAAATCTCTTGGACTTAAAACAATCCTAGAAGTATTGAAAAGATGTTTAAGACTTGTCTTAAGCACTTCCTCAATATGATAGGATGTTTATAAGAACAATTGTATTTAATTGTTCTTTGATGAAGAAAATCATCCTTAAACCAAAACAAGGACCTAGACGTCATAGGAGATGACTAGCTATAAAATTAGGACTTTGGTAAACAACCAAAACCTTTCCATTAGCTTTACCTAGGTACTTGTTGAAATATTTAAATGCATTAACATGTGTTTTAAGTGCAGCTTGGGATGACGGGAAGACCCTCCAGGTACGCTTTTACTTTGTTGCAATTTACTTTATTACAATTTACTTACATGCACTGTACTTTACTTTTCTTGCATGAAAAACAACCGTTGCATGAAAACCAAAACCTTTAGGATAGTCCCCGAACTGAAATCAAAACTAAATTAAAAGTCATTACAAGATGAAAAATCACCACCACAACATTTCAAAATATAAAACAACTCAAAATTTAATCACAAACAGAACAACAAAACTACAACTTTAACTAAATTAAAACGTCTCGTTGAATGATCGGGAATACCTCGGATGATGTAACCCACGTGTTGCTAACAGGATTTCCCACGGTCTAAATGAAAGTGTGGAACTCATTCAGTTGAGTTTAGCAAATTCATCTGGACTAAGTGAATTTAATGAAAATAACGGTGCCGGGATGACGGAACCGTGGGATCTTTATCGGTTATGTTTAAATAACTTTAAGATTTGTTTTAATTAAAATATTAAAAAACACTTGGACTTTAAGATTCCCGCTAAACCAAAACACTTCTCTCATCTCTCGATTTATGACTTCTAAAACTAAACCTCTGCAACAATAAGGAGTTTGGAGCACAGTGGGCAGCACGACCCTCTTCGTCAGCAAAACAACTCTACATCAGCTAAACTTTCTTAGAATTAAATAACCAAACCGTAGGATTTTGAGGTAGTTTGCCTAGTGCAACATAAATCCTCAACCCTTTTGTTAGGCATTTGCATAATCATGTTATGTAAATTAAGCCTTAACCGGTCTTAGGACTCCGAGGTAGTCGTTTGGTACGACATAAACCCTCACATCTTCGAGGCTATTTGTATGATTATGTCATACAAATATAAGTCCTAATTAATTAAAATTGGCAGGATTGCAACATTAAATATTCTTCTCAAATTCAAGCCAAACAAATAAGATAGTTGGGACGTCACCGAGACTTGTCTCGAATCTGTGACATCCCCTACTTCTTATCCTTTGGACTCCTGAAATAAAATGTTCCAAATTTGAGCTAATCCCTTTTGAAATTTCAAAAATCTAATCCTTTGAAAACTTTAAACTTTGAAATTCTTGAGAGCAAAATCACTGATCATTATCGAGAGTTTTCTTAAGTGATTCCCGTCACTTAGAATGTAATTAATTATAGGGGTTTGCCCTTATAGGGAACTTTAAGAACCCAGGTAATATAAACCCTGTTTAATTTCTTTATATTAAACAGGGGAACTTGTCGGCTTATAAAATTGGTTCGCAGACCAAACGGATGTCACAAATCTTCTAGTTTATTTAGCAGAGCCACTATCATCGAGCGGTGTGTCTATCCTCCGGGATAGATATACGGTTTGTGATGCGGCGCTCGTTTATATAAACTATTCGGGATGTGAGATCGGTTTGTTTTCATATCTTAAAATTTTCAAACTTAAAATTATTTTCAAAATTAAATGCTACTTTCTAAATTATATATATATATATATTTAAATCAAATTTAAAATCTAAAATTTGCCGACAATTTCTGTAGGCGACCTCCTTTCAAAATATAACACAAACCTAAAAATAATGCCGACAATATCTGTCGACTCCGCTAGGGATTAGTTCCTCTCTCCATTTTGATCAGATGGTTTTGCTTTCATAAATCAGTAGTGAGTCCATGCCCCTAGTGGACCAAACTACTATTCTTTCCGTTGGAATACACCGTTCATTTCTATCTTGAACGAGTATAGACAACTCCTCTTCGGATTTAGGAGCCACTGTTTAGACACCCCTAAACAGAGAGGTTCCAAGATCCTTTTACCTCTTTTCTGAGGTGGGGTGGACCCCCAATAGGTGTGAGTTTAGGAAGCGATCCTTCGAGTTGAGAAGTCTTACATAAGACTTTCTCTTCCTAAATCGAATCCTTTACCTTTTCTATACCCTTAAACATTCTATTCTTAATGAACAGATCCTCTAATAAACGACTCTTCCGATGAATAAATCCTTTTAAAATCACAAATACACTAAGATAAATGAAAATGTGTTCGGACTCTTTCTTTTTCATCCTAAACTTTACAGCGAAAAGAAGCATAATTCGGGAATGATACTCTAAATCTGCCCTGCAGAAATGACTGCCCCAAAGCTAATTTTCTCCTTCACCAACGGACTGAACCTAGGCGTCTACGAGGATGAGTTGCTCGACAATGGGATCATCCATTTCGGACAAGGATTCGAAAATACAAATGTCAAGATCACTGACGTCACTCTCTTCGCACTTACGGACAAAGTGCCTGAAACTGAGAAACCTCTGATTGAATTCAACTTAAAGTTAACTCACGAGTTCCCTCCCCTGCAAAGAGTCCCGGCTGAAAGAAACACTGTCATTCACAGGAAGTTAATTGCTGTCCCCAAAACTGTTGTCTCTACCCCCACCGGTCTGGTCATTACTGCACCTACCCTTGTTCCCTCCAAACTAAAGGGAAAGGAAATCCAAGTTGGTTATGAGCCTATCACCATGGAGGGTTCGGACTTTGCTGCAATACCGTCTGTTTTTGATATAGGGTCCAGTTCGAGGTATAGACCCTTAACCTAGACACAGAGAAGGAATAAGAATAGGAAGATTGCTAAGATCAGGAAAGTCAGAGAAGTTGAAGCCGCCTTTCTTGAAGGAATCCCTGAAGAAAAAGAAGGAGAACTACCAGAATACCTGTCGCTGTTGTCAGAATACTCGCTGCTGTTAGAAGGAAGTAGATTCCACCTGCACTCTGCCGCATCTAATGAGGAAGATGCCAGAAGGATTTCTGTTGCGTTACCTCAGCCCGTATATTACAATGATAGCAAGAAGAAGAAGGGCAAGGCTACACTGCTTACACGATTGCAAGCGTTAGTCGAGAAATTGGCCAGGAAGGAAGGATATCCTGCGTCAGAAATTATGAGAAGGATGGGATGAGTGCCAATTAAATCCCGCCTCGGACCACGAGTGGAGCCTGCCACTGCTATAGAAAGACCGAAGAAGAAAGTTTGAGCTAGTGAAAGAGGCTCACTTGTTATCGTATCGAGTCGCAAATTAGGGAGGATACCACCTTCCGAGCACATGGCCAGACGGACCATCCGATCCTAGGCTTCCGGTCGTAAGAAGGATGGTATGGCAACCTACTACCGGTGAGTCGAGGCCAAAATAATGTCCCGAGAAGAAAAGTCTCGTCGGGATGCTCGAGTCGGAAGAAAGTGCTACTACGATGAAGGAGACTCCCGAAAAGGAAATTCAACAACCTTCGCAAGGCAACTGCGGGACTGTGCGAAAAGGGCCACTGGAGGATGCCATGGATAAGTTAAGGACTGACATCCGGCGGTTAGCAAAAGAAAGAGAAGAACTAGGAGATGAAGTTGACTCCTCAGAGTTCATGGATGAGGAGTATGCTGAGATCAACATGGTCGAGACACGGGTATCGTCAGCTTCGCAAGGTGCCCCATCAACTGCGGAAAGAGATGAACCAGAGGTGTTAAGAGCACAGATTCGGGAAAGAGACGACACAATTTCCCAAATGGCAAAGAGGATGGAAGATATGGCTGCTGCCTTAGCCACTCTCCAGAGTCAGGCCCAGCATCAAAAAGAGACACCTCCAGAGATCATCCATATTGCGGATGGGGAAAAAGAGATCACATCCATCAATGGGGACGAGCAACCAAAGAAGGATTCTACACAAAGAATGATTCCATAAAAGGATATTAAAAATATGGTAGAACAGCAGGTGCGAGAGGCCCTAGCACAATCCAAGAATGGAGCATCTATTCAAATGGGTAGACCTTACCCCGAAGAGTTCGATGCAGTCCAATACCCAAAAGGCTTCGTACCACCTCTGTTTAAGACCTTTGATGCAACAGGAAACCCCCAGCAACATGTTGCACATTTTTGTGCTAGTTGCTGCAATGCCGGTGGGAGCGACGCTTTACTCTTCCGACAGTTCGTCAGCAGCTTATCAGGGATTGCCTTCGACTGGTACACAGAATTGCCAAATGGCTCAGTGAAGACTTTTTCAGAACTGGAGAATCTCTTCGTGAAACGATTTGCTGGAGCTCAACACCACATCACTATTGGTGATCTAGTGGTGGAGCAGCAAAAGCCGAATGAAACATTAGTGGATTACATACTTTGATGGAGAAACTTAAGCATGAAGTGTGAACCACAGCTTCAAGAACAACACGCAGTCGACATCCTACTTAAGAGTATCTATGGCCCGATAGCACTTCTCCTTAAAGGATTTACAATCAAGACTTTTGAGAAGTTGCTTAGCAAGGCCGGGAGCTTGCAAGAAAAAGCAAAACAGTTAAGTTTCGCGGACAATAACGATAAGCAGAAACTTGTGAAAACATTCGAAAAGAAATCTGGAATCGTCGCGGCAGTAGATAATGGCAAGCAGCTGATTCAGATACAGTCAGAGCGGCCACATCCTAGTTATCAACCACCACAACAGACTTATCAGCAACCTCAGCAAGGCTATCAACAACCTCGTCCAAGCTATCAGTCTTCTCAGCATTATGAACAACCTCCTCGTTCGTCGCGTACCTTAAGAGAACTTCTAAATAAAGAATATCCATTCAAAATGGAAGCAGTAGCGAAGATGTTTCGCGGCTTAATGAAGACACCGGATTTTCAGCTGCCAGAGCCCAAGAAGCTGGAAGAAGTCAATAAGAAAGATTATCTGAACTATTGCCCTTACCACCAGATGCTTGGACATAAGATAGAATATTGCATCACCTTCAAGACTTGGCTCGATGACAATCTCCGAAAAGGGAACATAACGATCCCAAAGAAATACATGAAAGAACCCCAGAAGAGAGGTTCCATCAATGTTATTTCAACGGATCCCATTGTTCCAATAGACCCTTACACGACTGATGATGGATGGAGTACCGTCTGGAGGAAGTCATCGAAGAAAATTTTGGATCACATCCAAACCGTTTCGGTACACGCTTCAGCTCAAAGTTTGAAGCCTGTCGGGTCGGCACTATCACTTGCGATTGAAGAACCACCCCAGAAGGAGGAGAAGATCGTGGAAGAAAAGAAGACCGAGGCTCCGAAAGGTAGACTAGGGGCTGCTTATTCTAGGATGGTTGTTTCCGATTCGGGGGAGAAATCCCTCGAACTCCTGACTCTGTATGATTATCTGCTCGCCCCGGCGGGATCTTATAATGATAAGGGTTATGGCGTTGGCTACGTTTTGACTGTTTCTTACAATTACGTAACTAGCGACAACCGGCCTAATCTGGATCTCGATTAGAATACAAATAACGATTCTCAAATCATACATAACCTCGATGACCATGACGAAGAAGATGTTCACAAAGGAGGCTACGAAAGCTCGATAAGCAACGAATCCATTTGTGAATTCTGAGGGGCTCCGATCACTATAGAATTAGAACCATCAGATACCGAAACAACTTCAGAGAAGCCAGTTGTTCCAATTCAAGAGGATGCACCGGCAGATTCAACACCAAATTCAGAAAAAATAACTGAAGTAAATTTAAGAAGTGGAAAAGTTCTGCCCCTGAGAATGGGTCCGAAGGATAAAAGTAAGCAGGTGGTTGCTCAGGAAGAGCCAACCCCAGCAGTGGAATTGCCCATTAGGGAAAAAACTGAGGAACATGGTAATAAAGTAGACTATAATTTGCTAGCCCATCTTAGGAAGCTACTAGCCAAACTAAGTATATACGACGCTCTGATCCTGTCAAAGGAGATGAGGGAGGCTCTGATCAAGGCTTTACTTGATCCAGAGATCTGTTTAGCTCAAATGGCAGGTAATTCCTTTGACGAGGTTTGCTCGTTAAAAGAACAGTGAGGTGTCACCTTCACGGACAATGATCTATTACTGGGAACAGCAGATCATAACCGACCATTGTACATTTCAGTCACAATTGGAAAGTTTACGCTCTCCAGAGTGTTGGTTGATCCGGGAGCATCAATCAACATAATGAACCTTCGGACGCTAGCATACTTGGAAATTGATGCTCGTGAGCTTGAAGAAGACAAGATGCTATTAAGAGGTTTCAATCAAAAAGGAGAAAGAGCTCTTGGATCGATAACACTACTAATGAAGACTGGTGATTTAGCAAAGACAACTGCAAAATTCCACATAATTGATTCTGAGACATCGTTCAATGCTCTACTGGGTCGACCGTGGATTCATGAAAATTGGATGGTGTTGTCGTCTTTGCACCAATGCATAAAGTATTACGAAGGAGGGGAACAGTGCATCAAAGGTGACTTGCAACCATTCTCCGTACACGAGATTGGAATTCATGAAGATGCGGCCTACTACGCGCCCCCGAAAAAATAATATTTTCCAGAAATACTATACCAAATGGAGCAAAAGAAATCCGAGACGACAAAGAACCTGAAGTTCTAGTTCAACAGTTACTCACCACTCCCTTACGGCGAGATGGTGAAGATTTCTCCAGAACTCGCACCCGAGGTCGAGGCCGGGGACGAGAACGTGGAAGAAATGTTAGAATAGTTGGACAGAAGAAACCGGTCATTGATGTTGATTGAGAGAACACTTCCGAAGAAGGAGAAGAAATCAAGAAAGAAGCAGCGACAATAAGCCAAAAGAAACCCCAGTTCCAGATCTCTCTCGAAGATGAACAAAATGAAGAATACAAATCAATGTACGAGAAGATTAACCATCATGTACATACTATGACCCTGACCCCGATCCATTCTAATAAGATCGAGGTTATGGTGGTCAAAGAAGTGCATAGTGGTGATACTACGCCAATCAAGTTTTACAGTGGTGCTTCTTCTTCCAGTAATTAAAAAGATGTACAATTTGAAGATGTTACCTCTTCCGAATTAATGGAATTACCTTTTGAGTGGTACTCTCCCTGTGTTCAAAATTTAATTCAACATGGTATCTTACCTCGACAATGGACTAAGGATCAATCACAACATTTTGAAAGATTATGGAATAATGCCGGTCAGCCTCCCAATTCAAAACATGGTCTCGGATTCGGCACAGTAGGTTCAGTTGACGATACAGAATTTTGCTTGGTTGTCACTTGCGAACCTAATGAAGATTTCTTGGAAGCTTCAGAAGATCTCGAAGATCTACCAATCAGAGATGCTCCACCAGAATTCGAAGAAGAAATCAAATCTACAATAGACGAGTTAATGGAAGTTAACTTAGGTACTAGCGAAGAGCCTAGGCCAACCTTTGTTAGCTCCTTACTCAATAAAGAAGATTCAGAGGAAATAATCAAGCTACTAATGGAATTCAAGGATTGTTTTGCTTGGAGTTAAGATGAAATGCCAGGGTTAGCTCCAGAAGTCGTAGTTCACAAGTTAGGAGTAGATCATACTTCTGTACCAGTCAGACAAGCTCCGAGAAGAATGTGTCTAGAAATCGAACAACAAGTAATAGCTGAAGTTAAGAAGCTAATAGACACTAAATTTGTCCGTGAAGAGCAATACCCAACTTGGTTAGCCAACGTCGTACCAGTCAGAAAGAAGACTGGTCAGATCAGAGTCTGCGTGGATTTCAGAGATTTAAATAAAGCATGTCCAAAAGACGAATTTTCGCTACCAATTCCAGAACTGATGATCGACATAGCGTCAACACATGAAATCTTCTCTTTCATGGATGGATCATCAGGATACAATCAAATAAAGATGGCACTAGAAGACGAAAAGCTCAATGCATTCAAAACACCGATCGGAGTGTATTGCTACACAGTAATGCCATTCGGACTAAAGAATGCAGGAGCAACATATCAAAGAGCAATGACAAGGATTTTTGATGATCTCATTCACAACCAAGTCGAGTGCTACGTGGATGATGTGGTCATCAAAAGCAAACTGAAGAAAGATCACTTGTATGATTTGAGAATTGTTTTCGAGCGACTAAGGCAATACAACCTTATGATGAATCCCTTAAAATGCGCCTTCGGTGTCACCTCCGGGAAATTCTTAGGATTTGTTGTCCAACATTGCGGAATTGAAATTGATCCGGAAAAGATTAAAGCTATCTTAGAAATGCCACCTCCTAAAACCTTGAAACAACTACGATCCTTTCAAGGAAAGTTGGCATATCTTCGACACTTTATATCGAATTTGTCAGGAAGGTGTCAGCCTTTTTCTGCTTTGGTTAAGAAGGATGCCAATTTTATTTGGGACTCCAAATGTCAACATGCCTTCGATGACATCAAATGATACTTAATGACACCTCCTGTCTTAGCGACCCCAGGTCTCGGGTAGACCGTTGATACTTTATACCACAGCTTTAGACGACTCCCTTGGAGCCCTGCTAGCCCAGGTTAATGATGAGGGAAAAGAAAATGCTCTCTACTACTTAAGTCATCGTCTAATTTCGATGGAAGTAAAGTATCCTCCTATTGAGAAGCATTGTTTGGCCCTGATCTTCGCCGCACAGAAGCTCAGGCATTACATGCTTTCTCATAAGGTCAACCTTATTTCAAGAGTTAATCCATTGCAATATTTGATGACCCGACCGACACTTTCTGGCAGACTTGTCAGGTGGTCGATGATATTATTACAATTCGACATAACTTTCGTTCCTCTTCATGTCGTAAAGGGACAAGTACTAGATGACTTCTTTGCAGCACACCCTTAACCGACAAATTCGCCTCTCGACGACGATTTGCCTGACGAGCAGATAATGAACCTAGAAGACCCTGATGATCGATGTTGGGAACTATACTTCGATGGAGCGTCCTCAGCACAGAAGAACAAAGAATTGCAAACGATAGTGCCCGGTAAGGCAGGAATCAGAGTAATATTTATAACACCGGAATGGGGGATGTTAATATACTCCTACCACTTAACAGAACCATGCATAAAAAACGAGGCAGAATATGAAGCCCTCATAACAGGACTAGAACTAACTATTCAAATGAGAATAACTGACATCAACATCTACGGAGACTCTTAGTTGGTTATTCAACAGGTCGCCGGACAATACAGAATTTTAAAGCCAAGACTAGAGCAGTACTTTCAGTATGCCATGAAACTGTTGGAGAAAATCCCAAATGTAACGATCTAAAAGATCCCCAGAAAAGAAAATGCTCTTGTGGATGCGCTAGCTCGCCTTGCAAAAGAATTTGCCTGCTTACAAGATGAGTCAGTTAAAGTTTCAGTTCAGGGACGACAGGTCCTATCACTGCTCGACATGGATATGATACGGAAATCGAAAAGCGAGAGGAATCGATTGCGGCAATAACAGAAAACACAGAAGATTGGCATCAACAGCTAATAGACTACCTGCAAGCAGGGAAATTACCAGATGATAAATCATTAGCCCATCAAATCAAGAAAAGAACTCTGTCTTACGCATTAATAAACAATAAATTATACAGAAGGTCTTTTGATCAGATGTGGTTAAGATGCCTGAGCGGGTTCGAGGCTCGTGAAATTGTCAAAGAGGTACACTCAGGACTCTGTGGCGCTCATCAGTCGGGTCCGAAAATGAAAATGAAGATTAAAAGACTAGGGTACTACTCGGCCCTCAATGATGACCGATCGTATGAAGATCGCCGAGGCCGTCACCAATGCCGAGTGCACGGAGTGGTTCTACACCAACCTCTAAATGTGCTACATCCGACAATTGCGTCGTGGCCATTTGAGTGTTGGGGCACGAATATAGTGGGTCCGACGGAACCACCTTCTTCGAGAGGACATCGCTTTATCCTTGCGGCTACGGACTACTTTTCTAAATGGGCGAGCAGTTCCACTAAGAGAAGTGAAGGCACACCACGTGCTACAGTTTTTCAAAAACCAAGTTGTCTACCGTTTTGGGGTACCGCGCAGAATCATTTCAGATAATGAGTCAGCATTCAAAAGTACAAAGGTTAACAATTTTGTCAAAAGACACGGGATCGATTGGCGATACTCAACGATCTATTACCCAAGAGCAAACGGCTTGGCCGAGGCTTTTAATAAAATTCTTGTTCAAATCCTGAAGAAAAATTTGGACGACAGCAAGAGAAATTGGCACGAGAAGTTGTTAGAAGCCTTAAATGCCTACAGGACGACTTTTAGGACTCCTAATCAGTCTACGCCTTACGCTTTAGTGTACGGGTCCAAGGCCGTCTTGCCCCGAGAAGTTCAGCTTCCGTCACACCGAATTGCAGTTGCAGGAAAGATCACTACAGAAGAAAATGCCAGATTACGTCTGGAAGAACTGGAAAGCCTGGAAGGGAAAAGACTTGCAGCGCAGCAAAATTTGGAACTGTACCAAACCAAAATGATCCAGGCTCATGATAAACTAGTCCGCCCAAGAACTTTCAAAGTTGGTGACTTAGTTCTTGTCCTCAGAAGACCTATTCTTGCACATCGCAAGATAGGTGGTAAATTGAACCGACACGGGAAGGACCTTTTGTGGTCGAGACGATCTCACTCGGGAGGCTCCTACCAACTTGTGAACTGCCAAGGAGAACGACAAATGCTTCCAATCAACGGACGATATTTTAAGAAGTATTACGCAACCTGTTGTTTCGAAGGAATGAATTCTCATCCCTAGAAACACGGGTGAAGTAACCACTTGTGACTGGGTCCGAACCCAAAAACATAAGAAAATGAATGACAAAAGAAAAATCATTAACAAAGAATATGTACCAAAAGTAAATATATGTGAAATCATAATAATGAAGTTTTACCATTCCGTTCAAATCAAATCTTGTTCCTGACCTTTCTTCATCTTTTCCTACTTTCCTTAAAAATTAAAATTAAAATAAGAAAATAAGAATCTTCAGTGATAAATATTTTCTTAATGTTCTTGTTCTTAGTACAGCCCCTGATCCTTTCCTTATCTTTTCCGCAGGGAAATGTCGAACGGGTGGTTGGTCCTAAACTTTAAAAATGGCGTGAGTCTCTCACTCGATGAAAACAGGGTGAATGATGGAGCAGTGATAGAAATTGGTTCTGACTTCACACCAGCCAGCCTACAATACGAAGAAAATGATTGGGTCCCAGTTGACCGAGGAGAGCTTCACAGCCAGACAGTGATGAAGATAGGTGGCCCAAGCCACCAATCCAGTAACAAGAAAAGAAAGACAAACATCTAGGAAAGAAAGAAAATCAAGTCTGTAGTTACCACGGCAGAGGGCATGCTCATCAGCGCTGCGCCCGAAGAAATTAAAGGGGTAAGGAGAGCTACTCTCATTGCTACCCAAAGAAGGAATAAGAATCCCCGTATCCGCAAAATGTTGACTAAACTAGCAGCAGATCAACACGAGGAAACAGCCACCTTCGCCGACACACACATTTCAAAGATATCGATTCATCAAGAACCTGAAAAAAGGGAACAAGCTCCGAGAACAACAGAAAAGATAAGGGGAACTCTAAGAAGATTAGAGACAGAGAGATTACCATGACGCCAGACAGAGCCACCAGTGGTAAGAAACCTTGTTGCGAAAGCAACCCCAGAGGATGTCCCGACAGAGACAATCCCCGATGAGCCAAGGTATGCAGGAGAACGTGACGGGACTGAGCCATACATCCCGCAATACGTTACTAGGCCTCGTCACTTGCAGATCATCCCAGAATATGAACTAGAAAGAATGCAAAATGTAGAGAAGAAGACTTTCGAATACTTTGAAAAGATTAGAGGCAAGAGAACAACATTTTGGAAGGGCTCGAGTTACACACAAGTTTATTCTCAGAGTACGAGCAACAACAGATTGTGGATGCATCTTAGAACTTCAGAAGATGGGTCGAGCAGGCCATCTGAGGGAAAAGACTTATTCAGAACCCCGGAGATGGATGCCAGGGAAAGGAAGAGTCACAATATAATGCGGATGTTGCTATAACTTCGCGAGAGGACGAAAAGGAAATCCACCATGGATACTCCGTCACGGTGAGGTGGATCCAATGCCGAGGATAATTAAAAGAATGGTGAAAAGAATGATAACGTGGAGGGTACTGCTAGCAGACTGCATACCCAACAGTTGCATCATCAACATTTATCAGAAGGGCGACTGCATACCTCCACACAAAGACCACCACGACTTTGTCAGACCCTTCTGCATAGTTTCCTTCGTCAACCAATGCAATATCATGTTCGGACCTGACCTCCGGATAGCAGGCCCGAGTAAGTTCCGAGGGCCGGTGGAGATACCACTTCCGGTAGGTTCCGTCATGATATTACAAGGAAATGGAGCATACATTGCAAAACACTGTATACCGAGAGTACCAGTGGAGCGGATCTCCGTCACTTTTAGAAGGATGGACGACGAAAGGCGGACTACCACTTCCGGCCGGATCCGGAGTGGAGAGTCTCCGGCCTACGAGTCGCGAGTTACACGGGAAATAGCACACCTCCAATGCACATCCATGCGGTATTCCTGCCAAGGGTGGCTTGGAAGGTGATGTTATTACCCATGTTTCTTACTATTCAGACATGGATTTTTGACAGACGCTTTTGGATACATCAACAAGAAGTTCACACGGTCCATTTTGGATTTACATGGATTGTACAAGACATGAAATTTCTGAGGAAAATGTTATCATGACTAGATCAAGTTGTATGATGTACTTTCAGCAAGTTGAAATGAAAATGAGTACGTCATATTTTGCCTTCACCTCTTTTTGTGCAAATTGACTAGGAAACGCCATTAGAGTTAAATAAACTTTGAACGAAGAACAGAAGAAAAAAAATAAATGAGAACTTTTCCTAAAAATCTAAAGAGTAAAATGAACTTCAAATTCACATGAACATTAAATAAATAACAAATAAAAAAAAATAGGATCGTTAAAGAACAAACAAAACAAATCTAAATCTCAAATTAAATTTCAATCTAAATCTATCTTTTCAAATCCTCCAATTCTTCTTCAAATCAAGATCTATTTCAGACCTCCTTTGAAACCCTCTCTCGGGATGATTTCAGAACTACGAAGAATTTTCAATTTGATTTAGATGGCATGGGTTTGTACCCTTCGCCAAATAATCAAACTTTGATTGATTCTCATGGGATGTGCAACACTTTCATATCTCATTTCAATCTACCGCTAAATCCAAATCTCCACAGTAAATTTCAATTCTAAATTCCGAGGCTGGTACCTAAATTCCAGTTCTCACTTCGAGGTCCGTACCTAAATTCCGACTCTCATTCGAGATCGATACCTAAATTTTGATTCTCTTTTGAATTGATAACTAAATTTCAATTCTAAATTCCGAGGCTGGTACCTAAATTCCAGTTCTCTTCCTTCGAGGTCGGTACCTAAATTCTGACTCTCATTCGAGATCGATACCTACATTTCGATTCTCATCTGAATTGATACCTAAATTTCAATTCTAAATTCCGAGACTGGTACCTACATTCCAGTTCTCATCTTGAGATCAATACCTACATTTCGATTCTCATCTGAATTGATACCTACATTTCAATTCAAAATTTCCGAGACTGGTACCTACATTCCAGTTCTCATTTCGAGATCGATACCTACATTTCGATTCTCATCCGAATTGATACCTACATTTCAATTCAAAATTTTCGAGACTGGTACCTACATTCCGAGTTCTCATTTCGAGATCGATACCTACATTTCGATTCTCATTCGAATTGATACCTACATTTCGATTCAAAATTTTCGAGACCGTATTCGCATTCAGGTTCTCATTTCGAGATCGATACCTACATTTCGATTCTCATTCGAATTGATACCTACATTTCAATTCACAATTTCTGAGATTGGTACCTACATTCCAGTTCTCATTTCGAGATAAATACCTACATTTCGATTCTCATTCGAATTGATACCTACATTTCCATTCAAAATTTCTGAGACTGGTACGTACATTCCAGTTCTCATTTCGAGATCGATACCTACATTTCGACTCTCATCTGAATTGATACCTACATTTCAATTCAAAATTTCGATATCGATACTTACATTCCAGTTCTCATTTCGAGATCGATACCTACATTTTGATTCTCATTCGAATTGATACCTACATTTCAATTCAAAATTTCCGAGACTGATACCTAAATTCCAGTTCTCTTCTTTCGAGGTCGGTACCTAAATTCTGACTCTCTTTTCGAGATCGATACTTAAATTTGGACTCCCTTCCGAGATTGATACCTAAATTTCAATTCTCATTTTTGAGACTAGTACCTAAATTCTAGTTCTTATTCTGAGATCAGTACCTAAATTCTGATTCTCATCCTTTTCGAGGTCGATACCTAAATTTTGACTCTCTTTCGAGATTGATACTTAAATTTCAATTCTCATCCCTTTCGAGATCAGTACCTAAATTCTAATTCTCATCCTTTTCAATCAACACTTGAGCTCGGATGCTCACTCCGAGGCTGGTACCTAAGTTTCAGTTTTCCTTGCAATCCCGAGGTTGGAACCTAGGTTTCAATTCTCATTTCAAATCCAAATGTCCTTAAATTGATTTTAAATCAAACTTCAATCTAAATTAAAACTCAAAATCTAAACTTACACATCAAAACTTAAACATGAAATGAAACGAAATCTAAATCGAGATTCTCCAAATCTTGTGATTTGGAATTCACCTCATTTTTTCTTTCCCCAGCGAGAGTTCAGGGATCTCCAGTCTTGGAAATGTACTTGATACTCCCCAGCGGAAATTTTTCTACTCTGTCCTAAGTTTGTCACTTGGACATCTGTGATGGTTTTGTTGATCTCTTCGATCAACTCCAATATGCGCAGTGTGCTTGGTTAGCACACTACACCTATTGGGGGTCCATTTGTTGACCTCATTTTTTATGAGGTCTTCTCTTCTCTCTTTAGTACTTAGGATCTAGCCTTAGGCTTTTCCTTTGACTATCTTAGAAGACTAGAGATGGAACCTACCCCTTTAGAAGCTCAGCCACTTCTTAACTCCCTGCAAACCCTGCAAGCTTGATTGTAAACCCCTAATCACCTGAAGGGTTGAGATCAAATTTGGAGGTTTAAAGGATGATTTCCCTATAAGACTCTTTGGCCTTAGGATTACCCTGGGTGGCCTGGTCTGGTGAGGGCTGACTTACACATATACTACACTCTCACACACACATTCCAAATCCTAAAACTATTCATGCCTAGCTTGACCTCCTGACTCATATGGATAATTCATATGGATGGTCCTTAACCCCTAAGTCCCTGGCTAAGAGGGTTAGGAAAAAAACATAGTGAATGCCTCAAATGGGTCCCCTCATTACACTTTACTCAAATTTGATCAATCTACATTTTTTTAAAATTTCAATTCTTGACCCTCGGGGCCCCGGACCCACCAAACCTACTAAAAGCCCTTGAAACTACCCAAAACTTACAAAATCACCTAAACTACCCAAAATTCCTCAAAATCAATCCTCAACACTTCCCTTCACTCAAATTGATCATCCATAGCCAAAACACCAAAATTTTCAAAAATACCCCCAATACCCTCCAAATTACCAAAATGCCCCTCTTGACTCAAAAATTCAAAAAATTCCAAAAATTCCCAGAAAATTCCATAAAATTCCAAATATTCCTAATTTCATTTTGTGCAACTACACCATGGGCCAATTTTGTCAATTTACCCTACTTTTACCAAAACCCCCAATTTAGCCCATTTTAAACCCAAATGAACCCAATGTCAAACCAAATCACCCCAATTGACCTTAATTTTGGTCCAATTCAATTCTAAACTTCAATTCAATATCCAAAATATCAATCTAGACCAAATACAAGCCTAATTTGATTGACATTTGAATCCAATTTCATTTTTGAGCTTAAAGCCCAATTTAGACCCATGACCAAAACATAACCCAAACCATCCCAATTCAACTCCAATTGGCCACAAAACTTTTCTAAACCTTCCCTAAAATCCCCATAAACAAAGAACTAACATAATTTTCCCAAAATTTGGATCCAAACCCCACTCAAATCCAACCCAAAACCAAAACCCCTTAAATGGGCCTACACCCAAACCTAACCCAAATGGGCCCAAATCCCAAAATCAAAACCCAACCAAAGTTGAAACCTATTTATAACACCTCCACAAACATTTTTCAACATTAATTTTACATCAATTTCAACCTTAGCCCAACATTAGCTCAAATTAGCCCAATTTGACCAACATTGGCCCCTTTACCAAAGAAGCCCAAATTCAACCCAATTCAAACCCAAATCACTCGAAATTTATTTCAAATCACTCATGACACATCTCTAAACCAAACCTAACAATTACTTGGCCCAAACATTTACAAAAATTCCATCCATAAATTTATTTTAAAGCCTAAAGCCCACTTTTTTTAAACCTTCCTAAAAGCCCATTCCTAAAATAATTTCAAAGGCCCAAATTTGGATCCAATGTCCACACGACACTACACTTCATCATCCATTCCAATTAAAATCTTCCCTAACTTTCAAATTCATCATTAAACCATTCCAAAATTAAACCTCATGACAATTCTCACCAAAATGCCAAAAATCACAAAATCCTTCCTCATGAAAGTTGACTTAACTTTTCCCAAGCCAAATAGAGCCATGAAGCCATGCATGAGCCACATGGGAGCCATGAGAGCCTTGGACACTTCACCATACCCAAGATGGCAAGAGGAGGGAGCTCTTTCCATATTCCCCAAGAGGATTAGCCACTCCCATGATTCCACTAAACCTTGCTTAAGCTTAATTGTACTTGGATGGTGACCTTTCCCCACTAATTAAGCTGACCTTAACCACTTTTTCTCAGCCTAAAACCAGGTCATGTGGAGGTGAACCCAGCCCAAACACATGGGTTGACACAAAACAAGCCAAAGAAGCCATGCCCCCATTCCATTTTGATCTAACCACTTTACACATGGCAACAACCAATTGAACTCACAAACATCAAGCCCTGAACCTCCTGACCCTGAGGGTGACCCATGCCTGCCGGCCAGCCACCTGGGCCGCCGGAAAACACCACACCCGAGAGCTCCCATGTGAGCCCACATTGAAATTCTCCCTTGCTGAGTTGCCCCATGCCCAATGGCCACCATGGCTGTTCTTCTCCTCACCAGAGCAGCTGATCCCAACCCCTAACTCCCCCTGGGAGGCCCTCCAGCCACTCCTATTTAAACCCCACCTCTCTCGGCCATGACGGGGTGCAAAAAAAAACCTTGAGGAAACTCTGCCAAAATTGTTCCAGACTACTCCCCACACTTAGAGAATTTGATCCCACTATTCTCCTGCTCCAATTCCTACTGATTGAGCTCAATTTTGAAGCTCAATTCTCAGGCCAGAACATGACATTTTCAAATTCCCCACCAAAATCAAATTAAACTCACCCACACTTGCACAAGACCAAAAGAAGGAGTTCCCTAGTGGAAGCCCCCTCTCCAGACCACCCAGCTGTTCCAGACTCCAAAGGTTGTGATCGGGCTTGGTCGAAATCATACCTAGACAATTCACCAGGCCAAGGGACATCATCTGAAGCTTTCTTGGACCCAATCGAATGTGACACAACTCTTAGATTGAAGCCACACTTCTCTGAGCTAAGGTATGGGCTAATTCTTTATCCCGAGCTTCTGGGGATTCTCCATTTCAAATGCCTTAATTTCAATGCATGATCACCATATAGATGTATTCGTCTCTTCGAGACGAATCCATAGAGCACAAGAACACAAAAATCCATTGAGAATCGAGTGAGATCTTACGATTTTAGTGTGGACGGCTCTCAGGTGAGGTCTATTGGGGACGATGAATGGATGCCGTCCATTCGCGCGTGTATTAGATGGATGGTCAGGATCGCGCCAGACGGAGCAACGGGAAATGAACCACGGGCCGCGTGGCATCCCAGTCAGATGGCGGCGCCGAATCAAGAGGCGACACGTGGAGCTTCGGAGGCGCCGAGGTTGAGTCAGCGCCGCGTGTTTAAATAGAAAATTAGGGATTTTTCTTATTTATTAAATACCCAGAACTTCAAAAATGCATAACTTTGTGTAGAAAAATTCTAAAAATAAAATAAAAATACCCTCTTGCTCAGTGAACAGAGGAGAATAATGTGGAAAAGAAATCAAGTAATTTCTTCAAGTATTTTATTTTTAATGATTTATTTACTCTCCGTAGTATTTTAATTCTCCATTTGCATAGACAATTCACCATGGCATGAGACCAAAGGGCTTTGAAGCCTCCGACCTAGTGGAACATTCCCCGAATTTTCCAAGGTCAGAGACCATCCCTACGAGAAGTTATTGATTTTTCAAATTCATGTTACTGTTTTGAGTATTTTAATTCCAATAATTAGCATGTTGAGAAATAAATTCTAGGAAAATTTGGTGATATTTCTTATGACTAGAGGAACCTAGGAAAAATAGTTTTTTGAGCTAATTCACTTGGATTAACCCTAATTGGCTTACACATCCAAAATTAAAATTTAATTAATTAGGATTAATCATACATCAAATTGACTTGAAAAAAATTCTCCACTATCCTTTAGGGATAGGAGAACACCAAATAAAAATTTGAAACCAATTTGACTTGGTTTGAACCACCAAATGGGTTGATTAAGCCCCTTAAATAAATTTGAACTTTAAAAATTCATAACTCACAAAATACTTTTCAAAAATTCACAAAAATGGTTTTAGAGCTTCTCTGATATCAGATGAACTTAGGAAAATTAAAATTGTAATTTTCTAAAAAAAGTTTATTTTTATCATTATTTTAATATTTTTTATAATTAAAAAATAATAAAAATCATAAAAATATTAAAAATCACCAAAATGTCACATTTTGAATTCTAATCATTTGAAACAAACCAAATATTTTTCTTAAGTCCCTAGGGTATGATATTGAATTTTAAAGGCTTAATGTAATTTTTAATATTAAAAAATGTATTTTCCAACCTTTTCATTAAAAAAATTCTAATAAATCAAACAAAAGTCAGAAAAATATAAAATTTATTTCTCTGGACTCCTTGGGGTCAGAGAGATTTAATAAAAATATAAAAATCTATTTTTCAACTTTAATTTTATTTTAAAATTAATTAATACTCCAAAAATCAAAATAAATCTAATAAATAAAATATAATTCAAAAAATCACCAAAATTGGTCCAAATGGTCCTCTAGACATTAGGAACATCCCATAATTTTCTCAAGGATAGAAACAATTCCTTGGTCATGTTATTGAATTTTCCTTGAAAACCCCTATTTTCCATGAAAAATAATTACATAAATAAATTAAATAAAGAAAAATCACATTTTCTCCTCTAATGTCTTAATTGACATGTGAGTGAGGTTACATAAAAATTTCAAGTTTATTTGAGCTTAATTTAATGAGTTATAGAATTATTAAGCTTGAAGGGCAAAAGGGTAATTAAAAATTTCAACCAATTTTAGGATTAATCAAAAGGGGAGGGTAAAATATTTGATTTTAAACTGATTTTGGATGATTGAAACTTAAATGATTAAGGGTAGAAACCTAATAACGATTTCAACTACAATTAAAATAAAACTTTAATTAATTAATTAATTGAAATTTTGGAAGAATAATAGAAATTGAAATTATTAAAGTAGGGATATTATTAAGAGGATATTTATTCTTTAATTTAAAAAAATCCCTAAATAAATCACTTCAATAATACTTAATTCTTACTTAAAAAAAATTAAAATAATAATCCAAATTAAAATTAAATTAAAATTAAATTAAATTAAATTAAAATTAAATTAAATTAAAATGGAATTAAAATTAAAATAAATTAGATTAAATTAAATTAAAATTAAATTAAATCAAATTCAATTAAATTAAACTAAATTAAATTAAAATCAAATCAAATTAAATTAAAATTAAATTAAAGTAAATCAAATTAAATTAAAATTAAATTAAATTAAATTAAAATTAAATTGAATTAAATTAAATTAAAATCATTTAACAACAAACCTAAATGAAATCATTAAGAATTAAATCTAAAATAACTTGAACACTATTCCAAACTTAAACTAATTTTTTATAATTAAGTCAAAATTAAAATTAAATCATTAAGTTTAAACCATTAAAATACTTAATAAGTTGATTTGCCCTTTTAAAGCTCTTATTATTATAACTCTTAAATGAGGTATCAAGTGAAGTGTTACTTCACTCATAGAATATTCAAATGTCATAGTTCACTGAGCAAGAGAACAAAACCTAAACTCCTTGATGATTAATTCACTTGTATAATTAAAATCTCTTGGACTTAAAACAATCCTAGAAGTATTGAAAAGATGTTTAAGACTTGTCTTAAGCACTTCCTCAATATGATAGGAAGTTTATAAGAACAATTGAATTTAATTTTTCTTTGATGAAGAAAATCATCCTTAAACCAAAACACAAGGACCAGACGTCATAGGAGATGACTAGCTATAGCATTAGGACTTTAGTAGATAACCAAAACCTTTCCATTAGCTTTACTTGAGTACTTATTGAAATATTTAAATGCCTTAACATGTGTTTTAAGTGCAGCTTGGGATGACTGGAAGACCCTCCGAGTACGCTTTTACTTTATCGCAATTTACTTTATTGCAATTTACTTACATGCATTGTACTTTACTTTTCTTGGATGATAAACAACCGTTGCATGAAAACCAAAACCTTTAGGATAATCCCCGAACCGAAACCAAAACTAAATTAAAAGTCATTACAAGATGAAAAATCACCGCCACAACATTTCAAAATATAAAACAACTCAAAATTTAATCACAAACAGAACAACAAAACTACAACTTTAACTAAATTAAAACGTCTCCTTGAATGATCGGGAATACCTGGAATGATGTAACCCACGTGTTGCTTACGGGATTTCCCACAGTCTAAATAAAAGTGTGGAACTCATTCAGTTGAGTTTAACAAATTCATCTGGACTAAGTGAATTAAATGAAAATAACGGTGCCGGGATGACGGAACCTTGGGATATTAATCAGTTCTGTTTAAATAACTTTAAGATTTGTTTTAATTAAAATATTAAAAAACACTTGGACTTTAAGATCCCCGCTAAACCAAAACACTTCTCTCATCTCCCGATTTATGACTTCTAAAACTAAACCTCTGCAACAACAAGGAATTTGGAGCACAGTGGGCAGCACGACCCTCTTCGTCAGCAAAACAACTCTACATCAGCTAAACTTTCTTAGAATAAAATAACCAAATTGTAGCATTTAGAGGTAGTTTGCCTAGTGCAACATAAATCCTCAACCCTTTTGTTAGGCATTTGCATAATCATGTTATGTAAATTAAGCCTTAACCGGTCTTAGGACTCCGAGGTAGTCGTTTGGTACGACATAAACCCTCACATCTTCGAGGCTATTTGTATGATTATGTCATACAAATATAAGTCCTAATTAATTAAAATTCGCAAGATTACAACATTAAATATTCTTCTCAAATTTAAGCTAAACAAATAGGATAGTTGGGAAGTCACCGAGACTTGTCTCGAATCTGTGACATCCCCTACTTCTCTTCCTTTGGACTCCTGAAATAAAATGTTCCAAATTTGAGCTAATCCCTTTTGAAATTTCAAAAATCTAATCCTTTGAAAAATTTAAACTTTGAAATTCTTGAGAGCAAAACCACTGATCATTATCGAGAGTTTTCTTAAGTGATTCCCGTCACTTAGGATGTAATTAACTATATGGGCTTCCCTTATAGGGAACTTTAAGAACCTGCAGTAATATAAACCCTGTTTAATTTCTTTATATTAAACATGGGAACTTGTTGGCTTATAAAATTGGTTCGCAGACCAAACGGATGTCACAAATCTTCTAGTTTATTTAATCGAGCCCTATCATCAAGCAGTGTGTCTATCCTCCGGGATAGATATACGGTTTGTGATGTGGCGCTCGTTTATATAAACTATTCGGGATGTGAGATCAGTTTGATTTTATATCTTAAAATTTTCAAACTTAAAATTATTTTCAAAATCAAATGCTACTTTCTAAATTATATATATATATATATCAAATTTAAAATCTAAAATTCGCTGACAATTTCTGTAGGCGACCTCCTTTTCAAAATACAACACAAACCTAAAAATAATGCCGCCATCTACAGATCATGTTATCCTTCATATTCCTAAATCAAGAAGGAGTTTCTACTCAATTGTATTTTTATGTCAATCAAGATTTTTTAGATGCATGATGTTTCTATGGTTTTGAATGCAAAAATTTCATTTTTTTTAGTATTAGTTAAGAATTTCATTTTGAAAAAAGTTAAGTTGAAGTTATTTAGGTTAGGCTGAAGTTTTAGTCCATAAGTGAGCCTACCAGTAATCCTGGCAAAATGCATAAATATTGATATTGGGCTATAATTTTGACAGATCTATCGAATGGATATGAACAAACTGATGTTGTGGATGTCAACTCTAATTTATGTCAAAATTATCAACCAACATCATCGGAACTACCATTGATGATTTAGTTGAGCTTCATCATTTACTTCATGTTTTGTCTTTTTTTAAGTAGTTAGGAAGTTTATGTCAGTTGACCATAACCCTTCCTAACTCTACAAAAGAAAAAAAGGCCCAAAGGAAAAGAGCTTAAGTAACTACAGCATTTGTGTCAACCCTACAAAACAGATTTAGCACACCCTAATAACATGTAAATTAAATCTAAGGTGACATTTTGTATGTCATCCCTGCAAAACATAGTTAACACACATTAATAATATGTAAAGTAAATTAAAGGTAGAATTTTGTATGTCATCCCTGCAAAACAGAGTTAGCACAGAGTAAACCTAAGGCAGCATTTTGTATGTCATCCATGAAAAATAGAGTCAGCACAGAGTAAACCTAAGGCAGTACCTTATAGGTTATACCTAGAGCAATCCTGCCAAATAGATTTAACATAAATACATTTAATTGGTTATCATTTTTTTAAATTAGGAAAACTCCGTCAAGATGCCCATGGATTTTCGTCATCCTGGAGTTATCGGGTTCCCTGATCTACTTAGTCTGGAGAGTTGGTCAAGCTTACTCTGACTGGAGGATTATTGTAAACAACCATGGGTTGCGTCCTCCAAGAGATCTTCATAGACCCGAGTAGCAAGGTTAAAGTTGCATTCGGTGATCTTTGTTCATTAGGGTCTCATTTAAATTTTAATGACTTTTTTTGAATTTTAAGAGGTTGAAAATTTTAGGTTTCTTAAGCCTTTTTGGCCAATTAAATCTTTATAATTTTTTATTTTAATTTTGATTTTGGAATAACCTGGTCAGGATCCCATGGTTTAGACCTCTTGAGGTCATTGAGTTTGTGTTTTGATTATTCATAAGTGGCTAGAAGGTATTTCATTAGCAGTCATAGGTTGCCTCCTATGAAATTCCATCTCAAACTAGATTGTATTTTATGGTTAAAGTTTATGTTTTTGTGATTTCTAGGGTAAATTTTATGTTATGTCCTTAATGCTTATTTTGCGTTTCAGCTCACATCATCACCAGGATGTGTTAAGTATTCTTTTATTCTCTTATGAAAAATCAAGACTCCTTAACTTAGGTCACATGAGTTTAAGTTTGGCTAGGTTGGGTTAACATGGAATTGATTTGAGGTTGATTGGGCTAACCCGAGTTAGGTCTGTTTGATCCAAGATTATTTTAGATTGATTTGGGTTATCCCGAGTTAGGTCAGGTTAATTTATCCACTGAAAATTTGATAGCCTTTTACTATCTATTTCATAACTATTTTTAAAGATATTTCACTATAAAGGAAGGCATTTTGTAAGTTTTTTGGTTTTAGGTATAAGAAATGGCTTTTGGAGAAAAGGAAACAAAAAAGGTATAATTTGGAACAAAAACAAGCAAAAAAAGTAAATTTTGGCATGACACATTTTGATAAGTCTTTCTTTACTTTATCTCTTTTATGATAGGGTTTTGTATATTTAAAAAAGGTTATTTTATGTTTATTTTGTAGGGCTATCTCTTAGGAAAGCAACGCAACTGAAATGGGGTGAATCGGAGTAGAAATGGAGCAAACGAAGCAAAACGATGGAGCTGTACAGTACTAGCGCGGTCCGGCGTCCTATCCAGTGCCAGACCGCACCAGAAGATACAAAATGATGACAAATGCATGGAAAATAGCGCCAAATAGCGCCCAAACAGCGTCGGACTGTGCCAAAAGCGGTTATGGCCCATATACATCGAATTTGATGCTTTTTGGAAGGTTTCTTCAAGCACATCTTGGGAAATTCGTCCCTACACTATTTTAAAGTAAATTTGAAGCCAAAAAATAGTAGTAAATGTTAGAAAAAATGTGGAGAATGTTGAGAGATATTAGAATAGGAGTAGTAATGTAGATTTCTACTTTTTTGGAGAGATTGGTGAGAGGATTTTTAGAGAATTTGTAAGGGTTGGTACTAGCATTGCATGGACCAGTGGGAAACTTTGTGGGAGAGATCTTCTTTCTTTCAAGGGAAAAAGCTAAGTATTGTGTTCTTGATTATCTTATGATTTTGTAAACACTTATTTTGTGGATTTGCTTTGAATTGAAGTTTTTGTTGTGTTTTTTTGTGCTTTGTGATGTCTTTCCCTTATTCTTTCTTCTTAATTGGAAATAGTGACATGAGAAGATTATGTCGTTATTTTCCTTCTTCTTTTCTTTTGCAATGAGTAGGATTCATGTATAGGATATTGGGATGCATGTTAGAAAATGTTTTAATTATAAATGTGATATTTTTACTTGCACTTCATTTACATTACTAAAAGATCTTGTTGTAGTGTTAAAATTCATTGTAATTGTGTTATGATCCGAGAGGGCGAAGTAATTCTCAACAAAGTGGAACCACGTTCAAATTCCATGGATGGTGAAGTTCATGGGGTTAAGTGCAAATAAATAGAGAAATATACTTTGATGGGCATAGAATTGGAGATTTTGGGGTGATATACAAAAATCTCCAATTTGGTCCTAGTGTTTGGAAACTAAAATGAGAGTTAGCCTTCAGGCGATGGGAAGTGGGAGCTCTGGAGTGAGAGCCAGTATCCTCCTAGCCTAACCATGGATTTGGGGACTAAACCTAGTATTAGCCAATATTCTTTATGCACTCGGAAGAGTGTAAAGAATAAGATTGTTCCTATTTGGCACATACATTATTTAATGCATTTCATTACTTTACATTATCCAATTCATTACTTGAGAATAGTAGTTTTTATTATCTCAAAACTCTCCAAACCAATTTATCCAGAAAGGGTTATCTTTAGTATTAATATTTTCCATTAGGAGTAGTTATTAATTATTTTAAAATTAAGATTTAACTTTAAGAGTAGTGTTAAGAAAATGACTTATATCGACCTTCCAAACTAAAGTCTAATAGTAGTAGACTAGAATTTGACTAAGAACGTCTTATCTCGCTTCCCTGTGTGATCGATAAACGGAACTCCACTAAAGTTTTGTATTACTTGAGCGTTATGTATACTTGCGCTTGAAATTGTGACTTTACAAAATCATTATAAATATATAAATCTGAGTTCATAAATTCTTGCATATAAAAAATTCGCATCAAGTTTGGCGTCGTTGCCGGGGAAGCTTTGGTAAGAATTTTAAGAGAATTTAGTTGAAGTAATTTGGCTTAGAATTGGAAAACTTTAGTGTCGTAAAAATTTCTTTTTTTGTGAAATTCATGGGGGTTGAGTGCAAATAAATAGGGAAATATACTTTGATGGGCATAGAACTGGAGATTTTAGGGTGATATACGAAAATCTCCAATTTGGTCCTAGTGTTTAGAAACTAAAATGAGAGTTAGCTTTCAGGAGAAGGGAAGTGGGAGCTCTGGAGTGAGAGCCAGTATCCTCCTAGCCTAACCATGGATTTGCGGACTAAACCTAAGATTAGCCAATATTCTTTATGCACTCGAAAGAGCGTAAAGAATAAGATTGTTCCTATTTGGCACATACAATATTTAATGTCTTTCATTCCTTTACATTATCCAATTCATTACTTAAGAATAATAGTTTTTATTATCTTAAAATTCTCCAAACCAATTTATCTAGAAAGGGTTATCTTTAGTATTAATATTTTCTTTTAGGAGTAGTTATTAGTTATTTTAAAATTAAGATTTAACTTTAAGAGTAGTTGTTAAAAAAATGACTTATATCGACCTTCCAAACTAAACTCTAATAGCAGTATACTAGAATTTGACTAAGAACCTCTTATCTCGCTTCCATGTGGGATCGATAAACGGAACTCCACTAGAGTTTTGTATTACTTGAGCGATACGTATACTTACGTTTGAAATTGTGACTTTACAAAATCATTATAAATATATAAATCTGGGTTCATAAATTCTTGCATATAAAAAATTCGCATCAAGTTTTTGGCGTCGTTGACGGGAAGCTTCGGTAAGAATTTTAAGAGAATTTAATTGAAGTAATTTTGCTTAGAATTGGAAAACTTTAGTGTCGTAAAAATTTCTTTTTTGTGAAAATTGTATTTTGTATGAAAAAGTGTTAAAAAATTGTTTGTGTTAAAAACAATTTGTTTGTGAAAATGTTTTGTTATGTTGAATATATTTTTCATTTTATTTGTTTTATTGTTAATGTATTGTTTGTTGTGTTGTGTATGCAAAATAAAGGATCTGTAGGACTTGTTCCTTATGGTCTCAAGTTAGAAAAATGGAAGAAAATAAAAAAATAGAAGAACTTGAAAAAGTAGAAATGGAAATGGAAAACATTCAAAATAATAACTTGGAAAATCATCATAAATCATTGAGGGATTATGTAAATCCTAATGTAGATGTAATTCACTCAAATATAAAAAACCCTATCGCAGAAGCTGACTCATTCAAACTAAATCCAGTGATTATCCAATTTGTGCAGAACAACTAGTTTGGGGGAACTCCTTCAGAGGATCCCTATTTACACTTATCTAATTTTCTAGAACTTTGTGCTACATTTTATTATAACGGCATGTCAGACGATGTTGTTAGGCTAAGGCTTTTTTCTTTCTCACTACGGGATAAGGCTAATATGTGGTTATACTCATTAGCACCTTGATCTATTAAAAATTGGGAGGAGTTAACTCAGAAATTTCTAGCTAAGTATGGTCTACCTTCAAGGACTACTAAACTTAGAAACGATATTATCTCATTTTGTCAGTATGAAGGGGAATCAATATACGAAGCTTGGGAAAGATTTAAAGAACTCCTAAGAAATTCTCCACATCACGCTCTGCCAGATTGGTTAATCATTTAAATTTTTATAATTGGTTAGTAGGATCCCTTGGGATCATTATTGATGCTACTGCTGGTGGTTTATCAATGTCAAAATCATTGATGAAGCATATGCATTAACTGAAGAAATGGCTACAAATGAATTTCAATGGCCCTCTGCAAGGGTAAATCCTAAAAATATAGCCAGTTTTTATAACACAGATGTGATTGCAATTCTTGCATCTCAGATTGCTACAAAATCAAGGAAGTTGGACCAATTTGGAATGAACCAGACTCTATTTACTCCGATAAATGAGAAAAGTTCATTGGGGCGTATGATTGATTCTAACTTATCATATGAGACTTTAAATACCATAAACAACCTGTATTCTAACTTTTACAACCCATGTTGGAAGAACCATCTTAATTTTAACCAAAATCATACTATAGGGGAGGAAACCAACAATGGGAAATAAATCATGCTAATCCTAATGGAAGTTGGAATAGTCAGGGTAACACAAGCTATATTCCTTCGTATCCACTGGACTCTAACAATGATTAATAATTTGAGGATAAGAATATATCTGTTGAAGAAGTGGTATTGCAAATGGGAAACCAGTTGCAAAGTCAAAATGCTGTAATTTGAAACATGGAGAATCAACTGGGACAAATTACTAATTCACTTAGCAATAGACCTCAAAGAACACTTCCTAGTAACACTAAGATTAAACTTAAAGAAAATAATAATGATCCACATGAGAGAAAAGATGATTGTTTTTTTATGGATAGAAGTGATTATCTAAGTAAAGACTATTTCAAAAAAAGTTTTGAGAGTAAGTTAACAAATGTGATTGAAATGGATTTTCATAATGAGTTGAAAATTTTATCTAAAAAAGACTTTATGTATGTTCAGGAGAGGTGTAAAATGATGGACGCTACCATAAATAGTGAATTTTAATTCCATTTGTAGAAAAATCTCATGAACTTAAGATGGATGTACCCCGTCAATTTTAAAGCCTACCTATTTAGGAAATTCATCTACACTACCAGTCTTTATATCTTTAGATTCGACTCAATCACAAGAAAAACCTGAATTGAATGATGAACAAGATTAAGATATCAAACTAAGACTTAGAAGAGAATTTGAGGATATAATTCAAAAGAGCTTTGAGTTGAGAAAAGAGGATAAGGATATTGAAAGAACATTGGAAAAAATTCCTAAGGAATTAGAAAAACTTATTTCTTCAACTAAGATAGATATAGTAAGACTGTATCCATCATTTAATAATTATGAAGGGGAAGAATTGGAAGATAACTTGAAAGAAAAGAGTAACATAGAAGATTTTGATTCTGAATCTGAATTATCTAGAGAGAATTCGATCCAAAATTTTGGAGATCTTGAATTATCTTATAAAGATTCATTTCTTATAAATTTAAAGGATGATATTAATATGAAAATTGAGAAAATCAATAAAAGAATATTGGATATAGAAAGAAATATGAGGAACAATGATATGACTCAATCTGAAAAGGAAGAGCTGAATGAAAAATTAAAATTTGAGGATTTTGTAGGAATCCCTGGATCTGAAAAGGTTTGAAGATTCATCGAGGATTACTTAAATGAAATTTTGATCTAGAAGGAATCATTTATCGGGCTCGCGACATTAAAATCAAGCGCTTTATGGGAAGCAACCCATAGTTATCAGTGTGCTTTAATTTAATATGCTTGAGAGTCATGATTGTTAGTGTTGTAATGTATTTTCCATACTGTGGATTAATAAGTTTGATTGTTGTTGGTAGATGTTTGGATTGTTAGTCGTTTGATTGGATCTTTATGTGTCATGAAGGAGGTGATTCCTTAACTTCTTATTATGGTTAAACTTGTATGTTATCTTGTAATAGTTGGATTGATGAGTCCACTATGACTCGGGTCTTACTTGGACTTGAGTTTTATAAGAGATATCATGAATTTGAGTAGTGATAGATCCATCTTAATTTTGTTACTTCCTTACTCTAACTTTATTTTCATTTGGTAGGAGTCACGAACATATTTGATGAATAACATTAGAATGATCTTACACTATAATTTATAACTGTTAGAGGTGCTTAATTAAGGGGATTAGATGATGCCTAAGGTTGGTGCACGTGAACCAATATATCAGGGATAATCTTATCTTTTGGATTATAATTTAAAAATTCATTTAAAAAGTACCTGATTTATTAGTGTAGTGATTCCATTCGAAATTGGAGGTAAGTAGTGAGATGTGATGAGTTAAATGATAAATTGACCTCAGTTATTATGTGTGTTTGTGTTTGTGTTTGTGTTACAACTTTATATAAGACTTGAAGAAGATTTTTATATTCCCTTGCTGATACATGTTATGCTAATTAAACTTTTATTTAGTGAATTTCATTCTGGCATGCTTAGTTTAGATTTACTTTTTGTTGTATATTGTTCTATCTTGATGAATAATTGAAGATGTTTTTTATAGACATTTGTGGTAGATAGAATTTCTAAACTATTTTTCTTCCTGCATATATTTTCTGTACTAAATGTTATATATGTTAAAAATGAAGTTTAGGGGTAGGAAGAAAAATAAAATTTTAAAGTGAGAATACTTCCTTTTAGTGTAATTTTATTGCAAGCATGTTTTAGGCTAGATTTACTTTCTTCTGCAATCATTTTATCCTGATTATACATGTATATGAATTTGATAGAATGTTGTAGTAGCTAGTAAATTCAATTACTTTTTCTTTCTACTACATTTTATGGAATTAATTGCAAAATATTTTAAAATTTAAGTTTGGGGGAGAGAAAGAATTAACTATTAGTTGTTCTCATTTAAAAGTATTTTCAAAATTATTAACATGATTTCCTGTAATAGAGCTCAATTTCTTATAAATGTATTTTGATTTTATTTGAGTACTTTAGTGGACTTGAATGAAAGTTTTTGGTAATGAAAGGTAATTTTGTAGGATAAGATATTTGGTATAAGAGAATAAGACTATAGTCAGCTATTCAAAGTAAGAAAAACTATATGTTTGAAATATTAAGTATCTTAAAAATTTATGTGAAAGGAAAGGATTGGGACTCTATGATGAATCAATAGTAAGCTAATGAAATGCTTATAGGTAAAGGATCGTGGTAAATTTCAATTTAGGGTGAGAAAGGTGAAGTTCAAAATTATTAATGGCTATCCATATATAGTAATCCTCACTTGAAAAAGTAAAAGTAAATGAAAAAAAAAGAAAAAAATAAGGGAAAGAAAAGATAAAAAGAAGAAAAAGAAAAGAAAAAGTGAGAAGAAGCTTGAGGAGATGCCTAATAAAAAATTAGCTTCACTTGGATCAACCTAAAGGGAAGAACTTAATTACTTTCCTGAACTTATACGTATGGATTAACATATTTACTAGTAATATTCTCATATAAACTTCTTTTCATGTAATCCTTTTAAGTGCCTTAATGGGACAATCTACAGTCATTTTTAAATGAATAGAAGCTTAGAACTCTTAGACTTGATGACTAAATAGTCTTATACCTGCAGAATTTACTTGAATTATTTAATGATCTTTCTGAAAATTTTACTACTGTGTTTATCTAAGTCAAAATCATGGTATTCTAGAAAGAAAGTTCATTGCAGTGGATCATTATTTTATGTATTAACATATTACTTGAGGACAAGTAATAGTTAAGTTTTAGGGATCTTGATCCACTAAAAATTTAATAGCTTTTACTGTCTATTTCTTACCTATTTGTAATGATATTGCACTATAAAGGAAGATATTTTGAAAGTAATTTGGTTTTACATACAAGAAATAGCTTTTCGAGAAAAGGAAACAAAATGGTGCAATTTGGAGCAAAAACAAGCAAAAAAGCAAATTTTGGTCTGGCACATTTTGATAAGTCTTTCTTTGCTTAATCTCTTTTACACTTCTTGCATATTTTTGAATGATATTACACTTGAAATAAAGGTTATTTTATGTTTATTTTATAGGGCTATCTGTTAGGAACGTAATGCAACTAAAATGGGGTGAATCGAAGCTAAAACGGAGCTAAACAAAGTAAAACGATGGAGCTACGCAGTACTACCGCGGTCCGGCTCCCTATCCAGCAGCGGACAGCACCAGAAGACAGAGAAAGACGACAAATGAGTGGAAAATAGCAGCGAACGGCTCCCAAACAGTGTCGGACTGCGCTAGAAGTGGTTATGGGCCATATACATAGAATCTGGACACTTTTTTGAAGGTTTCATTAAGCACCTCTTGGGAAATTCGTACTTACACTATTTTAAAGCGAATTTGAAGCCAAAAAATAGTAGTAGATGTTAGGAAAAATGTGGAGAATGTTGAGAGATCTTAGAATAGGAGTAGAAATGTAGATTTCTGTTTTTTTTAAAAGATTGGTGAGAGGATTTTGAGAGAATCTGTAAGGGTTGGTACTAGCATTGCATAGATCAACGAGAAACTTTGTGGGAGAGATCTTCTTCTTTCTTCCAAGGGGAAAAGGCTAGGTATTGTGTTCTTCATTATCTTATGATTTTGTAAACACTTATTTTGTGGATTTGCTTTGAAATGAAGTTTTCCGTTGTGTTTTTTTTTTTTTTTTTTTTTGCTTTGTGATGTCTTTCCCTTATTCTTTCTTCTTAATTGGAAATAGTGATATGAGAAGCTTATGTCATTATTTTCCTTCTACTTTTCTTTTGCAATGAGTAAGATTCATGTTTAGGATATTGGGATGCATGTTAGAAAATGTTTTAATTATAAATGTGATGATTTTTACTTGCACTTTATTTACATTACAAAAAGAGTTCGTTATAGTGTTAAAATTCTTTGTAATTGCGTTATGATCCGAGAGGGCAGTGTAATTCTCAACAAAGTAGAACCACATTCTAATTTCATATATGGTAAAGTTCATGAGGGTTGAGTGCAAATAAATAGAGAAATATACTTTGATGGGCGTAGAACTGAATATTGTAGGGTGATAAACTAAAATCCCTAATTTGTCCCTAGTGTTTGGAAACTAAAGTGAGATTTAGCCTTCAGGCGAAGGGAAGTAGGAGCTCTGAAGTGAGAGCCAGTATCATCCCAGCCTAACTACGGATTTAGGGACTAAACCTAGAATTAGCCAATGTTCTTTATGCACTCAGAAGAGGGTAAAGAATAGAATTGTTCATATTTGGCACATACAATATTAAATGCATCTCATTTCGTTACATTATCTAATTCATTACTTGAGAATAGTAGTTTTTATTATCTCAAAATTCTTCAAACCAAATTATCCGTAAAAGGGTTATCTTTAGTATTAATATTTTCCTTTAGTAGTAGTTATTAGTTATTTTAAAATTATGATTTACCTTTAAGAGTAGTTGTTAAAAAAACCACTTATATCGACCTTCCAAACTAAATTCTAATAGTAGTAGACTAGAATTTGACTAAGAACCTCTTATCTCGCTTCCCTGTGGGATAGATAAATGAGACTCCACTAGAGCCCTATATTACTTGAGCGATACGTATAATTGCGTTTGAAATTGTGACTTACAAAATCATTATAAATATATAAATCTGGGTTCATAAATTCTTGCATATAAAAAAATTGCATTATTAATCCAAATTTGCTTTAAGTTAATTTGGGATAGGTCGAGTAGGTTGGATTGGTCCTAGTTTTGGTTTAAGTTATTTTGGGTTAACTAGAGTTGGGTTGGGTTGGCTCGAGTTTGGTTTAAGTTGACTTGGATTAACCCTAGTTAGATCAAGAGACCCAAGATTGGTTTAAGTTGACTTGGGTTAACCCGAGTTAGGTCGGATTGACTAAGATTTGGTTTAAGTTGATTTGGGTTAACCCAGTTAGGTCAGGTTGACCCAGATTTGGATTAGGTTGACTTAGCTTAACCCAAATTATGTTGTTTTAACCCAAGATTTGGTTTAAGTTGTATTAGGTTAACCTGAGTTAGTTCGGGTTGACCCACGTTCGTTTCAAGTTGATTTAGGTTGGCCTGCGTTTGGTCGGGTTGACCCAGGTTAGGTTTTAATTAATTTAGTAGCCCGAGTTGGGCTGGGTTAGCGTAGGTTTGGTTTAAGTTGATTGGGTCAACTCGAGTTAGGTTAGGTTGACCCATGTTCATTTTAAGTTGATTTGAGTTCACTCAAGTTAGGTTGGGTCAGCCCAAGTTTCAAAATTCGATTGAGTCAAGTCTAGGTTGAACTAGACTTGAGTTAGGTTTTGGGATTTAAGGCTATAATTAGGTTGAATTAGGCCTAAATTGGATTAGGCCTAGGCTAAATTTATGGTATGCTTTGTGTCAAGTCTAGGTTAGGTTAGACCTAAATTAATTCTTAATTTAGTTAGGTCTAAGTAAAGTTAGGACTATGATAGTTCTAAAATTTGAGATAAAATAAGTCAAATCTAGGTTGATTTAGACCTAGTCTAGGTTTTGGGGTTAGCATTAGTTAAGTTAGATCTAAGTTGGGTTAGACTTAACTCAAGTTAGAGTTAAAGTTTGAATTAGGCTAGGTCTAGGTTGGGTAAGACCAAGATTAAATTTAATTTGTGTTTAATTTAAATTAGGTCTAAGATGAGTTCAAATTGAATCTAGACTGAGTCAGGTCTAAGTTGGACTAGACCTAAGTCAAGTTCAGATTTGAATTTAATTTGAGTTAGGTCTAGGTTGAGTCTGGGCTTAAGTTGAGCTTGACATCACTTAGGTTGCACTAGGTCTAAGTGGTGTCAGACTTAGATTGAAATAAAGAAATAAGTGAGTTAGGTTAGATCTAATCTGAGTTAACCTAGGTCGAATTTAAAGTGGGCTCATTGTGGAGATTCCATAATTATGAGCTTAGCCTCTTAATGTTTTCATTAGGAAGTGGTCTTAGTTTTTTATGCTTAACTTAGGATTAGGAGAATGTTGGGCTAAATTACAAAATCTTCAACTTTACACATATGTCCCTAATTTCTAGTTTCATTTTTAAATTTTCAGAGGTGAAAGTAGCCATTTTAATGCTTAGAATTACAATCCTAATTTTTTTTTAATTTCCATTTTGATTTATATTTTTCTAATATTTATTTTATTTTTACAATTAATCTTCAATATAATTATTTTGATAGGAAATTATGCATTTTGATGTTAGGGAGGTCCTCTGACTTTGTAAATATCAAGGGACCTTCTTAATGATAGAGAACACAATCCATGAAAATTTATTTTTTTTTATGTTTTGTATTTAATTTTTTATAATTAAAGTACCTTCAGATGCATTTAATTAATTAAAAATTAAATATAAGTTGATTTTTTTTCTTCCTATGTTCACTGAGTTTAGAGGTATTTTATTTTAATTTTATGATTTTTCTTTGCAAACTTATGAATTTTTAAAGTTGGAATGTGTTTTATGGATTTATTTAATTTAAAAATCCTAATTTCTTCACTTAAACCACGCGGCGCCGCATCTGTTTTGTACGTGACAAGCTCATGTGCGGCTTGTTCTGATTGACGATGCTTTACACGCAAGCGTTGAGGTGGGATCGATCTACTATGTTATTCCCCCACAGTTCCGCCGTTCAAGTTGATCTATATCATCTGTTCCGAAAACATGGAAACAGATGGATCTGTTCATCATCCCCACATGACAGAGGACCGAGAACTGTCCGCAATCGGACCTGAAGATCTTGCTCTATACCCAACTAAATCGCATGGGGTTTGATCATATAACTTCATCTAAGTGATACAAATTTATCTATATGGTTATTGAACTGACCTTTACGAGTATCTGTATATGCAAGAACTTATGAATTTATATTTAAATAATTTCGTAAAGTCTCAATTTCAAACGCAAGTATACGTATCGTTTCAAGTAATACAGAGCTCTATTGGAGTCCTGGTTATCGATCTTAGAGGGAAGATTTAATTAAGATTAATTAAAGGAATTTAATAGATTTTCAAATTAAAAGTATTTATATTTTTATTTCTTTTCAAAGATCAAATTTTAAGTTTAATGAAATTTCTACTAAATGTAAATAAGTAGCAATAAAGTAAAGGTTAATGCAAGTATAAATAAAACAACTAATCCAAGATTTTTCAGAATAATTATCATTCATGGAGAACTTAGATTATAGTATTATGCCAAATAGAAGCATTCATATTCTTTACCTTCGCTCGATAGTATAAAGAACATTGGCTAATCTATAGATCGGTTTAGGATGTATTAATAATAGAATGGGTTAATCTAGGCTCACACTTCTAGATGTCAAAGGGTGGCTATAGTTGGCCCTACTAGTGACCCGTTCCCTTTTTATAAACCAAATTATTAGAATTTAGTCTGCCACTCTAAAAACAAATTAATTCTACGCCCAATAAACAATATCTCCCAATTTATTTGCATTTCACCTTAAATAACCCGCTCGAGGCATTCGATTACCAAAAGATTCATGTGATATCTACTAGTTAAGAACTCATCTCTGGGTAGGTCTCAGAATTCTTCAATAGGTTTTAACAATTCAAATGGACAGTTTAAAAAGTAAATTAAGATCAGGTCTTAATATCATCATAATTTTTATAAAATTTAAGTTTAAGTTCTCCAACGAAATTAAATTATCTTCATTATCTTTTCATGGTTGAAAGGAGAAAGAAAACTAACTACTCAGAACACATTGAATTCACACAACAAAACATATTTATAAAACTTTGAACCAAGTTACAAATACTTATCTGGAATGTTCATTCAAGTGATCCGCTGACTGCTATTGACTCCAATGCAAAATGAAAGACTTCAACAGCAGCAACACTTATAAACTCACACTTACTACTCAAGGAATTGAGTAGTAACGCTTAAAATAACTAAAATAAACTCACTAATTACTTAAGAAGGTGGCTCCCTAAAATTATTTTCAAGTGTGAGAGAACTCTAGGGTGCTTGGAAGCCCTTTTCTCTGTACAATTGACTCATATTTATAGAGCTTCAAAAATGAGCAGGGGTTGCTTAAGGCACATCTTCAAAATTTGTCTAAATACAATGTATCTTCTAGAAAGTAACTGTGGGGCCTAGGCGTCGGGATCTGGCGCTTAGGCGCCGGAGTCCATGACCAAGTCTTCACACCTCTTCACTTTGGATCGCACCTCTTCTTGATTAAAATTGTTTTCTCGTGTCCAGATGCATTGTATCACATGTCCTATGTATTAGGAGTAACTTCCAGTTTTCTAGAAGGTCTGATAACCGCTTAACACCGTCAAAATAACTGCCTAAAGTTGTCAAAAGTCTTATATGTTTCAGTATCGAACTGGCGCTTACGCGCCAAATTCTGGCGCCTAGGCATCATACCTATAATTTCGGCAACTTTGCTTTTAAGCTCTATTTTTGCTCCTTTTTCCATCTTGAACTCTTTTTTTATCACCTACATCAAAAACATAAAAATACCTTTCATTAAAGCATAATATTCTTAAAAATTGAATCATAAATAAGGCATAAAAATATGTACTTTTTAAGTGGATCAGTTATTTGAACATGTATTATTCATTTTTTTCATAAAAGACAAAATCGAGAACCATTTTAGGAAATTCAAGTCATTTCCTTTTCCGAAGCGGTGAGACCTTAAATGGGCTTAATAGAGACAATCACTTTGATGTCACGAAGCTTCCCCTTGCTTCAATTTGCTCTGGAATCGATCCTAGCTATGAGCTAAACCAAGTGGTGGCTTAGGTTGGTGTTGAAGTAGGTTAGCGAGTGCGGGAAGATCGAATTTTGATTGGGGCAGACGTTTTAGAACCTTGTGAAGCTAGTTGGAGAGTTAGATTGAAGTTTGGATGAAGTTGATGTCAAGGCCATGAAACACCATTGATTTCAATGGTGAAATTAGGAGATGGCTTGAAAATGGTGAGGATGAGCCGCTCTGGTCTGTAGGAGAGTTATTGATGTTGGTAGCAAGGAGCTTAAGTGACTTTCTAGGTAGCTTAGTGTGTGTGTGGAGTTTTCGGGCTTACCTCCTTAAATAGTCATGGGAGGCAGGAGGCTCTGGTGTGGATGGGAGAGCTTGGTGGTTCCTTAGAGAATGTGCTGAGGATTACAAGAGGCATTTGGGCAGAGGTAAAGCACTTTCACCATTTTTGATGCCTTGAGCATTATGACTCCAATGGAAGTGAAGGTGGCATGGAAGGGGAGCTTGGAATGATTAGAGGAGCTTTTGTTGCGGGGGTTGGGCTCAATCATAGTCTGGTCTGACCAACCCCTCAAATGATTTTGGTGGGTTGGACCTAGGTGCCATGTGGTAACCCTTTTTTTTAAGTGTGCACGATTTGTCCTATTACTTTTGTTTTATGTTTAATTTTCTTTTAATTAATTTTTTTTATTTGGGTTTTAGTGTCATGGTGGGTTATTTGGTCATGTGTATCTCTTGTATGTCATGGTTGACCCGTGTGAAATGAGCTATAAGGAATGGGTCATGGGTTCCTTCATAATATATTGGGCTTTTGTAATTAAGCTTAGCATAAATTTCTTTTAGTTCTAACCCAAAGGATTAAGGCTAATGGGCCTTCATAATTAGCCTGATCAAATAATTAGATTAATTATGAAGGTTGCCTCCCTAATGCAACTTTGATTCCTTTGTGGTTTAGGCCTTAACACCTTCAATCAATATAGGTTGTATTTTGATGAGCTTAAGAATTCAATAATTGACTCAAATAAATTGGGCCCAATTGAGTTTTGATCAACCTTGGTGATTTCAACATTTAGGGTGAAGTTGATTTGTATCAAACAAATCATCACACACACATACAAAAATAACACAAAACATAAATACGGATACACAGTCACAAGAAAGTTCTAATCATCACCAACGGTCTCACTCATCTCGTCGTCATCAAAGGAAAAGTCTACATTCTTGTTCTGGATATCAAATGGTGAGAATCTAGGGCGGTCGGGAAGCTGAGCAGAATGGTCACCCTTCGGGAATCTAACAAGAGACTCGAATACTGCGACGTATAATCACTCTTCCGCCAGTGTCTTTCAGGAGAAAGATGATCCAATTTCAAATCTATAGTATCGACTCTGCACTAGGACAAAAGTAACACATTCTATTACCTTTATAATTTCTCATGCAAATTCTCCCAAAAGCTTAGACAGTGGCTTGACGGTAGGCCCCAGAAAGGTCCGGATGTAGAAGGTCTTACCTCGGTCCCGTCCCCTTAAATACTCACACTTTCTCATCTTAATGGGCTTTGTAGACTTGAGCTTCTCCTGCGAAGACGTTCGGTAACAACTCCGGTATTCTTGCACAAAGGTAATCGAAGATGGAAATCCAGGTTCACGAAGTGCTAGAGCAATGGCTTCTACATAATCATAAATAATACTCCCAACCCATCGATCGGCTTCCTCTCTTGTATACAGTAGTTAAGGATAGTTTTGTCCTTAGTAGCCTCATTCAAATGGTTGGATGGAAGGAGGTGGCTTGATAAGTAAATACTGAGCCTTAGAAACACCATTTAGCTTAGAAGATGAAAAATTTACCCCTTTTTTGTTCACGATCTTCCAAGCTCCGGTACAACTCGATCCAGTATGCAATAATCATCTCCGGATCTCCCCTCGGATGGAGATAATCCGAATAATAGCACTCAATGTTCGGTGGCGAGACCGTAGAAAATTTTGATTCACTGCGAAGTGCAAATCACACTCCAGAAGCTCCCTCTAACAAAGATCTTGTACTCTTGACATCCACGAAATTTGCATAAAACTCTTTGACGACGGGGATAACGACAGCAACGGTGAAAAATAGAATCATTGTCGATTCGTTCTTTGATAGTATCTTGATACTTCTACCGAGTTGTAAAAACTTCTCTCGAGATAAACTTCCTTGTCGTTGAAAAATCATTGTAACGAAAATGTTAATCGCGTGGAAACTTGCTAGGATGAAAATTTTTCTCGTTCTTTTCCTTGCTTAGATTTAGGTGCCGTCTAAACGTGAAATAAAAACGCAAAGGAAATAAAGTTATAGGATCATAGGAAATGAACTAATTTAAACTTTTAAAACTTAGGCTTGACTTAAAAATCCATGAATTTTACTCTTAAAAATCAATTTTTCTCGAAATTTTAGTTCTCTTGAAAGACGAAATCCATTGTGAATTCAAAAATAAATGGTTTAGAAGGTAGATCGGCCTCGAGATGAAGAAATCGAGTGATTCCAAGCTTAAAACTTCAAAATCTGGCCTCAAAATGGATCCACTAAGTTGATTTTCTTGAAAATAGGAAGAAGAAGGAGCTAAGGCATCAAAAATGTGTCGATGGAGTTTAAAAACTCAATTTTCGGGAGCGGGCGGCTTGGGTGCTTGGTAGCCGAGTTACGGGAGCCTAATCGCCATACTCGCCTTTCCAAAAATTCATTTTAAATATTATAATCTCCACCAAAACTTAACAAATTTGACATCTAATTAGTCACATGAGAGTATCGACTCAATTTCTAAATTCGACATTTCCTTGTCAGTCACAAAATGATAAATTTGATCCATGATTCAAACACAAGATATATCTAAACTCTTCAATTCCATTACATATTTTTCATTCCAAGCTCAATAAATTCCGGAAAAAGACTATAACAGGTTCATCATTCTATAAATAACACAAACAACACCATTTTAAACAAATTCTCGATCCAACAACACATTGAACAATTATGCAAATGTTCGAAACCAAATCTTCAACTTACTAAAACTTAACTCAATCACACCTAGAACACATAAAAGATCTATTCAACACCGAACTTTAATTTCCATCCCTCCGGCAATGAAGTTGCTGAAGCGAATGGATAGAAAGCCGGCGCCTTGGAAATTCAAAGTCGTCTTCTAAATCAAATCCACTTGTTCTTCTCATGCATTGCTACTTGAGCATCTTGATAAGTGCCATCTGATCGAGCTGAAGTTTCATTTGCCATTCTAAGTGCTTGAAATGGTGGTACATCTCATGCAGATGATTTCCAACACTTAGAAGTTCCGCCTAAATCTTATCTAAATGACTAAATAACCTCTCCATACCATGCAGCAATAAAACCATTAAAATAAGTTGAGGATCTTTGAAGACTTGTATCATACCTCATTACCATGATTTCCTCTCTCCATTGCTTCCAAACCTCTCTCTTCTCTTCGAAAATGAATTGTTTTTGTCAAAAATAGGGTTGATTAGGGATTGGGGATGAAGATGAGGCGATTTATAAGGAGATTTTATGTGAAAAGCGAAGATTTTCGGTTTGCATGAAACGTGGCAGGGCACTTAGGAGCAAAATGTGTCATAGGCACCGGACTATTGATAGACATTGGATATGCTAGTGCTTAGGTGCGGATTTTGGCGCTGGCGCGAAACCATGTTCGTATGTTTCCTGTATTCGATTTTACAAAGTTTGATGCAAATAGATACATTAAAGGGGTGTGATCAACACACGAACATCGATTAAGATAAATTCAAATCACACGCAATCACAATGTTAATATATGTGTTGCCTCACCTTAAAGTGCTTGGTTTAACATCGTCGGCCAAAGAACCTAATCGATTATATTAATCGGAGTGAAACACGTTCTCAGCCTCCTTGTAATTTTGGTTTCATTTCCCCCATATAAGCCTTGATCTTAATACGGTAACTTTAAATATTTTTTTCGAGTTTTAGGATCTTTAATATCCATAGCTCCATAAGGGTATACTTTCTCGATTACAAATGGTACAATCCATTTAGATCTTAATTTTCCGGGAAAAAGTATTAAACGAGCATTAATTAATAATACTTCTTGTCTGTTCCCGAATAATTTCCTTGAAATCTTTTTGTCATAGAAATTTCTCCATTCTTTCCTTATAAATCTTTGCATTTTCATAGGACTTATTTCTTATCTCTTCCATTTCATTCAGTTGTAATAATCATTTCTCTCCTACTGACATTCGGAAATCATAATTGAACTCCATTATCACCCGGTAATCTTTATATTCACATTTCGACGATGGTAATGATGTTACCATAAATTAATCGATATGGTGACATTCTTATAGGTGTCTTATAAGTTGTTACATAAGCACATAATGCCAAATCAAGCCTATCAACCCGTCCAGTTCTTGAGGATTAGCAGTCTTTTATAATATTCTTTTAATTTCATTATTTGATACTTCGGTCATTCCACTTGTTTGTAGGTGATAAGCGGTTACCGAATTATGTTTAATTGAATTTTTCCATTAATGATTGAATTCTTACATTTACGAAATGACTTCCTCATACGTGATAACTACCCTTGGCATTCAAATCTTGTAAAAATCATCTTCTTTAAAAATTTCGAAACGCTTTGGAATCATAGTTAGAGTAAGGCTATAGCTTTAATCCACTTTGAAACATAATCTATTTGCTAATAAAATATAAATCTTTCCAGATGATGGTACAAGGTCCCATAAAGTCTAAACCACATACATCAAAAATTTCAATTTCAATTATATAACTTAGAAGGCATTTCATCTTTTACGGGATATATTCTGATTTCTTTGACATTGATCATGAGTTTTGACATAAAGTACAACATCTTTGAATAATGTAGACGATAAAATCCGCTAATTTAAAATTTTAGCGTAGTTTTATCCACTCTAAAGTGTGCTCCAAATTCAGAATTGTGACGTTTTTTAATAATTGCACAAGTTTATTTACAAGGCCATACTTCGAATCACGAGAATATCTTCATTTTATTTTAAATAAATGAGGATCTTCCCAAAATATGATTTAGAATCTTTCTTGAATTTCTTAATATGTTGTTATTCAATCAATATGGTAACATATTGCTAACCAAATAGTTAACTATATCTACATACGAAGGCATTTGTAATCCTTGAATAACTTACTATAATTGTTCATCGGGGAATTTCGCATTTATGTTTTCTTCGAAATCTTCTCGCTATTATTTTTATTCTTGATAAATGATCGAGCGTGTAGTTGTCGGCTCCTTTTATGTCCATTATTTGAAAAACAAATTCTTATAAAAGTAAAACACATTTTCTCAATGTTTGAATTAAGCGTCCTTTTTAGACATTAAATACTTAATAGCGGAATGATCGATTGTAGGCATATTTTTAGGTTACTTGTGTTTTGAAAAGGTATTTATTTTCTGAAGTTGTCGATGAATTTTAGATTTTAAATTTAATATATATATATATATATATATATATATATTAATATATATATATATATATATATATATATATATATATATATATAATTTGAAAAGTAACATTTGAATTTTTTTTTAAATAATTTTATGTTTGAAAATTTTAGATGAAGCATCAGTGATCTCGAATCCCGAATAGTTTATATAAACGAGCACCGCAGCCTGAAACCGTGTATCTCTCTAGAGGAATAGACACATTGTTTGAAGATGAAGCTCGATTAAATAAACTAGAAGATTTGCGACATCCCGGTGGTACGTGAAATAATTTTATAATCCAAACCAGTTCCACATATGCCGAGAATTAGCGAGTTTTATATTACAGGTTCTTAAAGTTCCTATGAAATGACACATATTTAATTACATCTTAAATGATGGGAATCATTGAAAACTCTCGTTAATGATCGGTGGTTTTGCTCTCGAAATTTTAAAGTTTAAGGTTTTGGTAATTAGATTTTGGAAATTTCGATAGGGGTCTTCAAAGTTTGGAGCTTGTTTATTTTAATAATCCAAAGGAAGAGAGTAGGGGGATGTCACGAATAGTAAGTGAACTCGGTGACTTCCCATTATCCTATAATTTGGCTTGATTTGAAGTTTATTTAATGTTTAAATACTACTTAATTTTAGTTAAACCGAACTTATGTTAGTATGACATAATCATATAAATAGCCTTGAAGATGTAAGGGTTTATGTCGTGATAGCTTGATTACCTCGAGTTCCTAAAGCTTGGTTAGGGCTTAATTTGCATAATATGATTGTGCAAATGCCTAAAAAAAAAGTTGAGGATTTATGTTGCATTAGGCAAACTACCTCGAAATCTTATGGTTTTGTTATTTAATTAAGAAAAGGGTTCTTGATGTAGATCAAAGTTTTGCTGATGTAGATCCGAGTTTTTGTTTAATTCTAAGATCTAATCCTATTGCTGAGTCGATTTCACCTAATGACGTGTTAGGTTCTTGTGTTTGTTAAGGATAATTTTCTTCACGAAAGAACAATTAAATTTAATTGTTCTTCTAAAACATCACATCATGTTGAGAAAGTGCTTAGGACGAGGTCCTTAACATCTTTTCGATACTTCTGGGATTATTTCGAGTCGAATGAATTTCATTGTATGTACGGGTGAATTGATCATTCAAAATGTTTAGTTAGAATTTTGTTTTTGCTCGGTGAACTTAGGCATTTGATTATCCGGTGAGTAAGTGACATTTCACTTGATGTTCCATTTAAAGGTTATGAAGGTGAAAGCCTTCGGGGGGCGAATTAGTTCATCGATGAATTTTGCGAATTTCATAATTGAAATTTGAGTTAGAGATTTAAAGTTGTTTTGGTTTAATTAAAAAGTTTAATTTGATCTTATTAAGTGTTTTAAACTATTTTAAGTTGAAATAATATTCGAGATTGTTGTAATTCGAATTAAACTTTATATTTTAAATGATCTTAATGTCTTAAAATAATTTTAATGTCTTAAAAAGCAAGTTAATTTTCAATTTATGATGTTTTAATCATGAATTGTTCTAGATTAATCTTTGATGTTTCAAATTATTTAATTTAAAAGAGGTGTTTAGATTACTTAATTTCATTATATTCCATTGATTAAAATTTGGTTTAAATTAATCATTGTATTTTAGGTTAATTTAGTGGTTTGATTTTTTCACATTTTTAATTATGAATTATTTCGAATTATTTAATGTTTAATTTGTTTTAAGTTTGTTCTTAAGTGTTTTCGAATTAGTTTTAAATATTTTAAATTTATTTTAATTTGATTATTAAATCATTTAATGTTTTAAGCTTTAATTTAATTAGAATTATTTCCTTTTTAATTATTAATTTCAATCGTCGTCATTTGAATTAATTAAGGATTGAATACCATTGAATCAATTCGATTAGGGACTTTAAATTAAAGAATTGAGTAATAAATCTTGCATTCGTAACCGTAATCTTAATAGTCAATTTTAATTTATTCTTAAAAAATTTAAATGAGGTAATTAAGGTTGCATTTTGATATTTTGAAGTGATTATTAAGGTTTATACCCCTTAATTTTACTAAGTTGCAATCATCGAAAATTAAGATCGGATATTTTACCTCCCTTTGATTAAGCTTAAAGTATTAATTAGGTTAAAATCCTTAATTACTTTTATGCCACTCTTAAAAGCTTGTTCACCTCATAACTCATAAATAGAGCTCAAATGAACTTAAATTTTTATGTCACTTCACTCGCATATCGATTAAGACATTAGAGGAGAAAATTTCATTTTCATTTCTAATTTAATTTATATAATTATTTTAATAAAAATAAGAATTTTCGTGAAAGATTCGATAACTTTGACAATGATTCTTATGCTGGAAAAAATTATGGGATATTTTCAATGACCGAGAGGACCACTTGGACGAATTTTGGTGATTTTTTAGATTATTCTTTATTTATTAAAAAAATTATTTTAAATTTTGGAGCATTAATCGATCATAAAATAAAATTAAAGTTGAAAAAAAATTTATATTTTTCTTCGAAGATCCCATAAGCCTCAACGAAGTCGAGAAGAAAATTTATATTTTTGTAATTTTTCTTTGATTTATTAGAATTATTTTAGTGGGAAGGTTTGAAAATTTCATTTTTTAACATAAAAAATTACATTAAACTTTTAAAGTGTTATCTTAACCTGGAAATTTGAGGAAAAATATTTGGTTGATTCTGAAAGTGATTAGAAAATAAAATATGACATTTTTGTAATTTATAATATTTTTATGATTTTATAATTTTTTAATTATTAAAATATTAAAAATAAGAGTTAGAAATGAAAATTTTAGAATATTCCAATTTAAATTTTCTTGGACTCCTGCGATATTAGAAAGCTAAAACCGATTTGGTGAAACTTTGAAAAATATTTTGGGTTTTATGAATTTTTTTAAATAAGCATCACTTAATTAATTCATTTAATGAGTTAAATTAACTCGATTAACTTAAAATTTTTATATGAGGTTCTGCGATCCTAAGTGATAATGGAGAATTATTTTCGAAGTAATTTTGATATGCGGTTACTCTAATTAATTAAAGTTGATTTTTAGTATATTGGCTAATTAGGGTTATTTTAAGAATTAAATCAAACCATAATTTTCTTAGGGTCCTCTGGTCATAAAGTACCTCCCAAATTATTCTAGAATTTTTCTAAGCAATATCACAGGTATTGGAATTAAAATGCAGAAACATACGCATAAACTTGAAAAATAGATAACTTGCTTAGAAGAGATGGCTCACAGCCTTGAAAAGTCGGTGTTCTCGAAACATTCCTGCGCACCGCCTACATGGTCTCATGTCGAATGAATTTTATGCATGCGTCGAGAATTTTTAATGGTGGTAAGTGAATAATTAATTAAAAATTAATATTCATCGAAATAACTTAATTAGTTTTCCATAATGTTCTCTCATTCCTTGAGAAAGACGGTATTTTTTGTTATTTTTTTTATTTTAAAGTTTATGAAAATTTATGCATTTAAAGTTTAGGGTAATAAAATAAATAAGAAAACCTGTTATCTGCTTATCCAGGAGTGGCGCCCATTTCGACCTCGTACGGGTTGAAGCTCCGCGCCGAGCGCGCTCTGACTGACGCCTCCATCCCAACTCGGCGACCACGTGGCCGTGAAGTCGCACCATCTCCTTGTCGGCTTGATCTGCACCGTCCATCCATTACACGCGCGAGTGGATGACATCCGTTCATCGTTCCCGAGTCGTTATAACTGAGAATCGTCCATCTTGTGCCACAGATCTCACTCGATACTCGAAGCCAGTGCATGATCTTGGGCTGCATGAACTCATCTCGACAAGATGAACACATCTATATGGCTATGATCTTGTGAAATTAACTCGAAACAAAATAGAGAATCGAAACGAAGCTCTCGAGAAAGGAGGAGTTCAATACCTTGGCTGCGAGAAGTGAAACGATCGGAGGGGCTTGGCACGATCTTTGGAGTCCCGCAAAAGGAAGCTAGGGATGAAGCCTGAAGGCTGTGGTGAAATGCTTAGGTATGATTTCCACCAAACTTGATTTCATGCTTTGGTCTCCGGCACAAATGGGTGGCCTAGTGAGGGGGCTTCCACGGGAAACTTCTTCGCTTGGTCACAGTGAAGGTGTAGGGTTGATCGGTTGAGGTTTTGTCCAGCATGGTGAAGTGTCCTATTTTGGGGTGGATTTTGGATTGAGAAATTAAGCTACGGTAATGGAGAATAGGTTAGGGAAGCGATTAGGGCTTAGTTCTCATCTTTAGGAGAAGGGTTTGGAGTGAATTGGGTAGAGTTTCACTATGGTTTGTTTAGTGCCTTCATTGGTTGTGAGGAGGTGAGTTTAAATATCCATGGCCATGTTTGATTTCGGGGAGGTTTTGTTTGAGTTCTTTGAGGAGGAAAACAGACCTGCAAATGGCCATTGGGTTGGAACTGACTCGGCCAAGCAAGTTTTGAATTTTTTTGCTCGCATGGAGCTCTCGGGTAATAGTGTTTTCGTGACACGGTAGGTGGTCGGCAGGCTTAGTCACCATCTTGACTGTGGTGAAATTTGAGGTTTGGTGAGTTAAATTGTCTTTGACCATGTGTAAAGGGTTTGATTTAAATGGTATGAGGAAGGGCTCATTTTAGCTTAAAATGGCAGAGTCATTAGCTTTGGGTTTTGGTGTACCCTTTAAGATGGCTTTGGGATGATGGGGAATCAGTTGGGTCGGTAGGAATGGGTGGTGAAGTCTCCAGATTCCTTGAATATTTGGATTAATGCGTGGATTAGGTGAAGCATTAAAGAGATTGAGAAGCTTTTAAGGGGAGGTTTAAAAGAAACCTCCTTTTTGCGATTAATAGTATGGTGATGTGTAAAGTGGTTTACAAGGCTTTTCATATGGCTTGTGCATGGCTCGATGGCTCACGTGCCTTGGGGCGAAGTTAGGTCAATTTCATGGAAAATGGTTTTTAGGGATTTTTGGCATTTAGGGGTAATTTGGCATGAGGCTTAATTTGGAATCATTTAGTCGAGGATTTAAAACTTAAGGGTTGATTTTATTAAAGGGATGACAAATGAAAATGTCATGTGGGCTTTAGGATAGTGTGGGCTTTTGAAATAGTTTTGGATGGGCTTTCGAAATGTCTTAAAGGAGGTGGGATTTTAGGTTTTAAAATAGACTTTTGGATACGGAGGTGGTAAAATTTTGTGCAGAATAAATATTCTCAATTAATTAAGAATGTGCCATGAGTGATTTTAAACAAGTTTGGGGTAATTTGGAGTTGAATTGGATTTAATTTGGAGTGCTTGGTAAAAGCACCCGAAAGTGGGTAAAATTTGGCTAGCAGGTAAAGTTTGGCTAATGTTGAGTTTGATGTAAAATTAATGTTTCAAGGTTTATGGAGTGTTACAAAGAGTTTCCAATTTTGGTTGGGTGTTAATTTTGGGATTTGGGCTTGTTTGGGTTCATGGTTGGTTTAGGCGATTTAGGGAATTTGGTTTGCGTTAGGCTTGGGTGGAGTTTGGGTTCGAATTTTGGGCGAATTCTAATGTAGATTTTGGTTAGTTAGGATGTTAGCAAGGTTTGAAAACAAATTTGGGGAAAATTGGGTGACATTGGAGTTGAATTTGGGATGGATTAGGTTGTTTGGTCATTTTGGGCCTTAAGGGCTAATTTAGGATTTTTGATCAAATAAAGTTAAATTGAAAAAATTTGGGTATGTGACGGTTGCAAATAAAATTGGGGAATATATGGAATTTTAAAGTTTTTTAAGAATTTTTTTGGAATTTTGGATTTTGAACGAAAAGGGTATTTTGGGTATTCGGAGGTTATTTAGAGGAATTGGGGTATTTTTTGAAAGGTTTGGTATATTTAGTTATGGTAATGATTTGGAGTGGTGGAAAATGATGTTTAGGATTGATTTTGAGGAATTTTGGTAATGCAGGCGATTTTGGGAATTTTGGGCAATTTCGAGGTATTTGGTAGGTTTAGTGGGTTTAGGGCCACAGAGGGGTCGAAATTGAAATTTGTGAAAAATAAAGATGATTAAGTGTGAGTAAAATGAAACCAATTTGGTTGAGCCATGAAGCCATATTAAGCTCGCAGAGCCATGAGAGAACTCATTTTGGGCACTCGATATATTTGTTCTAACCCTCTTAACCGGGGGCTTGGGGTTTAAGGCCCGCCATATGAGTTTCCTACATAGATTAAATGAAGCGAGTTGGGTAGGGGATTGGTTTAGGGTTTAGAATGTGTGTGGACTCGAGTTAGTAGACTCGGGGTTGAGATTTTGATTGTTTGGTGAAGGGATATGAATCGACACCATCGAGAACCAAATCGAAAATTTCGTGGTTGTGTTAGTAGACTTCAGTCGACCTTCTCGAAAAGAGAAGAGATAGCATAGAGTCGAAAGGATTTCAAGACAACGAAAAAGTTTAGAAGTTTAAAGGCGGAAGTTGAAGTCTTACGTGGGGAAGAATCGGCTCGAAAGGGCTCGAAGGGCTTCGAATGGATTTCGGTCAAAGATTCGAATCGACGATTCGGATCGAATTGATTCAAGATTTAAATTTGTTTCATTTGTTTTTGTGATTCGAATTCATTTTTGTTTATTTTGAGTTTGTGTTAATTTGGAGTTCATTTTTGACATTTGATTCTTAAAAAGAGTTCTTTATTCATTTTTCTTTTCTTTTCGTTCTTAGTTTGGAGAAGTTCACTTAACTCGATAGTTTCTAATCAATTTGCACAAAAGTTAGGCAAAACACGACATGGTAGTTTCCATTCCAATTTGTTGAAAATACATCGTATAGCTTGATCGAAACATGATGATATTTTCCTTGAAAAGTCGGTATCTCGTACGATCCACATGAATCAACGGATTGTGTAAGATTCTTGCAAGTTTCTTACAAAAGCATATGTCGAAATCCATGTCTTAAAAAGTGAATGCATAGTGATAACATCACGGAATCCAAGCATCCTTCGCGGAAATGCTCCGATGTGCATTCGAGGTGTGCTATCTCTCGTGTAGCTCGCGGCTCATGGGGCGAGCTCTCTAACTGCGGATGCGGTGAAAGTGGAAGACGTGCAAACGTCATCCATCCTCCTGAAAGTGACGGAGATGCCTACGATAGGCACACACAGATGAGTGTTTTACTATGTATCCATTCTTTTAGCACCAAGACGGAACCTGCGTTCAGGAGGCTATCTCACGGCCCTCGAGGTCTCACGGGGGCCTGTTATCCGAAGTCAGATCTCAACATGATGTTACAATGGACAGCCAAAGGGACAGCATGCGAGAAGGTCCCCGGCGAAGTCATGATGATCTTGTGTGCAGCGATATGCGATCGCCCTCTTAGTATATGTTAATGATGCGGTATTGGGTATACGATACTAACGGGGCCAATACCCTCCATGTCTGGCATCCTTTTTACCATCACTCTTGAAAATTCTTCGCATCGAGATCCACCTCACTACGATGGAGTATTCCGGGTGAATTTCCCTTTCTATCCTTGAAGTGAAGTTGTAGCAACACCCACGGTGGATTGTAACTCTTCCTTTTCCTTTCATCCATCTTCGAGGTTACGGCCGGTCTTCTCTCTCGGAATGACCTACTCGGCCCATCTTACGATGTTCGATGACGCGAGTCCACGATTTGTTGCTGCTCATAGTCTGAGAGCTTCCTCCGTGTCTATTTCATGGACTTCCCGAAGATGTTGATCCTCTTGCCTCGAATTCTTTGAAAATATTCGAAAAGTTTTCTTTTCAACCTTCGCATTCTCTCGGCTCGTATTCCGAAATTGTTGCAATCGGCGAGGTACGGTAACGTCTTGTGGGATGTATGGTTCAATCCCGGTGTGTTCTCCTATATGTCTCGGCTCCTCGGAGATAGTTTAAATCGAGGACATCCTCCGGGGTGCTTCCGCAACAAGAATCTTCAAAATTGTTGCATCTATCTGGCTTGTCCGTGATGTTGATTATTTCTATTTTGCTTGGAATTTCTTTCATCTTTTCGCACATTCTTGGAGTTGATCTCACTTTTTTGGTTCTGTCGAACTGATTTCTTTGAAGTATTTGTCTTGTGTTAGCAATTGCCTCTTCATGTTGATCTGTGCTAGCTTACTCGGCATCTTGTGAAAACGGCGGTTATTGTTTCTTCGTTGGGTAGGAGTGAGAGTAGCTCTCCTTACCTCTTGAACTTACGTATTGCATGGCGGCGGCAAGCCTTTGCCCTGCATTGTTGCAACGCCGGATTTAACATTCTTATACTTGCTCCGGTCATCGAGCAACGTTTACCTTCCTTTTCTTGCTTGTAGGCTTCTTGACTCGGGCCACAATTTCATTCTTGTTTGTTCTTCCGGAGCTCTTTTCGGTTGATCGGGGTCCCGTCGATTTTTCTTGTCTTGCTTAGCCCGGTTGGTGAGAAATCGGATTCGATCTCGATCATGACCCCATCTTTCATCCTCTTTTCATCGAGTGCTAAACTCACGTCATTCTTAAAGTTCAAAACCATCCACTCGTTCGACATTTCTGCGAGAACAACAAGGAAAGGATCGAAATTTGTACTAAGAATAAGAAACAAATAAGAAAGATCATTTATCAATGGAAATTTCTTATTCATTTCTTTCAAATTTTAATAAGAGTAGGAAAAGATGAGGAAAGATCAAGAATGAGCTTGATTCGGAAGGAAGGATCAAAATTTTATTATTATGATTCCATATTTTCTTTTTAACACTTTTTTTTGGTTAATGATTTTTTTATCTTCCATTTTTATGTTTTGGGTTAGAGCCGATTACAAGTGATTACTCTGCCGTGCTTCAAGGAATAAGACTTCATTTTTAAAGTTCATCCTTCAAAACATCAGGTTGCGTATGCTTCTTGATATTGTCCATTGATTAGAAGCATAGATTGTTACTTTGCCGTTCACAGGATTGGTAGGAACATCTGAGTAGGCTTGTCTCGACCACGAACGACCCTCCCAGTTGGTTTCAATTTACCTCCTATCTTGCGGTGTACGGGAATAAGTCTCTTGAGAACTAGAACCAAGTCACGGAAGCTTTGAATGCCCTTGGGAGGACTGGTTTGTCATGGGCCTGGATCATCTTTGCTTGATACAATTCCGGATGCCTTTGTGCGAAAAGTCATTTCCTTTACGAAGCATTCCGATTCTTATAGTCGTAGTTTAGCATTCTCTTTGTAGTAATCTTGTTTGCGGCTAACGATTACGAGTATTGTTGTACCTCCGAGGTAAGACGGCTTTGGACCTTTACAGAGCGTAGGGCGTAGATTGAGTAGGAGTGAGCCGTGATGCAGCAGAGCTATAAGGCTTAACAACTTCTCGTGATAATTTCTCTTGTTTAAATGCGAAAGTTTTCTTTAGGATTTGAACGAAGTATGTCTTGATTTTGAAAAGTTTTGAAGGTTGATATGTCTTTTTGAAATTTTCTTAATAAAATGCTAAAGAAGAAATTAAATTACAATAACTATAACATGATGTAAAATCTTATTAACTAGAATATCTTTTCTTTCCTTTCATGAGGTAGTAATAATTCATGTAAAATATTGTTGTGGAAGTATTAATTTTTGTTATGACGAATGAACACACAAATGTGTTAAATTACCCTTACATGGTTCTATAAAGAACATGAGTTAATTGAAAATTTATATTATTCGAACATGGTTAGGCGGGGAAGATACCGATCTCTTTCATTTTAAAGTTCCTTCGATTCCCCTTGCGGGGGGCGCTTCTGCGTAACAAAACTCAAAAACACATCAAACCAAATTAGGGGGTTTTGCTTTGTCACTCTAGAATCTTCTCATTTTACTCCCTTTTATAAAAATATCTTCTAATATTACATTCAATTATATGGACTACAGTTCTCGCCCCATATAATTTCATGTGATCTACTAACTTTTATGAGACAATACCTCATTGGGTCTTACATAATCTCGAAGAAATTTTACAACTTAACGAGCCCGAACTAAGAACTAAACAAAGTTTTTAGAATCAATCTTGTGACTTAATGAACTTTTAAAGCAACATACTTTCCATGATAATTCTCTTTAAATTAATTACTTCTCCATTTAAGAAAGAAAAAAGATAAAGTAGTAATAAGAATGCATTGAAAAAATATAAAAGCATTTATTTGAAATTTAAACGCTACGATAAGAAAGTAATAAACGAAAACAAGTATTAATAAACTAAATAAAAGTAAACACTTATGCGAAAATCACTCTCGACAAAATAAGAAAGTTCCTCTGTTTGACTCTTTATTCTCCTCATAGCAGTTTCCAGCCTGATGACTGGAATGGACTTAGGACAGTAAAAACTAGGCAAAGAAGAAAGAAGTGGGAAGAAGAATACTTCCTCAGACCCTTTTCTCCTTTCTATCTCTACTCTACTCTACTCTAAAATAAAAACTCTTAAAATGCGAGTTGAAGAACAAATGAAAGAAAGAAAGAACCCTTAATCTGAGAAGAGTGTGTTGACCTCATTTTTGTTAAGTGCTTCCCTTCTTCTTTTTTAGTGCTTGGGGATCAGCCTTGAGGCTTTTTTTTTCCTTTGACTATCTTAGAGGACTAGAATTGGGACCCGCCTTTTAGAAATTCAAACCACTTCTAAGCTCTGCCAGGCTCCTGGAATTTGTTATAGACCCTGTCCACAGAGGGTTGAAATCGAATGTGGAAGTTTAAAGGATGTGAGTTCTTACATAGGACTCTTTTGGCACTTGGGGCCTGCAGGTGGCACAGTCGATAGAGTGACTTACATTACACTTACACACTACATTTCCACACACTTCCTAAAAACACACCCATACCCAACTTAACCTCGACTCATGTGGGTGATTCACATGGATGGTCCTTAACCCTTTAAGCCCTTGGGACTGGGAGTTAGGAACAACATAATGAATGCCTGGAAATGAGTCCTTTCACTTCATATGGGCTTGAAATGGTTTCATCCATTTCAACCAAAATGATTTCTTTCCACCTAAATTCACCCAATCCTCCATTCCCAATTTCCCGATTTTGACCCACGAGACCACCTGCCTCTTCGCCCTCTGCAGCATGATGCAGGTACACAAATTTCCAAATTACTCAAAATTTTCCAAAATCAATCTCAAACATCTCCATCACTCAAATTGATCATCCATACCCATCTCCAAAAAATTTAAATACCTCTAAATGCCACCTCCATTGAAAATACCCTTCTTGGCACAAAATCCAAAAATTCAGACAATTCCCAGAAAATTCCAGAAAATCCAGAATATTCCCAATTTCATTTTGTCCAACTACACCATAGGCCAATTTTGTCAATTTACCCTACTTTTTAGCAAGCAAAATTGACATTTAGCTAAGTAGACAAATGCTCGAACTGACTACTTGATTGACTACGATTTTGGTCCAATTCAATTCTAAACTCAATTGACATTCCCAATACCAATTTAGACCAAATCCAAGTCCAATTTGATTGACATTTTGGATCCAATCTCACTTTTGGCCTTAAAGCGAGAATTTGGACCCTTGAGCCCAGGCACCCAACACAAAACTCACCCAATTGACTCCAATTAACCTCAAATCTTTTCTAAATCTTCCTTAACATTCACAAACAAAACCCTAGCATGATTTGCCAAAATTTGAACCCAGTCCCACTCAGAAGCCTAGTCCAATTGGCCCAAGGGGTGGACATGACCCAAACTTAACCCAATTAGGCAATTCAAAATCCAAATCACCCCAATTTGTTTCAAATCACTCATGACACATCCATGAGCTAAACCCAGTAACAATTGTTGGCCCAACCTCTTTACAAAATTCTGTCATAAATTCATTTTTAAACTTAAGGAGCGTTCTTAAACCATTTTTAAAAAACTGCACTTCCACAAATCAAAAACCCCAAAAAAAATTCTTCCAAGCCCCATATGACATTTCCCCTCATCATATTTCGAATTAAAATCATCCACAAGTCCTAAACCAATCATCGGAAATAATTCTAAATGAAGCTTCATCCAAATTTCCACCAAATTATCCAAAATCCTTAAAATCACTTTTTATGAAATTGACGAACCTTTTCCCAAGCCAAATGGAGCCATGGAGCCATGCATAAGCATACCAAGCCATGAGAGCCTCTTTACATGTCACCATGCCATTTTGGGCAAAGGAGGAGGCTCTTTCCTTAATTCTGAGTGATTAACCACTTCCATGATTCCATTAAACCATGCTTAAGCCTAATTGTGCTTGGATGGTGACTTGACCCTATACGATTATGTTGAGCCAAATCACTTTTCCCTCAGCCAAAACCAGGCCTTGGGTGGTGCACCTAGCCCAAATGGGTGGGTTGACCATTTTAGGTTCAAATTTAGCCATGCCCCCATTCCGCTGAATCGAAGCCTTTACACATAGCATTTGCGATTATACACTAAACCCGTACGACCCACATTAAGATGGTGACATTGCACAAGCCGGCCGGCCACCAGAGCCCGCGGAAAACACCATGGCCGAGAGCTATGTGAGACGACATTGAAATTCTCACTTGTGGCCCCCTTACAATCCCCGGTGGCTACCATGTTGATCTTCTCCTCACCGAGCGAGTGATCCCCTGACCTAACTCCCCCAAGAGGCCTTCCACCCTCTCCTATTTAAGCCTCCACCCCTCTCGGCCATGAAGGAAGCTAAGCACAGAGCCTTGCAAAACTGCGCAAAAATTGTTCCGAGACCCTTCTCCACCCTTGGGCGCAGTCCCAGGTGGAATTCCCGCATTTCTCCTGCAGCTCGATTGAGTTGAGATCCCCAAAACAGGGGCCTTCTCCACGGTGAGCAATTCTCAAATTGATTGGCTCTGCACCTCAACCCAGACGAGGAAGGTGTTCTGGCTCCGAAAGCCCATCTCCGGACCACCCGGTGCTCCGGCCTCCGGCTTTGTGATCGGGCTTGGTCGAAATCATGTCAGGACAATTCACCGGACGGAGACTTCATCTGGAGCTTGCTAGGACCCAATCGAAGGTGCAACAACTCTCGGATTGAAGCCTGCCTCCCAGGCAAGGTATAATTAGCTCTTCATCCAGGCTTCGAAGATTCTCTATTTCGAATGCCTTAGTTTGGTATATTAGTATAGATGCGTTGATATCTTGAAGACGAATGTTAGAATATAAGAACGTAAAATCCATTGAGAATCGAGTGAGATCTTAGGGATTTAATGTGGTCGCTCTGGTGAGCCTTAGGGACGATGAACGGATGCCGTCCATTAAATGCCTTAGCAGACAAGCATTTCAGATCATGTCAGACAAGCAATCCTGAGGCTCGCAGAGCCGGGCTTCTGGCCTAATGTGGCGTCAGATAGGACGCAGCCGCAATATGCTAATTTCTTGAGATCTGTGTATACAGCAGTGAATAAATGAAAATTAGTCTTTTTCTTATTTATTTAATTCACTAAACTTAATTCATATCTCTGTGTAGGAAAATCATAAAAATAAAATAAAAATACCCTCTTGCTCGGTGAACGAGGAGGAGAATAATGTGAAAAGAAATCATTTAATTTCATCAAGTATTTTATTTTTTAATTTATTTTACTCTCTGCATTATTTAATTCTATGCATGCATACAATTCACCATGGCATGAGGTATAGGAGCTTTTGAAGCCTACGTTGGGAACATTCACGGGTATACGAAGTCGAAGCCATCACATGAAGAGTTCTTGATTTTCGAGTTAGTCAACGTTTTGAGTATTTTAATTCCAGTAAATAGCATGTTGTGAAATAAATTCTAGGAAAATTTGGTGATGTTCCTTATGACCGAAGAACCACTAGGGAAAAATGGTGCAGCTTGAATTCGTTAAGCAGCCTAATTGGCTTAAACACCCAAAATAGGTCTTTAATTATTAGAGTTAACCGGAAGTATCAAATTGACTTGAAATCAATTCTCACTGACTTTTAGGATACGGAGGAATCCACCATAAAATTTAAATTCGATTGGACTTGGGTCGCCCGTAATTAGGTTGATTAAGTGTTTTCATCGTTTTAAACTTTTAAAATTCTATAACTTTTAAAATACTTTTCAAAAATTCACGAGTGGTTTGGAGCCTCTGCGATATCAGGGGAACTAAAAATTAAAATTTCAATTTTTCTAAAAAAGTTGATTTTTAATAATATTTTAATACTTTTAATAATTAAAAAATAAAAAAAATATTAAAATGCAAAAAATAATAAAATTCACAAAATATCACATTTTGAATTTTATCTTAGGAAGCAATCACATTTTCTAGGTATTTAGTGAGATATTGAATTTTAAAGCTTTAAGGTAATTTTAAAATTAAAAAAAAATGTATTTTCTAGCATTTTCACTAAAATAATTATAATAAATCATAGAAAAATCGAAGAAAATTGCAAAATTTGATTCTCTGGTTTCCTTGATATCGAGAGAGATTTTTAGAAAAAAATATAAAAACCCATTTTTCAACATTTATTTTATTTTTTTGAATTAATTAACACTCCAAAAATTAAAAAATAATTATAATAAATAATATAATTCGAAAAATCACCAAAATTGATCAAAGTGCTTCTGCAGTCATTAAGAATGTCCACCAATACCATGGAATGACTTTCCCTTAGTCATGTTAAATTTTCCTTGAAAATCTCTATTTTCCATCAAAATAATTATAAATAAACTAAATACAGAAAAATCACATTTTCTCCTCTCATGTCTTTATTGACATGTGAGTGAAGTCTATAAAAATTCAGTTCATTTGGGTTCAATTTGATGAGTATGGTCGGCAAAGCTTAAAGAGGTAAATAGTATTAAACTTTCAACCCTTAATTAAAACTTTAGGTTGTAAGAAATCAACAAATGGAAACATTTGATCTTAATCTGATTTGGATGATTGAAATTTAAATAACAAAGGTAGAAACCCATTAAATAATTTCAAAATGATTAAACTTTAATTAAATAATGGATTAAATTTGGAAGAATAATAAAATTGGAATTATTAAAATAGGGATATTTATTAGGAAGAGATTTATTCTTTAATTTAAAAATCCCTAAACTAATTATATCATTAATATTAATTTTAATTAAAATGATAACTCGAATTTGAAATGTAAAAGACTTAATTAAATTATTAAACTCTTTTGAAATTTCAATTAAAATTAAAAATAAAAGTAAGTGAATAAATTAAATTAAAATTAAATTAAAATTTAATAATTAAATTAAATTAAAGTAAATTAAATTAAATTAATTAAAATTAAAATTAAATCAAATTAAATTAAATAATTAAAATAAAATTAAATTAAATAATTAAATTAAATTAAATTAAATAATTAAATTAAATTAAAATTAAATTAAATAATTAAATTAAATTAAACAATTAAATTAAATTAAATTAAATTAAATAATTAAATTAAATTAAATCAAATCAAATTAATTAAACACCAAATCAAATTAAATTGAGGCTATGTTAAACTAAATTAAAACTCGATTAAATTAAGTTGAATTAAATATAACATCACCTAAGACATAAAGAATTCAAAAAATAAATGTAAAACGCTTGAACAACTTATTCAATTTAAACCCTTTAACTTAAATCGAATCATTTGAATGTTAATTTACCCGCCAAGCTTTGATTATTATAACTCTTTAAATGGAACATCGAATGAAGTGTTATTTTCACTCATAGGATATTGAATGTCTGATTCCGACGAGTTAACAAGACTTGAAAACCTCGGACGATCGATTCATTTATATAATTAAATTCATTTGGACTTAAAACGATCACGAAAATATTGAAAGACAAGATTCTTCTTAAGCACTTCCTCGATATGATAGGATATTTATAAGAACAATTGGACTTGGTGTCCTTTGATGAAGAAAATCGTCCTCGAACAAAAAAACCCCGCAAAAGAACACAGACGTCATAAGAGTTGACTAAGCTATAGGATTAGGAATTTGGTAGAAGACACCATAACCACTTCCCTTAGCTTTACCTAGGGACTTGCTTAAATATTCTAATTGTGTTTTAAGTGCGGCTTGGGATGACGGGGAAGACCCTCGAGGTACGCTTTTATTTTTTTATTGCAATTTGCTCTCTTACGGAATTTACTTCCTATGATTGCTTTATTGGGGAGATGCACTTTACTTTTCTTGCATGATAAAACAAGCTATTTGCATGAAAACCCACACCTTTAGGATAGTCTAAAGCTGAAACCAAAACTAAGTTAGAAATCGTTGCGAATAAAATTCACGCCACGACATTTCAAAATGTAAACAACTCAATTTAATCACAAAACGAGAACACAAAACTACGGTACGACTAAATTAAAACGTCTGTTGGATGATCGGGAATACCTCGGATGATGTAACCTACGTTGCTAACGGGATTTCCAGATACCGTGAAAGTGTGGAACTCATTCGATTGAGTTTAGCAAATTCATGGACTAAGTGAATGCGATAAAAATAATGATGCGGAGGATGGGCAGTGGGATGTTACTTAGAGGTGTCGTTATAATCGGCTTTAAGATTTGTTTTAATCAAAACATAAAGAACACTTGGAAAATTAAAGACTTCTCACAACAAAAACACTTTTCTCATCCTTTGATTTATGATTTCTAAAACTAAACCTCTGCGGCAAACAAGGAGCTTGGAGCATGGTGGGCGGCCAGCGGCCATCGTCGTGCGGCGAAAACTCGAACTTTACTTGACAAAACCTTTTTAGAATTTAAACAACAAAGCCATAGGACTTCGAGGTAAGCTTACTGAGTGCAACATAAATCCTCGACTCTTCGTAGGCATTTGCATTGCGAATTAAGCCCTAACTAGGTCTTAGGATTCGAGTAGTCGTCGATACGACAATAAACCCTCTGTCTTCAAAATTTATTTGTTTGATTTTTATCATACAAATATAAGCCTAATTAATTAAAATTGGCGGGATTGAAATACTAAATAAACATTAGGACTTTCTGAAATTCGAAAGGCAATGATAGGATAATCGGGAAATTAAAGTTCGCCCGAATCGGTGATTTCTCCTGCCTTTCTTCCTTTGGATTCACGAAAACAAAATATTCGGAAACTTGATGCATTCTTATTGAAATTCCAAAATTCAATCTTTGAAAACCTTAAATTTTGAAATTCTTGAGAGCCAGGTAAATGAATTCGTATCGAGAGTTTTCTTAGGTGATTCCGTCACTTAAGATGTAATTAGCTAGGGGCTTGCCCTTATAGGGAATTTTAAAGACGAGGTAATATAAGAAACCACATTTTAATGTTTTCATTTTAGCGGGGAATTTTGTCGGCTTATGAATTGGTTAAAACGGACGAACGGATATCCTGAAATCTTCTAGTTTATTTAATCGAGCCCCACGGGCGAGCGGTGTATGCATCATGAGGATAGATACACGGTTCGTGGTGCGGTGCTCGTTTATATAAGCTATTTTTGGGATGTGAGATGGGTTTAAATCTCATATCTTAAAGCCTTCAAATTTAAAATTATTTTCAAAATCAAATATTACTTTTCAAATTATTTATTTTTAATTAAATTAAAAATTCATAAACGTACATTGGCGACCCCCCTTTTCAAAATAAAACACGCGACCTAAAAATATGCGAAATGATTTACGGCGACTCCGGCGGGGACAATTCCTCTCTCCATTATAATCAAATAGTGCTTTCAAAAATTGGAAGTGTATCCATGTCCCTTGTGGATCAAACTACCCTTCTTTAGTTGGAATACTATGTTCATTTCTATCTTGAATAGTATAGCCAGCATTCTCTCGGATTTAGGAGCCCTTTGTTTTAGACACCCCTAAACGGAGAGGTTGCGAGATCCTTTTACCTCATTTAGAGGTGGGGTGGACCCAAATAGGTGTTAGTTTGGAGTGATCACTTCGAGTCGGGAAGTCTTGCTTAAGACTTTCTTTTCCTTTCTTTTCCCGACTCCGAATCGGATTCCTTACCTTCTACCCACCTTTGATCATTCGTTCTAAATAAACAAACCCTCAATAAGTGATTCTTTTAACAAATGATTCTTTTTATAAATACATGAACAAAGAATGAGTTCGGACTCTTTTCGATTCCTTTCTTTTCGTCTGAAGAAAAGAAGCATAACTTGGGATGACGACGAGTCACCTGCGGAAATGGAAGCCCAGGCGATTTTCTCCTTCACCAACGGTGGACTTCGTTGTACGCCAGGATAATTTTGCCCGACAATGGGGTCAATGGATTTGGACAGAGTTGAAAACACGAACGTCGAGGTCGCGCGACGTCTCCCTCTTTGCCTTGACGAACGAGGTAATACGGGGCGAACCCTTTGCTCGGGATTGACCTTAGGTCGACCCGAGAGTTTCCTCCACGAAGGGTCCGGAAGCTAGGAGGGTACGCCGTCCGCGGGAGAACTCATTCTTACTACCCCCGCGATGCAGTTGTTTACGCACTGCCCGGAAGCACGCGAATCGAAGGGGAAAATCCGAACTTGTAGTAGGCTTTATTCTGCAGGTGGAGGTACGGATCTTCTGTAAGACCTTAAATGTCGAAATCGGGTCCGGTTCAAGATTCCGTCGACAAAGACCGAAGAAATGAAATAGAAGGATCGCCGAGAAGCCGGAGAGCTGCTGAGATTGCTGTGGAGGAAATTCGAGTTCTTGAGGAATATGCTGCAGATTGCAGGAATATACACCCTTTGCACGACTACATACCACTTTTGGGGAGGAAGCAGGTTCCATCCTCTCCGCCGCGAGAGGATGAGGAGAATGTTCGAGAAGATTGCTGCCACGTTACACGGCCCGCATCTCTGACGATAGCGCGAAGAATCGAACTACGTCGTTTGCCTGTTGCAAACTTTGGTAGAAAAGCTAGCAAGGAAGGAAAACGTGTCGGAAATTCTACGAAGGATAGGGCGGGTGCGGTCGAATCCGTCTTGGGCCTCGAGTAGGAGCCGTAGTCATGATAGAAAAGCTGACGAAGAATGAAGGTAGCCGCCCCATCGTATCGGGGTTACGGATTAGGGAGGATGCCACCTTCCGGCATTTGACGATAGACCATACGGTCTAGACCTTCTGGCCCAAGAAGGATGGTGTGGCGTCCACTGCGGGGCGGTTGGGCGGAAACGACGGCAGGAAAAGAGAGGAGATGCCGTAGGGAGGGTTTGGAATGCGAAGAAAGTGCTGCGCGATGAAGGGGACTCGTGAAAAAAGGACCGGCAGCCATCGCGCAGCAACCCACAAAGATACACGGAAAGCTCCGCTAGAAGATGCCATGGAAAAGTTGAGAACGAACTGTCAGACGGTTGGCGAAAAGAAGAAAGTTCGGAGATGAGATCGACTCGGCGGAATTCATGGACGATGAATATGCGAGAAATCAGCATGGTTGAGACACGAGCCCATCGGCTTCTCAAGGTGCTCCGCAGGCTGCGGAGAAGAGAGGAACGGGCGATGAAGAGACGGCCGGAAAGGACGACACGATCGCTCGAATGGCGAAGAGGATGGAAGAGATGGCCATAGCTGCGGCCACTCTCCGGAGATCGAGAATACAACCACATAGAGAGACACCCCGAGAAGTCATTCACATCGTAGACGGAGGAAAGGAGATTACATCCGTCAATGGGGATGACCGAGTGAGATACAGCACGAAAGTATGATCACGAAAGGATATCAAGAACTTGGTAGAGCATCGGGTGCGAGAAGCCACACTTTGTCAGAAGAACGGGACATCCATTCGGACGAGGTAGACCTTACCCGAAGGGTCGACGGCATCCGGTACCGAAAGGCTTCGTGCCACCTCTGTTTAAGACCTTCGACGGGCAGGAACCCCCGACGGCATGTTGCACACTTTCGTGCCGGTTGTTACGATGCGGCGGGAGTGATCGTTACTTTTCCGACGATTCGTTAGTAAGTACGTCGGGAATCGCCTTCGGCGAGTATGCGAGTGCCCAGCGGTTACGTGAAGACATTCTCGAGCTAGAGTCTTTTCATTAAGCGATTTCTTGGGAGCTCGGCACCGCATCATGAGTGATTTAGTGGTAGAGAAGCAAGGCCGAATGAAACTTTTGGTGGATTACATACTTCGATGGAGAGCTTATAAGCATGAAGTGTAGACCTATGTTTGCAAGAGCAACATCTGCGGTCGGCATCTTGCTTAAAAAGCATTCACGGCCCGATAGCACTTCTCCTCGAGGGATTCAGCGTAAGACTTTTGAGAAATTTGTTAAGCGAGGCCGGAGAGCTTGCGGAAAGAGGCGAAGCAATTAAGTTTCTTGACAAGACGGACAAACGGCCGGTGAAAACTTTTGAAAATACGGGGTCGTTGCGGCGATTGACAAAGGCAAACAACCGATGCAAATACACGAACGAGCGCGACAACCCGACAAAATTACCGGCAACAGTCCGGCTATCGATCGTCTCCGCGGTATGAACAACCGTCTCGTCCGCAACGTACATTTAGGGAGCACGAGCGAGAGAATATCCGTTCAATAGACGATGCCGAAGATGTTCCGTAGCCCAATGAAAACTCCAGATTTCCGGCTACGAGACGAAAAGACCGAAGGGAAGTCAACAAGAAAGGTGATCCCAACTTTTGCCCCTACCATCGGATGTGGGCACAAGATAGAAAATGCATTACCTTCAAAAGTTGGCTCAACGACAACCTTGGAAAGGAAATATAACAATCCCGAAGAATTACATGAAGGAACCCCAGAAAGGAGGTTCCGTCGTATCTCGACGATCCCGTCATCTAGATGAATCACATGCAGGCGAAAGCGATGGATGGACTACCGCACAACGGGCCCGAGATCTTCGAAGAAGATTTTAGACAGCACCTCCGGCCGCTTCGGTGCGAGCTTCAATTCAGAGTTCGAACTGTTAAGCCGGTATCACTTCACGATAGAAGAACCACCTCGACGGGGAAAATCGAAGAGAAGAAGAAAATTGTGAAGGGGCCCGAGACTCTAAAGGCTAGGCCCAGAGTTGCTTATCCTGGGATAGTTGTTCCGTCGGGGGAGAAATCCCTCGAACCTGCGATTTTTGTATGATTATGCGCACAAAGCCGGTGGGATCATATAATGATAAGGGTAAATTGGCACCGCTACGTTTGAAAACATTTCTAACGATTACGTAAGCAATCCGGGCGTCGATTTCGATACCAACAACAATTCTCGAATCGTCGCGGTCTCGACGATCACGATGACGAAGAAGGAATCCATCGGGAGGCTACGAGGTTCGGCTGAGCAACGGATCTATGCGAGTTTAGAACTCCGATTACGATAGAGGATTAGAGCCTTCAGATTTTGAAGATGTCAGGAAGAACTGTCATTCGATTAGGAGGAGACACCAGCAAGAGCTCAACCTTTAGATTCGGAAAAGTACGAGTGACTTGAGAAGTGGAAGAGTTCTACCTCTAGAATGGGTCAGACAAAGACGGTGGTTGTTCGAAGAACCAACCTGACGGGGGAAAATACCCGTTCGAGAAGAAGGCGAGACGCCGGAGAACAAGTGGACTACAGCGTGCTGGCCTATTGTGAGAACTGCGGCGAGCTAAGCATCTACGATGCTCTCATCTTATCGCGAAGGAGATGAGAGCTCGTCGAACGCGCGGTCCGAGGAAATTTCTTAGCTCGAATGGCGAAGATTCCTTAGATGAGGTTGCTCGTTAAAAGAACGACGGAGTGTTACCTTCACGGACAATGACCTACTACTTGGGACGACGGTCACGACCGGCCGGGTTGTACATTTCGATTTACAATTGGGAAGTTTACGCTCTCCGAGTATTGGTGGATCCGGGAACGTTGATCGATATAATGAGTCTTCGAACAACTAGCATACTTGAAATTGATGCTGCGTGAGCTCGGCGAAACAAAATGTTATTAAGAGGATTCAACCAAAAAGGAGAAAGAAGCCCTCGGGTGATACTTATTCTTGATGAGGAAATAGGTGATTTAACGAAACAGCCATGAAATTTCATATAATAGATTCGAAGCTTATCGTTCGACGCTACACTAGGCCGGCCATGGATACATGAAAACAAGATAGTACCATCATCTGCACTTTTGATGCATCAAATATTACGATGGAGAACGATTATAAATAAAGGCGACTTACGGCCATTCTCCGTACATGAGATTGGTATCCATGAAGATGCGCTTATTATGCACGCGAAAACGATCTTCTGCGGAGATGCGAAGTAGCAATTAGACGAAAGTTCGAGGACAGCAAAAGGAGCACAGTTCTGGAGTATGATCCTCACCTCATCCAGGCGAGGTGGTGAAGGTTTCTCCACGACTCGCATCGAGTCGGCGGAGACGAGGCGTGGTAGAGACACTAGAACGATTGGACGAGAGGAAACCAGCCATCGATGTTGATTAGGAAGATAGTTACGAAGAAGAAAAAAGAAATCGAACGAAGCGGCAACAATAAGTCGAAAGAAGCCCCGCAATACGAGAATCTCCTGAAGATGAAAAGAATGAAATGCAAATCGATATGCGAGAAGATTAACCACTACGTCACATGCGCAGCCTGTGCTCGATCCGTTACAGCCAAGATCGAGGTATGGAGTCGAGTGGCAGTGACGGTGCGAAGCCGATCAAATTCTACCGTGGTCGCCTTATCAAGGCGAAAATAATGTACAATTCGAAGATGTCACTTCATCGAAATTAAATGGAATTACCTTTTAGGTAGTACTCTCCTGTGTTAAAGAAATTTAATTCAACGTGGTTTCTTTCCACTCGACAATGGACGAAAGGCAATCCTACAGCATTTTGAAAAGTTATGGAATAACTTTCAAATTCGTCATACGATTCGAAGTATGGACTCGGATTCGGCACGGTAGGGTCAGTTGACGATACTGAATTTTGCTTGGTTGTCACCTGCGTCCGTGTGCATGGAAACTACGGACGAACCGAAGATTTACAAGTGGAGACGCTCGCGAGAATTCGAAGAAGAAATTAAATCCACGATAGATGAGTTAACGGAGATTGGCAAGTACTAGTGAAGAGCTTTGAACCTACCTTTGTTAACTCATACTCGATAAAGAAGACTCGAAGAAATAATCGATTATAAATGAATTTAAAGGCTTGTTTTTCTTGGAGCTACGATGAATGAGTTGGCCCCGAGAGGTTGCGGTGATCCATAAGCTGAAGTGGATCCGCACATTCCGGTCGGACAAGGTCCCGGAAAATGCGTCTAGAAATCGAACAACAAGTCATGCTTGATTAAAAATTTAATAGGCCAGCCCCAAGATTTGTCTAAAATCGAAGAACATCTACGACTTGGCTAGCCAATGTAGTGCCGGTCGAAAGAAGAATGGTCGAGATCGGGAATTTGTGTGGACTTCGGAGAGAGATTTAAACAAGGCATGTCCAAAAGATGAATTCCCTCTCACAGGTTCGGAACTGATGATCGATATTGCTTAAACACATGAAATATTCTCGTTCATGGATGGATCTTCGGGATGTCTGACAGAGATAAAATGGCTGCGAGAAGATGAAAAGCTTGACATTAGGAAGCAGCCGTCGGAGTATTTTTCTTATCTGATGATCGTGAATGAAGAACGCGGGAACAACTGCCAAAACAATAATGAGGTACAGTGATCTCATCCACGGTAGTAGAATGCTACGTGGACGATGTCGTCGTAAACGTAAAAACCACTTTGTATGATTTGAGAATTGTTTTCGAGCTTGATTAAGACAATTTAACCTTAAGATGAATCCCTTAAAATGCGCCTTCGGCGTCACCTACCGAGGAAATTCTTAGGATTGACGTAAACATCTGGAATTGAAATCGACCGAGGAGGAAGATTAAAGCCATCTTAGAAATGCCGCCTCCCCAAACCTTCGGAAACAAGCTGATCTTTTCAAGGGGAAGTTGGCATATCTTCGACTCTTTATCTCAAACTGTCGGTAGGTGTCGGCCTTTCCTCGGCACTAAAGTTAAAAAGGGCCGCCAATTTATTTAGGAAGAAATACTGAGAAGGCCTTCGAGGACATTAAACAATATTTAATGACACCTCTTTGTCTTAGCGACCCCCGTCTCGGGTAGACCGCTGATACTTTACACCGCGGCTTTAGGCTTGACTCTCTCGAATACTGTTAGCCGGAGTCAATGATGAGGTAAAAATGCTCTTTACTATTTAAGCGTCGTTTACTTAGATGGAAGTAAAGGGTATCTACCAATTGAAAAGCATTGTTTATTTTGATCTTCGCCGCTCGAAAAGCTCGGGCCACTACATGCTTTCTCATAAAGTCAACAAGTTGGTTAATCCATTGCAATACTTGATGACTCGTCCAACACTTTCGAGACTTGCCGGATGAGGTCGTGATATTATTGCAATTCGATATAACTTTTGTGCCTGCGTGCGAAGTAAGGGACAAGTCTTAGCAGACTTCCTCGCGGCACACCCTTTGCCGGCCGAATCTCCTCTCGATGACGAATGCGAGATGAACAAATAATGAACTTAGAAGACCTTGACGATCGACGTTGGGAATTATATTTTGACGAGGGCATCTTCAACACACAAAGACGAAGAATCGCAAGTGATAGTGCCCGGTAAGGCGGGAATCGGGCTAATCTTTATAACGAGGAGCGGGGGGATGTTAAGATACTCCTACCACTTGTGAGGAACTAAACAATGAAGCGAGAATACGAAGCCCTCATAACGGAAGTGGAATTAACTATTCAAATGGGGATAACGAGACATCAACATCTACGAGGATTCACGGTTAATCATTCAACGGATAGCCGGACAATACAAAATTTTAAACCGAGACTCGAACAATGCCAGGTATGCCATGCGGTTGTTGGAGCAGTTCCAAGTGTAACGATCTACAAAATTCCCGAGAAAGAAAATGCTCTAGCGAGATGCTTTAGCCCACTCTCGCAAAGAATTTGCACATTTTGCAAGATGAATCGATTGGAAGTGTCGGTTCACGGACGTCGGGTCACATCACGACTTGACATAGACACAATACACAAATCGAGAAAAAGAAAGAATCGATTGCGGCGGTGACGGAAAACACGAGAAGATTGGCGACGGCCATTGATGAACTACTGCCAAAGCAGAAGAAACACCGGACGATAGGTCGCTAGCCCATCAGATCGAAAAGAACTACGTCTGCACGCATTAATAAACAACGCATTATACGAGGAAGGTCTTTTTGATCGAATGTGATGGAGTGCCTAAGCGGGTCCGGAGGAGCCCGTGAAATTGTTAAAGAAGTACATTCGGGACTCGTGGCGCTCACAGTCGGGTCCAAATATGAAAATGAAAATTAAAAGACTAGGGTACTACGGCCTCGATGATGACGGCTTGCGTGAAAATGTGAGGCGTCATCGATGCGGTGCGCGGGTGGTTGCACGGCCTCCGAATGTGCTACACCAAACCAGTGCGTCGTGGCCATTTGAATGTTGGGGCACGGTTATAGTGGGTCCGATAGAACCACCATCTTGAGACATCGCTTCATTCTTGCGGCTTTCTGATTACTTTTCAGTGGGCGGAAAGCGGGTTCAGCAGAAGTGAAAGCACACCACGTCTTACGGTTTTGAGAGACGAGTTGTCTCGTTTCGGAGTGCCGCGCGGGATCATCTCGGATAATGGGTCGGCATTCGGAAGCACACAAATCAACAATTTGTCGGGAGACACGAAATCGTGGCGATACTCGACGATTTACTACCCGAGAGCGAATGATGCCATTGAGGCTTTTAATAAAACTCTCGTTCGAATCTTAAAGAAAACCTTGGACGATAATAAGAAATTGGCACGAAAAATTGTTAGAAGCCTTGTAAGCTCTCTGGGACAACCTTGAACTCTGCCTCGAAGCTACCACCTTACGCTGCGGTGTATGGGTCCGGCGAGTGTTACCTTTAGAGTTCGGCTTCCTTCACTCGAGTGCAGTTGCAAACAAGATCGCGACGAGAGAAAATGCCCAGTTACGACTCGAAGAATTAGAAAGCTTGGAAGGGAAAAGACTTGCAGCGCAACGGAGATTTAGAACTATGCTGGTAAGATGGTTCGGCAGCGACAAGGCGGGTCGCGAGAACCTTGAAAGTTGGTGACTTAGTTCTCGTTCTCGGGAACTATTCTTGCACACCGCGAATGGGAGGAAAGAATTGAACCCACTTGGGAAGGACCGTTTGTGGATTTGAGCGATTATACTCGGGGAGGTTCACTACCGGTTAGTGAATTACCGGGGAGAACGACATATGCTTCCGATCAACGGATGATACTTGAAAAAGTATTACGGCTTTGCCCCGATGTTTGAAGGAATGAAATCTTCATCCCCAGAAACACGGGCGAAATGATACTTATGATTAAAACCCAAAAATAATAAAATGTACTAAAATAAATAAAATCATGATAATTAAGTTTTCCTTGTTTTCTTTTCCAGTCAAAATCTCTTCCCTCATCTTATCTACTTCATTCTGTTAAATTTCAAAATATATAAATAAAAAATGTATCTTTAATAAACATTTTCTTAATGTTCTTGTTTAGTATAGCCCCCAGTCCTTTTCCTTGTCTTTTCGCGGGGGGAAATGTCGAACGGGCGGTTGGTCTTGAACTTTAAGAATGGCATAAGCCTTGCAACTCGATGAAAAGGGGTGAAAGATGGAGCGATAATCGAGATTGACTCGGATTTCGCACCGAGCTACGGTCGAGGAAAGTGGCGCGGTCCCGATTAACCGAGAAGAGCTGCCGAGTGACCGGTGATGAAAGTGGGTGGCCCAACCCGCCGTCCGACGAGAAAGAAAGGCAAATACGGAAGAGGCAGAAAATGAAGTCCGTAATCCCGCTACGACGGAAGGCGGGGCTTGTCGGCGCCGCGCCGCGAGAGATTCAAGAAGTTCGGGGGCTACTCTCACGACGCGCAACGAAGAAATAAGAATCGTCGTATCCGTAAGATGTTATGAGAAGCAGGCGGCCAGGCCCAGGCGTGACGAGACAGTGGCGATGCCGGCCACATGCAGCGAGGACATCGGTTCACACGGGAAGCACCGAAGAAGGAGGCCAGCTCCTGGGAATAACGAGAAGAACCGGGGAAATCTCCGGAAGATCGGAAGAAGAAAGAAGGCTGCACGCCATAGGATAGAACCACCAAATAATGCATGACCTTGCGAGAAGCAACCCGGGGATGTTGAAGCCCGACGTCATCACGAGGAGCCGAGGTATGCGGGGGAACGTGAAGGGATTGAACCATATATCCACGTATGTCCACGAGCCTCGCCATGCGAATCCATTCCGAGATACGGTAGGAAGGGATGCAAAATGTTGAAAGAAAACTTTCGAATACTTCGAAGAGAATTAAAGGAAGAAGAATCAACATGTAGAGGCCTCGAGCTACACACCGATGTATTCTCGAGTATGAACAACGGCAAATCGTGGGCTGTATCCGGGATCTGAAAAGAATGGGCCATGCGAGCCGCACGAGAAAACACATACTCGGAACCGAGATGGATGCCGGAAAAGGAAGAATCACGATACGATGCGGATGTTGCTACAACTGCGCTTTGAAGACGAAGGAAACCCGGCGGGGATACTCCGTCATGGGCGAGTGGATCAGATGGCATTAGTTATCAAGAGAATGAGTAAAAAGATTGATAACATGGAGGGTACGCAGTGGTGCATACAATCGTACATTATCAACATCTACAAACAGGAGTGTTGCATACCACCACATGGCCAGTCACACGACCCCGTGAGACCTTTACGCACGGTCTCTTTCTTGAATAGTGTAACATCATGTTCCGGATCTGACCTCCGGATAGCGAGGCCGGGTGAGTTCAGGAGCCGGTAAAGATACCTTTACCGGTGGGTTCCGTCATGATCTTGCGGAAATATGAGCGGATATCGCAAAGCATTGCATACCGGAGTGTCGGTGGAGCGAATCTGGTCACCTTCGGGAGAATGGACGACGGTAAAATACCTTACCATTTCCGGCCAGACCCCAGTAGGAGAACCTCCGGCCTTACGGTATGAGTTACATGGGGAGATATCACACCTCCGACGTACATCAGTAGAGGCATCCTTGCCAAGGATGGCTTGGAAGGTGATGTTATTGACCATGTATGTGTCGGACATGGATTTTTGACGGATGATTCTTTCGATGGATCAACGAAGATCGTACACGGTCCGTTTTGAGTCTGCGTGGATTGTATGAAATATATTCGAGATCGAGTTGTACGACGTATTTTCAACATGATTGGAATGAAAGTGACCATGTCGCGTTTTTTGGCCTTCACCTCTTTTGTACGCAAATTGATTGGGAAACGCCATTAAAGTTAAATGAACTTCGAACAAAGAACGAGAGAAAAGAAAAAAAAAAGAATAAAAGAAAACTTTCTAAAAAAAATGCGAAAAATGACGAATACCAAATTCACATAGCATTAAATAAACGATAAAATAAAATAAATCATTAAAAAATCGCAGAAATCAACACAAATCTCAGATTCAACCTTCCCAGACTTGAGTAATTTCATCTTTACAAATTCCAAATCGGAAATCCTCGATCGGAATTTGAATCATTCTCGATCAGATTTGAGTACAGTCTTTCAATTCGAATCAGATTCTCGATGAATTTCGAACGATGTCGATCAAGTTTGAACTTGATCTTCCAATTGAAATCGAATCTTCGTCGGAAATTTATTCAGTTGAACTCATCCTTCCAAATTTCCAATTGATATTTCCGGGCTTTAGTCTCTGATCGAATTAGATTGATTTCTTAGGATCTGAGATGAATATCGAGTACATCGAGTTCAAACTTTTTGGGTCGAGGATTTTACATCCAAAGGCTTTTCTTCACTTTAGGATTCTTTTCCTATTGCACTGAAGTACATCAATTCGAACTTTTGGGTCGAGGATTTTACATCAGTACCTTCTTTAGGATTCTTCACCATTATGGCTGAAATACGTAATTGGCTTTTGGGTCGAGGATTTTACATCCAAGTACCTTTGCTAGGATTCTTTTCCTATTGCACTGAAATACATCAAATTCAAACCTTTTGGGTCGAGGATTTTACATCATTGTATTTTTAAGTTCTTTTCTGTTACCTTGAAATACATCGAGTCGAACTCTTTTGGGTCGAGGATTTTACATGTCAAAGGCTATTTAACTTTAGAATCATTTTCTTATTACCTTTGAAATACATTAAATTCAAACTTTTGGGTCGAGATTTTACATCAGTACTTACCTACTTTAGGATTCTTTCTGTTACCTTTGAAATACATCAAATCGAATTCCGGGGTTAAAAATTTGCTCCATTGCATTGCTTCGGATTCTTTCCTATTGCGATGAAATACATCAAAAATCAAATACTTGAGGTTAAGGATTTTACATCCAACACCGCATTACTGCGAGATATCTTCTCATTTGCAACGATTTAATCTAATCGATTCGATTTTCTTTCGAGGTTGGAGATGTTACACTTCAAACCTCGAAAATCCCAAATTTTCATTTTAAATCGATCCTTGAATAAATTTTGACAAACTTGATCTAATTGAAACCGAACTAAAATTTAAACTCGCACATCAAAACATAAATTGAAACAAAATAAAATCGTCGGAATTCCCAGGATCATGCGATTTGGGATTCACCACTCCTCCTTTCCGTGAGAGTTCGGGAATCTCGGTTCCGATATACTTGACACTCCCCGGCGAAACTCTTCTACTTCGTCACAAGTTGAGTCACTTGGACATACGTGTTGGTTTTGATCGCTTCGGTGCTGCAATCTGTGGTGTCTCCAGTGACTCACTTTATTGAGATACATTTGTTGACCTCATTTTTGATGAGTATTCCACTTCTTCTTTTTAGTGCTTAGGATCTGGCCTTAGGCTTTTCACGCTGACTATCTTAGAGGACTAGAATTGGGACCCGCCTTTTAGAAATTCAAACCACTTCTAAACTCCACACAAACTCCACAAATTTGTTATAGACTAATCACTGGGGTTGAAATCGAATGTGGAAGTTTAAGGATGAGTTACATAGGACTCTTTGGCCTTGAGGCCCTGCAGGTGGCCTGGTCGATGGTGACTTACATTACACTTACACACTACATTTCCACACACTTCCTAAAAACACACCCATACCCAACCTCGACTCATGTGGGTGATTCACATGGATGGTCCTTAACCCCACAAGCCATGGTAAAAGAGGTTAGGAACAACATAATGAATGCCTCGAATGAGTCCTTTCATGGCTCATATGGGCTTGAAATGGTTTCATGGCTCAACCAAAATGATTTCTTTCCACCTAAATTCACCCGATCTCGATTTCCCGGAATTTTTCGATTTTTGACCGAGGCCTGCACTGTGGCCTAAAAACTGTTTGAAATTACCCAATTTGCAAAATTTCAAATTACCCAAAATTTTCCAAAATCAATCTCAAACATCTCCACATCACTCAAATTGATCATCCATACCAAAAAATACCAAAAATTCCAAAATACCTGCGAATACCCTCCAGTACCCAAAATACCCTTCTTGGCACACAAAAATCCAAAAATTCAGAAAATTCCCAGAAAATTCCAGAAAATCGCAAATATTCCCAATTTCATTTTGTCCAACTACACCATAGGTAATTTTGTCAATTTACTACTTTTGTGAAAACCCCTAATTGACCCATTTTAACCTTTAAGTGAACCCAAATGTCAAACCAAACCTGCAATTGACCCCAATTTGGTCCAATTCAATTCTAAACTTCAATTCAACATTACCAATTTAGACCAAATCCAAGTCCAATTTGATTGACATTTAGATCCAATCTCACTTTTGGCCTTAAAGCCCAATTTGGACCATGACCCAGGCTTTACCCAAACTCACCCAATTCAACTCCAATTAACCTCGGAAATCTTTTCTAAATCTTCCTTAACATTCCCACAAACAAAACCCTAACATGATTTGCCCAAAATTTGAACCCAAGTCCCACTCGAAACTCAATCCGAAGTCAAAAACTGAAATTTGGACCCATGACCCAAAACTTAGCAAATTCAACCCAATTCAAATCCAAATCACCCCCAATTTGTTTCAAATCACTCATGACACATCCATGAGCTAAACCCAACAATTATTTGGCCCAAACTCTTTACAAAATTCCCATCCATAAATTCATTTTAAACTTAAGGGCCCATTCATGAAACCATTTTTAAAAAGCCCCTTCCACCAAATCCAAAACCCCAAAAAAATTCTTCCAAAGCCCATATGACATTTCCCCTCATCATATTTTTCAATTAAAATCATCCCTAAGTCCTAAACCAATCATCAAATAATTCTAAATGAAGCTTCATCAATTGCCATTATCCAGATCATAAAATCTTTTTTATGAAATTGACCAAACCTTTTCCCAAGCCAAATGGAGCCATGGAGCCATGCACAAGCCATATGCAAGCCATGAGAGCCTCTTTACATGTCACCATGCCATTTTGGGCAAAAGGAGAATCTTTCATAATTCTAAGGTGATTAACCACTTCCATGATTCCACTAAACCATGCTTAAGCCTAATTGTGCTTGGATGGTGACAAACCATGCGATTATCTTGAGCCAAATCACTTTTCTCAACCAAAACCAGGCCTTGGAGTGGTGCACTGGCCAAATGGGTGGGTTGACCCATTTAGGTTCAAATTTAGCCATGCCACATTCCACTTTGGAGCTCAAGCCTTTACACATGGCATTTGCCAGTATACACTAAACCCCGGCCATGACCCACGACCAAGATGGTGACCATTGCACAGCCGGCCGGCCACCCGGACCGCGGAAAACACCATGGCCAAAGCCGCATGTGAGGCGACATTGAAATTCTCACTTGCGAGGCTGCCAATCCCAGGTGGCTACCATGGGCCCGATCTTCTCCTCACCAGGCAGTGATCCCAAGCCTAACTCACGAGGCCTTCCACCCTCTCCTATTTAAACTCACCCCTCTCGGCCATGAAGGAAGCTAAGCACAAACCTTGCAACTACGCAAAATTGTTCCGGACATACTCCACCCTTAGAGCACTTGATCCCAGTGGAATTCCCTGCCATTTCTCTCACAGCTCAATTTCGGAAGTTGAAATTCCACCAAAACAAGACCCTTCTCCACGGTGAGCCAATTCTCAAATTGATTGGCTCTACACCTTCACCGGACCAAGGGGAAGGTGTTCACCGGCAAAGCCGTCTCCAGGACCACCCGGTTGCTCCGGCCTCCAAGCTTTGTGATTGGGCTTGGTCGAAATCATATCAGTTATTCACCGAGACCGAGGAGTTCATCGGGTGCTTGTAGGACAATCGAAGGTGCAACAGCTCTCGAAGTTGAGCCACACTTCTACGAGCCAAGGTATGGCTAACTCTTCATCTGGAAAACTGCAGAAGTTCTCATTTCGAATGCCTTGGATTTCGATGCATGTTAACCATATAGATGCGTTCGTCTCTTGAGACGAAGATCCGTAGGCAAACGTAAAATCAGGCGGGGAATCGAGTGGGGATGCCAGGGATTTAGTGTGGGCCCGGCTCTCGGGTGAGAACAGGGACGATGAACGGATGCGAGTCCATTGTTGCGTGCGGACGAACGGCTCGGATGGCGTCGGACCGGGGAAAACGGTGCGAGAACCGCGGGGCCGGGGGGCTGGCGGCTTCCGAGTGGCGGCGAATGGGAGCGCGCCGCGTGGCCTTTGTTTGCCGAGGATGCGGCGGCGCCGCGTGGATAAATAGAAAATTGAATTATTTTCTTATTTATTTAATTCCTAAACTTAATTCATATCTCTGTGTAGGAAAATCATAAAAATAAAATAAAAATACCACTGCCTTAGGTGAACGGGGAGGAGAATAATGTGGAAAAGAAATCATTTTAATTTCATCAAGTATTTTATTTTTTATAATTTATTTACTCTGCGTGTTTAATTCTCCATGCATGCATACGATTCACCATGGCATGAGGCTATGAGCTTTGAAGCCTCTGAATTTGGGAACATTCCTATGAATTTTCCAAAGTCGAGAGGAGCCATCCTATGAAGAGTTCTTGATTTTTCAAGTTCAGGTCACTTGTTTTGAGTATTTTAATTCCAGTAAATAGCATGTTGTGAAATAAATTCTAGGAAAATTTGGTGATGTTCCTTATGGCTTAAGAACCACAGGAAAAATAGATTTTGTCTTAGTTCATTCGAAACAACCACAATTGACTTAAACACCCAAAATAGGTCTTTAATTAATTAGAGTTAACCAGGTATCAAATTGACTTGAAATCAATTCTCCACTGACCTTTAGGATCAGAGGAATCCACTATGAAGAATTTGAGGTCGATTGGACTTGGTTAGCCCCACTAATTGGGTTGATTAAGTCACTTAGCCATTTTAAACTTTAAAAAATTCATAACTTTTAAAATACTTTTCAAAAATTCACCAAATTGGTTTTGGGAGCCTCTCTGATATCAGGGGGCCTAAGAAAATTAAAATTTCAATTTTCTAAAAAAGTTGATTTTTAATAATATTTTAATACTTTTAATAATTAAAAAAATAAAAAAAATAATAAAAATCACAAAATAATAAAATTCACCAAAATGTCACATTTTGAATTTTAATCACTTGGGAGCAAATCCCAAATTTTTCCTAGGTCTATTTAGTGAGATATTGAATTTTAAATCTTAAGGTATTTAAAATTAAAAAAAATGTATTTTCTAGCATTTTAACTAAATGTTATAATAAATCATAGAAAAATCGAGAGAATTGCAAAATTTGATTCTGCAGTTTCCTTGATATCGAGGAGAGATTTTGAAAAATATAAAACCCATTTTTCAACATTTATTTTATTTTTTAAATTAATTAACACTCGAAAACTTAAAATAATTATAATAAAAATAATATAATTCGAAAAATCATGCAAAAATTAGTCAGTGCTTCTCTGGTCATTAGGAATGTCCCCTAATTTTCTTAAGGACAGAAACTTTCCCTTGGTCATGTTATTAAATTTTCCTTGAAAATCTCTCTTTCCATCAAAATAATTATATAAATAAACTAAATACGGAAAAGTACATTTTCTCCTCTCATGTCTTTATTGACATGTGGTGAAATCCTTAAAATTTCGAAGTTCATTTTTGGGTTGATTTAGTGAGTTATATGAAATTATTAAGCTTAAAGGGGTAAAATGGTAATTAAGCTTTCAATGGCCAATTAAGCTTTAGGTTTAATAAGAAATCAACCAGTAAAACATTTGATCTTAATCGGTTGGATGATTGAAATTTAAATAATTAAAGGTAGAAACCATTAAATAATTTCAAATGATTAAACTTTAATTAAATAATGGATTAAATTTGGAAGAATAATAAAATTGGAATTATTAAAATAGGGATATTTATTAGGGAAGAGATTTATTCTTTAATTTAAAAATCCCTAAACTAATTATATCGTGTACTCGATTTTAATTAAAATGATAACTCGAAATTTGAAATATTAAAAGACTTAATTAAATTATTAAACTCTTTTGAAATTTTGATTAAAATTAAAAATAAAGTAAATTAAAGATAAATTAAATTAAAATTAAATTAAAAATTTAATAATTAAATTAAATTAAGACAAACTAATTAAATTAAATTAAATTAAATTAAATCGGAATTAAATTAAATAATTAAATTAAATTAAATTAAATAATTAAATTAAATTAAATTAAATTAAATTAAATAATTAAATTAAATTAAACAATTAAAATTAAATTAGAATTAAATTAAATCAAATCAAATTAATTAAACACCAAATCAAATTAAATTGAACTATGTTATTTAAATTAAAACTCGATTAAATTAAGTTGAATTAAATATAACATCACTAAGACATAAAAAAATTGAAAATAAATGTAAAAACGGCAGGCAATTTATTAAATTTAAGCCACTTTAACTTAAATCAAAAATCATTTGAATACTAATTTACCCTTGAAAGCTTTGATTATTATAACTCCACAAATGGAACATCGAATGAAGTGTTATTTCAACTCATAGGATATTGAGTATCTTCCAGTTCAACGGAAATGATTAACGAAACAGAAAACTGGACGATGATTCATTTATATAATTAAATTCATTTGGACTTAAAACAATCCTGAAAATATTGAAAAGATGTTTAAGATTCTTCTTAAGCTTCACCGATATGATAGGATATTTATAGAAACGATTGGACTTAATTATCCTTTGATGAAGAAAATCGTCCTCGAAGCAAAAAACCACAGAAAGAACACAGACGTCGCCCAAGAGTTGACTAGCTATAGGATTAGGAATTTGATGGAAAGCATAACCCTTCCCTTAGCTTTACCTAGGGACTTGCTTAAACTGTTCTATTGTGTTTTAAGTGCAGCTTGGGATGATGGGAACCCTCCCGAGGGTACGCTTTTATTTTTTTATTGCAATTGCTCTCTTTACAATTTACTTCCACTGCAATTTACTTTATTGCGGATACGCACTACTTTTCTTGCATGATAAAACAATACATTGCATGAAAACCCACACCTTTAGGATAATTTTAAAGCTGAAACCAAACTAAGTTAAAAGTCATTTGCAGAGATAAAATTCACCGCCACAACATTTTGAAATAAAACAACTCGAAATTTAATCACAAACGAACACAAAACTACAATTGCAACTAAATTAAAACGTCTTTGATGGATGATCGGGAATACCTCGGATGATGTAACCTACGTGTTGCTAAACGGGATTTCAGCGATGCAAATGAAAGTGTGGAACTCGTTCGAGTTGAGTTTAGCAAATTCATACGGGTAAGTGAATCAGATAAAAATAATGATGCGGAAGGATGGAGCAGAGTGGGATCTTAACCGGTGTCGTTATAATCGACTTTAAGGTTATTTTAATCAAAACATAAAAGAACACTGGAAAATTAAGACTTCTCTAAGCAAAACACTTTTCTCGTCCACGGTTATGATTTCTAAAGCTAAACCTCACTGTAATGACGAGAGCTTGGAGCATGGTGGGCGACACGGCCATCGTCGTCGACGAGCTGGAACTGCTTGACAAAACCTTTTTAGAATTTAAACAACAAAGCCATAGGACTTCGAGGTAGCTTGCACAGTACGGCATAAATCTACGACTCTTCGCTAGGCATTTGCATTGCCAGTGAAATACTAATAGGTCTTAGGATTCGGGGTAGTCGTCGTCTGACAATAAACCCTCGCATCTTCTGAAATTTATTTGTTTGATTTTATCGCTAAATATAAGCCCTAATTAATTAAAATTAGCGAGGATTGAAATACTAAATAAACATTAGGACTTTCTAAGTCAGACGAACAATAGGATAGTCGGGAAATTAGAAGTTCACTTCGAATCGGTGATTTCTCCTACCTTTCTTCCTTTGGATTCACAAAACAAAATGTTCAAAACTTGATCCATTCCATTATTGAAATTCACAAAATTCAATCTTTGAAAACCTTAAATTTTGAAATTCTTGAGAGCGAATTATTGATTATTATTGAGAGTTTTCTTAGGTGATTTCACGTCATAAGATGTAATTAACTATAGGGGCTTACATTATAGGGAATTTTAAAGAACAGGTAATATAAACCCTGTTTAATGTTTTCATTTTAAGCGGGGGGAATTTTGTCGGCTTATAAAATTGGTTCGCGGACAATCGGATGTCACGAATCTTACAGTTTATTTAATCGAGCCCCACTTATTCAGCCGGTGTGTATCCTTAGGGATAGATGCAAGTTCGTGGTGCGGTGCTCGTTTATAAACTACTTGGGATGTGAGATCGGTTTAATCTCATATCTTAAAACCTTCAAATTTAAAATTATTTTGAAATCAAATATTACTTTTGAATTATTTATTTTAATTAAATTAAAAATTCACGAAAGCAGAAACACATTCAGGCGGCCCCCTTTTCAAAATAAAACACACAACCTAAAAATATGCCGACAGAGTGTCCTAATCTTTCCTAGGAATCTCTTTAAATAGTAAACCAAAAGGTGCCTTGGTGTCTCCTCAAAATGTTCAGTTGATGTATACGAACCACCCACTTCATTCGAACTTGCCACAAGGAAGTTATGGTAGTTACCACCGAAGTTGCATCCCATCCCCTTTGAAATTAGCGCCAAATCCATTTGAAATTAGATTTTTAAGCTGTGGCGGCTAAGCGCACGGCTCCAGTGATGTATCATGGTGCAAACTTGCGTTTTTATTTTTGCTCCAACTTTGATCCAATTTTGCTCCTTTCATCATGACCATCCATTTTCATCATACTGTGAAAAACACAAAATACCTTCCTTTAAAGTGCAATATCATTATAAATAGGTATAAAATCTGCATAAAAATACTATATATTTTAGGTGTATCAAAAATCCTAAACATAAAATGTTACTTGTCCCTCAGTGACGGTTAATCATAGAATATTTTAGCATGAAAATTATGTAATGACTTTCTTAGGAAGATAACAAAATTTTGTTCTAGAAATGGAATAGTCCAATTTAGAAAAATTTCAGTAATTAAAACAACTTAAAAATTTAGAAAGTTATTAAGTAAAAAAAACGATAAATATAAGTTTCTATCTGATTCGGAAATATTTGTAGATTTTTCGAAATAAGGAATTCGAACATTTATTTTTCTCATAAAAATCTTTATTTGAAAAATAATTTTACTTACTATATTACAACTTTAAACTTTAGATTTTTTCTGAACTTATATCTTAAACTTTAGGTATGAAACCAATTTTTGATTAGGCCCTTAAATCCTCGGCTTCTCCTCCCTTTTCATATAGTATATTTTCACTTTTTCTTTTTTTTAATAAAGGCGAGATTACTATATGTGGATAGGCGCTAATGATTTTGAGTTCCACCCTTCCATTTAAAATAAAGATCGGATATACACATCTTTACGCTTAAAAAACTATATATATGTTCGGCGAGTGTGAAATGATGAAATGACACCAAAAATAGTAATCTTTTAATTCCATGGTTGAAAAAATCTCATGAACTTAAGATGGATGTACCCCATACAATTTTAAAACTTTGTCTATTTAAGAAATTCAACTACGCTGGTCTTTATTTCTTTAGATTCGACTCGATCACGAAAAACTTTGAATTGAATGATGAACGAGATAAAATTATTGAAGTAAGACTTGGAAGGGAATTTGAGGATATATTTCAAAAAGAACTTTTGGGTGCTGAGAAAAAGAGGATAGGGATATTGGAAGACCATTGGAAGAGATTAAGGAATTAGAAAAACCTATTTCCTCGACTAAGATAGATCCTCCATCGTTTAATAATTATAAATGGGAAGGGTGGAAGATAACTTGAAACGGAAGAGAGTGACATAGAAGAATTTGATCTGAATGCGATTATCTAAAGAGAATACGATCCAAAACTTGGGAGATCATGAATTATCTTATAGAGATCCATTTTCTATAAATTTTAAGGATGATATTAATATACGGAATTCGGAAAATCGATAGAAGAATATTGGATCTAGAAAGAAATACGAAGAACGATTATATAAATCCATGCGAAAGGAGAATTTGAATGAAAAATTACAATTTGAGAATTTTGTAGGAGATCGTGGATCTAAAAAAGATTGGGTGATTGATCGAGGATTACTTAAATGGAATTTTGATCCAGGAGGAATCATTGGTCGGGCCCGCGACATTAAAATTAAGCTCTTTATGGGAGGCAACCCATGATTGCTCAGTTATGTTTTGATTTGCTGATGTGGTTGAGAGTCATGATTGTTAGTGTTGTATTGTGTTTGCTTTAGTATGGATTGATCAGCTTAATTCATGTTTAGATTAGTGGATTGACTTGATCTTTATGTGCCATTATGGATTGATAAGTATGATTGTCGATTGGTAGATGTTTGGATTGTTAGTGTTTGGATTGGATCTTTGTGTTTCATGAGGGAGGTGAATCCTTAACTTCTTATTATGGTTAGACATATATGTTCTCTTGTAGTAGTTGGATTGATGAGTTCACTATGGCTCGGGTCTTACTCGGACTTGAGTTTTGCGAAGATATCATTAATTTGAATAATGGCTGACTTAAATCTCATTTGTGCATCCTTTCTCTAACTTTGTTTTCATTTGGTAGGTGTCGCGAACCTATTTGATGAATAACTTACACTATAATATGTAAGCATTAAAGGTGCTTAATTAAAGGGATTTGATGATGCTTGAGATTGGTGTACGAAACATTATCGGGGATAATCATAAAATCATTTTAAAATGTACCTAATTTATTAGTGTAGTGATTAGATTAGAAATTGGAAGTAAATCAGTGTGATGTGATGAGTTAAAGGATGAATTGTCCTCATTTATCTAATGTGTGTTTATGTTTGTGTTACATTTTATATAATAATTGAATAACATTTTTATATTCCCTTGCTGATACCTGCTACGCTAGTTAAACTTTTATTTAGTTAATTTCATTCTAGCATAATTAGTATAGATTTACTTTTCTTGTATATTGTTCTATCCTAATGGACACTTGTAAAAGTTTTGATAGACATGTGGTAGAGAGAATCTGTTGTTTTCTTCTTTGCTTATATTTTACGTACTAAATCTTATACATGTTAAAAATCAAGTTTTGGAGGTAGGAAGAAAAATAAAATTTTAATGTGAAAATACTTCCTTTTAGTGTAATTTTATTATAAGCATGTTTTATGTTAGATTTACTTTCTCTACTGGAAGTCATTCTATCCTAATTATGCATGTATATGAATTTGATAGGATGTTGTAGTAGTAAGAAGATTCAACCTTTACTTTTTCATCTTGCAACATTTTATGGAATTAATTGCAAAATATTTTTGAAATTTAAGTTTGGAGGGAAGAAAAATATTAACTCTTACTTTTTCTCATTTGTTATATTTTGAAAATTATTAGCATAACTTGTGTAATTGAACCTCGCTTGAGATAACTAAAACTTTTTATTTTAGTTTAATAATATTTAAGGATTGGATGAAAGTTTTTAGTAATAAAAGTTAATTTTATAAGGATAAGATATTTGTTATGAAAGAATTTGATTATAGTTAACTATTTAAACTAAGGAAATTTTATTTTTGAAATGTTAAGAGACTTAAAGTACAGTGTGTTAAGAAGAGATTGTAACTTTATGATGAATAATAAAGCTCATACCTAATTATAAAGTAAGGAGGTGTTTCATGTTTGAACTTTAGAAAGAGGAGAGTGAAGTTCAAAATCATTACAGGCTATCCAGATATAGTAATACTCATTAAAAAAAAGAAGAGAAAAAAAAGAAGAATTGAAAAACAATCCCAAAAAAAAAGAGAAAAGAAAAAAGAAAGAAAATATTTATGGGAAAACGAGGAGATGCTGATAAAAATTGGCTTCACTTGAGTCACCCTAAAGGGAGAACTTGAATTCATTTCTGTATTTATATTTAAAATATTAGGCTACATTCTAATGAAGTTTGCATAAACTCATTTTCACGTAATCTTTCAAGGCACTCTTAATGTGACAAATTATGGTTTATCTTGAAATAAATAGAAGATTAGAACCCTTAGACTTTATTCTTTGAATAATTAACATACTGTAGTGTTAACACAGGGATTCTTGAATTTCTTTCTAAAATTCTAACCAATATATTCTTTTGAATGAAAAATTTTAGTTTCTTACAAGTAGAAAAAGTACATTACCTTGAGCTATATTTTTATGTAGTAAAGGGTTACTTGAGGAACCAGTAACGATTAAGTTTGAGAGTTAAAAATTTTTAAAAATATATATACTTTTTACTATAAGATTTTACTCATTTGGTAATATTACACTTTAAAAGAAATGTATTTTTTATATTTTTTGGTTTTAAGTACAAAAAAAAAGAAAGAAAATGGTGATCGGAGCAAAAAGAAGCAAAAGCGGTGCAATTTAGAGCAAAAATGAGCAAGAAAACAAATTTTGGCTTGACACCTTTCGGTAAGTATTTCTATGTTTAATCTCTTTTAAAATTTTTGCATATTTTTAAATGAGATTACTCTTTAAAAAAATGTTGTTTTTATGCCAATTTTGTAGGGCTATCTATTAGGAATGCAACGCAATTGAAACGGGGTGGTGGGAGAGCATTCTGAGAGCCGAAACGAGCAAAATGGTGGAGGGGCGCGCGGATGGGCACCGGGGCATGGCCCGGCGGCGGCACCGAAGCCGAGAGCACCGAAAATAGGGCGCCGACGGCCGCACCTATTCGGTGCCGGCGGAGGCCGAGATGGCTTGGACGCGATAATAGGCGGTTTTTGGCAGATACATCGAATGCGAACGCTTTTTGGAGGGTTTCTTCATGCACCTCTTGGGAAATTCATCCTACTTTATTTTAAACCGAATTTGAAGCCAAAATTGAAGAAGAGATGTTAGAGTAAAACTTGTAGAATGCTTAGAGATGTTAAGAATAGGAGTAGAAATGTAGTTACCTTTTTGAAAGTGGTTAGAGAGAGGATTTTGAGAGAATACGCCAGGTAATGTTCTAGCATTGCATGGATTCGCGGGAGACATTGTGGGAGAGATTTTCATCTTTCTTACAAGGGAAAAATGCTAAGTATTATGTTTTCATTATCTTATGATATTGTAAACACTTATTTTGTGGATTTCTTTATTGAGGGAAATGAAGTTTTTCGTAGTATTTTCTTCGTGCTTTGTGATGTCTTCCTCTTACTCTTTCCTTTACATGAAAATAGTGGCATGAGAAGATTATGTCATTGTTTTATTCTACCACTTTCTTTTGCAATGAGTAGGACTCATGTTTAGAATATTGAGATGCTTACTAAAAGAAGTTTTAATTATAAATGTTATGGTTTTTACTAGGACTTCATTTACATTACAATAAGAGCTCGTTGTATTGTTAAAGTTTGTTGTAATTGCATTGTCCTGAAAGGGCATTGTAATTCTCAATAAAGTGGAACCACATTCGATGTTCATGAATGAATTGTGTAGTTCGTAGGAATTAGTGCGGAAATAAATAGGAAAATATGGTTTTGATGGTCGTAAATTAGAGGTTTTCGGGGTAATATTTGAGATCCCCGATTTAGTCTTTAGATTAGTAACTAAACTCGAAGGTTAGCCTTCGAGGTGAAGGGTGAGTGAGAGCTCCGTAGTGACAGCCGGTATCCTCCCGTATCCTTAGATTTAGTGAGCGGGAATTAGGATATGTGATGTTCCTTACATGCTTGAAAAGAGGGAGTACTCCTTTTGTGGGTAAAGAATAGGATTGCTCTATTTGGCGCATACGATATTTAATGCATCACATTCTTTAAAACTTTATCCGATTCATTACATAAAAATAGTAGATTTCATTATCTCAAAATTCACCAAACCAATTTCCCCAAAAATGGTTATCTTTAGAAGTAATATTTGCATTTAGGAGTAATTGTTAGAAAAACCACTTATATCACCCTTCCAAACTAAGGTTATTAGTAGTAGACTAGAATTTCACTAAGAACCTCTTTTACGCTTCTCTGTGGGATCGATAAACGGGACTCCATTAGAGCCCTGTATTACTTGATACGATACGTATACTTTCTTCGAAATTGTGGCTTTACAAAAATCATTATAAATATATAAATGCGAGGTCATAAATTCTTTTATAAAGTCGCATCAAAGTACACTACTATAAACTCTGACATAACATACACATAAAAACATTTTCATGCACACTACCACACAACAACATAAAAATTAATAATAAAAACAACAACGATAGAATACATAACGGATAAACGGTACGGCTACGATGTCTTATCGAGGTTCACATCACGGCTCTGATCATCGAAGCGAAATCTTAGATAAAGTACATTGACACAACACATCGATACAACAACTAAAATAAACAACATACATCTACTCTTCGAACTCATCATCATCATCATCACCTCCTTCCAATCCTGGATGACTAAGGTATATAGAATGGATGAGGTAGCATCTCGGCTGCTACGATCTCCTCAATCGATTACATCCCAGTATAGGCCCTGATAATTCTCCTCATATTCATCATGTTTTAAATATATCTCTCAACATTATCAAACACCATTGCTATCTCTCACATGCTCTCGAGTAAGACTCCCTTTTTCGAAATATTTCTTAATAAACCGATCATGAATCGATAGATGACGAAGCACATGAAGTAGTAGCACGAGAAGCGAGAAGCAACGAAGCGAGAAGCGATGAGAAGCCCTACCAAATCCTCCCCCTCCAACTAAACTACGAATGTACGGTGTAAGCACCAATGTTTACACTGGCCAATTGGTCTCAGTAGGTGATACCTCTTCCCGGGTTTCAAATTTCACTCCGGATCTTTAACAAGTGAATCGAAGAAGGAAATCCCATACTGCCGGTAGTGGTAAAAAAAGGAAAAAGTCTAAGTCTGACAGTATCATCAAATACTCTGTCGTACTTCAAAGTAGCACAAAGTTCTAAGAAACTTGCTAGATGTAAATTAGGATCTTCATTTGAAGTTTCACTAAATTGATTGTTTTGTACCATTTGGATAATTGCAGGTTTAAGCTCAAATGAATTAGCAGCTACATCAGGATTTTGGATAGTTAAGTGAATTTCATCTAATGTAGGGTTAACATAATCTCTTAGTGGTTTAAATTGAGGTTCATTTTCTATACTTTGGTTGTTTATGTTGTTTTCCATTGTTTCAGAATTTAAATGTTTTTTCTTAGTTTTCTAATTCTCCTAACAGTGCGTTCTAATTCCGAATCATAGGGTATAAGATTTTCAGAACCAAATTTACACATACAATCGAAATCAGTACACAACACAACAGTTAACTAAATAAGTTGCAATTCTATTAAAAAGTTTTCTAACATTCCTAAATTGTCTGTTACTCTAATTATGTTATATTCCCCGGCAACGGCGCCAAATTGGCTTGGGAACACAAACTCCGCGTTGTGGACACTTAGCGTAATTTTAATTCTTTTTGTAACAAGTATATAATATATTCTTTAATCGCAGAGTTACTCTTTAACCCAAGTATACATATTGCTCAAGTAATACAAGGCTCTAGTGGAGTCCTAGATATCGATCCCACAGGGAATATTTTAGAGGCTACAGACTAGGATTAAAGAAATCAATTCAGAATCACAACTAAATCGAAATTGGTTATGTGTCACTAATACACAATCGACAATAATATGAAGTTTAAATTAAACTAGTTCTACTAACTGATAACTAATTCTACTAAAGTGAAGTTCAAATATATAAGCAAGAATCTTTCTCCTTTGTTAAGATATTTAAGTGAATAGATAATTAGAATTAGTTTAAGATGGTGTTGTGCCAAATAGGAGCATACCTATTATTTACCCTTTGGTCCAGACATAAAGAACGTTGACTAATCCTATGCTTGGTTACTAAATCTGCGGCTAGGCTGAGAGGATACCGGCTCTCACTTCGGAGCTCCCAGGTTCCCCTCGCTGGAGGGATAACATCTACACTTCAGCACCCAAACGATAGGGCCGAATTGAAGATTTTAGCTGTCACTCTAAAATCTATAATTCTACGCCCGATAAATAGTATTTCCCATTTTTTTTGCACCCTACTTCCAAGGACTTTGACCTCATTGAATCTCGGATGTAATCTTTACTATAGTTATAAAACTCGACATATTTTTACTATTTAACTGGCTATATTGAAAGTAAATTAAGATCTAAGTAAAAGATTATCACAACTTCTTTAAATTTTTATGACACACTAATTCTATTTATCATTTCACAAAAATATCAAAACTAGGAGAAAGACAGAAAAACAGCTCAGATTTCATGGAGAGGATATAATAAAACTTGGATTTCATATATAAAAATAAAGTTCCACAAACTAAAGTAAATAAACACATCTTATCTTAAATTCCTCCCCAAGAAAACTCTTTGAAGATCCTCTGAATCTCTTCCTTTCTTTACAGTATGCAGAATTCTCGTTCGAAATAACAATGCAGAAGAGATCTCTCACTTCCCTTCCACTCTTACAATCCTTCGAAGAATTCCTTACCAATATCTCTATCTGAACTCACTATTTAACACTCACTAAATAACAACAATGAACACTACTGGACTCTCTATTTGATACTAAGTAACTCTTAAAAGACCCTAAAAGGACTTGTTAAGAACTCTTAGTAATTTTTAAGAGGACCAAATAGGACACTTTTTCGATTTAGAATTGTTCTTTTTAAAGTTGTTGAAGAGTCTCCAACGGTTTTTCAAGCATCCCTTCAAAAATCGTCCACATTCGACGTATTTGGTGAAAGAACCGTTGATCCCGCCATCGGCGCCCTCAAGCTCCGCCGTCGGTAGCCTTCGAGAAACAGTCTTGAAATGGCCCTGCTGGCGGCTGTTGACCTCTTTTTTGGTGAGGTCTTTTTCTTTCCTTAGTGCTTAAGATCTAGCCGTAGGTTTTCCATTTGACTATACTAGAAGACTAGAGATGGAACCCACCATTTAGAAATTGAAACCAAATCTTAACTCTCTTTAGAATTCTACATGGATGATCTTCAACCTCCAAATTACTTGGAAGGTTAGGACCAATGTGTAGAAAGATAAGGATGAGTTCCTATAAGATGGTCCAGCCTTAGAACAACCCTGGGTGGCCTGGTCTTGGTGAGGTCCAGCTTGCACACACCACATTATTGCACATTTCTAAACCCTAAAACCACTCTTACCCAACTCGGCTTCCTGACTCATGTAGGAAACTCATATGGATGGGTCTCAACCCCTAAGCGCCTGGCTAAGAGGGTCAGGAACAACATATTGAGTGCCTAAGATGAGTCATCTCATTGCTCTTGTGAGCTTAACATGGCTTCATGGCTCAACTAAAATGGTTTCATTTTACCCACATTTAATCAACCTTCTTTTTTTCAAAATTTCAATTTTTGACCCCCGGGGCCCTAAACTCACTAAACCTACCAAATACCCTTAAAATTTCCAAAATTGCCTCAACTACCCAAAATTACTTAAAATAAATCCTAAACATTCCCCACCACTCAAATTTATCATCCATAACCAAATATACCAAAAATTTCAAAAATAGCCCCCAATACCCTTCATGTACCCTCATTGATCCCTAAATAGCCTGAAATTCCAAAAATTCAAAAAATTCTCAAAAAATTCCAAAAATTTCAAAATATTATCCAAATCATGTTATTCAACTACCACATACCCCAATTTTGTCAATTTAACCCAATTTGATCAAAAAATGCCAAATGGGCCTATAAGGCCCAAAGTGACCAACTAACCTAATCCATCCCAAATTGAGCCCAAATGTTACCCAATTTTCACTAAATTTGTTTTGAAATCTTCCTAAAATCCCCACTAACAAAATTATACATTAATTTACCCAATATTTGGACTCAAATTTCACCCAAGCCTAACTCAAACCAAAATTTCCCAAATTGGCCTAAACCAGTCATGAACCCAAACAAGCCCAAATTCCAAAATCCAAACCTAACCAAAGTTGAAAACTCTTTTTCACACCCCCATAAACATTTTGCAACATTAATTTTACATCAAATCTAACACTAGCCTAACTTTGACCCAAAAAGCCAAATTTTGGCCCATAAGCCCAAATTCCTCCAAATTGAACCTTATGGTCAATAATTTCCCAAATTTCACTTATAAATAAAATTTCAACATTTCATAGTCCAATTTAAATCAATTTCAAACCAATCCAATCATCCCATACTCAATTTCAAAGATTCAAATCATCACATGCATAATGAATGCCCATTACCTTATACATTTTTAAAAGTCCATTCCTTCAAAATTTAAAAGCTCAAAATCTATCCTAAAGCCCACATGACATTTTCATTCATCATCCCTTTAATGAAATTCACCCCTTAAGTTCCAAATCAATCATCAAATAAATCCAAAAAAATCATCATGACAAATTACCCCTAAATATCAAAATCCCTAAAACCCATTTTTATGCAAGTGAGCCAAGCCATTCCCAAGCCAAATGGAGCCATTGAGCCATGCACAAGCCACACGAGAGCCATGGAAGACAATTTACATATCACCAAGCCATTAATGATAAGAGAGGGGAGCACTTTCCTAACCCATGATTAAACATTTTAACCTTACCCATGGTTCACCATAACCCAAAATTAATCTAAATATGCTTGGATGGAGACTTATCCTCTCAAGACTAGCTGACTCACCTGACCCCCACAGCACCCAAAGTCCCCTTGGCAGGTGTACCAAACCCAAAAGCATGACTTGACCAAAATGAGCCCAAAAGAGCCACTTCCCCCATTCCATTTAAATCAAACCCTTTAAACATGTCAATACCCAATTGAACTCACTAAACCCCACCTCTGACCTCACTGGTCAAGATGGTGACCCATGCCTGGCCGGACCACCACCTGGCTCACCGGAAACCACCAGGCTGAGAGGTTTGGTTTGATTCAAAAATTCAAATTGAGCTTGCTGAGCTGTCCCAACCAAATTGGACTTCATAGCTCTTCTTCTCCTCCCCTAGGAAGCAAATCCCAACCTCCAAACCTCCCTGAAACCAGCCATGGCCATGGCTATTTAAACCCACCACCTCCACGGCCAAAAAAATTGATGCTTTGAACCTTAACCAAACTCTATCAAATTGACCCCAAACTCTTCACACAACCTAGAGCAGTTGATCCCCACTGTTCTCCTGCTCTAATCCCCATTGATTGAGCTCAATTTCAGAGCTCAATTCTCAGGCCAAAATAGGACACTTCATCACAGTGAGCAAAACCCCAAATTGATCTACCCTACACCATCACCAGACCAAGAGAAGAAGTTCCCCAATGGAAGCACCCTCACCAGGCCACCCATTTGTCTTTGGAGACCAAAGCTTGAAATTGGGTTTGGTGGAAATCATACCTAGGCATTTCACCACAGCTCCAGGCTTCATCCCTAACTTCCCTGGACTCCAACAAATGTGTCAAGCCCCTTTGATCGAAGCTTCACTTCTCAGAGCCAAGTTATTGAACTCCTCCTTCCGGAGAGCTTGTTTCGATTCTCTATTTTGTTTGAGTTAATTTCAAAGAATCATAGCTGTATAAATGTGTTCTTCTTGTCAAGACGAGTTCATAGAGCCCAAGATCATGTAATTTAGTTGAGTATCGAGTGAGATACGAGGGTTACAAGATGGACGGTTCTCGGGTTAGAATGACTGGGGATGATGAACGGATGCCGTTTATTCGTGCGTGTTTTGGACGAACGGTGGAGATCAAACCGGACGAGAAGATGGAGCAGAACAGCAGGCTGCTTGGCAACCCAGTCAGATGGCGGCATCAAATGAGAAAGTGACCCGAGCCGTGCTTAATGCAGTAATGTTTGCTTCCAAAAGATAGCAAAAAACTTTGACTTAATTTATAAATAGCGGCTAGTGTATAAAATTACTATTATATAATTTAGTAAATATTTTTACACACTAGGGGTACTACGCAAGTATACGTATCGTTTCAAGTAATATAAGGTTTTTAAACAAAGACCCAGATATCGTTCCACGAGGAAGATTTATAGAAATAAATTTTCTATGAAGTGAAAGCGAAATAAAATCATAAAAATATTTTTATTTTATCTTTTAATTTGATTATAAATTATTATTAATTTACTAGATGCAAATAAAGAAAATAATAATAAGAAAACGATTTAATGAATTCTATATAAAATAAACAACTTTCTTTCCTTCAATTAATCTAAGATTTTTAAGATAATTTAATATTCGTTGGAGAATTTGATTTATAGTATTGTGCCAAATAGAAGCATTCATATTCTTTACCCTTTGATCCAGGCGCAAAGAACATTGACTAATTTACAGAATAGGTCCGGATGTATTCTTAGTAGAATGGGTTAATCTAGGCTCACACTTCAGATGTCCGAGGGTGGCTATGGTCGGCCTCTACTAGTGACCCTTTCCTAGTCTATAAATCAAATTATAAGAATTTAGTACGTCACTCTAAAAACTTATCAATTCTACACCCTTTAAATTTTATCTTCCTATTTATTTGCACTTCACCATGAATAGTCCGCACATGGCCTTCGACTACCCGAGGATTCATGTGACATTTACAAGTTAAGAGTTCTTCTCCTTCGAGGTCTCGAAACTCTTCACTCGGTTTTAACAATTCAAACGACCAATTTAAAAAGTAAAGTAAGATCAGGTATTAATATCATCATAATATTTTGAAAATATTTTGAATTTTAATTCTCCATCAAATTTTTATATTATCTTATCTATCTCTTCATAATTGAAGTAAGAAAGTAACTAACTACTCATAACACATTGAAAATAAATAACAAAACATGATAATTAAACTTTAAATCAAATATAAAAATATACTTATCTCAAATATTTCTTCTACGAGATCTTCTGATTCCTACTTACTCCACAGTGTAATGAACTCCAGATGCAATAACTTGAAAATAAACTCACTAAACTAAACAAAAGTGGCCCTAAATTTCTCTCTCAAATTCTCCCTCTAAGGATGAGAGATCCTAAAGTAAATAAGAGAAAGGGGTACAATGGGAGGGGCACGTTTTCTGAAGAAATGGACCACTATTTATAGGCTTTAAGAGTTGCCTTGAGGCACCTCTTCAAAACATGTCCACATTCAATGAATCTTCTAGAAGGTCGGTCTGGCGTCTAGGCACCGAACACCCCGTAAAGTTCTTCGTACCTCTTCATTTTGGCTCGCACCTCTTCGCGATTAAAACCGTTTTGGAGCGTCCAAATGCAATGTATCACATGTCTTATTATCAAGGAACAATTGTCAGCCTTCTAGAATGTCCAATACCCGCTCACTCCGTCGAAATAGCCGATCGAACGTTGTCGAAAACTCGACGGTTTCGTATCGAGTCTGGCGCTTAGGCTCCAGTTTCTGGCGCCTAGGAGCCAGGCCATATTTTTTTTATACTTTTGGTATTTTGCTCCATTTTTGCTCCTTTTTCCTTCTTAGACCTTTTTACATTACCTATATCCAAAAAACAAAAAACACCTTTCATTAAAGCATAATATCCTTAGAAATTGATAAGAATTAAGACATAAAGAAATAGATATTTTTTTATAGATCAGAAAGCATCGCGTGGAGTTTCGGATCTGCGGAAGATGACACGGCACCGACGTGGTTAAGTAGGAAATTAGGATATTTTTGAAATAGTTAAATAGTCAGAACTTCAAAAATTCATATAATTGCATAGAAAAATCATAAAAATAAAATAAAAATACCCTCTTGCTCAGTAAACAGAGGAGAATAATGTGAAAATAGAATTAAGTTAATTTGTTGAGTCTAAGATTTTTAATGATTTAAATACTCTCTGTGATGTTTTAATTCTCCATTTGCATACATAATTCACCATGGCATGAGACCATAGGGCTTTTATAGCCTCTTACCTTGGGAGCATTCCCTGAATTTTTCAACGCCAGAGGCCATCTCTATGACAAGTTATCTATTTTCTAAATTTTTGTGTCTGTTTTAGCATTTTAATTCCAATAATTTCATGTTGATTATAAAATTCTAGAAAAATTAGGGGAGGTATCTTATGACCAGAGGACCCTAGAAAAATTGTAACTTGATTTAATTCGTTCATACAAACTCTAATTTAACTAAAACCTCAAAAATGAAATCAAACTAAGTTGAAATAACCACACATAAAATTTACATGAAAATAATTCTCCACTGACCTTTAGGGTTAGGGGAACCCCTCATAAAATTTTCAAGTCTATTGGAGAGAATCTAACCCACTAAATGAATTATTTGAGTTACATGACCATTTTTAATCTTTAAAAATTCATAAAACTCAAAATACATTTCAAAAATTTGCCAAATTAGTTTTGAGGCCACTCTGAGATCAGAGAAGTCTAAGAAAATTAAAATTAGAATTTTTCTAAAAATTTCATTTTTAACTTATTTTTGGATATTTTAATAATTAAAAAATTATAAAAATCACAAAAATATTAAAAATCATAAAAATTTCACATTTGGTCTCCTAATCACTTAGGAACCATTGCCCTATTTTTCCTAAGTCTCTAAGTTAAGATATTAATTTTTAAAGGCTTAGGATACTGTTTAATATTTAAAAATGGATTTTCTTAACTTTTCACGAAAATAATTCCAATAAATCAACCAAAATCAGAAAAATATAAAATTTACTTCTCTAGGTTCCCTGACCTTAGAGAGATTTTTAAAAAATATAAAACTTAATTTTCAACTCTAATTTTTATTTTATAATTAATTAATACCCTCAAACTTGAAGTAATTATAATAAATAAAATATAATTCAAAAAATCACCATAATTGGTCCAAGTGGTCCTTTGGTCAGTAGGAACATCCCATAATTTTCCTTGGGATAGAAACCTTACCTTGGTCATGTTTTTGAATTTTCATTGAAAATCCTTATTTTTATTAAAAAAAATTATATATTAAATTAAAAATGAAAAAAATCACATTTTCTCCTCTAATGTCTTAATTAACATGTGAGTAAGGTGACATAAAAATTTCAAGTTTATTTGAGCTCAATTTAATGCGTTATGAAGTGATTATGCTTAAAAAGGGCATAAAAGTAATTAATAATTTTAATCTTAATTAATACTTTAAGCTTAATCAATGGGAGGGTAAAATATCTGATCTTAATTTTTTCTTGGATGATTGAAACTTAAGGAATAAAGGGGTAGAGACCCATTAATCACTTTGGAAATATCAAAATGAAACTTTAAATTAATTAAATCATTTAAATTTTGGAAGAATGATTAAAATTTTGGATTATGAAGATTAGGGATATGACCTAAGAAGATACCAATTCTTTAATTTCGAGTTCCTAATTGAATTAGTTCAATGGTATTCAATCCTTAATTACTTCAAATGATGGTGATTTAAATTAATAATTAAAAAAGAAATAATTTTTAATTAAATTAAAACTTAAAACATTAAATGATTTAATAATCAAATTAAAGTAAATTTAAAACATTTAAAACTAATTTGAAAACACTTAAGAACAAACTTAAAGCAAATTTGAAAACATTAAATAATCTTGAGACAATTCATAATTAAAAATGTGAAAATTAAACCAATTAAAGCCAACCTAAAGTACTATAATTAATTCAAATCAAATTATCAGAATTTAATAAAATTAAATGATTTAAACACATCTTTCAACCTAAATGATTTTAAAACATTTAAGAATCAATATGAAACCTTACTATTAAATTGGATTGTTTTAAATCATCAACTCAACTTTAAAAGTTAAATTCCCTAATAAATTTATTTGCCCCTAAAGGCTCCCACATTTATAACCATTAAATAAAATATCAAGTAAAATGTCACTTTCCGCATCGGATAATTAGAAGTCCAAGTTCACTGGGCAAGAAACAAAATTCAACTTAATTCTTGGATGATTAACTCACATGTACGATAAAACTCATTTGGACTCGAAATAATCTCAGAAGTATTGAAAAGATGTTCGGGGCTCGTCCTAAACACTTTCTCAATACGATGAGGTGTTTTAGAAGAACAATTGAACTTAATTGTTCTTTGGTGAAGAAAATCATCCTTAACAAAAACACAAGAACCTAGATGTCATAGGAATTGACTAGCAATAGGATTATGATCATGGTAGACAACCAGAACCTTCCCTTAGCTTTAACTAGGTATTTCTTAAAAATATTTGAATGCCCTGACGTGTGTTTTAAATGCAGCCTAGAATGACGAAAAGACCTACCAGGTACGCTTTTATTTTATTGCAATTTATTTACCTGCACCATACTTTCTTTCTTGTAAAATTTGCATGTTAAACAAGAATGTCACCCTGCATGAAAACTGAATCCTTTAGGATAGCCACAAAACTGAAACCCAAAACTAAATTAAAAATCAATACAAGATAAAATTCACCGTCACAATATTTAAAATATAAAATAACTCAAAATTTAATCACAAACAGAACAACAAAACTACAACTACAATTAAATTAAAACGACTCGTTGGATGATCGAGAATCCCTCGGATGATGTAACCCATGTGTTGCTAACGAGGTTTCTCACGGTCTAAATGAAAGTGTGGAACTCATTCAGTTGAGTTTAGTAAATTCATTTGGACTAAGTGAATCCGATGAAAATAGCGGTGCCGGGATGACAGAACTGTGGGATCTTAATCAGTCCTGCTTAATCAACTTTAATATTTGTTTTAATTAAAACATTAAGAAATTTGAACCTTAAGACTCTTCTAAATCAAAACACATCTCTCATCTCCTGATTTTCACCTTCTAAAATTAAACATCTGCAACAACAAAGAGCTTGGAGCATAGTGGGCAGCACGACCATCTTCATCAGCAAAAACCTGTGTCTACATCAGCTAAACCTTTCTTAGAATTAAATAACAAAGCCATAGGATTTTGAGGTAGTTTGCTTAGTGCAACATAAATCCTCAACTTTTCTTTAGGCATTTGCATAATCATGTTATGCAAATTAAGTCCTAACTGGTCTTAGGACTCCTAGGTGGTCGTTTGGTACGACATAAACCCTCACATCTTCGAGGCTATTTGTATGATTGTGTCATACAATATAAGCCCTAATTAACTAAAATTGGCAGGATCAAAACATTAAATATACTCTCAAATTAAAGTCAAACAATAGGATAGTAGGGAAGTCACCGAAGTTCACGTCGGGTCTGTGACATCCCCTACTTCTCTTCCTTTGGACTCTTAAGAATAAACTGTTCCAAATTTGAGCTATTCCCTATTGAAATCTCCAAAGTCAAATTGTTTGAAAACCTTAAACTTTGAAATTCTTGAGAGCAAAAGCACTGATCATTATCGAGAGTTTTCTTAAATGATACCCGTCATTTAAGATGTAATTATCTATAGGGGCTTGCCCTTATAGGGAACTTTAATAACCCAGGTAATATAAACTCTGCTTAATTCCCTTATATTAAGTAGGGGAACTTGTCGGCTTATAAAATTGGTTTGCAGACCAAACGGATGTCACAAATCTTTTAGTTTATTTGATAGAGCCCCATCATTAAAAAGTGTGTCTATTCTTAGAGATAGATACACAGTTTGCGGTGTGGTGCTCGTTTATATAAACTATTTGGGATGTGAGATCGGTTTGATTTCATATCTTAAAATTTTCAAACTTTAAAATAATTTTTAAAAATTAAAATGCTATTTTTCAAATTAACTATATATTTAAATTAAATTTAAAACGTAAAATTTCGCTAACAATTTCTGTAGGCAACCCCTTTTCAAAATACCACATAACCTAAAAATATGCCGACATCGGCTGCCTCGACCTCCGCCGTCGGTGGCCTCCCTTAAAATATATTTTGAACTCTCGGGAAAATCACACCGTCGGCGCCCTAGGTCAAATTTTTATAATTTAGTCTTTTTTCTCAAAATTCGCTCTTTTTTACATATTTTCGCTCCAATATCTTTAAATCTTCATACCTGCAGAAAAACACCAAACATACCCTTATTTAAAGTGCAATATCATCAAAATCAGTACAAATAAGCATGAAAATGTTAACATTTTTTTCTTGGGTCAAAATCCCCCAAACTTAACTATTACTTATTCTCAAGTAATCTTTAGTACTACATAAAGTAATGATTCATTGTTGTACAGTTTTAATTCAGAACTACTATTATTCTAATTTAAATAAATATTATAGAAAGAATTCTTAGAAACATTTTCAAGTAATTAGATTAATTCTGCAGGTATAAGACTATCTAGTCATGAAGTCTAAGAATTCTAGTCTTCTATTCATTTCAAGAATAACTATATGTTGCAATATCAATTCACTTAGAATATTCAGAAGATAGGAATTTCATGAGAATACTATTAGTAAAGAAACCAGTCATAAATATAAGTTCAGAAATGCTTTTAGTTTTCCCTTTAGGTTAATCCAAGTGAAGCCAATTTTTGTTAAGGCATCTCTTTAAGCTTCTCCTCACTTACTTTTTTTTCTTTCTTTTGGATTGTTTTTCAATCCTATATATTTTTCTTTTCTTTTTAGAGATTGTTTTTAATCCTTTTCTTTTTCTTTCTATTTTTTTCTTTTTCAAGTGAAGATTACTATATCTGGATAGCCTGTTAATAATTTTGAACTTCAATTTTCTTTTCCAAAATTTGAAACTTTAAAACATTCTTTACCTAATTCATATTTCATAGTTTTTACATCATTGACTCCCAGTCTTTTCTTTCTCAACTAAATTTTTAAGATTCATAATATTTCAAAATATAATTTTCTTTACTTTAAATAGTTAACTATAGTCTTATCCTCTTATAATAAATATCTTTAACCTACAGAATTAATTTTTCATTACCAAAAATATTTATTTGAATTTTCTATAATATTTAGATAAAATCTAAATATAGTTATCTGAATTAAATTTTATCACATAAATCATATTATAATTTTTGAAAACATGTTAAATTGAGAACATATAATAAGTAATATTTTCTTCCCTCCCCCAAACTTAAAGTTTTCTATAAAAGAAATAATACAGGGTGGAAAGAAAAATTCTAAATATAAAATTCATACCTTTGTACTTTAGGAATTTGTCTTTTTGAAATTTGCAGGTTCTTCTCAAAATTTCGAGCTTCAACTGACCTGTAATATTTAAAAACCTTTCTACACATATAACAATTTAGAAAATTTGTTGGGGTAATCAAATTGTACAACAAGTATATAAAACTAAACATTAAACAACAACAATTAAATACACTGGACATATGTATTTCACAACACAGAACAAACAGTTTACTATTTTAGACTATTCAGTTTTACAATTACAATTGCAATAACAATCCATCATAAACATCCAAAAATGAAAATGCAAACTACAAAACTAAACACATCCCAGAAACAAAGCATAATTCACAAAATATAAAAAATAAAAATCAAAGTACTACAACAAAACTAAAAGAAATGCATACATCACATCACAATCAGACATTAAAATCCCATACAATGCCTTCATCACCTTGGTTAGGAGGAGGATTGGGCTGATACTGAGTATATCGGGGGCATTCTGGAAAAATAACATCAGACTCTCCTCTGTAGTACCTAGCCTGTGCATAATAATATGTCATCTCAAAGTCAGAGTGCCTCTGAAGATACTCACTATCGTGATCATGTCTTCTCTCTAATCCTTTAATCCTATGATCAATTCTTTCTAATTTTTCATCTAACTGCTAAAAACTTTTCCACTATAAGGTCATGACATTCATTAAATCATATAAGAATGGGGGACTAGAGGTAGGAGGGTCATTGCTAGTAGAAGGAGTGTCTCTACTAGTAGAAGGTGCCTAGCTCCTACTCCCTGATCTCCCTTCCTCATGGGATTCATAAGTCTTTATATTTTCTTTACTAATGGGTTTCATCGAATACACCCATTCCTCATCATCTCTTGGTTCAACTCCAGATAATTGACAAAGTGCATAAATTAGGCTAGGATGTCCTAAATATCCACTTGTCTCACTCTTTATAGTTGTCATAATATTCTTATAAATTATTCTCCCCATATTTATACTTCTGTTGTTCTAAGTAGAGAAATTCAGAACAGCTGTCTCTTGAGACTTCACTATAATGATAGGTAGGGAGCAGAGTCGAATAAATGAAATTATGCTAAGCCTTACCTGTGGCATTTATCATGGAAAGTGGAAAGTTAATCCGTTCACGATTTTTAATTTTCCAAGTGCCTTTCCCATTAGTGAGAAAGTCAATAACATCGTTTAACGGACCCTCCATTATTCCAAATGTTTCATACTCGCTATAAAAATAGTCGTGAAGCTCGTAAAAAGAGTTAATGCGATTAGCATTAAAGTCGACGTAAAAATCCCCTTACTTGGAAATGCTCATCCTCTAGTTGAATCAGATTAGAGTAAAACTCTCTCACAACTTCGATAACAACATTATTTGTTATGTAGCAGAAGTTCTCCCATCCTCTCTCTTTGATAACTCGTTCCACCTCTCCTCTAGGATTTTCGAAAACTCGATCTTGTATGCACTTCTAACTTTGAAAGATTAAAGTATACCTCGATTGTGCTTTCACGTTTATAAACCGAGTTTCGTTGTGTTTGAGTCTTCTCTTTTGTCGTGGAGCCATTGTTTGATCTATCAAAATCACAAAAATCCAAACTATTCTCCAAAATAATAATACAATGGCTTCTAAAGGGGGTTTAAAGCAATCTAAATCATGTTCCATGAAGTACTTCCAAGTCTTTTCTGCACATTTTTTAAATTTTTCAAAATTTCTTAATGTGGAAGAAATTCATGGTGAAAATAAAAAAATTTTACATAGGAGTGAAACTCTTACCAGGATTAACCAAAAATTATTACTAATTCATTGAAAGAGGAAAAATATATTTTATTCTCATTTGCTTTCATACTATTTTATAGTTGTGCTAACTTTAGTTGTTTGCTTTATTTTTTATTCAGAAAATACCAAAAAACATATTTGAAAAAATTTATATCTTAAAACATACTTTACAAAATCAATTTAAAAAATAAACATTTTTTTCTTATTTCTTTTTGTTTTAGACATTTCCCTGTGGGTTTCATATCTCGAGGCTTAATTAAAAAGTCCTATATTACTTGATAAACGATACATATACTTGTGTAGTATCCCATATTATAAATAATTAAAGTAAAATTTCATATCTAAAACGTAAGAGTAAATTTTTAGACGGGATCATGTTTTAGGCGTCGTTGCCGAGGAAATTAATTAAAATTTTATTTAAAGAAAATTCAAGAAAAGTTAAGTTTTTACTTTTCATTATTTTTGCTAGTGTGTTATATTTTATTTTGTTAATTTTGTATGCATAATTTAGGTTCTAAGGGACTTGTGACTTACGATTTTAACTTAGAGAGAAGTATAAGAAAAATAAAAAAAATTAAAAATTTAGAAAAAGATAAAAATATTCAAGAAATGACAAATTAAGATCATCAACATGTTGAAATTCATCAAGAATTTAGACCTTTAAGAGATTGTGCTAACCCTACAGTGGATGAACTTCATAGTAGTATTCAACACCCTGCTGAAGCTGCTAATTCATTTGAACTTAAATCTACTATTATCCAGATGGTATCTAATAGTCAGTTTAAGGGAGCACTAACTGAAGATTCTAATTTATATCTTACTAATTTTTTAGAATTGTGCGCTACTTTTAAATACGATGGTGTTTCGAATGATGCTATTAGACAGACTTTTTCTTTTTTCACTCAGGGATAAAGATAAGATTTGGTTAAATTCATTAGCACCTAGATCTATCATAACTTAAGGTGATTTAGCACAAAAATTCCTTGCTAAATATTTCCACCATCAAAGACTGCGAATCTTAGAAATGATATCACATCATTTTGTCAGCTTGAAGGGGATTCTATATATGAAGCATGGGAATGTTTTAAAGATCTCTTAAGAAAGTGTCCACATAATTCAATACCAGATTAGTTAATAATTCAGACCTTTTACAATGGATTAGTTAGATCTCTTAGATCTATTATTGATGCCGCTTCTAGTAGTTCATTGATGTCTAAATAGTTTGCTGATGCTTATGTTTTAATTGAGGAAATGACTACTAATAATTTTCAATGGCCTTCTGAAAGGTTAAATCCTAAAAAGGTAGCCAACATTCATGAAAATGATGCTTTTGTGATGCTAGCAAATCAAGTTGCTTACAATTTCAAGGAAGATAGACCAATTTGACATGAATTTTTCTCAGCCAACTTTCATGATTGAAGAAAATTCATTAGGCTAAATGGTTGATTCTCAAACTTCACCAGAAACTTTAAATGCTATAAGTAAGCCTAATAACTCATATTCCAATTATTAAAACCCAGGTTGAAAAAACCATTCAAACTTTAATTGGAATACTAATAATTAGGGTGGTTGTAATCAACAATAGAGGAACAACCAAGTAAACCCATTAGGAAATTGGAACAACCAAGGGAATAATAATTATAGACCAACCTATCCACCCAGTTTTAACAACACTTCTCAATTTAAGGAGAAGAAGTTGTCTTTTGAAGAAATGGTGTTACAAATGGGAAACCATTTACAAAGTGAAGGAGCTACAATCAGAAATATTGAGAATCAATTGGGACAGATTGCCAATTTATTAAGTAATAGATCCCAAAGAACACTTCCTAGTAATACAGAAGTAAATCCAAGAGATAAAACTAAAGAGCAAGTACAAGAAATTCAGTTGAGAAGTGGAAGAGAGTTGGAAAAGAGTTCAAAAAGAGAATGAAGTAGTGAAAGAAGAAATTGAATAACCAAAAGTGGATGCTCTGAAAGGTTTGGAAAGACTTATTTCTCCACCTAAGATTGATTTAGAAAGCCACCGCCACTATTTCCTTAGATTCTTCGACAAAAAAAATTGGATAAGAAATTTTCAAAATTCTTGGAGATATTAAAGAAGCTTATAATCAACATTCCATTTGCTGAAGCCTTAGAACAAATGCCAAGCTATGTGAAATTTATGAAGGATATTCTCAAAAAAAAAGAGAAAGTTTGAAAATGATGAGACTATTGCCCTTAGTGAAGAGCGTAGTGCAATAATTCAGAAAAAAGTTTCTGAAAAGCTTAAAGATCCTGGAAGTTTCACAATTCTATGTGTAATCTGGGAAAGATTTTTTGAAAAATCTTTTTAGGATTTGGGTGCAAGCATTAACATTATGCCATTATCAATATTCAAAAGACTAGGATTAGGAGAAATAATCCATACCACTGTAACTTTGCAATTAGCTGATCGTTCGATCACATATCCTAAAGGATTTATAGAGGATGTTTTGGTGAAAGTGGATCAATTTATTTTTTCTGTTTATTTCATTATGTTGGATATAGAGGAAGATTAAGAGATACCCACAATTTTAGGGAGACCTTTCCTAGCCACAAGTAGAGCGATGATGATGTGTAAAAAAGGGAATTAACGATGCGACTTAATGATCAAACTGTTACATTCAATACTTTAAACTCAATGAAATATCCTGCAAGAGGTAAATATGATGAATGTTATATGATGGATGTTATCAAATATTTGAGTGAATGTCATTTCAAGTCAACTTATGAAGAGAAACCTGAAAGTAAAGAATTGGAACACAAGCAAGAAGAGGAATTACAAGATTCTGAAGATTTTCATGAGGAAGATTTAAATTATGTTCATGAAAATTTTGAAATTTTGGACATGACTGAAAAAGATGAATCCTTTAGTCCATCAATTGAAAAACCTTCTGAACTTGATTTAAAGATGCTTCTTAGTCATTTAAAGTATGCTTTTTTAGGTGATTCCTCAACTTTTCCATTTATAATTTCCTCTCAATTAACTGAAAGAGAAGAAGATAGTTTGCTTGAAATTCTAAAGAAATATAAGAAAGCCTTTGATGAACAATTGCTGATATTAAAGGATTCAGTCCTTCAATTTGTATGCATAGAATCCTTCCAAGCTAGCCACACTCCTCATCTCCCCTCCAAAAACCTTCTAGCCGTGAGCTTCAAAAAGGGATCCTCCAAGCTAAGCTAAGTTGCTCCCCCTCTCTTTTATTTTGTGAGTATTCTAGCTTCAAAAAAAAAAAAAACAAAAATAAAAAAAATCTTTCCTATCTTCATGCCTAGCCTAAAACCTCACACCCACATGCAAAAATTTAGTGTTCTTCTTCCTTTGCAAAGATTTTTAAATTTACATACAAATCATTTAATTTTTCTTAGTTTTCATGTATGCTTTTTTTAAATGTTTCCATGCTCAGGCTTAGGAATTTCTCATGTAAAGTCATTTAGCCATTTCCATGTATAGCCTTAAGATTTCTTTCATGCAAGCTATTCCATGCTTAGCCTTAGGATTTCTATTCTTTTTATGCAAGTTATTAGCTAATTAAGTTAACTAGTTTGATATTTACAAATATACCACCTAATCTTTTCACCTAGTTTTTATTACCTTAAAAAAATGAATTTTAAAATTTTTAATATAACATAAAGGAAATAAAGGTAAGAGAAAAGAAAACAAACATAATAAGGAAATAAATAATAATAATAATAATAATAATAATAATAATAATAAGAGGAAAAAGAAATAAAAATCTAAAATAATATATAACATACACTATGTAAATTATACATATGTAAATTAATAATATAAATAAATGTAAATAAACTATATATACTAAATAATATATAAACTAATGTTAAATATATTATATACACTAAATGAATAATGTTTATAACAAAGTAAATAAATAATAAATAACAAATGTAAAAAAAACATAAGTGATAAAATAATTGTAAATTTAAATAACCTTACTAAATTTCAATAAAATAACTATACTAAAATTTTAAATACCTAAAAGCATTAAAACTTAAAATATAACTATAATAAATGTAAAATAAAATATAACCATACTAAATTTTAAATAAGAATAACTACACTAATAATATAACTACTAAAATATAAATAAATGAATGATAATATATATATGTAAATTAATAAGTAAGTAAATAATATATATATATATATATATATATATATATATATATATATATATATATATAATGAAAATAAAGGAAGTAAATAAAAGTGTTTTTTTTGAAATATATACATATGTGAATGATAATTTTAATAAATAATAACTTAAATAAATGGTAATAATTTAAAATAAAGAAAAGAATAATTTAAGAGAGAGAAAAATGAAAAGCCTTATAAATAAATAAATAATAATAAAAATGATAATAATAAATAATGTAAATTAATAATATAAATTAACAATGATAAATCAATAATATTTAAGTAATAAAAATGTACTTATAATTAATTAAAATAAAATAACTTATAAGGGATAAATAAAATAAATAATACATACATACATATATATATATATATATATTGAAAATAATTTAAATAATATAAATGAATAAAGAATTAAATTAAAATTAAATAGTTAAAATTAAATAATAATTAAACTAAATAAATTAAATTAAATAAATTACATTAAATAATAATTAATTAAGTAAACCAAAAAAACAATTAAACAAATAATAGTTTAAATTAAATTAAATAAATTAAATAAATTAATTAAATTAAATAAATCAAAATTATATTAAATTAAATGATAATGTAAATAAATAAGTAATTTAAATTAAATTAATAAAATTAAGTTAAATAAATTAATGAAAACTGAATATTAAATTAGAATTAAATGATAATGTAAATAAATAATAAATTAAATTAAATTAAATAAATCAAATTAAATTAAAGTAAATTAAATTAAATGATAGTATAAATAAATATTAAATTAAATAAATTAAATAAACAAATTAAATAAATTAAATAAATAATGTAAATAAATAATAAATTAAATTAAATAAAATAAGTTAAATAAATTAAATTAAATTAAATTAAATAATAATTTATACTAAATTAAATTAAATTAAATAATAAAATAAATTAAATGAAAACCAAAAAATAATAATTTAAATAAATTAAAGTAAAATAAAATGAATAAATAAAAATCAATTAATTAAATAAAACAAATAAATAACAATCAATTAATTAAATAAAATTAATAAAAATTAATAAATAAATAAATGATAATAAAGTAAATAAATCACAATGAATTAAATAAGATAATAAATTAAAAATAATAAAGATAATAATAATTTCAATTACAAATAAAGATAATAATTTTAAACAACACATAATAAAAATAACAATAACAAAACACATAAACAATAAATAACAATAATAACATAAAATAATAACACATAACAATATAAACACTAATAGCATAATATAATATAATCATAACATCACACAACACAACAATCACAACATACAACAACAGTCCTGACCACAATACAATACCAACACGATAGCAATCAAAACTAGGATAGGCCTCCTGAGGCATGGTTTATTTTTCCCTTTACAAAGACCCTAGGGAATCACAACTTGGTGTAGAAAACATAATAAGAATACCCTTATTGTTAGTGAATGCATGGAGTAACCCAAATTTTACCTGATATCCACAAAAACTTCCCAATCCACATTCCAAACTCAAATTTAAACCAAAATCAAACCAAAATCAAACCAAACCCAAACCAAAACATAAACCAAAACCAAAATCAAACCAAAATCAAACCAAACCCAAACCAAAACATAAACCAAAACTAAACCTAGTTCAAACCCAAACCAAATACAAACCAAACCAAATTCAAATCCTCTAATCCCCAAACTAAAATCAAACTCAATTAAAAACCACAAACTCTTCATAGCACTCCCATAAGTCCAAATCAAACTACCAATTACCACCAATCCAAATCCAAACCACACCTAAACCCATCTGCCCCAACCTACCCCGAAAAACTGTGTTCATTAAGCATAAGGGTATACGTAGGGTGAATTGTTAAGCAACATAATAAGTCTAAATGAGCCCGAGACTTTTCATCAAGATATGAGAGGGAAGCATGGACCTGCATCCTTCTTTGACTGTTTGGATACCTCTGAGGTCTATTAATCTTAATATGTCTGCTTAACAAAACCATCCTCGATTAAATTAACAAAGTTCATTGAAACACAACATAAAAATTCACATAGACATCATAGGACTTGGTAGACAACCAGGATCTTAACATAGACATCATAAGATTGAGTAGTTACTTCTTGTTAGTCCTACTTCTTCCTGTTTTCTAGCATGCTTTAATTTCTGCAAAATTATAAACACATATATACAATGCAATAATAAAGTCTCAGCTGGGAATGACGAGAAGACCCTCTATGTACGCTTTTACTTTATTGCAATTTACCTTATTGCAATTTATTTACCTGCACTGCGTTTTACTTTTCTTGCATGATAAATAAGATTGTTGCATGAAAACTAAAACCTTTATGATAACCACAAAGCCGAAACTCAAAACTAAATTAAAAGTCACAGCAAGATAAAATTCACCGCCACAACATTCAAAATATAAAACAACTCAAAATTTAATCACAAACAGAACAACAAAAACTAAAACTTTAGCTAAATTAAAATGTCTTGTTGGATGATCGGGAATACCTCGGATGATATAACCTACGTGTTGCTAACGGGATTTCCCACGGTCTAAATGAAAGTGTGGAACTCATTCAGTTGAGTTTAGCAAATTCATCTAGCACTAAGTGATTCGATAAAAATAACAATACGGAAGGATGGAACCGTGAGATCTTAACCTAGGTGTTATTATAATCAACTTTAAGATTTGTTTTAATTAAAACACAAAAATATTTGGATTCTAAGACTTTTCTAAACCAAAACACTTCTCTCATCTTCGATTTATGATTTCTAAAACTAAGCCTACGCAACAACAAGGAGCTCGAGGCAATACACCGAAGGGTAACACGATCAAGGATGCGGAAGGACATGTTCAAGAGAGCAAACAACGGATCTTTAACAGCAACTCTCTTTTCTTATAAATAAACAACTAGCCATAAGATTTCGAGGTAGTTTTCCTAGTGCAACATAACTCCTCAACTTTTTTTGTTAGGCATTTGCATTATTGTTTTAAGTAAATTAAGCCCTAACCGGTTTTAGGACTCCGACGTAGTCGTTTGGTATGATATAAGCCCTCACATCTTCAAGGCTGTTTGTATGATTGTGTCATACGAATATAAGTCCTAATTAATTAAAACTGGCAGGATTGAAACATTAAATAATTTCCTCAAATTCAAGCCAAACAATAGGATAGTTTGGGAAGTTGCAGGATTCTTCGGATCCTCAGCTTCTCCTACTTCTCTTCCTTTGGACTCTTAAAATAAACTGTTCCAAACTCGACCCATTCCCTATTAAAATTCCAAAATTCAATCCTTTGAAACCCTTAAACTTTGAAATTCTTGAAATCAAAACCACTGATCATTATCGAGAGTTTTCTTAAATGATTCTCGTCATTTAGGATGTAATTAACTATAAGGGCTTACCTTTATAGGGAACTTTAAGAACCCAGGTAATATAAACACTGCATAATTCCTTTATATTAAGCAGGGGAACCTGTCGGCTTATAAAATTGGTTCGCAGACCAAATAGATGTCACAATTATTTTAGTTTATTTAATCGAGTCCCATCGTCAAGTAGTGTGACTATTCCCCGGGATAGATACACAGTTTGTGGTGTGGTGCTCATTTATATAAATTATTTGGGATGTGAGATCAGTTTGACTTCATATCTTAAAATTTTCAAACTTAAAATTACTTTCAAAAATCAAATGCTACTTTTCAAATTATATATATATACTTAAATTAAATTTAAAATCTAAAAACAACGCCGACAGCGGATCGATCCTCAAAACCATGTAAAAGCTATTTCCAAACCCCGAATATAGGAAAAGGAAACAGGGAACGGCCGCCTAAAACGACAACACAAAGGAGGCGGATTGATCCTCAAAACCGAACAAAACAGACGGCCCGACAGTCCATGGATCAACTAAAGTATCATCTCCAAACTGCATTTTAAACAATAAAGAAATCAGGCTAATATAATTACTACAAACATAACCCACAATTCGTATCTATCTACACATCCAACTCCCTAAAACTAAACATTGTGTTTTCATCGACAAAGATCTTTCACATTGTTCCAAAATTTCACCATGTTATATCCCAACAAATGTGATACACCCCTTTTTTTAATTGGACATATGTGCTATTGTGTCGTATGTCAAACTATTGAGCCATAGATATCAGCTATGTATAGGAAATGTAAACACATGGATATCGGCTATGTATAGGAAATGTAAACACATAAGAATTTCATGGTGGGTACATCATTCTTCCACAATTAACTCACCTAAACAGGGGCGACCGGCAGCCCAAAAGCCCACAAAAACAGCCTTTAGAGCCTCAAATCCGTGGCTCAAACAAACCACAAAAGACTCAAGAAAAACTGCAGCAATGACCCAGAAAAACTGCAGCAAATCGGCTCAAACAAACCACAAAAGACCCATAAAAACTGCGGCAAACTTAGTCCAAAAGCTGCATTTTTAAAGCCCTCAAACTGCTAAAAGTCGTAGCACACACGGCGGGCAATCCCGTGAAACCAATTCCTAAAAAAATTAGGTCACATATATGCAAACCAGCCCATAGAAATCCCCCAATCAGAAACCCAATCAGCACAAATTCTGAATCATCCTTACTTGCAATCACAAGTGGCGATGGATTTTTTTTTTTTTTTGCACATCCGATTTGCCCAAATGCTGAAATGATAACAGAAAATGAGGATGAATTGAAATGAGTTTATATGGAAGAACATCTTAAATACTTGCAACCCAAAACATCCCTTATAACCAAGTATTCGATCCTAATAAATTTGCATATCTCATACCTGAACTTTCACCTTTACGCGCATAGCACTTTATACAACCCAACGATAGAACCAGAAGAGTTCATGTTTGCATATTTTCCAAGTTCTCACAAAGGAAGTCATCAGAAACTTCCAAGCTTTTCCCAAAACACCCCTTCTCGTTCATGTTTGCATATTTGCAGTAGAGAGCGTGGCGACGAAAAGTCGGAGCACGACAAGGAGTAGGTGGAAGCTTTTACAGAGTTCAGGGAGGGGACCAAAGCCGAAGCTTCGCGAGGTAAGAGAGGAGCTGCTCGGTTTCTCCCATCTAGGGCTCCGCCTAGACTCGCGAACGAGAAGGGGGCGGGCGGTGTGAGTGAGGCGTGAGTTAAGGATTAGGGATTTAGGTATTTTTCTTTTTTTTTTTATTCCACACACCTTTTATTAATGTTTTATTTAAATTTCATAGATTCGAACAAAATTTAATTCCGCGCAAAACCATATCAAAATGGATGTCCTTTCTAGGTAATTTCGACGTTCCAGATGCACTGGCGTGGTCCTTTATGTCATCCGGGGTTGCTTGGATAGCCTCGCCGACGATCAGGTCAAAAACGCATCGAATTCAAATTTCGTCGAAATTTCATTTCGTGATCGATCGCTTTGCAAATTAATTTTAATTTTGATTAATTGTGAAGCAAATAAATGTTTGATTGATGCAAATTTCAATGTTTGAACGTGTCGAAGATCGAATTGTGAAATTCGTACGCGCGACGGTGCAAAATTGTGCACGGGACAACCCTATGGTTTAAGGTCCTATAGGGACTCCTTTTGAGCTCTGTCGCGTTAGTTTTGACCTTTTAAATCTTAGAGGTCAAGAACGAAACATGCAGAACTTTAAAATGTGTAAAGAGGCGATTTGAATTTCTAAAACGATGTGAGTCTTATTTCTAGTCCTCTAGGATAGTAAAAAAGAAAGTCCTATGACTAGATCCTAAGCTCTAAAAAGAGAGAAAAACCTCACCAAAAATGAGGTCAACAAAATTAATTACACTACTACTGAAAAAGAGTTATTGGCCATAGTATATGCTTTTGACAAATTTCGATCATATTTACTTGGAAATAAATGTATAGTGCATACAGATCACTCTACTACTAAAAATCTAATAACTAAAAAAGAAGCTAAACCAAGATTGATTAGATGGATTCTTCTGTTGCAAGAATTCGACTTCCAAATAGTCGATAGAAAATGGTCTGATAATCAAATTACTGATCATTTATCTAGAATTGAAAATAAGAAAATGAATGATAAGGATGAAATAAATGAATATTTTCCTGATGAACAACTTTATATTGTTTCTGCTGGATTAATCCCATGGTATGCTGATATAGTTAATTATTTAGCTAGTAACATTATGCCGTATGGATTAGATCAATATCAGAAAAAGAAATTCTTACATAATGTTAATTTTTATTTTTGGGATAATCCCTATCTGTTTAAACAATGTAAGGATTTTCTTATATGAAGATATGTTCCTTATGAAGAAACTTATGAGATTATTAAAAAATGCCACAACTCTGAATTTGTTGGACATTTTGGAATTGATAAAACTGCTTTCAAGGTTTTACAATCTGGATTTTATTGGCCTACATTAATCAGGAATCTTAATAATTTTGTTAAATCCTGTGATCGATGTCAACGCATAGGCAATATTTCTAGAAGAAACGAAATGCCATTAAATTTCACTCTGGAAGTGGAAATTTTTTATGTCTAGGGTTTAGATTTTATGGGACCGTTTGTGCCTTCTTCAGGAAAAATGTATATTTTATTAGCTGTTGATTAAGTTTCGAAATGGATTGAAGCGGTTGATTTACCTCAATGTGATGCTAAAAGTGTAGAAAAATTTTTAAATAAAAATATTTTCACTAGATTTAGAATGCCACGAATAATCATTACAGATGACGGAAGTCACTTTAAGAATTTTCTAATTCAGAGATTAGTGAGCAAATTTGGAATCAAACATAAAATTTCAACAGCTTATCATCCCCAAACTATTGGATTAGCGGAAATATCAAATTGAGAGATTAAAAGAATTTTAGAAAAAACGGTTAATCCAAAAACGAAGTAATTGGGCTGATAGACTTCATGATGCGTTATGGGCTTACAGAACTGCTTATAAAACTCCTATTGGAATGTCACCTTATTGGGCAATTAAAGAGTTTAATTATAATCTAAGAGATGCTAAAGATAAAAGATTATTACAATTAAATGAACTGGAGGAGATGAGAAATGATTCTTATGAAAGTGCTCGAATTTATAAAGATAAAATGAAGATTATGCACGATAAAAGAAGATTAGGAAAGAATTTTGAGCCTGAACAACAAGTGTTACTATACAATTCAAGATTAAAATTGTTTCCAAGGAAATTAAGATCCATATGGATAGGGCCGTATGCGGTTGAGAAAGTTTACCCTTATGGAGCTGTGGACATTAAAGATTTAAAAATTGATTCAGTAATTAAGATTGAAGCCCTATTATGAATAAAGTATGTCATCTTTAAAGACGTGCTTATTTTAGCGCAATTAGAGTAAAATGGAAAATATTTAGGTCTGACGATGTTAAACCAAGAACTTTATGGGAGGCAACCCATAGTATGATTTTATTTCGAGTTTAATTGTGTGTTGTAAGTAACTTCATTTAGTTACATATCTTTGATCTACCTTTTTAAACCTTAATTAAGTTTTGAACATAGAAGAATTCAACAAATGGTGAACCTGTGATTTTTAGGATTCTGGCGTCTAGGCGCTAGAACGGGTGTCTAAGCACCAGATATATGTAATCCCGGCGCCTAAGCGCCCAAATTGGAGCCTAGGCGCCACAGTTTTTGGAACGTGAAAAACCGCCCCAAAGCAGTTTTTGCACTTTCTAATCTATTTAAATACCCATACCTTCGTCCCAAACCTTCAAGCCATAAAAAATTTTGACTGAAACATTCCATTAGATATATAAAGAGTTTTGATTGCTTCCATGGAGAGATTAAACATTAGAATCAATGGGAAGGAGAAGTTTGTGCACAAGGATTCACAAACTTATTTTAATGGCTATCTAGCCATGGCTTTGGAGAAGGTATGCAATCAACTTGAGAAGATTGAAGAGGAATTAACTCTAGTTGGAGGGAGATTGCATTAGATGTTCCACCAAATAGAGCACATTGAATGGCAAATGAAAGTTCAATATGATCATGTGGCATGCTTTGAAGATTACCAGGTATGTATGTATGTTAAGAATAAATAGATTGATGAAAAGACAGCTTCAGAATTTCCTCGAGACCCTTTCTTCCATTCCTTTGTTCGTAGCGAATTACCATGGGATACTAATGAGGGTTTTGATGTTAATCCACGAAATTAAGGAGAAATAAGTAGAGAGATTGATTATGATTGTTAAGTGTGTTATGATTTGAAAGTGTTTTATGTGAAAATGTTTATGAGTGTTTATGTGTTTGTGAGATATGAGTGTTTGTTGTTGATGTTTATTTTCTGTATTTTTTTAGTCTTATGTTGAAAATCTGGAATGAATGAAATGAAGAAAAGTTTAGATTGTTATTTGTTTGATATTTTGAATGTAATCCTTTGGAACCTTTTGAATTTTATTTGAATATTATTTTCTGGAAGATATATGATGAAGATTAATCGTTGTTTTTAGGCTTACAGATGTTAAAATCACCTAAATTAAAAAAGCATAAAAATTTTAAAAAATTTTGGAATGTTTGGTGATTCTCGCGCCTAGGTGCCAGATCTGGGGCCTAAGTTCCGGTTCACCTGGACCGAATTTTGGCCTTTAAAACTGACCCAACACCATTATAACACCTAAGCTTCATCTTCTTCACCCATTTTCGCAAAAACTAGATCTAGGGTTCCATTTTGAGCAAGATTTGAAGGGTTTCAACGCGTTTTAACTTTAGATTTCAACTTCTCGAGGTTAGATCTACATTTTAAGTTAATTTTTACCATGGATTTTTCTACATTTGCAAAGTGCAAATTTTGGAGAGAAAAATTTTGATTTTTAGATAAAAAATTCATGAATTTAAGTTTGATTTAGTGAGGGAAGCTTTTATGTAGTGTAATTTTATATTTTTGAGATTTATTTGGAATTATTTACAAATTGTAGGGATAAGACCTAAATCAAAGAGGGGGAAGGAGCATAGTGAGTTTGATCAAACAAGGTTTACGAGTGCGAGTGCGCAAGTTCGATACAACGAATTTGCTACTGTTCGCAAATTCATAGTTGAAAGAAGCTTTTATCATCTCAGTGGTTCGATCAAGCATGTTATTGCTGCCAGACAGTGGGAGCAGTTCTGCTACTTTTCTGCCATGGCGATAATTTCTTTAGTTGGGGAGTTCTATGCTAATTTTCCCGAAACAACTTATTTTAAAGTTTATGTGAGGGGGACAACAGTTGAGTTCACTCCTGAAGTGATCAACATGTTTTATAGCCTGCCTCTAGTGATAGACTGCTTCTATGATACTTTTACTCCTTCTGAGAGAGAGCTTGATAAGATTTTGGCTTATTTGACTGATGGAAGAGGAGTCTGGAAAATAAGAAACAACAAACGGGTAATTTTCTCCTCTTCAATGCTTAATGCTACTTCTAAAGCCTAGCATTATTTTATTTATGCTCATCTCCTTCCGTCAAACCACTTGAGTGAGGTGACGAAAGAGAGAGCTATTCTGAACTATTGCATTCAAGAAATGATGCTAATATATGTGGGAACCATAATTTATGATGTAATTAGCACTTATGCTAGAGGAAGTGTTATTTCTGGATCAGGCTTTCCGGCTCTCATTTTCTCAATTTGCAAGAATGCTGGTGTTTCTTATTCCATCTCTGAAGAGCAGCTTAAGAAACTAAAGCCAATAGGAAAGTCTCATGTCGATATTTATATAAAAACTAAGAGTCAGAGTATTGGTGCGTATCCTTCTTCTGTGCCTTTAACTTCTGCTTCTATGCCATCTACTTCTACATCTGAGCCTCCACCTGATGTGTGGAACACTGTTTGACAGAGATATTTGGAGTATCAAAGTTATTTATTCTTGATGAATTGCAGAATAGATGAGATGGATAGCAAATTTGATTATGAATCAGATTATTTACAGAGGAAGAGTGACTATGATGGGGAGTATAATGAAGCATTGGTAAAATTTTTGAAGGGTGATAGAAATATTGACTTTCCTACATGTCCTAAATTCACCCCTTGGATCAACCCTAGAAGTCATATTCCTGATGATTCTTCTGATGTTGAGGAGGCAACTGAGGATGATTAGACTTTATGTTTGCTTTGCTTTACTGATGTGCTTGTTATGTGTGTTTGTTACTTTTCATGTTTTATTGTACTGATTGAGAACTTGTAGTAAGTCAGTTTATTATGTATTCGAATTGCTTAGACTTAGTCCTTTTTCATGCTCCCGTTGTTATTAATTTAGCACATTTATTTTTCATGTGTTACTTATTTAGCTACTCTTTTATATATCTATTCCTGCGTATATTAACATTGCTTTAAATACCTTTAAATGTTATATAGTTTCTTCTTGCTTAGTTTAAATTTTCAAAAATATTATAACCTTATTTAAAGAACTAAGCTTGGGGGAGGAAAATGAACTTAAATTTAAATTTTACTTGTCCTTAGTAAATAATATTTTCAAAATTAATAACATAACTTATGGAATAAAAGATTGATTTAAGATAGATATACTATTGTTTTCATGAATGTTATAATAAACTTATAAAAGTATTTTTAAATAATAAAGGATAATTCTAAAATTGTAATTATTTAATAAAAAGGTGTTAGAATTTTTATTCCAATATCTAAATTAAAAATTTTGTATTTTTGAAAGTATTAAGAAATCTAGGTATTTACTTAAAAGATGGAATTGAAACTCTATGAAAAATCTTTTTGCTAAACAAATATTCATTAAGTGAAAAATGTGTTAAGTCCTTAAATATAAGTTAAGGATAGTGAAGTTCAAAATCATTAACAAGCTATCCAGATACAGTATTCCTCACTTGAAAAAAAAAAGAGAAAAAATATAAGAAAAAGGATTGAAAAAAATCCCTGTAAAAGAAAAGAAAAATATATAGGATTGGAAAGCAATCCAAAATATGAAAAAGAAAAAGAAAAGTGAGGAGAAGCTTGAGGAAAAGCCTAAATAAAAAATTAGCTTCACTTTAAATATCTTATAGGAAGAGACCTAATGCAAATTTTTACTTAAAGTCTTATGTATAAGCATCCTTACTAGTAGAGTTATCATGAAAATTTTTTTTCCTGTAAATTATCTACATGTTCTTAATATGACAAATTGCAATTATTTTTGAAATAGATAGGAGAATAAAATTCTTAACACTTGCATATTAAATATTTTACATATTTTGGTTTTAGCCTAAGTTATTTAAAAAGCATTTTAAGTTTCATTATATTATTAAAACAAAAAGTATAGAAGTCTTAAAGAAATTTTTCTCAATAAATTGTATTTTTAGTAGTAAAAGGTTACTTGAGGACAAGTAATGTTTAAGTTTGGGGGAATTGATCCGCCTTAAAATTACATAGAATTTATATCAAATTTTTATTAATAATTTAAGGATATTACGCTTTAATGAAAGGTATTTCTTATGTTTTGGTTGTAGGAACAACAAAATGAGTTTATCAATAAAAAGAGTTAAAATGAGCAAAAATGAGCCAAAAAGAGCAAGAAGTTGATTATGGCGCCTAGGTGTCAGACACAGCAGATTATTTCTAGAGATTTCTTGATGGTTATTGGATGGTTATTGACTCTTTCAAACCAATCTAGAAGCCTCTGAACATTTTCCCACATGTTATAAACCGAATGCAGTGAAAATAGATACGGGAGAGCAGTAAATAAATGAAGAGGTTCGACCCAAATGTGAAGGGTGCGCAGTGATCCTGGCGCCTAGGTGCCAGACTGGCACCTAGGCGCCACCGTTAATTTCTAGAACATTCAATGAATGTGGACGAGTTTTCAAGAGGTGCCTTAAGCAACCCTTGGCCATTTCTGGAGATCTATAAATAGAGGACCATTTCTACAGCAAGGGGGCTCTAGGTGTGTGTTTAGGGGAGTGTACTAAGTGTGCGTGGAGTGTACAAAATGTGTTAGAGTGAGTGTTAATGGTCTTCTTCTTTATTTTAGTGAGTGTTTAGTGTGAATTGAAGAATCAAAGTCCTGTAGAGTCTGTGGAGTCAGAGAAACTTCAGAGGATTGCTTGGATTACATTCAGATAAGTATTTATATCTTGTTTCTTAAGTTTAGTACTTTGGATTTAAGTTTTATGAATATGATTTGAGGTGTAATTTCTATGTTTTCTGAGTAGCTTTTTTTCTTTCTCCCTATGAATATGAAATGAATTAATAACAGATTTAAATCAAATTTGAGAACTTAATTTCTTATCTAAAAAATTGTGATGATATTATACCTAAACTTAATTTACTTTACAAATTGGTCTCTTGTATTGTTAAAAACTCTGGAGAATTCTTAAGACCTGACCGTGAGATAAGTAATTCTTAACTTATATGTATCACAATTCTCTTAAAGAGGAGGTGCAAATAAATTGGGAGATAATCTTTAATGGGCGTAGAATTGATTATATTTTTAGTGTGACAGGCTAAATTCAATCAATTTGGTTTTAGAAAATAAGTGACGGGTCACTAGTAGGCCAGACCATAGGCAACCAATCTGGGGGAACCTAATAGTGAGAGTCTAGAAATTCGTCCATTTCTACTAATAATACATCCTAATTCAATCTTTAAAAACTAGCTAATGTTCTTTATGACCTGGACCAAATAGTAAAGGATATATATGCTCTTATTTGTCACAATACCACATTTATAAGTTCACAACTAATTTTATTTGCTTATTAAGTATGGAATATTTCGTATGGGGGAAATAATCTTAATTTATTGTTTTATCACTTGCCAATTTTAGTATTCTGTCTAATTTAAGTATTTTGCATATTTAATTAGTTTTAAAATTTAAAAGATTTTTAAATATTGGTTTTCTTTCTTTTAATTAAATTAATCCTCGTGGGATCAATATCTGAGGTTTTAAAAAGAAAACTCTAAATTACTTGAAACGATATGGATACTTGCGTAGTACCCCTAATTTGCGATTTATAATTTATTATCAAAACTTTAATCTTTAATTATCATACATGGGTCACTTAATCAGATTTGGGGTCATATTTGGTCATAATTTAATAAGCTAATTTACTTACTTAATTGTGGTCGGGTCATATATGCCCTCAAACCATGATTTGATACCATGTTAAGAATTACAAAGAAGAAAAAGAGAGAAGAGAACAAAAAAGCCGACTAAAAATTTCATTGTATTGCATAGTTCAATTACAAGAATAAAATATACATACATACATACACATATATATATGTATATATATGTATATATATATATGTATATATATGTATATATATATATGTATATATATGTATATATATATACATATATATGTATATATATATACATATATATGTATATATATATACATATATATGTATATATATATATATATATATATAAGAGAATTAAGTATGGTAATACTGAAGTATGGAAACTTAAGTACGATAATATAATAAATATCGCCTTTAAGTATAGTAATATAATAAAGGCGAATATGGTAATATAATAATATCACCCTCAAGTATAGTAATATAATAAAGGAAAATATTATCTAATACTATATAGTCCACTACTACTATAGCTCTGACTTTGTCCTCAGCGGTCTGCAGATATCGTTACAACTCAACATTACGACCTATGTGATCAACTTTGTCTATTTAGCCCATAGCTCATGCATCTCTCCTCTGGCCCATATGGCCTTTGAACATTATCTAGCTCATACAACGTCCAACTCTACCATTCATGATTTGCAGAGGTTATTACAACTATCTAGGGCCTATGTAACTAACAATGACCTACACAATCCACAGCTCATACATTAACCTATGTGGCCTATGAACATTAACATAGTTCATGCAACTCTCAACTCAGGTCTTAGTGGCTTATAGTTGTTCTCATAGCTCCAATATAAAAATGTAATTTATAAAAAATTACTTAGTTTACTAAATAATAATATTCCAAATTTACTATATTTAAATTACTAATTAATCAAATAATTATCATCAAAATTGATGAATTTATCTTTAATATGATTTTTTAGAGGAATGATTGGGCACGGTCCATCATAAAAAAGCTTGAAGAAACAAATGAATTAAAATGAGAAAGAAATTGAAGAAACAAAGTCTTTTTTTTATTCTATATTTTGAAAAAGAAGACATTTTACAGAGACGACAACAATGAATAAATAGAAACTCAGAAGACCATTTCTTCCAAAAACTCATTAAGGTCGAAGTCACGAACCACCAAGCCCACCGCCACCACAGCCACCGACAAAATTGTGTTGCTTCTCTGACAACACAGTTGAGGCCCTGTATAATGTGCACGCTTGTGCTCGCCCAAAGCCTGTCTAGAATTGAACACCTCACCGCACTTATCACACCGATGCATTTTCACCTTCGTAGCCCCAACTGCCGCTAGCACTAATGGTACCACTTTCTTCGTCTTTTTATTTGCCCCTCTATCTTGGTGCAAATCCATTTCATCTTGCTCCGCTTTGCATCATCAACGTCGGTTTCACACTTGGACCTTCTTATCCCCATGAGAATGCAAGTTGCCATTGCATCGGCATGCTTAGCTTGTCTCAAACCTAAAAAAGTCATTTCTTTGGCTACCGTGTTACTTTTCTGATGAATCATTGAGGACCCAAACAGGGCTTTTGTGGAGTTAAAGGACATGTCCACTCCTTGCAGTGATTCTGGGTTGAAGAAGAAGAATTTCTCGCTTCAGACTTTTTCTTTCGGTAGAGTTTGATCCTAATCTTGGAGGCATTCTTTTTTTGCTCCTCAGATTGTTGTCGTGATGTCGTCGAATGGAGCTCCATACCAGGTTCGTAGGATTCTTCCATATAGTTATCTACATGTGAGCAAATGTGAGCGAATCAGGGAAGTGAGCGAATGTAAGCAAAGCAGAGAAGTGAGGCAAGTGAGTTGCGAAGTATTTCACAACCCATTCTCCTTTTTAAAGAGAGGGACTATCTTACAATTAGAATAAATTAGGAAACTAATTCAAACTTTGTTTTAATTTTGGAAACATTCTAAAAATACCAAATTAAGTTTCCTATTTCTCACTTCATTAAATTCGAACCTCATTATGAACAAACAACATGATTGGTTTTTTTAAACTCTAATTAAAAGACGTTGCCTATATAATCTTTATTGGATTGAATGATTGTGCTTATATAATTTCATTAGAGGACTTGACAAAATTAAAAATTTCTTCTGTTATGTTAATCCAACGCAATAGAAATTTAACAATTAAAATTTGTTATTAATTTATCTATATAACAGTAAAGATATATTTTATGAAAAATTAGAGCTCGCATGTCATTTATGAATGAACATCTGGTAAAGTTAAAAAATTTACATGTTATATTATTTACTATCATAAATAGTAATAACTAAATGATTTAGTCCATGTTATATTATTTACTTGGTAAAAGACCAGATCCTTGCCCAAAAGTTTTGTCGCCTATGCCGACACGGGCAACTGACATTGTCTTGCATAACATACTTCCTTTGCAACTACATGGCTTTGTTCTCAGTTAAAGACGAAAGATAAGTGCCCTAACAGAGCTAAAGAGGGTGGGAGAGTACTTCAAGGCCATTTCAAAAAATTGAAGACGATTGAAAAAATTCAACGAGAAAAGAAGAAAATCAAGTGCTCATATGAAAAAACTAGAAAGCGCAAAGTAAGAAAAAACAGTCCTGCTTCCTATTTATAGAGCAAATGAAGTATCATACAATGATGAGTAAAATACCAAACATCTTTTCAAATTTATTCAAATGTCTCTTCATTTCCAAATAACATTATTTTAGGTCTAAAATAAAATATTGTATGATCGGGTCTTCCAGGCCTCAAGTGCAATATACCCTTCTAAGTCAACCATTGGAGGACCATCACCAATCCTACCCAAAGCTATTCCAATTGGTCAGCCTTGCGGTGGCATTTGGACAAGTCATTCGACTTCCAAAGTATTGCTAGCTACGCAACACCTCGGCTTAGTTGTCTCGCAAAGTAAGTACCCTCACCTAAACAGCCGCCACGATCGAGCCCGTGAACACCAGATGGACTGAGATGTCTCTTACATGATCGACGACCAGGCCTTTGGCAGATCCCAACAATGAACCAACCTTCACCACCAAGGACCAGGTCCCTCTTGTTTGTTGCCCCACGAATCTAGGGGAAGATGACTGATGCATCTTTTGTTCATGTCCAGTACCAGCAGTGGGCAAAGGGCGAACGGTTGGTATCCTCTCGAAATAACTGTTTTTAGGACTCACACAAGCTTAGGCTGCAGACTGACCACTCAGCTATGGATTATGTAGCATTTTTCAACTACCCACCATCCTGGTGGCCCTCTGACTCGTTCAATTCATTTGCATATGAAGAATGTCAACGAGCTATTAAAATTTAGCAGCGGCCAAAAAAACCTTTATGTATTCATAAATCTATCTATTGAGTAGAAGGTCTCCATATAACTTCACCCTTTTTTTTTCTATAAGGTGCATTCGCCTTCCTGCATCAGAGGAGGGATACTAATCTTCATTCCCTCCGACCTTTCTTTGCCCTCCTTGATGCCTTCAATGAGCAAGGCCTGCTGGATCCCATAGCTCGCACCCATGCCAGGCTCAGGAATCATTGTCTCCTGATGAGGAACCTGCAACACATGCCCCTCAAGGTCCCCAGACGAGCCTACTTGATCAGCCATCACAGGTTCGGCCCTCAACTGCTCTTTTTTCCTAACCTTGATCCTCTTTACAGAAGTTGAGAGCCCAGAGCCGGCCTTCCCCAGAATCTTGTGGTCTACATGGAGCTCCCACAAATTGTCAACCATAACTCAACTCAGCTGATCAAAGAAAAATGATGACAGTGGATGCAATGTCAAGCCTATGACTCTATTTATATAAAGTATATTGGGCACAAAATTAGAGGAAGTTGATTATTAAATACTTTTTTCACTTTAGTATCATTGAATACTAATAATTGCTCTGTTTTTATCATGTTTTCACTTTTAAGAAGTAGAAAATTTGGGAAACTAATATGTATACACCTCAACTGTCAGCACAAATCACAAAGCATTTGAACAACACAGACGATGGCCACATAACCAAGGCATCCTACTGCCCTACTACCGACCGTGTGGTCCATAATTGATCGACACACTATGGTGAGAGATTCAAACCACAGACTACGCCGACAGTCCCGACCAACGAAGGCACGAGCGGGAGTTCTTGATCGCAGTAAATCAATCGACTCACCTATATTGTGATAGATGAGATCGACATCTGACCACGTGCCTTGGCCAACCGACATGTACATATGAGGGCACATTCACCACTTAGCTGATTGCCTCAATCGACAGAATTCAAGCAAGTCCATTAGTCAATTATCGCATCTTAAACTTTAAATTCTAATACATGTATGATATGAAATCCATACGATCATTTAAAATATCAATTGTATTAAGAGTAGTTTTTATAATTTCTCCCTCCTTTTTGTACTTTGAAAAAATATACTATTATAAATAGGAGGTAAAAATCCGAATAAAAGGATGGCTCCCAATTCTCTCTACAAGAAACTCCTAACTTACTATACTCTCTTTATCTCTTCCTTCCTTCACTCAACCCTAAACTCTCGGGGCATCTTCACAAAGGTCAATTTAGAATTCAACAACAATAATTAAAGTTTAGGTGCTAGATATATAAATACATAAAAGTTGGTTGTTATGTTTGTAAATGACTCATTTTTCTAATGTATTTGACTAATTTGAGCAACCTTGGTAACAAATGTGGGACGTTCCCTTCTCTCCATCTTTTGTGAAGGCTCCAATATAAGAAAATAAATTTAGAATGACAATTTGAAGTTCTAGATTCAACCATATTTTATTTTCATTTGTTGTGGAGGAAATTAATAAATGAAACAATCAATTATGAAAAAAAAGAAACCTAAGATTCATAAGGCGGATGACCCCTCCATCCAAGAACTCCTTGTATCATTCTAATTTATTTATTTCATTTGTGCCCACCGAAAGCCTGCCCAGAAATTAAAGATTTTATTGCATTTATCACACCGATGCATCTCCACCTCCCTAGCCCCAGCAGCCGCCATGTTTTTCATCTCTTCATTGCTATTACTTGTCATGCGTTGGTCGATGATGTGCTCACGTAACGCCATCAATGACGGTGCCAGTGCGACCGTCCGGCAAGTTATTTCCAAACCATTATTGAATTGCTTCGCCACTATTTCCTTCGTCTTATTTCTCCTCTCCCTCTCTTTCTTGGCGCAAACTCATCTAAGTTGGCTTAGTTTCACATCATCGATGGCAGTTTCAGACTTCAACTGTCTTATCTCCATGAGAATGCAGGCTGCTAAGACATCATTGCCATGCTTTGCTCATCTCAAATGTAAAAGATAGCTCTTTTTGACTCCCTTGTTATTCTTCTGATGAATTCTTAAGTGTCCAGACAAGGCTTTTGTGGAGGAAAACGGCATGCCACACTCAGTGCAGCGTTTGCAGCTTGAAGAAAAAGAAGCGTTCTTTTCAGATCGATGGAGTTCGGCTCAAATTTTCGAGGAGATTTTTTCCGCTGCTCATATTCTAGCGGTGGCGCTGATGACTGAAGCTCCATCTTAGGCACTTCCAGGTTCTCTTCTGAGAGATACTGGCTTAATTGATACCGACAAACTCAAGTAAGATGAACCATAACGAGGTTGTTCCTATTCTTTAATAGATTTATTTGATCTTTCTACAACAGTATATTTGGAAACTAAATCTTAACAAAATCAGATTTAACACACAAATTAAATAAACTGTCTTTTAACTTTCGAAACATTCCAAAAATATGAAATCAGGTTTTTGATTTCTCTGTTCCATCAATTTGAATTTCATTTTCACAAATTTACAGGATAGGATTTTCTTAAAATAAAAATCTAACTAAATTATCATTTTTATTTTATGTTTTTGTGTTGATGAAATAAACTCCTTCCTGCAAAAATACAAATATATATTGCAATAAAAATACACACTTATATATATATATATGGATATATATATATATATATATATATATATATATATATATATATATATATATATATATATATATATATATATATTTGTATTAAACTTCCCAAAATTATGAATTTCTTTTGATTTCTTTTACAAAAGGAATTTAATAATTGAAATATATTATTTAGAATGATATATAACAGCAACAAAGTTATGAAAAATTAGGACTATTATCTCATTTGAGAAAATAATAAAAACACACTACATATTATAGTTGATACTCCAAAAAAAATTTATCATTTGACACAAATTTCGGGACAAAAAATGACTCTCGAGATAAGTTATTGGACAAAGAACATTCACATTTCAATTAAAAATAATCAATAAATCTGATTTTAGGATACTTATAGTCACACTGACTGACTCGGTGAGATGAACATAATGACTCCAAATGTTGTCTGATTCAAGTCAAATCAAGCATAAATCAAGTCGTTAGCCCACTTTTGAAAGTTTTCAACACTGAATTGGAATGTCAAATAGGTTTCAAATTTGACAAGCTTGTTGAATAAGAAATTTGGAACCTATCTGACAGATATAAGCTTGTCAAATTTGGAACTATCAAATTTCAATTAAAAATAATCAAGAAATTTGGGACACACAAAGAAATTTGGAACATTCAAATTATAAGCTTGTCAAACTAAGAAGGACCGAGAGAAGGAGTTGATTATGATAAGATGGTGTAGTAAGTCTCCTCAAGTACATTGCAACTCTCCACCACGAACTATGTGATCAACTACAGTCTACTTGGCTCACAACTCACAACTGGCACTATTACAACTCCCAGCTCTGGCATCCGCAGCCTACAAACATTATTGCGGCTCACCACTAGAGTGAACATGATTAACTATGGCATGTATAGTCCACTACTACTATAGTTCTAACTTTGTCCTTTGCAGTCTACAGATATCGTTACAGCTCAACATCACGACCTATGTGATCAATTATTATCTATTTGGCTCATAGCTCATGCATCTCCCAACTTTGGCCTCTGTGACCTATAAAAATTGTTATTTTGAACTCCAATTAATGAACTAAGGTAAAAGGGCACTTTCGTAATTAAGCCAGTTGAGATGTAGTACTGCTCACCTATCACATCTCACCTATCGCTCACCTACATCCCACCTACCACTCTCTTGGTTTGTATAAATAGAGAGGGTGTGAGGCTTAGGAGAGCAGGGGAAGAAATCTTAAGCTACCACAAATGATGAGAGAATAGCTAGAGAGCTAGAGAGGAGGAGAGCAACTTGAGGCTTGTATCAAGGTGTTGCTTGAGAGTGAGGCTATAGAAGGAACATGAGGGCTCATCTCTACGTATAAGCTATGTATTATCCATTTCTTTTGCCTTAGTGAACTATTTGATTAATTCCCTCTTGTGGACATAGATCTAGTTAGATTGAACCACGTATACGATTTGTGTTTGCTTGTGTTCTTTGCGTTTCATTTCTATGCAAGGAAGTACATATCTCACAATAATTAGCACCGTCTGTGGGAAGACCATACTTCTTGGCTAGAGGTGTTTGCGGTCAGCGATGAAGAAGAGGAGTTCGACATTCAACAACAAAGGTGCAAGTAGATCGCGTCGCAGGCAGCCAAATCGCGACAGATTCAGCGAGCAGCAGAAGTTTTGATCGATTGGATTCACACCGCAGGTTGTGCGGTTCGACGAGACGGAGGAGGAAAGGTCCGCGAAGGCGCAGAGGAAGGCATATAGTTCGGTCCACGAAGAGGAAGACTCGTGAAGGAGGAGCATTTTCGTGACAGCTAGCGCACGCCACGACAGAATCACACGGAGCCTGCTGCGACAGCCGCAACGTTTCTTGACTAAATTAGAAAGCTGGTGCAGATGATGAGCTATTAATCGTGCAGCGGCGGAGTAATTAATCTGAAAGTGAATCAAGGAATATTCTATTCCTTCTAAGGATTTCCTGAAATTTGAAGCACGCAGCATCAACATAATTTATGGAAAAAAATCACTTGTCCGGAAAATTTTTCAGCATAAAATTAATTCAAAATGTTAACTCCTACAAGTGGTCGGCAATCGAAATTCAGCAGGTGCTCAGACGTTAATGGAGATCAAGCCACAATAATGGGATCCGCTAAATTTGACATCGAGAAATTCACAGGAAAGATTTATTTCAGCCTATGGAGAGTCAAGGTGAGGGTCTTGCTAGTTCAACAAGGTGTTGCAGAAGCCTTGCAAGGGTCGGCGGCATTGCCAGCTGACATGAAAGAGAAAGAGAAGATTGGCAGCTGGACAAAGCTCATTGTTTGAGAATCTTGAGCTTGGGCGACAAGGTTCTGAGAGAGGGGTCGAGTGAGACAACGGCTCAAGCACTTTTGGCCAAACTCGAGGTACTCTAGCTGACCAAGTCCCTGGCTAATAGGCTCTTTCTGAAGCAGCTCTTATACTCTTTCAAAATGAACAAATACAAATCAGTCTCGGAGCAGATTGACGAGTTTAGCAAGATCATAGATGATCTTAAGAACATCAACGTCAAGATGGATGAAGAGGACAAGGCACTGCTGTTGCTAAACTCTATTCCAAAGAGCTTACGAGTAGTTCAAGGATACGATGCTCTATGGAAGGGCGTAGACGATTACCCTGGAAGAAGTTCAATCATTGATCAGAGCCAAAGAGCTTCAGAAGAAGCACGACATGAAGGAGGAAACCAGCGGAGACAATCTGATGGTTAGAGGGAGATCGAGCAAGAAATGTTCTAAAAGTGATCAAAGCAGATCACAATCCAGAAGGAATGGTAGATGTCATTCTTCTATGAGATCTTACTAGTTCTACCATTGCCACAAGGAATGTCATTTTAAGAAGAACTCGTCCGGATAGAAAGAAAAGTTTTTAGGATAAGCCTAAGATTCTGGAGAAGAAAGCATGGTCTCATACGGCTATGATTCAATTGAAGCTCTAGTGATCACAGAATCTGAATCTAGCAAGGAGTGGATTCTTGACTCAGAGTGCTCCTTCCACATGTGTCCTTATAAAGACTGGCTCGAGACACTACAACTGGCTAATGGAGGATCCATTCTACTTGGAGACAATAAATTCTGTAAGGTAATCGGCAGCAGGACGATCATAATAAAGATGTTTGATGGAGATGAACACATACTACAACATGTCAGGTATGTCCGTAACTTAAAAGAAATCTGATTTCTTTAGGGACGCTGGAGTCGAATGAATACTCATTCAAGGCAGAGAATGGCTATATCAGAGTAGTTAAGGGCTCTCTCATAGTCATGAAATGAGTCAGAAAGAATGGGCTACTCCCTAGTTAGAAGAACCATGATCGGGAACTTCTTAAATGCAGTTCAATTAGAGCCTGACAGGTCCAGACAATGGCACATGAGGCTGGCGCATGTAAGTGAAAGGGGCATATGGAAATTGTCCAAGCAGAACCAGTTATGTGGAGATCAGGTCAACAAACTAGAATTTTGTGAACAATGTGTACTAGGGAAGGCCACTAGGGTGAAGTTCTCTACTGGAATACATACATCAAAGAAACCTCTTGATTGTGTACACAGTGATATATGGGGCCCAGCTAGAACTCAGACTCATGGAGGAGGAAGATATTTCATGTCTATCATCGATGACTACACCAAAAAGGTATGGGTCTTTATCTTAAAAACAAAAGATTAAGTTTTTCAACGATTCAGTGACTGATTAACTCTCACCGAAAACAAGATGGGAGCAAAGCTGAGGCACTTGAGAACTAAAAATGGCTTGGAGTACTGCTCAGAGTAGTTTGAGGAGCTGTGCATGAAGAATGGCATCACAAGGCACAAGAAAGTCTGGAACACTCCTCAACAGAACGGCCTAGATGAGAGGATGAATAGAACTCTCCTAGAGAGAGTGAGGTGCATGCTGCTAAATGCAGGTCTATCCAAAAGTTTTTGGGGTGAAGCTGTGTCAACCGTCTGCTACCTTATCAACAGCTGCCCATCGATAGCTATTGATATGAAGACTCCTTTGGAGATGTGCTATGAAAAATCAATCAACTATGATAATCTTAAAGTTTTTGGATGTATTGCATATGCTCATGTTAGATAGGATAAGCTGGAAGAAAGGGCTTTGAAGTGCATTTTCATCGGATATCTGAACCGGCCCGGGCAACTAGTGTAATTTTAATATTGCAAGAAGATGATATAGAAGTATATAAAAATATTCAATAATCGCAGAGTTACTCTTATCAACGCAAGTATATGTATCGCTCAAGTAATACAGGGCTCTAGTGGAGTCCTGTATATCGATCACACAGGGAATATTTTAGAGGCTACAAACTAGGATTACAGAAACCAATTCAGAATCACAACTTGAGGATTGAAATTGTCTATCTGTCACTAATATGCAATAAAAAATAAGATGAAGTTTTAATAAACTAGTTATGCTAACAGTTAACTAATTCTACTAATAAAGTGAAGTTCAAATATATAAGCAAGAAACATTCTCCTTTGTTAAGAAACTTAATTAAAAGGATAATTAGAGTTAGTTTAAAATTGTGTTGTGCCAACTATGAGCATATCTATTCTTTACCCTTTGGTCCAGGCATAAAGAACATTGACTAATCTTATGCTTGGTTACTGAATCTGTGGCTAGGCTGGGAGGATACCGGCTCTCACTTCGAAACTCCCACGTTCCCCTCTCCTGAGGGCTAACATCTACACTTTAGCACCCAAATGATAGGACCGAATTGAGGATTTTATTCTGTCACTCAAAAATCTTCAATTCTACGCCTGATGAATATTATTTCCCTATTTATTTGCACCCTACTTTCAAGGACTTTGACCTCCCTGAATCTCAGATGTAATCTTCACTTTAGTTGTTAAGTCAACATATTTTAACTAATCAATTAGCCAGATTGAAAGTAAAGTAAGATTGAAAGTAAATTAAGATTGAAGTGAAAAGATTATCACAACTTCTTTAAAATCTTCTTGGCACACTAATTCAAATCACCATTTCACAAAAATATCAAAATAAGAGAAATATAGAAAAACTACTCAGATTTCAATGAGAAAATATTATAAAACTTGGATTTCATATATAAAAGCAAAGTTTTTCGAACTAAAATAAGTAAATACAACTTATCTTAAATTCCTCTCCAAGCAAACTCCTTGAAGTTCCTCTGAATCTCTTCCTTTCTTTACAGTACACAGAATTCTCCCTCCCACTCTTACAATCTCTTGAAGAATCCCTCATAAATATCACAAATTGAACTCACTTCTAAAACTTTAAGAAAAACAAGACACTAACTAACACTCTAGAAACCCTTTGGACTCATTAGACACACACACTTGACACTCTAGTGGACAATAATTTTGGCCTCAAATTGTTTCTTTTAAAGTAGTTGAAGAGTTTCTAAGTGTTTTCCAAGCATCCCTTAAAAAATCGTCCACATTCAGTGCACCTTGTGAGAGAACCGACTTTCTCGCCGTCGGAGACCTTCTAGAATACTTAGCCTTGGACTCTCTTTCATAAGGCTCGCTGTCGGCTGCCTTGATCTCGCCGTCGATGGGCTTCCTTGTAATATATTTTCTGAACTCTCGGGAAAATTCCGCCGTCGGCGTCGTCGAGCTCGTCGTTGGCGCCCTAGATCAAATTTTCATATTATTGGTCCTTTTTTCTCCAAATTCACTCCTTTTTGTATTTTTGTGCTCTAATGTCCATAAATCTTCATATCTGCAATAAATCATCAAAAATACATTTTTTTAAAGTGCAATATCATCAAACTCAATATAAAATAGGCAAGAAAATCTTAACATATTTTTAGTTGGTCAAAATCCCCAAACTTAACTTACTTGTCATTCGAAGTAATCTTTAAGTACTTACATAAAAGTTATGATTCATTGTGGTAAAGTTTTAATTCAGAAACACTATAATTTTTATTTAAATAAATATCATAGTAAGAATTCTTAGAAAGATTTTCAAGTAATTGGATTAACTCTGCAGATGTAGGGCTATCTAGTCATCAAGTCTTTTATTCATTTCAAGAATGACTATATGTTGCAATATTAATTCACATAGAATATTCAGATGATAGAAAATTCATGAGGACACTACTAGTAAAGAAACTAGTCCACAAAAAAAGTTCAGAAATGTATTTAGTTTTCCCTTTAGGTTAATCCAAGTGAAGCCAATTTTTGATAAAGCATCTCCTCACTTGCTTTTTCTTTTCTTTTTTCTTTTGGATTGTTTTTCAATCCTATATTTTCCTTTTCTTTTTTCAAGTTAGGATTACTATATCTGGATAGCTTTTTAATAATTTTGAACTTCACTCTTCTTTTCTTAAATTTGAAACTTAAAAAATTCTTTACCTTACATGTAATTCATAGTTTATACATCATTGAGTCATAATTTTTTCTTTCTCAACTAAATTCCAAAGATTCTTAATATTTCAAAATATAGTTTTCTTTACTTTAAATAGTTAACTATATTCTTATCCTCTTATACTAAATTTCTTAACCTACAAAATTAATTTTCATTACCAAAATTATTTTTTTGAATCTGCTACAATGTTTAGATAAAATCTAAATATAGTTAACTAAATTAAATTTTATCACAAAAATCATATTTATAAATTTTGAAAATATTTTAATTGAGAACACATATATTTAGAATTTTTCTTTACACCCGTATTGTTTCTATTATTGAAAACCTTAAGTTTGGGGGGGGAGAAAAATATAATAAAAAACTTGAACCAACTCCGCGTACTTAGCGTAATTTTAATATTGCAAGAAGATGATATAGAAGAACATAAAAATATTCAATAATTGCAGAGTTACTCTTATCAACACAAATATACGTATCGCTCAAATAATACAGGGCTCTAGTAGAGTCCTGGATATCGATCCCACAAAGAATATTTTAGAAGCTACGAACTAGGATTATAGAAACCAATTTAGAATCACAACCTGAAGATCGGTATTGTCTATCTGTCACTAATATGCAATTGAAATAAGATGAAGTTTTAATAAACTAGTTCTACTAACACTTAACTAATTCTACTAATAAAGTGAAGTTCAAATATATAAGCAAGAATTAGTTTAAAAATGTGTTGTGCCAAATAGGAGCATACCTATTCTTTACCCTTTGGTCCAGGCATAAAGAACATTAACTAATCTTATGCTTGATTCTCGAATCATGCGGCTAGACTTGAAGGATACCGAGTTGTCACTTGGAACTCCTCTTTCCCTCACCTGAAGGCTAACATCTACACTTTAGCACCCAAACGATAGGACCGAATTGAGGATTTTAGTCTGTCACTCTAAAATCTCCAATTCTACGCCCGATGAATATTATTATCCTATTTATTTGCACCCTACTTTCAAGGAATTTGACCTTCCTGAATCTCGGATGTAATCTTCACTTTAGTTATTAAACTTAATATATTTTAACTAATCAATTGGCCAGATTGAAAGTAAATTAAGATTGAAGTGAAAAGATTATCACAACTCCTTTAAAATTTTCTTCGCACACTAATTCAAATCACCATTTCACAAATATATCAAAACAAGGAGAAAGATAGAAAACTACTCATATTAGCATAACTTCTGGAAATTAAACTTCTCTTGAGATAACTAAAACTTTTTATTTCAGTTGAATATTATGGAAGGATTGGATGAAAGTCTTTAGTAATAAAAGTTAATTTTATAAGGGTAAAATATTTGGTATGAAAGAATTTGATTATAGTTAACTATTTAAAATAAAGAAAACTGTATTTTTGAAATGTTAAGAGACTTAAAGTATTGTGTGTTAAGAAGAGATTGTGACTTTACGATGAATGATAAGGCTCATACCTAATTATAAAGTAAGGATGGGTTTCAAGTTTGAACTTTAGAAAGAGGAGAGTGAAGTTCAAAATCATTACAAGCTCTCCAGATATAGTAATCCTCATTAAAAAAAATAAAAAAGAGAGTGAAAAAAAGGGGATTGAAAATAATCCCGGAAAAAAAAGAAGAAGAAAAAAGAAAGAACAAAAAATATTTATGAGGAGAAGCTTGAGGAGATGTCTAATCAAATATTGGCTTCACTTGAGTCACTCTAAAGGGAAAACTTGTTTCATTTCGAATTTATATTTAAAGTATTCGTCTACATTCTGATGAATTTTACATGAACTCCTTTTTCATATAATCTTTCAAGGCACTCTTAATGTGACAAATTATGGTTTATCTTGAAATAAATAAAAGACTAGAACTCTTAGACTTGATTGTTGAATATTCTTATACCTGTAGCGTTAACCTGAGTTATTGAATTTCTTTCTAAAAGTCTAACCAATATATTCTTTTGAATGAAAAATTTTAGTGTCTTACAGGTGAAAAGTACATTGCTTTGAGTTATATTTTTATGTAGTAAAAGTGTTACTTGAGGACAAGATGCTTGATTAAGTTTGGGGGATTTTGACACGCTTAGAATATATACACTTTTTGCTATATTATTTTACTCAATTTTTATGATATTACACTTTAAAGGAAGGTATTTTGTATGTTTATTGATTTTAGGTACAAGAAATGGTGATTTGAGTAAAAGGAAACAAAAACTATGCAATTTGGAGCAAAAACGAGCAAGAAATGAAATTTTGCCCTGCACCTTTCGATAACTCTTTTGATGCTTAATCTCTTTTACACTTCTTGCATATTTTTTAATGAGATTACACTTTAAAGAAAGGTTGTTTTTATGCTTATTTTGTAGGGCTATCTGTTACGAACGCAAGGAAACTGAAATGGGGCGAAACAGAGGTAAAACGGAGCCAAACGGAGCCAAACGGTAGAGCCGCGCAGCAGCTTGCTGTTGACCTCATTTTTGATGAGGTCTTCTCTTCTTCCCTTTAAGATTTTAGGATCTAGCCTTAGCTTTTCCTTTGACTCATCTTAGAAGGACTCAGAATCGGGACCCACCTTTTAGAAATTCAAACCACTTCTTAACTCCCTGCAAACTCCACAAAACTTGACTGTAGACCCCTAATCACCTAGAGAGTTGAAATCAAATGTGGAAGTTTAAAGGACGAGTTCTTATAGGACTCTTTGGCCTTAGGACCACCTACAGGTGGTACTGGTACAGTGAAGGGCCGACTTACACACACACTACACCTATACACTACACTTTCACACACCTATACCTAACTCGGCTTCCTCGACTCATGTAGATGATTCACATGATGGTCCTTAACACCTAAGCCGCTTGGCTAAGAGGGTTAGGAACAGCATGCGTGAATGCCTGAATGGGTCCCTTCATGGCTCATGTGGGCTTGATGTGGCTTCATGGCTCAACCAAAATGATTTCATTCCGCTTATATTCACCCAATCCTCAATTTTCCAAATTTTCAATTTTCGACCCCGGACCCTACACACCGCTAACCTACCCAAACCCTCGAAAATACCCGAATTTCTCAAAAATTTTCAAATAACCCAAAATTCCCCAAAATCAATCCCAAACATTTCCACATCACTCAAATTGATCATCCATACCCAAAAATATCAAAAATTCCAAGAAAACCTCCCGATACCTTCCAAATACCCAAAATACCCCTCTTGACCCAAAAATCCAATAATTCGAGAAATTCCCGAAAAAATTCCGAAAATCCCAAATATTCCCAATTTCATTTTGTCCAACTACACCATAGGCCAATTTTGTCAATTTACCCTACTTTTGTCGAAACCCCAATTCGACCCATTTTAACCCAAAGTGAACCCAATGTCAAACCAAACCTATCCGATTGACCCAAATTCGGTCCAATTCAATTCTAAAATTCAATTCAACATTCCCAACACCAATCTAGACCAAATCCAAGTCCAATTTGATTGACATTTGGATCCAATTTCACTTTTGGCCTTAAAGCCCAATTTGGACCCATGACCCAAACTCACCAATTCAACTCCGATCGACCCCAAACCTTTTCGAAACCTTCCTTAACATTCCCACAAGCAAAACACTAACATGATTTACACAAAATTTAGACCCAAACCCCACTCAAATTCAACCCAAAGCCAAAAAGCCCAATTTTGACCGAAACCCAAACCTAACCCAAATAAGCTCAAACCCCAAAATCAAAGCCCAACCAAAGATAAATCCTCTTTGAAACACTCCCATAGACATTTCTCAACATTAATTTTACATCAATTTCAACCCTAGCCCAACATTGGCCCAAGTTAGCCCAATTTGACCTATATTGGCCCATTTACCAAATCAACCCAAATTCAACTCAATTCAAACCCAAACCACCTCAAATTCATTTCAAATCACTCATGATACATCCCTAAACCAAAACCAACAATTATTTGGCCCAAACTTCTACAAAATCCCCATCCATAAATTCATTCCTAAACTTAAAGGCTCATCCCCTTAAACCTTCTTAAAAGCCCATCTAAAACCATTTCAAAAGGCCCAAAATCTACCCCAAAGCCCACATGACATCTCCATTTGCCATCCAGCTTAATTAAAGCCATTACCTAAGTCCTAAATTCATCATCAAATAATTCCAAATCAAGTTTCATACAAATGTCCATCAAATTACCAAAAATTCCTAAAATCCATTTTCATGAAATTGACCAAACTTTTTGCCAAGCCAAAGGTGAGCCATGCAAGCCATGGACAAGCCACATGAAGCCATGGAAGGCTTGACATGTGATCAAAGCCATTAATGGCAAAAGGAGGGCCCCTTTCCTAATCCTTCTTAAACCCTTTTTACCTTAAGCATGTCACACACTAAACCATGCTTAGCCACCTCATCATGGATGGAGACCACACCATTCTCTCTTGGTCGACCCAAGTGATCCTTTTCAGCCCAAGACCAGGCCTTGGGTGGTGAACCTAGCCCAAAACCATGGGTTGACTCATTTGAACCCAAAATGGTCTTCCCCATTCCATTTCAATCCAAGCTCTTTACACATGGCATTTGCCAATTGCCTACACTAAACCCCAGCCACGACCCACCCGAACAAGATGGTGACCCATGCCCGGCCGGCCGCCACCGAGCCGCCGAAAACACCATGGCCGAGAGCTCGCATGTGAGCCCGACTTGGAATTCTCACTCGCCGAGGCTGCCCTATCCCCGGTGGCCACCATGGCCGTTCTTCTCATGCCCGAAGCAGGCTCGATCCCAAGCCCTAACTCTCCCCAGGAGGCCCTCCGCCCCTCTCCTATTTAAACACCACCCCTCGCGACCATGAGAGGAGAGTTGCACAAACCCCGCCGAAACTACGCCAAAATTGTTCCAAACCCTTCTCCACCCACGAGCAGCTTGATCCTCAGGTGTCGATTTGCCACGATCCCCACTAACAAAATCCGATTTCTCAGCTGAAATTCCACCCAAAGCCGGGACACTTCTCCACGGTGAACCAATCCCCGAATCGATTGGTTCTACACCTTCACCGGACCGAGGGAAGGTGTCCACCAGCAAAAGCCCATCTCCGAGGCCACCCAGGTTGCTCCGGCCTCCGAAGCTTTATGATCGGGCTTGGTCGAAATCCCACTAGACAATTCACTGGACCGGGAGACTTCATGCGGAGCTTCGCCGGGATCCGATCGAAGGTGCGACGACCCTCGGATCGAAGCCGCACTTCTGCGAGCAAAGGTATGAGCTAACTCTTCATCCCGAGCTTCTAGAGATTCTCCATTTCAAATGCTTTAATTTCGATGCATAATCACCGTATAGATGTGTTCGTCTCTTCAAGAAGAATCCATAGAGCATAAGAACATAAAAATCCATTGAGTATCGAGTGAGATATTAGGGATTTAGTGTGGACGGCTCTCGGGTGAGGACACTTGGGGACGATGAACGGATGTCGTCCATTCAATACACGCGCGGACGGACGGCCAGGATCGCGTCGGATCAGAGGACGGAACGATACAGCGGGCCCCGGAGCGCGGACTCGGATGGCGGCGTCGAATGGGAGCGCGACACGCGGCGTTTCGGAGGCTGCCGAGGTTGACGCGGCGCCGCGTGGATAAATAGAAAATTAGGGGTATTTTCTATTTATTTAATTCCCTAAACTTCAAAATTCATAACTTTGTGTAGAAAAATCGGAAAAATAAAATAAAAATACCCTCTTGCTCGATGAACGAGAGGAGAATAATGTGGAAAAGAAATCATTTAATTTCATCAAGTATTTTATTTTTAATAATTTATTTACTCTCTGCATATTTTTAATTCTCCATGCATGTATACGATTCACCATGGCATGAGACCATAGGGCTTTTGAAGCCTCCGAATTTAGGAACATTCCTGAATTTTCCAAAGTCGGAGGCCATCCTATGAAAAGTTATTGATTTTTCAAATTCATGTTACTGTTTTTAGTATTTTAATTCCAATAATTATCATGTTATGAAATAAATTCTAGGAAAATCTGGTGATGTTCCTTATGACCAGAGGACACTAGGAAAAATAGGTTTTGAGTTAGTTCATTTAAAACAACCCTAATTGGCTTAAACACCCAAAATGGATCTCTAATTAATTAGAGTTAACCATACATCAAATTGACTTGAACTTAATTCTCCACTGACCTTTAGGATCAGAGGAACCCACCATAAAAATTTGAGGTCAATTGGACTTGGTTAGCCCTACTTAATTGGGTTGATTAAGTCGTTTAGTCATTTTAAAGCTTTGAAAATTCATAACTTTCAAAATATCTTTCAAAAATTCACCAAATTGGTTTTGGAGCCTCTCTGATATCGGGGGAATTTAATAAAATTAAAATTTCAATTTTCTAAAAAGTTGATTTTTTAATATTATTTTAATATTTTAATAATTAAAAAATAATAAAAATCACAAAAATAATAAAATTCACCAAAATGTCACATTTTGAATTTTAATCACTTAGGAACAAACCCCATATTTTTCTTAGGTCCATTTAGTGAGATATTAAATTTTAAAGCTCTAGGGTAATTTTAAAATTAAAAAAATGTATTTTCTAGCATTTTCACTAAAATAATTATAATAAATCATAGAAAAATCAGAAAATTGCAAAATTTGATTCTCCGATTTCCTTGATATCGAGAGAGATTTTTGAAAAATATAAAATTCATTTTTCAACATTTATTTTATTTTTAAATTAATTAACACTCCAAAACTTAAAATAATTATAATAAAAATAATATAATTCAAAAAATCACCAAAATTGGTCCAAATGGTCCTCTGGTCATTAGGAATGTCCCATAATTTTCTTAAGGATAGAAACTTTCCCTTGGTCATGTTATTAAATTTTCCTTGAAATCTACTATTTTCTACCAAAAAATAATTATATAAATAAATTAAATACGAGAAAAATCACATTTTCTCCTCTCATGTCTTTATTGACATATGAGTGAAGTCACATAAAAATTTCGAGTTCATTTGAGTTGATTTAATGAGTTATGAAATTATTAAGCTTAAAGGGTAAAGTGGTAATTAAAATTTTAACCTTTAATTAAAACTTTAGGTTTAATAAAAAAATTAACAAGTAAAATATTTGATCCTAATCTGATTTAGATGATTGAAATTTAAATAATTAAAGGGTAGAAACCCATTAAGCAATTTAAAATGATTAAACCTTAATTAAATAATTGATTAAATTTGGAAGAATAATAAAATTGGAATTATTAAAATAGGGATATTATTAGGAAGAGATTTATTCTTTAATTTAAAAATTCCTAAATTAATTATCTCATTAATATTCAACTCTTAATTAAAATGATAACTCAAATTGAAAATATTAAAAGACTTAATCATTAAACTAAAATTAAATTATTAAACTCTTTTAAAATTTCGATTAAAATTAAAAAATAAAATTAAATGAATTAAATTAAATTAAATAAACAAATTAAATTAAATTAAATTAAATTAAATAAACAAATTAAATTAAATTAAATTAAATTAAATAAACAAATTAAATTAAATTAAATTAAATTAAATGAATTAAATTAAATTAAATTAAATTAAATAAAACCAAATTAAATTAAACCAAATTAAAAATTAAATTAAATGAATTAAAATTAAATTAAATTAAATTAAATTAAATTAAATCAAATTAAATTAAAATTAAATCAAATCAAATTAATTTAATTTAACATCAAAATCAAACTAAATTGAATTAAATTAAATTAAAGATTAAATTAAATTGAATTAAATTAAGTTGAATTAAATATAACATCATCGAAAGACATAAAGAATTGAAAATAAATCTAAAATAACTTGAACATTATTCCAAATTAATTGAAATTAAATTAAATCACAAATCATTTGAACACAATTTACCTCAAAAGCTTTAGTTATCATAACTCCTAAACAAAATATTAAATGAAATGTTACTTCACTTATAGGACATTCGAATGTCACAGTTCATCGAGCAAGATAACAAAACTTGAGATTCTTGGACGATTAATTCATTTGTGTAATTGAATCCATTTGAACTTAAAACAATCACAGAAATATTGAAAGATGTTTAAGATTCTTCTTAAACACTTTCTCGATATGATAGGATGTTTATAAGAACAATTGAACTCAATTGTTCTTTGATGAAGAAAATCGTCTTCAAGCAAAAACACAAGGAACCTAGACGTCGTAGAAATGATTAGCTTATAGGATTAGGAATTTGGTAGAAAACCATAACCCTTACCTTAGCTTTACTAGGAACTTGCTTAAATATTCTAATTGTGTTTTAAGTGCGACTTGGGATGACGGGAAGACCCTCCAGGTACGCTTTTATTTTATTGCGATTTACTTTCTTGCAATTTACATTATTGCGATTTCATTAATCGCATCGCACTTACTTTTCTTGCATGATAAACAATCATTGCATGAAAACCCACACCTTTAGGATAGATCCTAAAGCTGAAACCAAAACTAAGTTAAAAGTTATTGCGAGATAAAATTCACCGCCACGACATTTTAAAATATAAAACAACTCGAAATTTAATCACAAACGAACACAAAAGCTACAATTACAACTAAATTAAAACGTCATGTTGGATGATCGGGAATACCTCGGATGATGTAACCTACGTGTTCTTAACGGGATTTCCACGGTGCAAATGAAAGTGTGGAACTCATTCAGTTGAGTTTAGCGAATTCATCCGGACTAAGTGAATCCGATAAAAATAATGATCTGCGGAAGGATGGAGCAGTGGGATCTTAACTCGGTGTCGTTATAATCGACTTTAAGATTTGTTTTAATTAAAACACAAAAACACTTGGAAATTAAGACTTCGCTAAACCAAAACACTTTTCTCATCTCCTGATTTATGATTTCTAAAACTAAACCTCTGCAAAAACAATGAGCTCGGAGCATGGTGGGCAGCACGGCCATCGTCATCAATGAAACTCGAGTACTGCAACGAAAACTTTCCTAGAATTAAATAACGAAGCCATAGGACTTCGAGGTAGTTTGCACTAGTGCGACATAAATCCTCAACTTTTTGTTAGGCATTTGCATTGCTAAATTAAGCCCTAACCGGTCTTAGGATTCCGAGGTAGTCGTCTGATACGACATAAACCCTCACATCTTCGAAGTTATTTGTTTGATTTTATCATACAAATATAAGTCCTAATTAATTAAAATTGGCGAGATCAAAACATTTAAATAAATATTAGGACTTTCCTAAACTCAAGCCAAACAATAGGATAGTCGGGAAATTATCGAAGTTCGCTCGAATCTGTGATTTCTCCTACTTTTCTTCCTTTGGATTCCCAAAACAAAATGTTCCAAATTTGATCCATTCACTATTGAAATTCCAAAATTCGATCCTTTGAAAACTTAAACTTTGAAATTCTTGAGAGCGAATTATTGATTATTATCGAGAGTTTTCTTAGGTGATTCCCGTCACTTAAGATGTAATTAACTATAGGGGCTTGCCCTTATAGGGAATTTTAAAGAACCTGGGTAATATAAACCCTGTTTAATGCTTTCATATTAAGCGGGGAATTTGTCGGCTTATAAAATTGGTTCGCGGACGAAACGGATGTCACAAATCTTCTAGTTTATTTAATCGAGCCCCATCGTTAAGCGAGTGTGTCTACATCCTTAGGGATAGATACACGGTTTGTGATGCGGTGCTCGTTTATATAAACTATTTAGGATGTGAGATCGGTTTAATCTCATATCTTAAAACCTTCAAATTTAAAATTATTTTCAAAATCAAATACTACTTTTCAAAATTATTTATTTAAACTAAATTAAAAATTCGCCGACAACTTCTGTTAGGCGACCCCTTTTCAAAATAAAACACAACCTAAAAATATGCCGACACTTGCTCGCCGACGGTGAGATAGATCTCGCCGACAGCGAGATTTTCCTGAGACCACCGAAAAATGACCAAAAAGGCCGCTGACAGCGGCCTCGAACCCTCCGACAGTGGCCAGAACGACCATGAACCGACTTTTGGCGGTTTTGGGCCAATATTTGACGTATTTGGACGCTTTTTCGAAGGGGTGCTTGAGGAGACTCTTGGAAATTCGTCCACACTCTTTAAAAATGGAGAATTTATGTTAGAAAAATGAGAGAAACAATAAAGGAAAGGAGAGAAACTTAGAGGAATGTTTAGGATTCTTAGATTAAGAGTAGAAATGTAGATTTCTACCCTTTTGGAGAGATTGGAGATGAGATTTCGAGAGAATTTGTAAGGGATTTCGCTAGCATTGCATGGATCGCCGGAGACTTTTATGGGAGAGATCTTCGTCTTTCTTTCGAGCGAAAAAGCTAAGTATTGTTATTCATTATCTTATATTTTTGTAAACATTTATTTAGTGGATTTGTTTTGGTTAAATGAAGTTTCTGTTGTGTTTTATTCCCGTTTTGTGACGTATCTCTCTTACTCTTTCTTTTTCTTTAGAAATAGTGGCATGAGAAGATTATGCCATTCTTTTCCTTCTACTTTTCTTCTAAAATGAGTAGAAATCATGTTTAGGATTTTGTAATGCATGGTAGAAGTAAATTTAATTATAAATGTGATGGTTTTTACTTGCACTTCATTTACATTGCAATAAGGGTCCATTGTAGTGTTAAAATTCGTTGTAATCGCATCGACCAGAAGGCGGTGTAATTCTCAACAAAGTGAAACTACATTCGAATTCATGGATGGTGAAGTTCATGGGGATCGAATGCGAATAAATAGGAAATAATATTAATCGGGCGTAGAACTGGAGATTTTAGAGTGACGAGGCTAAAATCCTCAATTCGATAATATCGTTTGGTGTTGAAGTGTAGATTGTTAGCCCTCGGGCGAGGGAACGTGGGAGGCTTCGAAGTGAAGTCGGTATCCTCCAGGTCTAGCCGCGCGATTCGAATCGAGCGTAGGATTATTCGATGTTCTTTATGCCTGGACCAAAGGGTAAAGAATAGAGATTGCTCCTATTCTGGCACATACAATATTAAATGCATCTCAATCCTATACATTATCTATTTCGTTACGTAAGAATAAGTAGTTTTTAATATCTCAAAATTCTCAAACCAATTCATCCAAAAGGGTTATCTTTAATTATTATTTACATTAGTTATAGTTATTATTTTTATATTTAACACTCGCATTTAGTAATAGTTCTGTAGATAAAACACAATTTAATCGACATTCTGACTTAAGAACTATTATTAAGTAGACTAGAATTTTATTAAAGACTTCTTACTTCACTTCCTCGTGGATTGATGCTTGGGGTTTTAAGGAAAACTTCTATATTATCGAAATGATACGTATACTGCAGTAGTACTTCAGTGGTGTAAAATATTTTCCAATTTTTATATCATTTAAGATTTTGCACACTAGCGGCCATTTATAAATCGGGTCAAATTTTTGGTCATCTTTTGTAAGTTAATTCTTGCGTAATTGCGGGTCGGGTCAGTATTCCTATCACTTAACAGAACCGTGTACGAATAATGAGGCAGAATATGAATCCCTCATAACATAATTGTAATTAACCATTCAGATGAGAATAATATATATCAATATCTACGGAGATTCACAGTTGATCACTCAGCAAGTTGCGGGACAGTACATAATTCTGAAGCCAAGACTCGAGCTGTACTTTCAGTAAGCCATGAAACCGTTGGAGCAAATTCCAAATGTAACGATCTACAAGATTCCCAGGAGAGAAAATACTCTCGCGGATGCGTTAGCTCGCCTTGCAAAAGAATTTGCCCGCTTACGGGATGAGTCGATTGAAAAGTCGGTTCGGGGACGACAAGTTCTCTCACGGCTCGACATGGATACAATACACAAATCGAAAAAGCGAGAAGAAACAATTGCGGCGATGATGAGAAAATATAGAAGATTGGCGGCGGCCACCAATAGACTACTTGCAAACAGGAAACCTACCAGACGATAAGTCGATAGCACATCAAATCAGGAAAAGAACTCTATCTTACGCATTAATAAACAACATGTTATACAGAAGGTCTTTTGATCAGATGTGGCTAAGATGCCTGAGCGGGTCCGAGGCTCGTGAAATTGTCAAAGAAGTACACTAAGGACTTTGTGGCGCTCATCAATCGGGTCCGAAGATGAAAATGAAGATTAAAAGACTAGGGTATTACTGGCCCTCGATGATAACCGACTGCATGAAGGTTGCCAAAAGTTATCACCAGTGCCAAGTACATAGAGTGGTTCTACATCAACATCCAAATGTGTTACATCCGACAATTGCGTCGTGGCCATTTGAATGTTGGGGCACAGATATTGTGGGTCCGATAGAACCGCCATCTTCAAGGGGACATCGCTTTATCCTTGCAGCTACAGATTACTTTTCCAAGTGGGCAGAAGCTATACCACTCAGAGAAGTGAAAGCGCACCATGTGTTACAGTTTTTCAAGAATCAGGTCGTCTACCGTTTCGGGGTACCGCGCAGAATCATTTTGGATAATGGGTCCGCGTTCAGAAGTACGAAGATCAACAATTTTGTCAGAAGACACGGGATTGATTGGCGTTATTCGACGATCTATTACCCAAGAGCAAACAGCTTGGCCGAGGCTTTTAATAAAACTCTCGTCTAAATCTTAAAGAAAACCTTGGACGACAACAAAATAAATTGGAACGAGTTCTTAGAAGCCTTATGGGCCTACAGGACGGCTTTCAGAACTCCTACTCAGTCTATGCCTTACGCTTTAGTGTACGGGTCCGAGGTCATCTTACCCTTGGAAGTACAGCTTCCGTCACTCAGGATTGCAGTTGTAGAAAAGATCACTACAGAAGAAAATTCCAAATTACGATTGGAAGAATTGGAAAGCTTGGAAGGAAAAAGACTTTCGGCACAGCGAAATTTGGAGCTGTATCGAAGTCGAGATGATCCAGGCCCACGATAAACTAGTCCGTCCAAGGACATTTAAAGTTAGTAACTTGGTTCTAGTACTCAGAAGACTTATTCTTGCACACCACAAGATAGGAGGTAAATTTGAGCCAACATGGGAAGGGCCATTCGTGGTCGAGACAGTCTACTCAGGAGGTTCCTACCAACTGGTGAATTGCCGTGGAGAACGACCTATGCTTCCAATCAATGGACGATATTTGAAGAAGTATTACGCAACCTGATGTTTCGAAGGATGAACTTTAAAAATGACGTCTCATTCCTAGAAGCACGGGTAGAGTAATCATTTGTGACCGGGTCTAAACCCAAAACATAAAAAAATGGATGATAAAAAAGAAAATCATTAACAAAAAATGTGTTAAAAAAAACGTGTGAAATTGTAATAACAAAATGTTAATCTTTCCTTTAAAATCAATTCATTTCTGATCTTTTCCTCATATCTTCCTACTTTATTTAAAAATTAAAAGAGATAAATAAGAATTTTTTATTAATAAATGTTTTTCTTATTGTTTTTGTTCTTAATACAGCCCCTGATCCTTTCCTTATTTTTTTGCAGGGAAATGTCGAACAGGCGGTTGGTTCTGAACTTTAGAAATGGCGTGAGTCTAGCACTTGATGAAAAGAGGGTGAGGGATGGAGCCGTGATCGAGATTGACTCGACTTCACACCGGCGGGCTACGATATGAAGAAAATGATTGGACCCCGATTGATCGGGAAGAGTTCCATAGCCAGACATTGATGAAAGTGGGTGGCCCAAGTCAGCAAGAAGAGAAAAGCAAACGCCGCTCATGCAACAGGAGAAGATAAGAAAGTTAAGTCTGTTGTTGCTACAGCAGAGGGCTTGCTTGTCAGCGCCATGCCCGCAGAAGTCCAAGAGGTAAGGAGAGCTACTCTCACTGCCACCCAGCGAAGGAACAAGAATCTCCGCATTCGCAAGATGTTAACCAAGTTAGCAGCAGATCAACATGAAGAGACAGTTGCTACCGTTAATACAAATACTCCAAAGAAATTGGTTCGTCGGGAACCAGAAAGGAGGAGATCAACTCCAAGGAAAGCAGAACGGATATAGGAAATTCCAAGAAGAGCGGAAATAGAATCGGCGCCTCGACGCTCGACGGATGCACCGGTTCGAAGAGTCTTGTTGCGAAAGCAACCCGGAGGATGTCCCGACGAGACTATCCCTGAGGAGCCAAGACATGCAGGAGAGCGTGCCGGGGTTGAACCATACATTCCCCAGTACGTTACTAGACCTCACCGATTGCAGATAATTCTGGAATATGAGTTGGAAAGAATGCAGAATATTGAAAAGAAAACTTTTGAATACTTTGAGAGAATTGGAGACAAGAGGATCAATATCTTAGAAGGCCTCGAGCTGCATACAGATGTATTCTCAGATTACGAGCAGCAACAAATTGTAGATTGTGTCGTTGAACTTCAGAAAATGGGCCGAGCCGGCCGCCTGAGGGAAATGACCTATTCAGAACCCCGAAGATGGATGCCAGGAAAAGGAAGAATTACAATCCAATGCGGATGTTGCTACAACTTCGCGGTAGACAGAAAAGGGAATCCACCAGGAATACTCCATCGCGGTGAGGTGGATTCGATGCGAAATGTTATTAAAAGAATGGCAAAGAGGATGACAACATGGAGGGTATTGCCTATAGATTGCATACCCAACAGCTGCATCATTAACATCTACAAGGAGGGCGACTGCATACCTCCACACATAGACCATCATGACTTCGTCAGACCTTTCTGCATAGTGTCTTTTGTCGACCGATGTAACATCATGTTCGGATCCGACCTCCGGATTGCGGGCCCGGTGAGTTCCGTGGGCCGGTGGAGATACCACTACTGGTAGGTTCCATCCTGGTGTTGAAAGGAAATGGAGCAGACATCGCAAAACATTGCATTCCAGGAGTGCCTGTGGAACGAATCTCCGTCACTTTCAGGAGAATGGATGATAGAAAAATGTCTTTCCACTTTTAGCCAGATCCAGAGTTAGAGAGTCTTCGGCCTACTGAGTTGTGATTTACATGGGAAATATCACACCTCCGATGCACATCCATACGACATTCTCGCCGAGGATGACTTGGAAGGTGATATTATTGTCCATGTATCTCACTTATTCGGACATGGATTTTGACGATTGATTTTAAAAGAAACATGAAGAATCTTACACAATCCGTGTTGGATTTATATGGATTGTATGAGATATTGAATTCTCAAGGAAAATATCATCATGTTTTGGAGCAAGATGTATCGTGTAATTTCGACGAGATTGGAATGAAAATGACCATGTCATGTTTTGCCTTCACCTCTTTTTGTGCAAATTGACTGTGAAACGCCATTAAGTTAAATGAACTTCGAACAAAGAACAAAGGGAAAATAAAAATAAATGAAAACTCTTTTAAAAATCTAAATGTCAAAACCAACCCCAAATAAATGTGAACCCGAAATTGAAAATCAAGCTAAAATCAAATCACAACAAGCGACTAAGACAAATTCCTGAATCTGAAATCCCCAGCCTTCGACTACTCTCAAATCTCTTTTTGACTCTCCGTATTTCCTTCCCTCTTTTGAGAAGGTCGATTGAATCTACTGACACAGAACCACGAAAATTTTTGATTTGGTTCTGATGGCATGGATTCATATCCTTCGCCAAATAATCAGACTTTGATCGATCCTTGTGGGACGTGAAACACTTTCACGTCTCATTCCAAATCTTCCGCTAAACTCAAATCTCCACAGTAAATTTCAACCTTCGAGACTGGAACCAGATTCCAGTTTTCTTTAAACCTTCGAGACTGGAACTAGATTCCAGTCCTCTTTAAACCTTCCAAACTGGAACCAGATTCCAGTTCTCTTTAAACCTTCGAGACTGTAACTAGATTCCAGTCCTCTTTAAACCTTCCAAACTGGAACCAGATTCCAGTTCTCTTTAAACCTTCGAGACTGGAACCAGATTTCAGTCCTCTTTAAACCTTCCAGACTGGTACCAAATTCCAGTTCTCGCCTTTCTAGGTCGGTAATAAATTCTGACTCTCTTCCCGAGATTGATACCAAATTTCAACTCTCTCCTTCTGAGGCTGGTACCAAATTCCATATCTTATTTCGAGATCAGTACCTAAATTTTGATTCTCATCCTTTTCAATCGATACTTAAACTCGATTCTCACTCTGAAATTGGTACTGAATTCCAGTTCTCTTCGCAATCCCGAGGTTGGAACCTAGGTTCCAATTCTCATTTCAAATCCAGATTTCCTTGAATTGATTTTAAATTAAACCTCAATCAAAATTGAAACTCATAACAAATCGAAATCTAAACTCACACATTAAAAACTCGGAATAGAAAATGAAATGAAATCTAAATCAAATTTCCCCAGATCTTATGATCTTGAATTCACCTCATTTTCTTTTCCCCAGCGAGAGTTCAGGGATCTCCAGTCTTGGAGATATACTCAATACTCCCCAACGGAAATTTGTTTCTACTTTGTTCTAAGTGTCACTTAGACGTTTGTGTTGGTTTTGTTGATCTCTTCGGTCAACGGCAATACGTGCGGTGTGCTTGGTTAGCACACCACACCTATTGGGGTCCATTTGTTGACCTCAATTTTGATGAGCTCTTTCTCTTCTCTCTCCTTAAGTACTTAGGATCTAGCCTTAGGCTTTCCCTTTGACTATCTTGAGGACTAGAAATGGAACCCACCACTTAGAAATTCAAACACCTCTTAACTCCCTGCAAACCCCATAAGTTTGATTGTAAACCCTCAAGTCACTTGGAGGGTTAATATCGAATGTGGAGGTTTAAAGGATGAGTTCCATATAGGACTCTTTGGCCTTAGGACTACCCTGGTGGCACAGTACGGTGAGGGTTGACCTGCATACATTACACTTTCACACACATTCCAAATCCTAAAACCATTCATACCTAGCTTGACTTCACGACTCATGTCGGTAATTCATATGGATGAACCTTAACCCTCAGGCCCTTGGCTAAGAGGGTTAGGAACAACATAGTGAATGCTCGAATGAGTCCTCTCATCGCTCTTATGAGCTTGATATGGCTTCATGGCTTAACCAAAGTGATTCCATTCTACTTAAACTTGATCAATCTTCATTTTTCCAAAATTTTAATTTTTGACCCCCGGGACCCTACACCCACCAAACCTACCAAATGCCCTTGAAACTACCCGAAATTTACAAAATCACATAAATTACCCAAAGTTCCTCAAAACCAATCCTAAACATTTCCCACCATTCAAATTGATCATCCTTAGCCAAATATACCAAAATTTCCAAAAATACCCCCCAATACCCTCCAAATACCCTTCTGACCCAAAAAATCCAAAAAATCCAAAAATTCCCAAAAAATTCCAAAAAATCCCAAATATTACCAATTTCATTTTGTTTAACTACATCATAAGCCAATTTTGTCAATTTAGCCCACTTTTACCAAAATCCGTAATTTGACCTATTTTTTACATAAATTGACCCAATGTCAAACCAAATCAAACCAATTGATCCTAATTTTGATCCAATTCAGTCTTAAACTTCAATTCAATATCCCCAATATCAATCTAGACCAAATCCAAGTCCAATTTGATTGACATATGGATCCAATTTCAATTTGAAGCTTAAAACCCAATTTTGGCCCATAACCTAAACTTTACCCAAACTACCCAACTCAACCCAAACTAGCCCCAAACATTTTATAAAACTTTCCTAACATCCCCACAAACAAAACACTAACTTGATTTGCCCAAAATTTGAACCTAAACTCCACCCAAACCTAATCCAAACCAAAAATCCCCAATTTTGGCCTAAACCCACCATGAACCCAAATGTGCCCAAATCCCAAAATCAAAGCCCAACCAAAGTTGAAAACTCTTTGTAACACTCCCATAAACATTTCTAAACATTAATTTTACCTCAAATATAACATTAGCCCAAGTTAGCCCAATGTGACCCACTTTGGCCCCTTTACCAAAAAAGTCCCAAATCAAAACCAATTCAACACCAAACCACCTCAAATTTGTTTCAAATCACTCATGACACATCCCTAAACTAAACCCAACATTTGTTTGGCCCAATCCTTCACAAAATTTCCATCCACCAATTTGTTTTCAAACCTAAAGGCCCACTTTCTTAAACCAGCTACCCCCTCTCGGCCATGGTTATTTAAACCAGCTACCCCCTCTCGGCCAAAAGGTTGGCTGAAATCAACCTTCATAGAATCCCTCCAAACTCCTCACAAAGCTTCCCCTAGCCAAGAGCAATCCATCCCCACTTGTTCTCCGCCCTGAAATCTCATTGATTAAGCTCGATTTTGGAGCTCGATTCTCGAGCGCGAATAGGACATCTCTCAAACCTCCACAAAAATCAATTTAAACTCACCCACACCTGCACAGGACCAAGAGAAGGAGTTCCCTAGTGAAAGCCCCCTCTCCAGACCATCCAATTGCTCTAGCCTCCAAAGTCTGAAATCGGGCCTGGTCACTTTCATACTTAGACCTTCACTGTGGCGGCAGGCTTCATCCCTAGGCTCTTCCAGCTCCAACGAACGTGCCGAGCACATTCAGTTGAGGCCTCACCTCCTGAACCAAGGTATGGAGACTTCTCTTTAACCCGAGCTTCCAGTGATTCTCCATTTTGTTTGAGTTAATTTCATAGCATGTAAACCGTATGGATGTGTTCGCCTCTTCAAGACGAATCCATAGAGTATAAGAACACAAAATTTCATTGAGAAACAAGGGAGATATTAGGGTTTGAGTGTGGACGGTCACGGGTGCACACCAATCGGAGACGACGACCAGCCGCCGTTGGATCGAGCGTATATCGACTGGAAGGCTCAGATTGCGTCGGACTAGGGAATGGTACGTGAACCGTGGGCCGCGTGGCCCTGAGTCAGATGGCGGCGGCGAATGGGAACGCGCCGCGTGGATCTTCGGAGACGCTAAGGTTGTCGTGGCGCTAAGTCGGATAAGTTGGAAAATATGGAATTTATGATTTACTTAAATGTCTGAAACTTAGAAAATCCATATCTTTGTCTAGAAAAATCCTAAAAATAAAATAAAAATAACCTCTTGCTCAGTGAACAGAGGAGAATAATCTGGAAAAAGAATTGAGTTAATTTGATGAGTATTTTATTTTTAATTAATTATTTACTCATTTGAGTATTTTAATTCTCCGTTTGCATAGACAATTCACCATGATATGAGACCATAGGGCTTTTGAAGCCTCTGATCTTGGAAACATTGCCTGAATTTTTCAATGACAGAGGCTATCTCTATAGCAAGTTATGTATTTTACAAGTTTATGTCACTGTTTTTGGTATTTTAATTCCATTAATTAGTATATTGCTTAGAAAATTCTAGGAAAATTTGGAGATGTTTCTTAGGACTAGAGCACCCTAGGATAATTATGTTTTGAGTTAATTCATTAAGAATAACCTTAATTGGCCTAATTACTCAAAATTGAACTTTAATTAATTAGGGTTAACCACACATCAAACTAACTTGAAAACAATCCTCCACTGATCTTTAGGATTAGTGGGACCTCACATAAAAATTTAAAATTAATTGGAAATGTTTAACCCCACTAAATGGATTAATTAGGTTATATGAGTAAAATTAAAATTTAAAAATTCATAACTCCAAAAATACATTTTAAAAATTCACCAAATTGGTTTTCTAAGAAAATTAAAATTGGAATTTTCTAAAAATTTTCATTTTTAATCATATTTTCAATATTTTAATAATTCGAAAATCATAAAAATAAAAAAATTTTAAAAATCATAAAAATTTCATATTTCACCTCCTAATCACTTAGGAATAAACCAAATATTTTTCTCAAGTCCCTAGGGTAAGATATTGAATTTTAAAACCTTAAGACAATTTTTGAATTAAAAAATGAAGTTTCCAACATTTTCACTAAATTAATTCTAATACATCAAAGAAAAATAAGAAAATTATAAAATTTGTTTCTTTGGACTCCTTGAGGTTAGAGAAATTTCAAAAAAATATAAAATCCATTTTTCAACTTTAATTTTATTTTATAATTGATTAATACTCTAAAACTCAAAATAATTATAATAAATAAAATATAATTCAAAAAATCACCAAAATTGATCCAAATGATTATCTCAGTCATTAGGAACATCACATAATTTTCTTAAAGACAAACATTACATTGGTCATGTTTTTGAATTTCCATTGAAAATTCCTATTTTTTATTAAAATAAATATATAAATTAAATTAAAAACAAAAAAATCACATTCTCTACTCTAATGTCTTAATTGACATGTTAGTGAAGTGAAATAAAAAAAATTTCAAGCTCATTTGAGCTCAGTTTGATAAGTTATGAAATAATTAAGCTTAAAAGGCATATTAATAATTAAGAATTTTAACCCCTAATTAAAACTTTAGGTTTAATCAAAATGGGGGGTAAAATATTTGATCATAATTCTTTCCTAGATGATTGAAGATTTGGAAAATAGAAGCGTAGGAACTCATTGATCACTTTTAATAAACCAAAAAAATGAAACCTTAATCAATTAAATAATTTGAATTTTGGAAGAATAATTAAAAATTTTGGATTATTAAAATGGCGATATAATTTAAAGAGACTATAATCACTTAAACTAAAATCCCCAAATGAATCACTTTAGTTATATTTAACTCTTAATTAAACTTAAGATGATAATTGAAATTAATAACTTAATAATAAAGAAAAGGTAACCCTTAATTAAATTAAAACTTAAAACATTAAATAACTTGATAATTAAATTGAAATAAATTTAAAACATTAAAAAAAAATTATTAATTTCAAAAATCACTTGAAAGCAAATTTAAAATAAACTTGAAACATCAAAACCAATTTAAAAAAAAATAATTCTAAATTAAAAAAAATCAAACCAATTAAAAGTTAATCTAGAATATTGCAATTAAAGTAAAATTAAATGTTTAAAGTCTAAATTAAATAATTTAAACTCCTCTTTCAATTAAAATAGTTTAAAACACTTAAGAATAAAAAAATTTAAACGCCATTCCAAACTTAAATTTATTAAAATTTTATAACTAAATTAAATCACCTTAAAACATTAATTCTAATTTTAAGTCGTTGAAATTCTTAATAAATTGATTTGCCACTAAAGACTTTTATCATTATAACTCTTAAATGGAGCATCAAGTGAGGTGTCAGCTTCATTCAGTGGGATAATCAAATGTTCTAAGTTCATCTGAGCAAGAGTAAAAACTTAACTAAAAAATTTACGGATGATTGATTCATCTCTACAATAAAAATTCATTTAGACTCGAAATAATCTCAGATGTATTGAAAAGATGTTTAGAACCCGTTCTAAGCACTTCCTCAATACAATGAGGTGTTTTAAGAAGAATAATTGAACTTAATTGTTCTTTGGTGAAGAAAATCATCCACAAAACACAAGAACCTAGACGTCATAAGAATTAACTAGCTATAGGATTAGGACTTTGGTAGACAACCAAAACCTTCCCTTAGCTTTACCTAAGTGTTTCTTGCAAATATATAAATGCTCTAACATGTGTTTTAACTGTAGCTTGGAATGACGAGAAGACCCTCCAGGTACGCTTTTACTTTATTGCAATTTACTTTATTCGCAACTTACTTACTCGCACTACGCTTTACTTTTCTTGCATGATAAACGGAATTGTTGACGAAAAGCCGAAACCTTTAGGATAGCCACAAAATTGAAACTAAAACTAAATTAAAAGTCACACAAGATAAAATTCACCACCACAACATCTAAAATATAAAACAACTCAAAATTTAATCACAAACAGGACAACAAAACCACAACTTTAACTAAATTAAAATGTCTCGTTGAATGATTGGGAATACTTCGGATGATGTAACCCACGTGTTGCTTAACTGGATTTCCACGATCTAAATGAAAGTGTGGAACTCATTCGATTGAGTTTAGAAAATTTATCTGGACTAAGTGAATTTGATGAAAATAACGGTGTCGGGATGACGGAACCGTGGGATCTTAATCGGTCCTCTTTAATGAACTTTAAGATTTGTTTTAATTAAAACACTAAAGACATTTGGACTTTAAGATTTCTTTAAACCAAAACACTTTTCTCATCTCCTGATTGTCACCTTCTAAAACTAAACCTGCTGACAACAAGGAGGCTTAGAAGCGAGCATAGTGAAGCGACACGGCCATAATCGTCAAGCAAAACTTGTGTCTACTTCAACAAAACCTTTCTTAGAATTAAATAACCAAGCCGTAGGATTTCGATGTAGTCCGCTCAGTCTGACATAAATCATTAACTTCCGTTAGGCATTTGCATAATCATGTTATGCAACCTAAGCTCTAACTCGTTTTAGGACTCCGAGGTAGTTGTTTGGTACGACATAAACCCTCACATCTTCGAGGCTATTTGTATGATTGTTTCATATGAATATAAGTTCTAATTAATTAAAATTGGCAGGATTGAAACATTTAATAATTTTCTCAAATTGAAGCCAAACAATAGGATTGTTTGGGAAGTTTCCAAGATTCCTCTTGGATCCTCAACTTCTCCTACTTTTCTTTCGATCGGATTCTCAAAATAACTGCATTCCAAATTTGTTTCGTTCCCAATCGAAATTTCCAAAATCCAATCGTTTGAAAACCTTAAACTTTGAAATTTTTGAGAGCAAAACCATCGATCATTATTGAGAGTTTTCTTAAATGATTCCGTCATTTAAGATGTAATTAGCTATGAGAGCTTACCGCATATAGGAAGCTTTAAGAACACGAGTAATATAAACCGCCGCTAATTTTTATACTTAACCGAGGGAACTTTTCGGCTTATAAAATTGGTTCGAAGACCAAACGGATGTCACAAATCTTCTAGTTTATTTAATCGAGCCCCATCATCAAGTAGTGTGTCTATTCTTCGGGATAGATTCATGGTTTGTGGTGTGGTGCTCGTTTATATGAACTATTCGGGATGTGAGATCGATTTGATTTCATATTTTAAAATTTTCAAACTTAAAATTATTTTCAAAATCAAATGCTACTTTCAAGTTATATATAATTATAAATTAAACATACAACCTAAAAATAAGCCGACAAATAGGCATGAAAATCTTAACATATTTTTTGTGGGTCAATATCCACCTGAAACCAAAGGTTATAAACTTTGGTGTCTATATTAACAGAAATGCATCATCAGTAGGGATGTGGTATTCGATGAGTCCAAAATGGGGAATCTACAAAGCTATGTTACCAGGAACAGTGTCTCTAAGGAGGATTCATCATAATTGAGTTGGAGCAGCAACAACAACAAACTTTGACTGATCAAATGACAGTTGTGAACGATCAAGATGAAGTGGCAGAAGACCAGTAACTAAATGAACCATAAAGAAGATCTGATGACTACAGCTTGGTTAGGGACATACAAAGAAGAACTATTAGACAACCAGAGAGATACGACCATGCAGATATGATCTCTTATGCTTTGAGTGTTGCTGAAGTGATAGAAGAAGCAGAACCAAGTAGCTACAAAGAAACCCTGAAGAGCAAGGAAAGACACAAGTGAGAAGAGGCAATGGATGAGGAAATGGCTTCTCTGATGAACAACAAAACATGGGATCTTTTGGATAGACCAATGAACAAACGCGTAGTTGGTTTTAAGTGGACCTTCAAAAGGAAGAAATGTGCGCCATGTATTAAGAGGATCAGGCATAAAGCCAGACTTGTTGCAAAGGGATTCACATAGGTTGAAAGAATTGACTTCAACGAAATCTTCTCACCCGTGGTGAAGCACTGCTCCATTAGAATAGTTTTAGCACTAGTGTTCAATTCAATTTGGAATTAGAGCAGCTAGATGTTAAAATTGTGTTCCTGCATGGAGAGCTCGAAGAAACCATTTACATGGATCAGCTAGATGAGTACAACACACCTGAGACAAAGGACAAAGTTTGCTTACTGAAGAAGGCTTTGTATGGACTAAAACAAAGCCCAAGACAATGGTACAAACGATATGATGAGTTCATGCTAAAGATCAGTTTTGTCAGAAGCGGCTACGACGGTACATGTGTACATGAAGTGGCAAGACGGTGAAATCAGTACATACTTGCTCTTTTATGTGGATGATATGTTAGTAGTCAGCAAAAGCAAGGAGGAAGTCCAGAAGATCAAAAGCATGCTCAATTTTGAATTTGACATGAAGGACCTAGGACCAGCTACAAAGATCATAGGGATTGAGATTACCAGAGATAGGAAATGAGGAAGTTTATTCTTGTCTTAAAAGTCATATATTCAGAAGGTTCAAGCAAGGTTCAAAATGCACGAGGCCAAGCAGGTTGCAACACCGATTGGTTAACTCTTCAAATTGTCAAACTCTGAAGCACTAGAGACTGAAGAAGAGAAAGGATACGTGGAGGGTGTCCCCTACGCCACTGGGGTTGGTAAAATCATGTATGATATGGTTTGCAGTAGACCAAATTTGGCTTACACCGTCAGTATTATAAGCAAGTTCATGGAAAACCTAGGACAGGCTCACTGGAAAGCATTAAAATGGATTTTGAGATACTTAAGAGGCACTACAAATATGGGGCTATTCTTCAAAAGGCAGGAAGACAAAGAAGAAAATGTAATTGGTTACGTAGATTCCAATTGTGCTGGAAGCATTGACACCAGGAAGTCACTGACCGAATTCATCTTCACTGTCTTTGGTACTGCAGTCAGTTGGAAGTCTTACCTCCAATCCGTTGTAGCCCTCTCAAAAACAGAGGCTGAATACATCGTTGTGACTGAAGCAATCAAGGAAGCTATGTGGCTAAAGGGCATGGCTGAGGAGCTTGGGATACATCAGAAGGTGATAATTGTGTTTTGCGACAACTAAAGCACTATTCACCTAACCAAAAATCAGGTCTTTCACGAAAGGACCAAGCATATAGATATAAAGCTTTATTATGTGAGGGATGTCGTCACCAAGGGTTCAATAGTAATGGAGAAGATACCTACTGAAGAAAATCCTGCTGATATGCTTATTAAGGTGCTACCTTCAACTAAGTTCAGACACTGTCTGGACTTAGAAAGTTTACAAAGGGCTGAGGGCCCCTCAGGGGCCAGGTGGAGGAAATCTTTACTTCGAAGCTTCTCAATTGAGGGTCAAGGTGGAGAATTATTATTTTGACCCCCAATTAATGAAGTAAGGTAAAATGGCACTTTCGTAATTAAGCCAGTTGAGATGTGGTACCACTCACCTACCACATCTCACCTATCGCTCACCTACCTCCCATCTACCACTCTCTTGGTTTGTACAAATAGAGAGGGTGTGAGGCTTAGGAGAACAAGGGAAGAGGTCTTAAGCTACCACAAATGAGGAGAGCATAACTAGAGAGCTAGAGAGGAGGAGAGCACCTTAAGGCCTTGTATCAAGGTGTTGCTTGAGAGGGAGGCTATAGAAGAAAGATGAGGGCTCGTCTCTATGTATAAGCTATGTATTCTCCATTTCTTTTGCCTTAGTGAACTATTTGATTGATTCCCTCCCATTGACGTACATCCAGTTAGATCGAACCACGTAAACGATCTGTTTTTGCTTGTGTTCTTTGCATTTCATTTCTATACCAGGAAGTATATATCTCACAACAATTGGTGTCATCTGTGAGAAGATTCATACTTCTTGGCTAGAGGTATTCGCGTGAAGGTGTTTACGGCCAGTGACGAAGAAGAGGAGCTCGACATTCACGAACATAGGAGCAGGCAGATCGCGTTGTAGGTAGCCAAATTGCGACAGATTCGGTGAGCAGTGGAAGCTTTGATCGGCTGGATCTGCATCACAGGTTGTGCGGTTCGTCGAGACGGTGGAGGAATGGTCTGTGAAGTGACAGATCTCGTGAAGGAGGAGGATTCCCAAGACAACTAGCGCACGCCGCGACAGAAGCACGCGGAGCGTGCCACGACAGGAATTTTATATTCAGCCAGCTACAGCTTTTCTTAATTAAATTAGAAAACTGGTGCAGAGGAAAAGTTATTAATCATGCAGTGGTAGAATAATTAATATGAAAGGGAATCAAGGAATATTATATTCCTACTAAAGGTGGTCAGCTCTCGAAATTCAGCCGGTGCTCAGCAGAGCGGATTTTAGACATTAGTGGGATCAAGCCACGATAATGGGATCCGTTAAATTTGACGCCGAGAAATTCACAGGAAAGAATGGTTTCGGCCTGTGGAGAGTCAAGATGAGGGCCTTGCTAGTTCAGCAGGGTGTTGCAGAAGCCTTGCAAGGGTTGGAGGCACTATCGGCCGACATGACAAAGAAAGAGAAGATTGGCATGTTGGACAAAGCTCATAGTTTGATACTCTTGAGCTTGGGCGACAAGGTTATGCGGGAGGTGTTGAGGGAGACAACGGCTCAAGCACTTTGGGCCAAACTCGAGGTACTCTACCTGACCAAGTCCCTGGCTATTAGGCTCTTTCTGAAGCAGCGCCTATACTCTTTCAAAATGCACGAAGACAAATCGATCCCGGAAGCGGATCGTCGAATTCAACAAGATCATAGATGATCTCGAGAACATCGACGTCAAGATGGATGACGAGGAAAAGGCACTGTTGTTGCTAAACTCTATTTCTAAGATCTACGAGCAGTTCAAGGATGTGATGCTCTATGGAAGGGCACAGACAATTACTCTGGAAGAGGTCCAGTCATTGATTAGAGCCGAAGAGCTTCAAAAGAAGCACAACATGAATGAGGAAATCAGCGGAGACAGTCTGATGATTAGAGGAAGATCGAGCAAAAAAGGTTCTAAAGTGATCAGAGCATATCAAGGTCCAAAAGAAATGGTAGAAGTCAGTCTTCTAAAAGATCTTACAAGTGCTACCATTGCCACAAGGAATGTCATTTTAAGAAGAACTATCCGGATAGAAAGAAAGGCTTTCAAGAAAAGCCTAAAGATTCTAGAGAAGCAAGCATAGTCTTAGACGACTATGACTCAGCTGAAGCTCTGGTGATTACAGAATCTAAATCTAGCAAGGAGTGGATCCTTGACTCAGGGTGATCCTTCCACATGTGTCCTCACAAAGACTGATTTGAGACATTACAACTGGCAAATGGTGGATCTGTTCTACTTGGATACTATAAAGCCTGCAGGGTAATCAACAGTGGGACGATGAGGATAAATATGTTTGATGGAGCTGAACGGATACTGCAACATGTTAGGTACGTCCCAGAACTTAAAAGAAACTGATTTCTTTAGGGACGCTGGAGTCGAATGGATACTCATTCAAGGCAGAGAATAGTTGTATCAGAGTAGTTAAGGGCTCTCTCATAGTCATGAAAGGAGTCGGAAAGAATGGGCTATACTCCCTAGTTGGAACAACTGTGATCGTGAACTTCTCAAATGCAGTTCAATCAAAGCATGACAAGTCCAGACTATGGCACATGAGGCTGGGGCACGTAAGTGAAAGGCGCTTACAGGAATTGTGCAAGCAAAACTTGTTATGTGGATATCGGGTCAGCAAACTGGAATTCTGTGAACATTGTGTACTGAGGAAGGCCACCAGGGTAAAGTCCTCCACTAGAATATATACATCAAATAAACCTCTTGATTATGTACACAGTGATCTATGGGGCCCAGCTAGAACTCAGACTCATGGAGGAGGAAGATACTTAATGTCTATCATCGACGTGTCGGCTAATTTTTTTCTTTGAAAATAAAATTTGAAATTTTAATTTAATGTAATAGGTAAAGTATTTTTTTTTTATTTTGAAAATGGTGATATATTATTTTATTTTGAAAATAACGAGACCGAGATAGATCTCATATCAAATAGTTTAAATAATTGAGCATGATACTTACAAGTGACACGTCATCCCGAAAGATGAAGCATATCGACTTGTTAGTAGAGCTTAACTATCTAAACTTAAAGGTTTATGACTTATTTTGGTCTGCGTATTTTATATCCGACAAATTCCCCGTCTAATACACGGATTAGACAGGGGTTTAGATTAATCCGGGTTCCTAATTCCCATAGAGGCAAGCCCCTATAGTTAATTACATCTTAGGCAACCGAAGTCACCTAAGAAAACTCTCGATAAGGATCATAGGCTTCGTCTTCAAGAATATCAACGTTTAGGTTTCCACAATTGGTAGTAGGAAAATCAAAGGGGATGGTTCAATGTGGAACAATTATTTTCAGAGTCCAAAGAAGTAAAGAGTAGGAGACGTCGAAGATACTGAAAGAGCTTCAGTGACATCTCAACCTAAACTATGGTTGGGCTTTATGTCTTTGAAAGTGAAGTTATATTTATGTTCCAATCTTGCAAATTATTTAGAAGTTCGGGACTTATATCTGCATGTTAAATGCAAATAGCCTGAGAAAATAGGAGGATTTATGTAGTATTAAACAACTACCTCGGAATCCTAAACAGTTTAGGACTTATATCGTACGATGTACGATCGTACTAAGTCCTAAAAGATAATGTGAGGGTTTATGTCGTATCAAATGACAACCTCAACGCCTTATAGGTGTTATTTGAATCTACGAAAGTCCGATCGAAGATCTTTCATTCGTTCTCTGTCGTCTCGTCTTGAGAAGAGATAAAGATGGGAGAGAAAAGAGAAGACCATGCCTCGAACGGCCTATCCTAAGGGTATATGCGAGGGAATAATTAAAATAAACATGTATAATAAAAAGGAAACAACCATGCCCTAAATGGCCAATCCTAGGGGTATGTACATGTGTGCAAGAGAAGCAATAATCAAAAATAAACATGTGTAATAAAAGAAACTGACCATGCCCTAGATGGCCTATTCTAGGGGCAAGCATAAAAGAAAAGTATGAATACAGGTAAGTGTATAACAAAAAGTAAAAGAATGCATGCAATAAAGAAAATAAATGAACTGTACAATAAAAAAATGTGTACCTGGCCAACTCCGTCGATGCCTCGAAAGCAGGCTAATAGCTACAAGCAACTATACAATCAAGTTTAGCTATAAACATATAAAAGATCAAACTGGGGGAATAAGAATTCTATTTGAAGATAGGCTCAGTCTGTGGACTTTCTTTTTCTATCTCGATCCCAGCAGCAGCCCGAAATCGAAGTCCGTATCGATCTCGGATAAAGTCACCAATGAAATCACTCTAGAGTAGGCAATCCTAATCCCTACCACTTAATTAATGAGTGAACCAGGTTTGTAGTATTCGAATTTTGAAAGTGTAGTATCCGCGATTGTAGTATACGAATTCTTATGAGTGTAAAATCTGATATGTAGTATCTGGTGTGTGATGTGTGATGTGTGATATGTGATGTATAGTATGTAGTGTATTATATGATATTTAATATGTGATGTATATGTGTGATATTTGGTATGTGATGTGTGTATGTGATATTTGATATGAGGATGTGTGTGTGATATTTGATTTGATGTGCTAAATATGTTGTGTAGATGTGTGTGATATTTGATATGTGGTATGTGTTCGATGTGATATGTGTTTGTTGTGATATACGTGTGATGTGATATGTGTTGTGCTATGTGTGTGGCATTTTATTTGATGTGTTGGCGTAGTATCTGTTATCATGCAGGTGTAGTGTTTATTGTCGTGCAAGTGCAGTGTTTGTTGTCATGCAAGTGCGGTGTTTATTGTCGTGCAAGCGCGGTGTAGTATCTGTTGTTGAAGTATCTGTTATTGTATCAGTATAATGTCTGATATCGTAGTATATGTTATCAGTTCACGAATTTCTTAAAGGTATGGATTAGAACTACCTAACTCAAAGTAAAATGGGCATCTATCTCTGAGTATTGATTTTATTTTGTTTCGGCTATAAAAGCACGATTATTAGTCTGTGCATCATTGCCTGTACATCGCATTTCCAACTTATCCCACTTTGATATTCCATATGTTTTCTAAATAAATGAGAGCATGCTATTCAAATGAGGGAAACAAAGCATATAAACTCCCAATATAAACTCATATGTTAAAATTTTTTTTTATTATTATTTTAGCAACCATATCAGCAAGTAGCTAGGTTACGAATTGCTATAATTATCTTTGTCAACACCAACAATACTAAATGAGCAAGTCAAGTATAACCAACACCCTTTAACTCTGCCTAGATATTAAGCAATACTCTACATGGGAATTAGATGGATTATATGTAAACTTACCTAATTTATAGATACTTGGAGAAAAGAGACTGAAATTTAAATGTTAGAAATGTAGACAAATAGAATCAGATACAAACATCCTTAAAGAAATACGACTTCAGAGTGTTTTGCAATACTGAAAAAAAGAGCAGCAGCCACTATGGGAAGAGGAACCACAATTAGTGCAAAGGTTTATTAGGAGCTGACACTTATCAAAAGAAAGGAAGACATACCATCTTCATCCCTTGAACCTCAGGAAATTGCTTGGCAATGCAGTGGAAACTCCAAATAGCCAGCGAGAGAGGAGATTTGCATATATACCACCTGATTCTTAAGATTTCTTGAAGTTTAATTGAAGAAAAGGAAACCAAACTGGTTTGATTCAATCCATTGAATTACTTCTACCGACATTTCCCTCTGCATCACGATTGGTATTCAATAATAAATCATAAAAAAGAATTCAAACTAAGACACTTGGCTTTTGCCTCAAACAATTTTATTATCTCACAGCTAAAATTTATCACCTCCCATAGAATATAATGAATCTTAAGAACAAGTAAAAAGAAACATCAAATTCCTTCATAAAAACATAAGGCATCATAAATTCATTCATTCCTGCTTGAGAAAGATTTTCTCATCTTCATAATCGTTAAGACAAGAAGAACCCCTTTATAATTAAACTAGGAGATCTTGAATAAAGCAAACCTCCCACATCACTGATCAAAACAAAGCATAAAGAAAATCCATATAGTTAAGATCTATTGAGGTATTTATCAAAGAGAGAAACTCCTTATAATCAAATCAGAAATAGGGGAGATGATTTATTACCTCTGAATGCTTATTGATTTGGGACCTTAGATGATCAAGAAGAAAATGAAGAAAACCACGGGACAACAACTCTAAGAAAACCGCCTCTTACCTGAAGGAAAATTCACGCCTAAAGCTTTCCTCACAGTGCTATTTATAGCAGGAGAGAGGAGCAGTGACTTAACAGCGGTGAAAATCAGGGAGGAAACGAGAAACATCCCAGAACGAAGAAAATCGGATAGGGTTTTTTTTGAAGTAGGGATGTGACCCTATGCACTTAGGCGGGAAAACAGTTACAGGATGCTACCGGGAGTGGTGACCGGCAGTGAGGGCTCGACAACAAGGAAGGTGACCGGCGAAACCGGAAGGAAGCCTCTCGAATCCGGTCGAGAGGAAGCAAGAGGAGGAAGAGAGGCGCAAGCCTCGGCTAGGGCACGGGAAGGGGAAAAAAAATATCGTGCGTGAGTTTTAAATATATATTTTATTATATAAATAAAAAAATATTTATTATTATTATTATTTATTTAAAATCGTCGATTTACGCGTAATTCGACCGATTCGAAACCTCATCAAAATATATGTCCTTCCCGGCTAAAATCGACGTTCCGGACGCATCGGCGCAGTCCGTTTCGTCATCCGGGGCCATTCGGACAAGTTCGCCGACGGTCGCATCAATTTAAACCAAATTTGCGTAACGTGGCCAAAATGAATTTATTTTGACCCGACCGGAGCCACTTATCAAGCAAATTAATGACCGGTCTTCGCCTAAGAGAGAACCATAGTCAAACATATTGCTCGCGGCAAAAAGTCAAACGTCGCACGCAGTGGGGTCCACCTATGGCTTTCAAATCCCTATAGGAACTCAACAAGAGTTTCAATATGACGGCTTTTAATCGACTAAACTAGGTGTCGAGGATTTAGAACCGTCCATATGAAACTTCAAGGAGTAAGGAAATGACTCGAATTTCTAAATACGGTGGGTCCCAGTCTAGTCCTCTAAAAGAGTCCAAAATAAGGAAATCCTAAGGCTAGATCCTAGGGTCTAAGGAGAAGGAAATGAAAGACATCAAAAATGAGGTCAACACGATAACTACACCAGGAAGGTATGGGCCTTTATCTTAAAAACAAAAGATGAAGTTTTTCAATGATTTAGGGACTGGTTAACTCTCAAAAAAAATAAGATGGGAGGCAAGCTGAAGCACTTGAGAACCGACAATGGCTTGGAGTACTGTTCAGAATAGTTTAAGGAGCTGTGCAGAAAGAATGGCATCACAAGGCACAAGACAGTTCGGAACACTCCTCAACAGAACAGCCTGGCTGCAAGGATGAACAGGACTCTCCTAGAGAGAGTGAGGTGCATGCTGCTAAATGCAGGTCTACCTCAAATTTTCTGGGGTGAAGCTGTGTCAACCGCTTGCTACCTTATCGATAGATGCCCATCAACAGCTATTGATATGAGACTCCTTTAAAGATGTGGTACGGAAAGCAAGGTAACTATGATAATTTTAAAGTTTTTGGATGTATTGCACATGCTCATGTTAGACAGGATAACATGGAAGCAAGGGCTTTGAAGTGCATCTTCATCAGATATCCACCTGGAACCAAAGGTTACAAACTTTGGTGTCTAGATCAACAGAAATGCATCATCAGTAGGGATGTGACATTCAATGAGTCGAAAATGGGGAATCTGCAAAGCTATGTTACCAGGAACAGTGTCGCTAAGGAGGATTCATCAATTGAGGTGGAGCTGCAACAACGACAAACTTTGACTGATCAAAAAAAATTGTGAATTATCAAGATGAAGTGGTTGAAAACCAGCAAGTGACTGAACCAGAAAGAAGATCTGATGACTACAGTCTGGTAAGGGACAGACAAAGAAGAACTATCAGACTGCCAGAGAGATATGACCATGCAGATATGATCTCTTATGCTTTGAGTGTTGTTGAAGTGATAGAAGAAGCAGAACCGAGCAGCTACAAGAAAGCACTGAAGAGCAAGGAAAGACACAAGTGGGAAGAGGCAATGGATGAGGAAATGGCTTCTCTGACACAGAACAAAACCTGGGAACTTGTGGATCGAGTAACGAACAAACACGTAGTTGGTTGCAAGTGGACTTCAAAAGGAAGGAAGGCACAATAGATATTGAGAGGATCAAGTACAAAGCCGACTCGTTGCAAAGGGATTCACACATGTTGAAGGAATTGACTTCAACGAAATCTTCTCACCCGTGGTGAAGCAATGCTCCATTAAAATAGTCTAAACACTAGCAGTTCAATTCAATTTGGAATTAGAGTAGCTAGATGTTAAGACTGTGTTCCTGCATGGAGAGCTCGAAGAAACCATCTACATGGATCAGTTAGATGGGTACAGCACACCCGAGACAAAAGGACAAAGTTTTCTTCTTGAAGAAGGATTTGTATGAATTGAACAAAGCCCAAGATAATGGTACAAAAAAATTGATGAGTTCATGCTAAATATCGGTTTTTTCAGAAGCAGCTACGACAGTTGTGTTTACATGAAGTGGCAAGAAGGTGAAATCAGTACGTACTTGCTCCTTTATGTGGATGATATGTTAGTAGCCAACAGAAGCAAGGAGGAAGTCCAGAAGATCAAAGGTATGCTCAATTCTGAATTTGACATGAAGGACCTAGGTCCTGCTAAAAAGATCCTAGTGGTGGAGATTACTAAAGACAGGAAAAAGGGCAACTTATTCTTGTCTCAAAAGTATATTCAAAAGGTTCTTGCAAGGTTCAACATGCACGAGGCCAAGCGGGTTGCAACACCGATTGGTCAACACTTTAGATTGTTGAACTCTCAAGCAACAGATACTAAAGAAGAGAAAGGATACATGGAGGGCATCCCCTACGCCAGTAGGGTTGGTAGCATCATGTATGGTATGGTTTGCAGCAAACCAGATCTGGCCTACACCATCAGTATTGTAAGCAAGTTCATGGAAAACCCATGATAGGCTCATTAGGAAGCACTAAAATGGATCTTGAGATACCTAAGAGGCGCTACAGATCTGGGGCTACTCTTCAAAAGGAAGGAAGACAAAGAAGAAAAGGTAGTCAGTTACATGGATTTCGAGTATGCAGGAAGCATTGACACTAGGAAGTCAGTGACCAAATTCATCTTCACTGTCTTTGGTACTGTAGTCAGTTGGAAGTCTAACCTCCAATCCATTGTGGCCTTCTCAACAACAGAGGTCGAATACCTCGCTGTGACTGAAGCAATCAAGGAAGCTATGTGGCTAAAGGGCATGCCTGAGGAGCTTGGGATACATCAGAAGGTGATAACCATGTTTTGCGACAACCAAAGCACCATTCACCTAACCAGAAATCAGGTCTTTCACGAAAGGTCCAAGCATATAGATATAAAGCTTCATTTTGTGAGGGATGTCGTCACCAATGGTTCAATAGTAGTGGAGAAGATACCTACTGAAGAAAATCCTACTGATATGCTTACTAAGGTGCTACCGTCAACTAAGTTCAGACACTGCCTGGACTTAGTAAACTTTTCCAAGAGTTGAGGGGCCCCTCAGAGGCCAGGTGGAGGGAATCTTTACTTTGAAGCTTCTCAATTGAGGGTCGAGGTGGAGAATTGTTATTTTGACCACCAATTAATGAACTAAGGTAAAAGGGCACTTTCGTAACGTGGTACCACTCACCTACCACATCTCACCTACCACTCACCTACCGCTCACCTACCCCCCACCTACCACTCTCTTGGTTTGTATAAATATAAAATGTGTGAGGCTTAGGAGAGCAAGGGAAGAGGTCTTAAGCTACCACGAAGGACGAGAGAAAAGCTAGAGAGCTAGAGATGAGGAGAGCATCTTGAGGCCTTGTATCAAGGTTTCGCTTGAGAGGGAGGCTATATAAGGAAGATGAGGGCTCATCTCTATGTATAAGCTATGTATTCTCCATTTCTTTCGCCTTAGTGAACTATTTGATTGATTCCCTCCTGTGGACGTAGATCCAGTTGGATCGAACCACATAAACGATATGTGTTTGCTTGTGTTCTTTGTGTTTCATTTCTATACCAGGAAGTACATATCTCACAACAATGCTATATATATATATAATAGAATGCAACATAAACAAGGTACTGGTCGAGCCTCTCAACTTACTAAAAAGGAAAACCATTATGCGTTGCTCCTATAGAGGAGGCTCACAATGCAAGCTCAAGTTACTTCAATGAGTATAAAAGTCTACAAGAGGCTTGTTGGGCTTATATTGTGTTACCATCAGATTGTTTCAGCTAACCTGAGGATGTGTGCAGCCAAAAAGCCTCACAAAGGTATCCATGAATGTCTTCAAAGAACTATTTGAAAGCTCAAGATACCATTCAAAGAAAATACTAATTAAATTGGTGATGAAAAGTAGCAAGTGTAGGATGTCATTATTATCAATATTATAATAGAGTGTCTGAAAAATAGTTTTTGTATTGCTCATGTTTCCCATCTCCTGAAAACATATCAAAAGTGTGGAGTAAAATCCTTTGAATTTACACTTCAATGTCCATTATAAACAAATTTAGAATCAATGTTTTTGACAATAATTACGAGCATGAGCATTATTAATGGCAATAACAAGCATGTAACAAACAAACACACACACACACACACATATATATACATATACATATACATATATATATATATATATATATATATATATAGCATGAATCAATTTTACTGGAACATACACATACATACTTATTGGCGATATATACATTTTTATTGGCGATATAAACTGATAACAGACATCAAATTATTGGTGATGAATTTTATCAAATTTTAAAAATATTTTAATATCATTGTTGTGGTCAATATCATAGTTGGCAATGATATGCAAAAATCTTATTAGCTTTAGTGGCCATCAATATTATTATTAAAAACATGCATGAAACTTTTAATGATGAAACAAATCGATGATGTTTGGTCGGAGGAGACAGTGGTTAAGAAATAATAGTCCAATAATGACAGTTAGTAAATATTAATTAGGCAATACTTCAGTGATGACTAGCAGGAGATAAAATTAGATTTGAGTTACCTGAGGGCGTTGAATTCCAGGTACTAATTTTCTTCTTTCACAATTGAGCAGATAAAATTTGAATACCGTTTAATTCATTCGTTTACCATTAAGGCACAACAAACAAGACTAAAGTACTTTATGTATTGAGAGTTTTATTTAGTTAAAATATATAATGTTAAGAGAAAGAATTTAAATGATTACCTAATTTAATTCACAAACTAGTTTAATAAAAAGATGCTTCAAGTACATTGTTTCAGAAAATTTAATTTATAAAAATTAATTAGTTTATTAAATGATAATATGCCAAATTTACTATAGTTAAATTAATAATTAATCAAATAATTATCATCAAAACTCATGAATTTATTGTTAATATGATTTTTTAGAGGAAAGATTGAGCACGGTCCATCATAAAAAAAACTTGAAGAAACAAATGTATTTAAATGAGAAAGAAATTGAAGAAACAAAGCCTTTTTTTTTCTATATTTGAAAAGCGAAGACATTTTATTGAGACGACAACAATGAATAAACATAAACTCAAAAGCAAAGCAATAACGAATGAACTGAAAACCATTTCTTCCACAGACTCACTAAGGTTGAAGTCGCGAACCATCACGTCCACCGCCACCACATCCGCCGACAAACTTACGTTGTTTCACCAACGGCACGGTGGAGGCCCTGTTTTATGTGCACGCTTGCGCCAGCCCAAAGCCTGTCCAAAATTGAACACCTCACCACACTTATTACACAGATGCATTTCCACCTCCGCAGCCCCAACCGCCGCTAGCACTGATGGTACCACTTTCTTCGTCTTTTTTATCTGCCTCTCTACCTTGGCACAAATCCATTTCAGCTTGCTTTGCTTTGCATCATCAATGTCGGTTTCACACTTGGACCTTCTTATCCACATGAGAAAGCAAGTTGCCATGACATCAACATGCTTAGTTTGTCTCAAACCTAAAAAAGTCATTTCTTTGGCAAACGTGTTACTTTTCTGATGAATCCTTGAGAGCCCAAACATGGCATTTCTGGTGTTAAAGGACATGTCACACTCCCTGCAGCGATTCTGGGATGAAGAAGAAAAAACTCTCGCTTCAACCTTTTTCTTTCGGTAGAGTTTGATCCTAATCTTGGAGGCATTCTCTTTTTGCTCCCCAGATTGCTGCGGTGGCATCGTCGAAACGAGATCCATTCCAGGTTCGTAGGATTCCTCCAGATAGTTATCTATGTGAGCAAATGTGAACGAAGCAGGGAAGTGAGCGAATGTGAGCAGAGCAGGGAAGTCAGAGAAGTGAGTTGCGAAGTATTTCACAACCCATTCTCCTCTTTATTGAGAGGGACTATATTCCTATTAGAATAAATAAGGAAACTAATTCAAACTTTGTTTTAATTTGGAAACATTCTAAAAATACCAAATTAAGTTTCCTATTTCTCACGTTATTAAATTCGAATCTCATTATGAACAAACAGCAGGATTGTTTTTTTCAAACTCTAATTAAAAGACGGTGCCTATATAATCTTTATTGGATAGAATGGTTGTGCTTATATAACTTCATTAGAGGACTTGACAAAATTAAAATTTCTACTGTTATCATAATCAAACGCAGTAGAAATTTAACAATTAAAATTTGTTATTAATTGCTCTATATAACTGTAACGAAATATTTTATGAAGAATTAGAGCCCGCATGTCATTTAAAAATAAACATCTAGTAAAATTAAAAAATTTACATGTTATATTATTTACTGTCATAAATAGTAATAACTAAATTATTTAGTCCATATTATATTATTTACTTGGTAAAATATCATATTCTTGCCCAAAAGTTTCTTCACCCCTGACACGGGCAGCTTTCGAAGAGTGACGTAGTCTTGCATAACATACTTCTTTTGCAACTACTTAACTTTGTTCTTCGTCAAGGACGAAACACAAGTGCCCTTAACGAAGCCAAAGAGTGTGGGAGAGTACTTCAAGGCCATTTCAAAAAATCGAAGACGGTTGAAGAACCAAAATGAGAAAAGAAGAAAATCAACCCTAAATAAAGTAAGAAACGAAGGTCTCACTCCCTATTTATAGATCCCGCATGTCATTTAAGAATCAACATTTGGTAAAGTAAAAAAATTTACTGCATGTTATATTATTTACTGTCATAAATAGTAATAACAAAATTATTTAGTGCATATTATATTATTTACTTGGTAAAATATCAGAAACTTCCCCAGAAAGTCCGTAGTCCATGCCGACCCAGGCAACTTTTGAAGGGTGACGTTGTCTTGCATAACATACTTCATTTGCAACTACTTGACTTTGTTCTCTATCAAGAAAAAAGGACAAATGCCCTTAACAGAGCCAAAGAAGGTGAGGCAGTACTTCAAGGCCATTTCAAAAAATGAAGACGCTTGAAAGAACGAAATGAGAAAAAGAAGAAAATCAACCCTAAATAAAGTAAGAAACAAGGATCTTGCTCCCTATAGACATGACAAAGAATTTTTATATTATTCTAATTTATTTATTTTATGCTTGAAAGGTTATAAATATGATAAGTTATCATAGAAAGTAAATTTATCGATGGTTTAGTGTTATCAGTATATGATGTAAAACGTAGAACTTGATTGTTTTGTACTTCATGAAGTGGTTGATGAGTTTTCATCTTTTTTTTTTTTGTAAATTTTAATTTTATTCTAATGAATGATATCCATCGTTCTCTTTATTTTCGACTTGTTTAATCTTTAATGGGTAGTAATAGTGTGATTGAGCCAAATTAACTCGCGAATCAACCAGATAAATGGCGCGCCCACTCAACACAATGACTTGATCATTCAAGTTTTGAATTAGCTTTGACTTGTCAGTGAGCTCAGTTATGTAAAGATATTAATACGAACACACTTAAGACATTAATTTTAATTATTTAGGCTTAGTTATTAAAAATTTTCGGGCATTTACGTACGCAACACAATTCTTACGTACTTACAAATCTAACACACAAACACAGCATGTTTACATCTATCGCATTACAAGACTCAAACGTGGGTCTACAAGGTGGACGAAAAAGCCTCCTACGACTAGATTGGAAATACCTACTCTCTTTTATTATAAATGACTTAGCTCGGGTTTGAACTAACAGGATTCTGTTGCAGATCCTCCAACACCAAGCATATTTGGTTTGAGAGAGAATAAAATTAATGAAGAAACAAATTCTTTATTTATTCTACACATTCTTAAGAAAGTCTTCAAGTAACTCTCATTGAACAGAAACACACAAGAGAAACTACTGAATTCTAGTGAAACACAACTTCTGCCGACTAATTAAGATTGATGTGGTGATCCAACACTTCTTCCGCCACTGCTACAGCTGACAACCTCCCATTTCTACCCGGACGGTACAACGGAGGACCGGTATAATGCACACGTTTGTGCCCACCCAAAGCCTGCCCAAAATTGAAGATTTTATTGCATTTATCACACCGATGCATCTCCACCTTCGTAGCCCCAACAACCGCCATGGTTTTTACTTCTTTATTGCTATTACTTGTCATGCGTTAGCCGATACTGTGCTCACGTAACGCCAGCATCGACGGGTGCTAGTGCGACCATCCGACAAGTTATGTCCAAATCGTTATCGGATTGTTTTGCAAAGATTTCATCTTCTTCTTCCTCCTCTCCCTCTCTATCTTGGCGCAAACCCATCTAAGTTGGCTTAGTTTCGCATCATCGATGGCAGTTTCAGACTTCAACCATCTTATCTCCATGAGAACGCTGGCTGCTAAGACATCTCTGCCTTGCTTTGCTAGCCTCGAACATAAAAGAGAGCTCTTTTGGACTCCCCTGTTACTTTTCTGATGAATTCTTGAGTGTCCAAACAAGGCTTTTGTGGAGGAAAACGACATGCCACACTCACTGCAGCGATTGTAGCTTGAAGAAGAAGAAGTATTCTTTTCAGGTCCGTAGAGTTCGGTTCGAATTTCAAAGGAGATCTCTTTCCGCTGCTGAAATTCCAGTGGTGGCGCTAACAAATGAAGCTCTATCTTAGGGACTTTCAGGTTCCCTTGTTTAGCATTAATTCTGAGAGAGATACTGGCTTAATTGATCCCGACACACCAAGTCAGATGAACCATAACGAGGTTGTTCTTCTTCTTTAATAGATTTATTTTATCTTCCAACAAGCATATATTTGGAAATTAAATCTTAACAAAATCAGATTTAACACAAAAATTAAATAAACTATCTTTCAAATTTGGAAACATTCCAAAAATATGAAATCAGATTTTTGATTTCTCCGTTCCTTCAATTTTGAATTTCATTTTCACGAATTACAGAAGTTTCAGGAATTAACAGGATTTTCAGGAATTTGAATTTTAATTCCTTTTCAGGATTTTCTTAAAATAAAAATCTAACTAAATGACCATTTTTAATTTATGTTGTTGTTTGGATGAAGTAAATTCTGTCCCATAAAAATACAAGTATATATTCCAACGGAAATACACAAATACACAGATAAATAATTGAAATATTTTATTAAATTATTTTATGTATTAAACTTCACAAAATTAGGAATTTCTTTTGATTTCTTATTCAATTAGCAAAAGGAATTTAATAATTGAAATATATTATTTAAAACGATATATAACAGCAATAAAGTTGCTTATGAAAAATTAGGACTAGTATGTCATTTGACAAAATAATAAAAACACAATACATATTATAGTCGATGCTCCATCGAAAAAATTTCGTGGTTTGATACAAATTTTGGGACAAAAAATGACTCTCGAGATAAGTTATTGAACAATGAACAATTACATTTCAATTAAAAATAATCAAGAAATCTGATTTTAGGACACTTATAGTCACACTGACAGACTCAACGAGACGATCACAATGACTCCAATTTTTTTCTAATCCAAGTCAAATCAAAGATAAATCAAGCCATTAGCCCACTTTTGAAAGTTTTTAACACTGAATTGGAATGTCAAAAAGGTTCCAAATTTGACAAGCTTGGTGAATAAAGAATTTGGAACCTATCTCACACATATAAGCTTGTCAAATTTGGAACTATCAAAGTTCAATTAAAAATAATCAAGAAATTTGGAACACAGAGAAATTTGGAACATTCAAATTATAAGCTTGTCAAACTAAGAAGGACCGAGGGAAGGAGTTGAATTATGATACGATGGTGTAGCAATGCACCTCAAGTATAGTGCAACTCTCCGCCACGAACTATGTGATCAACTATAGTCTACATGTTTCACAGCTCACAACAGGCATTGTTACAGCTCTCAGCTCTGGCATTCGCAGCCTACAGACGTTATTGCGGCTCACCACTACAGTGAACATGTTTAACTATGGCATATATAGTCCACTACTACTATAGCTCCGACTTTGTCCTTTGCGGTCTATAAATATTGTTACAGCTCAACATTACGACTTATGTGATCAATTATTATCTATTTGACTCATTGCACATGCATTTCCCAACTTTGGCCTCTATGGCCTATAAACATTATGTAGCTCATAAGACTTCCAATTCCAACATTCGTGGTTTATAGATATTACTACAACTCCTTTTTAAGGTTTAGACCGACACAATCCATAGCTCATACACCCCCAACTCCAGCATCTGTGGCCTATGAACAGTATCACAGTTCATGCAATTCCCAACTCTAGCCTCAAGTGGCCTTTGAATATTCTCCTAGCTCCAGCAACTCTCAACTATGCCCTCTTTGACCAATGAACACTTTTGAAGCAACCCTCACACACATATTGTTATTACGGAAGTGCGTTCTCTAGAGAAAAGTGAATTCCTAGAAGTTTTTATAGGGTTTAAAAATTAAATCATAATATGAAACTCTAATGCTCCTTAAGTTTTGATATAGATTTAGTAGAAGTTAATCTATGATTGTGAATACATGATTGAAACATTTGGATGATTTCAAACTTGAGTAATTGAATAATTCAAATGAGTTTTCTTTCGAAATATATATATATATATATATATATATATATATATATATATATATATATATATATATATATATATATATATATATATATATATATATATAATTAGTCTCTTTTACATGTCCAAATTTTAATTTTCTTAAATAACCTAATAGCTAACTAGATAATTAATTGGCCTAACTCAAGAAATCATTTTGTTCTTAATGGGATCGATATTTGGACTCAAATTCGCATACTGCTTGATCGTAACATGCTTGCATCATATGCTACTTTGACTAGTGAATAATTGTTGAGTCGCCAATACAAAACAAAAAAAGTTGCATCTTTTAAGAAGAAGAAGGTGTTGATAATTAACAGGAATATAACTTCTATTAAATGAGTTTGTAATTGACAATATGTTTTTGCAGTTCAGATTGATGCCTTTAATTCTTAATTGTTTCTTAATACATTTAACAGTCTTTACGAAATTGGATTTATGAGATCTTAGGCATATTGGATTTCAGTTGTCAAAATTTTTGCTTTGACTAATAAAAATAAAAAAAATTATAAAATTGTTTGATCTATTAATTATCATTAAGTGTTTTTCAACTATACTTTTAACAACTCAACTTAGGCATTTTGATCCAGCAAAGTATTTTATTTATTGAATTAATCTTAAAATACTTGGGTGAAATAAGTTCGGTCCACTGGAATCATATATATAAATTTATTAAAAATATTTATTTACAATTTACAAAATTAAGAATTTCTGTTGATTCTTAATCGAACGCAAAACAAATTTAACAATTGAATTATATTATTTATAATCATACAAGATAGTAACGAAATTATTTATGAAAAATTAGAGTTGGCATGTCATTTATAAAAAAAAATATTCGACAAAATAACAAAAATATACTGCATATTATATTATTTATATTCACAGATAGTAAAAACCAAATTATATAAATATTTCCTATTGAATTATAATCACATCTCGACTTTCACATTTACCTTTATAACACTTTGGCCACAAAAGCTTACGCTAAAGTGCATATTTCATTTTTAAAAAATAAATAGTTTTGGTATAATTTGGAGTGATTTTAAATATTAGAGCACATGCATCAGAAGATCATTCAAAATATTGAAAAAAAAATAAAAAAATCAAGTCGAGAAAAAGAGAAAATAAAGTAAGAAATTATAAGATTTTATTATTTGTAGAGTGCTTTCAAGATGTCCTTAAATAAATAAATATATATATATATATATATATATATATATATATATATATATATATATATATATAATAGAATGCAACATAAGCAAGGTAGTGGTCAAGCCTCTCAACTTACTAACAAGGAAAGCCATTATACTAACAAGGAAAACCATTATGTGTTGCTCCTATAGAGGAGGCTCACAATGCAAACTCAAGTCATGTCAATGAGTATAAAAGTCTACAAGGGAAGCAATCAAGTAATTCACTAAGGCAAAAGAAATAGAGAATACATAGCTTATATATAGAGATGAGCCATCATTTTCCTTCTATAGCCTCCCTCTCAAGCAACACGTTGATACAAGGTCACAAGATGCTCTCCTCCTCTGTAGCTCTCTAGCTATTCTCTCCTCCTTTGTGGTAGCTTAAGACATCTTCCCTTTCTCTCCTAAGCCTCACACTCTCTCTATTTATACAAACCAAGATAGTGGTAGGTGGGAGGTAGGTGAGCGGTAGGTGGGAGGTAGGTGAGCGGTAGGTGAGTAGTAGGTGAGCGGTACCACATCTCAACTGGCTTAATTACGAAAGTGCCCTTTTACCTTAATTCATTAATTGGGGGTCAAAATAACAATTCTACACCTTGACCCTCAATTGAGAAGCTTCGAAGTAAAGATTCCCTCCATCTGGCCCCTGAGGGGCCCTCAGCCCTTGGTAAAGTTTACTAAGTCCAGACAGTGTTTGAACTTAGTTGACGGTAGCACCTTAGTGAGCATATCAACAGGATTTTCTTCATTTGGTATCTTCTCCACTACCATTGAACCATTGGTGATGACATCCCTCACAAAATGAAGTTTTATATCTATATGCTTAGACCTTTTTGTGAAAGTCCTAATTTCTGGTTAGGTGAACGGTGCTTTGGTTGTCGCAAAACACAGTTATCACTTTCTGATGTATCCTAAGCTCCTTAGCCATGCTTTTTAGCCACATAGCTTCCTTGATTGCTTCAGTCACAACGATGTATTCAGCCTCCGTTGTTGAGAGGGCCACAACGGATTGGAGGTTAGACTTCCAACTGACCTCAGTACAGAATACAGTGAAGATGAATCAGGTCAGTGACTTCCTGGTGTCAATGCTTCCTATATAATCAGAATCCACGTAATGAACTACCTTTTATTCTTTGTCTTCCTACCTTTTGAAGAGTATCCCCAGATCTGTAGTGCCTCTTAGGTATCTCAGGATCCATTTTAGTGCTTCCCAGTGAGTATGTCCTTGATTTTCCATGAACCTGCTTATAATATTGACGGCGTAGGCCAAATCTGGTTTGTTGCAAACCATACCATACATGATGCTACCAACCCCATTGGCGTAGGGGAACCCCTACATGTATCCTTTCTCTTCTTCAGTCTCTAGTGCTTGAGAGTTCGACACTTTGAAGTGTTGACCAATCGGTGTTACAACCTACTTTGCCTCGTGCATGTTGAACCTTGCTAGAATCTTTTGAAAAATATGACTTTTGAGACAAGAATAAGCAACCCTTTTTTGTGTCTCTAGTAATGCCCATCCCTAGGATCTTTGTAGTTGGTCCTAAGTCCTTCATGTCAAATTCAGAATTGAGCATGCCTTTGTTCTTCTGGACTTCCTCCTTGCTTCTGCTGACTACTAACATATCATCCACATAAAGGAGCAAGTAGACACAGATTTCACCGTCTTGCCACTTCATGTACAGACAGTTGTCGTAGCTGCTTCTGACAAAACCGATCTTTATCATGAACTCATCAAATCATTTGTACCATCATCTTGGGCTTTGTTTCAGTCCATACAAAGCCTTCTTCAGCAAGCAAACTTTATCCTTTGTCTCAGGTGTGTTGTATCCATCTGCTGATCCATGTAGATGGTTTCTTCGAGCTCTCCATGTAGGAACGCAATTTTAACATCTAGCTGCTTTAATTCTAAATTGAATTGAACCACTAGTGCTAAGGCTATTCTATTGGAGTAGTGCTTCACCACGGGTGAGAAGATTTCGTTGAAGTCAATTCCTTCAACCTGTGTGAATCCCTTTGCAACGAGTCTGACTTTGTACCCGATCCTCTCAATATTTGGCGTGCCTTCCTTCCTTTTGAAGGTCCACTTGCAACCAACTACGCATTTGTTCATTGGTCGATCTACAAGTTCCCAGGTTTTATTCTTAATCAGAGAAGTAATTTCCTTATCCATTGCCTCTACTTATGTCTTTCCTTGCTCTTCAGGGCTTCCTTTTAGCTGCTCGATTCTGCTTCTTCTATCACTTCAGCAGCACTCAAAGCATAAGAGATCATATCTGCATGGTCGTATCTCTCTAGCAGTCTGATAGTTCTTCTTAGTCTGTCCCTTACCAAGCTGTAGTCATCAGATTTTCTTTTTGGTTCATTTACTTGCTGGTCTTCTGTTACTTCTTCTTGATCGTTCAGAACTGTCCTTTGATCAGTCAAAGTTTGTTGTTGTTGCAACTTCACCTAAATTGACAAATCCTCCTTAATGACACTGTTCCTAGTAACATAGCTTTGTAGATTCCTCATTTTGGACTCATCAAATGTCACATCCCTACTGATGATGCATTTCTATTGATCTAGATACCAAAGTTTGTAACCTTTGGTTCTAGGTGGATATCTGATGAAGATGCACTTCAAAGCACTTACTTCCAGCTTATCCTGTCTAACATGAGCATATGTAATAAATCCAAAAACTTTAAGATTATCATAGTTACTTAGCTTTCCATACCACATCTCCAAAGGAGTCTTCCTATCAATAGCTGTCGATGGGCATCTGTTGATAAGGTAGTAGGCGGTTGACACAGCTTCACCCCAAAAACTTTTGGGTAGACCTGCATGTAGCAGCATGCACCTCACTCTCTCTAAGAGAGTCCTGTTCATCTTCTCAGCCAAATCATTCTGTTGAGGAGTGTTTCGGACTGTCTTGTGCCTTGTGATGCCATTCTTCATGCACAGCTCCTCAAAATGCTTTGAACAGTACTCCGAGCCATTATCGGTTCTGAAGTGCTTCAGTTTTTCTCCCATCTTGTTTTCGGTGAGAATTAACCAGTCCCTGAATTGTTAAAAAGTTTCATCTTTTATTTTCAAGAAAAAAGACCCATACCTTCCTAGTGTAGTCATCGATAACAAACATAAAGTATCTTCCTTCTCTATAAGTCTGAGTTCTAGCTGGGTGTCGACGCATTTTTTTTGTTAAATTTAACTTGGGTATATATATAGTTTTAAATGATTTGGAAAATGTTATTTGGTTTTTGAAAATATGAACCAAACCGATCCCGTATCTTTAGTAGTTTAAATAATTGAACACCGCACCATAAGCAACACATTTATCCCGATGAGTAGACACATTGCTTAATAATGGGGCTCAATTAGATAAACCAGTAAATTTATGATCCGTTTGGTCTGCGAACTATTTTTATTTTGCCGACAAATCCCCCTATTTAATAAAGAAGAATTAAGTAGGGTTTATATTAAGCTGGGTTATGAAATTCCCTATAAGGGCAAGCCCCTATAGTTAATTTCATCCTAAGAGACAGGAATCACTTAAAAAACTCTCGATAAAGATCCGTGGCTATGCTTTCAAGAATTTCAAAGTTTAAGCTTTCACAATTTGATTTTGGAAATTCAAAAGGGAAATGATCAAATTAGGAACAGTTTATTTTAGGAGTCCAAAGGAATGAAGAAGTAGAGGATGTCATAGATTCGAAGCGAACTTCGATGACTTCCCAACTATCCTATGGTTTGGCTTCCATTTAGAGAGATATTTATTTGATGTTTCAATCTTGCTAATTTTAATAAATTGAGACTTATATTTGCATAACATAATCATACACATGGCCCGGAAGATATGAGGGTTTATGTCGTAACGAACGACGACCTTGGAATCCTAAGACGAGTTAGGGCTTAAATTGCATAATATGATTATGCAAATGCCTAAAGGGAGGATTTATGTTGCGCTAGGCAAACTACCTTGAAATCCTATGACTTAGTTGTTAAGACTAAGGAAAGGTTTGCTGATGTAGACAAGTCATGCTGTCCACTAAGCATGCTCTAAGCTCCTTGTCGTAGCAAGTTTAATTTAAAGAAGTGTCAATTGAGTAGAAAAGAGAAGTATCATAATTTAGAAATATTAAAATTAAGATTTTTTAATATTTTATTAGGGGACATTAAAGTTGATTATAACAACACCGGTTAAGATCTCACGATTCCATCATCCTGACACCGTTATTTTCATCAGATTCACTTAGTCCAAATGAATTTGTTAAACTCAACTGAATGAATTGCACACTTTCATTTAGACCGTGGGAAATCTCGTCAGCAACACGTGGGTTACATCATCCGAGGGATTCCGGATCATCCAACGTGACATTTTAATTTAGTTATAATTATAGTTTTTGTTTTGTTTGTGATTAAATTTTGAGTTGTTTTATATTTTGAATATTGTGGCGGTGAATTTTATCTTGTTGTGATTTTTAGTTTAGTTTTGGTTTCAGTTTTATGGCTATCATAAAGGTTTCAGTTTTCATGGAGGGTGACATTGTTGTTTTATCATGCATGCTTGCAAGAAAAGAAAGTACAGTACAACGCAGATAAGTAATTTACAATAAAATAAAAGCGTACCTGGCCGGTCTTCTCGTCATTTCCAACTAGACTTAAGACACATGTTAGGGTATTTAAATATTTGAAATAAATCACCTAGGTAAATCTTAAGGGAAGGTTCTGGTTGTCTACTAAATCCCAATCCTATCACTAGTCAATTCCTAAGGTATGTTTGAGGATGATTTTTTCATCAAAGAACAATGAAATTCAATTGTTATTCTAAAACATCCCATTACATTGAGAAAGTGCTTAGGATGGGTCATGAACATCTTTTCAACGCTTCTGGGATCATTTTGAGTCCAAATGAATTGCATTATATTGATGAATTGATCATCCGGGGTTTAGTTAAGTTTTGATTCTTGCTCAGTGAACTTGGATGTCTGATTATCCTATGAGTAAGGTGACATTTCATTTGATATTTCATTTATGAGTTATAAAGATGAAGGCATTTAGGGGCAAATTAGTTTATTAAAGAACTTAACAATTCTTAATTAGAGTTGAATTAGTGATTTAAAATGATTCACTTTAGTTATAAAGTTTTAGGTTGATTTTAAATTATTTAAGTTGAAGAGTTGTTTAAATTATTTACTTCAATTAAGTTTTAATGACTTAATTTGTTTTAATTTAATTATAATATTTCAGATTAATTTTAATTGGTTTAACTTAATTATAATGTTTTAATTATTAATTATTTTAAATTAATCTTGATGTTTCAATTTTTTTTAACTTTAGTTTTAAAAAATTTTAGTTTAGTTTTAATATGTTAAGTTTGTTTTGATTTGATTTTTAAATTGTTTCAAATTAATTTTAATATTTTAAGCTATAATTTGATTATAATATTTCAAGATTATTCCCTTTAGTTTCAATCATCATTTTTATGGTTTCATTAATAGAAGTTAAGTGATATTTGATTAATCCATTGGTTAGGGATTCAATTCAAAGAACTAAAGTCTTCCTATGTTAAATCCCTTAACCTTAATAATTCATGCCTTAATTAACTTCCAAAGTTTAGTGACATAATTAATTAAGATTTCTACTTTAACATTAAAGATGATTAATGGGTTTTTACCCCTTAACTCCTTATATTTCAATCATCCAAAAGGAAAATTAAGGTCAAATGTTTACCCTTCCCTTTGGTTAAGCCTAAATATTAATTAAGGTTAAAGTTCCATAATTATCTTTATGCCCTCTTAAGCTTGTCCATTTCATAACTCACTAAACTAAGTTCAAATGAATTTGAAATTTTTATGTCATCACTCATATGTCAATTAAGACATTAGAGGATAAAATCTGATTTTTCTATTTTTATTTTAATTTATATAATTATTTTAGTGAAAAAATAGGAATTTTTAATGAAAATTCAACAACATGACTATGGTGAAACTTTTATCTTAGGGAAATTATGATAGGTTTCTACTCGGCGGAGGACCACTTGGACTAATTTTGGGGATTTTTTTAATTTTAATTTATTTATTATAATTATTTTAAGTTTTGGAGTATTAATTAATTATAAAATAAAATTAAAGGGGAGAATAAGGTTTTATATTTTACTTAAATCTCTCTGAGGTCAGTGAATTCAGAAAAATAAATTATATATTTTTTTGATTTTTCTTTGAATTTTTAGGATTATTTTAGTGAAAGGGTTGAAAAATCCATTTTCTAAATATTAAAAATTGCTTTAAGTCTTTAAAATTCAATATCTTTACTTAGAGACTTAGGAAAAATATTTGGTTGGTTCCTAAGTGATTAGGAGACCAAATATGAAATTTTGGTGAATTTTAATATTTTAACGATTTTATATTTTTTTAATTATTAAAATAGTAAAAAATGATAAAAAAATGGATTTTTTTAGGAAAATTACAATTTTATTTTCTTAGACTCCTCTAACCTCAGAGAACTCTCAAAATTGATTTGGTGAATTTTTTAGTTATATTTTGGGTTTTATGCATTTTTTAATTTCAAATATAGCCATTTAACTTAGATGATTCATTTAGTGAATTAAATCAATTCCAATTGACTTGAAATTTTTATGTGGGGTTTTCCTAATCCTAAAGAACAATGGAGAATTGATTTCATGTCATTTTGTTTTTGGTTGTTCCAAATTAATTTAATTTCAGTTTTGAGTATTTGGACAAATTAGGGTTATTTTTAGTGAATTAAATCAAACTATACTTTTCCTAGGATCCTCTGGCCTAGAGATACTTCCCCTAATTTTCATGATTTTTATAATCAAAATGCTAATTTTCATAATTAATGCATTAAAACAGGCACCTAAACTTGGAAAATATGGATCTCTACCTAGAAGTCTCCTCTGGCCTTGGAAAATTCAGGGAATGTTCATAAGGATAGAGGGAACAAAAACCCCATAGTCCCAAGCCATGGTGAATTATGCATGTTAATGGAGAATTAAACTACTCAAGGCAGTAAATAAATAATTAAAAATCAAATACTCAACAAAATATTTTGATTTTAATCCCACATTATTCCCCTCTGTTCACTGAGCAAGGGGGGTATTTTTAGTTTATTTTTAGGATTTTTCTATGCAAATATATGTAATTTTAAAGTTTCACTAATTAAATAAATAGGAAAAATCCTAATTTCTTAGTTAAATTACACGGCGCTGACAGGATCCTGTGGCGGATCGAAAGCACCTGCGGTACGGTTTGATTCGGCGCCTCCATCTGACTCGGCAGCCACACGTCCCGCTGTTTCGTCCCGTCTCCGCAGTTCAGCGTAATCTGAGCCCTCCGCTAGGTATACACGCGATCAGATGGCTCTGGCTCATCGTCTCCGTCTGGTTCAACCTGAGAGCCGCACATTTTCTAACCTTAATATCTTCCTCATTTCTCAACACAATTAAGTGAGGTTTGTTTCTACTTGCTCGTCTAAGCTAGACGAAGCCATCCACAGGGCCCACATGTATTAAAATTAAATAAAATATAATTGGGGAATCCATGGAAGCTCGGGAGAAAGAGGAGTTCAGTACCTTTGCTCTGAGAGGTGAGGCCTCAATCAGAGATGCTCGGCACGTTTGTTGGAGTTCCAGAAGACTACGGATTGAGCCTCTGGTCGTGGTAAATTGCCTAGACCCAAGTTCGTCCAAGTCCAATTTGGAGCTCTGGCCGATAGAACAAATGGATGGCCTGGTGAACCGGCCTCCACGTACTTAGCTTAATCTTAATATTGTAAGAAATATATAATATATTCAATAATTATAGAGTTACCTTTATCAACGCAAGTATACATATCGCTCAAGTAATACAGGGCTCTAGTGGAGTCCTGGATATCGATCCCGCAGGGATATTTTAGAGGCTACGGACTAGGATTATAGAAACCAATTCAGAATCACAACTTATAAACCAAATTGCCTATTTGTGACTAATAAGCAATCGTAAATAAGATGGAATTTTAACAAACTAATTCTAGTAACAATTAACTATTTCTACTAATAAAGTGAGGTTTAATATATATAAGCAAGCATCCTTCTCGTTTGTTAAGAAATTTAAGTGAATGGATAATTAGAATTAGTTTAAAACTGTGTTCTGCTAAATAGAAGCATACTTATTCTTTACTCTTTAGTCCAGACATAAAGAACATTGACTAATCCTATGCTTGGTTACTGAATCTGCGGCTAGGCTAGGAGGATACCGGCTATCACTTCGGAGCTCCCACATTCCCCTCGCATGAGGGCTAACATCTACACTTCAATACCCAAATGATAGGAACAAATTGAGGATTTTAGTCTGTCACTCTAAAATCTCCAATTCTATGCCCGATAAATAATATTTTTCTATTTATTTGCACCCTACTTTCATGGACTTTGACCTCCCTGAATCTTGGATTTAATCTTCACTTTAGTTGTTAAACTTAACATATTTTAACAAATCAATTGGCTAGATTGAAAGTAAATTAAGATTGAAGTGAAAAGATTATCACAACTTCTTTAACATTCTCTTGTCACAACTAATTCAAATCACCATTTCACAAAAAATCTCAAAACAAGGAGAAAGACAGAGAAACTACTCAGATTTCATGGAGAAGATACAAAAAAAATTGGATTTCATTTATAAAAGCAAAGTAATACAACTTTTCTCGAATTCATCCCCAATAAAACTCCTTGAAGTTCCTCTGAATCTCTTCCTTTCTTTACAAAACACAAAATTCTCCTTCGAAGCGGCAAGAAGGAAGAAATCTCTCACTTTCCTTCCACTCTTACAATCTCTCGAAGAATTTCTCACAATTCGCACTAAATAAACTCACTTTTTAAGAATCTAATGGCACCACCAACACTAATAGACACAGTGAACACACTTTGACACACTCCTAGACTCCTTAGACACCTGGTGAACACATGGTGGATACGTGGTGGACACGTGGAGGATACGTGGTGGACACGTGGTGGACACCTTTTTCAGCCTCCATATGTTTCTTTTAAAGTAGCTAAAGTGTTTCCAAGAGTTACCCAAGCATCCCTTTAAAAATCATCCACATTCAATGTACCTCGTGAGTGAACTGACTTTCTCGCCATCGGCGGCCTCGATCTCACCATCAACGACCTTCTAAAATACTTGGCTTTGGACCCTCTCTCTCTTAAGGCCCGCTGTTGGTGGCCTCGATCTCGCTGTCGGTGACCTTCCTTGTAATATATTTTTGAACTCTCGAGAAAAATCTGTCGTTGGTGCCTTCGATCTCACCGTCAGCGCCCTAGATCAAATCTTCATATTTTGGTTCTTTTTGCTCCAAATTCGCTCCTTTTTGCATCTTTTCGCTCCAATGTCCACAAATCTACATACCTGCAATATGACATCAAAAATACCTTTCTTTAAAGTGCAATATCATCAAAATCAATATAAAATAGGCATGAAAATCTTAACATATTTTCAGTAGGTCAAAATCCCCCAAACTTAACTATTACTTGTCCTCAAGTAATTTTTAGTACTACATTGATTCATTGTGGTAATATTCTAATTCAGAAATACTATAATTTTGATTTAAATAAATATTATAATAAGATTTCTTATAAAGATTTTCAAGTAATTAGATTAACTCTGTAGATGTAAGGCTATCTAGTCATCAAGTCTAACAGTTCTAGTCTTCTATTCATTTCAAGAATGACTATATGTTGCAACATCAATTCACTTAGAATATTCAGATGATAGGAAATTCATGAGAACACTACTAGTAAAAATTCAACTTCATAAATATAAGTTCAGAAATGTATTGAGTTTTCCCTTTAGGTTAATCCAAGTGAAGCCAAATTTTGATAAGGCATCTCCTCAAGCATCTCCTCACTTACTTTTTTTTTCTATTCTTTTCTTTTTGATTGCTTTTCAATCCTTTCTTTTTGAGCCAAAATGAGCAAGGAAGAAAATTCTGACTTGGCACATATCAATATGTCTTTCTATGCTTAATATCTTTTATATTTCTCACATATTTTTTTGAAATTCTACTTTTGAGAAAGGTTATTTTTATATCTATCTTGTAGGTGATGATGTTAGGAACACAACACAACTGAAACGGGGCAAAACGGAGCCAAACGGAGCAAAACAGTGGATCTGCGCACAAAGTGGCGCCTAGGCGCCAAACCTGGCGCCCAGGCGCCAGTGATGAAGAGAAAATGGTGCCTAGGTGCCAGAATCAAGGCCTAGGCACCAGAATCATCCAAAAACTGTTATTGGACGGATTTTTAACAACTTTAGGAGTTATTTTGACGGTGTTAAGTAGTTTCTAGACCTTCTAGAAGACTGAAAAATTATTCCTAATATATAGGACATGTGATACAATGAATCTAGACACATTGAAACTGTTTAAATCACGAAGAGGTGCGATCCAAAGTGAAGGGATGCGACTGTTTTGGGCACGGAGTCTGGCGCCTAGGCGCCAGAGTCGGTTTCTAGAAGATTCAATAAATGTGGACTACTTTTGAAGAGGTGTCTAGTAACCCTTGGCCATTTTCAGAGCTCTATAAATAGGAGATATTTCTACAAGAAAAAGGGCCTCTCTTGCCTCTCTCTTGTCTCGCTCTCTCTCTCTCCCCCCTCTCTTTCTTTCCCCTTAGTCATTTTAGTCATTTTAGAGTCATGAAGAAGTAGATTTCTACATTTTATGGAGAGATTGGTGAGGGATTTTGAGATATTTATTTATGGGATGTACGAGCGGCGCATGGATCGGTGGGAGACTTTGGTGGAGAGATCTTCTTCTTTCCTTCAAAGGGAAAAAGCTAAGTATTGTATTCTTCATTCTCTTGTAATTGTTGTAAACACTTTCTAGTAGATTTTATTTATTTTAAACAGAGTTTTCTGTCGTAATTTATCCATGCTTCGTAAGTGATTTTCTTTACTCTTTCTTTTAATATGAAGTAGTGGCATGTGTAGGAAAATTATTTTATGATGGAATTATCTATTAAATGCTTCTAGGTGACAGATAGTTGCATAAATATAATAGAATACCAATGAAATAAGTTCCTTGTTGGCACTTAATTTATTACACAGTTCTATGAAGTCTTTTACTTCTTATACTATTATTTTCATTTACTTTTGTTTTGTAATGAAATAGATGTATGTTTAGGAATTATAGATGTATGTTTAGGAATTAAGATTTGCTTAGACATTCTCTTATTAAATTATGGTGATGATATTCATACCAGATCTTCATTTACTTTATAAATTGATCACTTGTATTGTTAAAACCCGTTGAAGAATTCTGAGACCTATCCGGAGATGAGTTCTTAACTAGTAGATATCACATGAATCCTTGGGTAATCAAAGGCTTTATGCAAGTTACTCAAGGTAAAGTGCAAATAAATAGGAATATATTATTTATTGGGCGTTGAATTGATTAGTTTTTAGAGTGACAGACTAAATTCTAATAATTTGGTCTATAGAAAGGGAACGGGTCACTACTAGGGCCGACCATAGCCACCCTAGGACATCTAGTAGTGTGAGCCTAGATTAACCCATTCTACTAATAAAACATTCTGAACCAATCTATTAATTAGCCAATGTTCTTTACATCTGGACCAAAGGGTAAAGAATAGGATTGCTTCTATTTGGCACTATTACATAAAATTCTAAGCATTTCTTTCCTACACATTATCTATGTAATTGCAAGAGAAAGGTAGTCTTTAACTTCTCAAAATTCTCTAAACCAATTTATCCATAAGTTATTTTTTTATTTAAGAACTTTATTTAGGATTAGTTATTAAAAAAAAACCTTTTTAATCAAAATTCCAAATTTAGGTCTTATAGAAATAGACTGGAATTAGCCTAAAGGATTGCTTACCTCGCTTCTCTGTGGGATCGATACTGGGGTTATAAAAGAAAACTCTATATTACTTGAAACGATACATATACTTACATAGTACCTCTAGTGTGTAAAATATTTTTCATAAAATTATATTTATATACACTAGCCGCTATTGTTATTTGAGATCGGGTCAAGTTTTTGGCGCCGTTACCGGGGAAGCTTCGGTAAGAACTTTAGGAGAAATTTAGTTGAAATAATTAGGTTTAGACTTGGAAAACTGTAGTGTCGTAAAACTATTTTTGTGTGAAAACGTGTTTTGTTATATGAAAAAGTGTTGCAAAAAAAAAGAAAAAAAAACTGTTTTTGTCAAAAATAAGGTGTTCGTGAAAATGTTTTGTTGTGTTGAATATATTTCATCTATTATTTGTTTAATTGTTAATGTATTGTTTGTTGTGCTATGTATCCGAAACAAAGGATCTGCAAGAATTATGCCTTATGATCCCGAGTTTAAAAAAAAATAAAAAAGTAAAAATATAAAAAGGACTCGAAAAACTAGAAATGGAAATGAAAAACTTTCAAGATAATAATTTGGAAAATCATCATACTTCCTTGAGGGATTACATAAATTCTACAACAGATGAAATTCACTCAAGTATAAATCCTGTCATAGAAGCTGACCCTTTTGAAATAAATCCTATGATTATCCAACTGGTGCAGAACAATCAGTTTGGGGGAACTCCTTTGGAGGATCCCTAATTACACTTATCTAGTTTTCTAGAACTTTGTTCTACATTTCGTTATAACGATATGTCAGATGATGCTGTTATGCTAAGGCTTTTTCCTTTCTCACTAAGGGATAAGGCTAAAATATGGTTATACTCATTAAAACATGGCTCTATTAAAAATTGGGAGGAGTTAACTTAGAAATTCCTAGCTAAGTATTTTCCATCATAAAGGACTACTAAACTTAGAAACAATATTATCTCATTTTGTCAATATGAAGGAGAAACAATATACGAAGCCTGGGAAAGATTTAAGGAACTCCTAAGAAAGTATCCACATCATGCTCTACCCAATTGGTTAATCATTCAAATTTTTTATAATGAGTTAGTAGGATCCCTTAGGTCTATAAGTGATGCCACTGCTGGTGGTTCATTAATGTCAAAATATATTAATGAAACGTATGCATTAATTGAAAAAATGGCTGCAAATAAATTTCAATGGCCCTCTGCAAGGGTAAATAATAAAAAAGTAGCTAGTGTTCATGATACAGATGTAAATACAATTCTTGCATCTCAGGTTGTCGCAATATCAAGGAAGTTGGACCAATTTGGAATGAACCAGCTTCAATTTACTTCTGTAATTGAGGAAATTTCATTAGGGCATATAATTGATTCTAACTTATCATATGACGCTTTAAATACCATAAACAACCCATATTCTAACTTTTACAACCCGTGTTGGGAGAACCATCCTAAATTTAACTGGAATGATACCACTGATCGTGGAAACAAAAAATGGGAAAATAATCTTTGCGAATCCTAATGGAAGTTAGAATAATCAGGGGAACACAAATTATATACCTTCATATCCAGCAGACTCTAACAATGATCAACAATTTGAGGATAAGAAAATGTCTATGGAAGAAGTGGTATTGCAAATGAGAAACTAGTTACAAAGTCAAAATGCAACGATTACAAATATAGAGAATGAACTGGGACAAATTGCTAATTCACTTAGCAATAAGCCCCAAGGAACATTTCCTAACAACATTAAGATCAACCATAAAGAGAAGAATAATGAACAAGTACAAGTTGTTCAATTAAAAAGTGGAAGAGAGATAGAGGATGTGGTTAGAAAAGAGAAAGATGTTGTGAGAGAAACAAAGAAAACTAAAAGACCTGAAAAACATGTTTCTAAGGATCTGGAAAAAATAATTTTTCCAACTAAAATCAGTTTGGAAAGACCATCACCTCCATTTTCTCAAAGACTTAGACAACATGAGTTGGATAAAAAATTTTCAAAGTTCATGAGAGTACAAAAGAAGTTAACGATAAATGTTCCTTTCACTGAAGTTTAGGAACAGATACCAAGTTATGCAAAGTTTATGAAGGAGATATTGAACAAGAAAATTAAATTTGGGGATAACGAGACAGTTGCACTCAGTGAGGAGTGCAGCGCTATACTTCAGAAAAATTTTTCTCAGAAATTTAAAGATCCTTGTAGCTTTACAATCCCTTGTGCAATTGGAAAAAGATTATGTGGAAAAGATTTATGTGATTTAGGAGTAAGCATTAATGTGATGCCTCTATCTATATTCGAAGGTTAGGTTTAGTCGATATTTCTCCCACTACTGTAACCCTTATGTCAGCTGATCGATCTATCATTTATCCAAAAGGAGTTATAGAAGACGTGTTTATTAAAGTGGATAAATTTTTCTTTCCTTTGGACTTTATTGTATTAGATATGGAGGAAAATAAAGAAATTCCAATTATTTTAGAGAGACATTTCCTTGTTACTGGACAAGCTATGATAGATGTGTAAAAAGGAGAGTCGATTATGAATATTAATGACTAGAAAGTTACTTTTGATGTATTAAAGACTAAGAAATATCCAGCTGAGAGAAAAGATGATGACTGTTTTTGGATAGATGAAATTGATTATCTAACTAAAGACCATTTCCAAGAAAGTTTTGAGAGTAAGTTAATCGATGATATTGAAATGGATTCTCATGATGATTCAAAAAGGTTATTTAAAGAAGACTGTATGTATGTTCAGGAGAGGTGTGAAATGATGGACTCTACCAAAAATAGTAAACTTTTAATTCTATTTGTTGAAAAATCTCATGAACATAAGATGGATGTACCCCATATAATTTTAAAGCCTACCTATTTAGGGAATTTATCTACACAACCAGTCTTTATATCTTTAGATGCGACTCAATCACAAGGAAAACCTGAATTGAATGATGAACATGATAAAGTTATTGAACTAGGACTTGGAAGAGAATTTGAGGATATATTTCAAAAGAACTTTGAGTTGAGAAAAGAGGATAATGATAATGGAAGACCAATGGAAGAAATTCTTGAGGAATTAGAAAAACCTATTTCCTCAACTATGATAGATCCTCCATCATATAATAATTATAAAGGGGAAGAATTGGAAGATAATTTGAAACAGAAGAGTAACATAGAGGATACTGATCCAAAATCTGAATTATCTAAAGAGAATTCGATCCAAAATTTGAGAGATATTGAATTATCTTATAAAGATCCATTTATTAGAAATTTCAAGGGTGATACTAATATGAAAATTCAGAAAATCAATAGAAGAATATTGGATCTAGAAAGAAATATGAGAAACAATGATATAAATCAAACTAAAAATGAAGAGCTGAGTGAAAAATTAAAATTTGAGGATTTTATAGGAATCCCTGGATCTGGAAATGATTGGTCGATTGATCGAGGATTACTTAATTGGAATTTTGATCCAGGAGGAATCATATGTCGGGCCCGCGACGTTAAAACCAAGTGCTTTATGAGAGGCAACCCATAGTTATCATTGTGCTCTGATTTAGTGTGCTTGCGAGTCATGATTGTTTATGTGTTTTTTTGTGTTGTATTTAGTGCATAATAGATTAATGTTGTGAGGTTATGCCTTGGTCTTGACTAAATTTGTACATGACTTCTGGTAGTAGCAGGCTCCCGAGTCTGTTATAACTCAGTTATCGATAGGAGCTGAGCATTACCTTGAAGCATGTAGAGTTTGGACTTGGACTACTCCATGTCAACTCTATTACTTCATTTATCTGACTTTGTTTTCACTAAGTAAGGCCATGAAATTACTTAATGAACAACATATTAATGAACTACACTATTTTTATTTATCAAATTATCATTATTAGTGTAGTTTATTTCGTTAGAAATTGAAAGTAAGGAGGGAAAATGTGAGTAGAAAGTAGATCAAATTAACCTCAGTTGATATTTCTTTATGAATCTGCGAGTCTTGGTATTTTAGTTTGTGTGTTTGTGTTTGTGTTCGTGTTACAACAATTAAGAGATTTGAATAACACTTAAATATACATTCCTATGTCGATACATGTCCTGCTTATTTAACCTTTCTTTACTTTAATTTTATTCTAGCATGTTTAGTTTAGATTTACTTTCTTTTGCAAATTTTTATGTCTTGATGAATATTTGTAGATGTTTTTGACAAACATTTATGGTAGATAGAATTTCTGAACTATTTTTCTTCCTGCTTATATTTTCTGTACTGAATATTATACATGTTCAAATACAAGTTTGGGGGTAGGAAGAAAAATATATTTTAAAGTTAATATACTTCCTTTAAATTTAATATTATAACAAGCATGTTTTAGGCTAGATTTACTTTCTTCTACAATCATTCTATCCTGATTATGTATGTATATAAATTTGATAAGATGTTATAGTAGTTATTAGATTTATCTTTTATTTTTCTTCCTCCTACATTTTATGGAATTAATTGTAAAATATTTTAAAATTCAACTTTGGGGGGGATGAAAAATGAATTTTGAAAAACTTAAATTTTTTTTTCCTAAAAAATGCTATAAATAAATTTGATTTTTGATTGTAAAATAAATATATGCATGAAGTTATATTAAGGAAATAAAATTTTGAATATAGAAATGAGTAAGAGAATTTAGTTAAAATTTATAGTAGTGATGAAAAATTTAAATTTAAAATTTTCTTATTAAAGAAATGATAAGTATTATGTAACCATCTTTAGTAAGAAAAGTTGTATTTTTAGAAAAATAGAAGGATAAGACTTTTGTTTTCAATATTTAAATTTCTTTTATTGAAAATTAATTTTCAAAACTGTTATTAAATTTCTTAGTAAAAGATATATATCTACCTTATGCTTTAGGAAAGGAAGGGTGGAATTCAAAATTATTAAAGGCCTATCCAGATATAGTAATCCTTGCCTGAAAAAAAAAAGAAAAAAAAAGAAGAAGAAAGAAAAGAAAAAGAAGAAGGATAAGAAAAAAAAGGAAAGAATAGTATAGTATGTGAAAAAGGAAGGAGAAACTTGAGGAATAAAGGGCCTAATCAAAAATTGGTTCCATATCTGAGCTTTTTAAAGTATAAGATTTGAGAAAATCTTAAGCTTAAAAATATAATATAGTTAGTATAATTATTTTTAATAAAGGTTTTTAAGTAAAGAAAATAAAATGCCTAACCCCTATATTTTGAAAAATTTACAAGTATTTCTGAATTAGATAGCAACACATATTTTCATACCTTTTCATCTAAGAGATTTCTAAACTTCAAATTGGTCTCATTTACTAAAATTTTTTCTAAATTGGACTACTACATTTCTAGAACAAAATTTTAGAAACACCTAAAGAAACTCATACACATGATTTACTTATGTGGTTTTACATTATTATAGTGTTACTTGAGGACAAGTAACATTTAAGTTTGCGGGAATTTGATCCACTTAAAAATTACCTGTTTTTAGTGTTCATTTCATTCCCACTTTATGCAAATTTTTAATGATATTACACTTTAAAGGAAGGTATTTTGCATATTTTTGTCTTCAAGTATAAAAATATGATTTTAGAGAAAATGAAGCAAAAACTATGAAATTTTGAGTCAAAATGAGCAAGGAAGAAAATTCTGACTTGGCACATATCAATATGTCGTTTTATGCTTAATATCTTTATATCTATCTTGTAGGTGAAGATGCTAGGAATGTAACACAACTGAAACGGGGCGAAATGAAGTTGAAACGGAGCAAAACAGTGGAGCTGCGCACAGGGTGGCACCTAGGCGCCAAACCTGGTGCCCAGGCTCCAGTGACGAAGAGAAAATGGCGCCTAGGCGCCAGAATCATCCAGAAACGGTTATTGGACGGATTTTTGACAACTTTGGGAGTTATTTTGATGGTGTTAAGTAGTTTCTAGACCTTCTAGAAAGCTGGAAGTTATTCCTAATATATAGGACATGTGATACAATGAATCTAGACACATTGAAACGTTTTAAATCATGAAGAAGTGCGATCCAAAGTGATGGGGTGTGACTGTTTTTGGCACGAGGTCTGGCTCCTAAGCGCCAGAACTTGACCCCTAGGTGCCAGAGTCGGTTTCTCGAAGATTCAATGAATGTGGACTACTTTTGAAGAGGTGGCTTAAGCAACCCTTGGCCATTTTCAGAGCTCTATAAATAGGAGATATTTCTACAAGAAAAAGGGCCTCTCTTGCCTCTCTCTCTCTCTTGCCTCTCTTTTGTCTCTATCTCTCTCTCCCCCCTCTCTTTCTTTCCCCGTAATCATTTTAGTCATTTTAGAGTCATGAAGAAGTAGATTTCTACATTTTATGGAGAGATTGGTGAGGGATTTTGAGATATTTATGTATAGGATGTACGAGCGGAGCATGGATAGGTGGGATACTTTGGTGGAGAGATCTTCTTCTTTCCTTCAGAGGGAGAAAGCTAAGTATTGTATTCTTCATTCTCTTGTAATTGTTGTAAACATTTTCTAGTAGATTTTATTTATTTTAAACAGAGTTTTCTGTCGTAATTTATCCATGCTTCGTAAGTGATTTTCTTTACTCTTTCTTTTAATATGAAGTAGTGGCATGTGTAGGAAAATTATTTTTATGATGAAATTATCTATTAAATGCTTCCAGGTGACAGATAGTTGCATAAATATAATAGAATACCAATGAAATAAGTTTTTTGTTGGCACTTAATTTATTACACAATTCTATCAAGTCTTTTACTTCTTATGTTATTATTTTCATTTACTTTTGTTTTGTAATGAAATAGATGTATGTTTAGGAATTAAGATTTGCTTAGATATTCTCTTATTAAATTATTGTGATGATATTCATATCGAATTTTCATTAACTTTATAAATTGATCACTTGTATTGTTAAAACCCATTGAAGAATTCTGCGACCTATCCAGAGATGTGTTCTTAACTAGTAGATATCACATGAATTCTTGGGTAATCAAAGGCTTTATACGGGTTACTCAAGGTAAAGTGCAAATAAATAGGAAGATTTTTTTTATTGGGCGCAGAATTGATTAGTTTTTAGAGTGACAGACTAAATTCTAATAATTTGGTCTATAGAAAGGGAACGAGTCACTGGTAGGGCCGACCATAGCCACCTTTGGACATCTAGTAGTGTGAGCCTAGATTAACTCATTCTACTAATAAAACATCCTAAACCGATCTATAGATTAGCCAATATTCTCTACACCTGGATCAAAGGATAAAAAATAGGATTGCTTCTATTTGGCACTATGACATAAAATTCTAAGCATTTCTTTCCTACACATTATCTATGTAATTACAAGAGAAAGGTAGTCTTTAACACCTCAAAATTCTTCAAACCAATTTATCCATAAGTTATCTTTTTATTTAAGAACTTTATTTAGGATTAGTTATTAAGAAAAACCTTTTTAATCAAAATTCCAAATTTAGGCCTTATAGAAATAGACTGGAATTATCCTAAAGGATTGCTTACCTCGCTTCTCTGTGAGATCTATACCGGGGTTATAAAAGAAAACCCTATATTACTTGAAATGATACTTATACTTGCGTAGTACCTCTAGTGTGTCAAATATTTTCATAAAATTATATTTATATACACTAGCCGCTATTGTTATTTGCGGTCGGGTCAAGTTTTTGGCTCCGTTACCGTGGAAGCTTCGATAAGAACTTTAGGAGAAATTTAGTTTAAATAACTAGGTTTAGACTTGGAAAACTTTAGTGTCGTAAAAACTATTTTTATGTGAAAACATGTTTTGTTATATGAAAAAGTGTTGCAAAAAAAAAGAAAAGAAAAAAAACTGTTTGTGTGAAAAATAAGGTGTTCGTGAAAATGTTTTGTTGTGTTGAATATATTTCATCTATTTTTTGTTTAATTGTTAATTTATTGTTTGTTGTGCTATGTATGTGAAACAAAGGATCTGAAAGAATTATGTCTTATGATCACGAGTTTGAAAAAAATAAAAAAGTAAAAATACAAAAAGGATTCAAAAAACTAGAAATGGAAATGGAAATCTTTCAAGATAATAGCTTGGAAAATCATCATACTTCATTGAGGGATTACGTAAATCCTACGACAGATGAAATTCACTCAAGTATACAAAACCCTGTCATAGAAGCTGACTCGTTTGAAATAAATCCTGAGATTATCTAATTTATGCGGAACAATCAGTTTGGGGGAACTCCTTTGGAGGATCCCTATTTACACTTATATAGTTTTCTAGAACTTTGTTCTACATTTCGTTATAACGGTATGTCAGACGATGCTGTTAGGCTAAGGCTTTTCCTTTCTCACTAAGGGATAAGGCTAAAATATGGTTATACTCATTAGCACATGGCTCTATTAAAAATTGGGAGGAGTTAACTCAGAAATTCCTAACTAAGTATTTTCCACCTTCAGGAACTACTAAACTTAGAAATGATATTATCTCATTTTGTCAATATGAAGGAGAAACAATATACGAAGCCTGAGAAAGATTTAAGGAACTCCTAAGAAACTATCCACATCATGCTCTGCCCGATTGGTTAATCATTCAAATTTTTTATAATGAGTTAGTAGGATCCCTTAGGTCTATAAGTGATGCTACTGCTGGTGGTTCATTAATGTCAAAATCTTTTAATGAAGCATATGCATTAATTGAAAAAATGGCTACAAATGAATTTCAATGGCCCTCTGCAAGGGTAAATCATAAAAATGTAGCTAGTGTTCATGATACAGATGTAAATACAATTGTTGCATCTCAGGTTGCCGCAATATCAAGGAAGTTGGACCAATTTGGAATGAACCAGCCTCAATTTACTTCTGTAAGTGAGGAAATTTTATTAGGGAATATAATTGATTCTAACTTATCATATGGCACTTTAAATACCATAAAAACCCATATTCTAACTTTTACAACCCGTGTTGAGAGAACCATCCTAAATTTAACTGGAATCATACTAGTGATGGTGGAAACCAAAAATGGGAAAATAATCATGTGAATCCTAATGGAAGTTGGAATAACCAGAGGAACACAAATTATATACCTTCATATCCATCAGACTCTAACAATGATCAACAATTTGAGGATAAGAAGATGTCTATGGAAGAAGTGGTATTGCAAATGGAAAACTAGTTACAAAGACAAAATGCAACGATTAAAAATATAGAGAAACAACTGGGACAAATTGCTAATTCACTTAGCAATAGACCCTAAGGAACACTTCCTAGCAACATTAAGATCAACCATAAAGAGAACAATAATGAACAAGTAGAAGCTGTCCAATTAAAAAGTTGAAGAGAGATAGAAGATGTAGTTAGAAAAGAGAAAGATGTTGTGAGAGAAACAAAGAAAACTAAAAGACCTGAAAAACATGTTTCTAAGGATCTGGAAAAATTAATTTCTCCAACTAAAATCAGTTTGGAAAGACCACCACCTCCTTTTTCTCAAAGGCTTAAACAGCATGAGTTGGATAAAAAATTTTTAAAGTTCATGAAAGTACTTAAGAAGTTAACGATAAATATTCCATTCACTGAAGCTTTGGAACAAATACCAATTTATGCAAAGTTTATGAAGGATATATTGAACAAGAAAATGAAATTTGGGGATAACGAGACAGTTGCACTTAGTGAGGAGTGCAGCGCTATACTTCAGAAAATTTTTTCTCAGAAATTTAAAGATCCTTGTAGCTTTACAATTCCTTGTGCAATTGGAAAAAGATTATGTGGAAAAGCTTTATGTGATTTAGGAGTAAGAATTAATGTGATGCCTCTATCTATATTCAGAATGTTAGGTTTAGTCGATATTTCTCCCACTACTGTAACCCTTATGTTAGCTGATCGATCTATCATTTATCCAAAAGGAGTTATAGAAGACGTGCTTGTTAAAGTCGATATGTTTATCTTTCCTTTGGACTTTATTGTATTAGATATGGAGGAAGATAAAGAAATTCCAATTATTTTAGGGAGACATTTTCTTGTTACTGGACAAGTTATGATAAATGTGCTAAAAGGAGAGTTGATTATGAATATTAATGACCAGAAAGTCACTTCAGATGTATTAAAGAGTATGAAATATCCAGCTAAGAGAAAAGATGATGATTGTTTTTGGATAGATGAAACGATTATCTAACTAAAGACCATTTTCAAGAAAGTTTTGTGAGTAAGTTAACAGATGAGATTGAAATGGATTTTCATGATGATTCAAAAATGTTATTTAAAGAAGACTGTATGTATGTTCATGAGAGGTGTGAAATGATAGACGCTACCAAAAATTGTAAACTTTTAATTCCATTTGTTGAAAAATCTCATGAGCATAAGATGGATTTACCCCATACAATTTTAAAGCCTACCTATTTAGGGAATTTATCTACACAACCAGTCTTTATATCTTTAGATGCGACTCTATCACAAGGAAAACCTGAATTGAATGATGAACATGATAAAGTTATTGAACTAGGACTTGGAAGAGAATTTGAGGATATATTTCAAAAGAACTTTGAGTTGAGAAAAGAGGATAAGGATATTGGAAGACCAATGGAAGAAATTCCTATGGAATGAGAAAAGCCTATTTCCTCAATGAAATTTGATCCTCCATCATTTAATAATTATAAAGGGGAAGAATTGGAAGATAATTTGAAACAGAAGAGTAACATAGAGGATACTGATCCAAAATCTGAATTATCTAAAGAGAATCTGATCCAAAATTTGGGAGATATTGAAGTATCTTATAAAGATCCATTTATTATAAATTTCAAGGATGACATTAATATGCAAATTCAGAAAATCAATAGAAGAATATTGGATCTAGAAAGAAATAAGAAGAACAATGATATAAATCAAACTGAAAATGAAGAGCTGAGTGAAAAACTAAAATTTGAAGATTTTATAGGAATCCCTGGATCTGGAAATGATTGGGCGATTGATCGAGGATTACTTAATTGGAATTTTGATCCAGGAGGGATTATATGTCGGGCCCGCGATGTTAAAACCAAGCGCGTTTTGGGAGGCAACCCATAGTTATCAGTGTGTTCTGATTTAGTGTGCTTACGAGTTATGATTGTTTATGTGTTGTTTTGTGTTTTATTTAGAGCAGAATAGATTAATGTTGTGAGGTTATGCTTTGGTCTTGACTAAATATTTATATGTCTTCTGGTAGTAGCAGGCTGACGAGTGTGTTATAACTCAGTTATCAATCGGAGCTGAGCATTAACTTGAAGCATGTAGAGTTTGGACTTGGACTACTCCATGTCAACTCTATTACTTACTTTATCTGACTTTGTTTTCACTAAGTAAGGTCATGAAATTGCTTAATGATCAACATATGAATGAACTACACTTTTTATTTTTCAAATTATCATTATTAGTGTAGTTTATTTCGTTACAAATTGAAAGTAGGGAGGGAAAATGTGAGTACAAAGGAGATCAAATTAACCTCAGTTGATACTTCTTTATGAATCTGCGAGTCTATGTATTTTAGTTTGTGTGTTTGTGTTTGTGTTTGTGTTACAACAATTAAGAGATTTGAATAACACTTAAATATATATTCCTATGCCGATACATGTCTTGCTTATTTAACCTTTCTTTAGTTTAATTTTATTCAAGCATGTTTAGTTTATATTTACTTTCTATTGCAAATTGTTATGTCCTGATGAATATTTGTAGATGTTTTTGACAAACATTTATGGTAGATAGAATTTCTGAACTATTTTTCTTCCTGCTTATATTTTCTGTACTGAATAATGTACATGTTCAAATTCAAGTTTGGGGGTAGGAAGAAAAATTTATTTTAAAGTTAATATACTTCTATTAAATTTAATATTATAACAAGCATGTTTTAGGCTAGATTTACTTTCTTCTGCAATAATTCTATCCTGATTATGCATGTATATAAATTTGATAGGATGTTATAGTAGTTAGTAGATTTATCTTTTATTTTTCTTCCTCCTACATTTTATGGAATTCATTGCAAAATATTTAAAATTCAAGTTGGGGGGGATGAAAAATGAATTTTAAAAAACTTCAATTTTATTTGTCCTCAAAAATGATATAAATAAATTTGATTTTTGACTAAAAAATAATTATGTGTATGAAGTTATATTAGGGAAATAAAATTTTGAATATAGAAATGAGTAAGAGAATTTAGTTAAAATTTATAGTAGTGATAAAAAATTTAAAGTTAAATTTTTCTTAGTGAAGAAATGATAAGTATTGTGTAACCATCTTTAGTAAGAAAAGTTGTATTTTTAGAAAAATAGAAGGATTAGACTTTTGTTTTCAATATTTAAATTTCTTTTATTGAAAATTAATTTTCAAAACTGTTATTATATTTCTAAGTAAAAGATATAGATCTACCTTATGCTTTAGGAAAGGAAGGGTGGAATTCAAAATTATTAAAGGCTTATCCAGATATAGTAATCCTTGCCTGAAAGAAAAAAGAAAAAAGAAAAGAAGAAGAAAGAAAAGAAAAAGAAAAAGGTTAAGAAAAAAAAATGGAAAGAAAAGTATAGTATGTGAAAATGGAAGGAGAAGCTTGAGGATTAACGGTCCTAATCAAAAATTGGTTCCACACTTGAGCTTTTTAAAGTATAAGATTTGATAAAATCTTAAGCTTAAAAATATAATATAGTTAATATAATTATTTTTAATAAAGGTTTTTAAGTAAAGAAAATAAAATGCCTAACCCATATATTTTGAAAAATTTACAAGTATTTCTGAATTAGATAGCAACACATATTTTCGTACTTTTTCATCTAAGAGATTTCTAAACTTCAAATTGGTTTCATTTACTAAAATTTTTTCTAAATTGGACTACTACATTTCTATAAAAAAATTTTAGAAACTCCTATAGAAACTCATACACATGATTTGCTTATGTGGTTTTACATGATTATAGTGTTACTTGAGGACAAGTATCGTTTAAGTTTGGGGGAATTTGATCCACTTAAAAATTACCTATTTTTAGTGTTCCTTTCATGCCCATTTTATGCACATTTTTAATGATATTACACTTTAAAGGAAGGTATTTTGTATATTTTTGTCTTCCAGTATAAACATATGATTTTAGAGAAAATGAAGCAAAAACTATGAAATTTTGAGCCAAAATGAGCAAGGAAGAAAATTCTGACTTGGCACATATCAATATATCTTTCTATGCTTAATATCTTTTATATTTCTCACATGTTTTTTTGAAATTATACTTTTGAGAATGTTTTTTTTATATCGATCTTGTAGGTGAAGATGTTAGGAACGCAACGCAACTAAAACGGGGCGAAACGGAGCCAAACGGAGCAAAATAGTGGAGCTATGCACAGGGTGGCGCCCAAGCACCAAACCCGGTGCCCAGGCACCAGTGACGAAGAGAAAATGGTGCTTAGGCTCCAGAATCAAGGCCTAGGCACCATAATCATCCAGAAATGGTTATTAAAGGGTTTTTTGACAACTTTGGGAGTTATTTTGACAGTGTTAAGTAGTTTCTAGACCTTCTAGAAGACTGGAAGTTATTCCTAATATATAGGACATGTGATACAATGAATCTAGACACATTGGAGCAGTTTAAATCACGAAGAGGTGCGATCTAAAGTGAAGGGGTGCGACAGTTTTAGGCACGGAGTCTAGCGCCTAGGCGCCAGAACTTAGCGCCTAGGTGCCAGAGTCGGTTTCTAGAAGATTCAATGAATGTTGACTACTTTTGAAGAGGTGCCTTAAGCAACCCTTGGCCATTTTCAGAGCTCTATAAATAGGAGATATTTCTACAAGAAAAAGGGCCTCTCTTGCCTCTCTCTCTCTTGCCTCTCTCTTGTCTCTCTCTCTCTCTCTCTCTCTCTCTCTCTCTCTCTCTCTCCCCCTCTCTTTCTTTCCCCTTAGTCATTTTAGTTATTTTAGAGTCATGAAGATGTAGATTTCTACATCTTATGGAGAGATTGGTGAGGGATTTTGAAATTTTTATCTATGGGATGTACGAGCGGCGCATGGATCAGTGGGAGACTTTGGTGGAGAGATCTTCTTCTTTCCTTCAGAGGGAAAAAGCTATGTATTGTGTTCTTCATTCTCTTGTAATTGTTGTAAACACTTTATAGTAGATTTTATTTATTTTAAACCGAGTTTTCTGTAGTTATTTATCCATGCTTCGTAAGTGATTTTCTTTACTCTTTCTTTTAATATGAAGTAGTGGCATGTGTAGGAAAATTATTATTATGATGGAATTATTTATTAAATGCTTCTAGGTGACAGATAATTGCATATATATAATAGAATATCAATGAAATAAGTTCCTTGTTGGCACTTAATTTATTACACAATTCTATCAATTCTTTTACTTCTTATGCTATTATTTTCATTTACTTTTGTTTTGTAGTGAAATAGATGTATGTTTAGGAATTAAGATTTGCTTAGATATTCTCTTATTAAATTATGTTGATGATATTCATACCGGATCTTTATTTACTTTACAAAATGATCACTTGTATTGTTAAAACCCGTTGAAGAATTCTGAGACTTATCCGAAGATGAGTTCTTAACTAGTAGATATCACATGAATCCTTGGGTAATTGAAGACTTTATGTGGGTTATTCAAGGTGAAGTGCAAATAAATATAAAGATATTATTTATTGAGTGTAGAATTGATTAGTTTTTAGAGTGACAGACTAAATTCTAATAATTTGGTCTATAGATAGGGAACGGGTCACTGGTAGGGCCGACCATAGCCGCCCTTGGACATCTAGTAGTGTGAGTCTAGATTAACCTATTATACTAATAAAACATCCTGAACCGATCTATAGATTAGCCAATGTTCTTTACACCTGGACCAAAGGGTAAAGAATATGATTGCTTCTATTTGGCACTACTACATAAAATTCTAAGCATTTCTTTCCTACACATTATCTATGTAATTGTAAGAGAAAGGTAGTCTAACATCTCAAAATTCTCCAAATCAATTTCTCCATAAGTTATCTTTTTATTTAAGAACTTTATTTAAGATTTGTTATTAAAAAACCTTTTTAATCAAAATTCCAAATTTAGGCCTTATAGAAATAGACTGGAATTTGCTTAAAGGATTGCTTACCTCGCTTCTCTGTGGGATCAGTACTGGGGTTATAAAAGAAAACCTTATATTACTTGAAATGATATGTATACTTGCATAGTACCTCTAGTGTGTAAAATATTTTCCATAAAATTATATTTATATACACTAGCCGCTATTGTTATTTGTGGTCGGGTCAGGTACCACTTTCTTCATCTTTTTTATCTGCCTCTCTATCTTGGCGCAAATCCATTTCAGTTTGCTCTGATTTGCATTATCAATGTCTGTTTCACACTTGGACCTTCTTATCTCCATGAGAATGCATGCTGCCATGACATTAGCATGCTTAGCTTGTCTCAAACCTATAAAAGTCATTTCTTTGGCTCCCTTGTTACTTTTTTGATGAATCCTTGAGGGCCCAAACAGAACCTTTGTGGAGTTAAATGACATGTCACACTACCTGCAGTGATTCTATGTTGAAGAAGAAGAAGTTCTCCCTTCAGACTTTTTCTTTCGATAGAGTTTGATCCTAATCTTGGAGGCATTCTCTTTTTGCTCCTCAGATTACTGCGGTGGTGTCGTCGAATGGATCTCCATACCAGGTTCATAGGATTCCTCCAGATAGTTATCTATATGTGAGCGAATGTGAGCGAAGCAGGGAAATCAGGAAAGTGAGTTGCAAAGTATTTCACAACCCATCCTTCTTTATAGAGAGGGACAATCTTCCTGTTAGAATAAATTTGGAAACTAATTTAAACTATGTTTTAATTTTGGAAACATTCTAAAAATACCAAATTAAGTTTCCTATTTCTCACGTTATTAAATTCGAATCTCATTATGAATAAACAACAGAATAATTTTTTTCAAACTCTAATTAGAAGACGGTGATTTGGAACTTCATTAGAGGACTTGACAAAATTAAAAATCTCTACTGTTATCTTAATCAAATGCAGTAGAAATTTAATAATTAAGATTTGTTATTAATTGATGTATATAACAGTAACGAAATGTTTTTTGAAAAATTAGAGCCTGCATTTCATTTAAGAATGAACATTTGGTAAAATTCAAAAAGTTACTGCATGTTATATTAGTGTCATAAATAGTAATAACTAGATTATTTAGTGCATGTTATATTATTTACTTTGTAAAATACCAGAACCTTGCCCAAAAGTTCCGTCGCCCATGCCGACACGAGCAACTTTCAAAGGGTGGTGTTGTCTTGCATGACATACTTCTTTTGCAACTACTTGATTTTGTTCTCCGTCAAGGACGAAGGAAAAGTGCCCTTAACGGAGCCAAAGAGAGTGGGAGAGCACATTAAGACCATTTCAAAAATTTGAAGAAGGTTGAAAGAATGAAATGAGAAAAGAAAAAAATCAACTATAAATAAAGTAAGAAACAACGGTTTCACTCCTTATTTAAAGAGTGGACATGACAAATGAAGTGTCATACACTGATGAGAATACCAAACATCTTTTCAAATTTATTCAAATTCTCTTCATTTCCAAATAATATTATTATAGGTCTAAAAAAAAATGCTTTATGATCGGCTCTTCCAAGGCCTCAGGCACGATGTACCTTTTCTAAGTCAAAATTTGGAGGACCATCACCAATCCTATCCTAGGCTATTCCATTTGGTCGGCCTTGCGGTGGCATTTCGACAAGTCAGTCAACTTCCGAAGTGCTCCCAGCAAGCGCAACACTTCGGCTAGGCTATCCCACAAAGTAGCAACCTCTGTCTACAGAGCCTCCACGATCGAGCCCATGAACACCAGATGGACTGAGATCTCTGTTACATGATCGGCGACTAAGCTGTTGACCGACCACATCGATGAACCAGCCCTCACCACTAAGGACCCGGTCCCTCCTATCGGTTGCCCCATGGCTCCAAGGGAAGATGACTGCTTCCTCTTTTGTTCTTATCCAGTATCATCAGTGGGCAAAGGAGCGAACAATTGGTATCCTCCAGAAATGACATCCGACAGGACTCACGCAAGCTTAAGCTGTTGAACGACCACTCAGCTACAGACTATGTAGCACCTGTAAACTGCCCACCATCCTAGTGATCCTATGACTCGTTCAATTCATTTGAATATGAAAAATGTTAAGGAGCAATTAAAATTCTGAGGCGGCTAAAAAAACCTTTATGTGCTCATAAATCTGTCTATTGAGGAGAAGGTCTCTAGACAACTTCACTCCTATATCTATGAGGTACATTCATGTTCCTGCAGCACGGACTGAGAAGGGATACTAATCTCCATTCCCTCAGACCTTTCTACGCCCTCCTCGACGCCTTCAATGAGCAAGGCCTGCTAGATCCTTGAGCTCATACCCATGCTTGGCTTAGGAATCATTGTCTCCTGACGAGGAACCTGCGACACCTGCCTCTCAGGGTCCCCAAATGAGCTGACTTGATCAGCCATCGCAGTTTCGATCCTCAAACACTTTTCATTCCTAACCTTGATCTTCTTTACAGAAGTCGAGGGCCCAAAGCCAACCTTTCCCAGATTCTTGGGGTCTACATGGAGCTCACTCAAATTGTCAACCATAAATCAACTCAGCTAATCGGGGAAAAATGACAACAATTGATGTAATGCAAACCTATGACTCTATTTAATGAGAATATTGGGCACAAAATCAAGGAAGTTGATCATTAAGTTTACTTACTTGTCTTTAGTAGTATTGAATACTAAAAATTGCTTTGTCCTTATCGTAGTTGTCACTTTTAAGAAGTAGAAAAAAATCGGCAAAACCAATATATATACACCACAACTGTTGGCACAAATCTCAAAGAATTTGAAAGGCTCAGAAGACGGCCAGAGAACCAAGGCATCCTACTATCCTATTGCTGACAGTGTGGTCAAGAGTTGACCGACACACTATGGAGATAGATTCGAACAACAGACCACGTCGATATTCCCAACCAACGAAGGCACGGGATGGAGTTATTGATCGCAGTAAATCATTCGACTCGCCGTTACTGTGATAGATGAGATTGACATCCGATCATGCGCCTCAGCCAACCGACACGTACTTATGAGTGCACATTCGCCACTTAGCCTATTGCCTCAATCGGCCGAATTCAAGAAAGTCCGTTAATCAATTATCATTGTGTTAAACTTTATATTGTAACACAAATATGGTATGAAATTCATACGATCAATTAAAACATCTATGTAAAGAGTGGTTTCCATAATTGCTCCCTCCTTTCTGTAATTTTACAAAAGGTACTCTTATAAATAGAATGCAAAAATCCAAATAAAAGGACGACTCGCAATTCTCTCTACAAGGAGCTCCTAACTTATTATACTATAATTCTCTCTTCATTCCTTCATGCAATCTTAAACTCTCAGGGCATCTTCAGAAAAGACAATTAAGGATTCAGAAACAATAATTAAAGTTTAGGAATTAGATATATAAGTGCATAAAAGTTGGTTGTTATATTTACAAATGACTCCTTTTTCTAATATATTTGACTAATTTGAGCAACCATGGTAACAAATATGGGACGTTCCCTTCTCTCCATATTTTGTGAAGGCTCCAGTATAAAAAAATAAAGTTTGAATGACAATTTGAAGTTCCAGATTCAACCATTTTTTATTTTCATTTGTTGTGGAGGAAATTAATAAATGAAACAATCAATTACGATAATAAAAAAACCTAGGATTCTTAAGGCGGTTGACTCCTCCATCCAAGGATAAATTGGAATTACCTTCTCAGTTTTATTATAAATATGTTAGATCAGGTTTGAACTTACATGATTCTATTACAGATCCTCCAAATCCAAGCATATTTGATTTGAGAGAGAAGGAAAAAAAATGAAGAAACAAATTCTTTATTTATTTTACACATTCATAAGAAAGTCATCGAGTAATTCTCATTGAATAGAAACTGAAAAGGACACACAAGAGAAGCTATTGAATTCTAGTGAAACACAACTTGTGCCATCTAATTAAGAGCGATGTGGTAAACAAATACTTCCTTTGCCACTGCTACAACCGATAACCTCCTATTTCTCCCCGAGCGGCACAATGGAGGACCAGTATAATGAGAACGTTTGTGCCCACCTAAAGCCTGCCCAGAATTGAAGATTTTATTGCATTTATCACACCGATTCATCTCCACCTTTGTAGCCACAACAGCTGCCATGGTTTTCACTTCTTTATTGCTACTACTTGTCGTGCGTTGGCTGATGTTGTGCTCATGTAACGCTAGCATCGACGGTGCCAGTGCGACCATCCGACAAGTTATGCCCAAATCATTATTGGATTGCTTTGCCACTATTTCAATCGTCTTCTTCATCCTCTCTCGCTCTATCTTGGCGCAAACCCATCTATGTTGGTTAAGTTTCGCATCATCAATGGCAGTGTCGGACTTCAACTGTCATATCTCTTTGAGAATGCAGACTGCTAAGACATCTTTGCCATGCTTTCGTGGAGTCAAACATCAAAGAGAGCTCTTTTTGACTCTTCTGTTACTTTTTCTATTAATTCTTAAGTGTCCAAACAAGGCTTTTGTGGAGGAAAACGACATGCCACACTCAGTGCAACGATTGCAGCTTGAAGAAGAAGAAGCATCCTTGATAGATCAGTGGAGTTTGCTTCAAATTTTCAAGGAGATCTTTTTCAGCTGCTCTGATTCCAGCAGTGGCGCTGATGACTGAAGCTTCATCTTAGGGACTAGAGGTTCTCTTATTTAGAATAAAGTCTGAGAGATACTGGCTTAATTGATTCCGCAGACTAAGTCAGATGAAACATAAAGAGGTTGTTCCTCTTCTTTAATAGATTTATTTGATCTTCCTAGAAGCGTGTATTTGGAAATTAAATCTTTACCAAAATTATATTGAATACAAAAATCAAATAAACTATCTCTTAAGTTTGGAAACATTGTAAAAATATGAAATCAGGTTTTCGATTACTCTGTTTCTTTAATTTGAATTTCATTTTAAGGAATTAACAGGATATGATTTTCTAAAAATAAAAATCTAATTAAATGACTATTTTTTATTTATGTTTTTGTTTGGATGAAATAAATTCCGTCCCATAAAAATACATATTTATATTCCAGCAGAAATAAATACATACATAGATACATTTATTAAATTATTTTTATGTATTAAACTTCGCAAAATTAAGAATATTTTTTATTTATTATTCATTACCCAAAAGGAATTTAACAATTGAAATAACTTATTTAAAATCATATATAATAGCAACGAAGACACTTATAAAAAAATTAGGACTAGTATGTCATTTGAGAAAATAACAAAAACATATTACATATTATATTTGATACTATATCAACAAACTTTTATCGTTTGACATAAATTTCAGGATAAAACACGACTATCGAGATAAGTTATTGAACGAAAAAGTAAACTTATAGTCACACTGCCGCTCGACGAGACAGACACAATGACTCCAAATGTTGTCTAATCCAAGTCAATCAAGCGCAAATCAAGCCATTAAGTCACTTTTGAAAGCTCTCAACATCAATGTGGATTGTTAAATATATTCCAAATTTGACAAGTTTATAGTCAAATTGAGTGTCTCAAGCCCAAGATCACACGATTCTAACATCATTAAGGCACCCGAATATCCAAGTAATATTGTTCAATTTAGGGAACCTCTTTGTTGTCCAATGAAGTTGTCCAAATTTCTTTCTTATTTGCAAAGATGTTTCTCTCAGACTCTATAAATATAGTTATACCTCCCTCTTAAGAGGGAACCTAGACTAAGTCTGAAGAAGAACCGAGAGAAGAAGTTGAACTATGATATGTGTTATAAAATGTTAAAGTGCGTTGTGAAATAACGAAACCATCCTAAAGTCATTGAGACAACATTCCTTCAAAATGGTGTGCCAACGTACTCTAAAGACGGTGGAGCAACACATTTCGAAGAAGTTGCGTGAATGCACCCCAAAGACGGTGTAACAACACCACCCCAAAGATGGTGCAACAACACACTCCGAATTCAATGCATCAATGCACCCCAAAAACGGTGCAACATCGCATCTCAAAGATGATGCAACATCGCATCTCAAAGGTGGTCCAGTGAGAAGCACTGAAGGTGTAACAACATACAAAATAATGATGCATTGACTTGCCCCAAAGATGGTTTAACAACTTACCCCAAAGACGGTGTAGTAAGGCAACCCAAAGAAGGTGCAGCAACATACCCTGAAAATGGTGTAGCAATGCACCCCTAGTATAGTGCAACTCTCCGCCATGAACTATGTGATTAACTACAGTCTATGTAGCTCGCAGCTTATGACGTGCTTTATTACAACTCCCAACTCTGGCATCTGCAGCCTACAAATGTTATTGCAGCTCACCACTATAGTGAACATGGTTAACTATGACATATATAGTCCACTACTACTATAGCTCTGACTTTGTCATTTGCGGTCTACAAATATCATTACAGCTCAGCACAATGACCTATGTGATCAACTATTATCTATTTGGCTCATAGCTCATGCATCTCCCAACTTTGGCCTCTTTGGCCTATAAAAATTATCTAGCTCATATAACTTCCAACTCCAACATTCGTGGTTTACAGATATTATTACAGCTTTTTATTATGGTCTAAACCTACAGATTCTATAGCTCATACACTCCCAATTCCAGCATTTGTGGCCTATGAACATTATCACAGTTCATGTAGCTCCCAACTCTAGCCCCAATGGCCTGCGAATGTTTTCCTAGCTCCAACAACCCTGTACTATGGCCTCTCTGGCCAATAAACACTTTTGAAGCAACCCTCTATGACACACATATTGTTTTCAGGGAAGTGCACTCTCTAGAGAAAAGTGAATTCCTAGAAGTTTTTAGTGTTTAAAAATTAAATCATAATATGAAACTCTAATTTTCCTTAAGTTTTGATATAGATTAAGTAGAAGTTAGTCTATGATTGTCAATATATGATTGGAACATTTGGATGATTTTAAACTTGAGTAATTCAATAAATCAAATGAGTTTTCTTTAGAAATTTTTAAAAAAAATACAAATAATTAGTCTCTTTTGCATGTCAAAATTTTAATTTTCTTATCTAAACTTAAATTATTGAATAATCTAATAACTAACTAGGTAATTAATTGGTCTAACTCAAGAAATGATTTTGTTCTTCATGGGATCGATATTTGGACTCAAATCCGCATACTGCTTGTTCGTCACTTGCTTGAATCATATTCTACTTTGACTAATGAATAATTGTTGAGTCTCCAATACAAAGCAAAAAAGTCATCTCTTCTTCAAGTCGTATCTTTTAAGAAGGAGGAGGTGATGATAATATGTTTTTGCAGTTCATATGGCAAATTTTTTACTTTAGTTACCAATCTTAGGATCAAATTGGGGATCTCAGCCTGTCAGCCTGAAACCTCTAATTCGACGCCCATGAAATCATATTTCTCTATTTATTTGCACTCAATCCCCATGAAATACGCAATTCATTCACAGACATTGAATGTGGTTCCACTTTATTGAGAATTACAGCCCTCTTTTGGGACAATGCAATTACAACAAATTTTAACAATACAACCGGCCCTTTTTGTAATGTAAATGAAGTGCAAGTAAAAATCATCACATTTATAGTTAAAACAACTTTTAGCAAGCATCCCAATATCCTAAACATGAATCCTACTCATTGCAAAAGAAAAGCAGAGTGAAAACAATGGCATAAACTTCTTATGCCACTATTTCCATGCAAGAAGAAAGAGTAAGAGAAAGACATCACAAAACACGAAGAAAACACAACAGAAAACTTCATTTCAAAGCAAATCCACAAATTAAATGTTTACAAAAGCATAAGATAATGAAGAACATAATACTTAGCTTTTTTCCCATGAAGAAAGATGAAAATCTCTCCCACAAAGTCTCTTGCCGATCCATGCAATTCTAGAACATTCCCTTACAGATACTCTCAAAATCCCCTCACCATTCTCTCCAAAAAGGTAGAAATCTACATTTTTACTCCTCTTCTAAGATCTATAATCATTCTCCATGTTTTCCCTAACCTTCCTCCATTCTTTTCTAAACTAAAATCACTAATTTAAAAGAGTATGGATGAATTTCTAAGAGTTCTCTTAAGCACCCTTTTGAAAAAGTGTCCAAATACATTGAATTTCGGCCATAACCGCCCAAAAATGCGTCTAAACTGTCTCGGGCACCATCGGCGGGCTTGAGGGCTCCTTCGACTAGTTTTTGTGTCATTTTTTGGTCTTCTCGGGTAAATCACGACGTCGGCGCAGGTCTGGGTGCCCTCTGCAAGCAGACTGCGCAGCTCCATTGTTTCGCTCCATTTGGCTCCGTTTTAGCTCCATTTTGCCCCATTTCAGTTGCGTTGCATTCCTAACAGATCGGCCTAAAAAATAAGTATGAAAACAACATTTCTTTAAAGTGTAATCTCATTCAAAAATATGCAAGAAGTATAAAAGAGATTAAGCATCGAAAGAGTTATCGAAAGGTGTCAGGGAAAAATTTCATTTCTTGCTCGTTTTTGCTCTAAATGACACCGTTTTTGCTTCATTTTGCTCTAAGCACCATTTCATGTACCTAAAACTAAAAAACATACAAAATATCTTCCTTTTAAAGTATAATATCACCAAAAATGAGTAAAATCATATAACAAAAATCGTATATATTTTTTGTGCATCAATATGCATGTAAGTCTTTCATGAATTTAACCATAAAGAAGTTGAAGAAAAAAATTCTTTATTTATTTTGCAAGTTGAAAAAGGAAAACATAACAACTTTGATTGCACGAAAAACGCATAAGGAGGGCTGATACAATTCTAGTGAACCACTTCTTCCACATACTCATCAAGATTGAAATCTTGAACCACCGCTTACATCGTCATCACCGCTGCCGGCAACTTTTTGTTGCTTCCCAGATGGCCACAATGGAGGGTCTGTATAATGTGCACGCTTATGCCGACCCAAAGCTTGTCCATAATTGAACACCTCATTGCACTTGTCACATTGATACATTTCCACCACCATATGGCGGTGCTTCCTTCTCCACCCCCGAGCCAACATTCACTTCCTCATTGCTATTACTTTACAGGCATTGATCGATGCTTTGCTCTCTTGACGCTAGCATTGGTGGTTCCAATATCCAACACAATATTCCGTGATAGTTATCAGATTTATTTATCACCACTACTTTCTTCGTTTTCCTCCGCCTATCTATCTCAGAGCAAATTCATCTCAATTTACTGAGCTTTGCATCATCGATGTCAGTTTTGAACTTCGACCTTCTTATCCCCAGGAGAATGCAAGATGCTTTGACATCGGCATGCTTAGCTTGTTTGGATGTTAAAAGAGAAGTTTTTCCTGCTCCATGGTTGCTTTCCTCCTTGAGTTTTTAAGTGTTCAAACAGGGCTTTTCTACAGGAAAATGACATGCCAGACTCACTGCAATGATTACAGGTTGAAGAAGAAGAAACTTTCTCTTCTGGCTTTTTCTTTCGATGGGACATGATCCTCATCTTGAAGGCTGTCTCTTTCTGCTTCTCAGATTCTAGCTGGGGTGCCTTCGATGATCGTATGAATCCTCATGAGAGTAGCGATTTGTGAGAGAAACAGTGGGGTAAGTAGATGAACTATTTTGAGATCTAAACATAATCTGAATTAATCAAAAAATTAAATCAACTCAATTTTAATTTTGGAAATTTTCTAATATTATCAAATTTGGTTTTTGACTTCTCATTTTATTAAATTTTAATTTCATTTTGAACAATCAATTGGATAGGTTTTTCTGATTTAATCAAACTCTACTTAAAAATCGTGCTTCTAACTTTTGTTGGATTAAATAAGTTCAGTCCAACGGAATCATACATATAAATTTATTAAAATTATTTATGTATAATTTGCAAATTTAAGAATTTCTGTTGGTTATTAATCAAATACAAAACAAATTTAACAATTGAATTATATTATTTATAATCATACAAGATAGTAACAAGATGATTTATGAAAAATTAGAGTTGGCATGTCATTTATAAAATTAGAACTGGCATGTCAACTTACGAAGAAGGAAAAACACTGTGTTGCTCCTATAAAGAAGGCTCACAATGCAAGCTCAAGTTACTTCAGTGAGTATAAAAGTCTACAAGAGACTTGTTGGGCTTATATTGTGTTACCATGAGATTGTTTCAACTAACCTAAGGATGTGTGCAGCCAAAGAGCCTCACAAAAGTATCCATGAATGTCTTCAAACACCTATTTGAAAGCTCGACATACCATTCAAAGAAAATACTAATTAAATTGGTGATGAAAAGTAGCAAGAGTAGGATGCCATTATTGTCAATATTATAATAGAGTGTCTGAAAAATAATTTTTGTATTGCTCAAGTTTCTCATCTCTTATAAACAAATTTAGAATCAATGTTTTTGACAATAATTATGAGCATGAGCATTATTAATGGCAATAACAAGCATGTAACAAACATATATATAATATGAATCAATTGTACGGGAACATACACGTACATATTTATTGGAGATATATACATATTTATTGGCGATATAAACCGATAATAGGCATCAAATTATTGGTGATGAATTTTATCAAATTTTAAAGATATTTTAATATCATTGTTGTGGTCAATATCATAGTTGGCAATGATATGCAAATATCTTATTAGCTTTAGTGGCCATCAATATTACTATTAAATACATGCATGAAACTTATTAATGATGAAAAAAATCGATGATGTTTGGTCGGAGGAGACAATGGTTAAGAAATAATAGTCCTATAATGACACTTAATAAATGTTAATTAGGTTATACTATTCAGTGATGACAAGCAAGAGATGAAAGTGCTTGGCAGTTATTATATTGTCTTCATGCAATACTTTAGAATTCTTAAATTCTACGAGTCAATATTAAGAGCTTTGTTCCATATTGATGCCTTTGGTTATTAATTGTTCTTTAGACATTTAATTATTTTTATGAAATTGGATTTGAGTTATCTGAGGGCGTTGAATTCCAGGTAATAAATTTTATTATTTCACAATTGACTAGATAAAATTCATTAGTTAAGTATACCATTAAGGCAAAACAAACAAGACTAAAGTACTTTATGTATTGAGAGTTTCATTTAGTTATAATACATAATATTATGAAAAGAATTTATATGATTACCTAATTTAATTCACAAACTAGTTTAATGAAAAGATGCTTCAAGTACATTGTTTCAGAAAATATAATTTATAAAAATTAGTTAGTTTATTCAATGATAATATGCCAAATTTACTATAGTTAAATTACTAATTAATCAAACAATTATCATCAAAGCTGATGAATTTATTATTAATATGATTTTTTAAAGGAATGATTGGACAAGGTCCATCATAAAAAAAGCTTGAAGAGACGTGAATTTAAATGAGAAAGAAATTGAAAAAACAAAGTCTTTTTATTTATTCTATATTTTGAAAACGAAGACATTTTACAGAGACGACAACAAAGAATGAACAGAAACAGAGACTTTCTGAAAACCATTTCTTCCACAGACTCCTTAAGGTCGAAATCGCGGACCATCAAGTCCACCGCCACCACAACCGCCGGCAAACTTACGTTGCTTCACCGACGGTGCAGTGGAGGCCCTGTATAATGTGCACGCTTGTGCCCGCCCAAAGCCTGTTCAGAATTGAACACCTCACCGCACTTATCACACCGATGCATTTCCACATCCGCAGCTCCAACTGCCGCTAGCACTGATGGTTCCACTTCCTTCATTTTTTTCATATGCTTCTCTATCTTGGCGCAAATCCATTTCAGTTTGCTCCGCTTTGGGTCATAAATGTCTGTTTCACACTTGGGCCTTCTTATCCCCATGGGAATGCAAGCTGCCATGACATCGACATGCTTAGCTTCTCTCAAACCTAAAGATGTCTTTTCTTTTGCTCCCTTATTATTTTTGTGATGAATCCTTGAGGGCCCAAACAGGGCTTTTGTGGAGTTAAACGACATGTCAGACTCCCCCCGCAACGATTATGGGTTGAAGAAGAATCTTTCGGTAGAGTTTGATTCTAATCTTAAAATTATTCTCTTTTTGCTCCTCCGATTGCTGCGGTGGCGTCTTCGAATGGAACTCCATACCAGGTTCGTAGGATTCCTCCAGATAGTTATCTATATATGAGTGAATGTGAGCGAAGCAGGGAAGTGAGCGAAGTAAGTTGCGATGTATTTCACAAATCATCCTCCTCTTTATAGAGAGGGACTATCTTCCTATTAGAATAAATTAGGAAACTAATTCAAATTTATTTTAATTTTGGAAACATTCTAAAAATATCAAATTAAGTCACTTTATTAAATTTGAATAAATTCGAATCTCATTCCAAATTAAGTTTTAATTTTGGAAACATTCCTAATTTTACAAAATTAAGAATCTCGGTTTGATTCTTAACCAAACGCGAAAGAAATTTAACATTTAAAATTCATTTTTAATGAGGAAATACTTTAAATTAGAGCTTGTATGACATTTAAAGAAAGAATACTTGGCAAAATAACAAAAAAAAAAGAATTTCTGCTGTTATGTTAGTCCAAGTCAGTAAAAATTTAACAACTAAATTTATAATTTATTGATCTATATAACAGTAACGAAATATTTATGAAAAATTAGATTTATATCATAAACTTAAGTATAAAAAATTGTTTACTTCACTTAAAAAAAATAATGGTGATATTTTTTTATATGGTATCATAAACTTATGAATTGGAGGCCGAAAAAGGTGTGTGTGGGGGTTGGGTTTGTGTTGTTGTTGTGGTCTGTGAGTCTAGTGAGTGTCTCTTGGGGGTGTCTAGTGTGTTTGTTAGTTTAATTAGTGAGATTGTGAGGAATTCTTCAAGAGATTGTAAGAGTGGAAGGAAAGTGAGAGATTTCTTCCTCCTTGCTGCTTCGAAGGAGAATTCTGTGTGTTGTAAAGAAAGGAAGAGATTAAGAAGAACTTCAAGAAGTTTGCTTAGAGAGGAATTCGAGATAAGTTGTATTTACTTATTGTAGTTTGTATGACTTTGTTTTATATACGAAATCCAAGTTTTGTCGTATCTTCTCCATGAGATCTGAGTAGTTTCTCTGTCTTTCTCCTTGTTTTGAGATTTTGTGAAATAGTGATTTGAATTAATTGTGCAAAGAGAATGTTAAAAAAGTCATGATAATATTTTCACTTCAATCTTAATTTACTTTCAATCTGATCAATTGATTTGTTAAAATCTGTGAAGTTTTACAACTAAAGTGAAGATTACTTATGCACTAAAAATATATACGGTTTTTGCTATATATTTCTACCCATTTTTGGTGATATTGTACTTTAAAGAAAGGTATTTTTCATGATTTGTTACATGTATGATGATTTTAGGTGATTGGAGTGAAAAGAAGCAAAAAGAAACGAATCCGAAGTAAAAAGGAGCAAAATGATGGAAAAGGTGTTATGGAGCCGCCGGTGCCCAAATCCAGAGACTTAAGAAAATATTGGCACGATAGAGCGTCGCCGACGCTTTATCTAGCGCCGCCGGTGTCCGAAGTAGGTGGAGTTCAAATTTGAAGAGTTTTTGCGAATTTTTTAAGGGATGCCTATGGAAACTCTTGGGATTTCGCCCATATCTTATAAGTAACTGTTTTTGGACAAAAATATTGTGCTTCTTCAGTGGTTCTAGAGTAGTTTTAGTGAGTGTTAATTGTTAGGGTTTAGGAGAAGTCTGTGTAGAGTGAGGATTTGAGAGAAATTCTTCTCTAAGGAGTGAAGGAGAAGGAGCAAAGTGAGAGATTACTTCTTCCTTTCCATTCTAAAGAGAGAATAAGTGTTGTAAAGAAGAGAGAAGATGATTCAAAAGAACTTCAAGGGAATTGCATTGGGGAAGAGAAAGAGATAAGTTGTATTTTCTTTTGTGGTTTGTATGACTTTTCTTTTATATATAAAATCCACGCTTTATTGTATCTTCTCCATGAATTCTGAGTAGTCTCCCTTATCTTTCTTCTTGCATAGAGATGTGATGATGGATTGATGTGGATTTGATGTGTTTTTAATGTAATGAAGAAATTGTGATGGTTTTTCATTTCAAACTTAATTTACTTTTCTGTTTGGCCAATTGAAATGTTAAAATATGTTGTTGAATATTAAGTTTGAAAGGATTTAATGTCCTACAACAATAATGAAAGATCCATTAAATTTCTATGGATGAATTGCGTAGTTCATGGGAATTGAGTGCAAATAAATAGGGAAATATGTTTTGATAGACTTCAATGTGCAGATTTCAGGGTGACAGGCTGAAATCTCCAAATTGGTTTTAAGATTAGTAACTAATATCAAATGTTAGCCTTCGGGTGAAGGGTGAGAGGGAGCTCCGAAGTGAGAGCCGGTATCCTCCCAGCCTAGCCTTAGATTTAGTGACTAAAGTTAGGATATGCCAATGTCCTTTTCTTACTTAGAAGAGGGGCTACTCTTTTAAGGGTAAAAAATCATCTATGCTCCTATTTGCACAATAACATAAATATTTGTTCCATATCAATCCACATATCATATTCTCATTGCAAGAGGAAAGATACTTTTCTCATATATCGAAAACCTTTTAAATACTTAGTTTAGTGTGTTTGTAGTTAATTATGTTTCTAAAGTTGTTATAAGTAATTGTGGTTTAGTTAATTGATACTGTTTCCTACATAGTAGTAGTAAGTAGTAAACTTTAATTGTGAATTAAATATTAGATTTTAGTGCTACGTTACTTATATTGTAAATGCTTTCTTATATTCCAAACTTTCCTGTGGGATCGATAACTAGGACTCAATTATAGCCCTGTATTACTTGATACGATACGTATACTTGTGTTGAATGCTTTGACTTAACCAAATTATCAAAAATATATAAATTTATGTTCATAAATTTTTGCATTTAAATTCTGCCGCATCAATTATATCCAAGATTCAGGGAGGTCAAAGTTCTTGAAAGTATGGTGCAAATAAATAGGGAAATATTATTTATCGGACGTAGAACTGGAGATTTTAGAGTGACAGACTAAAATCCTCAATTCGGTCCTATCGTTGGATGCTGAAGTGTAGATGTTAGCCCTCAGGCGAGGGGAACATGAGAGCTCTGAAGTGAGAGCTGGTATCCTCCCAGTCTAGTCGCAGATTCAGTAACCAAGCATAGAATTAGTCAATGTTCTTTATGTCTGGACCAAAGGGTAAAGAATATGTATGCTCCTATTTGGCACAACACATTTTGAACTAATTCAATTTATTCATTCACTTAATTTCTTGACAAGGAGAACGATGCTTGCTTATATATTAAACCTCTCATTACAAACTTTATTAGTAAAATTAGTTAATTATTACTAGAATTAGTTTATTAAAATTACATCTTATTTACGATTGCATATTACTGACAAATATGCAATTTGAAATACAAGGTTATGATTCTGTATTGGTTTTTAAAATCCTAGTTCGTAGCCTCTAATATATTCCCTGTGGGATCGATAACTAGGACTCCACTGGAGCCCTGTATTACTTGAGTGATATGTATACTTGCGTTGAGAAGAGTAACTTTTCGATTATTGAATATTTTATACAATTCTTTATCAAATTTATAATCCAGTCAAGTTTTTGGTGTCATTACTAAAGATTCAACCCTTTTAGTAGTGATATTAAATTGTTGCAATATTAAGCTTACGCAAAGTAGCCCGGATCAAGTTTTTGGCGCTGTTGTCGGGGAATATAACATAATTAGAGTAACAGACAATTTAGGACCATTAGAAAACTTTTAATAGAATTGTAACTTATTTTCATATTTAGTAAACTGTTTTTCTGTGTATTGATTTCAATTGTATGCATAAATTTGGACCTGAAAATCTTATACCCTACGATTCAGAATTAGAATGCACTGTTAGGAGAATTAAAAACTGAGAAGAAACTAGAAATCCCGACACAATGGAAAACAACGTAAACATCCAAGGAATAGAAAATGAACATCAATCTAGACCTCTAAGAGATTACACTAACCCTACATTAGATGAAATTCACTTAACTATCCAAAATTCTGATGTAGCTGCTAATTCATTTGAGCTTAAACCTGCAATTATCAAAATGGTACAAAACCATCAATTCGGTAGAACTTCTAATGAAGATCCTAATTTACATCTTGCTAGTTTTCTAGAACTTTGTGCTACTTTTAAATATGACAGAGTGTCAGATGATGCTGTCAGACTTAGAATTTTTCATTTTTCACTAAGGGACAAGGCTAAGGTTTGGTTAAATTCGTTAGCACCGAGATCTATTAGAACTTGGGGGAAACTTTCACAAAAATTCTTATTGAAGTAATTTCCACCATCTAGGACTGTTAAGCTTAGAAAACGATATCCCATCTTTCAGTCAGTATGAGGGAGAATCGATAAACAAATCTTGGAAAAGATTTAAAGATCTTCTTAGGAGATGTCCACATCATGCTTTACCAGATTGGTTAATTATTCAAACTTTTTATAATGGATTAGTAGGATCTCTTAGATCCATCATTGATGCTGCTGCTGTTGGATCACTAATGTCAAAACTTTTTGAAGAAGCTTATGCTTTAATCGAAGAAATGGCTACCAATAATTTTCAATGGCCTGCTGAATGGGTAAATCCTAAGAAAGTAGCCAGTATTCATGATTCGAATGCTTTAAATATGATATTTTCTCAAATTGGTGCTCTTTCAAAGAAAATAGATCAATACAGAATGAGCTCTTCTCAAACGCCTCCAATATTAGAAGAAAATTCATTGGAACAAATTGTAGATGCACAATCTTCATAAGAAACTTTAAATTTGATAAATAATAGACAAAATAATCTTTATTCAAACAAATATAATCCAGGTTGGAAGAATCATCCAAACTTTACTTTGTTCTAAGGAGAAAAGAAGGACAAGTGCACTTAATGGAGCAACTTTAGAAGGGCGGCTTTGTATTGCATGACATACTTCTTTTGCAACTACTTGACTTTGTTCTCCATCAAGGACGAAGGACAAGTGCCCTTAATGGAGCGGAGAGTACTTCAAGGCCATTTCAAAAATTTGAAGACGGTTGAAAGAACAAAATGAGAAAAGAAGAAAGTCAACCATAAATAAAGTAAGAAACAACGGTCTCACTCCCTATTTATAAATTGGACATGGAAAATGAAGTGTCATACACTGATGAGAATACCAAATTTTTTTTAAAATTTATTCAAATATCTCTTCATTGCCAAATTACATTATTATAGGTCTAAAATAATGTACTTTATGATCGAGTCTTCCAAGGCCTTAGGCGCGGCATACATTTTCTGAGTTAACCTTTGGAGGAACCCTAAGCCATTCCATTTGGTCGGCCTTGCGGTGGCATTTCGACAAGTCTGTCGACTTTCAAAGTCCTCCACCTAGAGCAACACTTCGTCTAGGATGTCCCACAAAGTAGCAATCTCTGCCTACAGAGCCGCCACGACAAAGCCCATGAACACCAGATGGACTGAGATCGCTCTCAGATGATCGGAGAACCCGTCGATGAAACAACCCTCACCACTAAGGACCTGGTCCCTCTTATCGGTTGCCCCACGGTTCCAACGGAACATGACTGCTACTGCTTTTGTTATTGTCCATTATCATCAATTGGAAAAGGAGCGAATAGTTGGTATTCTCCCGAAATGACTGCCGGTAGGACTCACGCAAGCTTAGGCTGTAGAACGACCACTCAGCTACGGACTATGTTTCACCCGTCAACTGCCCACCATCCTAGTGATCCTCTGACTCGTTCAAATCATTTGCTTATGAAAAATCTTAAGGAGCAATTAAAATTCTACGGTGGCTAGAAAAACTTTATGAGCTCTTAAATCTATCTATTGAGGAGAAGGTTTTCAGACATCTTAAGGTTTTCAGACATCTTCACTCCTTCTATTTCTATGAGGTGCATTTGCCTTCTGCAGTAGTGACTGAGCAGGGATACTAATCTCCATTCCCTCTGACCTTTCTTTGCCCTCCTCGATGCCTTCAATGAGCTAGGCCTGCTAGATCCTTGAGCTCCAACCCATGCCTAGCTTAGGAACCACTGTCTCCTGACGAGGAACTTGCGAAACCTGCTTCTCAGGATTCCTAGACGAGCCGATGTGATCAGCCATCGCAGTTTCGATCCTCAATCGCTGTTCTTTCTTAACCGTGATGTTCTTTACAGAAGTTGAGGGCCCAGAGCCAACCTTCCCCATAATCTTATGGTCTACATGGAGCTCCCTCAAATTGTCAACCATATCAACTCGGCTGATCTGGGAAAAATGACGACATTGGATGCAATGCAAGCCTATGACTCTATTTATTGAGAATATTGGGCACAAAATCAAGGATGTTCATCATTAACTTTACTTGATTGACTTTAGTATCATTGAATACTAATAATTGATTTGTCCTTATCATAGTTGTCACTTTTAAGAAGAAAAAACTGGGAAATCAATATATATACACCACAACTGTCAGCACAAATCTCAAAGAATTTGAAAGGCTCAGACGACGGCCAGAGAACTAAGGCAGCCTACTATCCTATTGCCGACCGCATGGTCAAGAATTGACTGACACACTATGACGATAGATTCGAATAACAGACCACGCCAACAGTCCCGACTAATGAAGGTACAAGATGGAGTTATTGAGCGCAGTAAATCATTCCACTCGCCTTTACTATGATAGATGAGATTGACATCCGATCATGCGCCTTGTCCAACCGACACATACTTACAACGACACATTCACCACTTAGCCGATTGCCTCAATCGGCCGTATTCAAGCAAGTCCATTATTCAATTATCATCGTGTTAAACTTTATATTGTAACACAAATATGGTATGAAATTCGTACGATCAATTAAAACATCAATTGTAAAGAGTGGTTTCCATAATTGCTCCCTCCTTTCTATAATTGTATAAAATGTACTCCTATAAATAAAATGCAAAAATCCAAATAAAAAGACGAATCGCAATTCTCTCTACAAGGAACTCCTAACTTATTATACTTTATTTCTCTCTTCCTTCCTTCACGCAATCCTAAAATCTCATGGCGTCTTCACAAAAAACAATTAAGGATTCAAAAACAATAATTAAAGTTTAGGAATTATATATATAAGTGCATAAAAGTTGGTCGTTATATTTGCAAATGGCTCCATTTTGCTAATATATTTGACTAATTTGAGCAACCATGGTAACAAATATGGGACGTTCCCTTCTCTCCATCTTTTGTGAAGTCTCCAGTATAAGAAAATAAAATTTGAATGATAATTTGAAGTTCCAGATTCAACCATATTTTATTTTTATTTCTTGTGAAGGAAATTAATAGATGAAACAATCAATTATGATAATTAAAAGACCAAGGATTCTTAAGGCGGTTGACTCCTCCATCCAAGGATAATTTGGAATTACCTTCTCTGTTTTGTTATAAATAAGTTAGCTCAGGTTTGAACTTACATGATTCTGTTGCGGATCCTCCAACACCAAGCATATTTAATTTGAGAGAGAAGTAAGAAAATGAAGAAACAAATTCTTTATTTATTTTACACATTCAAAAGAAATTCATCGAGTAACTCTCATTGAACAGAAACAGACAAAGGACACACAAGAAACGCTATTGAATTCTAGTAAAACATAACTTGTGCCGTCTAATCAAGATCGATGTGGTGAACAAATACTTCCTTTGCCACTGCTACAGCCGACAACCTCCCATTTCTCCCCGAGCAGCACAATGGAGGATCGGTATAATGCAGACGTTTGTGCCCACCCAAAGCCTGCTCAGAATTGAAGATTTTATTGCATTTATCACACCGATGCATATCCACCTTCGTAGCCCCAACAACTGCTATGGTTTTCACTTCTTCATTGCTACTACTTGTCATGCATTGGCCGATGTTGTGCTCATGTAACACTAGCATCGACGGCGCCAGTGCGACCATCCGACAAGTTATGCCCAAATCATTATTGGATTGCTTTGCCACTATTTCATTCATCTTCTTGATCCTCTCTCTCTCTATCTTGGCGCAAAACCATCTAAGTTGGCTGAGTTTCGTATCATCGATGGCAGTGTCAGACTTCAACTGTCTTATTTCTATGAGAATGCAGGCTGCTAAGACATTTTTGCCATGCTTTCCTTGCGTCAAACGTGAAAGAGAGCTCTTTTCAACTCCCTGTTACTTTTCCGATGAACTCTTAAGTGTCCAAACAAGGCTTTTGTGGAGGAAAATGATATGCCACACTCAGTGTAACGATTGCAGCTTGAAGAAGAAAAAGCATCCTTAACAGATCGGTGGAGTTTGTTTCGAATTTTCAAGATCTTTTTAAGCTGCTCAGATTCCAGAGGTGGCGCTGATGACTGAAGCTTCATCTTAGGGACTTGAGGTTCTCTTGTTTAGCATTAATTCTGAGAGATACTGGCTTAATTGATTCCGACAGACTAAGTCAGATGAAACACAACGAGGTTGTCCCTCTTCTTTAATAGATCTATTTGATCTTCCTACAAGTGTATATTATCTATATGTGAGCGAATGTGAGCGAACCAGAGAAGTGAGCGAAGTGAGTTGTGATGTATTTCACAACCCATCCTCCTCTTTATAGAGAGGGACAATCTTCCTATTAGAATAAATTAGGAAACTAATTCAAAGTTTGTTTTAATTTTGGAAACATTCTAAAAATGCCAAATTAAGTCACTTTATTAATTTCGTATCTCATTCCAAATTAAGTTTTAATTTTGGAAACATTCTTAATTTTGCAAAATTAAGAATCTCTGATTGATTCTTAACCAAACGCGAAAGAACTTTAACATTTAAAATTCATTTTTCATATTTATTGATCTATATAGCAGTAACGAAATATTTTATGAAAAATTAGAGCCCACGTCATTTATGAAAGAACATCTGGTAAAATAAAAATCATAATTTAGGTTTTATTTTAACATATAGTATAATATATTATTTATAATATTATAATATTTATATTAATATAATTAATACTATAATATTATTATTGTTATTAATAATTCATCATATATTATACTTTATAGAATAATTATTTAAATTATGATAAATAATTATAATATATAATTATTTTTAAAATATCATAATTTTTTAATATATAATTATTTTAAATTATTTTATATTTCGAACAATAACGAATCGAACATGAACAAACACATCATTTGTTCGTGTTTGGTTCGTTTAACAAACCGAATGAAAAAAATTATTTGTGTTTGCACTCGTTTCGCTTATCAAACGAATCGAACACGAACTTCGTAGCAAACTGGACATCAACTGTTCGCGAACAACGAGTTTTTGTGACAGCCCTAGCTTCGTTAGCATACTTCCTTTAAATGAAGCAAACTGATCAGGTATTTCGTACTTTCATACTTCTTCCAAATGAAGCAAACTGAATAAGACGTCTAGGGTTTTATTTTAACATATAGTGTAATATATTAATTAGAATATTATAATATTTATATTAATATAATTACTACTATAATATTATTATCGTTATTAATAATTTATCATATATTATAATTTATAGAATAATTATTTAAATTATGATAAATAATTATAATATATAATTATTTTTAAAATATCATAATTTTTTAATATATAATTATTTTAAATTATTTTATATTTCGAACAATAACGAATCGAACATGAACGAACACATCACTGTTCGTGTTTGGTTCGTTTAACAAACCGAACGGAAAAAATTATTTGTGTTTGTCTCATTTACTTATCAAACGAATCGAACACGAACTTCGTAATGAACTGGACATCAATTGTTCGCGAACAACGAGTTTTTTGATGACACTCTAGCTTCGTTAGCATACTTCCTTTAAATGAAGCAAGTCGATCGGTATTTCGTACTTTCATACTTCTTCCAGAATGAAGCAAACTGAATAAGACGTTTAGGGTTTTATTTTAACATATAGTGTAATATATTAATTAGAATATTATAATATTTATATTAATATAATTACTACTATAATATTATTATCGTTATTAATAATTTATCATATATTATAATTTATAGAATAATTATTTAAATTATGATAAATAATTATAATATATAATTATTTTTAAAATATCATAATTTTTTAATATATAATTATTTTAAATTATTTTATATTTCGAACGATAACGAATCGAACATGAACGAACACATCACTGTTCGTGTTTGGTTCGTTTAACAAACCGAATGAAAAAAATTATTTGTGTTTGCCTAGTTTGCTTATCAAACGAATCGAACACGAACTTCGTAGCAAACTGGACATCAACTCGAACAACGAGTTTTTTTGACAGCCCTAGCTTCGTTAGCATACTTCCTTTAAATGAAGCAAACTGATCAGGTATTTCGTACTTTCATACTTCTTCCAAATGAAGCAAACTGAATAAGGCGTTTAGGGTTTTATTTTAACATATAGTGTAATATATTAATTAGAATATTATAATATTTATATTAATATAATTACTACTATAATATTATTATCGTTATTAATAATTTATCATATATTATAATTTATAGAATAATTATTTAAATTATGATAAATAATTATAATATATAATTATTTTTAAAATATCATAATTTTTTAATATATAATTATTTTAAATTATTTTATATTTCGAAAAATAACGAATCGAACATGAACGAACACATCACTGTTCGTGTTTGGTTCGTTTAACAAACCGAATGAAAAAAAATATTTGTGTTTGCCTCGTTTGCTTATCAAACGAATCGAACACGAACTTCGTAGCAAACTGGACATCAACTGTTCGCGAACAACGAGTTTTTTTGACAGCTCTAGCTTCGTTAGCATACTTCCTTTAAATGAAGCAAACTGATCAGATATTTCGTACTTTCATACTTCTTCCAAATGAAACAAACTGAATAAGGCGTTTAGGGTTTTATTTTAACATATAGTGTAATATATTAATTAGAATATTAGAATATTTATATTAATATAATTACTACTATAATATTATTATCGTTATTAATAATTTATCATATATTATAATTTATAGAATAATTATTTAAATTATGATAAATAATTATAATATATAATTATTTTTAAAATATCATAATTTTTTAATATATAATTATTTTAAATTATTTTATATTTCGAACAATAACGAATCGAACATGAACGAACACATCACTGTTCGTGTTTGGTTCGTTTAACAAACCGAACGAAAAAAAATTATTTGTGTTTGTCTCGTTTGCTTATCAAACGAATCGAACACGAACTTCATAATGCAATCGGACATCAATCGTTCGCGAACAACGAGTTTTTTGACGACTGCGACTTCGTTAGCATACTTCCTTTAAATGAAACAACTGATCAGATATTTCGTACTTTTATACTTCTTCCAAATGAAGTAACTCGAATAAGGCGTTTAGGGTTTTATTTTAACATATAGTGTAATATATTAATTAGAATATTATAATATTTATATTAATATAATTACTACTATAATATTATTATCGTTATTAATAATTTATCATATATTATAATTTATAGAATAATTATTTAAATTATGATAAATTTTTAGAGGTATATATATATAATGAATTAGAAATGAATTAGTGGCCAATGTTTAAATAATTATCGTTATTAATAATTTATCATATATTATAATTTATAGAATAATTATTTAAATTTATATTAATTAGAATGCTTTATAGAATAATCCTAAACGCCTCCATCGCCACTAATTAGTGGCGAATTCCCAACATTCGCCACTAATTCATTTCTAATTCATGGCGATGGATCAGGGACGGAGGTTAAGCTTCTTTCCACGAAAAAAATAAAGAAAAACCTTTTCTTTCAAAGCTTCGCCTCCGCCATCATAGCCGCTGCCAGCTTTTCCGGACTCCTCAACACATTCAGTTAGCCGCTGTTACGTCATGAGCTATTCCCGCGGCTTTCCATTATATATAATGTTAAATAGTTTTAATAAATCGAAAGATTACTTTTGCATTTTCCCAGGAAAAAAAATTAACAGAGTATTATTAATGATGAATTGTATGATAATTTATTTTTCTTAAATAAGACAAATTCTATTCCATATAAAATTCTGAGAAAAAGCTTTTGAATAATATTATTGTTACGGCATTAATTTGTATTATTGAAATTTAGTTTTTCTTGGACATCCGACACATAAATACAAGAGATAAATACTTATATATATATATATATATATATATATATATATATATATATATATATATATATATATAATTAAATTTACATACAAAATAATCATACTAACTTAAATAAAATATAATTTTTTTTAAATAATACTGGATATCCAGTAGATATGATATCAAAAATTGATAAGCATAGATTTTAAAATTATAAAATTTGCTTTAATCCAAATTTATATTACACTTTTCTTGAACTAAGCTTCTATAATTCTAATAGTTATATCAATTGATATTAAATATGTTGAGAATATTAAATAGAAAAAATTTTGTTTTATCAGAATTTGTCTATTTAATTATGTGAGAATGACGACATTTTAATAGGAAAAGTTGTGATTTTTTACTGAAGAATCACCCACAACAACAGATTGTATTTCTTACGGATTTAAAGAGATTACAACCAAATAAAAAAAGATCCTGAGTAGTTTTCTTTGTCTTTCTCCTTGTTGTTGAGATTTTGTGAAATGAAGAATTAAAATGAGTTATGCCTAATAATATTAAATAGAGATTGTGATAATCTTTTACTTAAATCTTAATTTACTTTTAATTTGGCCAATTGAATTGTTAACATATGTTGAATTATCAACTATAGTAAAGATTACATCCAAGATTCAGGGAATTCAAAAGCCTTAGAAGGAGGGTACAAATAAATAGGGAAAAATTATTTATTGGGCGTAGAATTGGAGATTTTAGAGTGACAGACTAAAATCCTCAATTCGATCCTATCATTTGGGTGCTGAAGTGGAGATGTTAGCCCTCAGATGAGGGGAATGTGGGAGCTCTGAAGTGAGAGGCGATATCCTCCCGAACTAACACGGATTCAGGAACCAAGCATAGGATTATTCAATGTTCTTTATGCCTGGACAAAAGGGTAAAGAATATGTATGCTCCTATTTTGCATAACACAATTTTAACTAATTTAATTTATCTATTCACTTAAATTTCTTGACAAGGAGAAGGATGCTTGCTTACATATTGAACCTCACATTACAAACTTTATTAGTAAAATTAGTTAATTATTAGTAGAATTAGTTTATTAAAATTACATCTTATTTACGATTGCATATTAGTGACAAATAGATAATTTGAACTACAAGGTTGTGATTCTGTATTAGTTTTTAAAATCTTAGTTCGTAGCCTCTAATATATTCCCTGTGGGATCGATAACCAGGAATCCACTAGAGCCCTGTATTACTTGAGCGATACGTATACTTGCGTTGATAAAAGTAACTTTGCAATTGTTGAATATTTTATACACTTCTTTGTCAAATTTATAATCATAGTCAAGTTTTTGGTGTCATTAATAGAGATTCAACCCTTTTAGTAGCGATATTAAATTCTTGCAATATTAAGCTTACGCAAAGTAGCCGGGATCAAGTTTTTTGCACCGTTGCTAGGGAATATAACATAATTAGAGTAATGTACAATTTATGACCATTAAAAAACTTTTAGTAGAATTGCAACTTATTTTCATATTTAGTCAACTGTTTTTCTATGTGCTGATTTCAATTGTATGCGTAAATTTGGACCTGAAAAATCTTATACCCTACGATTCAGAATTAGAACGCACTGTTAGGAGAATTAGAGAGCTGATAAAAGAACTTAGAAATCCTGACATAATGGAAAACAACATAAATAAAAAAGGAATAGAAGATGAAAATCAATCTAGACCTTTAAGAGATTACATTAACCCTACATTAGATGAAATTCACTTAACTATCCAAAACCCTGATGTAGCTGCTAATTCATTTGATCTTAAACCTGTAATTATCCAAATGATACAAAATAATCAATTCGGTAGAACTTCTAACGAAGATCCTAATTTACATCTTGCAAGTTTTCTAAAACTTTGTGCTACTTTTAAATTTGACAGAGTGTCTGATGATGCTGTCAGACTTAAAATTTTTCCTTTTTCACTAAGGGGCAAGGCTAAGGTTTGGTTAAATTCGTTAGTGCTGGGATCTATTAGAACTTGGGGGAACTTTCATAAAAAATCTTATTGAAGTATTTTTCACCATCTAAGACTGCTAAGCTTAGAAACGATATCACATTTTTCAGTCAATATGAGGGAGAATCAATATATGAATCTTGGGAAAGACTTAAAGATCTTCTTAGAAGATGTCTAAATCTTGATTTACCAGATTGGTTAATTATTCAAACTTTATAATGGATTAGTAGGATCTCTTAGATCCATCATTGATGCTGTTGTTAGTGGATCACTAATGTTTAAACGTTTTGAAGAAGCTTATGCTTTAATCAAAGAAATGGCTACTAATAATTTCAATGGCCCGTTGAAAGAGTAAATCCTAAGAAAGTAGCCAGTATTCATGATTCGAAAGCTTTAACTATGATAGTTTCGCAAATTGCTGCTCTTTCAAAGAAAATAGATTAATACAGAATGAATTGTTCTCAAACGTCTCTAGTGTTAGAAGAAAATTCTTTGGGATAAATTATAGATGCTCAATCTTCATATGAAACTTTAAATTTGATAAATAATAGAAAAAATAACCCTTATTCAAACAAATATAATCCTGGTTGGAAGAATCATCCAAACTTTAATTGGAATAACCATGGTAATGCTAATCCTGTTAATTCTCAGTGGGGGAACAATCCTGTAAACCCATTAGGAAATATAAACAATCAGGGTAATCCCAATTAGGAGATTGAACCCTATTATGAAAGAAGTAGTTAAAAAAGAGATTTTAAAATGGTTAGATGCTGGAATTATATATCCTATTTCAGATAGTGCCTGAGTAAGCCCAATTCATTGTGTTCCTAAGAAAGAAGGAGTGATTGTTGAAGCAAATGATAATAATGAATTAATACCTATCAGGCAAGTTACTGGGTGGTGTATTTGTATTGATTATAGAAAATTAAATTTTTCACTAGGAAAGATCACTTTCCTTTACCATTTCTAGACCAAATGCTAGACAGACTTGCTCGACACAAGTATTATTGCTTTTTGGATGGATATACCGGTTACCATCAAATTCCTATTGCTCCTGAAGATCAGAAGAAAACTATATTCACTAGTCGTTATGGAACTTTTGCTTTTCGAAGACTTCCTTTCGGATTATGTAATGCATCTGTAACATTCCAGAGATGTATGATGTCTATATTTAGTAAGTTGATTGATGATGGAATAGAAGTATTTATGGATGATTTCTCTGTATTTGGACCATCATTTGATGCATCCTTAAATTATCTTGAAAAATTGTTGGAGTTATGCGAAAGAACTGATTTAGTTCTAAATTGGGAGAAATGTCAATTTATGATTACAGGAGGAATTGTATTAGAGCATAAAATTTCAGAAAATGGCATGGAAGTTCCCTGCAAAAATTCAAGTTATAGCTAAACTACCACCACCTCCTTCCACCGTGAGAGGGGTAAGAATTTTACTTGGACATGCTGGTTTTTACAGGCGTTATATTAAATATTTTTCAAAAAATACCAAACCCCTATGCCAACTTTTAGAAAAGGATTAGAATTTTGAATTTATGGAAGACTGCTTGAATGCTTTTGAGTTATTAAAGGATAAACTAATCAAATCATCTATAATAGTTTCACCTGACTGCGAGAAACCATTAGAATTAATGTGTCATGCTAGTGATTATGCTATTGTAGCCGTTCTTGGACAAAGATATGATAAGATTTTTAAAGTTATATGCTACGCTAGTAGAACTCTTAACGATATTCAAATTAACTATACGGTTACTGAAAAAGAGTTACTAGCTATTGTGCATGCTTTTGACAAATTCATATCTTATTTAATTGGGACTAAATGTATTGTGCATACTGATCACTCTGCTATTAAATATCTGATGCAAAAGAAGGATTCCAAACCAAGATTAATCAGATGGATACTTTTGATGCAAGAATTCGATTTTGTGGTAATTGATAGAAAGGGAGCCGATAATCAAAGTGCTAATCATTTATCGAGATTAGAATATCATGAATTATCAGACACCGGTAATGAAATTACAGATAGTTTCCCTGATGAACAACTTTATAATATTAATGAGTGAAAAATACCTTAGTATGCTGATATAGTTTACTATATTGTAAGTGATATTTTGCCACCTATGCTAACACTACAGCAACAAAAAAAGTTTATTCATGATGCAAAAACATTTTTTTGGGATGAACCATATTTATATAAGAAATGTAAGAATCTTATTATTAGGAGATGTGTGCCTTATGAAGAAACTGAACTGATTATTCAAAAATGCCATGATTCTGAATTTGGAGGACATTTTGGGACTGACAAAACTGTGCATAAAATTTTACAAGCTGGATTTCATTGGCCTACTCCCTTTAGAGAAGATTAAAGATATATTAAAACTTGTGATAGATGCTAACGAGTAGGCAATATATCTAGAAGAAATGAATTGCCTCTGAATTTCATGTTAGAAATTAAGATCTTTGATGTTTGGGGATTAGATTTCATGGCACCATTTATTCCTTAATTTGGGAACTTATATATATTGGTTGCAGTTGATTATGTATCAAAGTGGATTGAAGCACAAGGTTTATCTCGTTGTGATGCTAAAAATGTTTCAAGATTCTTTATGAAAAACATTTTCACGAGATACGGAATGTCGAGAGTGATTATCACTAATGAAGGATCCCATTTCAGGAATAAATATATTCAGGATTGACAGAAAAGTTTAATATTATTCATAGAATCTCTACTGCTTATCATCCTCAGACCAGTCGGTTAGCTGAAGTTTCTAATCAAGAGATTAAATGAATTCTAGAAAAAACTGTAAACCCTAGTAGATTAGATTGGTCTATGAGACTAGATACTGCATTATGGGCATACAAGACTGCTCATAAAACTCCTATTGGAATGACTCCTTACAGACTCATTTTTGGAAAGAATTACCACTTACGAGTAGAATTGGAGCATAAAGAATATTGGGCGATTAAAGAATTCAATTATAATTTGAAAAATGCTGGTGAGAAGAGATTGTTACAAATGAATGAATTGGAAGAACTAAGAAATGAATCTTATGATAACGACATGATTTATAAAGAGAAATTGAAGTTAAGGCATGATCAAAAGATTAACCAGAAGCACTTTAAACTAGGACATGAAGTTTTGCTTTATAATACAAGGGTCATGTTATTCCCTGGGAAATTGAAGTCTCATTGGTTAGGACCCTTTACTGTGACTTACATTTATATTTACGGAGCTGTTGAAATTAAAGATCCAGAGACTGGGAATAAATTTAAAGTAAATGGACACAGATTAAAAGCATATTTTGAGGGTAAAAGACCGAACTTTAAAGAGGTTTTAATGCTCAGTCAACCTGAATAACACCTGAATAGTCTGGCTGACGACGTTAAACCAAGCGCTTTATGGGAGGCATACCATAATTATATTTGTTTGTTGAGTATTTGTTTGAATTTATCATTAGTATGTGATAGTATTGAATTCTACTACTCGTATTTACCCTTTAATCATCATAGAATTTGGATCCATGGAGAAAATTTGGAATGCATTCGGACCATGGAATTTATGTACAAATTTTGTCTGGGGCATCGACGGCGAGCTCGACGCCGCAGACGGCAGGTTTTTATCAAGAGCCCTGACATTTAAATTGCACAAGTTCACCGATGGCTCCATTGAGGCCACCAACAATAAGATCGGCGAGTGGACGAATTTTGGAGTTTGAAATGGCGGGTTTTAGTGGTTTTAGTCGGAATTTTCTCCTATAAACTTCTAGAGTCGGTTCCAAAACTCCCCATTACCCAAAGACGAATTGAAACTCCACTGAATTCATCCCTAATGGCTTCTAGTTCCACTGATTACCCTAGATTTCGAGTGTTCAACTAGAGAAAGTTTGTTAGTGCTGAGGTACAATGAATCTTCAACAAAGTGCTGATAAAGAAGAGATTAATCAAAGAAAGAGGCTTTGTGAATCGAGGATTAAACAATCCATCGACAGTGGTTGAAGTGATGATCATGTGGCGACGATGGGAAGTGTTATGCAACACTACTACCACAGTAGTTGTTCCTGTGGTGAAGGAGTTTTACTCTAATTTACATGGAATCAACCTGGCAAGCATCTATGCATGAGACAGGTGGGTAACTTTTACTCCTGCATGAATTAATGAATTATATATGATCGAGAATGTTCCTATCTGCCATTATTCCAACTTCATCCCGACAAGAAGTTTGATGAATGAGATCTACCAATATTTAACGGATGAGACTGTAGACTGGAAAATAAGAGAAAACAAGTATGTTAGTTTTTCTTCTACAATTCTAAATCCCGTATCAAAATATTGGCACTTCTTCATTTCTGCAAAGTTATTACCGACGATGAGGATTAGTAAAGTTACTAAATAAAGTGCTATTATGAATTACTGTATTTAAATGGGATTGCCACTTGACATTAGACGATAATTGTGAAGTTTTTTTTGGGCCTGATTGTTCAAAGATCAACTCATGGGCTTGGACATCCTTCTACAATTTTTTCACTTTGCTGCCTGTTCCAACTTTCATATGAGATTTGAGAAAAGGTACTTCTACCTTGGAAGCCTTTAGACCTAACTAAAATGATTCCAGCAAATGAAGATGAGAATGATGGGCATTAATATACGTAGTAGATCTGCTTTACTACGTATATTTCGAGATGTTTAGATTTGATTTGAATCTATTTGTTTGATTGATTTCAAAGTTTGCTTTTAGATCTCAGTATAGTTGAGATTAAGCAAGGAATGTTTGTTTCAAGTGTTTAGAGTGTTGTGGCTTGGATTGCGATGCAAAATTGATGAATTGAGGTTGAGAAAATACCTAACCTTAGTGTGTAGTGTATGTGTATTGTAACCCTTGGATTTTATATATAATTGTGATCTTTTGTGTTGTGAATGTTTATTTGTGTTAATACATTACTTATTCACTAAAATTTATGTTTAAAAAGATCGAACGGATGTTGACGAGGCTCGAAATTGATCGAAATTGCAAAAATCTGAAAAAATGAACAAATTTTGATAATCTCACCGACCGAGCCCTCGAGGTCTCTGACGACAGATTTTTCCCGAAACTTTTACTATTTAATTCAATAGAGCTCGCTGACGGCGCTAAAGACCCCGCCGACGGTGAGATCTCAAAAATTACTATTTAACCGCTATTTTGACCACTCAACCGCCACTATTCATCATCTCTAACCTCCAAACACTGAAAATTTTGACCTAGGGCTTTAGAGATCCTGGATTTGGGGCGATTTCAACTCATTTTGACACCAAATTTCATCTTCCCTCAGTAAGAGCTTCCCTCTTATGTAAAAATTTTTACTTTTCACCATGAATTTCTTCCACATTTAGGAATTCCGAAAAAATTGAAAATGTGGAGAAAATACTTGGAAGAAATTCATGGAACTTAATTTAGAATGCTTAAAGTCACCTTTGGAAGCCATTTTATCATTATTTTTATAGTTTAGTTTAAATTTTTGTAAATTTGATTGATCAAAAAATGACTCCCCGACAAAATAGGCGACTTGAGTTTGACGAGTCTCGCTTCATCAATGCGAAGGCTCAGTCAAGGTATAACTCTGTGATGCTTGGCAAAAATTGTATACAAGATCGAGTATTTGAGAAGCCCGGAGCAGAAGTAGAGAGAATTATCACTGAGAGGAGGTGGGTAAACTTTTGCTACACCGCCAACAAAACAACGGTGAATGTGGTAAAAGAGTTCTATGCCAATCTGACTCAGCTTGAGGATAGCCTGTTTGAGTGAGAGGTTTTTCTGTTGAGTTTAATGCCTCCCGCATTAACTCGTTCCACAAACTCCCTGACTCCTATATATGTAACTATACAACCTACGGTACAATGGAAGGCCCGCTAAACGATGTCATCAACTTTCGCACTGATGGGAAAAGGACATGGAAGATGAAGCAATGTGAACGAATAAATTTTCCTCTTTCCATGATGAATTCCACAGCTAAAGCATAGCATTACTTCATTTGTTCTACTCTGCTACCTACCTATCACCATAACGAGGTAACAAGAGATATAGTTGTTCTGAATTTCTGTATTCAGAACAATCTGACTATAAATGTGGGAAAAATAATTTATAATAATATTTTGGCACTTTGCCAACTTTCTGGCCTCATTTATGCACCTTGCCAACTTTTTCGAGTGGAAGCTGGAAATGATGAAGAATGGGTTTACCCAATGAAACCCATTAGTAAAGCTAACTTAATGACATATGAATCCCAAGAAGAATGGAGATCTGGGAGTAGGAGTAAAGCGCCTTCTACTAGTAGAGATATCCCCTCTACTAGTTATGACCCTCCTTCTACTAGTTTCCCTACCCTTTATGATTTAATGAACGAGATGACCTTGCAGCGGAAGAGTATAGAGCAATTAAATGAAAGAATTAGGGCTTTAGAATGAAGACATGATTATGATAGTGAGTACCTACAGAGCCATTCTGATATCGAGAGAGATTACTACAAAGCTCAGACCAGACACTGTAGAGGTGAGCCTGATGTTACTTTTTCTGAATGCCCCCGATATACTTGTTATTAGCCCAATCCACCTGCTGACTAGGGAGATGAGGATATAGTATGAGATTTCGATGTCTGATCTCAAACTTAGTGATTGAGATGTTTGTGTGTTTTTGTTTTTTTTAATTGTGTACTGTGATTTATTTAGATTTATTTAGACAGTTTAGTTATTGTTCTATGTAATGTGTAAACTGTTTCTAGTTTTTATTTCAATTTTTGATGGATTGTAATGCATAGCTTATAATTGTATTACATAAGCCGAGATTGGTTGTGCTGTGAAATGTAATGGTTATTTGGTACTGTAATGTGTAGTGTAATCAATTATGGTAGTTAATTCTTTTATTTTATGTACTTATTATAAATTTTATTACCCCAACAAATTCTCTAATATTTTATATGTATAGAAAGCTCCTAATATTACAGGCCAGTTGAAGTAAAATTTTTTAGAAGAACTTGCAAAAAAAATTTAGAAAGATGAAAATGCATTAGTACTAAGGTAAGATTTAAATTTAGAATTTTTCTTTCCACTTGTATCATTCCTTATTTATATTGAAAAATTTAAGTTTCGGGGGGGGGGAGAAAATTATTAAGCTGTTATGTGTTCTCAATTAAATTATTTTCAAAAATTATAAACATCATTCTTGTGATAAAATTTAATTCAGTTAGCTATATTTTGACTTTATTTAAATATTGTGGAAGATTTAAAGAAATATTTCTGGTAAAGAAAGTTAATTTTATGGGATAAGGTAATTGGTATAAAAGAATGAGGTTTTGGTTAACTATTCAAAATAAAGAAAACTATATTTTGAATTGTTAAGAATATTAGAAATTCATTTGAGAGAGAAAAAGAATGAGACTCTACAAACCATTATTTTTAGCTATGAAATACTTATAAGGTAAAGGAATGCTTTGAGTTTCAAATTTAGGAAAAGAAGAGTGAAGTTCAAAATTATTAACAAGCTATCTAGATATAGTAATCCTCACTTGAAAAAGAAAAAGAAAGGATTAATAAAATTCCATGAAAAGAAAAGAAAAATATATATAGGATTGAAAAGAAATCCAAATGAAAAGAAAAGAAAAAGTAAGTGAGGAGAAGCTTGAGGAGATGCCTTATCAAAAATTAGCTTCACTTAGACCTACCTAAAGGGAAAACCTAAATACATTCCTGAACTTATATTTATGGACTAGTTTCTTTACTAGTAGTATTCTCATGAATTTATTATCAATTAATTATTCTAAGTGACTTGATTCTGCAACGTATAGTCATTCTTGAAATGAATAGAAGACTAGAATTCTTAAACTTAATGACTAGATAGCCTTACACCTAAAAGAATTAACCTAATTACTTGAAAAAATTTTCTGAAACTCTAACTATGATATTTATTTAAATCAATTTTATAGTATTTCTGAATTAAAACTTTGTTGCAATGAATCATCACTTTTATGTAGTACAAAAATTACTTGAGGACAAGTAATAGTTAAGTTTGGGGGATTTTGACCAAAGAAAAATATGTTGAGATTTTCATACCTATTTTACACGGATTTGGATGATATTGCACTTTAAGGAAAGATATTTTTGATGTTTTGTTGCAGGAATGTTGATTTATGGTCATTGGAGCAAAAAGATGCAAAAGGACCAAAATATGAAGATTTGTACTTGGGCGCCGACGGCAGATTTTTCTCAAAAGTTCAGAAATTAAAAAGAAAAGAAGGTCGCCGATGGCGAGATCAACCCCGCCGATGGTGAGGTTTTCTCAATAGTGCCAAAACGTAGTATTTTAGAAGGTCGCAGACGGTGTGATCGAGGCCGCCGACGGCGAGAATGAAGGTTCTCTCACAAAGTCCATTGAATGTGGAAGAATTTAGAAGGGATGCTTAGGCAACTCTTGAAAACTCATCTACAATTTTAAAAGAGAGAGTTAGAGGCCGAAAAAGGTGTGTGTGGGGGTTGGGTTTGTGTTGTTATTGTGGTCTGTGAGTCTAGTGAGTGTCTCTTGGGGGTGTCTAATGTGTCTGTTAGTTTAATTAGTGAGATTGTGAGGAATTCTTTGAGAGATTGTAAGAGTGGAAGTAAAGTGAAAGATTTCTTCCTCCTTGCTGCTTCGAAGGAGAATTCTGTGTGCTGTAAAGAAAGGAAGAGATTCAGAGGAACTTCAAGGAGTTTTTTTGGGGAGGAATTCAAGATAAATTATATTTACTTATTGTAGTATGTATGACTTTGTATTTATATATGAAATCCAAGTTTTTTCGTATCTTCTCCATGAGATCTTAGTAGTTTCTCTGTCTTTCTCCTTGTTTTGAGATTTTGTGAAATGGTGATTTGAATTAGTTGTGCAAATATAAAGTTAAAGAAGTTGTGATGATCTTTTCACTTCAATCTTAATTTACTTTCAATCTGGTCAATTGATTTGTTAAAATATGTTGAGTTTTACAACTAAAGTGAAGATTACATCTAAGATTCAGGGAGGTCAAAGTCTTTGAACGTAGGGTGCAAATAAATATGGAAATATTATTTATCGGGCGTAGAATTGGAGATGTTAGATTGGCAGACTAAAATCCTCAATTCGGTCATATCATTTGGGTGCTAAAGTATAGATGTTAGCCCTCAGGAGAGAGGAATGTGGGAGCTCCAAAGTGAGAGCCGGTATCCTCCCAGTCTAGCCTCAGATAAAGTAACCAAGCATAGGATTATTCAATGTTCTTTATGCCTGGACCAAAGGGTAAATAATAGGTATGCTCCTATTTGGCACAACACAATTTGAACTAATTCAATTTATCCATTCACTTAAATTTCTTGATAAGGAGAAGGATGCTTGCTTATATATTATACCTCACATTACAAACCTTATTAGTAAAATTAGTTAATTATTAGTAGAATTAGTTTATTAAAATTACATCTTATTTACGATTGCATATTAGTGACAAATAGGCAATTTGAACTACAAGGTTGTGATTCTGTATTGATTTTTAAAATCCTAGTTTGTAGCCTCTAATATATTCCCTGTGGGATCGATAACCAATACTCCACTAGAGCCTTGTATTACCTGAGCGATATGTATACTTGCGTTGATAAGTGTAACTTTACGATTATTGAATATTTTATACACTTCTTTATCAAATTTATAATCATGGTCAAGTTTTGGTGTCATTACTAGAGATTCAACCCTTTTAGTAGCGATATTAAATTCGTGCAATATTAAGCTTACGCAAAGTAGCTGGGATCAAAAGTGGACATGCAAATCGTTGGGTCAGTAATTTATTTCCGGGTGCCTCTTATTCTAGAGGAGAGCGCGTAAAGAAAAAGAAAGGCATACATTAACATGCAACGAGAACATGCTACATTAAGCAATAAACAAACCACCACAAGCATGCTATATCAAACAGGAATACTGAAGTAAAACATGTTGTAATAAATAACAGGAGACAAGTATCACAGACAGACTATGATAAGCAAGTGTGCTACAATAGAACATGCTATGCTGAGCAGGATTACTGAAGTAAAACATGTTGTACTAAACTACAGTACTGAAGCAAAATATGCTATATTAAACAGGAATATATGCAGCGTTAAGTAAAGCGAGCAAGTATTGTGGTAAAAGAAAAGGAGGTAGTGATACTATGAAAGTACCGTGAGCGCCGATTACCTGTAATACGTTGCTACCTGTTATTATTATCATTTTATTTCCCGCAAGAAAGAGATCAGCACCAAAAGAAAATAGGAGTGAAAAAGCCTAATCAACCAGGGGATGCTACTGTACATGTGAAAAAGCCAGGGCCGGGGCACCGCACAGAAACTAAAAGAAAAGAACTGAAAGAAAGAAGAAAAAGGAAAAACAAATCCATAAGGAACCCATAGAAAATCCGTATAAAACCTGCATAAAATCCTTATAAAATCACAAAGAGTGGACTGCAAGTCCGGGAGGATTGTAAGCATGATGACAGGGAGGACTCAGAGCTGGGTTGTGTGCGTTCATATCTTAGATAAGAGCTACCAAACCAACACCCCACTGAAGGTAGTCCTAACTTCAACTCGGGTAATTCACCGTGGACCTTTATAAATTTTCATTCATTTCAATTTAGTTGGCATGCATATAAAACTTATGGCTTAAAGACAATTATTTTGTTGTAGAGTAAATTTTATTTCAAAATACTTTTTTTTTTAAAAGTAGTACAGTCCACAGGCCAATTACACTAATTAAACTAGGTCTACTAATAACCTAAGAGTGTTGGTGACAACAATCTCATCAAGAATTGGCGAATATTATTGTCGGTCCCTAGCCTCACCTTCAGGTCTCTACTCAAAAGCTGGGGAAACTATCCTAATAATCCCTTTTTTAAACACACATAAGCACTGTCATCAACGTCCTAACCCCCTAACCACCCTACTTACAGCCTTGCTTGATGGCCCATGTATAATAAAAGGCTATACATGCACATTTATGCCTCGTATATAAGTGCATAAAAACCCAACCAAGAAGCAAGAAGAAACAAATGACAGGTGACAAGGAGAAGGAGAGAGGAGGTAACGACTCTCCTAAAACAATGTCAAAAAGAAGGTGGATCGATCCTCAAAATTGGGAAAACGGTCGACCCCAACATTCCGACGACTCAATCCTGAGAAACATTTTCATGTTCTAGGGTTTCCTAAAAGAGACTCACCCCCTCTAAAATGAGCAACTGAAGAAAAAAGAAGGGAGAACCCTAGAAAACTATACCACCATCTAGATTGACCCCATTTCAAAGCAAAGATCTGGCGAGGCTAAATTCAAATTCCTGCGAAGCCTAAAAACATTGTCATGCTAATTCTCAAAACTGTGTCACTTGAAGCCCAAAATTCAACTTCTTTTGCAGATTTAAAAATCCATGACATCTCATGCTAGAATTGTAACCCTTCAATATCATAGAATCAGGCCCGAACAAATATTAATGACATTTCATATGTATCATCAAATGAATGCTATAATTCAACCCATATGGATCCATAATCAAGCCCTCATCAAACCAAACACTAGCCCCCATGTATAAGTGCAAAAAGGCGGCTGCAAGGCAGCAAGAAAACAAAAAATCGAGCCCCCCAAAATAGGTGCAAAGGGGAAGCTGCAGGGTAGCAAGAACATAGAAACTGAGCCCAAAAAATAGGTGTCAAGGGGCAGCTGCTGGGCATCAAGAACACAAAAACTGAGCCCCCAAAATAGGTGCAAAGGGGCAGCTGCAGGGCAGCAAGAACACATAGACCGTGCCACCAAAATAGGTGCAAAGGGGCAGCTGTACGGCAACAAGAAAACAGAAAACCAAGCCCCCAAAATAGGTGCAAAGGGGCAGCTGCAAGGCAACAAGAATACAGAAACCTAGCCCTTAAAATAGATGCAAAGGGGCAGCAGCAAGACAGCAAGAACACAGAAATTGAGCCCTCAAAATAGGTGCAAAGGGGCAGCTGCAAGACAGCAAGAACACAAAAACTGAGCCCCCAAAATAGGTACAAAGAGGCAGCTGCAGAGCAGCAAGAACACAGAAACTGAGCCCCCAAAATATTGTGGCTCAGTTGTGATTTTATCTTGTTGTGATTTCTATCTTTTTGTGATTTTATCTTATTATTTTATATTTTGAAAATTTTGGCAGTGGATTTTATCTTATTGTGATTTCTTAATTTTAATTTTGGTCTCAGTTTTGTGGTTATCCTAAAAGTTTCAGTTTTCATGCAGGGTGATATTGTTGTTTAGCATGTAAGTTTGCAAGAAAAGAAAAGCGTGGTAAAGAAAAAGGTGTAAATTTATAAAGGTGTACCTGGCTAATCTTCTCGTTCCTCCAATTGAAACTTTAGCATTCTTTGCATTAAACTTTTATATTTGCAGGGAAGTAAAATCCTATGGATATGTTTGTCACAGACCTAGCAAACTCTATGTCATAATCTGGTGAACTTTGATTCATTTGTAAGATTTCTTCATTTAATAAATATAATAAGTACAATGGTCCTACAAGGTGTTCAGAAGACTTATGAAAAGTCCAGGAGAAATATGGATATTTCACAATACTTTTGAGCTTCCTTGAGGTCCTTTTGGACTTATTATAGTTATTAGACGATTTATCCCTTTCATACTCTTATGCTCAGTGAACCAATGTTTTAATCATTTTTAAGAGTATGGTAATTCATCATTTATTATTTAATTTAAGTATCATGTGGGTGAAGGCCCTGAAAGGACAAATAAAGGTTATTAGGGTACATAGTCAAATTTTGATTCGGGGCTTGTAATGTCTCAAAAATACTCTAGTTATGAATATATTAACTTTTCTAAACCTCTTTTAATTAAATTTGATCAAGCCTAACTCACTACTAAGCCCCTCAGGATTTTAGGTGAGCATATTTTATTACTTTAAGGAAAATTCAACATTAAGTGGTGAGAATTTCAGTCAATAGGGGTCAGGCTAGTGGTTTATTAATTTCTAAGATCATGCCCTAACCTTAAGATTTTCGTAATTTGATTTTTCTTCAAAATTATAATAATTAAGGAAATTTAGATGTTTAATTTTAATGTAACAAAAATACAGTGAGTTTCTATCATTTATCCCTTAATGTTTCAACCATTCAGATAAACTTATTAAAATCAAATTTTTGTCCATTTTTCCCTCTTGAATTTAAGCCAAAATATTAATTAATGCTAAGTATCCAAAATTAGTTTTTTGTCCTTATGGTCCTATCACTTCATAATTCATCGAATTTAATTCAAATGACTTTAAAATTTTTATCCTATATTACTAATGGGTTTATTAAAACATCAGAGGAGAAAATGTGATTTTTCAAAATTTAATTTAATTTATATATTTATTTTCATGCAAAAATAAGATTTTCAATGAAAAATCAATAACTTGACCAAGTCAAATCCTAATCTCTTGAAAATTTTACTGGAGATAACCCTAGATCAGAGAATCACTCAGACCAAATTTTATAATTTATTGAGTTTTAATTTAATAATTAGAATTATTATAAATTATGGAGTTTTAATTAAATATAAAATATTTTAAAAGTTGAAAATTCAATTTTATATTTTTCAAAAATCTCTCTAGGGTCAGGGAACCTAGAGAAATAAATTTCATATTTTTCTAATTTTTCTTTTAATTATTAGAATTATTTTAGTTGAAACTTAAAGAAATTAATTTTTAGCCTTTTTATAAAATTGATTTAAGCCTTTAAAAATTGATATTTTAATTTTGAAACTGAAGAAAATTATGAGGATGATTCCTAAGTGATTAGGAGACCAAATGTGATAATTTGATAATTTTTAATATTTTTGTGATTTTTATTGTTATTTAATTATTTAAATATTAAAATATAACTAGAAATAAAAATTTTATAAAAATCTTACGTTTATTTTTAAAAGAACCCTCTGATCACAGAGATCTCCCAAAGCCATTCTTATAAAATTTTGAAATGTATATTTAATTTTTAAAATTCATTTAAGTACCAAAAAGACCATTAGACTTACAAAAATTATTTAACCTACTAGATTAATTTCAAATGACTTCAAAAATTTTAGGGGAGTTCCTCTGTCCATGAGGCACAGCGAAGAGCAATTTTTGTGTTATTTTGATTTTTATCTTATCCTAATTAATTAAAAGATTATTTTAGGTCAAGTGGACAATTAGGCTTATTTTTATCATTTTAAATCATGAAAATTTTTTTCCTAGGGCTCTCGACCATAAAGAACCTACATAATTTTTTAAAATTTTTCTAAGCAATACACTAATTATCAGATTTAATTTGTCAAATAATAAGCATAAACTTGAAAAATATGATTCTCTGTCTAGGGATTTTTTTTGACTTAGAAAAAATCAGGGAAGATCTCTCATGGTAGAGGGAACAAGATACCAAAATTTTAAGCTATGGTGAAACTCCTACAGATATGAAGAATTAAAAGACTAAAAAAGGAATTTAAATTATTAAAAATAAAATATGCATAAAAAATATTTCAAACCATTTCCACATTGTTCTCCTCTGTTCACTGAGCATTATGATAATTTTTTTTTATTTTTATTATTTGTCTAGGCCAAGATATAAATTTTTAAAGTTCAGGTGATTTAAATAAATCAAAAAAATTAGATTTTCCTACTTAAGTGACTCAGCGCCACCTCAACCTACGACGAATTGAACTCCCCACGCCGCACGCTTCCATTTGAAGCCGCCAGCTGATTGGGATGCCACACAACCCGTTGTTCCTTTCCATCTTCTTGTCCGGCGTGATCTGATCCGTCCAACAAAAAATACACGCATTCCAACGGCTGCCTGTCTTCGTCCCCAACTGGTGTGATCCCGTGACCGTCCACACTAAAACCATAATTTCTCAACCTAGACTCAACCAAATCTCTTTGGGTATGATCCTATAGACTCGTCTAAGCATAGCGAACATATCCATACGTCTAAGCATGATTTAGATTAACCTTAAATACATCGTGAATCCAGAGAAGCTTGGGAAGAAAAAGAGGTCAATATCTTGGCTTTGAGAAGTGAAGCTTCGATCAGAGATGCTCTACACCTTCGTTGGAGTCTCAAGAGCTCAGGGATGAAGTTTCTTATCCTGGTAAATTACCTAGGTATGAAAGTGAACATGCCCGATTTCGAGCTTTGATGGAAGTTTGGTGTAGAGGCTCTCTGTGTTAGGGCTGTGATGAGTGATCTTATTATTTCACTGCCAGGAAGGTGTAGGCACTGTTAAATGCAATTTAGTGCACTGTGGAGCTATGGATAAATATGTCTTAATTTACAACCAAATTTCAGTGATGAAATTGCTCTCAAATAGTGGGGACTAGTGGGTGAAGATAGTGGAATCACTCTTAGGACCTCTCAGGGAAGCTCTGGAAGCAATTTGGTGGAGTTTCCTTGAGAAAAATTTCAGCACTTGGTTTTGGCCATGAAGAGGTCTATTTATGGCCATGGCCATTGGACTGAGCTTAGGGGCTAGTGATGGGCGGATTCAACATCCTAGGTGGAGGGCAGATGAGCTCCAATGACATTTTAGAGCTGACTTGGCCATAGGGTGGAGTTTGAGTTCAATTTGAGAGGGGTTGACTCTCGATTTTGGTTTTTTTTGGCCACTAGGGTGGCCAACAGTGCCAGGACTGGCGACCAAGGGGTTCTGGTGAGCTAGAGGAGGATTAATGATGCTTTACCCCCAATGGCAAGTGATGATGGTAAAGATATTTTCATTAAGGCTAAATGTGAAGTGAAATCCTCTAATTCAAGGGTTCTTTGTCCATGGCTCCATTAGTTTGGGCTAGGGTGGTCTAGCTTTGTTCCTTGGGGTCATTTGGTGGCTGTGGAGGAGTTCGTTTGGTCACATTTGGTTCAATTTTATTAAATTAGGTCATGAGTTCAATTTTGGGTTAGAAGGGTCGATGTTGGTCTAGGTTGGGTTTAGGTTTGGGTTAGACCCAAGTGATTGAGCACTATTGAGTGTATGATTGTCATGAAGTGTTTAGAAAAGGTTTGGAGTGGTTTTGTATTGGTTTGGTAGATTAATTTGGAATGGTTTGGGATTTTAGTCAATTTGGGGCAAGTTGGGTTAACTTGAGTTTAGGTTGGGCTAGAGTGGTGTTTAGGCCCAATTGAAGGTTCCAAATGGTCTATGGGGATGTCATGAAGTGTTCCCAATATCAATTGGGTGGACAGTTTAGGATTATGGCAATCAATTTGGGAGATTTTAGGCATATGGCATGTTTGGGTCCAAAATTGGGCAAGGATAGTTCAAGTGGATTTGGGTGAGACTTGGGCTCAAATTGGGGCTATTGATGGTTAAATTCAAGTTAGGGGAGTGTTATGAAGGGTTTAGAATTTAAATTGGGGACAAATTGATTGGTACTAGGTCAATTTGGGGGATTTAGCTCACTTAGGAAAAATTGGGGATTTTGGGTTTTAAGTGAAATTGAAGTCAAATGTGGGTCAAGTTGAGCTTGGATTTGGTTTATATTGGTATTGGGGATGTTGAATTAAAGTTTGGAATTGAAATTGGGTAATATTGGGGTCAATTGGGTAGACATTGGGTTTAAATTTGGGCACTTTTAGGTTAAATGGGTCATATTGGGGCTTTTGGTTAAATTGGGCTACATTGGCCAAATTGGGTCAAGTGGTAGTTGAGAGAAATGAAATTAGGAATATTTGGGAGACTTTGGAAATTTATGCAAATTTTTAAAATTTTTCGAAATTTTGGAAATTTGGGCTAAGAGGGACATCTTGATCATTTTGGGGATTTTTGGGGAATTTGGCAATTTTAGGTAGTTTTGGTCAATTTGAGTGGTAGGGAGTATTTTGGAATGATTTTTGAAGAATTATGATTAATTTGGGTGATTTTGGAAATTTTGGAGAATTTTAGGGTTTGGGGGGTATTTTAAGTATTTTGGGTACTTTGGGTATTTTGAGGTAAAGGGTCAAAAATTGAAATTTTGGAAAAATTGAAATTTTGGAAAAATTGAAATTGGTTGAAGGTGAGTAATATGGAATTGTTTAGGTGGAGCCATGGACCAAGGGTTACCCTTATTTGGTCCTCTATGTGTTGGTACTAGCCAAACCCTAGCTTGAGGATAAGAGCTTGAGAAAACCACTTACATGAGTTTCCAAAGAGTTTGGGGATCAAAGTGGGATGTGCCTTATTTAGGGTTGTGAGTGTGTAGTGTGAGTGTGGTGTAAGCTCCAGACCTCCCAGGGTAGATCCTATGGCCTAACCACCTATATGAGACTTCCCTTGGGCTTCCTTATGCTTGGTCTCTTCCTCCCAAAACTGGAGGTTAGGCCTTAAGCATATGAAAATTCCCGGTGAAGTTATAAAAGTCTATGGTGAGGGTTCCATGACTAGTCTTCTAAGAAAGTCATCAGGAGAGCCCTATGGCTAGATCCTAGGCTATTCTAAAGAAAGACTAGACTTCAACCAAAAGTGAGGTCAACATGCAATTACGGACTTTATAGGTCTTTTAACTACCCACCATCTTGGTCACCCTCTAACTCGGTCAAATCATTTGCATATGAAAAATGTCAGAGAACTATGAAAAATTGGTGGCAGCCAAAAAAGCTCTTTACGTACTCATAAATCTATCTTTTGAAGATATGGTCTCCAGACATCTTCCCCCCTTCTTTTGTTGCGAGGTGTCTTCGCCTTCCTACAACAATGACTGAGGAGAGATGACAATCTTTGTTCCCTCTGATATTTCTTCACCCTCCACGAAGCCTTCAATGAGAAAGTCTAGTTGGACCTCGGAGCTCGCACTAATGCTCAACTCAGGAATTACGGTCTCCTAATGAGGGACCGTTGACCCCTGCTCCTCAGGTTCCTTAGATGAGTCGACTTGATCAGCCGACTTATGTTTGGTTTCCTCGATCGCTTTTCTTTCCTAAATTTGATCTTCTTTACAGAAGTCAAGCGCCCATAGCTAACCTTCCCCAGAATCTTGTGGTCTACATGGAGTTTTTATAGATCGTTAACCATAACTCTAATCAGCTGATTAGTGAAAACTGACGACAGCAGAAGCAATGTCAAACCTATGACTATTTATTGAGCATATTGGGAACAATATCTGAGCGAGTTGATTATTAAATTTACTTCCTTGACTTTAGTACCATTGGATACTAATAATTTCTTTGTCTTTATCGTAGCTGTCACTTTAAGGAGCTGAAAATTTTGGAAAAATAATATGTATACACCATAACTGTCAGCACAAATCTTAAAGCTTTGAATGACCCAAATGATGGTTGAACAACCAATGCATCCTACCACCCTACTGCCAACCACGTGATCAAGAATCTATCGATACACTATGGTGAGAGATTCGAACAACGGACCACGTCGACAGTCCCGACCGACGGAAGCACGGGCGAGAGTTCTTGATCACAGTAAATCGGTTGACCCACCTTTACTATGTAAATGAAATCGATATCCGACTATGCTCCTTGACCAAATGACACGTACTTCAAAAGTCACATTCGCCACTTAGACGATCGCCTCATGCGGCCGAATTCAAGCAAAACTGTTTGTCAATTGCTACCATGTTTAAATTATAATACATATATGATATGAAATCCATACAATCAATCAGAGTATCAATTGTATTAAAAGTGGTTTCCATAATTGCTCCCTTCTTTTGTAATTGTACAATATATACTCTTATAAATAGGAGGCAAAAATCCGAATAAAAAGACGGCTCCTGATTCTCTCCATAAGAAACTCCTGACTTGCTATACAATCTTTCTCTCTTCTTTCCTTCACTCAATCCTAAACTCTCGGGGCATGTTCACAAAGAATAATTTAGAATTTAACAAATATAATTAAAGTTTAGGTGTTAGATGTATAAGTGCTTAAAAATTGGTTGTTATGAATGTAAATGACCCCTTTTCAAATATATTTCACTAATTTAAGCAACCATGGTAACGAATATGGGACATTTCCTTCCCTCCATCTATTGTGAAGGCTCCAATGTAAGAAAGTAAATTTAGAATGACAATTTGAAGTTCCAGATTCAACCATATTTTATTTTCAAATGTTGTGGAGGAAATTAATAAATGAAATAATGAATAATGTAAATCGAAAGAGCAAGGATTCTTAAGGCGGTTTACCCCTTCATCCAGGAACTTCTTGTATTATTCTAATTTATTAGTTTATATGCTAATATTATCATATTTATAAGGTTATAAATATGATAAGTTATAATCAAAGGTAGATTCATCGATGGTTTATTGTTATCAGTATATGATGTAAAATGTAGAACATGATGGTTTTTGTGAACTTTTATTTTATTCTAATGAACGATATCCATCATTCTCTTTATTTATGACTTGTTTACGTTTAATGGGTAGTAATGGTGTGATTGAGCCGAGTTGACTTATGAATCAACTATAAATGGCATGTTCGCTCAACTCAATGTGCTGATCAATGAAATTATGAGTTAGCCTCGACTCCAGTGAGCCAAATTATCTAGAGGACATCTAGTTTTTTTTTTTCTTTTTGGTTCATCTGACATTATATTTTTTGATTGTTGTGGATCCTTCAACACCAAACACATTTGATTTGAGAGAAAAGAAAAAAAATAAAGGAATAAGTTCATTATTTATTTTACAAATTCGTAAGAAAGGCATCGACTGACTTTCATTGAACAGAAACACACAAGGGATACTCAAGAGAAGCTACTGAATTCTAATGAAACACAACTTCTGCCATTAATTAAGATCGATGTGGTGAACTAAAAATTCTTCTGTCACCGCTACAGCTGACAACCTCCCATTTCTCCCCGGACGGTACAACGGAGGACCAGTATAATGCGCACGTTTGTGCCACCCAAATCCTGCCCAAAATTGAAGATTTTATTGCATTTATCACACTGATGCATCTCCACCTCCGTAGCCCCAACAACCGCCTTCAGTTGCTCATTGCTATTACTTGTCATGCGTTGGCCGATATTGTGCTCACTTAACGCGAGCATCGACAATGCCAGTGCGACCATCTGGCAAGTTATGCCCAAATCATTATTGGATTACTTTGCCACTATTTCATTCGTCTTCTTCCTCCTCCTCTCACTCTCTCTATCTCGGCGCAAACCCATCTAAGTTAGTTCGGTTTCGCATCATCGATGGCGAGATCGGACTTCAACCGTCTCATCTCCACGAGAATGTTGGCTGCTAAGACATCTTTGTCATGCTTTGCTTCTGTCAAACATAGAAGAGAGCTTTTTTCGACTCTCCTGTTACTCTTCGAATGAATTCTTAAGGCTTTTATGGAGGAAAACGACATACCACACTCACTGCAGCGATTGCAGCTTGAAGAAGTAGAAGTGTTATTTTCAGATTGGTGGATTTTGGTTCAAATTTTCAAGGAGATTGCTTTCCACTGCTCAAATTCTAGTAATGGCGCTAATAATTGAAGCTCCATCTTAGGGACTTGAGATTCTCTTGTTTAGCATTAATTCTGAAAGATACTTGCTTAATTGATCCCGACAGGCTAAGTCAGTGAAACATAACAAGGTTGTTCCTCTTCTTTAATAGGTCTGTTTGATCTTCCGAAAAGTGTATATTTGGAAAATAAATCTTAACAAAGTCAGATTTAATACCAAAATTAAATAAACTATCTTTTATGTTTGGAAACATTCAAAAAATATGAAATCAAGTTTTTAATTTCTCTGATCCTTTAATTTGAATTTCATATTCAGGAATTAACAGGATTAAAATAAAAATCTAATTAAATGACCATTTTTAATTTATGTTTAAGTTCGATGTAATAAATTCCTTCCCAAAAAAATACATATGTATATTCTAACGGCAATACATACATTCATAGATACATGTATTAAATTATTTTATGTATTTTACTTCACAAAATAAAGAAAATCTTTTGATTTCTTATCCAATACGCAAAAGGAATTTAGTAATTGAAACATATTATTTAAAATTATATATAATATCAAAAAAGTTATGAAAAATTAGGACCAGTATGTCATTTGAGAAAATAACAAAAACATACTAAATATTATAGTTGATACTCCATAAAAAAATTTCATAGTTTGTCCCAAACTTTGAGACAAAACAAGACTCTCGAGATGAGTTATTGAACAAAGAACATTCCAATTTCAATTAAAAATAATCAAGAAATCTAACTTTAGGATACTTATAGTCACTGTGCAACTCTTCGCAACGAACTATATGATAAACTACATTCTTTTTTGCTCACAGCTCGCAATGGGCATTACTGCAGCCCCCAACTCTGGCATCCACAGCCTAGATACAGTATTGCGGCTCACCACTACATTAAACATAATTAACTATGGTCTATATGGTCCACTACTATTATAGCTCCGACTTTTTCTCTGTGTTCTACAGACATTGTTACATCTCAATACTACGACCTATGTGAACTATTGCCCATAGCTCATGCATCTCTTCACTCTGGCCCACGTGGCCTATGAACATTATCTAGCTTATAAAACTTCTAACTCTAGCATTCATGATTTACAGATGTTATTACAACTCCTTAGGGCACATGTATGACTAACAATGACCTACACAATCCACGGCTCATACACCAACTCTATGTGGCCTATGAACATTAACATAGTTCATGCAACTCCCAACTCAGGTCTCAATGGCCTACAACTATTCTCATAGCTCCAATATAAAAATATAATTTATAAAAATTAGTTAGTTTATTAAATAATAATATGCCAAATTTACTATATTTAAATTATTTATTAATCAAACAATTATCATCAAAACTGATGAATTTACCGTTATATTGATTTTTTAGAGGAATGATTGGGCACGGTCCATCATAAAAAAAGTTTAAAGAAACAAATGAATTTAAATGAGAAAAAAATTGAAGAAATAAAGTCTTTTTTTATTTTATATTTTGAAAACGAAGACATTTTACAGAGACGACAACAATAAATGAACAAAAACTCAAAAGAAGGGCAACAATGAATAAACAGACTTTCTGAAAACCATTTCTTCCAGAGACTCATTAAGGTTGAAGTCACGAACCATCAAGTCCACCGCCACCACAGCCGCCGACAAACTTACGTTGCTTCACCGACGACATAGTTGAGGCCCTGTATAATGTGCACGCTTGTGCCCGCCCAAAGCCTGTCCAGAATTGAACACCTAGCCGCACTTATTGCACTGATTCATTTCCACCTCCGCTGCCCCAACTGTCGCTAGCACTGATGGTACCACTTCCTTTCTTTTGTTCATCTGCTTCTCTATCTTGGTGCAAATCCATTTCAGTTTGCTCTGCTTTGCATCACAATGTTGATTTCACACTTGGACCTTCTTATCCCCATGAGAATGCAAGCTGCCATGACATCGGCATGCTTGGCTTCTCTCAAACCTAAAAATGTCTTTTCTTTTGCTCCCCTGTTACTTTTGTGATGAATTCTTGAGGGCCCAAACAAGACTTTTGTGGAGTTAAACGACATGTCAAACTCGCCACAGTGATTCTGGGTTTAAGAAAAAGAAGCTCTCGCTTCAGACTTTTTCTTTCGGTAGAGTTTGATCTTCATCTTTGAAGCATTCTCCTTTTGGTCCTCTGATTGCTGCGGTTGCAACGTCGAATGGAGCTCCATACCAGGTTTGTAGGATTTCTCCAGACAGTTATCTATACGTGAGCAAATGTGAGCGAAGCAAGGAAGTGAGTTGCAAAGTATTTCAAAACCCCTCCTCTTTATAGAGAGGGATTAACTTCCTATTAGAATAAATTAGGAAACTAATTCAAACTTTGTTTTAATTTTGGAAATATTCTAAAAATACCAAATTAAGTTTCCTATTTTTCAATTGATTAAATTCAAATCTCATTATTAACAAACAGGATAATTTTTTTCAAACTCTAATTAGAAGACGGTGATTACATAATCTTTATTGGATTAAAAGACTGCTTATATAAATTCATTAGAGGACTTGACAAAATTAAAAATAGCTACTGTTATCTTACTCAAACGCAGTAGAAATTTAACAATTATGATTTGTTATTAATTGATCTATATAACAGTAATGAAATATTTTATGAAAAATTAGAGCCCGCATGTCATTGAAGAATGAACATTTGATAAAAATAAAAAATTTACTGCATGTTATATTACTGTCATAAATAGTAATAACTAGATTATTTAGTGCATGTTATATTATTTACTTTGTGAAAAAACAAATCCTTGCCCAAAAGTTCCGTCGCCCATGCCGACACGAGCAACTTTTGAAGGGTGGCTTTGTATTGCATGACATACTTCTTTTGCAACTACTTGACTTTGTTCTCCATCAAGGACGAAGGACAAGTGCCCTTAATGGAGCCAAAGAGAGTGGGAGAGTACTTCAAGGCCATTTCAAATTTGAAGTTGGTTGAAAGAAAGAAATGAGAAAACAAGAAAATCAACCATAAATAAAGTAAGAAACAACGGTCTCACTCCCTATTTATAAAGTGGACATGGCAAATGAAGTGTCATACACTGATGAGAATACCAAAAATCTTTTTAAATTTATTGAAATATCTCTTCATTGCCAAATTACATTTTTATAGGTCTAAAATAAAATACTTTATGATCGAGTCTTCCAAAGCCTCAGGCGCGACGTACATTTTCTGAGTCAACCTTTGGAGGACCATCACCAATCCTACCCTAAGCCATTCCATTTGGTCGGCCTTGCGGTTGCATTTTGACAAGTTAGTCGACTTTCAAAGTGCTCCGAGCTAGTGCAACACTTCGTCTAGGCTGTCCCACAAAGTAGCAATCTCTGCCTACAGAGCCGCCACGACTGAGCCCATGAACATCAGATGGACTGAGATCGATCTTAGATGATCAGCGACCCCATCGATGAAACAACCCTCACAACTAAGGACCGGTCCCTCCTATCGGCTGCCCCACGGTTCCAAGGGAAGACCACTGCTATTGCTTTTGTTCTTGTCTAGTATCATCAATGGGCAAAGGAGCGAACAGTTGGTATTCTCCCGAAATGACTGCTGGTAGGACTCACACAAGCTTAGGCTGTAGAACAACCACTCAGCTACGGACTATGTAGCACCCGTCAACTGCCCACCATCCTAGTGATCCTCTGACTCGTTCAAATCATTTGCATATGAAAATCTTAAGGAGCAATTAAAATTCTGCGGTGGCCAGAAAAACTTTATGTGCTCATAAATCTATCTATTGAGAAGAAGGTCTCCAGACATCTTCACTCCTTCTATTTCTATGAGGTGCATTCACCTTCTGCAGCAGTGACTGAGGTGGGATACTAATCTCTGTTCCCTCTGACCTTTCTTTACCCTCCTCGATGCCTTCAATGAGCAAGGCCTGTTAGATCCTTGAGCTCCAACCCATGCCTAGCATAGGAATTCTTTGTCTCCTGATGAGGAACCTGCGACACCTGCTTCTCAAGGTTCCTAGACGAGCCGACGTGATCAGCCATCGCAGTTTCGATCCTCAACCGCCGTTCATTCTTAACCTTGATGTTTTTTACAGAAGTCGAGGGCCCAGAGCCAACCTTCCCCATAATCTTAGGGTCTACATGGAGCTCCCTCAATTGTCAACCATATCAACTCGGCTAATCTGGGAAAAATGATGACATTGGATGCAATGCAAGCCTATGACTCTATATATTGAGAATATTGGGCACAAAATCAAGGATGTTCATCATTAAATTTACTTGCTTGACTTTAGTATCATTGAATACTAATAATTGATTTGTCCTTATCATAGTTGTCACTTTTAAGAAGAAAAAATTGGGAAATCAATATATATACATCACAACTGTCAGCACAAATCTAAATGAATTTGAAAGGCTCAGACGACGACCAAAGAACTAAGACAGCCTACTATCCTATTGCCGACCGCATGGTCAAGAATTGGCCGACACACTATAATGATAGATTCAAATAACAGACCACGCCAACAGTCCCGACCAAAGAAGGCACATGATGGAGTTATTGATCGCAGTAAATCATTCGACTCACCTTTACTATGATAGATGAGATTGACATCCGATCATGCGCCTTGGCCAACCGACACATACTTATGAGGGCACATTCGCCACTTAGTCGATTGCCTCAATCGGTCGTATTCAAGCAAGTCCATTAGTCAATTATCATCATGTTAAACTTTATATTGTAACACAATTACGGTATGAAATTCATACGATCAATTAAAACATCTATTGTAAAGAGTGGTTTCCATAATTGTTCCCTCCTTTCTGTAATTGTATAAAATGTACTATTACAAATAGAATGCAAAAATCCAAATAAAAGGATGAATCGCAGTTCTCTCTATAAGGAACTCCTATCTTGTTATACTAATTTTCTCTCTTCCTTCCTTCACGCAATCCTAAAATCTCATGGCATCTTCAGAAAAGACAATTAAGGATTCAAAAACAATAATTAAAGTTTAGGAATCAGATATATAAGTGCATAAAAGTTGGTTGTTATATTTGCAAATGACTCCTTTCTCTAATATATTTGACTAATTTGAGCAACCATGGTAACAAATAAGGGACGTTCCCTTCTCTCCATCTTCTGTGAAGTCTCCAGTATAAGAAAATAAAAGTTGAATGATAATTTTAAGTTCCCGATTCAACCATATTTTATTTTCATTTGTTGTGGAGGAAATTAATAGATGAAACAATCACTTATGATAATCCAAAGACCAAGGATTCTTAAGGCGGTTGATCCCTCCATCCAAGGATAAATTGGAATTACCTTCTCTGTTTTGTTATAAATAAGTTAGCTCAGGTTTGAACTTACATGATTCTGTTGCAGATTCTCCAACAGCAAGCATATTTGATTTGAGAGAGAAGAAAAAAAAAGAAGAAACAAATTCATTATTTACTTTACACATTCAAAAGAAATTCATCGAGTAACTCTCATTGAACAAAAACAGACAAAGGACACACAAGAGACGCTATTGAATTCTAGTGAAACACAACTTGTGCCATCTAATCAAGATCGATGTGGTGAACAAATACTTCCTCTGCCACTGCTACAGCCGACAACCTCCCATTTCTCCCCGAGCGGCACAACGTAGGACCGGTCTAATGAGGACGTTTTTGCCCACCCAAAGCCTGCCCAGAATTGAAGATTTTATTGCATTTATCACACCGATGCATCTCCACCTTCGTAGCCCCAATAGCTGCTATGGTTTTCACTTCTTCATTGCTACTACTTGTCATGCATTGGCCGATGTTGTGCTCACGTAACGCTAGCATCGGCAGCGCCAGTGCGACCATCTGCAAGTTATGCCCAAATCATTATTGGATTGCTTTGCCACTATTTCATTCGTCTTCTTCATCCTCTCTCTCTCTCTCTCTATCTTGGCGTAAAATCATCTAAGTTGGCTGAGTTTTGCATCATCAATGGCAGTGTCAGACTTCAACTGTCTTATTTCTATGAGAATGCAGCTGCTAAGACATTTTTGCCGTGCTTTCCTTGCATCAAATGTGAAAGAGAGCTCTTTTCAACTCCCCTATTACTTTTCCGTTGAATTCTTAAGTGTCCAAACAAGGCTTTTGTGGAGGAAAATGACATGCCACACTCAGTGTAAAGATTGCAGCTTGAAGAAGAAAAAACATCCTTAACAGATCGGTGGAGTTTGTTTCGAATTTTCAAGGAGATCTTTTTCAGCTGCTCAGATTCCAACGGTGGCACTGATGACTTAAGCTTCATCTTAGGTACTTGAGGTTCTCTTGTTTAGCATTAATTCTGAGAGATACTGGCTTAATTGATTCCGACAGACTAAGTCAGATGAAACACAACGAGGTTGTCCCTCTTCTTTAATAGATCTATTTGATCTTCCTACAAGTGTATATTTGTAAATTAAATCTTTACCAAAATTAGATTGAATACAAAAATTAAATAAAGTATCTCTTAAGTTTGAAAATATTCTAAAAATATGAAATCAGGTTTTCGATTACTCTGTTATTTCAATTTGAATTTCATTTTAAGGAATTAACATGATAGGATTTTCTTAAAATAAAATTCTAATTAAATGACTGTTTTTAATTTATGTTTTTTTTATGAAACAAATTTTGTCCCATAAAAATACGTATTTATATTCCAGCAGAAATACATACATACATAGATACATTATTAAATTATCTTTATGTATTAAACTTCGCAAAATTAAGAATTTCTTTTGATTTTTTATTCATTACCCAAAAGGACTTTAACAATTGAAATAACTTATTTAAAAACAAAGTCACTTATAAAAAAATTAGGACTAGTATGTCGTTTGAGAAAATAACAAAAACATATTATATATTGTATTTGGTACTCCATCAACAAATTTTCATCGTTTGACATAAATTTCAGAACAAAACACGACTATCGAGATAAGTTATTGAATAAAAAACATTCAAATTTAAATTAAAAAAAATTAAGACATTTAAATTAAACAAACTTTTAGTCACATTGCGGCTTGACGAGACAGACACAATGACTCCAATTGTTGTCTAATCCAAGTCAATCAAGCATAAATCAAGCCATTAAGCCAATGTTAAAGATAATCCAAATTTGACAAGCTTATAGTCAAATTAAGTGTCTCGAGCCCAGGATCAAACGATTCTCACATCATTAAGGCAATCATATATCCACATAATATTGTTCGATTTAGGTAACCGCTTTGTTGTCCAATGAAGTAGTCTGAATTTATTTCTTATTTGCAAAGATATCACTCCCAGACTCTATAAATACAGTCATACCTCCCTCTTGAGAGGGAACCTAGAATAAGCCTAAAGAAGAATCGAGAGAAGAAGTTGAACTATGATATGTGTTATGGAATCTCAAAGTACATTTTGAAATAACGAAACCATCCTAAAGTTGTTGCGACAACATTCCTTGAAGATGGTGTAACAATGTACCCTGAAGAAGTTGCAACAACACATTTCGAAGAAGTTGCAACAACACATTTCGAAGAAGTTACGTGAATGCACCCCAAAGACGGTGTAACAACACCACCCCAAAGATGTTGCAACAACACACTCCAAAGTCAATGCATTAATGCACCCCAAGGACGGTGCAACATTGCATCCCAAAGACGACGCAACATCACATTCCAAAGGCTGTCCAGTGAGGAGCACTGAAGGTGTAAAAACATAAAAAAAAGATGCATTGACATGCCCCAAAGATGGTGTAATAACGTACATCAAAGATGGTGTAACAAGGCAACTCAAAGATGGTGCTGCAACATACCCTGAAGATGGTGTTGCAATGCACCCCCGAGTATAGTACAACTCTCTGCCACGAACTATGTGATCAACTACAGTTTATGTGGCTCGCAGCTTACTATGGGAATTATTACAACTCCCAACTCTAGCATCCGCAACCTACAGACGTTATTGCAGCTCACCACTATAGTGAACAAGATTAACTATGGCATATATAGTCCACTACTACTATAGCTCTGAATTTGTCCATTGCGGTCTACAGACATCGTTACAGCTCAACACTACGACCTATGTGATTAACTACTATCTATTTGGCTCATAGCTCATTCATCTCCCAACTTTGGCCTCTATGGCCTATAAAAATTATCTAGCTCATATAACTTCTAACAACATTTATGTTTTACAGATATTATTACAACTTTTTATTAGGGTCTAAACCAACACAACCTATAGCTCATATACTCCCAACTCTAGTATTTGTGGCATATGAACATTATCACAGTTCATGCAACTCCCAACTCTAGCCTCAGTGACTTACGAATGTTTTCCTAGCTCCAGCAACTCTCTGCTATGGCCTCTATGGCCAATGAATACTTTTGAAGCAACTCTCTATGAAACACATATTGTTATCAGGGAAGTGCATTCTCTAGAGAAAAGTAAATTCCTTGAAGTTTTTATAGGGTTTAAAAATTAAATCATAATATGAAACTCTAATGCTCCTTAAGTTTTGATATAGATTAAGTAGAAGTTAGTCTATGATTGTCATTATATGATTGGAACATTTGGATGATTTTAAACTCTAATCCTCCTTGAGTTCTCTTTAGAAATAAAAAAAATACATATAATTAGTCTCTTTTGCATGTCAAAATTTTAATTGATTGTCTAAACTTAAATTATTGAATAATCTAATTGTTTAATTTATTAATTATCATTAAGTATTTTTCAACTATACTTTTGATCCAGTAAAGTTTTTATTTATTGCTAGGTTCTTTATTTAACTATTTAACATTAATAAATAATTGTTAAATAACACCCAATTTAATTCACAAAATTTTGTTATTGTGTATTTATGATGATCTTTTTAAAAATATTTTATAAGTCTACACAATTAAATTATTTATCCAGCACCTTGGCTTTATATTTTGCATTTATACAACTGAAATCGAAATACTTACCGAAAGGTTTTTAATTGTTCTTGAGACATTTAATTATTTTTATGAAATTGGATTTGAGTTATCTGAAGGCGTTGAATTCCAGGTAATAAATTTTATTATTTCACAATTGAGTAGATAAAATCTGGAAAACGTTTAATTCATTACTTAAGTATACCATCAAAGCACAACAAACAAGACTAAAGTACTTTATGTATTGAGAGTTTCATTTAGTTAAAATACATAATATTAAGAAAAAGAATTTAAATGATTGCCTAATTTAATTCACAAACTAGTTTAATGAAAAGATGCTTCAAGTACATTGTTTCAGAAAATATAATTTATAAAAATTAATTAGTTTATTCAATGATAATATGCCAAATTTACTATAGTTAAATTACTAATTAATAAAACAATTATCATCACAACTGATAAATTTATTATTAATATAATTTTTTAGAGGATTGATTGGGCACGGTCCATCATAAAAAAAGCTTGAAGAGATATGAATTTAAATGAGAAAGAATTTGAAGAAATAAAGTCTTTTTTTTTTATTCTATATTTTAAAAACGAAGACATCCTTAAGGTCGAAATCGCGAACCATAAAGTCCACCGCCACCACAGCCGCCGACAAACTTACGTTGCTTCACCGACGGTACAGTGGAGGCCTTGAATAATGTGCACGCTTGTGCCCGCCCAAAGCCTGTCCAGAATTGAACACATCACCGCACTTATCACACCAATGCATTTCCACCTCCGCAGCCCCAACTGCCGCTAGCACAGATGGTACCGCTTCCTTCGTTTTTGTCATCTGCTTCTCTATCTTGGCGCAAATCCATTTCAATTTGCTCCGCTTTGCGTCATCAATATCTGTTTCACACTTGGACCTTCTTATCCCCATGAGAATGCATGCTGCCATGACATCGGCATGCTTGACTTCTCTCAAACCTAAAAATGTCTTTTCTTTTGCTCCCCTGTTACTTTTGTGATGAATCCTTGAGGGCCCAAACAGGACTTTTGTGGAGTTAAACGACATGTCACACTCCCCGCAACGAATCTGGGTTGAAGAAGAATAAGCACTCGCTTTCAGCTTTTTCTTTCGGCAGAGTTTGATCCTAATCTTGATATTATTCTCTTTTTGCTCCTCCGATTGCTGCGGTGGCGTCTTCGAATGGAACTCCATACCAGGTTCATAAGATTCCTCCAGATAGTTATCTATATGTGAGCGAATATGAGCGAAGCAGAGAAGTGAGCGAAGTGAGTTGCGATGTATTTCACAACCCATCCTCCTCTTTATAGAGAGGGACTATCTTCCTATTAGAATAAATTAGGAAACTAATTCGAACTTTGTTTTATTTTTGGAAACATTCTAAAAATACCAAATTCAAATTAAGTCACTTTATTAAATTTGAATAAATTTGAATCTCATTCCAAATTAAGTTTTAATTTTGGAAACATTCCTAATTTTGCAAAATAAAGAATCTCTGTTTGATTCTTAACCAAACGCGAAAGAAATTTAACATTTAAAATTCATTTTTAATGAAGAAATACTTTATGAAAAATTAGAGCTTGTATGACATTTACAGAAAGAATATTTGGCAAAATAACAAAAAAAATAAAAATTTCTGCTGTTATGTTAGTCAAACTCAGTAAAATTTTAACAACTAAATTTAATATTTATTGATCTATATAAAAGTAACGAAATAGTTTATGAAAAATTAGAGCCCGCATGTCATTTAAGAAAGAACATCTGGTAAAATAAAAAAAAATGACTGCATGTTGTATTATTTATTGTAATAAATAGTAATAACTAATTATTTATATAATTCTTATTCATCTATATTGCAACTCCTAAACTTTTAGATTTATATGATAAACTTAAGTATAAAAAATTGTTTACTTCACTTAAAAAAAAAATAATGGTGATATTTTTTATATGGTATTAAAAATTTGATTATATGCATCTAAATATGAAAGTTTAAGTGTTAAATGCTTAAATACATCATAATCGGTGATATATCAATTTATTTGTGTGGGTTCAAGTCACATACACAAGAAATCAAAAAGAGTAAAAAAATAATGAAAAAAAAAAAAAAGAGAGTTAAATTTAACACGCTATATAGTAAGCTACTTATAAAACTTGAGATTCGATTACTAATAGAGTTGTTTAAAAATTGCTACTATTCTTCCACGTCATAAAAAAATGCCTCCCCTATTTATAGGTTTGGGTTGACTCTAACACGCTATATAGTAAGCTACATACAAAAAATAAAAAATACATGAATTGTACATAAATAAAGGTTGTTGAATAAAGTCATTCCTTTGGATAGATGAAATTTACTTGGTACCTTCATAGCTGATGAGGTCAGTAGTTGAACTGATAATCGGCTTACTGTTCAACACACTTCGAGTCGAACTGAAATCACTTTGTTGAGCTTTAATTTTGGTCTGGTTCTAGTATGAACTTTTGATTTAAGCTTGATTTAAGAGGTTTCAACCATACATATTCAGTTCTATGATTTTTAATCATCTTATATGTTAATTGGGAAAAAAAACAAGAAAAATCAAGTGTATATTAATGATTAATAAACAAGTAAGATAACATCTTATTCTCTGTAATTTTCTATATTGCTAGGCTTATCACTTTCCATGTACTTCAATCTTATAAATAGGAAACAAAGTTTGAGTCTCAAGCACCGATTCAATTGCAACTACTCTTCTTCAATACTCTTCTTCTTCTTTGAATTAAAACATGAATGTTGTCTTTGCAAATATGCGAGTAAATATCAATAAAGTTGATATCATGGTACCTACTTGTGTCCTTATTTAGTTATCAAAAAAAGGGTAAGTGTTTAGAGAAAAACAAGTAAAAGAAGGTAGAAATTGAAAGGGAAAAAATTACATATTTCAAAGCCAAATCTTCTACCTTGACACCTGTTGAAAGCCTCCACTTCAAAAGTCAATTTCTCATGAGTTTAATGATATTAGTGCTTAATCATTTCCTGTACATATTGAATATCGAACAAAATATGCAATTTTTTATTTTTGAAGGAATACTTATTATTTTTGGTAAATAGAGTATATAAAAAAGTAAGTAAATTTTAAGTTCTATTAACTTCTAGCAAACTGTAGAATGGAGACCATTTTGACCATTTCGTTGATCAGCATGCCCACTCAAATGTCGTTGTTAAAGCCAAGCCAACATTAATCCAAATGCCTTATGCAACTATTGATATAGATGTTGAATAGAATCTTGTACGCAAGAAAGAGGTTCCAAAAGAAAGTATCCCACCCCCTCTTGAACATCCAAGTCTCGAGGTGATGAGATTTGAAATTGAGATATTTTTGTTAAGGATTGATATTTTTTTCTTTATCTTGGGTTAAGACTTTGAGACATGTTATTACAAATTATCCAATTGAAAATTTAAATAATTTTTTGTTACTTCAAGATGGTTTTTTTTGGTAAACCCATTTTGTCACTACTGGACAGAGTTCAGGAACTCTACCAACAGTTAAAATTATGGATACGTGACGGTCGTTGAATCGCTTGGAGTTGTGACTTTCGAGAATCATGAAATGTAGTATTATAAAATATGAATTTTGATTTAATTTAATATATATATATATATATATATAAATATATATATATATATATATATATATATATATATATTTATGAAAATAATCAGATCCTTGCCCAAAAGTTCCGTCGTCCATGCCGACTCGAGAAACTTTTGAAGGGTGGCTTTGTATTGCATGACATACTTCTTTTACAACTACTAGACTTTGTTCTCCATCAAGGATGAAGGACAAGTGCTCTTAATGAAGCCAAAGAGAGTGGGAGAGTACTTCAAGGCCATTTCAAAAATTTGAAGATGGTTGAAGGAACGAAATGAGAAAAGAAGAAAACCAACCATAAATAAAGTAAGAAACAACGGTCACACTCCCTTTTAAAGAGTGGGCCTGACAAATGAAGTGGCATACACTGATGAGAATACCAAACAACTTTTTAAATTTATTCAAATATCTCTTCATTGTCAAATAACATTATTATAGGTCTAAAATAAAATACTTTATGATCGGGTCTTCCAAGGCCTCAGGCACGACGTACCTTTTGTGAGTCAACCTTTGGAGGACCATCACCAATCCTACCCTAATCTATTCCATTTGGTCGGCCTTGCGGTGGCATTTCGACAAGTCAGTCGACTTCTGAAGTGCTCCCAGCTAGCACAACACCTCATCTAGGCTCTCCCACAAAGTAACAACCTCTGCCTATAGAGCCGCCAGGACTGAACCCATGAACATCAGATGGACTGAGATCTCTCTTACATGATCGGCGACCAGGCCATTGGTCGACCCCGTCGATGAAATAACCCTCACCACTAAGGATCCGGTCCCTCTTATCGGTTGCCCCACGGGTCTAAGGGAAGACGATTGCTGCTTCTTTTGTTCTTGTCCATTAACATCAATGGGCAAAGGAGCGAACAGTTGGTATCCTCCCGAAATGACTGCCGGTAGGACTCACGCAAGCTTAGGCTGTAGAACGACCACTCAGCTACTGACTATGTACCACCCGTCAATTGCCCACCATCCTAGTGATCCGCTGATTCGTTCAAATCATTTGCTTATGAAAAATCTTAAGGAGCAATTAAAATTCTACGGTGGCTAGAAAAACCTTATGTGCTCATAAATCTATCTATTGAGGAGAAGGTCTCCAGACATCTTCACTCCTTCTATTTCTATGAGGTACATTCGCCTTCTGCAGCAGCGATTGAGGAGGGATTCTGACACGCCTAAAATATATAAGTTTTTTTCAATATCATTTTACTTATTTTTGATGATATTACACTTTAAAGAAAGATGTTTTGTATGTTTTTTTTGTTTTAGGTACAAAATATGGTGATTGGAGCAAAAGGAAATAAAAACGGTGTAATTTGGAGCAAAAATGAGCAAGAAATGAAATTCTTCCCTGACACATTTTGATAAGTTTTTTGATGCTTAATCTCTTTTAAACTTCTTGCATATTTTTGAATGTGATTACACTTTAAAGAAAGGTTGTTTTAATGCTTATTTCGTAGAGCTATCTGTTACGAACGCAACGCAACTGAAACGGGACGAATCAGAGCTAAAATGAAGCCAAATGGAGCAAAACGGTGGACCTGCGCAGAGCCCGCTAGCCGACGGCGGCCACGATCTTGCCGACGGCGAGATTTTCCAGAAAACAGTGAAAAGTGCCCGAAAAGCTCGCCGAAAGTGAGCTCGAACCTGCTGACGACGCCCGGAAGGTTCTGGACCGACTTTTGGCTGTTTTTGGTTTAAATTCGACGTATTTGGACGCTTTTTCGAAAGGGTGCTTATGGAAACTCTTCAAACTTTGTCCTTACTCTTTAAAATGGCGAATATAGGTTAGAAAAGTGGATGAATTTAGAGGAGAACAGTGGAGAAAAACTTTGAGGAATGTTTAGGATTCTTAAATTAAGAGTAGAAATGCAGATTTCTACCCTTTTGGAGAGATTTAAGAGAAGATTTTAAGAGAAATTGTAAGGGATTTGGCTAGCATTGCATGGATCGCCGGGAGACTTTATGGGAGAGATCTTCGTCTGTCTTTCAAGGGGAAAAAACTAACTATTATTCTTCATTATCTTATATTTTTGTAAACAATTACCTAATGGATTTGCTTTGGTTTAATGAAATTTCTGTTGTGTTTTCTTCGTGCTTTGTGACACATCTCTCTTACTCTTTATTCTTCTTTGTAAATAGTGGCATGAGAAGATTATGCCATTCTTTTCATTTTAATTTTCTTTTGCAATGAGTAGGATTCATGATTAGGATATTGAGATGCTTGCTGAAAGATATTTTAATTATAAATGTGATGGTTTTTACTTGCACTTCATTTACATTGCAATAAGAGTCCATTATAGTGTTAAAAATCGTTGTAATTGCGTTAAGTCCTGAATGGGCTTTTGTAATTCTCAACAAAGTGGAACCACATTCAAATTCCATGGATGGTGAAGTTCATGGAAATTGAATGCAAATAAATAAGGAAATAATATTAATCGAGCGTAGAATTGGAGATTTTAAAGTGACAGCCTAAAATCCTCAATTCGGTTCTATCGTATGGGTGCTGAAGTGTAGATTGTTAGCCCTCAGGCAAGGAGAATGTGGGAGCTCCGAAGTGAGAGCCGGTATCCTCCCAGCCTAGCCACGGATTCAGTAACTAAGCATAGGATTAGTCAATGTTCTTTATGCCTGGACTAAAGGGTAAAGAATGGGATTGCTCCTATTTGACACATATAATATTTAATGCATCTCAATCCTATACATTATCTATTTCATTACATAAGAATAGTATTTTTTAATATCTCAAAATTCTTCAAACCAATTCATCCAAAAAGGGTTATATTTAGAATTGTTATTTGCATTTAGATATAGTTACTATCTTTACATTTAACACTTGCATTTATGAATAGTTCTTAGATAAAACACAATTTTAATCGACATTCCAAACTAAGGATTATTAGTAGTAGACTAGAATTTGACTAAAGACCTCTTACTTCACTTTCTTGTGGGATCGATACTGGGGTTTTTAAAGAAAACTCTTTATTACTTGAAGTAATACGTATACTTGCGTAGTACCCCTAGTGTGTAAAATATTTTCCAATTTTTATATCATTTAAGATTTTGCACACTAGCCGCTATTTATGAATCAGGTCAAGTTTTTGGCCATCTTTTGGAAGTTAATTTACTGCGTAATTACGGGTCGGGTCAAGTTTTTGGCGCCGTTGCCGGGGAAGCTTCGGTAAGAAATTTAGGAAAATTTTAGTTGAAGTAATTAGGCTTAGAATTGGAAAATTTTAGTATCTTAAAATTATTTTTGTGTGAAAACTATTTTGTTGTATGAAAAAGTGTTGTGAAAAAAAATAAAAAAAAATTGTTTATATGAAAAATAAGGTGTTCGTGAAAATGTTTTGTTGTGTTGAATATATTTCATTTATTATTTGTTTAATTATTAATGTATTATTTATTATGTTGCGTATGCAAAATAAAGGATCTGTAGGACTTGTACCTTATGATCCAGAGATTGAAAAAATTAAAAAAATAATAAAAATACAGAAAGGACTCAAAAAACTAGAAATGAAAATGGAAAACTTTCAAGATAATAACTTAGAAAATTATCATACTTCATTGAGGGATTACGTAAATCCTACGGCAGATGAAATTCACTATAGTATACAAAACCCTGTAGTAGAAGCTGACTCGTTTGAAATAAATCCTGAGATTATCCAACTGGTGCTGAACAATCTGTTTGGGGGAACTCCTTTGGAGGATCCCTATTTACACTTATCTAATTTTCTAGAACTTGTGCTACATTTCGTTATAATGGTATGTCAGACGATGCTGTTAGGCTAAGGCTTTTTCCTTTCTCACTAAGGGATAAGACTAAAATGTGGTTATATTCATTAGCAATTGGCTCAATTAAAAATTGGGAGGAGTTAACTCAAAAATTCCTAGCTAAGTATTTTCCACCTTCAAGGACTACTCAACATAGAAATGATATTATTTCATTTTGTCAGTATGAAGGAGAATCAATATATGAAGCCTGGGAAAGATTTAAGGAACTCCTAAGAAAGTGTCCACACCATGCTCTGCCCGATTGGTTAATCATTCAAACTTTTTATAATGGGTTAGTGGGATCCCTTAAGTCTATAATTGATGCTGCCGCTGGTGGATCATTAATATCAAAATCATTTGATGAAGCGTATGAGTTAATTGAAAAAATAACTACAAATGAATTTCAATGGACAGATGCGATTGCAATTCTTGCATCTCAGATTGCTGCAATATCAAGGAAGTTGGACCAATTTGGAATGAACCAACCTCAATTTACTCCTGTAAGTGAGGAAAGTTCATTAGGGTACATGATTGATTCTAACTTATCATATGAGACTTTAAATACCATAAACAACCCATACTCTAACTTTTACAACCCAGGTTGGGAATACCATCGTAAATTTAACTGGAATCATACTATTGATGGTGGAAACCAAAAATAGGAAAATAATCATGCAAATCCTAATGGAAGTTGGAATAATCAGGGGAATACAAACTATAGACCTTCATATCGACCGGACTCTAATAATGATCAACAATTTGAGGATAAGAAAATGTCTATGGAAGAAGTGGTATTGCAAATGGGAAACCAGTTGCAAAGTCAAAATGTTGCGATTAGAAACATAGAGAATCAACTAGGAGAAATTGCTAATTCACTTAGCAATAGACACCAAGGAACACTTCCTAGCAACAATGAGATCAACCCTAGAGAGAACACTAATGAACAAATAGAAGTTGTCCAATTAAAAATTGGAAGAGATATAGAAGATGTGGTTAGAAAAGAGAAAGATGTTGTGAGAGAAACAAAGGAAACTAAAATACCTGAAGAACATGTTTCTAAGGATCTAAAAAATTAATATCTCCAACTAAAATTAGTTTGGAAAGACCACCACCTCCATTTCCTCAAAGACTTAGACAACATGAGTTGGATAAAAAATTTTCAAGGTTTATTAAAGTACTTAAGAAGTTAACGATAAATATTCCTTTCACTGAAGCATCGGAAAAGATGCCATGTTATGCAAAGTTTATAAAGGATATACTAAACAAGAAAAGAAAATTTGGGGATTACGAGACAATTGTACTAAGTGAGGAGTGCAGCGCTATACTTCAGAAAAATTTTCCTCGGAAACATAAAGATCCTTGTAGCTTTACAATTTCTTGTGCAATTGGAGAAAAATTATGTGGAAAAGCTTTATGTGATTTAGGATTGAGCATTAATGTGATGCCTCTATCTATATTTAGAAGGTTAGGTTTAATCGATATTTCTCCCACTACTGTAACCTTTCTATTAGCTGATGAATCTATCATTTATCCAAAAGGAGTTATAAAAGACGTGCTTGTTAAAGTGGATAAATTTATCTTTCCTTTGGACTTTATTGTATTAGATATAGAGGAAGATAAAGAAATTCCAATTATTTTAGGGAGACCTTTCCGTGTTACTGGACAAACTATGATAGATATGCAAAAAGGAGAGCTGACTATGAATATTAATGACCATGAAGTCACTTTTGATGTATTAAAAACTATGAAATATCCAGCTGAAAGAAAAGATGATGATTATTTTCGGATAGATGAAATTGATTATCTATGTAAAGACCATTTCCAAGAAAGTTTTGAGAGTAAGTTAACACATGAGAATGAAATAGACTTTCATGATGAGTCAAAAATATTATTTAAAGAAGACTGTATGTATATTCAGGAGAGATGTGAAATGATGGACGCTACCAAAAATAGTAAACTTTTAATTCCAACTGTTGAAAAATCTCATGAACTTAAGATGGATGTACCCAATACAATTTTAAAGCCTATCTATTTAGGGAATTCATCTACACCACCAGTCTTTATATCTTCATATTTGACTCAATCACAAGAAGAACTTGAATTGAATGATGAACATGATAAAGTTATCAAATTATGACTTGGAAGAGAATTTGAGGATAAATTTCAAAAGAACTTTGAGTTGAGAAAAGAGGATAAGGATATTGGAAGACCATTGGAAGAAATTCCTAAGAAATTAGAAAAACTTATTTCTTCAACTAAGATAGATCCTCAATCATTTAATAATTATAAAGGGGAAGAATTGGAAGATAACTTGAATCATAAGAGTGGCATAGAAGAATTTAATCCTGAATCTAAATTATTTAAAGAGAATCTGATCCAAAATTTAGGAGATATTGAAGTATTTTATAAAGATCCATTTCTTATAAATTTTAAGGATGATATTAATATGAAGATTAAAAAAATCAATAGAAGAATATTGGATCTAGAAAGAAATATGAGGAATTATGATATAAATCAAACTGAAAATGAAGAGCTGAATGAAAAATTACAATTTGAGGATTTTATAGGAATCCCTGGATCTGAAAAAGATTGGGCGATTGATCGAGGATTACTTAATTGGAATTTTGATCCAGGATGAATCATTTGTCGGGCCCACGACGTTAAAACCAAGTGCTTTATGGGAGGCAACCCATAGTTATCAATGTGCTTTGATTTAGTGTGCTTGAGAGTCATGATTGTTAGTGTTGTATTGTGTTTGATTTAGAGTGGATAGAATTGATCTTTATGTGTCATTATGGATTGATAAGTTTGATTGTTGATTGATAGATGTTTGGATTATTAGTGCTTTGATCTGATCTCTGTTTATGTCTTGAGGGAGGTGATTCCTTAACTTCTTATTATGGCTAGACTTGATCTCTTGTAGCAGTTGGATTAATGAGTCCACTGTGACTTGGGTCTCACCCAGACTTGAGTGTTACAAGAGAAATCATGAATTTAGAACAATGATAGTTCCATATTAATTATTTACTTCCTTTCTACAACTTTATTTTCATTAGGTAGGAGTCACGAACCTATTTAATGAATACCATGTGGATGATCTTACACTATCTTTATAACCGTTAGAGGTGCTTAATTATAAGGATTAGATGATGCCTGAGATTCGTGTCCGGAAACCAATTTATCAGGGATAATCTTATATTTAGGATTATAATCTATAAAATCATTTTAAAGTACATAATTTAGTAGTGTAGTGATTCCGTTAGAAATTGGAAGTAAATCAATGTGATGTGATGAGTTAATGGAAGAATTGACCTCATTTATCATATGTGTGTTTATGTTTATGTTACAACATTATTTAGGTCTTGAAGAATATTTTTATATTCCTTTACGAATACCTACAATGCTAGTTAGACTTTGGTTTAGTTAATTTCATTCTAACATGATTAGTTTAGATTTACGTTTTGCTGCATATTATTCTGTTCTAATAAATACTTGCAAATGATTTTGATAGTCATTTGTGGTAAATAAAATTTCTAAATTGTTTTTCTTCCTGCTTATATTTTCTGTACTGAATGCTATATATGTTAAAAATTAAGTTTGGGGGTAGGAAGAAAAATAAAATTTTGATGTGAAAATACTTCATTTTAGTGTAATTTTATTACAAGCATGTTTTAGGTTAGATTTACTTTCTCCTACAGTCATTTTATCCTGATTATGCATGATATGAATTTGATAGGATGTTGTATTAGTAAGTATATTCAACCTTTACTTTTTCTTCCTGCTACATTTTATGGAATTAATTGCAAAATATTTTTGAAATTTAAGTTTGGGGGAAGAAAAATTTTAACTCTTATTTGTTCTCAATTATTATATTTTCAAAAATTATTAGCATAACTTCTAGCAGTTGAAACTCACTTGAGATAACTAAAACTTTTTATTTTAGTTGAATATTATGGAAGGATTAGATGAAAGTTTTTAGTAATAAAGGTAAATTTTATAAGGGTAAGATATTTGGTATGAAAGAATTTGATTATAGTTAACTATTTAAAGTAAAGAAAACTGTATTTTTGAAATGTTAAGAGACTTAAAGTATTGTGCGTTAAGAAGAGATTGTGACTTTATGATGAATAATAAAGCTCATACCTAATTATAAAGTAAGGATGTGTTTCAAGTTTGAACTTTAGAAAGAGGAGAGTGAAGTTCAAAATCATTACAGGATCTCCAGGTATAGTAATCCACAAAAAAAAAAGAGAAAAAAAAAAGAGAAAAAGAAAAGAGAGTGCAAAAAAGGGGGATTGAAATGATCCCGGAAGAAAAAAAAAGAAAGAAAAATATTTATGAGGAGAAGCTTGAGGAGATGTCTAATCAAAAATTGGCTTCACTTGAGTCACCTTAAAGGGAGAACTTGATTTCATTTCTGAATTTATATTTAAAGTATTGGCCTACATTCTGATGAAGTTTGAATGAACTCATTTTTCACATAATCTTTCAAGGCACTTATAATGTAACAAATTATGGTTTATTTTGAAATAAATAGAAGACTAGCACCCTTAGACTTGATTGCTGAATATTCTTATACTTGTAACGTTAACCCGAGTTACTGAATTTTTTTCTAAAAGTCTAACCAATATATTCTTTTAAATGAAAAATTTTATTGTCTTACAGGTGAAAAGTACATTGCCCTGAGTTATATTTTTATGTAGTAAAAGTGTTACTTGAGGACAAGTAATAGATAAGTTTGGGGGATTTTGACACGCCTAAAGTATATGTTTTTTTCAATATCATTTTACTCATTTTTTATGATATTACACTTTAAAGGAAGGTATTTTGTATTTTTTTTGTTTTAGGTACAATAAATGGTGATTGGAGCAAAAGGAAATAAAAACGGTGCAATTTGGAGCAAAAACGAATAAGAAATGAAATTCTGCCCTAACACCTTTTGATAAGTCTTTTGATGATTAATCTCTTTTACACTTCTTGCATATTTTTAAATGTGATTATACTTTAAAGAAATGTTGTTTTAATGCTTATTTTGTGGGGTTAACTTTTACGAACGCAATGCAACTGAAACGGGCCGAATCAGAGCTAAAACGAAGCCAGACAGAGCAAAACGGTGGAGCTGCACAGAGCCTGCTCGCCGACGGCGGCCACAATCTCGCTGACGGTGAGATTTTTTAGAAAACACCGAAAAGTGCCCGAAAAGCTCGCTGGCAGCGAGCTCGAACCAGCCGACGGCGCCCGGAAGGTTCTGGACCGACTTTTGGCGGTTTTTGGCCTAAATTTGACGTATTTGGACGCTTTTTCGAATGGGTGCTCATGAAAACTCTTCAAACTTTGTCCATACTCTTTAAAATGGCGAATATAGGTTAGAAAAGTGGAGGAATTTAGAGGAGAACAGTGGAGAAAAACTTTGAGGAATGTTTAGGATTCTTAGATTAAGAGTTGAAATTTAGATTTCTACTATTTTGGAGAGATTGGAGAGGAGATTTTGAGAGAATTTGTAAGGGGTTTCGCTAGCATTGCATGGATTGCCGGGAGACTTTATGGGAGAGATCTTCGTCTTTCTTTCAAGGGGAAAAGCTAAGTATTGTTCTTCATTATCTTATAATTTTGTAAACAATTACCTAGTGAATTTGCTTTGGTTTAATGAAGTTTCCGTGGTAATTTTTTCGTGCTTTGTGACACATCTCTCTTACTCTTTCTTCTTCTTTGAAAATAGTGGCATGAGAAGATTATGCAATTCTTTTCATTTTACATTTCTTTTGCAATGAGTAGGATTCATGATTAGGATATTGAGATGCTTGCTAAAAGATGTTTTAATTATAAATGTGATGGTTTTTACTTGCACTTTATTTACATTGCAATAAGGGCTCTTTGTAGTGTTAAAATTCATTGTAATTGCGTTAAGTCCTGATGGGGCATATGTAATTCTCAACAAAGTGAAACCACATTCAAATTCCATGGATGGTGAAGTTCATGGGAATTGAATTCAAATAAATAAGGAAATAATATTAATCCGACGTAGAATTGGAGATTTTAGAGTGACAGGATAAAATCCTCAATTCGGTCCTATCTTTTGGGTGCTGAAGTGTAGATTGTTAGCCCTCTGGCGAGGGGAACGTGGGAGCTCCGAAGTGAGAGCCGTTATCCTCCCAGCCTAGCCACGGATTCAGTAACCAAGCATAGGATTAGTCAATGTTCTTCATGCTTGGACCAAAGGGTAAAGAATAGGATTGCTCCTATTTGGCACATAAAATATTTAATGTATCTCAATCCTATACATTATCTATTTCATTACATAAGAATAATAGTTTTTAATATCTCAAAATTCTCCAAACTAATTCATCCAAAAAGGGTTATATTTAGAATTGTTATTTGCATTTAGATATAGTTACTATCTTTACATTTAACACTTGCATTTAGGAATAGTTGCTAGATAAAACACAATTTTAATCGACATTCCAAACTAAGGATTATTAGTAGTAGACTAGAATTTGACTAAAGACCTCTTACTTCACTTTCTTGTGGGATCGATACTGGGGTTTTTAACGAAAACTATATATTACTTGAAGTGATACATATACTTGCGTAGTACCCCTAGTGTGTAAATTATTTTCCAATTTTTATATCATTTAAGATTTTGCACACTAGCTGCTATTTATAAATTGGGTCAAGTTTTTGACAATCTTTTGGAAGTTAATTTACTGCGTAATTGTGGTTCGGGTCAGAAACTAATCTCCATTCCCTCCAACCTTTCTTTGCCCTGCTCTATCCCTTCAATGAGCAAGGCCTGCTAGATCCTTGAGCTCCAACCCATGCCTAGCTTAGGAATCATTGTCTCCTGACGAGCCGACGTGATCGGCCATCGCAGTTTCGATCCTCAACTGTTGTTCTTTATTAAACTTGATTTTCTTTACAGAAGTCGAGGGCCCAGAGCCATCCTTCCCAAGAATCTTAGGGTCTACATGGATCTCCCTCAAAATTTCAACCATATCAACTCGGTTGATCTGGGAAAAATGATGACAATGGATGCAATGCAAGCCTATGACTCTATTTATTCAGTATATTGGGCACAAAATCAAGGATTTTCATCATTAAATTTACTTGCTTGACTTTAGTATCATTGAATACTAATAATGGATTTGTTCTTTTCATAGTTTTCACTTTTAAGAAGAAGAAAAAATCAGGAAACCAAAATATATACACCACAACAGTCGGCACAAATCTCAAAGAATTTGAAAGGCTCAGACAACAACTAGAGAACTAAGGCAGCCTACTATCCTATTGCCGACCGCATGGTCAAGAATTTACCGACACACTATGATGATAGATTCGAACAACAGACCACGCCAACAGTCCCGACCAACAAAGGCACAAGATGGTGTTATTGATCGCAGTAAATCATTCGACTCACCTTTTCTATGATAGATGAGATTGACATCCGATCATGACCCTTGGCCAACCGACACGTACTTATGAGGGCACATTCACCACTTAGCCGATTGCCTGATTCACTTTTGATATTTATACTTACAAAAATATGTTATTGTTATTGGCAACGACGCTAAAAACTTGATCCCGCACCAAATATATGTATTTACACTGATGATTCTTTTATGAAAATTATGATTTATAATGTGGATACTACGCAAGTATACGTATCGTTATCAAGTAATAAAGGGTTCTAATAGAGTCTAAGATATCGATCCCACAGGGAAGTTGGAGAATTTCAAAGACAAATTAAAGTAGACTTACTTACTAAGCTAGTATACGGAAATTAAGAACACTTATACTAAAACTATTGCTCAAAAAAGTTTAAATGTAAGATTCTAATTTAGAAAAGAATATTTCTCCTTGTTGAGAGAATTAAGTGAATGATGAATTAAAATAGTTTAGAGTTTGTATTGTGCCAAATAGAAGCATTCCTATTCTTTACCCTTTGGTCCAGGTGCAAAGAACACTGACTAGTCCTATGATTGATTACTGAATCTGTGGCTAGGCTGGGAGGATATCTGCTGCCACTTCAGAGTTCCCACATTACCCTCACCTGAGGGCTAACATCTACACTTCAGCTCTCAAACAATAGGACCGAATTGAATATTTTAGTCTGTCACACTAAAATGTCCAATTCTACGCCCGATAGTTAATATTTCCTTATTTATTTGCACCCTCCTTCCAAGGCTTTTGACTTCCTTGAATCTTGGATGTAATCTTCACTATAGTTGATAATTCAACATATGTTAACAAATCAATTGGCTAAATTGAAAGTAAATTATGTTTTAAGTAGAAGATTATCACAATTTTTTTAAATAATTTTAGGCACAATTACTTTGACTCGTCACTTCACATAATCTCAACGACAAGGAAAAAGACTAAGGAAACTACTCAGAAAGCATGGGAAAAATAACAAAAAGCATGGATTTTATTAAAGTTAACAAGCAATAACAAATATACTTATCTCAATTCTTCTCCCCGACGACCTCCTTGAAGTTCCTTTGACTCTTCCTTCCAGTACAACACACTTAATTAAACTCACTAAGACTCTCTAATTTACACTCCAACACAAATGAACACTAATTGACTTTAAAACGAACCAAAATACACCAAAAATGACACACTAAAGGGACATAAATCGTCTCTATTTATAGAAGGAGTCAAAAGTTGCTTAAGCACCTCTTCAAAAAGCCTCCAGGTTCATTGTATCTGGCTCTTTTCAACTGTCTCACCGTCGGCGGACTCGATCTCACCGTCAGCGGGCTTCTAAAAGGTGGGCTAACCGCACCGATCTCACTGTCTCCCCGTCGGTGGGCTCTTTATAATAAATTCAAAAATTCTCTGGAAAGTCTCGTCGTCGGCGGCCTTGATCTTGCCGTCGACGGGATAGTTCATTTTTCAACAAATTTAGTCCTTTTTTGCTCCAAATCAGTTTATTTTGTGCTTTTTGCTTTCAGTACTTATAATTCTTCATTCCTGCAATAAAACAAAGAAAATACCTTTCTTTAAAGTGTAATTCCATATAAAATTGGTATGAAATTCTTAATACATTTTCTAGTGATCAAACTCCCCCAAACTTAAGTATTACTTATCCTCAAGTAATTTTTATACTTAATAAAAGTAAATGATTATTTGTAATAAAACTTTTAATTCAGAAAAACTATGAATTAAATTATAATAAATACTATAGTAAATTTTAATAGAAATATTTTTAGATAATTAAATTAACTCTATATATAAGGCTATCTAGTCATCAAGCTTAAGATTTTCTAGTCTTCTATTTATTTAAAGCATAACTATATTTGTAATATTAAATTACTTAAGATATTCAGTTGATAGGAATTCATGAAAACACTACTCATTAAAATACTAATCCATAAATATAAGTTTAGAAATATAATTGAGTTTACCCTTTAGGTTGATTCGAATGAAGCCAATTTTTAATAAGGCATCTCCTCTAGCTTCATCTCACTTATATTTATTATTTTATTTTTCTTCTCAGGGATTGATTTTCAATCCTTCTTTTCATTTCCAAGTGAGGATTACTATATCTGGATAGCCTGTTAATAATTTTGAATTTCATTTTCCTCTTTCCTAAATTTGAAACTTGAAATATTTCCTTACCTTATATGTATTTTATAGTTTTTACTTCATAGGGTTTTAATCTCATCTTTCTCAATTAAATACTTAAGAATTTCATTTTTTAAAATATAGTTTTCCTTACTTTAAATAGTTGACTATATTCTTATTCCATTATACCAAATATCTTAATCTACAAAATTAGTTTAATTACTAGAAATATTTTATTCAACTATCTTATATTAATTAAATAAATTAATTCTAGTTTACTGAACTAAAGTTACTACAAAAAAATCATTTTTATAATAATTTTTTTTTTGAAAATATAAAATGAGAACAATTTAATAATTAAATTTGTGTTTTTCCCTCCCCCAAACTTAAGTTTTTCTATCTAATCATATAGGGTGAAAAGAAAATAAACTGTAATATTTAAATCATACCTTCGAGCTTTAGGTATTTCTCTTTTTGAAATTTGCAGGTTTTCTTCATTACTTACTTAACCTGTAATGTTAGTATCTTTTTACACATAATATTTAAGAAAAATTATTTGAGTAAAGAAATTTTTGAAATAAGTACAAAATACTAACACAACTTATATTTAATCTACTTGCTAGCTATTCATTTAGAAATTACGAGTAACGATTTGAAATATTAAAATAAACTAACTAATTTCAACAACAAAATTCCACAATTTAAAATTACATCACAATCAGTTCATAAACTAAACATCCATTTTAAAGTTCCTCAGAAATCACATAAACAATCATCCAACATAACAGTTAAAGCTCATAATTAAAAAATTTAAACAAATAAAAATAAACATCAAATCTAAAATCTAATCTCCTAAATCAAAATCCCAAGCCACGTCATCGCCTCCTTGATCTGCAGGTGGAGTAGGCTGATATTGAATGTATCGAGGGCACTCAGGGAATACAACATCGAGTTCTCATCTCCTGTAGCGACTCTCAGCATCGTAATAAGCTATCTCATAATCAGAGTGTCTCTGGAGATATCAGAGTGTCTCTGGAGATATCAGAGTGTCTCTGGAGATACTCAATGTCATAATCATGTCTCCTCTCTAAACCTCCAATCCTGTGATTAATATGCTCCAATTTCTCTTCTATCTTCTCAAAACTCTTTCTCTGCAGGGTCATCTTATTCATAAGATCATGAAGGGTAGGGGAACTGCAAGTAGGAGGGTCATAACTTGGAGAGGGAATATCTCTACTAGAAGAAGGTACATAACTCCTTGTTCCATATCTCCATTCTTCGTGGGATTCATAGGTTTTAATATTAACCAGAGTAATGGGTTTCATAGGCTCCACCCATTCCTCATCATCTCTCACCTCTACCCCAGATAATTGGCAGAGTGCATAAATCAGACCAAGGTGTCCTAGTCCTCCTCTGCTCTCACTTTTAGCAGTGGCTAATATATTCCTGTAAATTACATTTCCCACATTAATACTCTTCTGATTTTGAATACAGAAATTCTGAATTGCTCTATCCCTTGTTACCTCACTATGGTGATACATGGGTAGTAGAGTAGAACAGATAAAATAATGTCAGGCATTAGACAACGCATTCAACATAGAGAGAGGAAAATTTACCCTTTCTCGCTGCTTGATCTTCCAAACTCCTTTCCCGTCAGTGAGAAAGTCTATCACTTCTTCCAGTGATCCTTCCATAGTACGGAAAGTATCATACTCACTGGTGTGCAAGTCTCGTACTTCATAAAATGAATTGATTCTATCAGCACTGAAATCAACCAAAAATCCTCTCACCTTGATTGGTGCATCTTCTATCTCTGTCAGATTGGCATAAAATTCTTTAACTACTTCCACTACAGCTCTATTTGTGGTGTAACAGAAGTTCTCCCATCCTCTTTCCTTGATTATTTGTTTTCTCCTCCTGGATTTTTAAAAACTCGATCTTGAATGTATTTCTTGGCTTGAATGTTGTGATAATATCTTTATTGTGCCCTTGCATTCACAAATTGATTTTTGTCATAATCCAATCGTCTTCTTTGTCTCAGAGCCATTTTTTTTCGATCTATGAAATTCACAAAAATCTTAACTAGTCTCCAAAATATTGCTAAAATGGCTTCCTAATGTTACTAAAATCAATCTAAATCAAATTCCATGAATTTCTTCCAAGTCTTTTTTTTACATTTCAAAATTTTCCCAAAATCCTCAATGTAGAAGAAATTCTTGTTGAAAATAAAAAATTTTTAAATAGGAGTGAAGCTCTTACTAAGGGAAGATGAAATCCGGCATTAAAATGTCTTAAAATAGCTTCAAATCCCAGATCTATCAAGCCCTAGGTCAGTTTTTCAAAGTTTTGAGGAAGGGGATGATGAATAGTGTCAGTGGACTGGTCAAAATATAGTACATTTCGTGATCTCGCTGTCGGCTAGAAATTTCTCGCCGTCGGCGAGCTAATTAATTCACCAAGGCCAAAGTTTCGGGAAAATCTCGCCGTCAGCGGTGTCGATCTCGTCGTCGACAGGATTTCTAAATTTTTAAATATTTTTATGTTTTCGATTATGTTCAATTTAATTAAGCCTTGTTCTAATGTTCGGTCACTTAATTTGATATATTTTTCTAAGATTAGATATTCTACTGACTCATATATGGTTTGCACAACACAAACATTATAACTTTATAAATGAAATCCATAAACTTACAAAATTCAAATACCACAAAACTAACAATTGACTTAGCAAATTAACCAAAACACATCTAACTCAGCATTGCAATCCATACCACAATACTCTAAATGCTGAGACTAAACAAACAACATACAATCTCATATAAACAGAGATTAACTTCATAAAATCCAAATTATATTAAAAACTAAGTTCAAATCAACACACATAAATAAAATAAGGATAAATATCTGCTACTCATTGGAATCTGAACTAACTTCTTCCTGATATTCCCAATAGATCGTAGGTGCACAAATAGATTATAGAAAGGCCTGAAGGTGAATTCTTCTATAGAATCTTCTTCAATCCATTCCTTCTGTCTTAACAGTCGTATGAAACTTGCCTCCAGATGTCCTGAATGATCTAAATGCTCCTTCATTCTCCAATCTATGTGATCGAATAAATCAGAGATATTATCAATAGAATTCATCATATTCTGTAATTCCTTCTCCAATCCTTTAATTTTTCGTAGAATCAGGTTAGTTCTATCTGTCAAAGGCCTGATTAAAGGATTGTTTTAAGATGCTTGATCAGAGATAATTGTTATATCATCATTATTATCCAAAGTAGGAAACATATCTGTCGGATCTAATGTTTTCCACGGTAACAACACTTTTTCCCAAGCTTCGTAGGAAACTTGGTACTGACTACATAAAGCAAAAATTGTTGATGGGTGTCCGAGTCCATGAATCGATCCATTCACAATTAATCCTAATGCAGACTTCACAATGATAGATCCAACATCGAAAGGTAATCCAGATTGAATACAGTAATTTAAAATTGCTCATTCCTTCAAGACTTTGTTTACCCTCATAGTAGGTAATAACTTCGACGAAATAAAGAAATTCCAATGCTTTGAGACTGGGTTAAGAAGTGATGCAAAAAAACTTACATACCCGTCTTCTCGTATTTCCCAATCATCATGTTTGTCGGACAGATATCAATATATCTCATTCAAGTTGTATTTTGTTGGAACAAAATTTGAATAGTGGCAAACAGGGGTATTTTCAATCGAGTATAATTCATTGATTCGAGAAGGAGTGAATGTTACCCATCTGCCTCTTACGTAAACAATTCCATTATGGATTGCATGCAGATTAGAGTAGAATTCCTTGACTACTGGAATGACAACAGCAGATGTTGTGTAGCATACTACCTCCCAATGTTGCTGAACAATCATTTCTTCAATTGTTGTCGTTGAATTCTCTGCTCCTCTATTTACGAATCCTCTTTCTTTAATCAGTCGCTTCTTCATCAAAACTTTGTTGAATAGTCGCTGAGCCTCAGAACTGACTAACTTTCGTCAATTAAACACTACGGATTTCGTGGTTTCTAATGGGTTGGGGGCTATTATGGATTGTTTAGAGGGGCTTTAATCGTTTCTAGTGAAGGAATGGAGTAAATAAAGAGTTCTAAATGTTTTGTAGTGAATATTATAGGTTAGAACTGCCTAAAACCGCAAATAACTCTTAAAAACCACTTTTTAACTATCTCGCCGTCGGCGGTAACGATTTCACCATCGGCGAGCTAGTTAATACTTTAAACTGAATTTGGGCGTGCCGATCTCGCTGTCGGCGGGATCGATCTCGCCGTCGACGAGATTGGGAAAATTGCCTAATTTTCGCTCCGGTCCGAATATTTTTTAATTTCTTCGTACAGATTCAAATTTGTGATGATTTTAAAAAGTAAAATGAGTAGTAGAATTTATTCTATATTTTAATTTTCAATAACATTAGTAAATAGATCATAATTAATAACTACTATGGGTTGCCTCCCATAAAGTGCTTAGTTTAGCGTCGTCAGCCCGACCTAATTTAGTTAATAATCAGGTTGACTGAGCATTAAAACCTCTTTAAAATTTTGTCTTCTCCCTTCAAAATAAGGTTTTAATGCGTATACATTTTACTATAAATCTATGCCCAGTTTTTGGATCTTCAATTTCTATAGTTCCGTATGAAAATATTTGAGTTATAGTGAAAGGCCCTAACCATCGAAATTTCAATTTCCCGGAAAATAATTTCAATCTTGTATTATAAAGCAAAACTTCTTGTCCTGGCTCAAAATTCTTCAGGTTAATCTTCCGATCATGCCATAATTTCATTTTTTCTTTATAAATTCTATCATTATGATAAGATTCATTTCTTAATTCTTCTAATTCATTCATTTGCAATAATCTCTTCTCAGATTGTAATTAAATTCTTTAATTGCCCAATAAGCTTTATTTTCTAATTCAACCGGTAAGTGGCAAGTCTTTCCATAAATAAGTGACCCGATTTTTGTACTTCCAAATACAAGAATTTGTTACCATTGCTAGAAAATTTAATTTACAGCAAAGGCGCGAAACACTTGACACGAAATAACTTGCTATATAGATGTGTACCAAATAAAACTTTTTAAATATATGTTTATATAGCAAAATATAATTTTAAAAAGAAAATATTTTATATACTTTTTTTTTGGGTACTACGCAAGTACACGTATCGTTTCAAGTAATATAGGGCTTTTGAAACAAAGACCCTAGTATCGATCCCACGGGGAAAAATTATAGTAATAAATTTTCTAAATATTGTATTTCAAAAATCTTTTTATATTTTAATTTAATTATAAATTACTATTAATTTACTAGATGCAAATAAAGAAAACAATAATTAGACAATGATTTTATGAAAACTATATAAAATAAACAACTTTCTTCCCTTCAATTAATCTAAGATTTTTAAGATAATTAAATATTCGATAGAGAATTTGATTTATGGTATTTTGCCAAATAGAAGCATTCATATTCTTTACCCTTTGATCCAGGCGCAAAGAATATTTGCTAATTTACAAATCAGGTCCGGATGTATTGTTAGTAGAATGGGTTAATCTAGACTCAAACTACTAGATGTCCAAGGGTGGCTATGGTCGGCCCTACTAGTGACCCTTTCCTAATGTATAAATCAAATTATAAGAATTTAGTTTGTCACTCTAAAAACTTATCAATTCTACGCCATTTATATCTTATCTTCCTATTTATTTACACTTCACCTTGAATAGCCCGCACATGGCCTTCGACTACCCAAGGATTCATGTGACACTTACAAGTTAAGAGTTTTTCTCCTTCTAGGTCTCAAAACTCTTCAACAGATTTTAACAATTTCAATGGCCAGTTTAAAAAGTAAAGTAAGATCAGGTATTAATGTCATCACAATATTTTGAAAATATTTTGAATTTCAATTCTCCATCGAATCTTATATTATCTCATTTATCTCTTCATAATTGAAGGAAGAAAGTAAACTAACTACTCAGAACACATTGAATATAAACAACAAAACATAATAAATAAACTTTAAATCAAATATAAAATACTTATCTCAAATATTCCTTCTACAGATCTTCTGATTCCTATTGACTCAACAGTGTAATGAACTCCAGATGCAACAACTTGAAATAAACTCACTAAACTAAACAAAAGTGGCCCTAAATTTCTCTCTCTATTTCTCTCTCTAAGGATGAGAGATCCTGAAGTGTATAAGAGAAAGGGGTTACAATGGGGGCATGTTTTTCTGATGAAATGGACTCCTATTTATAGGCTTCAAGGGTTTCCTTGAGGCACCTCTTCAAAACATGTCCACATTCAATGAATCTTCTAGAAGGTCTGTCTGGTGCCTAGGCGCCGGACACCGCGTCCAGTTCTTCGTACCTCTTCACTTTGGCTCGCACGTCTTCACGATTAAATCCGTTTTGGAGTGTCTAAATGCAATGTATCACATGTCCTATTATCAAGGAACAACTGCCAGTCTTCTAGAATGTCCAATAACCGCTCACTCCGTCAAAATAACCGTTTAAACTTTGTTAAAAACTTGACAGTTTCTGTATCGAGTCTGGCGTTTAGGCACCGACTTCTGGCGCCTAGGCGCCAGGCCATAATTTTTTTATACTTTTTGTATTTTGCTCCATTTTTGCTCCTTTTTGCTCCTTTTTGCTCCTTTCTCCTTTTTAGACCTTTTTACGTCACCTGCATCCAAAAACACAAAAAAATACCTTCCATTAAAGCATAATATCCTTAGAAATTGATAAGATTTAAGACATAAAGAAATAGGTATTTTTTTATAGATCAAAATTCCCCAAACTTAAATGTTACTTGTCCTCAAGTAACTCTTTCTACTATATAAAATGTATAACCTTTGAAATAAAAGATAAATATTTAAGATTCCTTATAATTTTTGATTTTATAAAGTTTTTAGTAAATTATTAACCCAATTTCACTAACTAGGTTTAATTTTAAGAATTTAAAGAATATTTAACTACCAAATCATAAGATTTCAAACTTTTCATCCATTTTGAAAATAATAGATGTCTATTATTTTAAGATCTCATAGATTATTTACAAGAAAAAGATCTTTTTGAAAAATCTTTCCTAAATAAATATTCATGTATAAAAATTAAGTAAAATATGTAACTAGTTTTCTTCTTATAAGATAATTCAAGTGAAGCCAATTTTTGATTAGGCATTTCCTCAAGCTTCTCCTCTCTTCTCTTTTTTTTAATATATAGAGAGGATTACTATATCTGGATAGCTTGTTAATGGTTTTGATCTTCACTATCCTTAACTTATATTTTCAAAACTTATACATTTCCACTTAATTATTATAACATGAATAATAATTCAAAAAGATTTCCAATCTTTTCTTTTTCAAGTGATAATTTTTTATTACTTAATATTTCTAAAATTCTATTATTTCTATCATGAATAGAAAAATTTCTTAATCTTATTCTTCTTTAAGTTAAATAATTCTATTCTTAAAATCAATCAAAGTTATTAAAATTTTGGTTCATTTCACTAAATTGTTTATAATTTCAAAAATAAAAGTGATCTCAAATAAATTCTTCATTCCTTACGTTATGTTAAAAAGTTTTTATTTTTATGAAAATATTAGCTCTTTAAGGACAAATAAAATTTAAACTTGAATGTATTTTCCCTTCCCCCAAACTTAAGTTTTGGTATGCTATCATAATTTGAAAGTATGAGAGAAAGAAAATCATAAGAATTTTTATAAGTATGTAAAAACAATCTTAAAAAAAATTAACTTCTACTCATGCTTTTATGAATAATTAAGATAAAATTGAAGCATGTATAAAAAGTAAGCAGGCTAATTTTTATGATTATACTAAATTTGAAACAAAATTAAAGCAGAGTAAAATTACTAATTACTAAACAGTAGACTAAAACAAACATATCATAAATTAACTCTAACTTCAGTCTCAACACAATATACTAAGAATATTTTAACAATAGAATCTTAACACTAATCAATCCACACAGATATTTAAACAAACAACATACATCAAACACAAAACTAAACAAACAATCCAAATAAAACAAACTAACAAATTAGCTCATCATAAAGATCTATAACTACTAGTCACTAGTTGTAGCCTCATCATCATCATCGTCACCAAAGAAAAATTCTACGTCCTTTGGATCAACAAATGGTGTGAAACTAGGAAAAGTAGGGAAACTAACATCATGTTCACCCTTCAGAAATCTGACTAGGGCTTCATCATACTCAACATCATAACTACTCTTCCTCTAGGTATAATCAGATAAATGATCAAGTTTCCTATCAATAGTATCAATCCTGCAGTGAGTATGAAATAACTCCTACTGCTGCTCTAAAAACTGATCATGCATTGATTCCATAAATTTGATGGTGGCTCAGCAGAAGTAGTGGGTCGAGAAGTAGGTCTACCTGGAGTATGTGCAGAAGTAGAAGGAGCGGTCGATCTCTTCCCTCGAAGATGATCATAGACTAACACTCTCCTACCCAATTGGCTTGGTAGACGTTAACTTCTCAGAAATATCAGCAGTGACTCCATTACTAACACATAATGAATAAATCAGAGGTGGGAATCCCAATCCAATAGAAGTGCTAAATCTCACAGTAGAACCCACAGAATCATAAATAATACTGCCGACATCAATAGGTTTCCTTTCCTGAATGCAGTTGTTTAAGACCGCTCGATCTCTAGTCACTTCACTCAGGTGGTTGGAAGGTAACAATATTGCAGAAATAAAATAGTTCCATGCTTTAGAAATACCATTTAATTTGGAGGATTTGATATTTACCCTTTTTCCGTTCCTGATCTTCCAAGATCCAGTACTGTTAGTCAAATAAGCAATGATCATATCCAAATGTCCCTTAGATGGTGATAATCCAGAATAGTGGCATTCAATAGTTGGTGGCAGGCCATAAAATATATTGATTCTTTCAGGACTAAGTCCTACTCCGATACCTCTGACAAAGACTTCATAATCTTCGGCATCCAGAAAATTTGCATAAAACTCTAGAACAATAGGGATAACAGCAACAGCAGTGAAATAACATAATCATTGCCAGTTGTATGCAACGATAGTGTTTTCAATCATTTCTCCCAGATGAAAGAAACTTCGTTCTGAAATTAACTTCCTGGATGTCACAAATTCGTGGAAGCGAAAATGCGCAGCCCATGAGTAGAAAATTTGCTGCCATCAAAGTTATCTTGTGCCTTCCCGCATTTAGATTTTGGAGCCATCTAAACGTGAAATAAAGCAAGAACAAATTTAGGAATCAAAGTTTTAAACTCTTTTTAAGTTTATAAAACTTAAAATAAGTTTAAAAATCCAAAGTAATCACTAAAAATTAAAATTTCTTTCAAAATTTCGATTATAAGCAAAACTAGGGAAATCTATGATGAAAATCGAAAATAAATGGTTTAAAGTGTAGATCTGACCTTGAGACGAAGAAATCGAGTGGTTTCGCACTCAAATCCTTGATGTTTTGACCTCAAAATGGATCTAAAAGGTGTATTTTCGTGAAAATGGGAAAGAAAATGGAGCTTAGGCGTCAAAAATGGCTTTTGGGGGTTATTTAAGTAAATTTTCGGGTACAGGCCGAACTGGCGCTTAGGCGCCGAATTCTGGCGCCTAGGCGACAGACTCGCCTTTCACAAAAATATTATTTTTAAATTTAATTTTCCACCAAAATTTATAAATTCAACTTCTAATTACTCATATCAGAGTATGGCTTCAATTTCTAACTTCCACAACATTTTTCAAAAATTTATAAAAATTAAATATTTAATCCACTAATCAAATATAAGGTTTAAATCAAACTCACTAAATTCCATTTATAATCTTCAATATTGATTCAATACATTCCAGATAAGTATTATACTTGATTCAAGTTCCTAATACACACTCAAAAACAATAATTTCTAAGCAAAAACAACACACATTGAACATGAATGCAAATACACAAACAAACACAATCGATTCTCTAAATCGATACAACGACTCAAAAAACCATATAATAACTATCTCATTACCAGAATATTCTAATCTTCACAAGAGAAATTGTGTATTCCACTTGGAAAGAACACTAACGCTCTCGGGAAATCCGTAGCCGTCTTTTCGTCAATTCACTTGTTCTCCGCATACATTTCAACTTGAGCATCTTAATAAGCCGCAAAATGATCAAATTAAAGTTTCATTTGCCATTCTAGATGTTCAATTTGATGAAACATCTCATGAAGGTGATCTCTAATGCTTTTAAACTCCGCTTCAAACTTATCCAAATGACTAGAAATTTTCTCTAAACTTACAGCGATGAAACCATTGAAGTAAGGATGAGGATCCTTTGAGACATTGTCCCTAGCTTCATCTCCATGATTTCTTCCTTCCATATTCTTCAAAAATTTCTCAAATCTCTTAAGAATGAAGTGAAAGGGACGTAATTTTGATTGCTTGATGGTTAGGGAAGAAGATAGGTTGATTTAAAGGTGAAAATCGTGTGAAAAACTGAAAAATTTTCGGTTTTTGCACGACCCAGTAACTGTGGTGCTTAGGCGCCGAATCTGGCGCCTAGACACCGGACCTATTGATACATAGTTTGATTCTGGCGCTTAGGCGTCAAATTCTGGCGCCTAAGCGCCAGAACTATGTTCAACTCCGTTTCACCTAATCGTCAAATTTCAAAATTTTGTTCTCTAAGATAGGTAAATTATACTGGTAAGAGAAATTTAGACTCAATAACTCACATTGTAAACAATCATAATGAATGTTAACTTGATCTCCTTTTTACTCATATTTAGAATAGAGTGATCCAATTTCAAAATCTTACATACTTCAAAAAAATTTTCAGCCTAAGTCAACAAAGACTTATGAGCAACAAATTTTTCTAAAGTAATATAAAAGTAATCAAGATCGAGGCATAACCTTACATTAAAACACAAAAACAATCATAACAAAAGATAATTATGGGTTGCCTCCCATAAAGCGCTTGGTTTAACGTCGTCAGCCCGACTTAAGTAAAACTTTAATCAGGTTGACTCAATTCATAAGCCTCTTTATAAATCTTTTTAATATCTCCCAAATAAGTCTTCAATCTTAATCCATTTACTTTAAAAATTTTTCCTGTTTTGGGATCTTTAATATCCACAGCTCCATAATGGTATACTTTCTCAACTATATAGGGTCCAATCCATTTAGATCATAATTTTCCAGGAAAAAGTTTTAAACGAGAGTTAAACAGTAATACTTCTTGTCCAGGTTCAAAGATTTTTCTTGAAATTTTCTTATCATGCAACATCTTCATTTTCTCTTTATAAATCCTCGCATTTTCATATGCTTCATTTCTTATTTCTTCCATCTCATTTTTTTGCAATAATCACTTTTCTCCTACTTTATTCAAATTAAAATTAAACTCCTTTATCGCCCAATAAGCTTTATGTTCAATTTCTACAGGTAAGTGACAATGTTTACCATAAATTAACCGGTAAGGTGACATTCCGATTGGTGTCTTATAAGCAGTTCTATAAGCCCATAATGCAGAATCAAGTCTATCAACCCAATCAGTTCTTTTAGGATTAACGGTCTTCTCTAAAATTCTTTTAATTTCTCTGTTTGATACTTCAGCCATTCCACTTGTTTGTGGGTGATAAGCAGTTGCAATTCTATGTTTGATTCCAAATTTTTGTAGTAATGATTGAATTCTTATATTCCCGAAATGTCTTCCACCATCGGTGATAATTACCTTAGGAATTCCAAATCTTGAAAATATCATTTTCTTTAAAAATTTAGAAACACTTTTGGAATCACAGTTTGGTAAAGCAACAGCTTCAATCCACTTTGAAACATAATCAACTACTAATAAAATATAAATTTTTCCAGATGATGGAACAAAAGGTCTCATAAAGTCTAAACCCCATATATAAAAAATTTCAACTTCCAATATATAGTTTAAAGTCATTTCATTCTTCCTAGATATATTTCCCATCCTTTGACATCGATCACATGTTTTCACATAATGTCTCACATCTTTAAATAAGGTAGGGCAATAAAATCTAGAATTTAAAATTTTAAATGCAGTTTTATCTATGCCAAAGTGTCCTCCAAAACCGGAATCATGACATTTTTGAATAATAGCAAAAGTTTCCTCATAAGGTACACATCTTCGAATCATAGAATCTTTACTAATTTTAAATAAATGAGGTTCTTCCCAAATATAAGATTTAGCATCATATTTAAATTTCTTAATAAATTTGTTATCCAAGTCATAAGGAAAAATATTGCTAACTAAATAATTAACAATATCAGCATACCAAGGTGTTTTATATTCTTGAATAACATATAAAGATTCATCAGGAAATTTCTCATTTATATTTTCTTCCAAAATAATATCATTTTTAATTCTAGACAAATGATCAGCAATTTGGTTTTCAGTTCCTTTTCTATCTACTATTTGAAAATCAAATTCTTGTAGAAGTAAAACCCATCTTATTAGTCTAGGTTTAGAATCCTTCTTAGATAATAGATATTTAATAGCATAATGATCAGTATGAACTATGCATTTAGTACCAAGAAGATAAGGTCTAAATTTATCAAAGGCATATACTATAGCTAGAAGCTCTTTCTCAGTGGTAGTGTAATTTCTTTGTGTTTCTGTGAGAGTTTTACTAGCATAATATACAACTTTGAAATTTTTCTCATATTTTTGTCCCAATACAACTCCAATTGCAAAATCACTTGCATCACACATTAATTCAAAAGATTTATTCCAATTAGGTGCAACAATGATAGGTGCAGTTATTAATTTTACTTTTAGAATATTAAAATCATTAATACATTCTTTATTAAATTCAAATTTTGCATTTTTTTTCCAATAAATGACAAAGAGGTTTAGCAATTTTAGAAAAATCATTTATGTATCTTCTATAAAATCCAGCATGACCTAGAAAACTTCTCACATCAGTAACAGTAGTAGGTGGTTGCAATTCAACAATAATTTTCACTTTTGCTTGATCTACTTCCATCCCTTTTTGTGACACTTTGTGACCAAGTACAATGCCTTCTGTGACATTAATTGACATTTTTCCCAGTTAAGAACTAAATTTTTTTTTTCACATCTTTGCAAAACTTTGGCTATGTTTTCCAAACAAGATTCAAAAGAAGTTCCAAAAACTGAAAAATCGTCCATGAATATTTCAATTCCTTTGTCAATCAAATCACAAAATATTGACATTATACATCTTTGAAAAGTTGTAGGTGCATTACATAAACCAAAAGACATTCTTCTAAAAGCAAATGTTCCATAAGGACTTGTAAATGTTGTCTTTTCTTGGTCCTCGGGAGCAATAAGTAATTGATGATAACCAGAATATTCATCCAGAAAACAGAAATATGGGTGTCCAGCTAATTTATCAAGCATTTGATCTAAGAAAGGTAAAGGAAAATGATCCTTTCTAGTGTCTTTATTTAATTTCCTATAGTCAATACAAATTCACCATCCAGTAACTTGTCTTGTAGGAATTAGTTCATTTTTATCATTAAAAATGACAGTTACACCTCCTTTCTTTGGAACACAATGAATAGGACTTACCCATTGACTATCCGGAATAGGATAAATAATACCAGCATCTAACCATTTAATAATTTCTTTTTTAATAACCTCTTTCATGATAGGATTTAATCTTCTTTGCGATTCTATAGTAGTTTTAAAATTTTCTTCCATTAAGATTCTATGCATGCAAATGGAAGGGCTTATTCCTCTTATATCAGCAATGGTCCAACCAAAAGCTTTCTTATAATTCTTTAACACACCTAGTAGTTTTTCTTTTTGATCTCTACTCTGTTCAGAAGAAATAATAACAGGTAATGTTAACGAGTTTCCAGGAAATGCATATTTTAAATGTGAAGGTAACATTTTTAATTCCAGTTCAGGCGCTCTTTTAATTGATGGTAAAAGTATATCATTTTGAGTTATGTCTAAAGTTTCCCAATTATCTTTAATAAAATGAGTCTCTTTTCTTCTACTACTTCGTTTTCATCAGTTAAAAATTTAAATTTTTCTTCAGAAATGACTTTACATTTTTCTTGCTAATGTTTTTCAATTAAATAATCAATTATATACATTCGATAACATTTCTCTTTATCAGGGTACTTCATTGATTTAAGAACATTGAATTTAATTTCTTGATCACTAACTCTCATGGTTAGTTCTCCCTTTTGCACATCAATCATAGCTCGTCCAATAGCTAGAAAAGGTCTCCTTAAAATAATAGGTTTCTCTTTATCTTCTTCCATATCAAGTACTATGAAATCTACAGGAAATATAAATTTATCCACTTTAACAAGGACATCCTCTATAACTCCTTTAGGATAAGTGATAGATCTATCAGCTAATTGAAGGGCTACAGTGGTTGGAGTAATATCTCCTAAATCCAATCTTCGAAATATAGAAAATGGCATGAGATTAATACTTGCTCCTAAATCACATAAAGTTTTTCCATAAATTTTTTCTCCAATAGCACAGGGTATAGTAAAACTTCCAGGATCCTTAAGCTTTTCAGGTAATTTCTTTTAAATTATTGCACTGCATTCTTCACTTAATGCAACAGTTTCAAAAGCTTCAAATTTTCGTTTTTTGCTTAAAATATCCTTCATAAATTTTGCGTAAGTTGGCATTTGTTCCAAAGCTTCACCAAAAGGTATGTTAATAGTAAGTTTCTTAAAAATTTCAAAGATCTAAGAAAATTGATGATCTAATTTCTGCTATTTAATTCTTTGAGGAAAAGGGTGCGGTGGTTTTTCAACTTTCACATTAACAGGTATAACAGTCTGATCTTGACTAGGAGAGAGAGTATCTTTAGGTTTTTCAATCTTTTCAACCTCAATCTCTTTTTCAATTTCATTATGCATTCTTTCTTTCATTTCCTTTCCACTTCTAAGTTGCACAGCTTTAAATTGTTCATGTTCTTTTCCAGTTTCCTTTGGATTAATTTCAACATTACTAGGAAGTGTTCCTACAGGTCTGTTATTAATTAAAGTAGCAATTTGCCCCATTTGATTTTCAATATTACGAATAACAGTATTTTGATTTTGTAATTGATTATTCATTTGTAAAATTAATTCTTCTATTGATAACTTTTTCTGTTGATTATTAAATCAAGGAGGTTTATAATTTGGATTAACTTGATAATTCCAATTTCCAGTAGGATGAGATTGATTATTACCCCATTGTTGTTGTGAATTATTCCAGTTAAAATTAGGATGATTTTTCCACCCAGGATTATAATAATTTGAATAAGGATTATTTTTACTTGCACTAGCTTGTAAAGTTTCAATAGTTTGAGAATCTTCAATATTAGCAGAGTTATTATGTGAAATATTAATTGCAAAATTATCCAATTTCTTAGACATTGCTGCTACTTGTGAAGCTAAGATAGAAAATGCTTCATTATCGTGAATACTTCCCATCCTTTTAGGATTAATCCTTTCGGAAGGCCATTGAAAATTATTATTAGCCATTTCTTCAATTAAAGTGTAAGCTTCTTCAAATGATTTAGACATTAAAGAACCTCCAGCAGCAGCATCAATAATTAATTTTAAAGATCCAATTAATCCGTTATAAAATATTTGAATAATTAACCAATCAGGTAAAGCATGATGAAGACATTTTCTTAATAGTTCTTTAAATCTTTCCCAAGTTTCATATATTGTCTCCCCGTCAAATTGGCTAAATGAAGTAATATCATTTCTTAATTTAGCAGTTTTAGAAGGAGGAAAATATTTAACAAGGAATTTCTGTGCCATTTCAGTCCATGTTTTAATAGAACCGATCACTAATGAGTTTAACCACATCTTTGCTTTATCTCTTAAAGAAAAAGGAAAGAGTCTAAGTCTAATAGCATCATCAGAAACATTATTATATTTAAAGGTAGCATAAAGTTCTAAAAAGCTAACAAGGTGTAAATTTGGATCCTCATTTGGTGTTCGACCAAATTGATTGTTTTGCAGCATTTGAATAATAGACGGTTTAAGTTTAAAAGAATTAGCATCTACAGTGGGTATTTGAATACTACTATGAAGTTCATCAACAGTAGGGTTAGCATAATCCCTTAATGGTTTATAAACATTTTGATCATTAAGTTCAATCGGATTTTGTAAAGTAGCCATTTCTTGAAATTTTTGAATTTTTTTTCCCTTTTTAATTTTTCTAATTGTTCTTTTTAATTCGGAATCTAAAGGTATTAATCCTTCAGAACCAAATCTTCGCATGAAACAAGGAATAAAATTTATATATATATATATATATCTTTTTTTATATATATTTTTATATTTTATTTTTTTTATTTTTGGAAATATAATATTTTTTTAAAAAAAATTATCACTATTCTATTTCTTCCCTAGCAACGGCACCAAAAACTTGACCCGATTTTTGTACTTCCAAATACAAGAATTTGTTACCACTGCTAGAAAATTTAATTTCTGGCGAAGGCGCGAAACACTTGACCTGGAATGACTTGCTATATAGATGTGTTCCAAATAAAAATTTTTAAATATATGTTTATATAGCAAAATATAATTTTAAAAAAAATATTTTATATACTTTTTTTTTTGTACTACGCAAGCATACGTATCATTTCAAGTAATATAGGGCTTTTGAAACAAAGACCCCAGTATCGATCCCACGAGGAAAAATTATAGTAATAAATTTTATAAATATTGTATTTCAAAAATCTTTTTATATTTTAATCTAACTATAAATTACTATTAATTTACTAGATGCAAATAAAGAAAACAATAATAAGACAATGATTTTATGAAAACTATATAAAATAAACAACTTTCTTCCCTTCAATTAATCTAAGATTTTTAAGATAATTAAATATTCGTTGGAGAATTTGATTTATGGTATTGTGCCAAATAGAAGCATTCCTATTCTTTACCTTTTGATCCAGAAACAAAGAACATTGGCTAATTTATAGATCAGGTCTGGATGTATTATTAGTAGAATGGGTTAATCTAGACTCACACTACTAGATGTCCAAGGGTGGCTTTGGTCGGCCCTACTAATGACCCTTTCCTAATCTATAAATCAAATTATAAGAATTTGGTCTGTCACTCTAAAAACTTATCAATTCCACGCCCTTTAAATCTTATCTTCATATTTATTTGCACTTCACCTTGAATAGCCCGCACATGGCCTTTGACTACCCAAGGATTCATGTGACACTTACAAGTTAAGAGTTTTTCTCCTTCTAGGTCTCAAAACTCTTCAACAGATTTTAACAATTTAAATGACCATTTTAAAAAGTAAAGTATGATCAGGTTTTAATGTCATCACATTGTTTTGAAAATATTTTGAATTTCAGTTCTCCATCGAATATTATATTATCTCATTTATCTCTTCATAATTGAAGGAAGAAAGTAAACTAACTACTCAGAACACATTGAATATAAACAACAAAACAAAATAAATAAACTTTGAATCAAATATAAAATACTTATCTCAAATATTCCTTCTACATATCTTCTGATTCCTACTGACTCCACAGTGTAATGAACTCCAGATGCAACAACTTGAAAATAAACTTACTAAACTAAACAAAGGTGGCCCTAAATTTATCTCTCTATTTCTCTCTCTAAGGATGAGAGATCCTAAAGTGGATAAGAGAAACAATGGGGCACATTATTCTAAAGAAATGGACTCCTATTTATAGGATTCAAGGGTTGCCTTGAGGCACCTCTTCAAAACAAGTCCACATTCAATGAATCTTCTAGAAGGTATGTCTGGCGCCTAGGCGCCGGACACCGCGTCCAGTTCTTCGCACCTCTTCACTTTAGCTCGCACCTCTTCGCAATTAAAATCTTTTTGGAGCGTCCAAATGCAATGTACCACATGTCCTATTATCAAGGAACAACTGCCAGTCATCTAGAATGTCCAATAACCGCTCACTCCGTCAAAATAATTGTTCAAACATTGTCAAAAACTTGACAGTTTCTGTATCGATTCTGGCGCTTAGGTGCCAACTTCTGGCGCATAGGTGCCAGGCCATATTTTTTATACTTTTTTTATTTTGCTCCATTTTTGCTCCTTTTTGCTCCTTTTTGCTCCTTTTTTCTTTTTAGACCTTTTTACATCACCTACATCCAAAAACACAAAAAAAAACCTTTCATTAAAGCATAATATCCTTAAAAATCGATAAGAATTAAGACATAAAGAAATAGGTATTTTTTTATAGATCAATAAGCCTGTAAGGAGTCATTCCAATCGGAGTTTTATAAGCAGTCCTGTATGCCCATAATGCAGTGTCTAGTCTTATAGACCAATCCAATCTATTAGGGTTTACAGTCTTTTTTAAAATACGTTTAATTTCTCAATTAGAAACTTCGACTAATCCACTGTGTTTGTGGATGATAAGCTGTTGATATCTTATGAATAATGCTAAAATTTTCTACTAGTTTGTCAATATTTTTATTTCTAAAATGAGATCCTCCGTCAGTGATAATCACTCTCGGCATTCCAAATCTAGTAAAAATATTTTTCATTAGAAACTTTGAAACACTCTTAGCATCACATCGAGGTAAAGCTTGTGCTTCAATCCATTTAGAAATATAATCAACAACAACTAATATATATGAGTTTCCAAATGAAGGAATAAATGGTCCCATAAAATCTAATCCATAAACATCAAAAATCTCAACTTCTAATATAAAATTTAGAGGCATTTCATTTCTTTTAGATATATTACCTACTCGTTGGCATTTGTCGCAAGTTCTGATATATCTATAAACATCTTTAAAAATAGTAGGCCAATAAAATCCAGATTATAAAAATTTAGAAGCAGTTTTATCTGTTCCAAAATGTCCTCCAAAATCAGAATCATGACATTTCTGAATGATTTGTTCTGTTTCTTCATAAGGCACACATCTTCTAATTATAAGATCCTTAAATTGCTTATATAAATATGGTTCATCCCAAAAATATGTGGTGGCGATGGAATATATATATATATATATATAAATTTCATGTCCTTGGTGCGGATGAGGTCATGTCATCGCCAACCAATGTATCATATAAATGTCAAGGAGTCGCCATCTAATATTAGCCTAGTTTTATTCTTATAAATCCTATGAAGGATTTAGAGAATTTTTAGGACTAATAGTAGAAAAGGATGTTTATGATAATTCTTATATGAGGATATTCTAGAATTTTCATATTAAGAAAATCATGGTAAACTAGAGATTTCTATTTTGGGTTCTTTTAGATCTCCTATAGAGGTAAGCCTCGATAGTTAGTTACATCTTAAACAATTTTCAATTGTTTAAGAAAACTTCTGATTAATGTTAATCATTTGTTTTCTAAAAATTTATTTTAAGGAGAGATGTACCCACTATCTCTCCCAAATGTTTTTATATCATGTAATTGAATACTTTAGGTATTATGTCTAACCTAAAGGTTCTGGTTTTGTTGTCAATGCTGTTGATTTGTTGAAAGTTTTTCAGGTTACATGTCTAACCTAAAAGTTTTGGTTTTTTCTTCGTGGTCAAAAGTTTCAGGTTATATGTCTAACCTAAAAGTTTTGGTTTTGTTTTTGTAGTTAAAAGTTTCAGGTTATATGTCTAATCTAAAAGTTTTGATTTTGTCTTTGTTGTCAAAAGTTTCAGGTTATATGTCTAACCTAAAAGTTTTGGTTTTGTCTTTGTTGTCAAAAGTTTCAGGTTATATGTCTAACCTAAAAGTTTTGGTTTCGTTTTTGTAATTAAAAGTTTCAGGTTATATGTCTAACCTAAAAGTTTTGGTTTTGTCTTTGTTGTGAAAAGTTTCAGGTTATATGTCAAACCTAAAAGTTTTGGTTTCGTTTTTGTAATTAAAAGTTTCAGGTTATATGTCTAACCTAAAAGTTTTGGTTTTGTTTTTATTTCGTCATCGACGTCCTGCAAAACAAAGTTAGCACATCCTATAACATGCAAAGAAAATCTAAACGAAATTTCTTGCTTTCACCCTGCAAAGAAAACATCATCAGAAATAATGTCACATAATATTTGAATATGTCTTTTATGTGAGATTATTTTGAAATGTCAATTTTTTTATTGATTATGTCAATTTTGGTTTTTGAATTTATTAACTTGAGTTCATGTCTGTCTAAACTCTACGTTAAAAAGGTTTGGAATTAGATTCAATATTGATTGAATTAACTTGGGTTCATGTCTGGTTGAACCTAAGTTAGATTCAATGTTGATTGAATCCATTTAACTTGATTCATGTCTGTCTGAATTCAAGTTAAAAGGTTTGAAATTAGATTCAATATTAATTGAATTTACTTGGGTTCATGTCTGGTTGAACATAAGTTAAATTCAATGTTGATTGAATTTATTTAACTTGAGTTCATGTTTGTTTGAACTTAAGTTAAAAGGTTTGAAATTAGATTCAATATTGACTGAATTAACTTGGGTTCATGTCTGGTTAAACCTAAGTTAGATTCAATGTTGATTGAATCTATTTAACTTGATTCATGTCTGTCTGAATTCAAGTTAAAAGATTTGGTTTAGAATAGATTTAATTAAGTTTTAAGTCTTGTTTAAATAGGACTTATAGGTTAATCAAGTCTAATAAATTAGACTCGATTAGATTTGCAGACCATCTAAGTCCCTTTTAGATAAGACTTAAGTTTTAATTAAGTTTATTTAAAGTTAGACCTAGACTTAGGATTGAACTTAAGCCGAGCTTTAGTTTAGAATCAAGTTAGGTTGAATCTAAGGCTTAAATTAGACTTGGGTTTATATGGTGTTAAATCTAAGTATAGTTTGACTTAAATCTAGACTTAAGTTAGTTTTTTGGGTTAGGTTCATGTTAGGTTGAACCTAAGTTTTGGTTTAGGTTTGAGTTTAACTTAGGTTCATGTCAGTTGAGCCTAAGTTTGGTTTGAATTAAGTCTAATGTGGGTTAGACTTAAGTTTGGTTTAGGATTGTTTGATTAAGTCTTATTTAATTAAGACTTAATAGTTTAATTAGGTCTAATAAATTAGACTTAATCGAGGTTTAAGTTGATTAAACCTTAGTTAGTTAAAGTTTAATAGTTTAATTAGGTCTAAGGGTCAGACCTAATTAGGGTTTAGGTTTGATTAAACCTTCGTTAGTTAAGGCTTAATAATTTAATTAGGTCTAAGGGTTAAACCTAATTAGGGTTTAAGTTTGATTAAACCTTAGTTAGTTAAGGCTTAATGGTTTAATTAAGTCTAAGGGTTAGACCTAATTAGGGTTTAAGTTTGATTAAACCTTAGTTAGTTAAGGCTTAATGGTTTGATTAGGTCTAAGGGTTAACCTAACTAGGGTTTAAGTTTGATTAAACCTTAGTTAGTTAAGGCTTAATGGTTTAATTAGGTCTAAGGGTTAGACCTAATTAGGGTTTAGGTTTGATTAAGCCTAATTTAGTTAAGGTTTAATGTTTTAATTAGGCCTAAGGGTTAGATCTAATTAGGTTTTAAGTTTGATTAAACCTTATGTTTAAAGAGGTTAATTAGGTTTAGTATGTCTTTAAACCTAATTAAGGGAGTTTAATTTTGATTAATTAAGTTTAATATGTCTTTAAACCTAATTAAAGGGTGTTAAGTTTAATATGTCCTTAAACTTAATTAAAAAGAGTTTAATTTTTATTAAACCTAATTTAGGTAAGGTCTAATAGGTTAATTAAGTTTAGTGTGTCCTTAAACTTAATTAAAAATGTTTGACTTTTATTAAACCTAATTTAGGTAAGGTTTAATGGGTTAATTAAGTTTAGTGTGTCTTTAAACTTAATTAAAGAAGTTTAATTTTTATTAAACCTAATTTAGGTAAGGTTTAATTGGTTAATTAAGTTTATTATGTCTTTAAACTTAATTAAAGAAGTTTAATTTTTATTAAACCTAATTTAGGTAAGGTTTAATTGGTTAATTAAGTTTAGTGTGTCCTTAAACTTAATTAAAGAAGTTTCACTTTTATTAAACCTAATTTAGGTAAGGTTTAATGGGTTAATTAAGTTTAGTGTGTCTTTAAACGTAATTAAAAAAGTTTAATTTTTATTAAACCTAATTTAAGTAAGGTTTAATGGGTTAATTAAGTTTAGTATGTCTTTAAACTTAATTAAAGAAGTTTAATTTTTATTAAACCTAATTTAGGTAAGGTTTAATTGGTTAATTAAGTTTACTATATCCTTAAACTTTATTAAAGAAGTTTAATTTTTATTAAACCTAATTTAGGTAAGGTTTAATGGGTTTAAATGTCATTTTAAGCCTTAATTGAATCTAATCTTGTCGGTTTAGACTCAGTCGAGGTTTATTATTAGCTCTATCATAGGCTAGAACCATTTTCGAACTTAGATTGTTGATGAAAATAGTTCAATTTTGTAAAGGGTCATTTTAGGATCAAAATTATTTAATTAATAAATGATTTTAACCCTAAATTTCTAAATGTTATTCATCATTGTTTCTACGACTTAGAAATATTTTTCCTAGGGTCATTGTCTATTGCCCTATCATTCCTAGTCATTTGTATTTTTATTTTCTTAATTTTCAAATTTTTATAATTATTATTTGAAATAATTACAAAGAAACCTGATAATTCAAGAAAAGTATCCTAGGCATGTTTTCTGTTCTTAGAAAAATTATAGAAGGTCCCTAAGAACATAAAGATAAATGCCTCAAAGTTTCATAATTTTTTGATTTGTAAATAATTTTTAATAATTAAAATACTCTAGAGAGTATTTAATTAATTAAAAATTAAATACTGAGAATAAAATTATGATTTTGGTCTCATAATTTTCTCCTCTTCAAGAGCTTTCCAAAGGTATTTTTATTTTATTTTTATGACCTCTGGTTAAAAAGATATGAATTTTTGAAGTTTGAAGGGTTAAAAAAAAATTTCTTTTTTTTCTTATTTGGCGCCGCCAAAGCTTCCCGCCGTCGTCGCGTGTCCTCGGACGCGTCGAACAGGCGGGAAGATCCCGTGCAACGGGCGGACAGCGGACACCATACTGCAGGATCTGGGCCGTTGATCCGCGAAGCGCGGGATCAGACGGCTGAGGAAATTTGGATTTAATTCCAGAAAACTCCACGGCCCTTAAACTTCAAATGTTAATATCTCAGTCATTTCTTGAAGAAATTGAGTGATTTTTTTTTAAATGCTCATCTGGATGAGAGGTATCTATCCATATGGTGATGATACACTTTTGAACCAATATGGCACATGATTTATCAAAAATACGATTTATTTTGTAATGATAAATTCTATACCTTGGCCACAAGTAAATCAAGCTAGATCAGACTTTATGGTTGCCTTCTAGGACTCCAATAGAAGATAATTGCTGCAGCAATTTGTTCCAGAAGTCAGGCTTAGGGAGGAATTTGGAAAAAGTGCCTAATTTGGCCTATTTTTGAAAATTGGTCAAATTGGCTCAAATGGGCTGAAACTATGGCTTGGGATTGATCCTAAAAGATTATGGAAGCTCTTAGGAAGAAGTTTTGTGTTGAGAGCAAGAGGGTTTGAGCAGCCTATGGACCTCCCTAAATATTTTTCTCCCCCTTTTCTAGTTTCGGTCAAGGGGGCTATTTATAGCAAGGGGATGGTGTTGGCTTGACTTAGGCTGTTCTAGGGGATTACTTACCTCTTCTATCAGCCTATTGGGTGATCAATTGGCTGAAGATAGGCTTGGATGCTTCTCCCTAAGTTTGCCATGATGAGTTTCATCTCTTTGTCTCTTGTCCATCTGGTTATTGTGGGAGGTGAATGGTGAGCTGCCTATACCTCTCTTAAGAAGCATACACCTCACTTCTTAGGCTTGACAAATGGTGACACATATGCCTAGCCTTCATCATTACCTTTAACCATGGTGAGGGGGGGTTTCATGTGTGGTTTTGCTCCCATTGGGTGGCTTGGGAGGTGGAGAAGATGGCCTTGTGTTGGCCAACCACCTTGAGGAAAGATGGTGCTTAGGGTGAAGGAGTTGGTGACACCTCACCCCATGCATAACCATGGATGTTAAGCCATGGGTAATGGGCCTTAAGATGGGCTTAATTAAGTGTTAAATAAGCCTTTAAAATGGTTTAGCCTAATAAATTATGAAGAGGCTAAAAGTTATTTCATTTCTTCTTTAATTCCCATTTTAATTAATTATTTTATTAACTAAAATTGGTGGAAATTATTTTATTAATCAATTTATTAATTGAAAATAATTTCAAATTAATTAATTGATTATTTTTGTCATTTTTGTTATTTTATGATTTTAATTTAATTTTCATTTTAATTAATTATGTCATTTAATTAAAATTTTGAAAATTAAATCATTAATCATTTTAATTAATCAAAATAATTTTGAAATTAATTATTTGATTAATTTTGTTATTTTTATTTCATTTTTATCTATTTTAATCAAAATAGATAGGTGTTGACCAATTTTGACTTGGGTTGACCTAAGTCAGCCTAAATTGATCAAATTGATTTTAAGATGTTCAATTCTTGCGATTTTGTCATTGTGGTGTTTTAAATGTGTCAGTGGGTGAAAAGGTTGATTTATGGGTCAATAGGACTGGTCATTGGGTCTGGTCTGACAAATTTGACCAAAGTTGACTTTTTAGGTCAAAAGGTTGACCTATGGGGTCGACAGTGTAGGCCATTAGGTCTGATTTGAGCAATTTGACTAAAGTTGACTTTTTAGGTCTAAAGGTTGACCTATGGGGTCAACAGTGTAGGTCATTAGGTATGGTTTGACTAATTTAACCAAAGTTGACTTTTTAGGTCAAAAGGGTGACCTATGGGGTCAACAGGGTAGGTCATTAGGTCTGGTTTGACCAATTTGACCAAAGTTGACTTTTTAGGTCATAGGGTTGACCTATGGGGTCAACAGTGTAGGTCACTAGGTCTGGTTTGACCAGTTTGACCAAAGTTGACTTTTTAGGTCAAAGGGTTGACCTATGGGGTCAACAGTGTAGGTCATTAGGTCTGATTTGACCAGTTTGACCAAAGTTGACTTTTTAGGTCAAAAGGGCGACCTATGGGGTCAACAGGGTAGGTCTTTAGGTCTGGTTTGACAAATTTGACCAAAGTTGACTTTTTAGATCATAGGGTTGACCTATTGGGTCAACAGTGTAGGTCACTAGGTCTGGTTTGACCAGTTTGACCAAAGTTGACTTTTTAGGTCATAGGGTTGACCTATGGGATCAACAGTGTAGGTCATTAGGTCTGATTTGACCAGTTTGACCAAAGTTGACTTTTTAGGTCATAGGGTTGACCTATGGGTTCAACAGTTTAGGTCACTAGGTCTGGTTTGACCAATTTGACCAAAGTTGACTTTTTAGGTCATAAGGTATTGACGCATTGTAAATTGAGGTCAACAATATGTTTTAGCATTATGAATGAATTTTTTCTGTTGTTGCAAAATTAACATAGGTGGTAAAATATCACTTACAATATAATTTACTATATCAGCATACTATGGTATTTTTCACTCATTTCTATTATATAGTTGTTTGTCAGGAATACTGTCAGTAATTTCATTATCAATGTCAGATAATTCATTATATTCTAGCCTTGATAAATGATCTGCAATCTGATTATCAGTTCCCTTTTTGTTAATGATTTCAAAATCAAATTCTTGCGTTAGTAATATCCATCTAATTAATCTTGGTTTGGAATTTTTCTTTTGCATTAGATATTTAATAGCAGAGTGATCAGTATGCACAATACATTTAGTTCTAATTAGATAAGGCCTAATTTATCAAAAGTAAAAACAATTGCTAATAGCTCTTTTTCAGTAACAGTATAATTCATTTCAGTATTATTAAGAGTTTTACTAGCATAGTATATAACTTTGAAAATTTTATCATATATTTGCCCAAGTATTGCTCCTATAGCATAATCACTAGCATCACACATTAGTTCAAATAGTTTCTCCCAATCAGGTTAAACTATTATAAGTGTTGTGATTAATTTATCTTTTAATAATTCAAAAGCATTTAGGCTTTCAGTTGTGAATTCAAATTTCTTGTCCTTTTCTAAAAGTTCGCATAGAGGTTTAGTAATTTTTTAAAAATATTTTATGTAGCGTCTGTAGAATCCAGCATGTCCAAGAAAACTTCTTACCCCTTTTACTGTAGTTGGAGGTGGTAATTTAGCTATAACTTGAATTTTTGCAGAGTCTACCTCCATGTCATTTTCCGAAATTTTATGCCCTAATACAATTCCTCCTGCAACCATAAATTGACATTTCTCCCAATTTAGAGCTAAGTTAGCTTTCTCGCATACCACTAATACTTTTTCAAGATGATTCAAACAGGCGTCAAATGATGTTCCAAATACAGAGAAATCATCCATAAATACTTCTATTCCATCATCAATTAATTTACTAAATATAGACATCATACATCTCTGGAATGTTGCAGGTGCATTACATAATCCAAAAGGCATTCTTCGAAAAGCAAATGTTCCATAAGGACTAGTAAATGTAGTTTTCTCTTGATCCTCAGGAGCAACAGGTATCTGATGATAACTAGTATATCCATCTACAAACAAAAATATTTATGTTCGGCTAATCTATCCAACATTTAGTCTAGAAATGGAAATGAGAAGTGATCTTTCCTGGTGGCTGCATTTAATTTTCTATGGTCAATACATATACGCCATCCAGTAACTTGTCTTAGGAACACAGTGAATTGGGCTTACCCAAGCACTATTCGAAATAGGATATATAATACCATTATCTAACCATTTTAATATTTCTTTCTTAATTACTTCTTTCATTATTGGGTTTAATCTCCTTTGGGGATCTACTCTTGGCTTATGTTCATTATATAAAATAATTCTGTGCATATAGATTGAAGGACTAATTCCTTTAATATCTGCTGACCCACTTTTTTATGTTTGCAAATTGTGGTAATAGCAACGACACCAAAAACTTGATCCCGCTTTAATATATATATTTGATTTTATGATGGAATGTATAATGTGGATTCTACGCAAGTATATGTATCGTATCAAGTAATACAGGGCTCTAGTGGAGTCCACGGTTATCGATCCCACGGGGAAGTTTTACTAAATTTGTAACAGCTAAATTTAAAAGTTTTTACTTACTAATATAGTATACGGAAATTTAGAATACTTAACTAAAGCGAACTAAAGTAAACTAATGCTTTAAAATAAAGTTGATTTAAAGATTTCAGAAAAGGTATCCTTCTCCTTGTTTTTAGAAAATTAAGTGAATGATGAATTCAAATAGATTTTTTTATTGTATTGTGACAAATAGGAGCATTCCTATTCTTTACCCTTTGGTCCAGGTGCAAAGAACATTGACTAATCCTATGTTTGATTACCGAATCGCGGCTAAGTCTGGGAGGATACCGGCTGCCACTTCGAGCTCCCACGTTCCCCTCACTCGAGGGCTAACATCTACACTTCGACTCTCAATCAATAGGACCGAATTAAATATTTTAGTCTGTCACACTAAAATGTCCAATTCTACGTCCGATAAATAATATTTTCCTATTTATTTGCACCCTTCTTCCAAGGTTTTTGACTTCCCTGAATATTGGATGTAATCTTTACTATAGTTGATAATTCAACATATTTTAACAAATTAATGGGCCAGATTGAAAAGTAAATTAAGTTTTAAGTAAAAATTATCACAATTTATTTTAATATTTTAGGCATTTCTATTTAATTTCATCAATTCACATAATTTCATAAACAAGGAGAAAAAATAAGAAAACTACTCAGAATGCATGGGAATTAAACAAAGCATGGATTTTATTTAAAGTTTACAACAATAAACAAAGATACTTATCTCAATTTCCTCCCCAAGCAGACTCCTTGAAGTTCCTTTGACTTTTCCTTCTAGTAAAACACACTTCTTAACTCACTACTTACACTTACTCACACTAAACTTCAACTTAGACTCAAAAGCACACTAATAGAATACTCTAAGACTCCTAAGATTGACACCAAATAGACACACAGGAGACACAAAATGACACACAATATACTAAAATTCGTCCTCTATTTATAGAGGTAGGCAAAGGTCCAAGGGGTACTTAAGCACCTCTTCAAAAAGAATCTAGGTTCAATGTATCTGGTATTTTTACCAATCTCGCCGTCGGCGAGAAACGACCTCGCCGTCGGCGGGGCTTCTAGAAGATCTCCAAACCGTGCGATCTCGCCGTCGGCGGGCTCGGGCTCGCTGTCGGCGAATTAGTTATAATTCCTTCAAAAATTCTCCTAATGATCTCGCCGTCGGCGGGCTAGACCTTGCCGTCGGCAGCTTAGTTCATTTTGCATGAATTTCTTCCTTTTTTTATCCAAATTTGCTCCATTTCATGCTTTTTGCCTTTATCACTTATAAATCTTCATTCCTGCAGTAAAGTAAAGAAAATAACTTTCTTTAAAGTGCAATTTCATAAAAAATAGGTACGAATTTCTTAGCACATTTTTCTGTGATCAAAATTCCCCAAATTTAATTATTACTTGTCCTCAAGTAATTTTTATACTAAATAAAAATAATTTTTTTTTGTAGTAGAATTTTTCATTCAAAACAACTATGAATTTAATTCAAAAAATATTATAGTAAAGTTAAAATAGAAATATTTTTAAGTAATTAAATTAATTTTATAGATATAAGATTATTTAGTTATCAGATCTAAGATTTCTAGCTCGCTATTTATTTCAGGAAAGACTATATTAAAAAGAGTAATTTACTTAAGATATTTAGATGATAGGAAGTTCAATAAAATATTATTTAGTAAAATACTAATCTATATATATAAGTTTAGAAATATAATTGAGTTTTACCCTTTATGTTGATTCCATTGAAGCCAATTTTTGATAAGACATCTCCTCAAGCTTCTCCTCACTTGTAATTTTTCTTTTCTTTTCTTTTTTCTTTTTTTTTTCTTTTTGGATTGATTTTCAATCCTTCTCTTTTTCTTTTTCAAGTGAGGATTACTATATCTGGATAGCCTGTTAATAATTTTGAACTTCAACTTTCTCTTCCTAAATTTGAAACTTAAAATATTTCTTTGCTTATATCTATTTTATACCCTTTACTTCATTGAGTTTCAATCTCTTCTTTTTCATCTAAATACTTAAGAATTTTTAATTTTAGAATATAGTTTTCCTTACTTTAAATAGTTTAATATATACTTATTTCCTTTAATCAAATATCTTATTCTATTAATTAATTGAATTACTAGAAACACTTTATTTAACTTTCTATAATAATTAAATAAAGTAATTCATGTTTATTGAATTGAAAAATTACTATAGAAAAATCATTTGATAATAATTTTTGAAAATAGAAATTGAGAACAATTTAATAATTAAATTTGTATTTTTCCTCCCACAAACTTAAATTTTTCTATCTATTTCTAAATGGTGAAAAGGAAAATATACAATGAATCATACCTTTGAGCTTTAGGTATTTCTTTTCCTTGAAATTTTTGCAGGTTTTTCATTATTTAAAGAACTTGTACTGTTAGTATTCTTCCACATATACAATATTTAAAAGAAAGTGCTGAGATAAGAAATTTTTAATAAGTATAAAACACAACAAAATGAAAACTTAATCTAGTACTATACATACAATCAACTAACCTACTTTAAAACATATTAAAACAATCTAAACATATTAAAAGTTCATAACTTATAAAAACTTAAACAACACATTAAAGAAAAATTAATCATCCTATCTAAAAGAAAAATTGCAAACTAACTTAACACACATAAAAGGTCTAACATTACAGTATAAGAAAACACACAAACACACCAAATTCATAGTCCACAGAAAGTGCAAAATAATTACATACAGAACAATAAAGTTTTCAAAAGAACAATTAATCTAAACAAACTAAACAAAGTCTCTAATCTTGCACATCAAAATCCCAGGCTATATCATCTCCGTGATCTCCAGGCTGAGAAGGCTGAGCAGGTTGGTACTGTGTGTAGCGGGGGCACTCAGGAAAGACAACATCTAACTCACCACTCCTATATCGACGTTCAGCCTCATAATATGCAATTTCGTACTCTGAATGCCGCTGGAGATATTCACTATCATAATCATGTCTTCTTTCCAAGCCATCAATCATGTGGTCCATATGCTCAAATTTTCTTTCCATATTCTCTCCAAATTATTCAAAACTCTTTCTACTCAGGGTCAGCTCATTCATCAGATCTTGAAGGGTAGGAGTGGTATATTGAGGTGTATCATAACTAGTAGAGGGAATACCTCTACTTGAAGAAGGCACATAATCCCTTGTCCTAGATCTCCATCCTTCGTGGGATTCATATTTATTAATATTAGCCAGAGTAATGGGTTTCATAGGCTCAACCCATTCCTCATCATCTTTTGCCTCTACCCCAGATAATTGGCAGAGTGCATAGATAAGACCAGGATGTCCTAGTCCTCCTCCACTTTCACTTCTTGAGGTGGTGTTGACCTCATTTTTGATGAGGTCTTCTCTTCTTCTTTTTAGTACTTAGGATCTAGCCTTAGGCTTTTCCTTTGACTATCTTAGAGTACTAGAATTGGGACCCACCTTTTAGAAATTCAAACCACTTCTTAACTCCCTGCAAACTCCACAAACTTGACCGTAGACCCCTAATCACCTAGAGGGTTGAAATCAAATGTGGAAGTTTAAAGGATGAGTTCCTATAAGACTCTTTGGCCTTAGGATCGCCTCGGTGGCCCGGTCCAGTGAAGGGGCCGACTTACACACACTACACTTATACACTACACCTATACACTACACTTCCACATACCTCCTAAAACCACACCCATACCTAACTTGACCTCCCGACTCATGTGGGTGATTCACATGGATGGTCCTTAACCCCTAAGCCCTCGCTAGCAGGGTTAGGAACAACATAGTGAATGCCTCAAATGGGTCCCTTCATGGCTCACATGGGCTTGACATGGCTTCATGGCTTCATGGCTCAACCAAAATGACTTCTTTTCAATCACATCCACCCAATCTTCAATTTTCCAAATTTTCAATTTTTGACCCCCGGGACCCTACACCCGCTACTTTATCCAAAACCCCCGAAATTACCCAAATTTCTCAAAAATTTCCAAATTATCCAAAATTCTCCAAAATCAATCCCAAACATTTCCACATCACTTAAATTGATCATCCATACCCAAAAATACCAAAAATTCCAAGAAAACCTCCCAATACCCTCCAAATACCCAAAATACCCCTCTTGACCAAAAAATCCAAAAATTCAGAAAATTCCCAGAAAATTCCAGAAAATCCCAAATATTCCCAATTTCATTTTGTCCAACTACACCATGGGCCAATTTTGTCAATTTACCCTACTTTTGTCAAAACCCCCAATTCGACCCATTTTAACCCTAAGTGAACCCAATGTCAAACCAAACCTACCCAATTGACCCCAATTTTGGTCCAATTCAATTCTAAACTTCAATTAAATATCCTCAATACCAATCTAGACCAAATCCAAGTCCAATTTGATTGACATTTGGATCCAATCTCACTTTTGGCCTTAAAGCCCAATTTGGACCCATGACCTAGACCTAACCCAAACTCACCCAATTCAATTCCAATTAACCCCAAATATTTTCTAAATCTTCCTTAACATTCCCACAAACAAAACACTAACATGATTTGCCCAAAATTTAGACCCAAACCCCACTCAAATTCAACCCAAGGTTAAAAGGCCCATTTTTAATTTAAACCCAAACCTAACCCAAATGAGCCCAAACCCCAAAATCAAAGCCCAACCAAAGCCAAAACCTCTTTGATACACTCCCATAAACATTTCTCAACATTGATGTTATATCAATTTCAACCCTAGCCCAACATTATCCCAAGTTAGCCCAATTTGACCTACATAGGCCCACTTACCAAATAAATCCAAATTCAAACCAATTCAACTCCAAATCAGATCAAATTGATTCCAAGCCCTTCATAGAACATCCCTAAACCAATTATGACATTTATTTGACAAATTTCTTCATAAAATTTTTATCCAAATGCCCATCCTAAAATCAAAAGCCCATTTCCCTTAAACTTTCCAAAAAGCCCACTTCACCACATCCAAAGGCTCAAAATCTACCCTAAAGCCCACATGACATCTCCATTTGTCATCCACTTAATTAAATCCATTACCTAAGTCCTAAATTCACCATCAAATTATTCCAAATCAAGTTTCATACAAATTTCCATCAAATTACCAAAAATTCTTAAAACCCATTTTCATGAAATTGACCAAACCTTTTCCCAAGCCAAAGGTGAGCCATGCAAGCCATGGACAAGCCACATGAAGCCATGGAAGGCTTGACATGTGATCAAGCCATTAATGGCAAAAGGAGGGGCCCCTTTCCTAATCCTCCTTAACCCCTTTTTACCTTAAGCATGTCACACACTAAACCATGCTTAGCCACCTCATCATGGATGGAGACCACACCACTCTCCCTTGGTCGACCCAACCGATCCTCTCAGCCCAAAATCAGAGCCATGGGGAGGTGCACCCAACCCAAATCAATGGGTTGACCAAATTAAGGCCAAAATGACCCCCTCCCCATTCCATTTTAATTCAAACACTTTACACATGTCCAAGCCCAATTGACTTCACCATTGCCAAGCCCTGACCTCCCTGGTCAAGATGGTGACCCATGCCTGCCGGCCAGCCGCCTGGATAGCCGGAAAACACCATGGCCTAGAGCTCACATGTGAGCCAACATTGAAATTCTCCCTTGCTGAGCTGCCCCATGCCTAGTGGCCATCATGGCTGTTCTTCTCCTCACCAGAGCAGCTGATCCCAAGCCCTAACTCCCCCTGGGAGGCCCTCCACCCTCTCCTATTTAAACTCCACCCCTCTCGGCCATGAGAGGTGCTGAAAAGAAACCTTAAGGAAACTCTGCCAAAATTGTTCCAGACTCCTCCCCATACACGAGCACTTGATCCCCAGGTGAGATCCCCCCGCCATTTCTTCTCTGCGAGCTCAATTTCGGAGTTGAAATTCCACCCAAAACCAGGACACTTCTCCACAGTGAGCCAATCCCCAAATCGATTGGTTCTACACCTTCACCAGAGCCGAGGGAAGGTGTCCACCAGCAAAAGCCCCATCTCCGAGCCACCCAGCTTGCTCCGAACCTCCAAGCTTTGTGATCGGGCTTGGTCGAAATCACTTCCGGACAATTCACTGGACCAGGAGACTTCATCCGGAGCTTGCTGGGATCCAATCGAAGGTGCAACAACTCTCGGATTGAAGCCACACTTCTCCGAGCAAAGGTACGAGCTAATTCTTTATCCCGAGCTTCGGAGATTCTCCATTTCGAATGCCTTAATTTCAATGCATGTTAACCGTATAGATGTGTTCGTCTCTTCAAGACGAATCCATAGAGCATAAGAACATAAAAATCCATTGAGTATCGAGCGAGATCTTAGTGGATTTAGTGTGGACGGCTCTCGGGCGAGGACGCTCGGGACGATGAACGGATGCCGTCCATTCAATACACGCGCGGACGAACGGCTCGGATGGCGTCGGACCAGAGACGCGTACGAGAACCGCGGGGCCCGGCCGCCGACTCGGGTGGCGGCGTCGAATGGGAGCGCGACGCGCGTGCGTTCGGAGCCGCCGAGGTCGACGCGGCGCCGCGTGGATAAATAGAAAATTAGGGTATTTTTCTATTTATTTAATTCCCTAAACTTCAAAAATTCATATCTCCGTGTAGAAAAATCAGGAAAATAAAATAAAAATACCCTCTTGCTCAGTGAACGGAGGAGAATAATGTGGAAAAGAAATCATTTAATTTCATCAAGTATTTTATTTTTTATAATTTATTTACTCTCTCGCATTATTTTAATTCTCCATGCATGTATACAATTCACCATGGCATGAGACCATAGGGCTTTTGAAGCCTCCGAATTTGGGAACATTCCCCGAATTTTCCAAAGTCGAGGTCATCCCTATGAAGAGTTATCGATTTTTCAAGTTCATGTTACTGTTTTGAGTATTTTAATTCCAATAAATAGCATGTTGTGAAATAAATTCTAGGAAAATTTGGTGGTGTTCCTTATGACCAGGGAACCCTAGGAAAAATAGGTTTTGACTTAGTTTATTTAAAACAACCCTAATTGGCTTAAACACCCAAAATAGGTCTCTAATTAATTAGAGTTAACCATGCATCAAATTGACTTGAAATCAATTCTCCACTAACCTTTAGGATCAGAGGAATCCACCATAAAAGTTTGAGGTCAATTGGACTTGGTTAGCCCCACTAATTGGGTTGATTAAGCCACTTAGCCATTTTAAACTTTAAAAATTCATAACTTTTAAAATACCTTTCAAAAATTCACCAAATTGGTTTTGGAGCCTCTCTGATATCAGGGGAACCTAAGAAAATTAAAATTTCAATTTTCTAAAAAAGTTGATTTTTAATAATATTTTAATATTTTTAATAATTAAAAAATAATAAAAATCACAAAAATAATAAAATTCACCAAAATGTCACATTTTGAATTTTAATCACATAGGAACAAATCCCACATTTTTCTTAGGTCTATTTAGTGAGATATTAAATTTTAAGGCTTTAAGGTAATTTTAAAATTAAAAAAATGTATTTTCTAGCATTTTCACTTAAATAATTATAATAAATCATAGAAAAATCAGAAAATTGCAAAATTTGCTTCTCTGATTTCCTTGATATCAGAGAGATTTTTAAAAATTATAAAATCCATTTTTCAACATTTATTTTATTTTTAAATTAATTAACACTCCAAAACTTAAAATAATTATAATAAAAATAATATAATTCAAAAAAATCACCAAAATTGGTCCAAATGGTCCTCTGGTCATTAGGAATGTCCCCTAATTTTCTTAAGGATAGAAACTTTCCCTTGGTCATGCTATTAATTTTTCCTCGAAAATCTCTATTTTCTACCAAAAATAATTATATAAATAAATTAAATACAGAAAAATCACATTTTCTCCTCTCATGTCTTTATTGGCATATGAGTGAAGTCACATAAAAATTTCAAGTTCATTTGAGTTCAATTTAGTGAGTTATGAAATTATTAAGCTTAAAGGGTAAAGTGGTAATTAAAATTTTAATCCTTAATTAAATTTTTTAGGTTTAATAAAAAAATTAACAAGTACAATTTTTTATCCTAATTTGATTTGGATGATTGAAATTTAAATAATTAAAGGGAAGAAACCCATTAAGCAATTTAAAATGATTAAACTTTAATTAAATAATTGATTAAATTTGGAAGAATAATAAAGTTGGAATTATTAAAATAGGGATATTATTAGGAAGAGATTTATTCTTTAATTTAAAAATCCCTAAATTAATTATCCCATTAATATTCAATTCTTAATTAAAATGATAACTCAAATTTAAAATATTAAAAGACTTAATCATTAAACTAAAATTAAATTATTAAACTCTTTTAGAAATTTCAATTAAAACTAAAAATAAAATTAAATTAAAATTAAATTAAATTAAATAAATTAAATTAAATTAAATAATTAAATTAAATTAAATTAAATAAATTAAATTAAATTGAATAAAATTAAATTAAAATTAAATTAAATTAAATAAATTAAATTAAATTAAATAATTAAATTAAATTAAATTAAATTAAATTAAATTAATTAAATTAAATTGAATAATTAAATTAAACTAAATTAAATTAAATAAATTGAATTAAATTGAATAATTAAATTAAATTAAATTAAATAAATTAAATTAAAATTAAATTAAATTAAATAAATTAAATTAAATTAAATAATTAAATTAAATTAAATCAAATCAAATTAATTTAACATCAAATCAAACTCAATTGAATTAAATTAAAATTAAAACTCAATTAAATTAAATTAAATTGAATTAAATATAACATCACCTAAAACAGAAAGAAATTAAATATAAAGCAACTTGAACACTATTCCAAATTTAAACCCTTTAACTTAAACCAAATCAGTTGAATACCAATTTACCCTTGAAAGTTTTAGTTATCATAACTCCTAAACAGAACATTAAATGAAATGTTACCTCACTTATAGGATATTCAAATGTCCTAGTTCACTGAGCAAGATAACAACAAAACTTGAATTCTCTGACGATTAATTCATTTGTATAATTAAACCCATTTGGACTTAAAACAATCCTAGAAATATTGAAAAGATGTTTAAGATTCTTCTTAAGCACTTCCTCAATATGATAGGACATTTATAAGAACAATTGAATTTAATTATTCTTTGATGAAGAAAATCGTCTTCAAACCAAAACACAAAGAACCTAGACGTCATAGGAAATGACTAGCTATAGGATTAGGAATTTGGTAGAAAACCATAACCTTTCCTTTAGCTTTACCTAGGAACTTGCTTAAATATTCTAATTGTGTTTTAAGTGTAGCTTGGGATGACGGGAAGACCCTCCAGGTACGCTTTTATTTTATTGCAATTTACTTTCCTGCAATTTACTTTCTTGCGATTTACTTTCTTGCAAATGTACTTTACTTTTCTTGCATGATAAACAACTGTTGCATGAAAACCCACACCTTTAGGATAGACCCTAAAATTGAAACCAAAACTAAGTTAAAAGTCATTGCAAGATAAAATTCACAACCACAACATTTCAAAATATAAAACAACTCAAAATTTAATCACAAACGTAACACAAAACTACAATTACAACTAAATTAAAACGTCCCGTTGGATGATCGGGAATACCTCGGATGATGTAACCTACGTGTTGCTAACTGGATTTCCCACGGTCTAAATGAAAGTGTGGAACTCATTCAATTGAGTTTAGCAAATTCATCTGGACTAAGTGAATCCGATAAAAATAATGATGCCGGAAGGATGGAACCGTGGGATCTTAACCGGTGTCGTTATAATTAACTTTAAGATTTGTTTTAATTAAAACGTAAAAAACACTTGGAAATTAAGATTTTCTTTAAACCAAAACACTTTTCTCATCTCCTGATTTATGATTTCTAAAACTAAACCTCTGCAACAATAAGGAGCTCGGAGCATGGTGGGCAGCACGGCCATCGTCATCAGCAAAACTTGAACCTACTTCAGCAAAACTTTCCTAGAATTAAATAACCAAGCCATAGGATTTCGAGGTAGTTTGCCTAGTGCAACTTAAATCCTCAACCTTTTGTTAGGCATTTGCCTTGCAAATTAAGCTCTAACCGGACCTAGGATTCCGAGGTAGTCGTTCGATACGACATAAACCCTCACATCTTCAAGGCTATTTGTATGATTTTATCATATAAATATAAGTCCTAATTAATTAAAATTGACAAAATCAAAACATTTAAATAAACATTAGGATTTTCCTAAATTTAAGCCAAACAATAGGATAGTTGGGAAATTACCGAAGTTCACTTCGAATCTGTGATCTCTCCTACTTTTCTTCCTTTGGATTCACAAAACAAAATGTTCCAAACTTGATCCATCCCCTATTGAAATTCCAAAATTCAATCCCTTGAAAACCTAAACTTTGAAATCCTTGAGAGCAGAATTATCGATTATTATCGAGAGTTTTCTTAGGTGATTCCCATCACTTAAGATGTAATTAACTATAGGGGCTTGCCCTTATAGGGAATTTTAAAGAACCTGGGTAATATAAACCCCGTTTAATGTTTTCATATTAAGCAGGGGAAACTTGTCGGCTTATAAAATTGGTTCGCGGACCAAACGGATGTCACAAATCTTCTAGTTTATTTAATCGAGCCCCACCATCAAGCAGTGTGTCTATCCTTAGGGATAGATACACGGTTTGTGGTGTGGTATTCGTTTATATAAACTATTTGGGATGTGAGATCAGTTTGATTTCATATCTTAAAATTTTTCAAACTTAAAATTATTTTCAAAAAAAAATCAAATACTACTTTTCAAATTATTTATTTTAATTAAATTAAAAATTCGCCGACAGATTTCTGTTAGGCGACCCCTCTTTAAAATAACACACAACCTAAAAATATGCCGACAGGTGGCTAATATATTCTTATAGATTACATTTCCCACATTAATACTTTTTTGGTTCTGAATACAGAAATTCAAAACTGCTCTATCTCTTGTTACCTACTTACCTCACTATGGTGGTAAGTAGGTAACAAAGTAGAACAAATAAAATAGTGCCAGGCTTTTGAAGTTGCATTTAACATAGAAAGAGGAAAATTTACCCTTTCCCGTCGCTTGATCTTCCGGACGCCTTTCCCATCGATGAGAAAGTCGATCACCTCTTCCAGGTGGTCCTTCCATCGTCCCAAAAGTCTCGTACTCACTGGTGTAGGTGTCTCGTACCTCGTAATAAGCATTTATCCTTGCAGCGCTGAATTCCACAAAAAATCCTCTAACCTTTCTTGGTGCATCTTCAGTCGAAGTCAAATTAGCATAGAACTCCTTAACTACCTCCACAGCTGCTCTGTATGAAATATAGCAAAAAGTCTCCCATCCTCGTTCCTTTATTACTCGCTCCACCTCTGCTCCTGGATTCTTATAAACTCGATCTTGAATGCATTTTATTGATTGAATGTTGTGAAAATATCTTGATTGTGCTTTTGCATTCACAAATCGGGTTTCGTCGTAATCCAACCGTCGCTTTTGTTGTGGAGCCATTTTCGATATGTGAAATTTGCAAAAAATCTAACTAAACTTCCAAATATTACTAAAAAGGCTTCCTATAACATCTAAAATTCATTTAAATCGATCTCCATGAATTTCTTCCAAGTATTTTCTCCACATTTTGATTTTTTTCGAAATTTCCCAATGTAGAAGAAATCCATGGTTAAAATAAAAACTTTTTACATAGGAGTGAAGCTCTTACCAAGGGAAGATGAAATCTGGTGTCATAAAGTGTTGAAATAGCCTCAAATCCAAGATCTCACAAGCCCTAGGTTGGTTTTTTCGAAGTTTTAAAGAAGGGGATGATGAATACTGTCGGTTGACTGGTCAAATATAAGACTTTTCGCGATCTCGCTGTCAGCGAGATTTTTCTCACAATCGGCGAGCTAGTTAATTTGACAAAGGCAAAAGTTATGGGAAAAATCCGCCATCAGCGAGATCATTCTCGCTGTCAGCGAAATTTCCCTCGCTGTCGGCGGGATAATTCTCGCCGTCGGCGAGATCCCAAAATTTTTAATTTTTGAAATTCATCAATCATTTTCAACCTCGATTTGCCCTTAGTCAATCTTCTGATCACTTAATTTAATAATTTAGTAAGAAGATTAGATACTTATACTCACAAAAAGTTCACACAACACAAACAATATAACTTTATATATGAAATCCATGAGACTTACAAACTTCACTCTAACAACTAACAACATACTTAACTTAAATGTCCAAATCCATAATATTCAGCATCGCAATCCAAACCACTATACACTAAATGCTGAGACACAACAAATACATATAATTTCATTAAATCTAAAATTCAAATCGTAATAAAACCTAAATCCAAATCAAAACACACAAATATATCATAAGATAGAAATCTTTACTACTCCTTAGTGTCTGAACTATCATCCTCTCTGATATTTCCGATGTGACGTAGGTGCACAAATAGATTGTAGAAAGGCCTGAAAGGGAATTCTGCAATAGATTCTTCATCGATCCACCCTTTCTATCTCAGTAAATGAATAAAACTGGCCTCCAGATGTCCAATATGATCAAAGTGCTCCTTCATCCTCCAGTCAATGTGATCAAACATATCAGAGATATTATCGATGACATTCATCACGTTCTGCAACTCTTTCTCTAATCCTTTAATCTTTTTCAGAATGAAATTTGTTTTATCTATAAGGGGCCTTGCTAAAGGATTGTTCTGTGATGCTCTATCAGAAATAATGGTAATCTCATCATTGTTATACAAAGTTGGAAACATATCCGTAGGACCGAGTGGTTTCCATGGCAAAAGTACCTTTTCCCAAGCCTCATAAGAAACTTGATGCGATCGCATAAAGCAAATATAGTCGATGGGTGTCCAAGTCCATGAACTGACCTATGCACAATTAATCCCAATGCAGATTTTACTATAATTGATCCAACATCGATAGGTAGTCCAATTTGAATACCATAATTTAATATAGTGCATTCCTTTGAAACCTTATTTACCCTCATAGTAGGTAATAATTTTGATGAGATAAAGAAATGCCAATGCTTCGAGACAGGGTTAAGAAGTGATGCAGAAAAACTGACATACCCGTCTTCGCGCAACTCCCAATCATCAGGTTCGTCGGTCAGGTATCTATAAATCTCGTTCATATTGTATCTTGAAGGAACAAAGTTTGAATAATGATAGACAGGGGTATTTTCTAAAGAAAATAATTCATTTACCCTTGAAGGAGTAAATGTTACCCATCTTCCTCTGACGTAGACACTTCCATTGTTGATCGCATGTAGATTAGCGTAAAACTCTTTAACTACAGGAATAACTACAACGGATGTCGTATAGCAAAATACCTCCTAATGCCATTGGGCGATCATTTCTTCAATTTTTGTGGTGGAATTTTCTACTCCTCTGTTGACAAATCCCCTTTCTTTAATAAGTCGCTTCTTCATCAAAACCTTGTTGAAAATACGTTGCGCCTCCGAATTGACAAATTTTATTCAGTTGAAAACTCCAGTTTTTGTGGTTTTTAAGAGTTTGGTGGCCATTTCGGATTGAAAGGAATGGTCTCTAGTAGTTTCTTAGGAAGAAAACAGTGTAAAAATGAATGTGAGATGGTTTTCTACAAACAGATGGCTTTAGAATCGTCCAAAACCGCACCTAAAACTTAAAAGAACAATTTTTCAACTGCCTGCCGTCGACGGGAAGTTTCTCACCGTCGGCGAGCTGGTTATAAAACTGATTTAAAATATGGCACGTGATCTCGCTGTCGGCAGACAGTTTCTCACCGTCGACGAGCTCGTTAGTGAACTGAAATGTAATTATGCGCTGTTCTCGCTGTCGGCGAGAATCGACCTCGCCATCGGCGAGATTTCTTAAAATTACCCAATTTCGCTCTGGTCCGAATATTTTCTGATCTTATCATATTGGTTCAAATTTGTGATGATTCTAATTAAAAATTTGAGTAGTAAGATTTGTTTTTTTTAATAATACAGACTCACTAATTTTGTATATAATTAAAATAAAAGACTACTATGGGTTGCCTCCCATAAAGCGCTTGGTTTAACGTCGTCAGCCCGACCTAATTTAGGTTAGTAATCAGGTCGACTAATTATTAAAACCTCTTTAAAATTTGGTCTTCTACCTTCAAAATATGGTTTTAATCTATGTCCGTTTACCTTAAATCTATGTCCTATTTTTGGATCTTCAATTTCTATAGTTCCGTACGAAAATATTTGAGTTATGGTGAAAGGTCCTAACCATCGAGATTTCAATTTCCCAGGAAATAATTTCAATCTAGTATTATATAGCAAAACTTCTTGTCCTGGTTCAAAATTTCTCTGATTAATCTTCTAAACATGTCATAACTTCATTCTTTCTTTATAAATCCTATCATTATCATATGATTCATTCCTTAATTCTTCTAATTCATTTAATTGCAACAATCTCTTCTCACGAGTTTCTTTCATATTATAATTAAATTCTTTAATTGCCCAATATGCTTTATGTTCTAATTCAACTGGTAAGTGGCAAGTTTTTCCATATATAAGCCGGTAAGGAGTCATTTTAATCGGAGTTTTATAAGCAGTCCTGTATGCCCATAATGCAGTGTCTAATCTTATAGACCAGTCCAATCTATTAGGGTTTACAAACTTTTCTAAAATACACTTAATCTCTTGATTAAAAACTTCAGCTAATCCGCTAGTTTGTGGATGATAAGCAGTTGATATCTTATGAGTAATATTATATTTTTCTACTAGTTTGTGAATATATTTATTTCTAAAATGAGTTCCTCTGTCAGTGATAATCACTCTCGGCATTCCAAATCTAGTAAAAATATTTTTCATTAGAAATTTTGAAACATTTTTAGCATCACACCTAGGTAAAGCTTGTGCTTCAATCCATTTGGAAACATAATTAACAGCTACTAATACATATGAATTTCCAAATGATGGAATGAAAGGTCCCATGAAATCTAATCCCCAAACATCAAAAATTTCAACTTCTAGTATAAAATTTAGAGACATTTCATTTTTTCTTGATATATTTCCTACTCTTTGGCATTTATCGCAGGTTTTTATATATCTGTATACATCTCTAAATAGAGTAGGCCAGTAGAATCCAGATTGTAGAATTTTATACGCAGTTTTATCAGTCCCAAAATGTCCTACATAATCAGAATCATGACATTTTTGAATAATTGGTTCAGTTTCTTCATAAGGCACGCATCATCTAATAATTAAATCCTTACATTGCTTATATATATATGGTTCATCCCAAAAGTATGTTTTTGTATCATGAATGAATTTTTTTTGTTGTTGCAAAGTTAACATAGGTGGTAAAATGTCACTTACAATATAATTTACTATATCTGCATTCCAAGGTATTTTCCACTCATTTATATTATAAAGTTATTCATCAGGAAAACTGTCTATAATTTTTTTATTAGTATCAGATAATTCATGATATTCTAATCTTGATAAATGATCAGCAATTTGATTATGAGTTCCCTTTTTGTTAATGATTTCAAAATCAAATTCTTGCATTAATAACATCCATCTAATTAATCTTGGTTTAAAATCTTTTTTTTTTGCATTAAATACTTAATAGCAGAGTGATCAGTATGCACAATACATTTAGTTCCTATTAGATAATACCGAAATTTATTAAAAGCATAGTATCAACTGCTAATAATTCTCTTTCGGCAATTGTATAATTTGTTTCAACATCATTTAGAGTTTTACTAAGCATAATATATAACTTTGAAAATCTTATCATATCTTTGCCCAAGAATTGCTCCTATAGCATAATCACTAGCATCACACATAAGCTCAAATGGTTTCTCCCAATTAGGTGAAACTATTATAGGTGCTGTAATTAATTTATCTTTTAATAATTCGAAAGGATTCAGGCATTTAGTTGTAGATTCAAATTTCTTGTCATTTTCAAGAAGTTGGCATAGAGGTTTAGTAATTTTTGAAAAAACTTTTATATAACGTGTGTAGAATCCAGCATGTCCAAGAAAACTTCTTACCCCTTTTACCATAGTTGGAGGTGGTAATTTAGCTATAACTTGAATTTTTGCAGGGTCTACTTCCATGCCCTTTTCCTAAATTTAATGCCCTAATACAATGCCGCTCGCAACCATAAATCGACATTTCTCCCAATTAAGAACTAAATTAGTTTTCTCACATACTTCAAATACTTTTTCAAGATGATTTAAGCATGTGTCAAATGATGTTCCAAATACAGAGAAATCATCTATAAATAGTTCTATTCCATTATCAATTAATTTACTAAATATAGACATCATACATCTCTGGAAAGTTGCAGGTGCATTACATAATCCAAAAGGCATCCTTCGAAAAGCGAAAGTTCCATAAGGACTAGTAAATGTAGTTTTCTCTTGATCCTTAGGAGCAATTTGTATTTGATGATAACCGGTATATCCATCTAAGAAACAAAAATACTTATGTCCGGCTAATCTATCTAACATCTAGTCTAGAAATGGTAAAGGGAAATGATCATTCCTGGTGGCTGCGTTTAATTTTCTATAATCAATACATATTCGCCATCCAGTAACTTTTCTTATAGGGATAAGATCATTATTTTTGTTAGCTTTTACGGTCACTCCTCCTTTCTTAGGCATACAGTGAATTGGGCTTACCCAAGCACTGTTTGAAATAGGATATATAATACCATTATCTAACTATTTTAAAATTTTTTTCTTGACTACTTCTTTCATTATCGGGTTTAATCTCCTTTGAGGATCTACTCTAGGCTTATGTTCATTATCTAAAATAATTATGTGCATACAGATTAAAGGACTAATTCCTTTAATATCTGCTAAAGTCCAACAAAAAATTTTCTTATATTTTTTTAAGGTATCTATAAGTTTTGTTCTTGAGATTCATTTAATTCGGATGAAATAATAGCTCGTGCAGAGTTGAAGAATTACCTCAGTAAGCATCTTTCAAATGATTAGGTAACATTTTTAACTCAAGTTCGGGAGGTTTAGTAATCGATGGAACTATATTTTTTTCAGTGTTTTCTGTATTATCCAAAAATTCAAATTTATCTTCGAATATAATCTAGTTCTTCATTTATATCGGCTTCTTCAATTAATTCAGTATTTTCTTTTTCTAATTTTTCTTCATAATATTCCTTAAAATGTTCTTTTGTAAATGATCAAGTACTTCCATTCGAAAACACTCATCCTCTTTTTCTAGCTGTAGGATATTTCATTGATTTAGTAATATTAAAAGTTACTTTTTGGTCATTTACTCTCATAGTTAATTCTCCTTTCTGAACATCAATCATAGCTTTCCCAGTGGCTAAAGTGGTCTTCCTAAGATGATAGGAATTTCTTTATCTTCTTCCATATCTAAAACAATAAAATCTATAGGGAAGAAAAATTTATCCACTTTTACTAAAACATTTTCAATAACTCCCTTAGGATATGTAACAGAACGATCAGCTAACTGAAGGGTTACTGAAGTAGGTGAAATTTCTCCCAATCCTAATCTCTTAAAAATTGATAGAGGCATTAGATTGATGCTAGCTCCTAAGTCACACAAAGCTTTTCCATAGAATTTTTCTCCAATAGCGCATGGTATAGTGAAACTACCAGGATCTTTTAACTTTTCAGGAAGTTTTTCTGAATAATAGCACTACACTCTTCACTAAGTGAGACCATTTCATTATCGGTAAATTTTCTTTTTTTATTTATAATATCTTTCATGAATTTTACATAATTTGGCATCTGTTCTAAAGCTTCTACAAAAGGAATATTTATTGTTAATTTCATCAGAATTTTGAGGAATTTAGCAAACTGTTTATCTTTTTTATGTTGATTTAGTCGTTGAGGAAATGGTGGTGGAGGTTTTTCAACAGAAATTTTCATTAGTATTAAAGGATTTTCTAAGTTTGGATCTTGTTGATTCTTTTCCTTTTCGATTTCTACTTTCTCTTTTTGACTTTCCAGTTCTTTCCGAATTCGAGGTTCTAATTCTTTTCCACTTCGTAGCTGAATTCGATTAAAATTGTGTTTTATTTAGCAACTATTTCAAAGCTTAATGCAAACAGTTGGTATCCTCCCGAAATGACTGCCGATAGGACTCACGCAAGCTTAGGCTGTAGAACGACCACTCAGCTACGGACTATGTACCACCCGTCAATTGCCCACCATCCTAGTTATCCGCTGACTCATTCAAATCATTTGCTTATGAAAAATCTTAAGGAGCAATTAAAATTCTACGGCGGCCAGAAAAACCTTATGTGCTCATAAATCTATCTATTGAGGAGAAGGTCTCCAGACATCTTCACCCATTCTATTTCTATGAGGTACATTCGCCTTCTGCAGCAGCGACTGAGGAGGGATACTGACACGCCTAAAATATATAAGTTTTTTTCAATATCATTTTACTCATTTTCGATGATATTACACTTTAAAGGAAGGTATTTTGTATGTTTTTTTTGTTTTAGGTACAAGAAATGGTGATTGGAGCAAAAGAAAATAAAAACGGTGCAATTTGGAGCAAAAACGAGCAAGAAATGTAATTCTGCCCTGACACATTTTGATAAGTCTTTTGATGCTTAATCTCTTTTAAACTTCTTGCATATTTTTTAATGTGATTACACTTTAAAGAAAAGTTGTTTTAATACTTATTTTGTACGACTATCTGTTACGAACGCAACTCAACTGAAACGGGGCGAATCAGAGCTAAAACGAAGCCAAACGAACCAAAACGGTGGAGCTGCGCAGAGCCTGCTAGCCGAAGGCGGCCATGATCTTGCCGATGGTGAGATTTTCTAGAAAACACCAAAAAAGAGCCCAAAAAGCTCGCCGAAATCGAGCTCGAACCCGCCGACGGCGCCCGGAAGGTTCTGGACCGACCTTTGGCTGTTTTTGGCCTAAATTCGACGTATTTGGACGCTTTTTCGAAAGGGTGCTTATGGAAACTCTTCAAACTTTATCCATACTCTTTAAAATGGCGAATATAGGTTAGAAAAGTGGAGGAATTTAGAGGAGAACAGTGGAGAAAAACTTTGAGGAATGTTTAAGATTCTTAGATTAAGAGTAGAATTGTAGATTTCTACCCTTTTGGAGAGATTGAAGAGATGATTTTGAGAGAATTTGTAAGAGATTTGGCTAGCATTGCATGGATCGCCTGGAGACTTTATGGGAGAGATCTTTTTCTGTCTTTCAAGGGGAAAAAACTAAGTATTGTTCTTCATTATCTTATAATTTTGTAAATAATTACCTAGTGGATTTGTTTTGGTTTAATGAAATTTCTGTTGTGTTTTCTTCATGCTTTGTGACACCTCTCTTACTCTTTTTTCTTCTTTGAAAATAGTGGCACGAGAAGATTATGCTATTCTTTTCATTTTACTTTTCTTTTGCAATGAGTAGGATTCATGATTAGGATATTGAGATGCTTGCTAAAAGATGTTTTAATTATAAATGTGATGGTTTTTACTTGCACTTCATTTATATTGCAATAAGGGCTCATTATAGTGTTAAAAATCATTGTAATTGTGTTAAGTCCTGAACAGGCATTTGTAATTCTCAACAAAGTGGAACTACATTCAAATTCCATGGATGGTGAAGTTCATGTAAATTGAATGCAAATAAATAAGGAAATAATATTAATCGAGCGTAGAATTGGAGATTTTAGAGTGACATTCTAAAATCCTCAATTCGGTCCTATCGTTTGGGTGCTGAAGTGTAGATTGTTAGCCCTCAGGCGAGGGGAACGTGGGAGCACCGAAGTGAGAGCCGGTATCCTCCCAGCCTAGCCACAGATTCAGTAACCAAGCATAGGATTAGTCAATGTTCTTTATGTCTGGACCAAAGAGTAAATAATAAGATTGCTCCTATTTGACACATAATTTTTAATGCATCTCAATCCTATACATTATCTATTTCATTACATAAGAATAGTTGTTTTTAATATCTCCAAATTCTCTAAACCAATTCATCCAAAAAGGGTTATATTTAGAATTGTTATTTGCATTTAGATATAGTTACTATCTTCACATTTAACACTTGCATTTAGGAATAGTTGCTAAATAAAACACAATTTTAATCGACATTCCAAACTAAGGATTATTAGTAGTAGACTAGAATTTGACTAAAGACCTTTTACTTCACTTCCTCGTGGGATCGATACTGGGGTTTTTAAAGAAAACTCTTTTTTACTTGAAGCGATACATATACTTGCGTAGTACCCTTAGTGTGTAAAATATTTTCCAATTTTTATATCATTTAAGATTTTGCACACTAGCCGCTATTTATGAATTGGGTCAAGTTTTTGACCATCTTTTGGAAGTTAATTTACTGCGTAATTGCGGTTCGGGTCAAGTTTTTGGCGCCATTGTCGGGGAAGCTTCGGTAAGAACTTTAGGAAAATTTTAGTTGAAGTAATTAGGCTTAGAATTGGAAAATTTTAGTATCTTAAAATTATTTTTGTGTGAAAACTATTTTGTTGTATGAAAAAGTGTTGCGAAAAAAACAAAAAAATTGTTTATATGAAAAATAAGGTGTTCGTGAAAATGTTTTGTTGTGTTGAATATATTTCATTTATTATTTGTTTAATTGTTAATGTATTATTTGTTATGTTGCGTATGCGAAACAAAGGATCTGCAGGACTTGTACCTTATGATCCCGAGTTTGAAAAAAATAAAAAAATAATAAAAATACAGAAAGGACTCGAAAAACTAGAAATGAAAATGGAAAACTTTCAAGATAATAACTTAGAAAATCATCATACTTCATTAAGGGATTACATAAATCCTACGACAGATGAAATTCACTCAAGTATACAAAACCCTATCGTAGAAGCTGACTCGTTTGAAATAAATCCTGAGATTATCCAACTGGTGTAAAACAATCTGTTTGGGAGAACTCCTTTGGAGGATCCCTATTTACACTTATCTAATTTTCTAGAACTTTGTGCTACACTTCGTTATAACGGCATGTCATACGATGCTGTTAGGCTATGGCTTTATCCTTTCTCACTAAGGGATAAGGCTAAAATGTGGGTATATTCATTAGCAATTGGCTTAGTTAAAAATTGGGAGGATTTAACTCAAAAATTCCTAGCTAAGTATTTTCCACCTTCAAGGACTACTCAACTTAGAAATGATATTATTTCATTTTGTCAGTATGAAGGTGAATCAATATATGAAGCCTGGGAAGATTTAAGGAACTCCTAAGAAAGTGTCCACACCATGCTCTGCCCGATTGGTTAATCATTCAAACTTATTATAATGGGTTAGTAGGATCCCTTAGGTCTATAATTGATGCTGTCGCTGGTGGATCATTAATGTCAAAATCATTTGATGAAGCGTATGAGTTAATTGAAAAAATAGCTACAAATGAATTTCAATGGCCATATGCGATAGCAATTCTTGCATCTCAGATTGCTGCAATATCAAGGAAGTTGGACCAATTTGAAATGAACCAACCTTAATTTACTCCTATAAGTGAGGAAAGTTCATTAGGGCACATGATTGGTTCTAACTTATCATATGAGACTTTAAAGACCATAAATAACCCGTACTCTAACTTTTACAACCCAGGTTGGGAAAACCATCCTAAATTTAACTGGAATAATACTACTGATGGTGGAAACCAAAAATGGAAAAATAATCATGCAAATCCTAATGGAAGTTGGAATAATTAGGGGAATACAAACTATAGATCTTCATATCCACCAGACTCTAATAATGATCAACAATTTGAGGATAAGAAAATGTCTATGGAAGAAGTGGTACTACAAATGGGAAACCAGTTGCAAAGTCAAAATGTTGCGATTAGAAACATAGAGAATCAACTGGGACAAATTGCTAATTCACTTAGCAATAGACACAAAGGAACACTTCCTAGTAACAATGAGATCAACCCTAAAGAGAACACTAATGAACAAATAGAAGTTGTCTAATTAAAAATTGGAAGAGATATAGAGGATGTGGTTAGAAAAGAGAAAGATGTTGTGAGATAAACAAAGGAAACTAAAAGACCTGAAGAACATGTTTCTAAGAATCTAGAAAAATTAATATCTCCAACTAAAATTAGTTTGGAAAAACCACGACCTCCATTTCCTCAAAGACTTAGACAGCATGGGTTGGATAAAAAATTTTTAAAGTTTATTAAAGTACTTAAGAAGTTAACGATAAATATTCCTTTCACTGAAGCTTTGGAACAGATGCCAAGTTATGCAAAGTTTATAAATGATATACTAAACAAGAAAAGGAAATTTGGGGATTACGAGACAGTTGTACTAAGTGAGGAGTGCAGCGCTATACTTCAGAAAAATTTTCCTCGGAAACATAAAGATCCTTGTAGCTTTACAATTTCTTGTGCAATTAGAGAAAAATTATGTGGAAAAGCTTTATGTGATTTAAGATTGAGCATTAATGTGATGCCTCTATCTATATTTAGAAGGTTAGGTTTAATCGATATTTCTACCACTACTGTAACCCTTCTATTAGCTGATCGATCTATCATTTATCTAAAAGGAGTTATAGAAGATGTGCTTGTTAAAGTGGATAAATTTATCTTTCCTTTGCACTTTATTGTATTAGATATGGAGGAAAATAAAGAAATTCCAATTATTTTAGGGAGACCTTTCCTTGTTACTGGACAAGCTATGATAGATATGCAAAAAGGAGAGCTGACTATGAATATTAATGACCATGAAGTCACTTTTGATGTATTAAAAACTTTGAAATATCCAGCTAAAAGAAAAGATGATGATTGTTTTTGGATAGATGAAATTGATTATCTAAGTAAAGACCATTTCCAAGAAAGTTTTGAGAGTAAGTTAACAGATGAGAATGAAATAGACTTTCATGATGAGTCAAAAATATTATTTAAAGAAGGCTGTATGTATATTCAGGAGAGGTGTGAAATGATGGAAGCTACCAAAAATAGTAAACTTTTAATTCCAACTATTGAAAAATCTCATGAACTTAAGATGGATGTATCCAATACAATTTTAAAGCCTATCTATTTAAGGAATTCATCTACACCACCAGTCTTTATATCTTCATATTTGACTCAATCACAAGAAGAACTTGAATTGAATGATGAACATGATAAAGTTATAAAATTATGACTTGGAAGAGAATTTGAGGATAAATTTCAAAAGAACTTTGAGTTGAGAAAAGAGGATAAGGATATTGGAAGACCATTGGAAGAAATTCCTAAGAAATTAGAAAAACCTATTTCTTCAACTAAGATAGATCCTCAATCATTTAATAATTATAAAGGGGAAGAATTGGAAGATAACTTGAATTATAAGAGTGCCATAGAAGAATTTAATCCTGAATCTGAATTATTTAAAGAGAATCTGATCCAAAATTTGGGAGATATTGAAGTATTTTATAAAGATCCATTTCTTATAAATTTTAAGGATGATATTAATATGCAGATTAAAAAATTCAATACAAGAATATTGGATCTAGAAAGAAATATGAGGAATTATGATATAAATCAAACTGAAAATGAAGAGCTGAATGAAAAATTACAATTTGAGGATTTTATAGGAATCCCCGGATTTGAAAAAGATTGGGTGATTGATCAACGATTTCTTAATTGGAATTTTGATTTAGGATGAATCATTTGTTGGGCTCGCGACGTTAAAACCAAGCGCTTTATGGGAGGCAACCCATAGTTATCAGTGTGCTTTGATTTAGTGTGCTTGAGAGTCATGATTGTTAGTGTTGTATTGTGTTTGATTTAGAGTGGACAGAATTGATCTTTATGTGTCATTATGGATTGATAAGTTTGATTGTTGATTGGTAGATGTTTGGATTATTAGTGCTTTGATCTGATCTCTGTTTGTGTCTTGAGGGAGGTGATTCCTTAACTTCTTATTATGGCTAGACTTAATCTCTTGTAGTAGTTGGATTAATGAGTCACTGTGACTTGGGTCTCATCCAGACTTGAGTATTACAAGAGAAATCATGAATTTAGAACAATGATAGTTCCATCTTAATTATTTACTTCCTTCCTACAACTTTATTTTCATTAGGTAGGAGTTGCGAACCTATTTAATGAATACCATGTGGATGATCTTACACTATCTTTATAACCGTTAGAGGTGCTTAATTATAAGGATTAGATGATGCCTGAGATTGGTGTCCGGAAACCAATTTATCAGGGATAATCTTATCTTTGGGATTATAATTTATAAAATCATTTTAAAGTACATAATTTAGTAGTGTAGTGATTCCATTAGAAATTGGAAGTAAATCAATGTGATGTGATGAGTTAATGGAAGAATTGACCTCATTTATCATATGTGTGTTTATGTTTTAGTTACAACACTATTTAGGTCTTGAAGAACATTTTTATATTCCTTTACTGATACCTACAATGCTAGTTAGACTTTGGTTTAGTTAATTTCATTCTAACATGATTAGTTTAGATTTACTTTCTGCTGCATATTGTTCTGTTCTAATGAATACTTGCAAATGATTTTGATAGTCATTTGTGGTAGATAAAATTTCTAAATTGTTTTTCTTCCTGCTTATATTTTCTGTACTAATGCTATATATATTAAAAATTAATTTTGGGGGTAGGAAGAAAAATAAAATTTTAATGTGAAAATAATTCATTTTAGTGTAATTTTATTACAAGCATGTTTTAGGTTAGATTTACTTTCTCCTACAGTCATTTTATCATGATTATGCATGATATGAATTTGATAGGATGTTGTAGTAGTAAGTATATTCAACCTTTACTTTTTCTTCCTGCTACATTTTATGGAATTAATTGCAAAATATTTTTGAAATTTAAGTTTGGGGGGAAGAAAAATCTTAACTCTTATTTGTTCTCAATTGTTATATTTTAAAAAATTATTAGCATAACTTCTGGCAGTTGAAACTCACTTGAGATAACTAAAACTTTTTATTTTAGTTGAATATTATGGAAGGATTGGATGAAAGTTTTTAGTAGTAAAGGTTAATTTTATAAGGGTAAGATATTTGGTATGAAAGAATTTGATTATAGTTAACTATTTAAAGTAAAGAAAACTGTATTTTTGAAATGATAAGAGACTTAAAGTATTGTGTGTTAAGAAGAGATTGTGACTTTATGATGAATAATATAGCTCATACCTAATTATAAAGTAAGGATGTGTTTCAAGTTTGAACTTTAGAAAGAGAAGAGTGAAGTTCAAAATCATTACAGACTCTCCAGATATAGTAATCCTCATTAAAAAAAGGAAAAAAAAAAGAGAAAAAGAAAAGAGAGTGAAAAAAAGGGGGATTGAAAATGATCCCGAAAGAAAAAAAAAAGGAATGAAAAATATTTATGAGGAGAAGCTTGAGGAGATGTCTAATCAAAAATTGGCTTCACTTGAGTCACCCTAAAGGGAGAACTTGATTTCATTTCTGAATTTATATTTAAAGTATTGGCCTACATTCTGATAAAGTTTGCATGAACTCCTTTTTCATATAATCTTTCAAGGCACTCTTAATGTAACAAATTATGGTTTATCTTGAAATAAATAGAGGATTAGAACCTTACACTTGATTGCTGAATATTCTTATACTTGTAACGTTAACCCGAGTTACTGAATTTCTTTCTAAAAGTCTAACCAATATATTCTTTTAAATGAAAAATTTTAGTGTCTTACAGGTGAAAAGTACATTGCCCTTAGTTATATTTTTATGCAGTAAAAGTGTTACTTGAGGACAAGTAACACATAAGTTTGGGGGATTTTGACACGCCTAAAATATATAAGTTTTTTTTAATATCATTTTACTCATTTTTATGATATTACACTTTAAAGGAAGGTATTTTGTAATTTTTTTGTTTTAGGTACAATAAATGGTGATTTGAGTAAAATGAAACAAAAACGGTGCAAATTGGAGCAAAAACGAGCAAGAAATGAAATTCTGCCCTGACACCTTTTGATAAGTCTTTTAATGCTTAATCTCTTTTACACTTCTTGCATATATTTGAATGTAATTACACTTTAAAGAAAGGTTGTTTTAATGCTTATTTTGTAGGGTTATTTTTTACGAACGCAATGCAACTGAAACGGGCCGAATCAGAGCTAAAACGAAGCCAAACGGAGCCAAACGGTGGAGCTGCGCAGAGCCTGCTCGCCGACGGCGGCCATGATCTCGCCGATGGCGAGATTTTCCAGAAAACACCAAAAAGTGCCCGAAAAGCTTGCTGATAGAGAGCTCGAACCCGTCGATGGCGCCCGGAAGGTTCTGGACCGACTTTTGGCGGTTTTTGGCCTAAATTCGACGTATTTGGATGCTTTTTCGAAGGGGTGCTTATGGAAACTCTTCAAACTTTGTCCATACTCTTTAAAATGACGAATATAGGTTAGAAAAGTGGAGGAATTTAGAGGAGAACAGTGGAGAAAAACTTTGATGAATGTTTAGGATTTTTAGATTAAGAGTAGAAATGTAGATTTCTACTCTTTTGGAGAGATTGGAAAGGAGATTTTGAGAGAATTTGTAAGGGATTTCGCTAGCATTGCATGGATCGCCGGGAGACTTTATGGGAGAGATCTTCGTCTTTCTTTCAAGGGGAAAAAACTAAGTATTGTTCTTCATTATCTTATAATTTTGTAAACAATTACCTAGTGTATTTTCTTTGGTTTAATGAAGTTTCCGTTGTAATTTCTTCGTGCTTTGTGACACATCTCTCTTACTCTTTCTTCTTCTTTGAAAATAGTGGCATGAGAAGATTATGACATTCTTTTCATTTTACTTTTCTTTTGCAATGAGTAGGATTCATGATTAGGATATTGAGATGCTTCCTAAAAGATGTTTTAATTATAAATGTGATGGTTTTTACTTGCACTTCATTTACATTGCAATAAGGGCTCTTTGTAGTGTTAAAATTCGTTGTAATTGCGTTAAGTCCCGATGGGGCATGTGTAATTCTCAAAAAAGTGGAACCACATTCAAATTCCATGGATGGTGAAGTTCATGGGAATTGAATGCAAATAAATAAGGAAATAATATTAATCGGGCGTAGAATTGAAGATTTTAGAGTGACAGGCTAAAATCCTCAATTCGGTCCTATCTTTTGGGTGTTGAAGTGTAGATTGTTAGCCCTCAGGCGAAGGGAATGTGGGAGCTCCGAAGTGAGAGCCGGTATCCTCTCAGCCTAGCCACGGATTCAGTAACCAAGCATAGGATTAGTCAATGTTCTTTATGCTTGGACTAAAGGGTAAAGAATAAGATTGCTCCTATTTGGCACATATAATATTTAATGCATCTCAATCATATATATTATCTATTTCATTACATAAGAATAGTAGTTTTTAATATCTCAAAATTCTCCAAACCGATTCATCCAAAAAGGGTTATATTTAGAATTGTTATTTGCATTTAGATATAGTTACTATCTTTACATTTAACACTTGCATTTTGGAATAGTTGCTAGATAAAACACAATTTTAATCGACATTCCAAACTAAGGATTTTCAGTAGTAGACTAGAATTTGACTAAAAACCTCTTACTTCACTTCCTTGTGGGATCGATACTGGGGTTTTTAAAGAAAACTATATATTACTTGAAGCGATACGTATACTTGCGTAGTACCCCTAGTGTGTAAATTATTTTCTAATTTTTATATCATTTAAGATTTTGCACACTAGCCGCTATTTATAAATCAGGTCAAGTTTTTGGCCATCTTTTGGAAGTTAATTTACTGCGTAATTGTGGGTCGGGTCAGATACAGATCTCCATTCCCTCCAACCTTTCTTTGCCCTCCTCGATGCCTTCAATGAACAAGGCCTGCTAGATCCTTGAGCTCCAACCCATGCCTAGCTTAGGAATCATTGTCTCCTGACGAGCCGACGTGATCGGCCATCGCAGTTTCGATCCTCAACCGCTGTTCTTTATTAACCTTGATTTTCTTTACAGAACTCGAGGGCCCAGAGCCAACCTTCCCAAGAATCTTAGGGTCTACATGGATCTCCCTCAAAATTTCAACCATATCAACTCGGCTGATCTGGGAAAAATGATGACATTGGATGTAATGCAAGCCTATGACTCTATTTGTTCAGTATATTGGGCACAAAATCAAGGATGTTCATCATTAAATTTACTTGCTTAACTTTAGTATCATTGAATACTAATAATTGATTTGTTCTTGTCATAGTTGTCACTTTTAAGAAGAAGAAAAAATCAGGAAACCAATATATATACACCACAACTGTCGGCACAAATCTCAAAGAATTTGAAAGGCTCAGACGACAGCCAGAGAACTAAGGTAGCCTTCTATCCTATTACCGACCGCATGGTCAAGAATTAACCGACACACTATGAGGATAGATTCGAACAACAGACCAAGCCAACAGTCCCGACCAACAAAGGCACAAGATGGAGTTATTGATCGTAGTAAATCATTCGACTCGCCTTTACTATGATAGATGAGATTGACATCCGATCATGCGCCTTGGCCAACCGACACGTACGTATGAGGGCACATTCACCACTTAGCTGATTGCCTGATCCACTTTTGATATTTAGACTTACAAAAATATGTTATTGATATTTGTTGACCTTATTTATAATGAGTCAATACCATTTGACCTAAAATGTCAACATTGGTCAAAATGGTCAAACCAGACCCAATGACCAACCATGTTGACCTAAAAAGTCAACTTTGGTCAAATTGGCCAAACCAGACCCAATGACCAACCCTGTTGACCCCATAGGTCAACCTTTTGACCTAAAAAGTCAACTTTGGTCAAATTGGTCAAACCAGACCCAAAGACCAACCCAGTTGACCCCATAGGTCAACCTTTTGACCTAAAAACTCAACTTTAGTTAAATTGGTCAAACCAGACCCAATGACTAACCATGTTGACCCCATAGGTCAACCTTTTGACCTAAAAAGTCAACTTTGGTCAAATTGGTCAAACCAGACCTAATGACCAACCCTGTTGACCCCATAGGTCAACCTTTTGACCTAAAAAGTCAACATTGGTCAAAATGGTCAAACCAGACCCAATGACCAACCCCGTTGACCTCATAGTCGACCTTATGACCTAAAAAGTCAACTTTGGTTAAATTGGTCAAACCAGATCCAATGACCAACCCTGTTGACCCCATAGGTCAACCTTTTGACCTAAAAAGTCAACTTTGGTCAAATTGGTCAAACCAGACCCAATGACGAACCCTGTTGACCCCATAGGTCAACCTTTTGACTTGAAAAGTCAACTTTGGTCGAATTGGTCAAACCAGACCCAATGACCAACCCTGTTGACCCCATAGGTCAATCTTTTGACCTAAAAAGTCAACATTTGTCAAAATGGTCAAACCAGACCAATGACCAACCCTGTTAACCCTATAGGTCAACCTTTTGACCTAAAAAGTCAACTTTGGTCAAATTGGTCAAACCAGACCCAATGACCAACCCTGTTGACCCCATAAGTCAATCTTTTAACCTAAAAAGTCAACATTGGTCAAAATGGTCAAACCAGACCCAATGACCAAGCCTGTTGACCCTAGCAAGTCAACCTTTTAACCTAAAAGTCAATATTGGTCAAAATGGTCAAACCGGACCCAATGACTCAACCCCGTTGACCCCATAGGTCAACCTTTTGACTTAAAAGTCAACATTAGTCAAAATGGTCAAACTGCACCTAATGACTAACCTCGTTGACCCATAAGTCAACCTTTTGACCTAAAAAGTCAACATTGGTCAAAATGGTCAAACCAGACCCAATGACCAACCCTGTTGATCCCATAGATCAACCTTTTGACCTAAAAAGTCAACATTGGTCAAAATGGTCAATCTTGACCTAATGACCAATCCTGTTGACCCCATAGGTCAACCTTTTAGCCAAATGACATGTTTAAAACCCCACAATGACAAAACTACAAATACTGTGATCAAATCAACCAAGACAAGGTTAAAAGATCATATTGGACATTTTAAAATTAAATTGATCAACCTAAGCTGACTTGAGTCAACCTAGGTCAAAATTAGTCAACACTTATCTATTTTAATCAAAATAGATAAAAATGAAATAAAAACAATAAAATTAATCAAATAATTAATTTCAAAATTATTTTGATTAATTAAAATGATTAATGATTTAATTTTCAAATTTTTAATTAAATGACATAATTAATTAGAATGAAAATTAAATTAAAATCATGAAAATAACAAAAATGATAAAATTAATCAATTAATTAATTTGAAATTATTTTCAATTGATAAATTGATTAATAAAATAATTTCCAACAATTTTTAATTAATAACATGATTAATTAAAATGGGAAATTAAATTAAAGAAAAGAAAGAAGAGAAAAGAAATTTTTCTTTTCCATAATTAATTAGGCTAAGACTAAATTAAGTTTACCATGAGATATATTACCACATAATAAACCTTAGCTTAAATTAATTTAACCATGGGTTAACACCCATCATGATGGGTATAGTGTGGTGTCTCTTCCTCCTTCACCCTAAACCACGACTCACCATCATTTAGCTATGAGGTGGCTGGCCAACACCAAGCTTCATCTCCCAGTTCCCAAGCAAGCCAATGGAGAGAGAACCAAGCTTAAATCCACCCCTTACCATGGTTAAATGGAATCATGAGAGGAGAGCATATGTGTCATCATTTGCCAAGGTTAGGGGGTGATGTGTAAGATCATAAGGAGAAGAAATAACAGCTCACATGTAACCTCTTGCATGATCCAATGAAGGAGAGCCAAAACATTAAGCTCATCATGGAAAGCTTGGGAGAAGCATCAATACCTATCCTCTCAGCCAAATTCCTCCTCCAATGGGTTAATAGGGGAGATAACAACTCCCCTAGAACAACCTAAGCTAAGCCATGGCCTCCCCTTTGCTATAAATAGAGCCCAAACCAAGCCTAGTAGAAGGAGAAGAAAAAAATTAGTGAGACCTATAGGCTGCTCAAATCTCCTTGCTCCTAACATAAAAACTCTTCCTAAGAGTCTAAGCAATCCATTAGGATCAAATCCAAGCCATAGATTGAGCCCTATCAAACCAATTTGATCAAATTTCAAAAACAGCCCAAACTAGCTACCTCTTCAAAATTCTCCTTTAAGCCCGACTTCTGGATCAAATTTCTGTAGCAATAATCTTCCATTGGGGTCCTAGAAGACAACTACAAGGTCTGATCTAGCTTGATTTTCTTGAGGCAAAGGTATGGAAGTATTTTTCACAAAATAATTCGTATTTTTGAAATATCATGTGCTATACTAGCCCAGAAATGTTACATCACCGTATGGAAATATTCTACATGTTTAGATGATTCCATAGGTTTAAAAATCACTCAATTTCGTTAAGAAACGAGTGAGATATTGATATTTGAAGTTTAACGGTTCGAAATTTTTTTGAATTTTCGGCCGATTTTTTTCAGCTGTTCGATCCCGTGTTTCAGGATAGATGGTGCTGATCGCGCCCCGCTATGTCCGCTGTTTCGCGCTGCCCAACGAATCTTCCCGCCCGTCGATCGGTACGAGGACACGTGGCGTGTCCTAAAATTTTCTGGAATTATAAATTCCAGAAAACCTTAAAAACTTCAAAAATCAATATATTTTAATCTAGAGGTCACAAAAATAAAATAAAAATACTTCTGGAAAGCTCTTTAAGAGAGGAAAATTATGAAATAAAAATCATAATTTTATTCTCAATATTTAATTTTTAAATAATTAAATACTCTCTGGAGTATTTTAATTATTAAAAATTATTTATAAATCAAAAAAATATGAAACTTTGAGGCATTTATCTTTATGCTCTTAGGGATCTTTCATGATTTTTCCAAGGACAGAAAACATGTCTATGTTACTTTTCTCTAATTTTCAAATCTTTTTGTAATTATTTTAAATAATAATTATAAAAAATGAAAATTAAGAAAAATAAAAATGGAAATGACTATAAATATTAGGGGAACAGATAATAACCCTGAGAAAACCATTTCTAAGTCATATAAATAATTTTGAATGACATTTTGAATTTTAAGATTAAAACTCTTTATTAATTAAATGATTTTAATCCAAAAAAAAACCTTTTATAAACTTAGCTTATTTTCCTTAATAATCTAAGTTTGAAATGAATCTAGTCTATGATAGGCTAATGGAAAACCTTAATTAAGTCTAAAATGACAAAATTAGACTTAATTAGGTTCAAAATATCATTTAAACCTTTTAAACTTTAAATTTAATTAATTAAGTCTAAAATGACAAAATTAGACTTAATTAGGTTTAAAATATCATTTAAACCTATTAAACCCTAAATTTAATTAATTAAGTATAAAATGACAAAATCAAACTTAATTAGGTCTAAAATATCATTTAAACCTATTAAATCCTAAACTAGGTTTAACCCACATTAAACCTAGTTAACTTACTTAAACCTTACTTATATTAGGTTTAAGCACCATTAAACCCTAAACCAGGTTTAACCCACATTAAACCTAGTTAACTTACTTAAACCTTACTTATATTAGGTTTAAGCACCATTAAACCCTAAACTAGGTTTAACTCACATTAAACCTAGTTAACCTACTTAAACCTTACTTACATTAGATTTAAGCATAATTAAACCCTAAACTAGGTTTAACCCTTCTTAAACCTAGTTAACTTACTTAAAACCTTACTTACATTAGGTTTAAGCATCATTAAACCCTAAACTAGGTTTAACCCTTATTAAACCTAGTTAACTTACTTAAACCTTACTTACATTAGGTTTAAGCATCATTAAAACCTAAACTAGGTTTAACCCTTATTAAACCTAGTTAACTCACTTAAACCTTACTTAAATTAGGTTTAACAACAATTAAATATTAACTAAGTTTAACTTACATTGAACTTACTTAACCAACTTAAACCTTAATTAAATTAGGTTTAAATAATAATTAAACCTTAATTAGATTAGGTTTAATTAACCTTTAACTAAATGAATTTAATCCAAATTAAGTTCATTTAATTAAACTAAACCGTAATCAAATTAGGTTTAATTAACCTTTAACTAAATGAATTTAATCCAAATTAAGTTCATTTAGTTAAACTAAACCTTAATCAAATTAGGTTTAATTAACTATAAACCATTAGACTTAACCCGTAGTAAGTCTAATTAACCAATTAAACTTAACCTAAATGAGGTTTAATTAACCTTAAACCATTAGACCTAACCCATATTAAGTCTAATTAACCAATTAAACCCAACCTAAACTAGGTTTAACTAACCTTAAACCATTAGACTTAACCCATATTAAGTCTAATTAACCAATTAAACCTAACCTAAACTAGGTTTAATTTACCTTAAACCATTAGACTTAACCCATATTAAGTCTAATTAACCAATTAAACCTAACCTAAACTAGGATTAATTAACCTTAAACCATTAGACTTAACCCATATTAAGTATAATTAACCAATTAAACCTAACCTAAACTAGGTTAATTATCCTTAAACCATTAGACCTAACCCATATTAAGTCTAATTAACCAATTAAACCTAACCTAACTTGAGTCCAATCTAACTTGAACTCAAGTTAACCTAAACCTTAGGTTCAACCCACATTGAACCTAACTTAAACCTAACCTAACTTGAGTCCAATCTAACTTGAACTCAAGTTAACCTAAACCTTAGGTTCAACCCACATTGAACCTAACTTAAACCTAACCTAACTTGAGTCCAATCTAATTTGAACTCAAGTTAACCTAAACCATAGGTTCAACTCACATTGAACCTAACCTAAGCATAACCTAACTCGAGTCCAACCTAACTTGAACTCAAGTTAACCTAAACTTTAGGTTCAACCCACATTGAACCTAACTTAACCTAAAACCTTAGGTTCAACCCATATTGAACCTAACCTAAACTGAACTAAACTTGAGTTCAACCTAACTTAAACTCAAATCAAATTTTAACATAACCCACATTGAACCTAACTTAAACCTAACCTAACTTGAGTCCAATCTAACTTGAATTCAAGTTAACCTAAACCTTAGGTTCAATTCACATTGAACCTAACTTAAACCTAACCTAACTCGAGTCCAATCTAATTTGAACTCAAGTTATCCTAAACCTCAGGTTCAACCCACATTGAACCTAACTTAAACCTAACCTAACTCGAGTCCAATCTAACTTGAATTCAAGTTAACCTAAACCTTAGGTTCAACTCACATTGAACCTAACTTAAACCTAACCTAACTTGAGTCCAATCTAATTTGAACTCAAGTTAACCTAAACCTTAGGTTCAACCCACATTGAACCTAACCTAAACATAACCTAACTTGAGTCCAACCTAACTTAAACTCAAGTTAACTTAAACTTTAGGTTGAACTCACATTGAACCTAACTTAACCTAAAACCTTAGGTTCAACCCATATTGAACCTAACCTAAACTGAACTAAACTTGAGTTCAACCTAACTTAAACTCAAATTAAATTTTAACTTAACCCACATTGAACTAAAGTCAAATTTAAGTCTAGGTTCAACCTAACTAGAGCTTAACTTAATCCAAGTCAAACTTTAACTTATGTTCAACCCATATTGAACTTAAGTCGACCTTAAGTCTAGGTTCAATCTGAATTGAACCTAACTTAACCTAAACTCAAAATTTAACTTAAGTCTAACCTACACTAGACTTAAGTCAAACCAAACTTAGGTCAACTCAATATAAACCTACGTCAAACCTAAATCTAACTCAAGATCTAACTTAAGTCTAACCCACATTAGACTTAAGTTAAATCATACTTAAGATTCGATCTGACATGAACTTAAGTCTAATCCAAATCAAACATAAACTTTAATTAAGTCTATTACATTAGACTCAATTAAATCATTAAACCTTAATCAACTAAGGTTTAAATAAACATAAATCATGACTAAGTCTAATTCACTAAGACTTAATATCTAAACAAATCTCGGTTAAATCAAATTAGACTTGATTAAAACTTAAGCCTTACCTAAAAAGGACTTAGATGGTCTGAAATTCTAATTAAGTCTAATTTATTAGATTTAATTAACCTTTAAGTCCTATTTAAACAAGGCTTAAAACTTAAATAAGTCTATTCTGATTAAGCCAAACCTTTTAACTTAAGTTCAAACAGACATGAACTCAAGTTAATTGATTCAATCAACATTGAATTTAACTTAGGTTCAACCAGACATGAACCCAAATTAATCAATATTGAATCTAACTTTCAACCTTTTAACTTAAGTTCAGACAAATATGAACTCAAGTTAATTAGATTCAATCAACATTGAATTTAACTTAGGTTCAACCAGACATGAACCTAAGTTAATTCAATCAATATTGAATCTAACTTTCAACCTTTTAACTTAAGTTCAAACAGACATGAATTCAAGTTAATTATATTCAATCAACATTGAATTTAACTTAGGTTCAACCAGACATGAACCCAAATTAATCAATATTGAATCTAACTTTCAAACTTTTAACTTAAGTTCAGACAAATATGAACTCAAGTTAATTAGATTCAATCAACATTGAATTTAACTGAGGTTCAACCAAACATGAACCTAAGTTAATTCAATCAATATTGAATCTAACTTTCAACCTTTTAACTTAAGTTCAGACATACATGAATTCAAGTTAATCTAAACCAAACCTTTTAACTTAAGTTCAAACAAACATGAACTTAGGATTTAAGTTTAAACTTAAGTCAAAACATAAATTTGACATTTCGAACCAAAATCAACATAACCGACATAAATTCGATATTTCAAACATAAATCGGCATAACCAACATAAAATTGACATTTCAAATATAAATTTGACAAATATCGATATTAAATGAAATTAATCCGATATTTCGACAAAATTAAACATTAATTAATATAATTTGACATAAACTAACATCCAGGACATGTTAAATCAAAACACTAAACATGACATTATTTTTTGATAATCTTTTCTTTGCAGGGTGAAGACAAAAAGTTTCGTCTAGATTTTCTTTGCATGTTATATGATGTGCTAACTCTGTTTTGCAGGATGACATTCTGGACAAACAACAATAAAACTAAAACTTTTTAGGATAGCCACCAAACATAATATTTTCAAAATGAAACAAAACAACGACATGGTCAAACAAAAACAAAAACAAAAAAAAACTTTTAGGATAGTCACCAAAACAAAAAAAAAACAATGACATAGAAAACAACAACAAAACTTTTAAGATAATGACATGAAAAACAAAATCAAAACTTTAAAATAATAAATATAACATGACATTTAGGAGTGACAGTGGGTACATCTCTCCTTAAAAATAAAATTTTAGAAAACAAATGATTGATATTAATCAAAATTTTTCTAGAATAATTAAAAATTGTTTAAGATGTAATTAACTATAGAAGCTTGCTTCTATAGGAGATCCAAAAGAACCCACAATAGAAATCTCTGATTTTTCATGATTTTCTTTATATGAAAATTCTAGGATATATTATTCTAGGATATTCTTCTATAAAGATTGTCAGAAACATCCTTTTCTACTTTTAGCTCTAAATTCCTCAAATCTTTCATGGGATTTATAGGAATAAAATTAGGCTAATATTAGATGGCGACTCCTTAAAATCGATATCTCACATACCAAAAATCTCTTTCCATTCGTCGATAATATTGGCAACGGCACCAAAAATTTGATCCCGCACCAAATAAATGTATTTACACTGATGATTCTTTTATGAAAATTATGATTTATAGATACTACACAAGTATACGTATCGTTATCAAGTAATAAAGGGCTCTAATAGAGTCCAAGATATCGATCCCACAGAGAAGTTAGAGAATTTCAAAGATAAATTAAAGTAAACTTACTTACTAAGCTTGTATACAGAAATTAAGAACACTTATACTAAAACTATTGCTAAAAAAGGTTTAATTGTAAGATTCTAATTTAGAAAAGCATATTTCTCCTTGTTGAGAGAATTAAGTGAATGATGAATTAAAGTAGTTTAGAGTTTGAATTGTGCCAAATAGGAGCATTCCTATTCTTTACCCTTTGGTCCAGGTGCAAAGAACATTAACTAGTCCTATGTTTGATTACTGAATCTGCGGCTAGGCTGGGAGGATATCGGCTGCCACTTCAGAGTTCCCACATTACCCTCGCCTAAGGGCTAACATCTACACTTTAGCTCTCAAACAATAGGATCGAATTGAATATTTTAGTCTCTCACACTAAAATGTCCAATTCTACACCCGATAGTTAATATTTCTCTATTTATTTGCACCCTCCTTCCAAGGCTTTTAACTTCCTTGAATCTTGGATGTAATCTTTACTATAGTTGATAATTCAACATATGCTAACAAATCAATTGGCCAAATTGAAAGTAAATTAAGTTTTAAGTAGAAGATTATCACAATTTTTATTTAATATTTTTAGGCACAGTTACTTTGACTCGTCACTTCACATAATCTCAACGACAAGGAAAAAGACTAAGGAAACTACTCAGAAAGCATGGGAAAAATAACACAAAGCATGGATTTCATTAAAGTTAACAAACAATAACAAATATACTTATCTCAATTCTTCTCCCTAGCGGACTCCTCGAAGTTCCTTTGACTCTTCCTTCCAGGTACAACACACTTAATTAAACTCACTAAGACTCTCTGATTTACACTCCAACACAAATGAACACTAATTGACTTTAAAATGACACCAAAAATAACACACTAAAGGGACATAAATCTTCTCTATTTATAGAAGGAGTCAAAGGTTGCTTAAGCACCTCTTCAAAAAGTGTCCAGGTTCATTGTATCCGGATCTTTTCAATTGTCTCACCGTCGACGGACTCGATCTAGCCGTCAGCGGGCTTCTAAAAGGTGGGCTAACGACGCTGATCTCACCGTCGGCGGGCTCGATCTCGTCGGCGGGCTCTTTATAATATATTAAAAAATTCTCTGGAAAATCTCACCGTCGGCGGCCTTGATCTCGCCGTCGATGGGATAGTTCATTTTTCAACAAATTGAGTCCTTTTTGCTCCAAATCCGCTTCTTTTGTGCTTTTTGCTTTCAGTACTTATAATTCTTCATTCCTGCAATAAAATAAAGAAAATACCTTTCTTTAAAGTGCAATTTCATATAAAATTAGTATGAAATTCTTAATACTTTTCTAGTGATCAAATTCCCCCAAACTTAAGTATTACTTGTCCTCAAGTAATTTTTATACTTAATAAAAGTAAATGATTATTTGTAATAAAACTGTTAATTCAGAAAAACTATGAATTAAATTTTAATAAATACTATAGTAAAGTTTAATAGAAATATTTTTAGATAATTAAATTAACTCTATAGATATAAGGCTATCTAGTCATCAAGCTTAAGATTTATAGTCTTCTATTTATTTCAAGCATAACTATATTTGTAATATTAAATTACTTAAGATATTCGATTGATAGGAATTCATGAAAACACTACTCGAGTAAAATACTAATCCATAAATATAAGTTTAGAAATATAATTGAGTTTACCCTTTAGGTTGATTCGAATGAAGCCAATTTTTGATAAGGCATCTCCTCAAGCTTCTGCTCACTTATATTTATTATTTTATTTTTCTTTTCAGGGATTGATTTTCAATCCTTCTTTTTCTTTTCCAAGTGAGGATTACAGTATCTGGATAGCCTGTTAATAATTTTGAACTTCATTTTCCTTTTTCCTAAATTTGAAACATGAAATATTTCCTTACCTTATATGTATTTTATAGTTTTTATTTCATAGGGTTTTAATCTCTTCTTTCTCAATTAAACACTTAAGAATTTCATTTTTTAAAATATAGTTTTCCTTACTTTAAATAGTTGACTATATTCTTATTCTTTTATACCAAATATCTTAATCTACAAAATTAGTTTAATTACTAGAATATTTTATTCAACTATCTTATAATAATTAAATAAATTAATTCTAGTTTACTGAACTAAAGTTACTATAGAAAATCATTTTTATAATATTTTTTTTCGAAAATATAAAATGAGAACAATTTAATAATTAAATTAGTGTTTTTCCTTCCCCCAAACTTAAGTTTTTCTATCTAATCATATAGGGTGAAAAGGAAATAAACTGTAATATTTAAATCATACCTTCGAGCTTTAGGTATTTCTCTTTTTGAAATTTGCAGGTTTTCTTCATTACTTACTTAACCTGTACTGTTAGTATCTTTTTACACATAATATTTAAGAAAAATTGCTGGGTAATGAAATTTTTGAAATAAGTACAAAATAATAACACAACTTATGTTTAATCTACTGCTAAACATATAATTGCTATTCTATTTAGAAATTACAATAACAGTTTGAAATATTAAAATAAACTAACTAATTTCAACAAAAAAATTCCACAATTTAATATTACATCACAATCAGTTCATAAACTAAACATCCATTTTAAAGTTCCACAGAAATCACATAAACAATCATCCAACATAACAATTAAAGTTCATAATTAAAACAACTTAAACAAATAAAAATAAACATCAAATCTAAAATCTAATCCCCTAAATCAAAATCCCAAGCCACATCATCGCCTCCTTGATATGCAGGTGGAGTAGGCTGATATTGAATGTATCGAGGGCACTCAGGGACTACAACATCGAGTTCTACTCTCCTGTAGCGACTCTCAGCATCATAATAAGCTCTCTCATAATCAGAGTGTCTCTGGATATACTCAATGTCATATTCATGTCGCCTCTCCAAACCTCCAATCCTGTGATCAATATGCTCCAATTTCTCTTCTATCTTCTCAAAACTCTTTCTCGCGGAGGTCATCTCATTCATCAGATCATGAAGGGTAGGGGAACTACAAGTAGGAGGGTCATAACTTGGAGAGGGAATATCTCTACTCGAAGAAGGTACATAACTCCTTGTTCCAGATCTCCATTCTTCATGGGATTCATAAGTTTTAATATTAGCCGGAGTAATGGGTTTCATAGGCTCCACCCAATCCTCATCATCTCTCGCCTCGACCCCAGATAATTGGCAGAGTGCATAAATCAAACCAGGGTGTCCTAGTCCTCCTCCGCTCTCACTTCTAGCAGTGGCTAATATATTCTTGTAAATTACATTTCCCACATTAATACTATTATGATTTTGAATACATAAATTCTAAATTGCTCTATCCCTTGTTACCTCACTATGGTGATACATGAGTAACAGAGTAGAACAGATAAAATAATGCCAGGCTTTAGACAACTCATTCAACATAGAGAGAGGAAAATGTACCCTTTCTCGCTGCTTGATCTTCCAAACTCCTTTCCCGTCAGTGAGAAAGTCTATCATTTCTTCCAATGGTCCTTCCATAGTACGAAAAATATCATACTCACTGATGTGAAAGTCTCATACTTCATAAAACGAATTAATTCTATCAGCACTGAAATCAACCAAAAATCATCTCACCTTGATTGGTGCATCTTCTATCTCTGTCAGATTGGCATATAATTCTTTAACTACTTCCACTACTGACTTCTATTTGTGGTGTAACGTAGTTCTCCCATCCTCTTTCCTTGATTGTTTGTTCCACTTCTCCTCCCGGATTTTTAAAAACTCGATCTTGAATGCATTTCCGGTTCGAATGTTGTGATAATATCCCGATTGTGCCCTTGCATTCACAAATCGGTTTTTGTCGTAATCCAATAGTCTTCTTTGTCTCGGAGCCATTTTTTTCGATCTATGAAATTCACAAAAATCTTAACTAATCTCCAAAATATTACTAAAATGGTTTCCTAATGTTACTAAAATCAATCTAAATCAAATTCCATGAATTTCTTCCAAGTCTTTTTTTTACATTTCAAAATTTTCCTAAAGTCCTCAATATAGAAGAAATTCATGGTGAAAATAAAAAATTTTTACATAGGAGTGAAGCTCTTACCAAGGGAAGATGAAATCCGGCGTTAAAATGTCTTAAAATCGCTCCAAATCCCAGATCTATCAAGCCCTAGGTCGGTTTTTCGAAGTTTTGAGGAAGGGGATGATGAATAGTGTCAGTTGACCGGTCAAAATATAGTACATTTCGTAATCTCGCTGTCGGCTAGAAATTTCTCGCCGTCGGCGAGCTAATTAATTCACCAAGGCTAAAGTTTTGGGAAAATCTCGCCGTCGGCGGTCTCGATCTCGTCGACGGTGAGATTTCTGAATTTTTAAATATTTTTATGTTTTCAATTATGTTTAATTTAATTAAGCCTTGTTCTAATGTTAGGTTACTTAATTTGATATATTTTTCTAGAATTAAATTTTCTACTGACTCATATATGGTTTACACAACACAAACATTATAACTTTTATAAATGAAATCCATAAACTTACAAACTTCAAATACCACAAAACTAATAATTGACTTAGCAAATTAACCAAAACACATCTAACTCAGCATTGTAATTCATACCATAATACTCTAAATGCTGAGACTAAACAAACAACATACAATCTCATATAAATAGAGATTAACTTCGTAAAATCCAAATTATATTAAAAACTAAGTTCAAATCAACACACATAAATAAAATAAGGATAAATCTCTTCTACTCATTGGAATCCTAACTAACTTCTTCCTTGATATTCCTAATAGATCGTAGGTGCACAAATAGATTGTAGAAAGGCTTGAAGGAGAATTCTTCTATAGAATCTTCTTCAATCCATTTCTTCTGTCTTAACAGTCGTATGAAACTTGCCTCCAGATGTCCTGATTGATCGAAATGCTCCTTCATTCTCCAGTCTATGTGATCGAATAAATCAGAGATATTATCAATAGAATTCATCATATTCTGTAATTCCTTCTCCAATCCTTTAATTTTTTGCAGAATCAGGTTAGTTCTATCAGTCAAGAACTGATTAAAGGATTGTTTTGAGATGCTTGATCAGAGATAATTGTTATATCATCATTATTATCCAAAGTAGGAAACATATTTGTCGGATCTAATGGTTTCCAGGGTGATGCCGGCACTATTTTTTAGGTTGTGTGAAATTTTAAAAGGGGTCGCCTAACAGAGGTTGTCGGCGAATTTTTAATTTAATTAAAATAAATAATTTGTAAAGTAGTATTTGATTTTGAAAATAATTTTAAATTTGAAAGTTTTAAGATATGAGATTAAACCGATCTCACATCCCAAATAGTTTATATAAACAAGCACCGCACCACAAACCGTGTATCTATCCCTAAAGATAGACACACTCGCTCGAGGGTGGGGCTCGATCAAATAAACTAGAAGTTTTGTGACATCCGTTTGGTCTCGCGAACCAATTTTATAAGCCGACAAATTCCCCGCTTAATATGAAAGTATTAAACGGGGTTTATATTACACAGGTTCTTTAAAATTCCTTATAAGGGCAAGCCACTATAGTTAATTACATCTTAAGTGACGGGAATCACCTAAGAAAACTCTCGATAATAACCAATAATTCTGCTCTCAAGAATTTCAAACTTTAAGGTTTTCAAAGATTGAATTTTGGAATTTCAATAGGGAATGGATCAAATTTGGAACATTTTGTTTTGTGAATCCAAAGGAAGAAAGGTAGGAGAAATCACTGATTCGAAGTGAACTTCGGTAATTTCCCGACTATCCTATTGTTTGGCTTGAATTTAGGAAAGTCCTAATGTTTATTTAGTATTTCAATCTTGCCAATTTTAATTAATTAGGGCTTATATTTGTATGATAAAATCAAACAAATAGCTCTAGAAGATGTGAGGGTTTATGTCGTATCGGACGACTACCTCGGAATCTTAAGACCGGTTAGGGCTTAATTTGCAATGCAAATGCCTAACGAAGAGTTGAGGATTTATGTTGCACTAGGCAAGGTACCTCGAAATCCTATGACTTTGTTGTTTTAATTCTAAGAAGATTTTGCTTGAAGTAGGTTTAAGTTTTGCTTGACGACGATGGCCGTGCTTGCCCACCATGCTCCAAGCTCCCGGTTGTTGCGGAGGTTTAGTTTTAGAAATCATAAATCGGGGGATGAGAGAAGTGTTTTGGTTTAGAGAAGTCTTAATTTCCAAGTGTTTTTTTTATTTTGATTAAAACAAATCTTAAAGTTGATTATAACGACACCGGTTAAGATCCCACGGTTCCATCCTTCGGCATCATTATTTTTATCGGATTCACTTAGTCCGGATGAATTTGCTAAACTCAATTGAATGAGTTCCACACTTTCATTTAGACCGTGGGAAATCCGTTAGCAACACGTAGGTTACATCATCCGAGGTATTCCCGATCATCCAACGGGCGTTTTAATTTAGTTGCAATTGTAGTTTTGTGTTCCGTTTGTGATTAAATTTTGAGTTGTTTTATATTTTGAAATATTGTGGCGGTGAATTTTATCTTGCAATGACTTTTAACTTAGTTTTGGTTTCGGTTTTAGGGACTATCCTAAAGGTGTGGGTTTTCATGCAACGGTTGTTTTATCATGCAAGAAAAGTAAAATGCATTTGCAATAAAGTAAATTGCAAGAAAGTAAATTGCAAGAAAGTAAATTGCAATAAAATAAAAGCGTACTCGGAGGGTCTTCCCGTCATCCCAAGCTACACTTAAAACACAATTAGAATATTTAAGCAAGTTCCTAGGTAAAGCTAGGGAAAGGTTATGGTTTTCTACCAAATTCCTAATCCTATAGCCTAGTCAACTCCTATGACGTCTAGGTTCTTTGTGTTTTTGTTTGAAGACGATTTTCTTCATCGAAAGGACAATTAAGTTCAATTGTTCTTATAAATATCCTATCATGTTGAGGAAGTGCTTAAGAAGAATCTTAAACATCTTTTCGATATTTCAAGGATTGTTTTAAGTCCAAATGAATTTAATTATATAAATGAATCGATCGTCCGAGGTTTTCAAGTCTTGTTAACTTACTCGATGAACTAGGACATTTGAATATCTTATGAGTGAGGTAACACTTCATTTGATGTTCCATTTAGGAGTTATAATAATCAAAGCTTTCGAGGGTAAATTAGTATTCAAATGATTTGATTTAAGTTAAAGGGTTTAAATTTGGAATAGTGTTCAAGTTGCTTTACATTTATTTTGAATTCTTTATGTCTTAGGTGATGTTATATTTAATTCGACTTAATTTAATTGAGTTTTAATTTAGTTTAACATAGTTCAATTTAATTTGATTTGGTGTTTAATTAATTTGATTTGATTTAATTTTAATTTAATTTGATTTAATTTAATTTAACTTAATTTAATTATTTAATTTAATTTAATTTATTTAATTTAATTTAATTTAATTTAATTTGATTTAACTTTTTTTTAAATTAAATTTAATTTAATTTAATTATTTAATTTAATTTAATTTAATTTAATTTTAATTTAGTTTAATTTAATTTAATTTGTTTTAATTTAATTTAATTTAATTTTAATTTAATTTAATTTTAATTTAATTTAATTTAATTTAATTTAATTTAATTTTAATTTATCTTTAATTTACTTTATTTTTAATTTTAATTGAAATTTCAAAAGAGTTTAATAATTTAATTAAGTCTTTTAATATTTTAAATTTAAGTTATCATTTTAATTAAAAAATGAGTATTAATGATATAATTAGTTTAGGGATTTTTAAATTAAAGAATAAATCTCTTCCTAATAAATATCCTTTATTTTAATAATTCCAATTTATTATTCCTCAAATTTAATCTATTATTTAATTAAAGTTTAATCATCTTAAAATTATTTAATGGGTTTCTGCCCTTTAATTATTTAAATTTCAATCATCCAAACCAGATTAAGATCAAATATTTTACTTGTTGATTTTTTATTAAACCTAAAGTTTTAATTAAGGGTTAAAAGTTTAATTACCATTTTACCCCTTAAGCTTAATAATTTCATAACTCACTAAATTGAACTTAAATGAACTTGAAATTTTTATTTGACTTCACTCATATGTCAATAAAGACATGAGAGGAGAAAATGTGATTTTTCTGTATTTAATTTATTTATATAATTATTTTTGGTGGAAAATAGAGATTTTCAAGGAAAATTTAATAACATGACCAAGGGAAAGTTTCTGTCCTTAAGAAAATTAGGAGACATTCCTAATGACCAGAGAAGCACTTGGACCAATTTTGGTGATTTTTTGAATTATATTATTTTTATTATAATTATTTTGAGTTTTGGAGTGTTAATTAATTTAAAAATAAAATAAATGTTGAAAAAAATGGGTTTTATATTTTTCAAAAATCTCTTTGATATCAAGAAAACCAGAGAAGCAAATTTTGCAATTTTCTGATTTTTCTATGATTTATTATAATTATTTTAGTGAAAATGCTAGAAAATACATTTTTTTAATTTTAAAATTACCCTAGGGCTTTAAAATTCAATATCTCACTAAATAGACCTAAGAAAAATGTGGGATTTGTTCCTAAGTGATTAAAATTCAAAATGTGACATTTTGGTGAATTTTATTATTTTTGTGATTTTTATTATTTTTTAATTATTAAAAATATTAAAATATTATTAAAAATCAACTTTTTTAGAAAATTGAAATTTTAATTTTCTTAGATTCCCCTGATATCAGAGAGGCTCCAAAACCAATTTGATGGATTTTTAAATAGTATTTTAAAAGTTATGAATTTTTAAAGTTTAAAATGGCTAAGTGGCTTAATCAACCCAATTAGTGGGGCTAACCAAGTCCAATTGACCTCAAATTTTTATGGTGGATTCCTCTGATCCTAAAGGTTAGTGGAGAATTGATTTCAAGTCAATTTGATGCCTGGTTAATTCTAATTAATTAAAGACCTATTTTGGGTGTTTAAGCCAATTAGGGTTGTTTTGAATGAACTAAGCCAAAGTCTATTTTTCCTAGGGTTCTACGAGTCATAAGGAACATCACCAAATTTTCCTAGAATTTATTTCACAACATGCTATTTACTGGAATTAAAATACTCAAAATAGTGATCCGAACTTGAAAAATCAAGAACTCCTCATAGGGATGGCCTCGACTTTGGAAAATTCAGGGAATGTTCCCAAATTCGGAGGCTTCAAAAGCCTTATGGTCTCATGCCATGGTGAATTGTATGCATGCATGGAGAATTAAAACAATGCAGAGAGTAAATAAATCATAAAAAATAAAATATTTGATGAAATTAAGTGATTTCTTTTCCACATTATTCTCCTCTCTTCACCGAGCGAGAGGGTATTTTTATTTTATTTTTCGATTTTTCTACACGAGAGATATGAATTTTTGAAGTTTAGGGAATTAAATAAATCAAAAAATCCCTAATTTTCTACTTATCCGAGTCGGCGCCAACGCATCCTCGGCGACTCCGAAAGGCCGCGCGGCGCGCTCCCATTCGACGCCGCCACTCGAGTCGGCGGCCCGGGCCCCGCGGTTCTCGTACCGGTCTCCTGGTCCGACGCCGTCCGAGCCGTCCGTCCGCGCGTGTATTGAATGGACGGCATCCGTTCATCGTCCCCAAGCGTTCTCGCCGAGAGCGCGTCCACACTAAATCCACTAAGATCTCGCTCGATTCTCGATGGATTTTTATGTTCTTATACTCTATGGATTCGTCTCGAAGAGACGAACACATCTATACGGCTAACATGCATTGAAACTAAGGCATTTGAAATGGAGAATCTTCGAAGCTCGGGATGGAGAGTTAGCTCATACCTTGGCTCGGAGAAGTGTGGCTTCGATCCGAGAGTTGTTGCACCTTCGATTGGGTCCGAGCAAGCTCCGGATGAAGTCTCTCGAGTGCAGTGAATTGTACTGGATATGATTTCGACCAAGCCGATCCACAAAGCTTGGAGGTTGGAGCAAGTCGGGTGGTACGGAGATGGGGCTTTTAATGGTGGACACCTTCTCTTGGTACGAGTGAAGGTGTAGAGCCAATCAATTTGGGAATTGGCTCAGCTGTGGAGAAGTGTCCTGGTTTTGGGTGGAATTTCGACTGCGAAATTGAGCTTTCGGAGGAGAAATGGCGGGGGAATTCCACTTGGGGATCGAGTGCTCTAAGGGTGGAAGAGGGTGCGGAACAATTTTGGCGAGTTTTGGCAAGGTTTATGCTTTTTTTCTTCCATGACCGAGAGGGGTGGAGTTTAAATAGAGTCGGTTGAGGGGCCTCCGGGGGAGTTAGGGCTTGGGATCGAGTGCTGCAGTGAGGAGAAGAACGACCATGGTGACCACTAGGCATGGGGCGGCTCGACGAGTGAGAATTTCAATGTTGGCTCACATGTGAGCTCTCGGCCATGGTGTTTTCCGGCGGCATGGTGGCCGGCCGGCCGAGCGATGGTCACCATCTTGGTCGGGTGGGTCGGAGGTGGGGTTTAGTGTAGGCGATTGGCAAATGCCATGTGTAAAGTGGTTGAATCAAAGTAGAAAGGGGAAGGGGCCATTTTAGCTTATTATGGTCAACCCATGCAAATGGGTTGGGTGCACCTCCCGAGACACTGGTTTTGGGCTGAGGAGGTCGGGTGGGTCGACCTCCATGTGTGGTGGAGTCTCCATCGAGGATTAGGTGGCAAAGCATGGTTTAGAGTGTGACATGCTTAAGGTAAAAAGGCTTAAGGGAGGCTTAAGAAAGATCCCCCTCTTCTTGCCATAAATGGACTAATGACAAGTCAAAGCCCTCATGGCTTCATGTGGCTTGAGAATGGCTTGTTCATGGCTCCATTTGGCTTGGGAAAAGGTTGGCTTATTTCATGAAAAAGGGTTTTAGAAATATTTGGCATTTAGGGGGTAATTTGACATGTGGCTTGATTTGGAATGGTTTAATTGATGATTTTGCAACTTAGGGGTGATTTTGATCAAATGGATGGTGAGGGGAAGTGTCATGTGGGCTTTAGGATGATTTGGGCTTTTGAATTTTGAAGGAAATGGGCTTTTAGGAGGGTTTAAGGGAAGTGGGCTTTTAAGTTTATGAATGTGTTCATGGATGAGAATTTTTTGTAAAAGGTTGGGCCAAATAATTGTTGTTTGTAGCTCATGGATGTGTCATGAGTGATTTGAGGCAAATTGGGGATGATTTGGATTTGAATTGGGTTGAATTTGGGTTAGGTTTGGGCTTAGGTCAAAAATGGGCCTTTTAACCTTGGGTTGAGTTTGAGTGGGGTTTGGGTTCAAATTTTGGGCAAATCATGTTAGGGTTTTGTTTGTGGGAATGTTAAGGAAGATTTAGAAAAGATTTGAGGTTAATTGGAGTTGAATTGGGTGAGTTTGGGTTAAGTTTGGGTCATGGGTCCAAATTGGGCTTTAAGGCCAAAAGTGAGATTGGATCCAAATGTCAATCAAATTGGACTTGGATTTAGTTTAGATTGGTATTAGGAGTGTTGAATTGAAGTTTAGAATTGAATTGGACCAGAATTTGGGTTAATTGGATAGGTTTGGTTTGACATTGGGTTCACTTTGGGTTAAAATGGGTGAAATTGGGGGTTTTGACAAAAGTAGGGTAAATTGACAAAATTGGCCCATTGTGTAGTTAGACAAAATGAAATTGGGAATATTTGGGATTTTCTGGAATTTTCTGGGAATTTTCTGAATTTTTGGATTTTTAGGCCAAGAAGGGTATTTTGGGTATTTGGAGGGTATTGGGGGGTATTTTTGGAATTTTTGGTATTTTTGGGTATGGATGATCAATTTGAGTGATGTGGAGATGTTTGGGATTGATTTTGGAAAATTTTGGATAATTTGGAAATTTTGCGAAAATTTGGGTAATTTCGAGGGTTTTGGGTAGGTTTAGTAGGTGTAGGGTCCGGAGGTCAAAAATTGAAAATTTGGGAAATTGAAGATTGGGTGAATTCAAGTGGGAAGAAATCATTTTGGTTGAGCCATGAATCCATTTCAAGCCCATATGAGCCATGAAAGGACTCATTTGAGGCATTCACTATGTTGTTCTTAACCCTCTTAGCCAAGAGCTTAGGGGTTAAGGCCATCCATGTGAATCACCTACATGAGTCAGGAGGTTAAGTTGGGTATGGGTGTGGTTTTAGGAAGTGTGTGGAAATGTAGTGTGTAAGTGTAGTGTGTATGTAAGTGTATGTGTAAGTCGGCCCCTTCACTGGACCGGACCACCCAGGGCGGTCCTAAGGCCGAAGAGTCCCATAGGAACTCATCCTTTAAACTTCCACATTTGATTTCAACCCTCTAGGTGATTAGGGGTCTATAGTCGAGTTTGTGGAGTTTGCGGGGATTTTAGAAGTGGTTTGAATTTCTAAAAGGCGGGTCCCAATTCTAGTCCTCTAAGATAGTCAAAGGAAAAGCCTAAGGCTAGATCCTAAGCACTAAAAAGAAGAAGGGAAGACCTCATCAAAAATGAGGTCAACAGTGACAACACTTTTTCCCAAGCTTCATAGGAAACTTGGTACTGACTACATAAAGAAAAAATTGTTGATGGGTGTCCGAGTCCATGAATCGATCCATTCACAATTAATCCTAATGCAGACTTCACAATGATAGATCCAACATCAAAAGGTAATCTAGATTGAATATAGTAATTTAAAATTGCGCATTCCTTCGAGACTTTGTTTACCCTCATAGTAGGTAATAAATTTGACAAAATAAAGAAATGCCAATGCTTTGAGGTTAAGAACTGATGCAGAAAAACTTACATACTCGTCTTCTCATATTTCCCAGTCATCAGGTTCGTCGGTCAGATATCGATATATCTCGTTCAAGTTGTATCTTGTCGGAAAAAAATTTGAATAGTGGCAAACAGGGGTATTTTCAATCGAGTATAATTCATTGATTCGAGGAGTGAAAGTTACCCATCTGCCTCTTACGTAAACACTTCCATTATGGATCGCATGCAGATTAGAGTAGAATTCCTTGACTACTGGAATGACAACAGTAGATGTTGTGTAGCATAATACCTCCCAATGTCGCTGAACAATCATTTCTTCAATTGTTGTCGTTGAATTCTCTGCTCCTCTGTTTACGAATCCCCTTTCTTTAATCAGTCACTTCTTCATCAAAACTTTGTTGAATAGTCGCTGAGCCTCAGAACTGACTAACTTTCGTCAATTAAACACTCCGAATTGTGTGGTTTCTAATGGGTTGGGGGCCATTATGGATTGTTTTGGAGGGGCTCTATTCGTTTCTAGTGAAGGAATGGTGTAAATAATGAGTTCTAAACATTTTGTAGTGAATATTATAGGTTAGAACCGCCCAAAATCGCAAAATAACTCTTAAAAACCACTTTTTAACTATCTCGCCGTCGGCGATAAAGATTTCATCGTCGGCGAGCTAGTTAATACTTTAAACTGAATTTGGGCGCGCCGATCTCGCTGTCGGCGGGATCGATCTCGTCGTCGATGAGATTAGATAAATTGCCCAATTTACTCCGGTCCGAATATTTTCTGATTTCTTCGTATAGATTCAAATTTGTGATGAATTTAAAAACTAAAATGAGTAGTAGAATTTATTCTATATTTTAATTTTCAATAACATTAGTAAATAGATATTAATTAATAAATACTATGGGTTGCCTCCCATAAAGCGCTTGGTTTTACGTCGTCAGCCCGACCTAATTTAGTTAGTAATCAGGTTGACTGAGCATTAAAACCTCTTTAAAATTTGGTCTTCTCCCTTCAAAATAAGGTTTAAATTCGTGTCCAGTTTACTTTAAATCTATGCCCGAGTTTTTCGATATTCAATTTCTATAGTTCCGTATGAAAATATTTGAGTTATAGTGAAAGACCCTAACCATCGAGATTTCAATTTCCCAGAAAATAATTTCAATCTTGTATTATAAAGCAAAACTTCTTGTCCTGGCTTAAAATTCTTTAGGTTAATCTTCCGATCATGCCATAATTTCATTTTTTCTTCATAAATTCTATCATTATGATAAGATTCATTTCTTAATTCTTCTAATTCATTCATTTGTAATAATCTCTTCTCACCGACTTCTTTCAGATTGTAATTAAATTCTTTAATTGCCCAATAAGTTTTATGTTCTAATTCAACTGGTAAGTGGCAAGTCTTTCCATAAATAAGCCTGTAAGGAGTCATTCCAATCGGAGTTTTATGAGCAGTCTTGTATGCCCATAATGCAGTGTCTAGTCTTATAGACCAATCCAATCTATTAGGTTTTACAGTCTTTTCTAAAATACATTTAATTTCTCGATTAGAAACTTGAGCTAATCCACTGGTTTGTGGATGATAAGCAGTTGATATCTTACGAATAATGTTAAATTTTTCTAATAGTTTGTGAATATATTTATTTGTAAAATGAGATCCTCCGTCAGTGATAATCACTCTCGGCATTCCAAATCTAGTAAAAATATTTTCATTAGAAACTTTGAAACACTCTTAGCATCACATCGAGGTAAAGCTTGTGCTTCAATCCATTTAGAAACATAATCAACATCAACTAATATATATGAGTTTCCAAATGAAGGAATAAATGGTCCCATAAAATCTAATCCCCAAACATCAAAAATCTCAACTTCTAATATAAAATTTAGAGGCATTTTATTTCTTCTAGATATATTACCTACTCGTTGGCATTTGTCGAAAGTTCTGATATATCTATAAACATCTTTAAAAAGAGTAGGCCAATAAAATCCAGATTGCAAAATTTTATAAGCAGTTTTATCTGTTCCAAAATGTCCTCCAAAATCAGAATCATGACATTTCTGAATGATTTGTTATGTTTCTTCATAAGGCACGCATCTTCTAATTATAAGATCCTTACATTGCTTATATAAATATGGTTCATCCCAAAAATATGTTTTAGCATCATGAATGAATTTTTTCTGTTGTTGCAAAGTTAACATAGGTGGTAAAATATCACTTACAATATAATTTACTATATCAGCATACCATGGTATTTTCCACTCATTTCTATTATATAGTTGTTTGTCAGGAATACTATCAGTAATTTCATTATCAGTGTCAGATAATTCATTATATTCTAGCCTTGATAAATGATCTGCAATTTGATTATCAGTTCCCTTTTTGTTAATGATTTCAAAATCAAGTTCTTACATTAGTAATATCCATCTAATTAATCTTGGTTTGGAATCTTTCTTTTGCATTAGATATTTAATAGCAGAGTGATCAGTATGCACAATACATTTAGTTCCAATTAGATAAGACCTAAATTTATCAAAAGCATAAACAATTGCTAATAGCTCTTTTTTAGTAACTGTATAATTCATTTCAGTATTATTAAGAGTTTTACTAGCATAGTATATACCTTTGAAAATTTTATCATATCTTTGCCCAAGTACTGCTCCTATAGCATAATCACTAGTATCACACATAAGTTCAAATGGTTTCTCCCAATCGAGTGAAACTATTATAAGTGTTGTGATTAATTTATCTTTTAATAATTCAAAAGCATTTAGGCATTCGATTGTGAATTCAAATTTTTTGTCCTTTTCTAAAAGTTGGCATAGAGGTTTAGTAATTTTTGAAAAATATTTTATGTAGCGTCTGTAGAATCCAGCATGTCCAAAAAAACTTCTTACCCCTTTTACTGTAGTTGGACATGGTAATTTAGCTATAACTTGAATTTTTGCGGGGTCTACTTCCATGCCATTTTCTGAAATTTTATGCCCTAATACAATTCCTACTGCAACCATAAATTGACATTTCTCCCAATTTAGAACTAAGTTATTTTTCTCGCATACCGCTAATACTTTTTCAAGATGTTTCAAACATGCGTCAAATGATGTTCCAAATACAGAGAAATCATCCATAAATACTTCTATTCCATCATCAATTAATTTACTAAATATAGACTTCATACATCTCTGGAATGTTGCATGTACATTACATAATCCAAAAGGCATTCTTCGAAAAGCAAATTTTCCATAAGGACTAGTAAATGTAGTTTTCTCTTGATCCTCAGGAGCAATAGGCATCTGATGATAACCAGTATATCCATCTAAAAATAAAAATATTTATGTCCGGCTAATCTATCCAATATTTGGTCTAGAAATGGTAATGGGAAGTGATCTTTTCTGGTGGCTGCATTTAATTTCTATGGTCAATACATATACGCCATCCAGTAACTTGTCTTAGGAACACAGTGAATTGGGCTTACCCAAGCACTGTCTGAAATAGGATATATAATACCATTATCTAACCATTTTAATATTTCTTTCTTAACTACTTCTTTCATTATTGGGTTTAATCTCCTTTGAGGATCTATTCTTTGCTTTTGTTCATTATCTAAAATAATTCTGTGCATATAGATTGAAGAACTAATTCCTTTAATATCTGCTAAAGTCCAACCAAAAGTTTTCTTATATTTTTTAATGTGTCTAACAGTTTTTGTTCTTGTGATTCATTCAATTCAATTGATATAATAACTGGTAGGGTTGAATAGTTACCTAAGTAAGCATATTTTAAATGATTAGATAAAATTTTTAATTCGAGTTCAGGAGGTCTAATAATTGACGGAACTATATTCTTTTCAGCGTTTTCGGTACTATCCAACAGTTCAAATTTTTCCTGTATATAATCCAGTTTTTCATTATCTGCTTCTTCAATTAATTCAGTACTTTCTTTTTCTAACTTTTCTTCATAATATTCTTTAAAATGTTCATTTTACAAATGTTCAAGTATTTCCATTCGAAAACATTCATCATCTTTTTTTAAAGCAGGATATTTCATTGATTTTGCTATCTTAAAAGTTACTTTTTGATCGTTTACTCTCATAGTCAATTCTCCTTTCTGAACATCAATCATAGCTTTTCCAGTGGCTAGAAAGGGCCTTCCTAATATTATGGGAATTTCTTTATCTTCTTCCAAATCTAGAATAATAAAATCTACCAGGAAGATAAATTTATCCACTTTTACTAACACATCTTCAATAACTCCCTTAGGATAAGTCACAGAATGATTAGCTAACTGAAGAATTACCGAAGCAGGTGAAATTTCTCCTAATTCTAATCTTTTAAAAATTGATAGAGGCATTAGATTGATGCTTGCTCCTAAGTCACACTAAGCTTTTCCATAAAATTTTTCTCCAATAGCGCAAGGTATAGTGAAACTACTAGGATCTTTTAATTTTTCAGGAAGCTTTTTCTGAATAATTGCACTACACTCTTCGCTAAGTGCAACAGTTTCATTATCTGTGAATTTTCTTTTTTATTTAAAATATCTTTCATAAATTTTACATAATTAGGCATTTGTTCTAATGCTTCTACAAAAGGAATATTTACTGTTAATTTTTTTTAAAATTTCAAAGAATTTAGCAAATTGCTTATCTTTATTATGTTGCTTTAGTCGTTGTGGAAATGGTGGTAGTGGTTTTTCTATAGATATTTTCATAGGGATCAATGGATATTCTAAGTTTTGATCTTGCTGATCCTTTTCTTTTTTTGATTTCCACTTCCTCATTTTCACTTTTTGTTTCTTTCTGAATTTTAGTTTCTAACTCTTTTCCACTTCGTAATTGTATCGCTTTAATTTGTTCTTTTCCTTGGTCTTTAGGATTTATTTCCACATTACTAGGAAAAGTTCTAGGAATTCTATTGTTAAGCGCGGTAGCGATATGTCCGAGTTGAGTTTCAATATTTTTAATTGTTGTTACTTGATTTTGTAATTGATTTCCTTGAATTTGTAATTGTTTTCCTTGATTTTACAAGTGCCGACCCCCATACTTAATATTAATTCTTCTATAGATAACTTCTTATCTTTAAATTGAGTGTTATTAAATCCAGGTGGATAAGAAGGTTTATAATTCGTATTTCCTTGATTAGGTGGATTTCCTATAGAGTTGTTCATCCATTATTGATTAGCTGTATTGTTATTCCAATTATAATTTGGATGATTCTTCCAACCAGGATTATAATAATTCGCATAAGGATTATTGGGTCTATTATTAATAGCATTTATAGTTTCATAAGGAGATTGAGAATTTATAATTTGTTCAGATGAGTTTTCTTCTACTATAGTAGGAGAATAATTCATTCTAAAATGATTTAATTTGTTTGATATAGCAGCAATTTGAGAAGCTAGCATAGATATTTCATCATTTTCATGAACACTGGCTATCTTTTTAGGGTTTATCCTTTCAGCAGGCCATTGAAAATAATTAGTAGTCATTTCTTCGATTAATGCATAGGCTTCATCAAATAGTTTTGACATTAATGAACCTCCAAGACAGACAGATCGATGATTGATCTAAGAGATCCTACTAATCCATTGTAAAATGTTTGTATAATTAACCAATCTGGTAATGCATGATGTGGGCATTTCCTAAGAAGTTATTTAAATCTCTCCCAAGCTTCATATATGGATTCTCCATCAAACTGATCAAAAGATGTTATATCATTTCTAAGTTTTGTAGTTTTCGAAGGAGGAAAATATTTGGATAGAAATCTTTGTGATAATTCTCCCCAAGTTTTAATAGATCCAGGTGCTAATGAATTTAACCACATCTTAGCCTTATCCCTTAAAGAAAAATGAAATAGCCTAAGTCTAATAGCATAATTAGATACTCCTTCATATTTAAAAGTAGCACATAGTTCCAAAAAAGCTAGCAAGATGTAAATTAGGATCTTCATTAGGTGAACCACTAAATTGATTATTCTGTACCATTTGGATAATTGCAGGTTTAAGTTCGAATGAGTTAGCAGCTACATCAGGGTTTTGAATAGTTAGGTGAATTTCATCTAATGTAGGGTTGGCATAATCTCTTAATGGTCTTTGTTGGTTTATATTTTCAATTTTTGGATTATTTGCCATTTGTGTTAAATTTAAAATTTCTTTTTTTTTTGTTTTCTGATTTTTTTAATAGTGCGCTCTAATTCTGAATCGTAAGGTATTAAAGTTTCATTTCTAAATTTGCGTATACAATTTTTAAGTAAAATTTAAAATAGTTCGTTGCTCTAGTAATTACTTCTAATAAATCTATTAATTACCTTAATAATTACTTTACTTCCCCGGAACGACGCAAAAAACTTGATCCACTTTTGATATTTATACTTATAAAAATATGTTATTGATATTGGCAACGACGCTAAAAACTTAATCCCGCACCAAATATATGTATTTGCATTGATGATTCTTTTATGAAAATTATGATTTATAATGTGGATACTACGTAAGTATATGTATTGTTATCAAGTAATAAAGGGCTCTAATGGAGTCCAAGATATCGATCCCACAGGGAAGTTAGAGAATTTCAAAGACAAATTAAAGTAGACTTACTTACTAAGCTAGTATACGGAAATTAAGAACACTTATAAGAAAATTATTGCTAAAAAAGATTTAAATGTAAGATTCTAATTTAGAAAAGCATATTTCTCATTGTTGCGAGATTTAAGTGAATGATGAATTAAAGTAGTTTAGAGTTTGTATTGTGCCAAATAGGAGAATTTATATTCTTTACCCTTTGGTCCAGGTACAAAGTACATTGACTAGTCCTATGTTTTATTACTGAATCTGCGGCTAGGCTTGGAGGATACCGGCTGCCACTTCAGAGTTCTCACATTCTCCTCGCCTGAGGGCTAACATCTACACTTCAGCTCTCAAACAATAGGACCGAATTGAATATTTTAGTTTGTCACACTAAAATGTCCAATTCTACGCCCGATAGTTAATATTTCTATATTTATTTGCACCCTCCTTCCAAGACTTTTGAATTCCTTGAATTTCGGATGTAATCATTACTATAGTTGATAATTCAATATATATTAACAAAACAATTGGTCAAATTGAAAGTAAATTAAATTTTAAGTAAAATATTATCACAATTTTTATTTAATAATTTTAGGCACAGTTACTTTGACTCGTCACTTCACATAATCTCAACAACAAGGAAAAAGACTAAGGAAACTACTCAGAAAATATGAGAAAAATAATACAAAGCATGAATTTCATTAAAGTTAACAAACAATAACAAATATACTTATCTCAATTCTTCTCCATGCAGCTACTGAAGTTCCTCTGACTCTTCCTTCCAGTACAACACAATTAATTAAACTCACTAAGACTCTCTGATTTACGGTCCAACACAAATGAACACTAATTGACTTGAAAACGACACCAAAAGACACCAAATATGACACACTAAAGGGACAGAAATCGTCTCTATTTATAGAAGGAGTCAAATCTTCAAAGGTTGCTTAAGCACCTTTTCAAAAAGCGTCCAGGTTCATTGTATCTGGCTCTTTTCAACTGTCTCGCCGTCGGCGAGCTCGATCTCGCCGTCGGCGAGCTTCTAGAAAGTGGGCTAACCGCGCCGATCTCGCTATCGGTGGGCTCGATCTCACCGTCGGCGGACTCTTTATAATATATTCAAAAATTCTCTGGAAAATCTCGTCGTCGGCAACCTTGATCTCGCCGTCGACGGGATAGTTCATTTTTCATCAAATTGAGTCCTTTTTGCTCCAAATCTGCTTCTTTTGTGCTTTTCGCTTTCAGAACTTATAATTCTTCATTCCTGCAATAGAACAAAGAAAATACCTTTCTTTAAAGTGCAATTTCATATAAATTTGGTATGAAATTCTTAATACATTTTCTAGTGATCATTGCCTCAATCGGTCGAATTCAAGCAAGTCTGTTAGTCAATTATCAACGTGTTAAACTTTATATTGTAACACAAATATGATATGAAATTCATACGATCAATTAAAACATCTATTGTAAAGAGTGGTTTCCATAATTGCTCCCTCCTTTCTGTAATTGTACAAAATGTACTCTTATAAATAGAATGCAAAAATCAAAATAAAAGGACGACTCGCAATTCTCGCTACAAGGAACTCCTAACTTATTATACTATATTTCTCTCTTCCTTCCTTCACGCAATCCTAAACTCTTAGGGCATCTTCAGAAAAGATAATTAAGGATTCAAAAACAATAATTAAAGTTTAGGAATTAGATATATATGTGCATAAAAGTTGGTTGTTATATTTACAAATGACTCCTTTTTCTAATATATTTGACTAATTTGAGCAACCATGGTAACAAATATGGGATGTTCCCTTCTCTCCATCTTTTGTGAAGGCTCCTTTATAAGAAAATAAAATTTGATTGACAATTTGAAGTTCCAGATTCAACCTTATTTTATTTTCATTTGTTGTGGAGGAAATTAATAAATGAAACAATCAATTATGATAATCAAAAGACCAAGGATTCTTAAGACGGTTGACCCCTCCATCCAAGGATAAATTAGTCTCACCTTCTCTATTTTATAATAAATAAGTTAGCTCGGGTTTGAACTTACATGATTCTGTTGCAGATCCTCCAACACCAAGCATATTTGATTTGAGAGAGAAGAAAAAAAATGAAGAAATAAATTCTTTATTTATTTTACACATTCACAAGAAAGTCATCGAGTAACTCTCATTGAACAGAAACAGAAAAAGGACACACAAGAGAATCTATTGAATTCTAGTGAAAAACAACTTGTGCCATCTAATTAAGATCGATGTGGCGAACAAATACTTCCTCTACCGCTGCTACAGCCGACAACCTCCCATTTCTCCCCGAGCGGCACAATGGAGGACCAGTATAATGCGCACGTTTGTGCCCACCCAAAGCCTACCCAAAATTGCAGATTTTATTGCATTTATCACATCGATGCATCTCCACCTCCCTAGCCCCAACAGCCGCCATGGTTTTCACTTCTTCATTGCTACTACTTGTCATGCATTGGCCAATGATGTTTTCACGTAACACTAGCTTCGACGGCGCCAGTGCAACCATCCGACAAGTTATGCCCAAATCATTATTGGATTACTTTGCCACTATTTCATTCATCTTCTTCATCCTCTCCCTCTCTATCTTGGCGCAAACCCATTTAAGTTGGCTGAGTTTCGCATCATCGATGGCAATTTCAGACTTCAAGTGTCTTATCTCCATGAGAATGCAGGCTGCTAAGACATTTTTGCCATGCTTTCCTTGCGTCAAACGTGAAAGAGAGCTCTTTTCGAGTCCCATGTTACTTTTCCGATGAATTCTTATGTGTCAAAATAAGACTTTTGTGGAGGAAAACGACATGTCACACTCAGTGCAACGATTGCTGCTTGAAGAAGAAGAAGCATCCTTAACAGATCGGTGGAGTTTGTTTCGAATTTTTAAGGAGATCATTTTTAGCTGCTTAGATTCTAGCGGTGGCACTGATAACTGAAGCTTCATCTTAGGGACTTGAGGTTCTCTTATTTAGCATTAATTCTGAGAGTTGCTGGCTTAATTGATCTCAACATACTAAGTCAGATGAAACAGAATGAGGTTGTCCCTCTTCTTTAATAGATCTATTTGATCTTCCTACAAGCGTATATTTGAAAATTAAATATTTACCAAAATTAGATTGAATAAAAAATTAAATAAAGTATCTCTTAACTTTGAAAACATTCCAAAAATATGAAATCAGGTTTTCGATTACTCTGTTATTTCAATTTGAATTTCATTTTAAGGAATTAACAGGATAGGATTTTCTTAAAATAAAAATCTAATTAAATGACTGTTTTTAGATTATGTTTTTGTTTGGATGAAATGAATTCCATCCCATAAAAATACGTATTTATATTCCAGCAAAAATACATACATACATAGATACATTATTAAATTATCTTTATGTATTAAACTTCGCAAAATTAATAATTTCTTTTGATTTTTTATTCATTACCCAAAAGGACTTTAACAATTGAAATAGCTTACTTAAAATCATATATAATAGCAAAAAATTCACTTATAAAAAAATTAGGACTAGTATGCCATTTGAGAAAATAACAAAAAGCATATTACATATTGTATTTGATACTTCATTAACAAATTTTCATCGTTTGACATACATTTCAGAGCAAAACATGACTATCGAGATATGTTATTGAATATAAAACATTCAAACTTAAATTAAAAATAATTAAGAAATTTGAATTAAGAAAACTTATAATCACACTGCGGCTCGACGAGACAGACACAATGACTCCAAATGTTGTCTTATTCAAATCAATTAAGCATAAATCAAGCCATTAAGCCACTTTTGAAAGCTCTCAACACCAAATTGGAATGTCAAAGATATTCCAAATTTGACAAGCTTATAGTCAAATTAAGTGTCTCGAGCCCAAGATCACACGATTCTAACATCATTAAGGCAATCAAATATCCACATAATATTATTCGATTTAGGTAACCTCTTTGTTGTCCAATGAAGTAGTATGAATTTTTTTCTTATTTGCAAAGATATCACTCCTAGATTCCATAAATATAGTCATACTTCCCTCTTGAGAGTGAACCTAGATTAAGCCTAAAGAAGAATCGAGAGAAGATGTTGAACTATGATATGTGTTATGGAATCTCAAAGTACATTGTGAAATAATGAAACAATCCTGAAGTCGTCGCGACAACATTCCTTGAAGATGGTGTAACAACGTACCTTGAAGACGGTGCAGCAACATATTTTGAAGAAGTTGCGTGAAGGCACCTCAAAGACAGTGTAACAACGCAACCCCAAAGATTATGCAACAACACCCTTCGAAGTCAATGCATTAATGCACCCCAAAGACGGTGCAACATCGCATCCCAAAGATGGTGCAAAATCGCATTCCAAAGGCGGTCTAGTGAGGAGCACTGAAGGTGTAACAACATAAAAAAAAGGATGCATTGACATGCCCCGAAGATGGTGTAACAACGTACCTTAAAGACGGTGTAATAAGGCAACTCAAAGATGGTGCAGCAACTTACCCAGAAGATGGTGTAGCAATGCACCCCCGGGTATAGTGCAATTCTCTGCCACGAACTATATGATCAACTACAGTCTATGTGGCTCGCACCTTACGATGGGAATTATTACAACTCCCAACTCTGGCATCCGCAACCTACAGACGTTATTGCGGCTCACCACTATAGTTAACATGATTAACTATGGCATATATAGTCCACTACTACTATAGTTCTGACTTTGTCCATTGCGGTCTACAGACATCGTTACAGCTCAACACTACGACCTAGGTGGTTAACTATTATCTATTTGGCTCATAGCTCATGTATCTCCCAACTTTGGCCTCTATGGTCTATAAAAATTATCTGGCTCATATAACTTCCAACAACATTTGTGGTTTACATGATTATTACAACTTTTTATTTGCGTCTAAACCAACATAGCCTATAGCTCATACAATCCCAACTCTAGTATTTGTGGCCTATGAATATTATCATAGTTCATGCAGCTCCCAACTCTAGCCTCAGTGGCTTACGAATGTTTTCCTATCTCCAGCAACTCTCTACTATGACCTCTCTGGCCAATGAACACTTTTTAAGCAACTCTCTATGCCAGACATTGTTTTCAGGGAAATGCATTCTCTAGAGAAAAGTGAATTCCTAGAAGTTTTTATAGTGTTTAAAAATTAAATCATAATATGAAGCTCTAATATTCCTTATGTTTTGATATAGATTAAGTAGAAGTTAGTCTATGATTGTCAATATATGATTGGAACATTTGGATGATTTTAAACTTGAGTAATTCAATAAATCAAATGAGTTTTCTTTAGAAATTAAAAAAAAAAATACATAGAGTTAGTCTCTTTTGCATGTCAAAATTTTAATTCTCTTATCTAAACTTAAATTATTGAATAATCTAATAGCTAACTAGATAACTAATTGGTCTAACTCAAGAAATGATTTTGTTCTTCATGGGATCGATATTTGGACTCAAATCCGCATACTGCTTGTTCGTCACTTGCTTGAATCATATGATACTTTGACTAATGAATAATTCTCGAGTCTCCAATACAAAACAAAAAAGTTAGTGCATCTCTTCTTCAAGTCCTATCTTCTAAGAAGAAGAAGGTGATGATAATTAACTAGAATAGAACTTCTATTAAATGATTTTGTAATGGACAATATGATTCTGCAGTTCATATTGAAGCCTTAAATTCTTAATTGTTTCTCAAGACATTTAACAGCCTTTATGAAATTGGATGTATGAGACCTTAGGCATATGTGATTTCAGTTGTCAAGATTTCTTCTTTGACTAATAAAAATATAAAAAATATAAAATTGTTTGATTTATTAATTATCATTAAGTGTTTTTCAACTATACTTTTAACAACTTAACTTAGTCATTTTGATCCAGTAAAGTTTTTATTTATTGCTAGGTTCATTTTATTTAACTATTTAATATTAATAAATTATTGTTAAATAACACCCAATTTAATTCACAAAATTTTGTTATTGTGTATTTATGATGATCTTTTTTAAAATATTTTATAAGTCTACACAATTAAACTTTAAAAATTAGTTTTAATTCTTAAAGGAAGACATGCTTTTTCTATTGAATAATACGCTTCAGATCTTTTCTCAATTACATTCTCCAAAATAATTAAATGAAAATATTCTTCTTCTTAATTACTCCACTAAATCGCAAATGAATTTAGGAGCAGTTATATATACACCTCCAAATCTCACAAAGATTTATTTATCCAGCATCTAGGCTTTAAATTTTACATTTATACAACTCAAATCGTCCATTGCACATAAAAAATGTTATTAATTTACTAAAAATCAAATAAAATTGATCTTTCATATACAGATGCCGCGGACATATGTAAAGATTTACTATAGTTAAATTACTAACTAATCTCACAATTATCATCAAAACTGATGAATTTATTATAAATATCATTTTTTAGAGGAATGATTGGGCACGGTCCATCATAAAAAAAAAAATTAAATGAGGAAGAAATTGAAGAAATAAAGTCTTTTTTTTTATTCTATATTTTGAAAACGTAGACATTTTACAGAACGTAGACATTTTACAGAGACAACAACAATGAATGAACAGAATCAAAGACTTTCTGAAAATAATTTCTTCCACAGAATCCTTAAGGTCGAAAACGCAAACCATCAAGTCCACCGCCACCATAGCCGCCGACAAACTTACGTTGTTTCACCGACGGTACAGTGGAGACCCTGTATAATGTGCACGCTTTTGCCCACCCAAAGCCTGCCCAGAATTGAACACCTCACCGCACTTGTCACACCGATGCATTTCCACCTCCGCAGCCCCAACTGCCGCTTGCACTGATGGTACCACTTCCTTCATTTTTTTCATCTGCTTCTCTATCTTGGGGCAAATCCATTTCAGTTTGTTCCGCTTTGCGTCATCAATGTCTGTTTCACACTTGGACCTTCTTATCCCCATGAGAATGCAAGCTGCCATGACATGGGCATGCTTAGCTTCTCTCAAACCTAAAAATGTCTTTTCTTTTCCTCTCCTGTTACTTTTGTGATGAATCCTTGAGGGCCCAAACAGGGCTTTTGTGGAGTTAAACGACATGTCACACTCCCTGCAGTGATTCTGGGTTGAAGAAGAAGAAGCACTCGCTTTCAGCTTTTTCTTTTGGTAGAGTTTGATCCCAATCTTGATATTATTCTCTTTTTGCTCCTCTGATTGCTGCGGTGGCGTCTTCGAATGGAACTCCATACCAGGTTCGTAGGATTCCTCCAGATAATTATTTATATGTGAGCGAATGTGAGCGAAGCAGGGAAGCGAGCGAAGTGAGTTGCGATGTATTTCACAGCCCATCCTCCTCTTTATAGAGAGATTAGAATAAATTAGGAAACTAATTCAAACTTTATTTTAATTTTGGAAACTTTCTAAAAATACCAAATTAAGTCGCTTTATTAAATTCGAATGTCATTCCAAATTAAGTTTTAATTTTGGAAACATTCTTAATTTTGCAAAATTAAGAATCTCTGTTTGACTCTTAACCCGACGCGAAAGAAATTTAACATTTAAAATTCATTTTTAATGAAGAAATACTTTATAAAAAATTATAGCTTTTATGACATTTAAAGAAAGAATATTTGGCAAAATAACAAAAAAATAAGAATTAACATCTGTGACTTTGTCAACTTTTATCTAAAGAAAGAATATCTCTGCTGAATATCATACCCGACCCGGCCAAAGCATCAGTGCTAGGACTAGTCATATTGGGCCAGTTAAACAATTCTAAATTTTGGGCTTAACTTTTTAGCAGCCTCTTGGACAAAGGCCCATTTACATGAATTCCGACTTCTGCTGGATTGCTTAACGACGTCTTGTTGTACGCTCTTTAATAATTTAAGTTACTTCTAAACTCCAGAATTCTTAGGAAGTTTATGTGTATTATCATATTAGCATTTCTTTACTTTGAGGATTACAATCTTAAGTTTTTGAAGAGATTAAAGTTTTTTTTTAAAAGTTTTATCATAAGGAATTTTAAAAATAATGGTGATATTTTTTATATGGTATTAAAATTTGACTATATGCATCTAAATATGAAAGTTTAAGTGTTAAATGCTTAAATACATCATAATCGGTGATATATCAATTTATTTGTGTGGGTTCAAGTCACATACACAAGAAATCAAAAAGAGTAAAAAAAATAATGAAAAAAAAGAGAGTTGAATTTAACACGCTATATAGTAAGCTACTTACAAAACTTGAGATTCGATTACTAATAGAGTTGTTTAAAAATTGTTACTATTCTTCCACACCATAAAAAAATGCCTCCCATATTTATAGGTTTGGGTTGACTCTAACACGCTATATAGTAAGCTACATGCAAAAGATAAAAAATACATGAATTATACATAAATAAAGGTTGTTGAATAAAGTCATTCCTTTGGATAAATAAAATTTACTTGGTACCTTCATAGCTGATGAGGTCAAGTAGTTGAACTGATAATCGGCTTACTGTTCAACACACTTCGAGTTGAACTGAAATCTCTTGGTTGAGCTTTAATTTTGGTCTGGTTCTAGTATGAACTTTTGATTTAAGCTTGATTTAAGAGGTTTCAGCCATACATATTCAGTTCTATGATTTTTAATCATCTTGTATGTTAATTGGGAAAAAAAAAACAAGAAAACTAAAGTGTATATTAATGATTAATAAACATGTAGGATAAAATCTTATCCTCTGTAATTTTCTATATTGCTAGGCTTATCACTTTCCATATACTTCAATCTTATAAACAACAAACAAAATTTGAGTCTCAAGCACCGATTCAATTGCAACTACTCTTCTTCTTCTTTGAATTAAAACATGAATGCTATCTTTGCAAATATGCGAGTAAATATCAATAAAGTTGATATCATGGTACCTACTTATGTCCTTATTTAGTTATAAAAAAAGGGTAAGTATTTAGAGAAAAACAAGTAAAAGAACGTAGAAATTGAAAGGGATAAAATTAATATTGCAAAGCCAAATCTTCTACCCTGACACCTTTTGAAAGCCTCCACTTCAAAAGTCAATTTCTCATGAGTTTAATGACATTAGTGCTTAATCATTTCTTGTACATATTGAATATGGAACGAAATATGCAATTTTTTATTTTTGAAGGAATACTTATTATTTTTGGTAAATAGAGTATATATAAAAGAAAGTAAATTTTAAGTTCTATTAACATCTAGCAGACTGTAGAATGGAGACCATTTTGACCATTTTGTTGATCAACATGCCCGCTCAAATGTTCTTGTTAAAGCCAAGCCAACATTAATCAAAATGCCTTATGCAACTATTGATATAGATGTTGAATAGAATCTTGTACCCAAGAAAGAGGTTCCAGAAGAAAGTATCCCAGCTCCTCTTGAACATCCAAGTGTCGAGGTGATGAGATTTGAAATTGAGATATTGTTGTTACAGATTCATATTCTTTTTCTTCTTCTTGGGTTAAGACTTTGAGACATGTTATTACAAATTATCCAATTGAAATTTTAAATAATTTTTTGTTACTTCAAGATGTTTTTTTTGGTAAACCTATTTAAGTCACTACTAGACGGAGTTTAAGAACTCTACCAACAGTTAAAATTATGGATACCTGTCGGTCGTTGAATCTCTTGGAGTTTTGACTTTCGAGAATCATGAAATGTAGTTTTATAAAATAGGAATTTTGATTTAATTTAATTTATATATATATATATATATATATATATATATATATATATATATATGGATTTATGAAAATAATCTTTTAAATTGAAAAATGAGAATGAACAAATCTCATTCATATAGTAGTTTGAATGAACGTGCACAATATCACAAGCGATGCATCTATCTCGGGAAATAGACATACTGCTTGACAATACTTCTCGATCAAATAAACCACATAATTTATAACATCCGTTTTAGTTTGCGAACCTTTTGTGTTGACCGACAAATTCTCCTATTTAATACAAAAGAATTAAATAGGGTTTATATTACCTGGGTTCCTAAAGCTCCCTATAGCGGCAAGCCCTTATACTCAATTACACCTCAAATGACCAAAGTCACTTGAGAGAACTCTCGATTTAGGTCAGAGGTATCTATCTTAATGAATTCAAAGAGTAGGGTTTTCATAGTAGTGTGGTAATAGGAAATCCAATAGGTGATTGGCTCAAGATCGGAACAGTGTATTTCTGGAGTCAAATGGTATAAAACAATCAATTCGGCAGAACTTCTAACAAAGATCCAAATTTACATCTTGCGAGTTTTCTAGAACTTTGTGCTACTTTTAAATATGACAGAGTGTTTGCTGATGCTGTTAGACTTAGAATTTTTCCTTTTTCACTAAGGGACAAGGCTAAGCTTTGGTTAAATTTGTTAGCACCTGGATCTATTAGAACCCGGGGGAAACTTTCACAAAAATTCTTATCGAAGTATTTTCCACCATCTAAGACTGCTAAGCTTAGAAACGATATCACATCTTTCAGTCAGTATGAGGGAGAATCGATATACGAATCTTGGGAAATATTTAAAGATCTTCTTAGGAGATGTCCACATCATGCATTACTAGATTGGTTAATTATGCAAACTTTTTATAATGGATTAGTAGGATCTCTTAGATCCATCATTGATGCTGCTGGTGGTGGATCACTAATGTTTGAACTTTTTGAAGAAGCTTATGCTTTAATCAAAGAAATGACTACCAATAATTTTTCAATGGCCCCCTAAAAGGGTAAATCCTAAGAAAGTAGCCACTATTCATGATTCAGATGCTTTAACTATGATAGTTTCTCAAATTGCTGCTCTTTTAAAGAAAATAGATCAATACAGAATGAACTGTTCTCAAACGCCTCCAGTGTGAAAAATTGTAGATGCTCAATCTTCGTATGAAACTTTAAATTTGATAAATAATAGAAAAAATAACCCTTATTCAAACAAATATAATCCATGTTGGAAGAATCATCCAAACTTTAATTGGAATAACCATGGTGATGCTAAGCCTGTTAATTCTCGGCGGGGGAACAATCCTGTAAACCCATTAGGAAATGTAAACAATCAGGGTAATCCCAATTATAGACATTCTAATCTACCAGGTTTTTATAATAATTCAAAATTTAAGGAGAAGAAGCCTTCTATGGAAGAACTAGTTTTGAATATGAGAAATCAATTACAAAATCAAGGAGCTACTATTAAAAACATAAAAAACCAATTGGGGCATATTGCTACTGCACTAGCAATAGACCTATTGGAACTTTACCTAGCAATGTTGAAGTAAATCCTAAAGATCAAGGAAAAGAACAAATCAAGTCCATTTAATTAAGAAGTGGAAAAGAGTTGAAAATAAAGAGTCAGAAAGAAACTATAATTGAAAAGTAAAAAGTGGAAAATGAAGGAGAAAATGAAAGTTTATATCCTGATTATCCTCTGAAACCTATGAAAATTACTGTTGAAAGACCACCACCACCATTTCCTCAAAAACTGAAGCAAGAAGATAAGGGAAAAAGATTTGCTAAATTTTATGACATTTTAAAAAAAATGTCAATTAATATTCCTTTTGTTGAAGCTTTGGAACAAATGTCTAATTATCTTAAATTTATGAGGGATATACTCAACAAAAAGAGGAAGTTACTAGATCATGAGAATGTTGCACTCAGTGAAGAGTGTAGTGCTATAATTTAGAAAAAGCTTCCTGAAAAACTTAAAGATCCTAGTAGTTTTACTATCTCGTGTGCTATTGGTGAAAAAATTTTATGGATGAGCATTATGTGATTTGGGAACTCGCATAAATCTGTTGCCTCTGTCAACTTTTAAGAGATTAGGAATATGAGAGATTGTACCAACTTTTGTAACCCTACAGTTAGCTGATTGATCTATTACACATCCTAAAGGAGTTGTAGAAGATGTTTTGGTTAAGGTTGATAAATTTATCTTTCCGGTAGACTTTATCAATTTAGATATGGAAGAAGACAAGGAAATACCTATCATTTTAGGAAGACCATTGCTAACTACAGGAAGAGCCGTGATAGATGTTCAAAAAGGAGAGTTAACTATGAGAGTAAATGATCAGGAAGTGAGATTTAACATCTCAAAGTCAAAGAAATATCCTTCAATAGAAAGAGATGATGAATGTTTTAGAATGGAGACATGCGATTATTTGAGAAAAGAATATTTCAAAGAAAAATTTGAAGAACATGAAGATATGGAAAATGATAATTATGATGAAATTGATAACAAAGAAGCTGATTATGTTCAGGAACAATTTGAAACGCTCGATTCAATAGTACCAGAGAACAAAATCTTTATTCCATCTATTGTGAAACCATCTGAACTTGAATTGAAGACTCTTCCAATCATTTAAAGTATGCATTTTTAGGAGAGTTATCAACATTACTAGTGATTGTATCCTCAGACATAAATGAAATTCAAGAACAAAAATTAATGGATACATTAAAAAATTACAAAAGAGCTTTTGGTTGGACTCTGGCTTATATAAAGGGAATTAGCCCTTCTATTTGTATGCACAAATTTTTTTTGAACGATGAAGATAAACCAAGAATTGATCCACAAAGGAGACTGAACCCTATTATGAAAGAAGAAGTTAAAAAAGAGATTTTAAAATTGTTAGATGATGGAATTATATATCCTATTTCGGATAGTGCTTAGGTAAGCCCAATTCATTGTGTTCTGAAGAAAGGATGAGTGACTATTGTCGCAAATGATAATAATGAATTAATACCTATCTGGTAAGTTACTTGTGGTGTATTTGTATTGATTATAGAAAATTAAATTTTGCCACTAGGAAAGTTCACTTTCCTTTACCATTTCTAGACCAAATGCTTGACAGACTTGCTGGACACAAGTATTATTGCTTTTTGGATGGATATACTGGTTACTATCAAATTCCTATTGCTCGTGAGGATCAAGAGAAAACTACATTCACTAGTTTTTATGAAACTTTTGCTTTTCGAAGACTGTCTTTCAGATTATGTAATGCACCTACAACATTTCATAGATGTATGATGTCTATATTTAGTAAGTAAATTGATGATGGAATGGAAGTGTTTATGGATTTATGAAAATATATATGGATTTATGAAATTAATCTTTTAAACTTGAAAAATAAGAATGAACAAATCTCATTCATTTTGTAGTTTGAATGAACGAGCACAATATCGTAAGCGATGCATCTATCCCGAGGAATAGACACACTGTTTGACAATACTGCTAGATTGATCACAGAAAAAAATGTTAAGAAATTCATACCTATTTTTTATGAAATTGCACTTTAAAGAAAGGTATTTTCTTTATTTTATTGCAGGAACAAAGATTTATAAGTGATGAAAGCAAAAAGCATGAAATAGAGAAAATTTGGATCAAAAAGGAAGAAATTCATGCAAAATGAACTATGTCGCTGACGGCGAGATCGAGCCCGCCGACGGCGAGATTATTAAGAAAATTTTTGGAGGATTTATAACTACCTCGCCGATAGTGAGCCTGAGCCCATCGACGGCGAGATCACGCAGATTGGAGACCTTCTAGAAGCCCCACCGACAGCGAGGTCGTTTCACGCCGACGGAAAGATAGGTCAAAATATCAGATACATTGAACCTGGACGTTTTTTGAAGAGGTGCTTAAGTACCCCTTGGACCTTTGTCTACCTCTTTAAATAGAGGACGAATTTGTGTGTCTAGTGTGTCTCTTTTTGGTGTCTATTCAGATGTGTGTTTATTTTAAGAGTTTTAGAGTGTAATTAGTGAGTTTAGAAGTGTGCTGTACTGGAAGGAAAAGTCAAAGGAACTTCAAGGAGTCTGCTTGGGGAGGAAATTAAGATAAGTATCTTTGTTTAATTGTTGTTAAACTTTAAATGAAATCCATGCTTGGTTTAATTCCTATGCATTCTGAGTAGTTTTCTTAGTCTTTCTCCTTGTTTATGAAATTATTTCAATTGATGAAATTAAATAGAAGTGCCTAAAATATTAAAATAAATTGTGATAATTTTTACTTAAAACTTAATTTACTTTCAATCTGACCCATTGAATTGTTAAAATATGTTGAATTATCAACTATATTTAAAATTACATCCAATATTCAGTGAAGTCAAAAGCCTTGGAAGGAGGGTGCAAATAAATAGGGAAATATAACTTATCGGACGCAGAATTGGACATTTTAGTGTGATAGACTAAAATATTCAATTTGGTCCTATTGTTTGAGAGCTGAAGTGTAGATGTTAGCCCTTGAGGTGAGGGAACGTGGGAGTTACGAAGTGGCAGACTAATATCCTCACGACTTCAGCCACGTGATTCAGTAATCAAACATATGATTAGTCAATGTTCTTTGCACCTAGACCAAAGGGTAAAGAATAGGAATGCTCCTATTTGTCACAATACAATAAAAGAAATTCTATTTAAATTCATCATTCACTTAATTTTCTAAAAATAAGGAGAAGAATACTTTTTCTGAAATCTTTAAATCTACTTTATTTTAAAGAATTAGTTTACTTTAGTTTGCGTTAGTTAAATATTTTAAATTTTGGTATATTCTCTTATAAGTAATTGCTTTAAATTTAGCTGATACAAATCTGTTAAATACTTCCCTCTGGGATCGATAACTAGGACTCCACTAGAGCCCTGTATTACTTGATATGATACGTATACTTGCGTAGAATCCACATTATACATTCCATCATAAAATAAAATATATATTAAAACGGGATCAAGTTTTTGGTGTCGTTGCTATTAACATAATTTGCAAACATAAAAAAAAGTGGGTCAAGTTTTTAGCGCTGTTACCAGGGAAGTAAAGAAATTATTTACTAGAGTAAGGGACTATTTAAAAAAAAAATTATTTTGTAAAATTGTATGCGAAAATTTAATACCTTACGATTCAAAATTAGAGCGTACAGTTAAAAGAATTAGAAAACAAAAATGAGAAATTATAAATTTAACACAAATGGCGAATATTCCTGAAAATGAAAATATTAATCAACAGAGACCATTAAGAGATTATGCCAACCCTACATTAGATGAAATTCATTTAACAATTCAAAACCCTGATGTAGTTGCTAACTCATTTGAACTTAAACCTGCAATTATCCAAATGATACAAAACAATCAATTTAGTGGTTCACCTACTGAAGATCCTAATTTACATCTTGCTAGTTTGTTAGAACTATGTGCTACTTTCAAATATGAAGGCGTATCTAATGATGCTATTAGACTTAGACTTTTTCATTTTTCTTTAAGGGATAAGGCTAAATTGTGGTTAAATTCGTTAGCACCTGGATCTATTAAAACTTGGGGAGAGCTATCACAAAAATTTCTATCCAATTATTTTCCACCATCTAAAACTGCTAAACTTAGAAATGATATAACTTCTTTTAGTCAGTTTGATGGAGAATCAATATACGAAGCCTGGGAGAGATTTAAAGAACTTCTTAGGAAATGCCCACATCATGCATTACCAGATTAGTAATTATTCAAACTTTCTATATTGGATTAGTAGGATCTTTAAGATCAATCATCGATGCTGCTGCTGGAGGATCATTAATGTCAAAACCATTTGATGAAGCATATGCACTAATCGAAGAAATGACTACCAATAATTTTCAATGGCTTGCTGATAGAATGAATCCGAAAAAGATAGCTAAGTATTCATGAAAATGATGCAATATCTATGTTAGCTTCACAAATTGCTCGCTATATCTAAAAAATTAGATCATTTTGGAATGAATTACTCTCCAACTATATTAGAAGAAAACTCATCTGGACAACTTATAGAATCCCAATCTCATTATGAAACTATAAATGCTATTAATAACAAACCCAATAATCCTTATGCAAATTACTATAATCTTGGATGGAAAAATCATCCAAATTTTAATTGGAATAATAATAAAACTAATCAACCATGGATGAACAACATAACACAACCAATAGGAAATCCATCTAATCAAGTAAATTTTAATTATAAACCTAATTATCCACCTGGATTTAATAATAATAACCCACAATTTAAAGATAAGAAATTATCTATAGAAGAATTAATATTAAATATGGGTCAACATTTACAAAATCAAGGAAATCAATTACAAAATCAAGGAAATCAATTACGAATACAAGGAAACCAATTACAAAAATCAAGGAACAACTATTAAAAATATTGAAACTCAACTTGAACATATCGCTACCACGCTTAATAATAGAATACCTGGAACATTCCCTAGTAATGTGGAAATAAATCCCAAAGATAAAGGAAATGAACAAATTAAAGTGATACAATTACGAAGTGGAAAAGAAATAGAACCTCGAATTCAGAAAGAAGTGGAAAGTCGAAAAGAGGAAGTGAAAAACGAAAAAGAAAAGAATCAACAAGATCCAAACATAGAAAATCCTTTAATACCAATGAAAATTTCTGTTGAAAAACCTCCACCACCATTTCCTCAATGACTAATTCAACATAAAAAAGATAAACAGTTTGCTAAATTCCTTGAAATTCTAAAGAAATTAGCAATAAATATTCCTTTCGTAGAAGCTTTAGAACAGGTGCCAAACTATGTAAAATTCATGAAAGATATTTTACATAAAAAAAAAAATTACTGATAATGAAACGGTCGCACTTAGTGAAGAGTGTAGTGCTATTATTCGAAAAAGCTTCCGAAAAAATTAAAAGATCCCGGTAGTTTCACTATACCTCGCGCTATTGGAGAAAAATTCTATGGAAAAGCTTTGTGTGACATAGGAGCAAGCATCAATCTAATGCCTTTATCAATTTTTAAGAGATTAGGATTGGGAGAAATTTCACCTACTTCAAGTAACTCTTGACTAGGCGATTGTTACGTTACATATCCTAAAGGAGTTATTGAAGATGTCTTAGTAAAAGTGGATAAATTTATCTTCCCTGTAGATTTTATTATTTTAGATATGGAAGAATATAAAGAAATTCCTATTATATTAGGAAGACCATTTTTAGCCACTGGGAAAGCTTTGATTGATGTTCAGAAAGGAGAATTAACTATGAGAGTAAATGACCAAAAAGTTACTTTTAATATTGCTAAATCAATGAAATATCCTGCACTAGAAAAAGATGATGAGTATTTTCGAATGGAAGTACTTGATCATTTACAAAAAGAACATTTTAAGGAAAATTATGAAGAAAATTAGAAAAAGAAAATACCGAATTAATTGAAAAAGCTGATATAAATGAAGAACTAGATTATATTCAAGAGAAATTTGAATTTTTGGATAATAATGAAAACTCTGAAAAAAATATAGTTCCATCGATTATTAAACCTCCTAAACTAGAGTTAAAAATGTTACCTAATCATTTGAAATATGCTTAGTTAGTTAATTCTTCAACTCTACCAGTTATTATTTCATTTGAATTAAATGAATCTCAAGAACAAAAACTTTTGGATACCTTAAAAAAATATAAGAAAATTTTTGGTTGGACTCTAGCTGATATTAAAGGAATTAGTCCTTCAGTCTGTATGCATAGAATTATTTTAGATAATGAACATAAGCTGCAGAGTAGATCCCCAAAGGAGATTAAACCCGATAATGAAAGAAGTAGTCAAGAAAGAAATTTTAAAATGGTTAGATAATGGTATTATATATCCTATTTCGACGAGTGCTTGGGTAAGCCCGATTCACCGTGTGCCTAAGAAAGGAGGAGTGACCGTAAAAGCTAATGAAAATAATGATCTTATCCCTATAAGACAAGTTACTGGATGGCGAATATGTATTGATTATAGGAAATTAAACACAGCCACCAGGAAAGATCACTTCCCTTTACCATTTCTAGACCAGATGTTAAATAAATTAGCCAGACATAAGTATTTTTGTTTCTTAGATGGATACACCGGTTATCATCAAATACAAATTACTCTGGAGGATAAAGAGAAAACTACATTTACTAGTCTTTATGGAACTTTTGCTTTTCGAAGAATGCCTTTTGGATTATGTAATGCATCTGCAACATTCCAGAGATGTATGATGTCTATATTTAGTAAGTTAATTGATAATGTAATAGAAGTATTTATGGATGATTTCTCTGTATTTGGAACAACAATTGACAAATGCTTAAATCATCTTAAAAAAGTATTTGAAGTCTGTGAGAAAACTAATTTAGTTCTTAATTGGGAGAAATGTCAATTTATGGTTACAAGCGGCATTGTGTTAGGGAATAAAATTTCGGAAAAGGACATGGAAGTAGACCCTGCAAAAATTCAAGTTATAACTAAATTACCACCTCGAACTATGGTGAAAGGGGTAAGAAGTTTTCTTAGACATGCTGGATTCTACAGACGCTATATAAAAGTTTTTTTCAAAAATTACTAAACCTCTATGCCAACTTCTTGAAAAGGACAAGAAATTTGAATTTACAACTGAATGCCTGAATGCTTTCGAATTATTAAAAGATAAATTAATTACAACACCTATAATAGTTTCACCTAATTGGGAGAAACCATTTGAGCTTATGTGTGATGCTTAGTGATTATGCTATAGGAGCGAGTTCTTGGCAAAGATATGAAAAGATTTTCAAAGTTATATATTATGCTAGTAAAAATCTAAATGATGTCGAAATAAATTATACGATTACTCGAAAGAGAATTATTAGCGATTGTATATGCTTTTAATAAATTTTGGCATTATCTAATAGGAACTAAATGTATTGTGCATACTGATCACTCTGCTATTAAGTATTTAATGCAAATAAAAGATTCCAAACCAAGATTAATTAGATTTATATTATTAATGCGAGAATTTGATTTTGAGATCGTTAATAAGAAGGGAACTGATAATCAAATTGCTGATCACTTATCAAGATTAGAAAATCATGAATTATCTGATACTGATAATGAAATTTTAGACGCTTTCCCGATGAACAACTTTATAATATAAATGAGTGGAAAATACCTTGGTATGCCGATATAGTAAATTATATTGTAAGTGACATTTTACCACCTATGTTAACTTTGCAACAACAGAAAAAATTCATTCATGATAAAAAAACATATTTTTGGGATGAACCATACTTATATAAGCAATGTAAGGATATAATTATTAGAAGATGTTGCCTTATGAAGAAATTAAACCAATTATTCAAAAATGTCATGATTCTGATTTTAGAGGACATTTTGGGACTGATAAAACTGCATATAAAATTCTACAATCAGGATTCTACTGGCCTATTCTATTTAGAGATGTATAAAAATATATAAAAACCTGTGATAGATGCCAAAGAGTAGAAAATATATCAAGAAAAAAAGAAATGCCTCTGAATTTTTTATAAGAAGTTGAAATTTTTGATGTTTGGGGATTAGATTTCATGGGACCTTTTATTCCTTCATTTGGAAACTCATACATATTAGTAGTTGTTGATTACGTTTCCAAATGGATCGAAGCACATGCTTTACCTAGGTGTGATGCTAAAAGTGTTTTAAAATTTTTAAAGAAAAATATTTTTGCTAGATTTGGAATGTCGAGAGCGATTGTCTCTGACGGAGGAACTCATTTTAGAAACAAATATATTTACAAACTAGTAGAAAAATATAATATTACTCATAAGATATCAACTGCTTATCATCCACAAACTAGTGGATTAGCTGAAGTTTCTAATCGAGAGATTAAGCGTATTTTAGAAAAGTCTGTAAACCCTAATAGATTGGACTGATTTATAAGACTAGAAACGGCATTATGGGCATACAGGACTGCTTACAAAACTCTGATTGGAATAACTCCTTACAGGCTTATATATGGAAAAACTTACCACTTACCAGTTGAATTAGAACATAAAGTATATTAGGCGATTAAAGAATTTAATTATAATATAAAAGAAGCTGGTGAGAAGAGATTGTTACAATTAAATGTATTGGAAGAATTAAGGAATGAATCATATGAAAATGATAGGATTTATAAAGAAAAGATGAAATTATGGCATGATCGGAAGATTAATCGAGAGAAAATTTGAACCAGGACAAGAGGTTTTGCTATATAATACTAGATTGAAATTATTTCCTGGGAAATTAAAATCTCGATGGTTAGGACCTTTCACCATAACTCAAATATTTTCATATGGAACTATAGAAATTGAAGATCCAAAAACAGGACATAGATTTAAGGTAAACGAACATATATTAAAACCATATTTCAAAGGTAGAAGACCAAATTTTAAAGAGGTTTTAATGCTTAGTCAACCTGATTACTAACTGAAATTAGGTCGGGCTGACGACGTTAAACTAAGTACTTTATGGGAGGCAACCGATAATAGTCTTTTATTTTTTAATTATATATAAATTAGTGAGTCTATATTATTAAAACAAATCTTACTACTCAAATTTTTAAATAAGAATCATCACAAATTTGAACCTATATGATGAGATCAGAAAATATTCGGACCAGAGCGAAATTGGACAATTTTACGAAATCTCGCCGACGGCGAGGTCGATTCTCGCCGACGGCGAGGTCGATTCTCGCCGACAGCGAGATCTCGTGCCAAATTTAAATCAGTTTTATAACCAGCTCGCCGACGGCGAGAAACTTCCCGCTGACGGCGAGGCAGTTGAAAATTGGGTTTCTTAAGAATTTTCGTGCGGTTTTGGACGGTTCTAAGCCATTTCTTTGTAGGAAACCACCCCAAATTCATTTTTACACTGTTTTCTTCCTTAGAAACGATTAGAAACCATTCCTTTCAATCCAAAATGGCCACCAAACTCTTAGAAACCACAAAAACTGGAGTTTTTAACCGAAGAAAATTCGTCAGTTCGGAGGCACAGCGTATCTTCAACAAAGGCTTGATGAAGAAGCGACTTATTAAAGAAAGGGGATTTGTCAACAGAGGAGTAGAGAATTCCACCACAAAAATTGAAGAAATGATCGCGCAGCGGCATTGGGAGGTATTTTGCTATACGACATCCGCTGTAGTTATTCCTGTAGTCAAAGAGTTTTACTCTAATCTACATGCGATCAACAATGGAAATGTCTACGTCAGAGGAAGATGGGTAACATTTACTCCTTCAAGGGTAAATGAATTATTTTCTATAGAGAATACCCACGTGCATCATTATTCGAACTTTGTGCCTTCAAGATACAATATGAATGAGATTTATAGATACTTGACCGATGAACTTGATGATTGGGAGTTGCGCGAAGACGGGTATGTCAGTTTTTCTACATCACTTCTTAACCCTGTCTCGAAGCATTGGCATTTCTTCATCTCATCAAAATTATTACCCACTATGAGGGTAAATAAGGTTTCAAAGGAATGCGCTATATTAAATTATTGTATTCAAATTGGACTACCTATCGATGTTGGATCAATTATAGTAAAGTCTGCATTAGGATTGATTGTGCATGGGTCAGTTCATGGACTTGGACACCCGTCGACTATATTTGCTTTATGCAGTCAGTACCAAGTTTCTTATGAGGATTGGGAAAATGTACTTTTGCCATGGAAACCACTTGATCCTACAGATATGTTTCCAAGTTTGGATAACAATGATGAGATTACCATTATTTCTGATAGAGAATCACAGAACAATCCTTTAGCAAGGCCCCTTATAGACAAAACAAATTTCATTCTGAAAAATATTAAAGGATTGGAAAAAGAGTTGCAGAACGTGATGAATTCCATCGATAATATCTCTGATATGTTTGATCACATCGACTGGAGGATGAAGGAGCACTTCGATCATACTGGACATCTGGAGGCCGATTTTATTCATTTGCGAGACAGAAAGGGTGGATTGATGAAGAATCTACTGCAGAATTCCCTTTTAGGCCTTTCTACAATTTATTTGTGCACCTGCATCGCATCGGGAATATCAAAGAAGATGATAGTTCAGACACTGAAGAGTAGGAAAGATTTATATCTTATGTTATATATTTGTGTATATATGTGTTGATTGTGATTTAGGTTTTATTATGAGTTGAACTTTGATTTGATCATCTCAGATTTGATGAGATTGTATGTAATTGTAATGTCTCAGCATTTAGAGTGTTATGGTATGGATTGCGATGCTGAGTATTATGGATTTGGATATTTAAGTTAAGTATGTTGTTAGTTGTTAGTGTGAAATTTGTAAGTCTCATGGATTTTGATATATAAAGTTAAATTGTTGTGTTATGTGAACTTTTTGTGAGTATAAGTATCTAATCATCATACTAAATGTAGATTCTGCAAATAAAATAAAAGCGTAAGCTAGGAGGGTCTTCCCGTCATCCCAAGCTACACTTAAAACACATTTTAAGACATTTAAATATTTCAATAGGTACCTAGGTAAAGCTAAGGAAGGGTTTTGGTACATTTCTTAAGTCTTAATCATTGCTAGTCATCTCTTTATGATGCAGGTTCTTGGTTTGATTTAAGGATGATTTTCTTCATCGAAGAATAATTAAATTAGGTTGTTCTTCTAAAACATCCCGTCATATTGCGGAAGTGCTTGGAATGAGTCTAAACATCTTTTGATATTTGCGGGATTGTTTGGTCAAAATAAATTTAATTGCAATTAATCGTAGGAGTTTAGTTAAACTTTGTTTCTTGCTGGATGAACTTTGGTATTTGATTACCTGATGAATGAAGTGACATTTCACTTAACACTCTATTTAAGAGTTATAATAATTAAAGCCTTCAAGGGCAAGTTAATTTATCGAGAATTTTAATCATAATTAATTAAAAGTTTAAGTTACTGGTTTAAAGTGTTTTAATTTAATTATGAGATTTTAATTAGTAATTTTAAGTTTGGAATAGTGTTCAAATTATTTTAGATTTAATTCTTAATGATTTCATTTAGGTTTGTTGTTAGATGATTTTTTTAATTTAATTCAATTTGATTTTTTAATTTAATTTAATTTAATTTAATTTAATTTAATTTAACTGTGTTTGGTTAATTTTAATTTAATTTTAGTTTAATTTTGATTTTATTTTTAATTTTTAATTTTACTTTAATTTTTAATTTAATTTTAATTTAATTTAATTGTGTAGTGTATAAATGTAGTGTGTGTGTAAGTCAGCCCTTCACCAGACCAGGCCACCCAGGGTAGTCCTGAGGCCAAAGAGTCCTATAGGAACTCATCCTTTAAACTTCCACATTTGATTTCAACCCTCTAGGTGATTAGGGGTCTATAGTCAAGTTTGTGGAGTTTGCAGGGAGTTGAGAAGTGGTTTGAATTTCTAAGTGGTGGGTCCCAATTCTAATCCTCTAAGATAGTCAAAGGAAAACCCTAAGGCTAGATCCTAAGTACTATAGAGAGAAGAGAAGACCTCATCAAAAATGAGGTCAACAAATGGACCCCCAATAGGTGTGGTGAACTGACGGAGCACACCGCGCGTATTGGTGTTGACCGAAGCGATCAACAAAACCAACACAAAACTCCAAGTGACAAACTTACGACAGAGTAGAAGAGTTTCCGCTGGGGAGTGTCAAGTATATCTCTGAGACTGGAGATTCCTGAACTCTCGCTGGGGAAAGGAAAAGGAGGTGAATCCCAAATCACATGATCTGGGGGAATTTCAATTTAGATTTCATTTTGTTTCAGTTTAAGTTTTGATGTGTAAGTTTAGATTTTAGTTTGAGTTTTAATTTAGATTGAAGTTTTGTTAAGATTAATTTGAAGGGATTTGATTTGAAATGAGAATTGGAATTTTGTGGTTTTAGATGTAACATCTTCAACCTCGAAAGAAAATTGAATTGATTAGATTGAATCATTACAATGAGGAGAGATCTCAGAGCAATGCGGTATTGGATGTAAAATCCTTAACCTCAAGAGTTTAATTTTGATGAATTTCATCGCAATAGGGTAAGAATCCTAAAGCAATGCAGTTTCGGATGTAAAATCCTCAACCCCAACAATTTGATTTTGATGTATTTCATTGCGATAGGGAATGAATCCTAAAGCAATGCAGTCTCGGATGTAAAATCCTCAACCCCAAGAATTTGATTTTTGATGTATTTCATTGCAATAGGGAAAGGATCCTAAAGCAATGCAGTCTCGGATGTAAAAATCCTCAACCCCAAAAGTTTGAATTTTGATGTATTTCATTGCGATAGGGAAAGAATCCTAAAGCAATGCAGTCTCGGATGTAAAATCCTCAACCCCAAGAATTTGATTTTTGATGTATTTCATTGCAATAGGGAAAGGATCCTAAAGCAATGCAGTCTCGGATGTAAAAATCCTCAACCCCAAAAGTTTGAATTTTGATGTATTTCATTGCGATAGGGAAAGAATCCTAAAGCAATGCAGTCTCGGATGTAAAATCCTCAACCCCAAAAGTTTGAATTTTGATGTATTTCATTGCGATAGGGAAAGAACCTAAAGCAATGCAGTCTCGGATGTAAAATCCTCAACCCAAAAGTTTAAATTTTATGTATTTTATTGCGATAGGGAAAGAACCTAAAGCAATGCAGTCTCAGATGTAAAATCCTCAACCCAAAAGTTTGAATTTGATGTATTTCATTGCGATAGGGAAAGAATCCTAAAGCAATGCAGTCTCGGATGTAAAATCCTCAACCCCAAAAATTTTAATTTTGATGTGTTTCATTGCGATAGGGCAAGAATCCTAAAGCAATGCAGTCTTGGATGTAAAATCCTCGACTCCAAAAGTTTGAATTTTGATGTATTTCATTGCGATAGGGAAAGAATCCTAAAGCAATGCAGTCTCGGATGTAAAATCCTCAACCCAAAAGTTTGAATTTGATGTATTTCATTGCGATAGGGAAAGAATCCTAAAGCAATGCAGTCTCGGATGTAAAATCCTCAACCCCAAAAGTTTGAATTTGATGTATTTCATTGCGATAGGGAAAGAACCTAAAGCAATGCATTCTCGGATGTAAAATCCTCAACCCAAAAGTTTGATTTTGAATAGTCATTGACTTTGCAAAGATTTGTAGTGTTGATTTGAAAAGTGTGGAATTTTGGTGTTTCTAGAATTTCATGAAAGTTGTAAAAGACTTTCATGAAGTAAATAGATTAGGAGGGAATATGTAGATGTTACATACCCCATTCAAAAGAGTTGATCGGAAGTCACTGGTTTGGATTGGATATAATTCCTCGCCATCAGATTCGATCCGTGTCAATGGAATCAACCGCTTCCATCCCAGACAAGGGAGAGAGTAAAACAGATTGGATTTCAGATTTGGAAGGTTGAGTTTGAACTCGATTGAAATTTGATTTGAAATTTGGAAAGATTGAATTAAAATTTGATTTAAAATTGGATTTGAAATTTTTGCTCGTTTTGTTTGTCCTTTAACGATTCAAATTTATTTTATCGTTTATTTAATGTTCATATGAATTTGGTGTTCATCATTTTTATATGTTTAAGGAAAGTTTTCTTTTATTCCCTTTTTTTTATTTCTTTTCTGTTCTTTCTTCGAAGTTCATTTAACCTTAATGGCGTTTCCCAGTCAATTTGCACAAAAGAGGTGAAGGCCAAAAAATGTGACATGGTCACTTTCATTCTAATCATGTCGAAGATACATCATACAACTCGATCCGGAATACATCTCATACAATCCATGTAGACTCAAAACGGACTATGTATGATCTTTGTCGATCCATCCAAAAAGGTATCCGTCGAAATACATGTCCGAATAGTGGGGTACATGGTCGATAACATCACCTTCCAAGCCATCCTTGGCAAGAATGCCGTATGGATGTACGTTGGAGGTGTGATATTTTCCATGTAACTCACAGACTCGTAAGGCCGGAGGCTCTCTAGCTCCGGTCCGGCCGGAAGTGGTAAGGTGTCTTCCCGTCGTCCATCCTTCCGAAAGTAACCGAGATCCGCTTCACTCGGTACTCTTGGTATGCAATGCTTAGCGAGATCCGATCCGTTGCCCTTCGGTATCATGACGGAACCTACCGGTAATGGTATCTTCACCGGCCCTCGGAACTCACTCCGGGCTCGCTATCCGGAGGTCGGATCCGAACATGATATTACACTCGTTCGGAAAAGAAACCGTGCAAAAAGGTCCGACAAAGTCATGGTGATCTATGTGCGGGGGTATGCGATCACCCGCTTGTAAATATTAATGATGCAACTGTTGGGTATGCAATCTGCCGGCAGTACCCTCCATGTTATCAATCTTTTTACCATCCTTTTGATGACTAATGTCATTGGATCCACCTGGCCATGGCGGAGTATTCCTGGTGGGTTTCCCTTCCTGTCTTCTGCGAAGTTGTAACAACATCCGCATTGTATTGTAATTCTACCTTTCCCTGGCATCCATCTTCGTGGTTCTGAGTAAGTGTTTTCTCTTAGGCGGCCTGCTCGGCCAATTCTTTTCAAATCCCGGATGCAGTCCACAATTTGTTGTTATTCATATTCTGAGAACACGTCTGTATGTAGCTCGAGGACTTCTAGTATATTGATCTTCCTTCCTCTGATTCTCTCGAAGTATTCAAAAGTTTTCTTTTCGACATTCTGCATTCTTTCCAGCTCGTATTCTGGAATAATCTGCAAATGGTGGGGCCTGGTGACGTATTGTGGGATATACGGCTCAATCCCTTCACGTTCTCCTGCATACCTCGGTTCCTCGGGGATGATGTCCGTCGGGACATCCTCCGGGGTTGCTTCTGCAACAAGGTTATGCATTACTGGTGGCTCTATCTGGTGGCGTGGTAGCCTTCTTTCTTCTAATCTCCTCGAGATTTCCCTGGTTTCTTCTGTCATCCTGGGAGCTGGCCTCCTCCCTTCAGGTACCTGGTGAACTGGCGTCCTTGAAGTATACGTACTGGCAGTAGCAACTGCCTCGTCGTGCTGGTCCGCTGCTAGTTTAGTTAACATCTTGCGGATACGGCGATTTTTATTTCTTCGCCGGGTTGCTCGTGAGAGTAGCTCTTCGTATTTCCCGAATTTCGCGGGCGCGGCGCCGACAAGCTCGCCCTCTCGCCGTAGCAACTACGTACTTGATTTTCTTGTCTTCTTCGGTGCTTGTTTTCCTTTTCTTATTGCTGGATTGGTGGCTTGGGCCACCCACTTTCATTACTGTCTGACTGGGCAGTTCCTCTTGGTCAACTGGGACCCAGTAACTTTCCTTGTATTGCAGGCCTGCTGGTGCGAAGTCTGAGTCAATCTCGATTATCACTCCATCTTTCACCCTCTTTTTGTCGAGTGTAAGGCTTACGCCATTTCTAAAGTTCAGGATCAACCGCCCGTTCGATATTTCCCTGCGAAAAGACAAGGAAAAGGATCAGGGGCTGTACTAAGAACAAGAACATTAAGAAAATGTTTATTAAAGACAGTTTTTTTTTAATTACTTTTTGTATTTTTTTTATTTAACAGGAATGGAGCGAGATAAAATCAGGAAGAGATTTTGATATGGAAGAGAAAACAAGGAAAACTTTATTATCATGATTTTATTTATTTTAGCACATTTTTTATTATTTTTGGGTTCGGACCCAGTCACAAGTAATTACTTCACCCGTGCTTCTAGGGATGAAGAATTCATTCCTTCGAAACATCAGGTAGCGTAATACTTTTTCAAGTATCGTCCATTGATTGGAAGCATTTATCGTTCTCCTTGGCAATTCACTAGCTGGTAGGAGCCTCCTGAGTATACTGCTTCAACCACAAACGACTCTTCCCAAGTGGGTTCAAATTTTCCTCCTATCTTGCGGTGTGCAAGAATAGGTCTCTTGAGAACGAGAACTAAGTCACCAACTTTGAAGGTTCTTGGGCGGACCAATTTGTCATGGGCTTGAACCATCTTAGCTTGGTATAGTTCTAAATTCTCGTCGCGCCGTAAGTCTTTTCCCTTCCGAGCTTTCCAATTCTTCTAGTCGTAATTTGGCATTCTCTTCGTCGTGATTTTGTTTGCAACTCGCAATCCCGAGTGAAGGAAGTCGGACCTCCGAAGGCAACACTGCCTCGGACCCATACACCAGAGCGTAAGGTGTAGCTTGAGTAGGAGTCCTGAAGTTTGTCCGGTAGGCCCATAAGGCTTCTAATAACTTCTCGTGCCAATTTCTCTTATTATCGTCCAAGGTTTTCTTTAAGATTTGAACGAGAGTTTTATTAAAAGCCTCACCCAAGCCATTTGCTCTTGGGTAGTAAATTGTTGAATATCTCCAGTCGATTCCGTGTCTCCTGACAAAATTGTTGATTTGTGTGCTTCTGAATGCTGACCCATTATCTGAGATGATCCCGCGCGGCACTCCGAAACGGTAGAAAACTTGGTTCTTGAAAAACTGTAGCACATGGTGTGCTTTCACTTCTCTAAGTGGAACCGCCTCGCCCACTCGGAAAAGTAATCCGTAGCCGCAAGAATGAAGCGATGTCCTTTCGAAGACGGTGGTTCTATCGGACCCACTATATCCGTGCCCCAACATTCAAATGGCCACGACGCAATTGTCGGATGTAGCACATTTGGAGGTTGGTGTAGAACCACTCCGTGCACTTGGCATTGGTGACAGCTCTTGGCAATTTTCATGCAGTCGGTCATCATCGAGGGCCAGTAGTACCCTAGTCTTTTAATTTTCATTTTCATCTTCGGACCCGACTGGTGAGCGCCACAGAGTCCTGAATGCACCTCTTTAACAATTTCACGGGCCTCGGACCCGCTTAGGAACCTTAGCCACATTTGATCAAAAGACCTTCTATACAATGTGTTGTTTATTAATGCGTAGGACAGAGTTCTTTTCTTGATCTGATGGGCTAGCGACCTATCGTCTGGTAGTTTTCCCGTTTACGAGTAGTTCATTAATGGCCGTCGCCAATCTTCCGTGTTTTCTGTCACTGCTGCAATTGATCCTTCTTCTTTTCCTGATTTGTGTATTGTGTCTATGTCGAGCTGTGATAGGACCTGACGTCCGTGAACTGATACTTCCACTGACTCATCTTGCAAATAAGAAAATTCTTTTGCGAGGCGAGCTAACGCGTCTGCTAAAGCATTTTCTTTTCTGGGAATTTTGTAGATCGTCACATTCGGAATTTGTTCCAACAGCTGTATGGCATACTGGAAGTATTGCTCGAGTCTTGGTTTTAGAATTCTGCATCGTCCGACGATCCGTTGAATGATTAACTCGTGAATCCCCGTAGATGTTGATGTCTATTATCCTCATTTGAATAGCTAATTCCGAGTCTCGTTATGAGGGCTTCGTATTCCGCTTCGTTGTTTGTACACCGCTCCGTAAAGTAGTAGGAGTATCTTAACATCCCCCGCTCCGTGTTATAAAGATTAGTCCGATTCCTCGCCTTACCGGGCACTATCACTTGCGATTCTTCGTCTTTGTGTGCTGAAGATGCTCCGTCGAAATATAATTCCCAACGTCGATCATCGGGGTCTTCTAGGCTCATTATTTGTTCATCTGGCAAATCGTCATTGAGAGGAGATTCTGCCGGCAAAGGGTGTGCTGCAAGGAAGTCTTCTAGGACTTGTCCCTTTACGACACGAAGAGGCACGAAAGTTATATCGAATTGCAATAATATCATTGATCATCTGGCAAGTCTGCCGGAAAGTGTTGGACGAGTCATCAAGTATTGCAATGGATTAAATTTCGAGATCAGGTTAACATTATGAGAAAGCATGTAGTGCCTGAACTTTTGAGCGGCGAAGTTCAAGGCCAAACAATGCTTTTCAATTGCGGGATACCTTATTTCCGTCAGAAGTAAACGACGGCTTAGGTAGTAAAGAGCATTTTCTTTACCCTCATCATCGACACTGGCTAACGAGGCTCCGAGAGAGTCGTCTAAAGCCGCATTATAAAGTATCGCCGGTCTTCCCGAGATCTGGGGCTGCTAAGACAGGAGGTGTCATTAAATATTGCTTAATGTCCTCGAAGGCCCTTTGGCATTTCTCTTCCCAAATAAATTTGGCGTCCTTTTTAACTAGTGCCGAGAAAGGCCGACACCTACTCGACAAGTTTGAGATAAAGCGTCGAAGATATGCCAACTTCCCTTGAAAAGATCGTAGTTGCTTTAAGGTTTTGGGAGGCGGCATTTCTAAGATAGCTTTAATCTTTTCCGGGTCGATTTCAATTCCACGATGTCGGACAACGAATCCTAAGAATTTCCCGGAGGTGACGCCAAAGGCGCATTTTAAGGGATTCATCTTAAGGTTAAATTGTCTTAATCGTTCGAAAACAATTCTCAAATCATACAAGTGGTTGTCCTTTACTTTGCTTTTGATGACCACATCGTCCACGTAGCATTCGACTTGATTGTGGATGAGATCATAAAAAATTCTTGTCATCGCTCTCTGGTATGTTGCTCCTGCGTTCTTCGATCCGAATGGCATCACTCGTGTAGCAATATACTCCGATCGGCGTTCTGAATGCTGTATGTTTTTCATCTTCCGGAGCCATTTTTATCCGGTTGTATCCTGAAGATCCATCCATGAATGAGAATATTTCATGTGTTGAAGCAATGTCGATCATTATTTCTGGGATTGGTAGAGGGAATTCATCCTTTGGACATGCCTTGTTTAAATCTCTGAAATCCACACAAATTCTGATCTGACCATTCTTCTTTCTTACTGGCACCACATTGGCTAACCAAGTCGAGTATTGTTCTTCACGGACAAATTTAGCGTCTATTAGCTTTTTAACTTCAGCTATGACTTCTTGCTCGATTTCTAGATGCATTCTTTTGGGACCTTGTCCGACCGGACGATAGCGGATCCACTCCTAGCTTATGGACTGCGACCTCCGGAGCTAATCCCGGCATCTCATCGTAGCTCCAAGCAAAACAGATCTTTAAAATCCATTAATAACTTGATTATTTCTTCGGAGTCTTCTTTATTGAGTAAGGAGCTAACAAAGGTAGGTCTAGGCTCTTCGCTAGTACCTAAGTTAACTTCCGTTAACTCATCTATTGTAGATTTAATCTCTTCTTCGAATTCTGGTGGAGCGTCTCCAATTTGTAAATCTTCGAGTTCTTCTGTAGTTTCTATGCAGTCTTCATTAGACTCGCAAGTGACAACCAAGCAAAATTCAGTATCGTCAACTAATCCTACTGTGCCGAATCCGAGACCATGTTTTGAATTGGGTAGACGACCGGAGTTATTCCATAATTTTTTAAAATTTTGTGATTGACCTTTTGTCCATTGTCGAGGTAAGAAACCACGCTGAATTAAATTTTGAACACGGGGAGAGTACCACTCAAAAGGTAATTCCATTAATTCTGATGAAGTAACATCTTCAAATTGTACATTATTTTCAGTTTTGGAGGAAAGAGCACCACGGTAGAATTTGATTGGTTTTGCACCGCCGCTACGTACCTCTTTGACAACCATACCCTCAATCTTATTAGAATGGATCGGGGTCAGGGTCATAGTATGTACATAGTGGTTAATCTTCTCGTACATCGATTTGTATTCTTCATTCTTTTCATCTTCAAGAGAGATCTTGAATTGCGGCTTCTTCCGACTTATTGTCGCTGCTTCTTGCTTGATCTCTTTTTATTCTTCAAAACTGTCTTCCCAATCAACATTGATGGCTGGTTTCCTCTGTCCAACTGTCCTAACGTCTTTTCCACGACCTCGTCCCCGGCCTCGACCTCAGATGCGAGTTGTGGAGAAACCTTCACCATCTCGCTGTAAGGGAGTGGTGAGTGACTGTTGGACTAGGACTTCAGGCTCTTCGTCATCCCGAACTTTCTTTGCTTCATTCGTTATGGTATCTCTGGAGAAGATTGTTTTCTTCGGAGGTGCATAAAAAGCTGCATCTTCATGGATTCCAATTTCATGTACGGAGAATGGTTGTAAGTCACCTTTGATGCACTGTTCTCCTCCATCGTAGTATTTGATGCACTGATGTAGAGATGATGGTACCATCCTGTTTTCATGTATCCATGGTCGGCCCAATAGAGCATTGAATGACGTTTCTGAATCAATTATGTGAAATTTTGCGGTTGTCTTTGCTAAGTCACCGGTCTTCATTAGTAGTGTTATCGATCCGAGGGCTCTTTCTCCTTTCTGGTTGAATCCTCTTAATAACATTTTGTCGGCTTCGAGCTCGCGAGCATCAATTTCCAAATATGCTAGTGTTCGAAGACTCATTATATTGATTGATGCTCCTGGATCCACCAATACTCGGAGAGTGTAAACTTCCCAATTGTAATCGAAATGTATAACGGTCGGTTATGATCCGTCGTCCCAAGTAGTAGGTCATTGTCCGTGAAGGTAACACCTCGTCGTTCCTTTAACGAGAAAACCTCATCTAAGGAATCTCCGGCCATTTGAGCTAAGCAAATTCTCGGATCAAGTAAGGCCTTGATCGAGCTTCTCTCATCTCCTTTGATAAGATGAGAGCATCGTAGATGCTCGCTTGGCCGGTAGTTTCCTAAGATGGGCTAGCACGTTGTAGTCCACTTTGTTCTCCTGCGTCTCGGCTTCTTCTCGAATGGGTATTTCTTCCGCTCGGGGTTGGTTCTTCTTGAACAACCACACTGCTTTCCTTTGTCTTTTGGACCCATTCTCGGAGGTAGAACTCTTCCACTTCTCAAGTTGACTTCGTAATTTCTTCCGAATCTAGTGTTGAGTTTGCGGTGTCTCCTCCCGAATCGGAATGACAGGCTCTTCCGGATTATCTTCAAAATCTGAAGGCTCTAACTCTATCGTAACTGGAGCTCCTCGAAACTCACAGATAGATCCGTTGCTTGTTGAACTCTCGTAGCCTCCTTGATGGATATCTTCTTCGTCATTGCGATCATCGAGATTGTGTATGATTTGAGAATTGTCATTGGTATCGAAATCGATGTTCGGATTGTCGTTAGTTACATAATCGTTAGAAACAGTCAAAACGTAGCCAACACCATAACCCTTATCATTATAAGATCCCGCTGGAGCGAGCAAATAATCATACAAAGTCAGAGGTTCGAGGGATTTTTCCCCTGAGTCCGAAACAACTATCCTAGGATAAGCAGCCCCTAGCCTAGCCTTAGAAGCCTCGGTCTTCTCTTCTTCATCAATTTTCTTCTTCTCTTCAATCGTCCCCTGTTGAGGTGGTTCTTCTATCACAAGTGACAGTGTCGGCTTAACAGGTTTCGAACTCTGAATTGACGCTCGCACCGAAGAGGTTTGGATGTGATCCAAAATCTTTTTCGAAGACCTCATCCAAGCGGTAGTCCATCCATCATCAGTTGCATAAGGATCTATCGGAACAATGAGATCAGTCGAGACAACATTAACGGAACCTCCTTTCTGGGGTTCCTTCATGTACTCCTTCGGGATTGTTATATTCCCTTTCCGAAGATTGTTGTTGAGCCGACTTTTGAAGGTAATGCAATCTTCTATCTTATGTCCAAGCATCCGGTGGTAAGGGCAAAAGTTGGGATCACCTTTCTTGTTGACTTCTTCTGGTCTCATAGGCTTTGGCAGCTGGAAGTCTGGAGTCTTCATCAGACTACGGAACATTTTTGGCACTGCCTCATTCTTGAACAGGTATTCCCTGCTCAGAAGCTCCCTTAATGTACGTTGCGGACGAGGCGGTTGTTCATACTGTGGAGATGACTGATAGTTGGGTCGGGGTTGCTGGTAATTCTGTTGAGGTTGTTGCGGCCGTTCTGGCGGTATTTGCATCGGTTGCTTGCCTTTGTCGACTGCTGCAACAATCCCGGATTTCTTTTCAAAAGTCTTCACAGGCTTTTGCTTGTCTGTCTTGTCGGCGAAACTTAATTACTTCGCCTCCTCTTGCAAGCTTCCGGCCTTGCTTAACAACTTCTCAAAAGTCTTAATGGTAAATCCCTTGAGGAGAAGTGCTATCGGGCCATGAATGCTCTTAAGTAAAATGCCGACTGCATGCTGTTCTTGTAACTGTGGCTCACATTTCATACTTAGGTTTCTCCATCGAAGTCTGTAATCCACCAAGGTTTCGTTCGGCTTCTGCTTTTCTACCACTAAATCACCTATAGTGATGTGGTGCTGAGCTCCGACAAATCGCTTGATGAAGAGGTTCTCTAGTTCTGAGAATGTCTTCACCGAACCATTCGGTAATTCTACATACCAATTAAAGGCGATCCCTGACAGGCTGCTGACGAATTGTCGGAAGAGTAATGTATCGCTTCCGCCGGCATTGCAACAACTGGCACGAAAGTGTACAACATGCTGTCGGGGGTTCCCGGTTCCATCCAAGGTCTTGAACAGAGGTGGTACGAAGCCTTTCGGGTATTGGACCGCGTCGAATTCTTCAGGGTAAGGTCTACCCATCCAAATGGATGTCCCGCTCTTTGATTGTGCTAAGGCTTCTCGCACCTACTGTTCCACCAAGCTCTTGATATCCTTTTCAGGAATCATGCTTTGTGTCACATCTTTCTTTAACTGATCATCCCCATTGACGGACGTAATCTCCTTTCCTCCGTCAACAATGTGAATGACCTCTGGGGGTGTCTCTCTTTGGGGTTGCACTTAACTCTGGAGAGTGGCTAGGGCTACAGCCATCTCCTCCATCCTCTTCGCCTTTTGGGCGATCGTATCGTCTTTCTCTTGAAGCTGCCTCCTCATCACTTCCGGCTCCTCTCTTTCTGCGGCTGCAGGAGCACCTTGTGAAGCCGACGAAGCTCGCGTTTCGACCATGTTGATTTCTGCATACTCATCGTCCATGAATTCCGACGAATCAATCTCATCTCCGAATTTCTCTTTTCTTTCTTTTGCTAATCGTCGAATATCAGTCCTCAACTTTTCCATAGCATCCTCTAGCGGTCCTTTCTGTGCATCCTCGCAGTTCTCGTGTGATAGCTGTCGGGTTCCCTTCTCGTGAGTCCCCTTTACCTGCAAGTAGCACTTTCTTCGGATTCAAGTCTCCTCGACGAGACTTTCCTTCTCGAGCCGTTGTTTCAATCTTGGTTGTCCAAGTAGTGGGATGCCATACCATCCTTCTAGCAGCGAAGGTTGCAGGACCGGATGGTCCGTCAACCAAATGCTGGAAGGTGGTATCCTCCCTAATCTGTAACCCTGAAACAACGACAGGTGGACTAGCCTTCATCCTTTTATTTGGCTTTTCTGTAACGATGGCAGGTTCTACTCACGGCCCAAGACGGGATTTGACTGGCACCCGCCCTATCCTTCTTAGAATCTCCGATACCGGGCATTTCTCTTTCTTTGCTAACTTCTCAATCACAGTCTGTAGTCGGGCAAATGGTGTAATCCTAGACCTTTTCTTCATCGTCGCTGTAGTATGCGGGTCGAGGTAATGTAGAAACAATTCTGCGGACATTTTCCTCGTCGACTGCGGCGGAAGGGGGTGGAATCTACTTCCTTCCAAAAAGGGTGTATCTTCGAGCAATGTTATGTATTCGGGTAGTGGTGTGTACTCGTGGATTTCGGGATTTCCTCCAGAAAGCAACTCAGCGGCTCACGGCCTTCTTGGCAATCTTCCTACTTCGTTCCTTCTTTGGGTCCGTGTTAGTGATGGAATTCTCGAGTCTGGACCCGATTTCAAAAACGAAGGTCTCACGAGAAGGTCCGTACCCTCCACGGTAACGAGTTCACCATAGTTCCGGATTTCCTTCCCCTTTAATTTGGCAGAAGCCGTGGTAGGTGCGAGAGACAACTAGACCGGTGGGGGTAGCAACAACAATCCTTCGTGGACGAGCGATGCTCCTCTCGGCTGGAATCTTTTGCAGGGAGGAAACTCTCGAGTTGACCTAAGGTTGAACTCGATCAGCGGCTTCTCAGCTTCGGATACTTTGTTTGTCAGCGCGAAAAGGGAAACATCAGTGATCTTGACATTTGTGTTCTCGAATCCTTGTCCAAACCAGATGATCCCATTGTCGGGCAGCTCATCCTCGTAAACAGCGAAGTCGAGTCCATTGGTGAAGGAGAAAATCAGCTTTGGGGCTGCCATTTCTGCAGGGTAGATTCTGATTGTCAGTCCCAAGTTATGCTTCTTCTCATCAGGACGAAAAGAAAGGAATCGAAAAGAGTCCGAACACATTCTTGTTCATGTATTTATAAGAAGGAGTTATTTGTTAAAAGAGTTATTCATTAGAGGGTTTGTTTATTTAGAACAGAACGTTCAAAGGTGTAGAGAAGGTAATGAATCCGATTCAGAGTTGGAAAGTAAAAGAAAGTCTTATGCAAGACTTCTCGACTTGAAGGATCACTCCTAAACTAACACCTATTGGGGTCCACCCCACCTCGAAATGAGGTAAAAGGATCTTCGAACCTCTCTGTTTAGGGGTGTCTAAACAGTGGCTTTTAAATCCAAGAGAATGTTGGCTATACTCGTTCAAGGTAGAAATGAACATAGTATTCCAACGGAAAGAAGGGTAGCTTGATCCATTAGGGACATGGATACACTACCGATTTTTTTGAAAGAAGAATTGTCTGATTAAAAATGGAGAGAGGAATTGTCCCCAACGGAGTCGCCAGAAATTGTCGGCATATTTTTAGGTTAAGTGTTGTATTTTTGAAAAGGGGGTTGCCTAACAGAAATTATCGGCGAATTTTAAATTTTAAATTTGATTTAAATATATATATATAATTTAGAAAGTAGCATTTGATTTTGAAAATAATTTTAAGTTTGAAAATTTTAAGATATGAAATCAAACTGATTTCATATCCCAAATAGTTTATATAAACGAGCACCGCACCACAAACCGTGCATCTATCCCTAAGGATAGACACACTGCTTGATGGTGGGGCTCAATTAAATAAACTAAAAGATTTGTGACATCCGTTTGGTCTGCGAACCGATCTTATAAGCCGACAAGTTCCCCTGCTTAATATAAAGGAGTTAAGCAGGGTTTATATTACCTGGGTTCTTTAAAATTCCCTATAAGGGCAAGCCCCTATAGTTAATTACATCTTAAGTGACGGGAATCACCTAAGAAAACTCTCGATAATAATCAGTAGTTCTGCTCTCAAGAATTTCAAAGTTTAAGTTTTTCAAAGGATTGAATTTTGGAATTTCAAAAGGGAGTAGATCAAGTTTGGAACAGTTTGTTTCAAGAATCCAAGGAAGAGAAGTAGGAGAAGCTGAGGATCCTAGAAGAATTTTGGCAACTTCCCAAACTATCCTATTGTTTGGCTTTGAGTTTAAGAAAATCCTAATACTATCTGATATTCCAATCCTGCCAATTTTAATTAATTTGGACTTATACTTGTATGATAAAATCATACAAATAGCCTCGAAGATATGAGGGTTTATGTCGTACTAAACGACTACCTCGGAGTCCTAAGACCGGTTAGGGCTTAATTTACATGACATGATCATGCAAATGCCTAACAAAAGATTGAGGATTTATGTTGCACTAGGCAAACTACCTCGAAATCCTATGGTTTGGTTATTTAATTCTAAAAAAAGTTTTGCTGAAGTAGACTCAGGTTTTGCTGATGACGATGGCCGTGCTGCCCACCATGCTCCGAGCTCCTTGTTGTTGCAGAGGTTTAGTTATAGAAGTCATAAATCAGGAGATGAGAGAAGTGTTTTGATTTAGAGAAAATCTTAATTTCCAAGTATTTTTTATGTTTTATTTAAAACAAATCTTAAAGTTGATTATAACAACACCGGTTAAGATCCCACGGTTCCATCCTTCCGGCGTCGTTATTTTTATTGGATTCACTTAGTCCAGATGAATTTGCTAAACTCAACTGAATGAGTTCCATACTTTCATTTAGACCGTTGGAAATCCCGTTAGCAACACGTAGGTTACATCATCCGAGGTATTCCCGATTATCCAACAGGACGTTTTAATTCAGTTGTAATTGCAGTTTTGTGTTCTGTTTGTGATTAAATTTTGAGTTGTTTTATATTTTGAAATGTTGTGGCGATGAATTTTATCTTGCAATGACTTTTAACTTAGTTTTGGTTTCGGCTTTGGGAGCTACCCTAGAGGTGTGGATTTTCATGCAACGATTGTTTATCATGCAAGAAAAGTAAGTGCGATGCGATTAAATAAATTGCAATAAGGTAAATTGCAATAAAATAAAAGCGTACTCGGAGGGTCTTCCCGTCATCCCAAGCCGCACTTAAAACACAATTAGAATATTTAAGCAAGTTTCTAGGTAAAGCTAAGGGAAGGGTTATGGTTTTCTACCAAATTCCTAATCCTATAGTCTAGTCATTTCCTATGACGTCTAGGTTCTTGTGTTTTGGTTTGAGGACGATTTTCTTCATCAAAGAATAATTAAGTTCAATTGTTCTTATAAGTATCCTATCATATTGAGGAAGTGCTTAAGAAGAATCTTAAACATCTTTTCAATATTACTAGAATTGTTTTAAGTCCAAATGAATTTAATTAATCAGACGAAGTAATCGTCCGAGTTTTAGTTAAGTTTTGTTGTTGTCTTCCTCAGTAAACTAGGACATTTGAATATCCTATAGGTGAAGTAACATTTCATTTATTGTTCTGTTTAGGAGTTATTATATCCAAAGCTTTCGAGGGCAAATTGGTGTTCAAATGGTTTATGATTTAATTTAAGTTAATGGGTTTAATTTTGGAATAGTGTTCAAGTTGCTTTATATTTATTTTTAAATTCTTTATGTCTTAGGTGATGTCATTTTTAATTCAATTTAACTTTAAATTTAATTTAATTTGATTTGGTTTAGTTTTAATTTTAATTTAATTTATTTAATTTAAATTGATTTTAATTTTAACTTGATTTTATTTTTTTTTATTTTAATTTAATTTAATTTAATTTAATATGATTTAATTCAATTTTAATTTAGTTTAATTTAATTTAATTTAATTATTTATTTTTTGAATTTAATTTTATTTAATTAATTTAATTTAACTTTAATTAAATTTAATTCAATTTAATTTAATTTATTCAATTTAAATTAATTTAATTTATTTGATTTAATTTAATTTTAAATTAATTTAATTTGTTTGATTTAATTTAATCTTTAATTTAATTTTATTTTTAATTTTAATTTAATTGAAAATTTAAAAAGATTTTAATAATTTAACTTTTAACCTAATTTTGATGATTAAGTCCATTAATATTTTAAAACTTGGATTTGAATTATCATTTTAATTGGAGATTAAATATTATTGAGATGATTAATTTAGGGATTTTTAAATTAAAGAACAAATCTCTTCCTAATAATATCCCTATTTAATAATTCCAACTTTATTATTCTTCCAAATTTAATCAATTATTTGATTAAAGTTTATTTTAATTATCTTTAAATTGTTTAATAGCTTTCTACCCTTTAATTATTTAAATTTCAATCATCCAAATCGGATTAAGATCAAATATTTTACTTTTTAATTTTATTAAACCTAAAGTTTTAATTAAAGGTTAAAATTTTTAATTATCATTTTTGCCCTTCAAGCTTAATAATTTCATAACTCACTAAATTGAGATAAATGAACTTGAAATTTTTATGTGACTTCACTCATATGTCAATAAAGATATAAGAGGAGAAAATGTGATTTTTCTGTATTTAATTTATTTATATAATTATTTTTGGTGGAAAATAGGAATTTCCAAGAAAAATTTAATAATATGACCAAGGGAAAGTTTCTATCCTTAAGAAAATTATGGGACATTCCTAATGACCAGAGGACCACTTGGACCAATTTTGGTAATTTTTTGAATTATATTATTTTTATTATAATTATTTTAAGTTTTGGAGTATTAATTAATTTAAAAATAAAATAAAGGTTGAAAAATGAATTTTATATTTTTCAAAAATCTCTCTGATATCAAGGAAATCAGAGAATCAATTTTTACAATTTTCTAATTTTTCTTTGATTTATTAGAATTATTTTAGTGAAAATGCTAAAAAATACATTTTTTTAATTTTAAAATTACATTAGGGCTTTAAAATTTAATATCTCATTAAATAAACCTAAGAAAAATATGGGATTTGTTCCCAAATGATTAAAATTCAAAATGTGACTTTTTGGTGAATTTTATTATTTTTGTGATCTTTATTATTTTTTAATTATTAAAATATTAAAATAATACCAAAAAATCAACTTTTTTAGAAAATTGAAATTTTAATTTTCTTAAATTCCTCTGATATCAGAGAGGCTCTAAAACTAACTTGGTGAATTTTTGAAAAGCATTTTGAATGTTATGAATTTTTAAAGTTCAAATTGACCAAATGGCTTAATCAACACATTTAGTAGGGCTAACCAAGTCCAATTGACTTCAAATTTTTATGGTGAGCTCCTCTGATCCTAAAGGTCAGTGGAGAATTGATTTCAAGTCAATTTGATGTATGGTTAACTCTAATTAATTAGGGACCTATTTTGGGTGTTTAAGCCAATTAGGTTATTTTAAATGAACTAGTTCAAAACCTATTTTTCCTAGGGTCCTCAGGTCATAAGAAACATCACCAAATTTTCCTAGAATTTATTTCACAACATGCTAATTATTGGATTTAAAATACTCAAAACAGTAACATGAATTTGAAAAATCAATAACTTCTCATAGGGATGGCCTCGACTTTGGAAAATTCGGGGAATGTTCCCAAATTCGGAGGCTTCAAAAGCCCTATGGTCTCATGCCATGGTGAATTTCCTATATGCATGGAGAATTAAAATAATGCGAAGGAAATAAATCATTAAAAATAAAATACTTGATGAAATTAAATGATTTCTTTTCCACATTATTCTCCTCCGTTCACCGAGCAAGAAGGTATTTTTATTTTATTTTTCCGATTTTTCTACACAAAGTTATGGATTTTTGAAGTTTAGGGAATTAAATAAATCAGAAAATACCCTAATTTTCTATTTATCCACGCGGCGCCGCGTCAACCTCGGCAGCTCCGAAAGCACATGCGTCACCTTCTGATTCGGCGCCGCCATCCGACTCAGCGCTCCAGGGGCCCGCTGTGTTGTTCCGTCTCCTCATCCGGCGCTATCGTGGCCGTCCGTCCGTGCGTGTATTAAATGAACGGCATCCGTTCATCGTCCCCAAGCCTCCTAGCCCGGGAACCGTCCGTCTTCTAGGCCTAAGATCTCACTCGATACTTGACCAAATTGAACGTTCTTATGCTCTATGGATTCGTCTCGAGAAGACTAACACATCCATACGGTTTATGTGGCATGAAATTGACTCAATAAAAATGGAGAAAGTTCAGAAGCTCGGGAAGAAGAGTGAGGCCATACCTTTGCTCAGAGAAGTGTGGCTTCGATCTGAGGGTTGTGTTACCTTCGATTGCGTCCCAGCAAGCTCCAGATGAAGTCTCCTGGTCTGGTGAATTGCCTAGCTATGAAAGTGACCACAACCGATCACAAAGCTTGGAGGCTGGAGCAATCGGGTGGCCTCGGAGATGGGGCTTTCGGTGGGAAACTTCTCCTCTTGGTCCGGTGAAGGTGTAGGACCGATCGATTTGAGGATTGGCTCACCTGTGGCAAAGTGTCCCGGTTTTGGGTGGAATTTCGGTTGAGAAATTGGATTCAATCGGTGGGGATTGGGGCAAATCGACACTCGGGGATCAACTTCTCTAAGTATGGAGTAGGGTTTGGAACAATTTTGGCGGAGTTTCGGCAAGGTTTGTGCAACTCTCCTCTCATGGCCGTGAGGGGGTCGGGTTTAAATCAGAGGTGGCTGGAGAGCCTCGCGGAGATGGCCAAGGGTTGGGATCGACTTGCTCGGGCATGGGAAGAACAGACCACGGTGGCCATTGGGCATGGGGCAGCTCAGCGAAGGTGGAATTCCAAAGTTGGCTCACATTCGAGCTCTCGGGTGTGGTGTTTTCCGGCGACTCGGTGGCCGGCCGGCCGGGCATTGGTCACCATCTTGTTCGGGTGGGTCGAGACTGGGGTTTAGTGTAGGCAATTGGCAAATTCCATGTGTAAAAGGCTTGGATTAGAATGGAATGGGAGAGGGCTCATTTTGGCTCAAATTGGTCAACCCATCCCTTTGGGCTAGGTGCACCACCCAAGGCTTGGTTTAGGCTGAAGGAAAAGTGATTTGGCTCAGCATAATCAGTGGGGAAGGGTCACCATCCAAGTACAATTAAGCTTAAGCATGGTTTAGTGGAGTCATGGAAGTGGCTAATCCCCCTTAAGAGAATATGGAAAGGGCCTCCTCCTCTTGCCATCTTGGGTATGGTGAAGTGGAAAGTAGATTCCATAGCTCTCATGGCTCCCATGTGGCTCATGCATGGCTTCATGGCTCACCTTTGGCTTTGGAAAAGTCAAGTCAATTTCATGGAAATGGATTTTAAGAAAATTTTGGTATTTTGATGGGAATTTGTATGGGGCTTAATTTGGAATGGCTTCATGAAGAATTTTCAAACTTAGGGATTGATTTTAATTAAGGGTATGATGAGAAGAATTTGTCATATGGGCTTTAGCATGAAATTTGGGCTTTTAGGAAGGTTTCATGTAAGTGGGCTTTTGGTTTAAAAAAATAGATTTATGGTTGGGAATTTTGTAGAAGTTTGGGCCAAATAATTGTTGGGTTTGGTTTAGGGATATGTCATGAGTGATTTGAAATGAGTTTGGAATGATTTGGGTTTGAATTGGGTTGGATTTGAGCTTCTTGGGTGAATGGGCCAATATAGGTCAAATTGGGCTAACTTGGGCCAATGTTGGGCTAGGGTTGAAATTGATGTAAAATAAATGTTGGGAAATGTTTATGGGAGTGTTTCAAAGAGGTTTTGGCTTTGGTTGGGTTTTGATTTTGGGGTTTGGGCTTATTTGGGTTAGGTTTGGGTTTAGGTCAAAATTGGGCTTTTTGGTTTTGGGTTTAATTTGAGTGGGGTTTGGGTCTAAATTTTGGGCAAATCATGTTAGGGTTTTGTTTGTAGGGATGTTAAGGGAGGTTTGGAAAAGATTTGGGGTTAATTGGAGTTGAATTGGGTGAGTTTGGGTTAGGTTTGGATCATGGGTCCAAATTGGGCTTTAAGGCCAAAAGTGAAATTGGATCCAAATGTCAATCAAATTGGACTTGGGTTTGGTCTAGATTGGTGTTGGGAATGTTGAATTGAAGTTTATAATTGAATTGGACCAGAATTTGGGTCAATTGGGTAGGTTTGGTTTGACATTGGGTTCACTTTGGGTTAAAATGGGTCAAATTGGGGGTTTTGATAAAAGTTGGGTAAATTGACAAAATTTGCCCATGGTGTAGTTGAACAAAATGAAATTGGAAATATTTTGGATTTTCTGGAATTTTTTGGGAATTTTCTGAATTTTTGGATTTTTGGGTCAAGAGGGGTATTTTGGGTATTTGGAGGGTATTGGGAGGTATTTTTGGAATTTTTGGTACTTTTGGCTATGAGTGATCAATTTGAGTGATGTGGAATGTTTGGGATTGATTTTGAGGAATTTTTGGGTGATTTGGGAATTTTGGAGGATTTCAAGGGTTTTGGGTAGGCTAGGCGGGTGTAGGGTCCCGGGGGTCAAAAATTGAAAATTTGGGAAATTGAAGATTGGGTGAATGTAAGTGGAATGAAATCATTTTGGTTGAGCCTTGAAGCCATATCAAGCCCACATGAGCCATGAAGGGACTCATTTGAGGCATCCACTATGTTGTTACTAACCCTCTTAAGGACCATCCATGTGAATCACCTTTATGAGTCAGGAGGTCAAGTTAGGTATGGGTGTGCTTCTAGGATGTATGTGAAAGTGTAGTGTATAAATGTAGTGTGTGTGTAAGTCAACCCTTCACTGCGACCAGGCCACCCAGGGTAGTCCTAAGGCCAAAGAGTCCTATAGGAACTCATCCTTTAAACTTCCACATTTGATTTCAACCCTCTAGGTGATTAGGGGTCTATAGTCAAGTTTGTGGAGTTTACAGGGAGTTAAGAAGTGGTTTGAATTTCTAAGTGGTGGGTCCCAATTCTAATCCTCTAAGATAGTCAAAGGAAAAGCCTAAGGCTAGATCCTAAGTACTATAGAGAGAAGAGAAGACCTCATCAAAAATGAGGTCAACAGATGTCCTAGTCCTCCTTCACTTTCATTTCTAGCAGTGGCTAATTTGTTTTTAAAAATAACATTTCCCACATTAATACTCTTCTGGTTCTGAATGCAGAAATTCAGAACTGCTCTATCTCTTGTTACCTCACTATGGTGGTAGGTAGGTAACAAAGTAGAACAAATAAAATAATGCCGAGCTTTAGATGTTGCATTTAGCATGTAAAGAGGGAAGTTTACCCGTTCCCGCTACTTTATCTTCTAGACTCCTTTCCCAACAGTGAGAAAGTCGATCACCTCTTCCAGTGGTCCTCCCATAGTTCCAAAAGTTTCATACTAACTGGTGTAGGTGTCTCGTACTTCATAATAAGCATTTATTCTAGCAGCATTGAAATCTACAAAAAAATCCTCTAACCTTAACCGGGGCATCTTCAGCCTGTGTTAAATTTGTATAAAATTCCTTCACCACTTCCACAGCGGCTCTGTTGGTCATGTAACAGAAGTTTTCCCATCCTCGCTCCTTTATAACTCGCTCCACTTCTCCTACAGGATTTTTGAAAACTCGATCTTGTATGCACTTTCTTGCTTGAATGTTGTGGAAATATCTGGATTGTGCCCTTGCATTCACGAAATGAGTTTCATCGTAATCCAGTCATCTCTTTTGTCGTGGAGCCATTTCTCGATCTGTGAAATTTACAAAAATCTTAACTAAACTCCAAAATATTACTTAAGAAGGCTTCCTACAACATCTAAAATCCATTTAAATCAATTTCCATGAAATTCTTCCAATTATTTTCTCCACATTTCGGATTTTTTTCAAAATTCCCCAATGTAGAAGAAATCCATGGTGAAAATAAAAATTTTTTGCATAGGAGTGAAGCTCTTACCAAGGGAAGATGAAATCAGGTGTCAAAAAGTGTTGAAATCACCTTAAATCCGAGATCTCTCTATCCCTAGGTCAGTTTTTTCGAAGTTTTGAGGAAGGGGATGATGAATAGTGTCGGTTGACTAGTCAAATATAGGTCTTTTCGCGATCTCGCTGTCGGTGAGGTTTTTCTCGCCGTCGGCGAGCTAATTAATTTCATAAGGCAAAAGTTTCAGGAAAAATCCGTCGTCGGCGAGCTCGGTCTGGCTGTCAGCGGGTTTTCTCGCTGTCGGCGAGATAATTCTCACCGTCGGTGAGGTCCCAAAATTTTTAAATTTTTGAAATTCGTCAATCTTTTTTAACCCCGAATTGCCTTTAATCAATCTTCCGATCACTTAATTTAATAATAATACAAATATTAGATACTTATACTCACAAAAAATCACACAACACAAACAATATAACTTTATATATGAAATCCATGAAAATTACAATTTTCACACTAACAATTTAACACATACTTAACTTAAATGTTCAAATCCATAATACTCAGCATCACAATCCACACCACAACACTCTAAATGCTGAGACATAAAAATTTACATAAAATCTCATCAAATTTGAGATGATCAAATCAAACTTCAATTTATAATAAAATCTAAATCCAAAATAAACACATATATACATAAATATATGACATAAACATAGAAATCTTTCCTACTCTTCAGTGTCTGTACTAACATCTTCTCTGATATTTCCGATGCAATGCAGGTGCACAAATAAATTGTAGAAAGGCCTGAAAGGGAATTATGCAGTAGATTCTTCATTAATCCATCCTTTCTGTCTTAGTAGATGAATAAAACTGGCCTCTAGATGTCCAGTATTATCAAAGTGCTCCTTCATTCTCCAATCAATATGATCAAACATATCAGAGATATTGTTAATGGAATTCATCACATTTTGCAATTCTTTCTCCAATCCATTAATCTTCTTCAGAATGAAATTAGTCTTATCAGTTAAGGGCCTTGCTAAAGGATTGTTTTGTGATGCTCTGTTAGAAATAATGGTAATTTCATCATTGTTATCTAAAGTGGGAGACATATCAGTAGGATCCAGTGGTTTCCATGGTAAAAGTACTTTTTCCCAAGCCTCATAAGAAACTCGGTACTGACTGCATAAAGCAAATATAATAGATGGGTATCCAAGTCCATGTACTGACCCACGCACAATTAATTCCAACGCAGACTTTACTATTATTGATCCAACATCGATAGGTAATCCAATTTAAATACAATAGTTTAAAATAGTGCATTCCTTTGAAACTTTATTTACTCTCATGGTAGGTAATAATTTTGATGATATAAAGAAATGCCACTGCTTCGAGATAGGGTTTAGAAGTGATCCAGAAAAACTGACATACCCGTCTTCGCGTAACTCCCAATCCTCTGGTTCGTCGGTCAGGTATCTGTAGATCTCGTTCATATTGTATCTTGAAGGCACAAAGTTGGAATAATGACAAACAGAGGTATTCTCTATAGAAAACAATTCATTTACCCTTGAAGGAGTAAATGTTACCCATCTTCCTCTGACGTACACATTTCCATTATTGATCGCATGTAAATTAGAGTAAAACTCTTTTACTACTGGAATAACTACAGCGGATGTCGTATAACAAAATACCTCCCAATGCCGCTGTGCGATCATTTCTTCGATTTTTGTAGTAGAATTCTCTACTCCTCTATTGACAAATCTTCTTTCTTTAATAAGTCTTTTCTTCATTAAGCCCTTGTTGAAGATACGCTGCACCTCTGAACTTACAAATTTTCTTCGGTTGAAAACTTCAGTTTTTGTGGTTTCTAAGAATTTGGTGGACATTTGGAATAATTTCTTACAAAGGAATGGCTTAGATCCGTCAAAAAATGCACGAAAAATCTTTAAGAAACAAAATTTTTAACTGCCTCGCTGTCGGCAGGAAGTTCCTCGCCGTCGGCGACTTAGTTATAAAACTTACTCAGGTCATGACACACGATCTCGCTGTCAGCGGGCTCGGGCTCGCTGTCTGCGAGATTCGTAAAAATCGCCCAATTTCGCTTTGGGCCGAATATTTTCTGATCTCATCATATAAGTTCAACTTTCTGATGATTCTAATAAAAAAATTGAGTAGTATGATTTATTTTAATAATATAGACTCACTAATTTGCAGATAATTAAAATAAAAGACTATTATGGGTTGCCTCCCATAAAGAGCTTGGTTTAACGTCGTCAGCCCGACCTAATTTAGTTAGTGTTCAGGTTGACTAAGTATTAAAACCTCTTTAAAATTTGCTCTTCTACCTTCAAAATATGGTTTTAATCTATGTCCGTTTACTTTAAATCTATGTCCTATTTTTGGATCTTCAATTTCTATAGTTCCATATGAAAATATTTGAGTTATGGTGAAAGGTCCTAACCATAGAGAATTCAATTTCCCAAGAAATAATTTCAATCTAGAATTATATAGCAAAACTTCTTGTCCTGGTTCAAAATTTCTCTGATTAATCTTCCGATCATGCCATAATTTTATTCTTTCTTTATAAATCCTATCATTATTATATGATTCGTTTCTTAATTCTTCCGATTCATTTAATTGCAATAATCTCTTTTCACCAGCTTCTTTCATATTATAATTAAATTTTTTAATCGCCCAATATGCTTTATGTTCTAATTCAACTGGTAAGTGGCAAGTTTTTCCATATATAAGCCTGTAAGGAGTCATTCCAATCGAAGTTTTATAAGCAGTCCTGTATGCCCATAATGCAGTATCTAGTCTTATAGACCAGTCTAATCTATTAGGGTTTACAGATTTTTCTAATATACGCTTAATCTCTCGATTAGAAACTTCAGCTAATCCACTAGTTTGTGGATGATAAGCAGTTGATATCTTATGCATAATATTATATTTTTCTACTAGTTTGTGAATATATTTGTTTCTAAAATGAGTTCCTCCATCAGTGATAATCACTCTCGGCATTCCAAATCTAGTAAAAATATTTTTCATTAAAAATTTTGAAACACTTTTAGCGTCACTCCTAGGTAAAGCTTGTGCTTCAATCCATTTGGAAACATAATCAACAGCTACTAATATATATGAGTTTCCAAATGAAGGAATAAAAGGTCCCATGACATCTAATCCCTAAACATCAAAAATTTCAACTTCTAATATAAATTTCAGAGGCATTTAATTTTTCCTTGATATGTTTCCTACTCTTTGGCATTTATCGCAGGTTTTTATATATCTATATACATCTCTAAATAGAGTAGGCCAGTAGAATCCAGATTGTAGAATTTTATATGCAGTTTATCTGTCCCAAAATGTCCTCCAAAATTAGAATCATGACATTTTTGAATAATTGGTTCAGTTTATTCATAAGGTACGCATCTTCTAAAGTTTAGATCCTTACATTGCTTATATAAGTATGGTTCATCCCAAAAGTATGTTTTAGTATCGTGAATGAATTTTTTCTATTGTTGCAAAGTTAACATAGGTGGTATAATGTCACTTACAATATAATTTACTATATCAGCATACCAAGGTATTTTGAACTCATTAATATTAAAAAGTTGTTCATCAGGAAAACTGTCTAAAATTTCATTATCAATATTAGATAATTCATGATTTTCGAATCTTGATAAATGATCAACAATTTGATTATCAGTTCCTTTTTTGTTAATGATCCCAAAATCAAATTCTTGCATTAATAATATCCATCTGATTAATCTTGGTTTAAAATCTTTCTTTTGCATTAAATATTTAATAGCAGAATGATCAGTATGTACAATACATTTAGTTCCTATTAGATAATGCTAAAATTTATTAAAAGCATATACAACTGCTAATAATTCTCTTTCGATAGCATTGTATAATTTATTTCAACATCATTTAGAGTTTTACTAGCATAGTATATAACTTTGAAAATCTTATCATATCTTTGCCCAAGAACTGCTCCTATAGCATAATCACTAGCATCACACATAAGCTCAAATGGTTTCTCCCAATTAGGTGAAACTATTATAGGTGGTGTAATTAATTTATCTTTTAATAATTCAAAAGCATTCAGGCATTCAGTTGTAAATTCAAATTTCTTGTCCTTTTCAAGAAGTTGGCATAGAGGTTTAGTAATTTTTGAAAAATCTTTAATATAACGTCTGTAGAATCTATCATGTCCAAGAAAACTTCTTACCCCTTTCACCGTAGTTTGAGGTGGTAATTTAGCTATAACTTGAATTTTTGTAGGGTCTACTTCCATGCCTTTTTCTGAAATTTTATGCCCTAATACATTGCCGCTTGTAACCATAAATTGACATTTCTCCCAATTAAGAACTAAATTAGTTTCCTCACATACTTCAAATACTTTTTCAAGATGATTTAAGCATGTGTCAAATGTTGTTCTAAATATAGAGAAATCATCCAAAAATACTTCTATTTTATTATCGATTAATTTACTAAATATAGACATCATACATCTTTGGAATGTTGCAGGTGCATTACATAATCCAAAAGGCATTCTTCGAAAAGCGTAAGTTCCATAAGGACTAGTAAATGTAGTTTTATCTTGATTCTCAGGAGCAATTTGTATTTGATGATAACCGATATATCCATCTAAGAAACAAAAATACTTATGTCCGGCTAACCTATCTAACCTCTGGTCTAGAAATGGTAAAGGGAAGTGAACTTTTCTGGTGGCTGTGTTTAATTTTCTATAATCCATATATATTAGCCATCCAGTAACTTGTCTTATAGGGATAAGATCATTGTTTTCATTAACTTTGACAGTCACCTCTCCTTTTTTAGGTACACAGTGAATTGGGCTTACCCAAACACTGTCGTAAATAGGATATATAATACCATTATCTAACCATTTTAAAATTTCTTTCTTGACTACTTCTTTCATTATTGGATTTAATCTCCTTTGTGGATCGGCTTTAGGTTTATGTTCATTATCTAAAATAATTCTGTGCATACAAATTGAAGGACTAATTCCTTTAATATCTGCTAAAGTCCAACCAAAATTTTTTTTATATTTTTTTAATGTATCTAAAAGTTTTTGTTCTTGAGATTCATTTAATTCAGATGAAATAATAACTGGTAGAGTTGAAGAATTACCTAAGTAAGCATACTTTAAATTATTAGGTAACATTTTTTACTCAAGTTCAGGAGGTTTAATAATTGATGGAACTATATTTTTTTTTAGTGTTTTCTGTGTTATCCAAAAATTCAAATTTCTCTTGAATATAATCTAGTTCTTTATTTGTCTCAGATTTTTCAATTAATTCAATATTTTCTTTTTCTAATTTTTCTTCATAATATGCCTTAAAATGTTCTTTTTGTAAATGATCGAGTACTTACATTCGAAAACATTCATCATCTTTTTCTAGCGCAGGATATTTCATTGATTTAGCAATATTAAAAGTAACTTTTTGGTCATTTACTCTCATAGTTAATTCTCCTTTCTGAACATCAATCATAGCTTTTTCCATGGCTAAAAATGGTCTTCCTAAAATGATAGGAATTTTTTTATATTCTTCCATATCTAGAACAATAAAATCTACAGGGAAGATAAATTTGTCCACAATACATCTTCAATAACTCCCTTAGGATATGTAACAGAACGATCAGCTAACTAAAGAGTTACTGAAGTAGGTGAAATTTCTCCCAATCCTAATCTTTTAAAAATTGATAGAGGCATTAGATTGATGCTTGCTCCTATGTCACACAAAGCTTTTCCATAGAATTTTTCTCCAATAAGCACGAGGTATATTGAAACTACCAGGATCTTTTAATTTTTTAGGAAGTTTTTTCTGAATAATAGCACTACACTCTTCACTAAGTGGGACCATTTCATTATCGGTAAACTTTCTTTTTTAATTTAGAATATCTTTCATGAATTTTACATAGTTTGGCATCTGTTCTAAAGCTTCTACGAAAGGAATATTTATTGTTAATTTCTTTAAAATTTCAAGGAATTTAGCAAATTGTCTATCTTTTTTATGTTGCATTAGTCATTGAGGAAATGGTGGTGGAGGTTTTTCAACAGAAATTTTCATAGGTATTGAAGGATTTTCTAAGTTTGGATCTTGTTGATTCTTTTCCTTTTCAATTTCCACTTCCTCTTTTTGACTTTCAAGTTCTTTCGAATTTGAGGTTCTAATTCTTTTCCACTTCGTAATTGTATCGCTTTAATTTGTTCATTTCCCTTGTCTTTAGGATTTATTTCTACATTACTAGGAAATGTTCCAAGTATTCTATTATTAAGTGCAGTAGCGATATGTCCAAGTTGAGTTTCAATATTTTTGATAGCTGTTCCTTGATTTTGTAATTGGTTTCCTTGTATTTGTAACTGATTTCCTTGATTTTGTAAATGTTAACCCATATTTAATATTAATGCTTCTATAGATAATTTCTTATCTTTAAATTGTGGGTTATTAAATCCAGGTGGATAATTAGATTTATAATTAGGATTTCCTTGATTAGATGGATTTCCTAATGGTTGTGTCATATTATTCATCCATGGTTGATTAGTTATGTTATTATTCCAATTAAAATTAGGATGATTTTCCATCCAGGATTATAATAATTTGCATAAGGATTATTGGGTCTGTTGTTAATTGCATTAATAGTTTCATATTGAGATTGGGATTCTATAAGTTGTCCAGATGAATTTTCTTCTGATATAGTTGGAGAGTAATTCATTCCAAAATGATATAATTTTTTAGATACAGTAGCAATTTGTGAGGCTAACATAGATATTGCATCATTGTCATGAATACTAGCTATTTTTTCGGATTCATTCTATCAGCAGGCCATTGAAAATTATTTGTTGACATTTCTTCAATTAGTGCATAGGCATCATCAAATGGTTTTGACATTAATGATCCTCCAGCAGCAGCATCGATGATTGATCTTAAAGATCCTACTAATCCATTATAGAAAGTTTGGATAATTAACCAATCTGGTAACGCATGATGTGGGCATTTCCTAAGAAGTTCTTTAAATCTCTCCCAAGCTTCATATATAGACTCTCCATCAAACTGACTAAAAGAAGTTCTATCATTTCTAAGCTTAGCAGTTTTAGATGGTGGAAAATATTTGGATAGAAATTTTTGTGATATTTCTCCCAAAGTTTTAATAGATCCAGGTGCTAATGAATTTAACCACATTTTAGCCTTATCCCTTAAAGAAAAAGGAAAAAGTCTAAGTCTAATAGCGTCATTAGATACTCCTTCATTTTTGAAATTAGCACATAGTTCTAAAAAAACTAACAAGATGTAAATTAGGATCTTCAGTAGGTGAACCACTGAATTGATTATTTTGTACCATTTGGATAATTGCAGGTTTAAGTTCGAATGAATTAGCAGCTACATCAGGGTTTTGAATAGTTAAATGAAGTTCATCTAATGTAGGGTTGGCATAATCTCGTAATGGTCTTGGTTGATTGATATTTTCATTTTCAGGAATATTTGCCATTTGTGTTAAATTTATAATTTCTCTTTTTTGTTTTCTAATTCTTTTAATTGTACGCTCTAATTCTGAATCGTAAGGTATTAAATTTTCATTTTTAAATTTTCACATACAATTTTATAAAATAGTCCGTTACTCTAGTAAATAATTTCTTTTACTTCCCCGGCAACGGTGCCAAAAACTTGACCCACTTTTAATATGTATGTAATTTATGTTTATAGCAACAGCACCAAAAACTTGATCCCGCTTTAAATATAGATATATGATTTAATGTACAATGTGGATTCTATGCAAGTATATGTATCATATCAAGTAATAAAGGGCTCTAGTGGAGTCCTGGTTATCGATCCCACAGGGAAGTTTTTAACAGATTTGTTATCAGCTAAATTAAAAGGAATTACTTACTAATATAGTGGACAAAAATTTAAAGTAACTAAATTAAACTAAAGTAAACTAATACTCGAAATAAGTTGATTTAAATAATTAAGAAAAAGTATCCTTCTCCTTATTTTTAGAAAATTAAGTGAATGATGAATTTAAATAGAATTTTTAAATTGTATTGTGACAAATAGGAGCATTCCTATTCTTTACCCTTTGGTCCAGGTGCAAAAAACATTGACTAATCCTATGTTTGATTATCGAATCGCAACTAGGCCGGGAGGATACTGGTTGCCACTTCGGAGCTCCCACGTTCCCCTCACTCGAGGGCTTACATCTACACTTCGACTCTCGAATAATAAGACCAAATTGAATATTTTAGTCCGTCACACTAAAATGTCCAATTCTACGTCTGATATATAATATTTCCCTATTTATTTGCACCCTCCTTCCAAGGCTTTTGACTTCCCTGAATCTTGGATGTAATTTTTACTGTAGTTGATAATTTAACATATTTTAACAAATCAATTGGACAGATTGAAAGTAGATTAAGTTTTAAGTAAAAATTATCACAATTTATTTTAATTTATTAGGTACTTCTATTTAATTTCATCATTTCACATAATTTTCATAAACAAGGAGAAAGACTAAGAAAACTACTCAGAATGCATGGGAAGAAAACAAAGCATGGATTTCATTTAAAGTTAACAACAATAAACAAAAGTACTTATCTTAATTTCCTCCCCAAGCAGACTCTTTGAAGTTCCTTTGGCTTTTCCTTCTAGTACAACAAACTAAATAGCACTCAAATAAACTAAAGAAACACACTAAACACACTCAGACTTACTAAAATAGACACATAAAAGACTCTAGAGAAACTTTTTGAAGACTCAAAAGACACACCAAGACACTAGAATTCGGCCTCTATTTATAGAGGTAGGCAAAGGTCCAAGGGATGCTTAAACCTCTTTAAAAAGTGTCCAGGTTCAATGTATTTGCATTTTAAACTGGCTCGCCGTCGGCGGGAAATGACCTCTTCTTCAGCGGGGCTTTTAGAAGGTCTTTAAACCGCGAGATCTCGTTGTCAGCGGGCTCGGGCTCGCTGTCGGCAAGATAGTTATAATTCCTTCAGAAATTCTCTTCACGATCTTGCCGTCGGTGTCCTCAATCTCGCCGTTGGCGACTTAATTCAATTTGCATGAATTCCTTCCTTTTTGATCCAAGTTTGTTCATGCTTTTTGCTCCCATCACTTATAAATCTTCATTCTTGCAGTAAAATAAAGAAAATACCTTTCTTTAAAGTGCAATTTCATCAAAAATAGATATGAATTTCTTAATGAATTTTTCTGTGATCAATTGTGTTCCTTGAGGTCTGTAATTAATAAAATTAGCAATTTGACCCATTTGATTCTTAATATTACAAATAGCAGTGTTTTGACTTTGTAGCTGATTACCAAGTTGCAAGATTAATTCTTCTATAGATAAGTTTTTTTGCTGATTGTTAAAACTAGGAGGATAAGTTGGTCTAAAGCTTGAATTTCTTTGATTTTTCTAATTTTCGGTTGTATTAACTTGATTATTACTCCATTGTTGATGTCCATTATTCCAATTAAATTTAGGATGATTTTTCCAACCAGGATTATAATAATTAGAATAAGGGTTATTAGTTTTACTAGCAATAACTTGCAAAGTTTCCATTATTTAAGAATCATAAATATTTGCAGAATTATCATTACTTACATGTGATATGTTAATAGCAAAATTATCTAATTTTTTAGATATCACAGCCTATTGTGAAGCTAAAATAGAAAAGGCTTCATTATCTTTAATACTTGCCATTCTTTTAGGATTAACCCTTTCAGAAGTCCATTGAAAATTATTATTAGTCATTTCTTCAATTAAGGTATAAGCTTCTTCAAATGTCTTAGCCATTAAAGAACCACCAGCAACAGCATCTATAATAGATCTAAGTGATCCAATAAGTCCATTATAAAATGTTTCAATAATTAACCAATCTGGTAAAGCATGATGATGATATTTTCTTAATATTTATATAAATCTTTCCCATACTTCATAAATTATTTCTCCATGAAATTGTATAAATGAAGTAAAATCATTTCTTAATTTAGCAGTTTTAGATAGAGGAAAATATTTAGCAAAGAGTTTTTGTGACATATCTGCCCAAGTTTTAAAAGAACAAGTTGCTAATGAATTAAGCCAAATCTTTGCTTTATCTTTTAATGAAAAAGGAAAGAGTCTAAGCCTAACAACATCATCAGAAACATTATTATATTTAAAGGCAGCACAAAGTTCTAAGAAACTAGCAAGGTGTAAATTTAGATCCTCATTTGGTGTTCCTCCAAATTGATTATTTTAAACCATTTGAATAATAGAAGGTTTAAGCTCAAAAGAATTAGCATCTACAGCTGGCATTTGAATACTAGTATGTAGTTCATCAGTTGTAGGGTTTGCATAATCCCTTAATGATTTATAAATATTTTGTTCATTAATTTCTAGTGGATTTTGATTATTGTTATGTATTAGCCATTTCCTAATATTTTTGAATTTGTTTTCCTTTTCATATTCTTTGAACTGTTCTTTCTAATTCAGAATCAATAGGTAATAATCTTTCAGATCCAGAACTACGCATAAGAATAAATTAAAATCTTTTTGGTATTTTTTTATATTTTTATTATTATTTTATTATTATTATTTTTATTATTTTTTTAAAAATCAATAAAAGTGTATAAATTATATTTAATTTGAAAAATGTAAAAATTTTCTTTTTAAATTTCTTCCTTATCATCCCCGGCAACGGTGCTAAAAAAAAGATTGCGACTACGCCGACCCAGCCAACTTGACTTTTACTTATGTAAGAATTTATGAATTTATATTTAAATATATATAATAATTATTGTAAAATTCACAATTTCAAACGCAAGTGTACGTATCGTTTCAAGTAATACGAGGCTCTATTGAGTCTTGGTTATCGATTCCATAGGGAAGATTATGAGAAATTAAGAAATATTTTAAATTTTTCATATTAAAAGTAATTATTATTTTTATTTCTTTTCAAAATTTAGATTTTTAGTTTAATAAAATTTTTAATAAATATAAATAAGTAGTAATTAAATAATGATTAATGCAGGTATAAATAAAACAACTTTCTCCTTTTCCACTAATCCAAAATTTTTTAGAATAATTATTATTTATGGAGAACTTAGATTATGGTATTGTGCCAAAGAGAAGCATTCCTACTCTTTACCTTCTCTCGATAGTATAAAGAACATTGGCTAATCAATAGATCGGTTCAGGATGTTTTATTAGTAGATTGGGTTAATCTTAGCTCACATTATTAGATGTCCAAGGGTGGCTATGGTCGGCCCTACCAGTGACCCGTTCACTTTCTATAAAAAAAATTAATACAATTTAGTCTATCACTCTAAAAACTAATTATTTCTACGCCCAATAAGTAATATCTTCCTATTTATTTGCAATTCACCTTGAATAAACCGCATAAAGCCTTCGATTACCCAAGGGTTCATGTGATATCTACTAGTTAAGAACTCATCTCCGGATAGGTCTCAGAATTCTTCAACAGGGTTTAACAATTTAAATGGCCAGTTTAAAAAGTAAATTAAGACTAGGTATTAATATCATCACAACTTTTATAAATATTTTAAGTTAAATTCTCCAACAAAATTCAATAATCTTATTATCTTTTCATAGTTGAAAGGAGAAAGAAAACTAACTACACATAACACATTGAATTAACACAACAAAATATATTTATAAAATCTTGAGCCAAGTTACAAATAATTATCTGGAATGTTCCTTCAAGTGATCCGTTGACTCCTGCTGACTCCAATGCAATGTATAAAACTTCAACAACAATAATATTTGAAAATTCACAGTTACTACTCAGGGAATTGAGTAGTAATACTCAAAATAAACTTACTAAATGCAAAAAAAAGTGGGTCCCTAAAATGATTGGATGCTAGAGGGGGTATATGGTGATAGAATGGCATTAGGGTGCTAAAAGGGGCACTTTTCTCTATATAATTGACTCCTATTTATAGAGCTCCAAATTTGGCCAGGGGTTACTTAAGGCACCTCTTCAAAATTCGTCAAAAAACAATGTATCTTCTAGAAGGTAACTATCGCACCTAGGCGTCGGTATCTGGCGCCTAGGCACTGAAGTCCATGACCAGGTCTTCGAACCTCTTCACTTTGGATCTCACCTCTTCACGATTAAAACCGTTTTCCTGTGTCCAGATGCAATGTATCACATGTCCTATATATTAGGAGTAACTTCCAGTCTTCTAGAAGGTCTAAAAACTACTTAACACCGTCGAAATAACTGCCCAAAGTAGTCAAAAATATTATCCGTTTCTGTATCAAACTAGCGCTTAGGTGCCAGATTCTGGCGCCTAGGCGCCGGACCTATTATTTCGACAACTTTGCTCTTTAAGCTCCACTTTGCTAATTTTTGCTTCTTCTTCCTTCTTGAACTTTTTTTTTATCACCTACATCCAAAAACATAAAATATCTTTCATTAAAGCATAATATACTTAAGAATTGAATCATATATAAGGCATAAAAATAGGTATTTTTTTAGTGGATCACATGTTCACAAAGAATAATTTAGAATTCAACAAATATAATTAAAGTTTAGGTGTTAGATGTATAAGTGCGTAAAAATATGGGACATTTCCTTCTCTCCAACTTTTGTGAAGGCTCCAAAGTAAGAAAATAAATTTTGAATGACAATTTGAAGTTCTAGGTTCAACCATATTTTATTTTTAAATGTTGTGGAGGAAATTAATAAATGAATTATGTAAATCGAAAGAGCAAGGATTCTTAAGGAGGTTTACCCCTTCATCCAAGGACTTCTTGTATTATTCTAATTTATTAGTTTTTACGCTAATATTATCATATTTATAAGGTTATCTATCATATTTATAAGGTTATAAATATGATAAGCTATAATCAAAGGTAGATTCATCAATGGTTTATTGTTATCAGTATATGATGTAAAATGTAGAACTTGATGGTTTGTACTCATGAAGTAGTTGATGAGTTTTCATCTTTTATTTTTTTTGGTGAACTTTTATTTTATTATAATGAACGATATCCATCAATCTCTTTATTTATAACTTGTTTATCTTTAGTGAGTACTGATGGTGTGATTGTGCCAAGTTGACTTGTGAATTAACTATAAAAGTCATGTTCGCTCAACTCAATGTGTTGATCAATGAAATTTTGAGTTAGCCATGACTCCAGTGAGCCGAATTATCCAGAGGACATCTGTTTTTTTGTGTTTTTTTTTGTTCATCTAACAATTTGAACAGTTCTCGTACATACATCTGACATTATATTTTTTTCTTGTTGTGGATCCTCCAACACCAAACAAATTTGGTTTGAGAGAGGAGAAAAAAATGAATTAATAAGTTCATTATTTATTTTACACATTCGTAAGAAAGTTATCAACTGGCTTTCCTTTAACAGAAACACACAAGGGACACTCAAGAGAAGCTACTGATTTCCAATGAAACATAACTTCTGCCATCTAATTAAGATCGATGTGATGAACTAAAACTTCTGCTGCCACTGCTATAGCCGACAACCTCCCATTTCTCCCCGGACGGTACAATGGAGGACTAGTATAATGCTCACATTTGTACCACCCAAAGCCTGCCCAGAATTGAATATTTTATTGCATTTATCACAACGATGCCTCTTCACCTCCGTAGCCCAAACAACAGCCTTCAGTTGCTCATTGCTATTACTTTTTATGTGTTGGTCGATGTTGTGCTTACTTAACGCCAGCATCGATGGTGCCAGTGCATCCATCCGGCAAGTTATGCCCAAATCGTTATTGGATTGCTTTGCCACTATTTCTTTTGTCTTCTTCCTCCTCCTCTCACTCTCTCCATCTTGGCGCAAACCCATCTAAGTTAGTTCAGTTTCGCATCGTCGATGGCAATATCAGACTTCAATGGTCTATCTCCACGAGAATGTTGGCTGCTAAGACATCTTTGCCAAGCTTTGCTTCCCTCTAATGTAGAAGAGAGCTCTTTTTGACTCCTTTGTTACTCTTCAAATGAATTCTTAAGGCTTTTATGGAGGAAAACGACATGCCACACTCACTGCGGCGATTGCAGCTTGAAGAAGTAGAAGTGTTATTTTCAGATCGGTGGAGTTTAGCTCAAATTTTCAAGGAGATTTCTTTTCCGTGGCTCAAATTCTAGTGGTGGTGCTAATAATTGAAGCTCCATCTTAGGGACTTGAGATTCTCTTGCTTAGCATTAATTCTGAAAGATACTGGCTTAATTGATCCCGACAGAGGTTGTTCATCTTCTTTAATAGGTCTGTTTGATCTTCCGAAAAGCGTATATTTGGAAAATAAATCTTAACAAAATTAGATTTAATACCAAAATTAGATAAACTATCTTTTAAGTTTGGAAACATTCTAAAAATATGAAATCAAATTTTTGATTTCTCCGATCCTTTAATTTGAATTTCATTTTCAGGAATTAACAGGATTAAAATAAAAATCTCATTAAATGACCGTTTTTAATTTATGTTTTCATTCGGATGAAATAAATTCCTTCCCACAAAAATACATATGTATTTTCTAACGAAAATACATACATTCATAGATACATGTATTAAACTATTTTATGTATTTTGCTTCACAAAATAAAGAAATTCTTTTGATTTCTTATCCCATACAAAAAAGGAATTTTGTAATTGAAACATATTATTTAAAATTATATATAATAACAACAAAGTTATGAAAAATTAGGACCAGTATGTCATTTGAGAAAATAACAAAAACATACTAAATATTATAGTTAATAATCCATGAAAAAATTTTCATCGTTTGACACAAACTTTGAGACAAAATAAGACTCTCGAGATAAGTTATTGAACAAAGTACATTCCAATTTCAATTAAAAATAATCAAGAAATCTAACTTTAGGATACTTATAGTCACACTGACAGACTAAACGAGACAGACACAATGAATCCAAATGTCGTCTAATCCAAGTCAAATCAAACATAAATCAAGTCATTAGCCCACTTTAGAAAATTTTCAACCTACTTTTAAATATTTTCAACATTGAAATGTCAAACAGGTACCAAATTTGACCAGCTTGTTGAATAATAAATTTGGAACCTATTTGACACATATAAGCTTTTCAAATTTGGAACAATCAAATTTCAATTAAAAATAATCATGAAATTTGGAACGAACAAAAGAAATTTGGAACATTCAAATTATAAGCTTGTCATACTAAGAAGGACTGAGAGAAGGAGTTGAATTATGATAAGATGGTGTAGCAATGCACCTCAAATACAGTGCAACTCTTCATCACAAACTATGTGATCAACTACAGTTTTTTTAGTTCAGAGCTCACAATAGGAATTACTGCAGCCCCCAACTCTGGCATCCGCAACCTAGATACATTATTGCGGCTCACCACTACGTTAAACTTGATTAACTATTGCCTATATGGTCCACTACTAATATAGCTCCGACTTTGTTTTCTGTGGTCTACAGACATCGTTACATCTCAATACTACGACCTATGTGAATTATTGTCTTTTTGTCCCATAGCTAATACATCTCTTCACTCTGGCCCATGTGGCTTATAAACATTATCTAGCTTATACAACTTCTAACTCTAGCATTCATGATTTACAGATGTTATTACATCTCCCTAGGGCCTGTCTGACTAACAATGACCTACACAATCCATAGCTCATACACCAACCTATGTGGCCTATGAACATTAACAGAGTTCATGCAACTCCCAACTCAGGTCTCAATGGCCTACAACTGTTCTCATAGCTCAAATATAAAAATGTAATTTATAAAAATTAGTTAGTTTATTAAATAATAATATTCCAAATTTAATCTATTTAAATTACTGATTAATCAAACTATTATCATCCAAACTGATGAATTTACCATTAATATGATTTTTTAGAGGAATGATTGGGCACGGTCCATCATAAAAACAGCTTGAAGAAACAAATGGATTTAAATGAGAAAGAATTGAAGAAAAAAAGTCTTTTTTTATTCTATATTTTGAAAACAAAGACATATTATAGAGACGACAACAATAAATTAACATAAAATCAAAAGGAGAGAAACAATGAATAAACAGAGACTTTTCTAGAAACCATTTATTCCAGAGACTCATTAAGGTTGAATTCATGAACCATCAAGTCCACCACCACCACAGCCACCGATAAACTTACATTGCTTTTCCGACGGCACTGTGGAGGCCTTGTATAATGTGCACACTTGTACCCGCCCAAATTCTATCAAAAATCGAACACCTCGCCTCACTTATCACACTGATTCATTTCCACCTCCGTAGCCCCAACTACCGCTAGAACTGATGGTACCACTTCCTTCGTTATGTTCATCTGCTTCTTTATCTTGGCGTAAATCCATTTTATTTTGCTCCACTTTGTTTCATTAGTGTTGATTTCACACTTTGACCTTCTTATCCCCATGAGAATGCAAGCTGCCATGACATCGGCATGCTTGACCTCTCTGAAACCTAAAAATGTCTTTTCTTTTGCTCCACTGTTACTTTTGTGATGAATCCTTGAGGGCCCAAACACGACTTTCGTGGAGTTAAACGACATGTCACATTCCCCACAGCGATTTTGGGTTTAAGAAGAAGAAGCTCTCGCTTCAGACGTTTTCTTTCGGTAGAGTTTGATCCTCATATTTGAAGCATTCTCTTTTTGCTCTTCTGATTGCTGTGGTGGCATCCTCGAATGGAGCTCCATACCAAGTTCGTAGGATTCCTCCAGATAGCTATCTATATGTGAGCGAATGTGAGGGAAGCAGGGAAGTGTGCGAATGTGAGCAAAGCAGGGAAGTTAGGTAAGTGAGTAGCGAAGTATTTCCCAACCCATCCATCTCTTTATAGATAGAGACTATCTTCCTATTAGAATAAATTGCGAAACTAATTTAAACTTTATTTTAATTTTGGAAACATTCTAAAAATACCAAATTAAGTTTCCTATTTCTACTGCTTATCATCCTCATACAAGTGGTTTGGTTGAATTATCCAATCGTGAAATTAAGAGAATATTAGAAAAGACTATTAATCTAAACAGAAAGGATTGGTCAATCAAACTGGATTATGCTTTGTGGGCCTATAGGACTACCTACAAAACCCCTATTGGAATTTCTCCATATAGGCTAATTTTTGGAAAATCTTGTCATTTGCCTATTGAAATTGAGCATAAAACATAATGAGCTATTAAAGAGTTTAATTATAATTTAAAGGATGTTGCTGAGAAGAGATTATTACAATTAAATGAGCTTGAAGAGATAAAGAATGAATCTTATGAAAATGCTAAGATTTATAAGGAAAAGATAAAGTTATGGCATGATCTTAAGATTCTTACTAAAAATCATGTACTAGGACAGAAAGTTTTGCTGTATAATGCCAGATTGAGAATTTTTTCTGGAAAACTTAAGTCCAGGTGGATGGGTCCATTTATTGTGATTAAAGTTTATTGATATGGAGCTGTGGATATTCAAGATCCTATGGCTGAAAAAATATTTAAAGTTAACAGTCATAGACTTAAACCTTATTATTCAGTCGATCAAATTAAATTTGATGAGAATCTGATGTTGGGTCACTCAGAATAAGTTCTGGGTATGTCAGGCTGATGAAGTTAAACCAAGTGCTTTGTGGGAGGCAACCCATAGTTATCGGTGTGCTTTGCTTTATGTTTGCTTTGTGTACTTTATTTGGTTTGTTTTTATATTCTGGTGGTAGTAGTTTGGAGTTCTTATGTTATAATAGTATTTATTTGTCCTTATTTTATGACTTAGAGAAGTTAAAAAGAAATTTTGGACATTTGTCAGACCTGTGCTAAATTAAGCACTGGCGGCTAAGCACCGCCTAGTTTGTGCTTAGGCGCCGGAGTTATGAAACATGTGATAAATGAGCTTCTAGAAGCCTAGATCATGGGGAAGTGGTTTTGGAAGTTATTTTGGAGTTTTTAAACTTTAAAGGGCAAGATTATGCACTTCTAAAGTATATAAGAAGGCTCTAGATTAAGAGAAACACTTGCCTCAAGTCCTATTTTCATTCCTGAGTCTTAAGAAGAGTGTTTTGAGTGTATCATATCTTCCTAGGTGAATGAGATTAAGAAAAAAGAGGAGTCTGACAAGAGTAAGTTTATTAGTGATAGTGCTAGAGAGTTATTCAATAGATTTCTTGTCGTTAGTATTCAAGGAATTTCAGAAAAAGATGGCAATGATCAAAGCCTGAGTGACTTCAATCAAAGAAAAATCAATGAAACTAATGCACATTTGGTGTATATGGGATGTCAACTCAAGATGCAATTCAATTATACAAGTCACGTGGAAGAAGCAGTTAAGGCGATGTTCCTGAAGAACAAGTGGTTAAAAGAAGAAGATGTAAGAGTGTTCAATCATCGTCCTTTCTATCAGATTTATATTCCAGAAGGATCAAATGGAAATAATAGTGGTTCTGGATATATTCCGCCTACTGGAGAGTGGAACTAAATGTTGGTTTGATCTTGTGATTTGTTTTGAGTATTTTATGTTTTATGAGTTTGATGTTTTAAAGTGTTTAATGTTTTATGTTTGTGATCTGTTGCACTTTAATGTGTGATTCTTAACTCTTAGTGATGTAAACTTATCATTATGCTTATTGAATCCGTTGTATTTAGGGCGTTTCATCCAAAGTATTTGGATATAAATTTTTAGTTTCTATTAAGTGTGGTTTGATTTTAATGAATAAAAGTTTGTGTTTATGTGAAACTTAATGGGAATTGATGAATATTAATGTTTAAAATTGGAGTATTGGAGATTATTGAGTAAGAGAAAATTATTTTGAGAAGATTAAGGGTGACTAACTAAGTGGTTTAGTGAATTTTCTTAATTGTGAAAATCTTGGCACTTACGGCTAAGTGCCTGATTGCCTGCGCTTACGTGTCAAATTTCACGGCTAAGGGCTGAAAGCCTCGCGCTTAGGCGCCGATTTGTGAAAATTGGTTTTCAACAGTTAAAAACCGAAAATCACCATTTTTTAACATACCTGTCGTCTTTAACCTCTAACTTTCGCGAAAAGGAGCCTATGGCATCAATATTTTTGATCGTTTGATGGCCGATTTCAATAAAAATTGTTATAATTGGATTCCTTTAGGTAAGAGCACTACTCCTAAGTAATAAATTTTTATTTTCACCATGTATTTTGAGTACATTTTGGAAGATCCTAAAATCACTATTCATGGTGAATATTTGAGGAAAAGGATGAGAAATTGCTTGGATTTAGTGGAAATTACTTTTGGAAAATAATTTAGCAAGTTTAGTTTGATTTTGGAATTTATGGTGATTTTTTTCGTGAATTTTTAGAAATGGCTCCAAAGTCAAAGCGCTCGAGAGAAAAGACGAGATTCCATTTTGACAAATTTGTTAGTGCAAGGGCCGAGGAACAATACGTTGATGCACTACAGTCACGTAAATTGATTCCTTAATGTATGTTTAGCAAGCTAGGAGAGGTTATTGAGGAAATGATTGCTAAAGAGATTGGGAAAGTTACTGCTGCTTCTCCACTGTTCTATTTTTTCTGTGGTTAGAGAGGTTTCTGCAAACTTAACTGGCAGAATAAAATTTGGCGATGGTGAGAAGGCAAGAAGTACATTTTACATATGCGGTAATCAATGTCTTTTTCAACTGCCTCCTGATATGTTTTGTTTTTACTCGAACTATCATCCTACTGAGGGAGAGTTAGATGAGATTATGGCATTTCTGACTGATGGAAGAGGTTTATCGAAGATCACAAATGATAGAAGAGTAAATTTTCAAGCCTCTAAGTTAAATGCCATTTTTAAAGCATGGCATTTTTTTATGTCACCTAAGCTGTTGCCTTCAAGCCATACTAGTGAAGTTACAAGGGAGAGAGCAGTTCTGAACTATTACATTCAGCAAGAGAAGCCTATAGATATTGGAGCAATCATTTATGATTATATTTTGAATTGCGCCAGATCAACCACTACTGCAGGTATGAGATTTCTTTCCTTTATCCACTCATTATGTGAATGATCTGGAGTGAAATTTGAAACTTAGGATGAGGTCCTTCAGCCTTTGAAACCAATTACCTGTGTAAACATTGGAGCTTACACTGTACATTCAGAGTTTGGCTAGAGAGAAGGACATGGTAGGGCTTCTACTGCTTCGCTCCTGCTTCTGCTGCTTCTACTTCCCATGCTACTACTTCGAGAGCTTCATCATCTATTGATTCACAGACTAGTTTGTTAAGAATTATTCTGAAGAAGGTGAATCTTACTCGTGAGCATGTTAGAGACATGGATGGTAAAATGGATAATATGGAAAGATATATTGTTAAACATGATGAATATGAAAAGAATTATCAGCATTATTTGGATAGATTGATTAGAGGTGATATGAGAGTTGAGATGCCCCCTTATCCATTCTACATACCTTATGTACCATCCAGAGATTGGAACGAGCAAGATGAAGATGACGATGACGATGATTAGTTAATTTGTTTTATGTGTTATTGAGTCTTTGTTGATGAGTTGATGTATGTTATGTCTGTTGATTTATTTTGATATTGTGTTTGTTGTGTGAACTATGGTAATATGCTCATTATAATTAGAATATTTTTGCACATTCAGATGTATCTGTGTTGGATTGATATTATATCTGTTGTTTTGTGATATTTGTGTAGTAGTAAATGTTTTAATGTTATGTTGTGTCAGAGTTTTTATAGTGTGTACTTCAATTCCAAAATTATTAGGAGAATTTGGAACACTATTAAAAACTATTATTTAAAACTGCATGTTTAAAACTTTTCAAAATCTACTACTACCATTTGTTATCTTGTATTGGTGTGATTTCAGTTATTTTCAGTTAGTGTGTATTTTATTTGAAAACCTCCACTATTGTAGAAGTCCTTCGAAAATTTGAATTTCCATTTAATGAAAAACTATTTTTTTTTTGAATTTGATTTCTTTTTACTCCTGTTTTTAAATTGTTATACTTGCAAATTTAGGATATTAAGATTCCTACAAGCATGTTATTTTAGTTTTTAATTCTCACCTATGTATCATTTCTTATGCTTAAATGTTTTATCCTAAAAAAAAATTAAAGTTTGGGGAGAATTTTAAAAAAATAGAAAATTTTCAAAAGACATAAAAGTTTATTCATTCTCAAGAAACATAAAATTAATTTGATTTTTGATTAAAAATAATTATGTATATGAAGTTATACTAGGGGAACAAAATTTTGAATATAGAAACAAATAAGAGAATTTAGTTAAAATTTTTTAGTAATAATGTAAAATTTAAAGTTAAAATTTTCTTAGCAAAGAAGTGTTAAATATGGTTTAACTATCTTTAGTAAGAAATATTGTATTTTTGGGTAAATAGAAATATATGACTTTTATTCTTCAAAGCTTAAATTTCTTTTTTGAGGACTAAATTTCAAATACTGTTATTATGATTTTTAAGTGAAAGATGTATATCAGACCTTTATTTTAAATGGAAGGATGAAATTCAAAATTATTAAAGGTCTATCCAAATATATTAATCCTTGCCTTATAAAAAAAAGACTAAAACAAGGGAAATGAAAAAGAAAAGAAAAAGAAAGAGAAAAAGAAAAAAGAGAAAAGTGAAAAATGGTATGTAAAAAGGAATGAGAAGCTTGAGGATTTAAGGGCCTAATCAAAAATTGGTTTCATACCTAAAGTATAAAATATAAGTTCTGAGAAAATCTAAAGCTTAAGGTTATAATATAGTAAGTAAAATTATTTTCAAATAAAGATTTTTAAGTAAGAAAAATAAATGTGTGAATCCAATATTTTGAAGAATCTACAAATATTTCTGAATTAGATAGAAAAATTTATTTTACATTATCCTTTACCTAAGAACTTTCTAAACTTTAAGTTGGTCTTAATTACTAAATTTTTTTTCTAAAATGGACTATTTCATTTCTAGAACAAAATTTTATTATCTTCCTAAGAAAATCATTACATAATTTGCATGATAAAATTTTCTATATGATTAAGAGTCACTCGAGGACAAGTAACATTTTAAGTTTGGGGGATTTTGATACACCTAAAATATGTAGTGTTTTTATGCACATTTATATACCTATTTTTAATGATATTACACTGTAATGGAAGGTATTTTGTGGTTTTCTTGCAGTTATAATGAAAATAAGTGATTATGGTGAAAGGAGCAAAAATTCGATCAAATTTGGAGAAAAAAATTAGAAAAATGAAAAACTGGACCTTGGCGGCTAAGCTCCGCATGGTCGGCGCTTAACCGCCACAGTTAAAAATTGAGCGGTGCCTAGACGACATAGTTAAAAATCAAATTTTCTTCATTTTTGGTGCCAATTTCAAGGGGTGTTTGAAGCAACTTTTGGTGGTGACTTCCTTAACTTACTATAGGCGGCAAATTTGAATTGAGAGATGCATCTTTTGGTGGATACATTGAATCGGGACATGATTTGAAGAGACACCAAGTTACCTTTTGGATTATTATTAAAGTTATGTCATGAAAGTTTTTAGTGTGTGTCTTTAGTGAGAGTTAGCCTTTTAGTTTAGTTTACAAGAGTCTCTTCTAGTTTTCAGTTTCATCTTCTAGTTTAAAGAGATTTACTTTTAGTCTTTTATTGTTTAGAGTCATTTAGTTTGGTGTGAAAATTTCTTTCCACCAATTTATCTTCATCCATTTATCTAGTTTTTATTGAAGTCTAAAGTCAGAGTTGGAGTCAACAGGGTTGGGAGCCAACCTATGTAGTGTTGTCTTGTGAAAAGTCAAGTTTGAAAGGATCTTCCGGAGTTTGCTTGTGTTTTCTCCATGAATTTTGAGTAGTTTTCTTTATCTTTTTCTTTCATAAATAAAGAAGTAATTAAATTATATGGGATTGTTGTGGAATGTACAAGTGTTTAAAGTTAGAATACATTGTGATGATTTAATTCCATGAACTTAATTTACTTCTTAATTTGGCCAGTTTAGATGTTAAATTTGTTGTGAGATTATGTAAGATCCAATGCGGTATTATCTCAAACAACAAATAGTATAAATCACATTCAGTTATATAAATTAGAATTGTAGTTCATATAATTGAATGCTTAGGTGATATGTTTTTAATGGGGAGTAGAATTAAAGGTATTTAGAGTGACAGGCTAAAGCCCCCTAATTTGGTTTGATATTTTAAATTTTGTTATGAGAAGTTAGCCCCCAGGTGGTGGGAATCGAGGGAACTCTAGAGTGAGAGCTAGTATCTTCCTTGCCTAACCATGTTCAAGTTTTTAAAATTTCAAATTAACCAATGTTCTTTATAGAACCAAATAAGGGTAAAGAATAAATTTGCTCCTATTTATCACAACACATTTAAATACTTCCACAACAATACTTTCATAATTATTACAACTTTATAAGAGAAATAAAAAGATATTTTATTTTCTAGTATTTTATTCCGCATTTAAAGTACTGATAATTTTCATTTACTGCTTAGCTTTAATAAAAACACCAAAAACAATTTTCAAGTTTTTCAAATCAAAACATACTTTCAAAAGTCATTAAAAAAATTAAAAGTATAATTTTCTTAATTCTTTAAAAAGATTTTACATATCCATTTGGGTTCGATATCTCGGGGATTAATCAGAAAGTCCTATATTATTTGATAAACGATACGTATGCTGGCGTAGTATATCATATTATAAAATCATAATTTTAATATCTAAATCATCAGCACGTATATTTAGTGTGAATTCAAGTTTTGGGTGCACATATATTTATCTGGGATCATGCATCTAAATATGAAAGTTTAAGTGTTAAATTTTTAAACACATCATAATTGGTGATATATCAATATATTTGTGTTGAATAGAAATGCCTTATGCAACTAATGATATAGATGTTGAATAGAATCTTGTACCCAAGTAAGAGGTTCCAAAAGAAAGTATCCCACCCCCTCTTGAACATCCAAGTATCGAGGTAATGAGATTTGAAATTGGCATATATTTGTAAAGGGTACATACTCTTTATCTTCTTCTTGGGTTAAGACTTTGAGACATGTTATTACAAATTATCCAATTGAAATTTTACATAAGTTTTTCTTACTTCAAGATGTTTTTTTTCTTTTTTGGTAAGCCTATTTCAGTCACTATTGGATGGAGTTTAGCAAGTCTACCTTCAGTTAAAATTATGAATAGTACAAACAACCCAACATCATATTTTAGTAAAATTCCACAAGAAGCCAAATTCCTGAAAGATAACTGACATCTTATCAGGCAAGTTGATAAATTGAATCTAACATTTGATAAGGTTAAATTTGAGGCAATTTGAATTTTGTAAAGAAAAGTTGCCAACGTGATTTTATAGTTATTTATTTTTTAAAAGTTTTGGAATTCACTTGATCAAATTAATTTATGACTAATTGTGAGCTCATCATAAAGTGTTTTGTTGGAAGCAAAAATATCTTATTTTTTGTGCCTACAATTTTTCTTTTTTACTTTGTTAAATAAGAGGTCAACTAAAAATCATCCTATATAATTGAATTAGTTTGTTTGATTTACTTCTTCTCTACATAATGTGCTGTAACGAATTTGTCTGATTATGTAATAAAATTTTGGATTACTTTATTTACTAAGTAAATTGAATAACGTTGATTTTTCCACCTCTTTTACTTAATTTGAAGAACAAAGATATCCCTAATTATTACTCATGATTTAAAATGTTGATATTTGAAACAATCTGAATTAGATTTTAAATGTTTTATAAGATTACTTATTTGCCCATTCCTGTTTTATGTTTTTTTCTTTTATTAAGACATCTATAATAAGACCTTAGGGTTGGAAAACAAAAATATATGATTTTCTTTGAAATCTTATGGGTTTAAAGGAATTTTAACTCATTTTATTCTTTCTTTTCTTCATCTTCTTCATCGTTTTCATTTTCTTTCTATTTTTCAATTAGAATGGAATTTATATTTTAAAGCAGCAGCCTTGGATTCTCAATGATTTTATTTTCGAGTAGTCGTTGATATCGATGGCAAATTTAAATTTGTTTTAGCTTAAGGAATTTTTAATGATTCTGTTCAACCAGAAGTGGCAATGAAGGACAAGACTTTAAACTTAAAATATAATGTTGCCAACTAGATAAATTCAACTTAGGGCTTCAATTCTACAATGTGAAGAGCGGGTTGATATTTTCAGTCTTTATGGAGTCATTCTTACACAAGTAATGTCGAGTTCAGTCAATGGCATTATGTCATTGATTCTTTACATGTGAAAGAATAAGATACTTTGGTAGATAAACTTTTTTCTTTACTTTCTTAACAATGATAACTCAAATTGTCATTTTTTAATTCCTAGGAGAAAAAAAATGTCATCTTAAATAATATAACATTAAAATTTTAGAGATTCTTCTATAATTTCATCAAGCTTGTAGTAGAATTTATTATCTTTATGTTTTTTATCATTAAAATTTGACACTAGCTAACTTTCTCAAGTATATTCATATATTCATGTTATTGTTATCCATGTTTAATAGCTATACTTATGGCTTTAATCATTTAGAAAAAGATATCATTAAATTCCTAGAGGTTAGAGATAAATATATATTGATGATGTGTTGGGGGGAGAAAAACATGGTGTTGAAAGCTAAGTTAGAGAGACTTCTAAGAGCACAACTCTATTTTCTCATATTACTTTTATGTGATAGTGTATAATGATTCTTACTTCAAAAATATTAATTCTTAAGAAGATGTTGACCTCATTTTTGAGAGGCTTAGTTTTTCCTTAGGTTATAGGTTCTAGCCTTAGGGTTTTCCCTTTGACCATCTTAGAACCTTAGTATAGGACCCACCTAGTTTTGGAAGTTTTGAAACCACCTCGTTACTGCTTTGGGAGTCTCACACATATATATGTACCTCTAGTACAAAGAAGGTTGGAATTGACGTGAGGAACTCAAAGGAGTCCCCATATGACCTTTTGGTTTGCACCACTACAGTACAAATTCCTCGACTTGAGGCCTCCACACTTTTTATTTTTCTACACTGATCGAAGCTTAATTCAGGTTGCTAGAATGAACGACATCAAATCGAAACTTCAGGTAAGGATTAAATTCGATGTACTTTTGACCTGATCATCGATGAAGTCACCCGAATGACTTTGAATCACAAAATTCACTGAACAATGCATCCGAAATATCGAATTTGCCTAGAAAGGACATATATTTTCCCAGGTTTCTAAGTTCAAAGAAGCGACTTGAAAATCGGCGTGTTTTGAATAAATTATATATTGATTTATACTTTATCGCTTAAATCCTTCCCTCCTCCCTAATTAAACACAAAACCCTTTTATTCTCTCCATTCTAGCACTCGTCTGGCTCGTCCAGCGCCCCTCTCCACTTCCTCCTGTGGGACCGTGTGCTCTTGCCCTAGCCCTAGTTCGAGCGAGCTTTTAAGCCTCGCCGCGTCCCGCCTCATATTTACTCTAGCTCATGCTCCTCACGCAAGACGAGGTGGTGTTGCATGAGCTCTGCTTGAGCTCTTTCCTCTCGACGTCTTGGACTTTTTTCTTCGGTGCTTAGAGGATTGTGGCATCTTCCCCTTTTGCATGAATGGGGAAGCTTCTCTCCTTCCTAAGCCTTTTTTCTTCTTCTCCTCTCGATTCTCTCCCTGGTGTGTATTGTCTTGTGATGGCATGGCTCGTCCATGGTTACTGTTGGCATTGGGTAAGTATTTGGGTGAGCTTGGATGAATTTTGGTGAATGTGGCTTGGCTCTTCTTATCTCTTCTTACTATTTAGGCCCCATTTTGTGAAGTTCTTAGGGTTTAATTTTCTCTTAGTTACCTGGAGATAGAGAATTGTGGTGTCTTTTCTTCTTTCTCCTCTTCACTCCTACTCTCTGCTTAATCTTCTGTGTGTGTGAGTGAGAAGTGTGGAGGCTTCTTCTCTTCCTCCTGAGTTCACTAAGCCTCGTGCTGTTCGGTTTTGGGTTGTTTCCTCGTGACCTCCCTGCTGGTTACTCAGTTTTGGGCACTTGGTTTCTTGTGGTATCGCTGAGGTAAAAACTTCTCCTCCTCCTCTTTGTTCTTGCAATTTAGAGCCCTCGATTGGTAATATTTCATGCGTGTTTTGGCCTACTTTAGGCTAGAGGCCTGTTAAGCCTTTTCCCCCTTCCTTTTCAAAGTGAGCCATATGTGAATTCTTATAAAGTCTTTTAGTTTTCTTTTGTTGCCACTTGAAAATGGCATCAAACTTGCGTATGGTTTCGAGATTAGATTTGGGTAGAGAGGTTAAATATACTAGGCTTTCTCTACTTATGATTTTCTAGGTTTGGTATGCTTTATTTGGAAAACTTGGCATTCTCTACTTCATGTTACAAAACCATCTCTAAGTTTAGTGTGTTTTGCTTGAAGCTATGTGGCTTTACTCCTTTATGGGGCGTATGCATGTATGAGTGGCATTTCTTTCCTCATTCTTATTCTCTTTAATGCACGTTCTGATGTACAATGGAATATTGTGTGTTGTTTGGTCTATGACATGTGTCGAGCCTGTTTTTCTTTTGAGAAATAAAAAGATAGAGTTAAGAGAAAGGGGAAAATGTAAGAAAGAAAGAAAAGTAGAGAAGGTGGAGAAGAGGATGAGAGGGGAAGTCTCACACTACATTATCCTTACGCATCTTTAACATCTCATGACTACATATTTGTGCTCTACTTTTTCCATTTCAAGCTGAGGCATGTTGAGCATGTATAAGAATGTGTTAAAGCTTTCATATTGGTATGATCTAAATGTTATTTGAGGGTCATTTTACCTTCAAACTTGCTCTCTCTACTATTTCAATTTGCCTCCCATCTATTTCATTGTATTCATATTACATATGAGGAGAGTTATATTGTTTGGAAAGTATGCAATATGGAGAAAATTTAGTATGTTAGCCTAAGGCTCCATGATGCTTGGTTTGGTCTTACCTGGCTCGGTTTTGCTGCCTCCATGGCCGCCCCTATGCATGCTTAAATATGGCTCGATTTACTCTGTTTTAATTTTCTTATGGCTGCTACCTTTTGCATCATTTGGGAACTCCATTTCTCTGTTTTAAGTGCCTACATAGCCGCCCTTTGCACTCTTCACATAGAGCTTGGTTTTGTTGTTTGGATGTTCTTATGGCTGCCCCTTTGTACCATATGTCGGGCTCATGTTTTGGCATTCTATGGCAGCAGTTTTAGCGACTGTTTAGGCCCAGTTTGGAAAATTAAAACATGGTGTAATGTGTATGGAAATGGGGAATTAAAACACTAAATACTATATTAAATTAATTAAAAATAAAATTTAGATAAAATAAACTTGAAACTAATTCCACATTATTCTCCTCTATTTACTGAGTAAGTGGATATTTTTCTTTTATTTTTCTATTTTTTCTACACTATGTTAAAGATTTTTAAAGTTGGACTGATTTAATTAATTAAATAAATCCATATTTTCCCACTTAAGTGACTCAGCGCCAAGAAATCATATGGCGCGTCGAAATCACAAGCGTCTCCTTCTAAATGGGCGCCACCTTCTGACTCAGCGCCACGCAGCCCATACTTTATGTAATATATCCTTGTCTGACGCCATTTGATCCATCAGTTTGATACCCGTTTCATCCTATGGCTCCTGGTCATCATCTTCGAATGGTTCTTCCACCAGACCTTCCACACCATAAACCTAATATCTCACTTGATGCGCAACCAAATCACTTTGGGTTTGATCCTGGAGCTTCATCTAAGCAAGATGAACCTATCTATACGGCTAACCAAGCCTGAAATCAATTCAATGTGCATGGAGAATCAAAATAAGCTTGAGCGGGTGAGAGAGTTCATTACCCTTGTCTGAGAGGGGAGGCCTCAATCAGATGTTTGTAGTAGCTTTGATTGGACCTAACGAAATTTAGATGAAGCCCTAAGTTGTGGTGAAATTTCTAGACCTAAATTTGACTAAGGCTGATTTCAGGTGTTGATCAAACTTCGGTATGGGGGCTCTCTGTGATGGGGCATTGATGGGGGAACTTCTTCTTTCACTCTGTGATGGTTTAGAGCAAGTTGGTTTGGGGTTTTAGGCAGTGGGGAGATGCAATTGCAACTGTTCTAATTTCATTTGAAATTTTAGTGAGGAAATTATCTCAGAGCAAGGGGCTTGGGTGACTAGAGACAGTGGGCTTGAGTTCAGGGAGATTTGGATGAGCTTGGGTGAGATTTTGGTAGGGTTTCCTTAAGAAAATTTAAGAACCTCTCTTTGGTTATGAAGGATGGCTTTTATAGCCATGGCTACCTGGTGGAGATCAGGGCTTGCTGATGGGTGGAATTGTCTACTTAGGTGGAGTGTTGAAGAGCTGATATGGCCAATTGGAGCTGGATAGGTTGGGGGTGAATTTGGGTTTAAATTGGGAGGAGGTAGCTCTCAGTTTGGGCTCCTCCGGTGACTAGGCTAGCCGGCCATGCCAAGGGAGGTGGCCAGTGGTCAGGTGGTCAGGTGGTCAGGTGGGCAGGCCATCATGGTGAGTAATTATGTTGGTGATCAATTTTGGTAAAGATCCATATGGTTTAAGCACTTTAGGAAATAAATCCCCTAAATCATGGGACCCTTGGTCCACGACTCAAGTAGAGTGGGTTAGGTGGACCTAGGGTGGTTCCTATGGTTCACTTGGTGGCTGTGGTGGACTTAGGTTGGTCACATTTGGATTGATTTAAGTCACTTGGATTTAAGTAGGGCTATGTTGGGTTCAAGCTTGGGTTAGGTCCAATTGATTGTTCAAAAATGTGTGTATGATTGGTATAAAGAGTTTGGAAAAGGATTGGAGTGATTTTGAATAGGTTTTTAGCTAGGATGGGGTATTTGGCCAATTTGGGGGTATTTGGGTTAGCTTGAGTTTAAGCTAGGCTAGGGTTAGGTTCAAGGCCAATTGAAGGTTCACAATGGCCTATGGGGATGTCATAAAGAGCATTCAACATTAATTGGGTGTCAATTTTGGGGTGAGGTGATACGCCTAAAATTTATACGATTTTTGCTATATAATTTTACTCATTTTTTATGATATTACACTTTAAAGGAAGATATTTTGTATGTTTTTTAGTTTTAGGTACAAGAAATGGTACCTGGAGTAAAAGAAAGCAAAAATGGTGCAATTTCGATAAGTTTTTCTATGTCTATTCTCTTTTATACTTCTTGCATATTTTTGAATGAGATTACACTTTAAAGAAAGGTTATTTTTATGCTTATTTTCTAGGGATATCTGTTAGGAACGCAACTCAACTGAAACGGGGCGAATCGGAGCTGAAACAGAGCCAAACAGAGAAAAATGGTGGAGCTGCGTAGGATGGGCGCCGGAGCTCCCAAATCAGCGCCGGCGGTGCCAGAGACCCGAGACCACCAAAATAGGGCATCAGCATCGCCCTATTTAGCGTCGGTGGTGCTCCGGACGGTTTGGATGAGATATTGGGATGTTTTTGGCCATATACATTGAATTTGGACGTTTTTGGGAAGGTTTTTCATGAACCTCTTAGGAGGTTTATCCCTACACGATTTTAAACCAAATTTGAACCCAAAAAATGGGGGAGATGATAGGAAAAACATGGTGAATGATTAGAGGTCTTAGAATAGGAGTAGAAATGTAGATTTCTATTATTTTGGAGAGATTGGTGAGGGGATTTTGAGAGAATCTATAAGGGAATGTTCTAGCATTGCATGGATCCGCGGGAGACTTTATGGGAGAGATTTTCATCTTTCTTTCAAGGGAAAAAAAGCTAAGTATTGTGTTCTTCATTATCTTATGATTTTGTAAACACTTATTTTGTGGATTTGCTTTGAAATGAAGTTTTCCATTGTGTTTTCTTTGTGTTTTGTGATGCTTTCTCTTATTCTTTCTTTTTGTTTGGAAATAGTGGCATAAGAAAATTATGTCATTATTTTCACTCTACTTTTCTTTTGTAATGAGTAAGATTTATGTTTAGGATATTGGGATTCTTTCTAAAGAAATTTTAATTATAAATGTGATGTTTTTTTCTTGCGCTTCATTTATATTACAAAAAGAGCTCGTTGTAGTGTTAAAATTTGTTGTAATTGCATTAACCCGAAAGGGCAGTGTAATTCTCAACAAAGTGGAATCACATTCAATATTTGTGAATAAATTGCGTAGTTCATGGGGATTGAGTGCAAATAAATAAGAAAATATGGTTTCATGGGCATCGAATTGGAGGTTTCAGGGTGACAGGCTGAGATCCCGAATTTGGTCCTAAAGTTTGGTAACTAAAGCTAGGGTTAGCCTTCAGGTGAAGGGGAGTGGGAGCTCTGAAGTGGCAGCCAGTATCCTCTCAGCCTAACCTTGGATTTAGGGACTAAGCCTAGGATTTTCCAATGTTCTTTATAGCACTCTGAAGAGGGGTACTCGGAAGAGGGTAAAGAATATGATTGCTCCTATTTGGCACATACAATATTTAATGCATCTCATTCCTATACATTATCTAATTCATTACATGAGAATAGTAGTTTTTATTATCTAAAAATTCACCAAACCAATTTTCCCAAAAGGGTTATCTTTAGTAAGATTATTTGCATGAGGGAGTAGTTACTATTATTACATATAATCATTTGCATTTAGGACTAGTTTTAGAAAAACCACCTATATCACCCTTCCAAACTAAGGCTGTTAGTAGTAGACTAGAATTTGACTAAGAACATCTTACCTCGCTTCCCTGTGGGATCGATAAATGGGACTCCATTAGAGACCTGTATTACTTGATATGATACCTATACTTGCGTTGGATCATTATGACTTTATAATAATTATTATATATCCATTACTCATAAATCCTTGCATATAAAAAAAGTCGCATCAAGTTTTTGGCGCCGTTGCCGGGGAAGCTTCGGTAAGAATTTTTGGAGAATTTTAGTTTAAGTAATTAGGCTTAGAATTGGAAAACTTTAGTGTCATAAAATAAAGTTTGTGTGAAGCGTATTTTTTTTGTATGAAAAAGTGTTGTGAAAAAAAATTGTTTGTGTGAAAAATAAGATGTTTGTGAAAATATTTTGTTGTGTTGAATATATTTTTCGTTTTATTTGTTTTATTATTAATGTATTGTTTGTTGTGTTATGTATTCAAAACAAAGAATCAGTAGGACTCGTGCCTTATGATCCCGACTTATAAAAATGGAAAAAAAAATAAAAAAAAAATAAAGGACTTGGAAAATTAGAAATGGAAATTAAAAAAATTCAAAACAATAACTTGAAAAATCATCATAAATCTTTAAGGGATTATGTAAATCCTACGATAGATAAAATTCACTCAAGTATACAAAACCTTGTTGTAGAAGCTGACTCATTTGAACTAAATCCAGAGATTATCCAACTTGCGCAGAACAATCACTTTGGGGGAACTTCTTCGGAAGATCCCTATTTACACTTATCTAGTTTTGTAGAACTTTGTGCTACATTTCATTATAATGCCTGTCAGACGATGATATTAGGCTAAGGCTTTTCCTTTATCACTAAGGGATAAGGCTAAATTGTGGTTATACTCATTAGCACCTGGATATATTAAAAATTTGGAGGAGTTAACTCAGAAATTCCTAGCTAAGTATTTTCCACCTTCAAGGACTACTCAAATTAGAAACGATATTATCTCATTTTGTTAGTATGAAGGGGAATCAATATACAAAGCCTAGGAAATATTTAAGGAACTCCTAAGAAAGTTTCCACATCATGCTCTGCCAGATTGGCTAATCATTCAAACTTTTGTATAATGGGTTAGTAGGATCCCTTAGGTCCATTATTGATGCTGCTTGTGGTTCATTAATGTCAAAAACATGTGATGAAGTGACCTAAGGAAAAAATGTTAAGATTTTCATGCCTATTTTATATTTATTTTGATAAAATTGCACTTTAAAGAAGGGTATTTTTAGTGTTTTTTTTGCAGGTATGTCGATTTACGGACAATGAAGTGAAAATATGAAAAAATGAGCGAACTTGGAGGAAAAAGGACAAAAATTATAAAAATTTTATCTAGGGCACCGACGGCGAGGTCGATGTCGCCGACGACATGTTTTTCCTGAGAGTTCAGATTATATTACATGGGAGCCCATCGACGGTGAGATCGAGGCCGCCGACAGCGGGGCTTATTCAAAAGGGGTCCAAGGCTAAGTATTCTACAAGGCCGCCGACGGCGAGCTCGAGGCCGCCAACGATGGGATCAGTGGTTCTTTTCACGAGATGCATTGAATGTGGACAATTTTTGAAGGGATCCTTCGAAAACTCTTGGAGACTCTTCATCTACATTGAAAGGAACAATTTGTGGTCGAAAAAAGGGTCCACTAGCATTCAGAAGGGTCTACTAGCGTCCAATTAGTTCATAAGTGCCCATTTGTGTTCACCAAGTGTCAAGTGTGTGAGTCTAGTGAGTCCATTTAAAATTTAGTTAGTTACTCAGTGAGTTCAAATTAGTGAAATTTGTGAGGAATTCTTCGAGAGATTGTAAGAGTGGAAGGGAAGTGAGAGATCTTTTCTTCATTGCCGTTTCGAAGGAGAATTCTGTGTACTGTAAAGAAAGAAAGAGATTCAGAGGAACTTTAAGGAGTTTTCTTGGAGAGGAATTTAAGATAAGTTGTATTTATTTACTTTAGTTTGTAGAACCTTATTTTTATATATGAAATCCAAGTTTTATTGTATCATCTCCATGAATTCTGAGTAGTTTATCTGTCTTTCTCCTTGTTTTGCTTTTTTTGTGAATTGGAATTTTGAATTAGTGTGCCAAGACATGTTTTTAAGAAGTTGTGATAATCTTTTACTTATATCTTAATTTACTTTCAATCTGGCTAATTGATTAGTTAAAATATGTTGAATTTAACAACTATAGTAAAGATTACATCTGAGATTCAGAGAGATCAAAATCTTTTGAAGCAGGGTGAAAATAAATAGGTAATAATATTCATCGGGTGTAGAATTAGAGATTTTAGAGTGACAGGTTAAAATCTTCAATTCGGTTCTATCGTTTGCGTGCTGAAGTGTAGATTGTTAGCATTCAGGCGAGGGTAACGTGGGAGCTCCGAAGTGAGAGCCGGTATCCTCCCAGCCTAGCCATAGATACAGTAACCAAGCATAGTATTAGTGAATGTTCTTTATGCCTAGACCAAAGGGTAAAGAATAGATATGTTCCTATTTGGCATAACAACATTTTAAACTAATTCAAATTATCCATTCACTTAAATTTCTTAACAAAGGAGAAAGATTCTTGCTTATATATTTGAACTTCGCTTATTTAGTAGAATTAATTATATGTTAATAGAACTAGTTTAATTAAAACTTTATATTTTTTTGATTGCATATTAGTGACAGATAGGCAATTTCGATTTACAAGTTGAGATTCAGAATTGGGTTCTATAATCCTAGTTCGTAGCCTCTAAGATATTCCTTGAGTGATCGATATCTAGGACTTCACTAGAGCCTTGTATTACTTGAACGATATTTATACTTTTGTTGATTAGTAACTCTGTGATTAAAAGAATATATTATATACTTGTTACAAAAATTCAAAATTACGCTAAGCACGCGGAGTCGTGATCAAGTTTTTTGCACCGTTGCCGCGGAATATAACATAATTGATTGGTAGATGTTTGGATTGTTAGCAGTTTGATTTGATCTTTGTGTGTCATGAGGGAGGTGATTTCTTAACTTCTTATTATGGTTGGACATGTATGTTCTCTTGTAGTAATTGGATTGATGAGTTCACTATAACTCGGGTCTTACTCAGACTTGAGTTTTATAAGAGATATCATGTATTTGAACAATGACAGCTTCATCACAATTTTGTTACATCCTTTCTCTAAATTTGTTTTCATTTGATAGGAGTCATGACCTATTTGATTAATAGCTTATCAATGCTCTTACACTTTGATTTATAACAGTTAGAGGTGCTTAATTATAGGGATTAGATGATGCCTAAGATTGGTTCCTAGGGACCAATTCATCAGGGATAATCTTGTCTTTGGGATTATAATTTATAAAATAATTTTAAAATGTACCTAATTTATTAGTGTAGTGATTCTGTTAGAAATTGAAAATAAATCAGTGTGATGTGATGAGTTAATGGAAGAATTGACCTCATTTATCTTATGTGTGTTTATGTTGTGTTACAATTTTATATAATAATTGAAGAACATTTTTATATTCCCTTGTTGATACCTGCTATGCTAGTTAAACTTTTATTTAGTGAATTTCATTCTGGCATGATTAGTTTAGATTTACTTTATGTTGCATATTGTTCTGCCTAATGAAAACTTGTAAATGGTTTTGATAGACATTTGTGGTAGATAGAATTTCTAAATTGTTTTTCTTCCTGCTTATATTTTCTGTACTGAATGCTATATATGTTAAAAATTAAGTTTGGGGGTAGGAAGAAAAATAAAATTTTATTGTGAAAATACATCCTTTTAGTGTAATTTTATTACAAGCATAGTTTAGGACTTTCTCTTATAGTCATTCTATCCTGATTATGCATGTATATGAATTTGATAGGATGTTGTAGGATTAAGTAAATTCAACCTTTACTTTTTCTTCCTGCAACATTTTATGGAATTAATTGCAAAATATTTTAAAATTTAAGTTGGGGGGAAGAAAATTTTTTAAAATGTAACTTTATTTGTCCTCAGTAGCCTGTATTTAATTTGATATCACTTTTAAAATGACTTGTGGTATGTGGTGTTACCTTTAGGTTACTATAATTTTGATTTTAGGAATGTTATAAAAATATCTTAGTTGAAATCCTATGTGAAAAAATTATTCTAGAGTTAAGATATTTTGTAGGAAACATTAGAAAAAAGATTTTTCTATTTATGGTAGAAAGGAGTTGAATATTTGAAAACCTTTTTTGAACTAATACTTACACTTATAAAAAGTGAGGGAAAGTTTTGAGTTTTTGATTTTAGAGAGAGGATAGTGAAATTCAAAATTATTAAAGGCATATTCAGATATAATAATCCTCACATAAAATAAAAGTAAAAAAAAGGATTAAAAATGATCCCATAAGAAAGAAAAAAAAAGTGAATAAAAGGGGGATTGAAAATGATCCCGAAAGAAAAGAAAAAAAAAGAAGAAAAGAAAAAAGGTGAGGAGAAGCTTGAGGAGAAGCCTAATCAAAAACTGGTTTCACTTGAATCTTTTTATATAAAAAGACTTAAAAACAATCCTAAAATTATTCTTATTTCAAAAGGTGTTGTTCAAATTGGTTTATAAAAGGTGCTTAAATTCCATTTTTATACTATATATGAATCTTTTGTTTGACAATTTTCAATAACTATTAAAGTAAATAAAAAATCAGGATTCCTAAGTTGAATATGAGGTATTCTTACACTCTAGTCCTAGGTTGATTTGCTAGAATTTCTCCTATGTTATACAATAAGATTTATGAGATGAAATTATAGAAAACTCGAATAAAACCCACAACCACAAGTAAACATATTTTATTTTTAAAGTTATAGTGTTACTTGAGGACAAGTAACAGTTAAGTTTGGTGGTATTGACATGCCTAAAATATATACAGTTTTTGCTATATAATTTTACTCATTTTTTATGATAATACACTTTAAAGGAAGGTATTTTGTATGCTTTTTGGTTTTAGGTACAAGAAATGATGATTGGAGCAAAAGGAAGCAAAAATGGTGCAATTTGGAGCAAAAACGAGCAAGAAAGCAAATTTTAGCTTGACACATTTCGATAAGTCTTTCTATGTTTAACATCTTTTACACTTCTTGCATATTTTCGAATGAAATTACACTTTAAAGAAAGGTTGTTTTATGCTTATTTTGTAGAACTATCTATTAGGAACGCAATACAACTGAAATGGGGCGAATCAGAGCTGAAACGAAGCCAAATGGAGCAAAATGGTGGAGCTACGCAGGATCGGCACTGGGGTTGCCCAATCTGGCGTTGTTGGCGCCACAGCCCCGAGACTACCAAAATAGGGCTCCGACAGCACCCTATTAAGCGTCGGTGGGGTTTCAAATGGTTGGGATGCGATATTAGGTGGTTTTTGGCCATTTACGTCGAAGTTGGACAATTTTTGGAAGGTTTTTTCATGCACCTCTTGGGAAATTCGTCCCTACATTATTTTAAACTGAATTTGAAGCCAAAAAATGAGGGAGATGGTAGAGAAAATGTGGAAATGATTAGAGATCTTAGAATTGGAGTAGACATATAGATTTCTATTTTTTTGGAGATATTGGCAAGGGGATTTTGAGAGAATCTATAAGGGAATGTTCAAGCATTGCATGGATCCGCGGGAGACTTTATGGGAGAGATTTTCATCTTTCTTTCAAGGGAAGAAAAGCTAAGCATTGTGTTCTTCATTATCTTATGATTTTGTAAACACTTATTTTGTGGATTTGCTTTGAAATGAAGTTTTCCGTTGTGTTTTCTTTGTGCTTTGTGATGTCTTTCTTTTACTCTTTCTTCTTGTTTGGAAATAGTGGCATAAAAAAATTATGTCATTATTTTCAGTCTACTTTTCTTTTGCAATGAGTATGATTCATGTTTAGGATATCGGGATGCTTTCTAAATGAAATTTAATTATAAATGTGATGGTTTTTACTTGCGCTTCATTTGCATTAAAAAAAGAGATCGTTGTAGTGTTAAAATTTATTGTAATTGCATTGACCCAAAAGGGCAGTGTAATTCTCAACAAAGTGGAACCAAATTCAATGTCTATGAATGAATTGTATAGTTCATGGGGATTAAGTTCAAATAAATAGGGAAATATGGTTTCATGTGCGTCAAATTGGAGGTTCCAGGGTGACAGGCTAAGATCCATAATTTGGTCCTAAAATTTGGTAACTAAAGCTAGTGTTAGTCTTCAGGTGAAGGGAAGTGGGAGCTCTGAAGTGGCAGCTAGTATCCTCCCAGCCTAACCTTGGATTTAGGGACTAAGCCTAGGATTTGCCAATATTTTTTATAGCACTCTAAAGTGGGGGTACTCGGAAGAGGGTAAAGAATAGAATTGCTCCTATTCAGCACATACAATATTTAATGCATTTCATTCTTAAATGTTATCCAATTTCTTACATGAGAATAGTATTTTTTTATTATCTCAAAATTCACCAAACCAATTTCCCCAAAAAGGGTAGTCTTTAGTATTAATATTTGCATTCGGGAGGAGTTATTACTCTTAAATATAATCATCTGCATTTAGGAGTAGTTTTTAGAAAACCACTTATATCACCCTTCCAAACTAAGGTTGTTAGTAGTAGACTAGAGTTTAATTAAGGACCACTTACCTTGCTTCCTTGTGGTATTGATAAACGGGGCTCCATTAGATCCCTGTATTACTTGAAACGATACGCATACTTGCGTTAGATCATTGTGACTATATAAAAATTATTATATATCTATTGTTCATAAATCCTTGCATATAAAAGAATTTGCATTAGTAGGTCCTAGAGAGAGGGAACAGTGAGTAATCTAAAAGTGAGAGTCTAGAATCTACTCAGCACTACTAATAACACATCCAGCACCAACCATTAGACTAGCAAATGTTCTTTATGTCTGGACCAAAGGGTAAAGAATATTTATGCTCCTATTTGTCACTATACAACATTATTATTTTCTAAACATTATGAATTTCTCTACTTATTTCATAAATATTTTTAAGCAGAAAGTATTTTAAATTAAGTATTTTATTTATGGGCTTAGACATTTACTTGCATAATTATGAAAGTTTAATAAGATTAATTTTACTCTTGTTTAGTGATTTAAAATTAACACTTTATTTTATTTAGTTCTCTTTTAATTTTCTCATATTTCCTCGTGGGATCGATATCTGGAGTTTTTAGAAAGAAAATCCTATATTACTTGAAACGATGCATATACTTGCGTAGTACCCCTACTGTGTTTATTATCATTATCTATAAAATATTTAATTTTTGCACACTAGCCACATATTTTAGGGTCAAGTTTACCTATCTTTGTAAGTTTAACAATTTGTGTAATTGCATTCGGGTCAAATTTTTTACGCCGTTGTTGGGAAGATTAATATTAAACTAAAAGAGAATTAAAAATAAATATTTATATAAATAAATATAATTATATAATACTTTATTTTTCAGAAAATCATTTTATTTTTATATGCGTAGTTAAGGACCTGAAGGTATAGTACCTTACGATTCTGAATTAGAATGAACTATAAGAGAAATAAGAAAAGAGAAACAACTTCAATATATTCAAGAAATGATGAATATAACTAAAAATAATCCTGAAATTACAATTGAAGTGTCGGCGATAAAAACTCATCATTCCTATCATCGCCAATTCAGGACTTTCATGTCAAATGTCAAGAAGTCGCCAATCTATTTATCCTAATCTTTTAACCCTTTATGTCAAAGGTAAAAAGAAGGAAAACAGACAATCATAGAAAGGTAAAGTGGTATCTTTATAGAGAAAACTCTTGAATGTTCTTATTCTATTAGGAAAATCACAAGTCCGTTAACCATAAATTTTTTTAGGTGTTAACCTAATTTCTAGGTGTCAACCTGTTCTGAGTTCTTTTAATTTCCTATATAGAAGCAAGCTTCTATAGTTAATTACATCCTAGATAATTCTAGTTTTACCTAAAAAAACTCTTGATTAATGTTAAACATCTATTTTCTAAATGGGTTTTTAGAAAAATATAGATATAAAATGTCTTATCACAAATGATTATCTCGTTTTCATGAGATATTATGTCAATTTATTTATGTCATGAGGTATCTTCTAAAATTTCAAGATGATATGACTTTGTTTTGTCATGTCAAAGTCGATTTTGTTTTTTTTTTTTGATATTTTATGACTTGCCATGTCACTGTTCCATGTCATGTTTGTATATTTTGTTTAATATTTCTTATCATGTCGTATTTTGTCTATTTTTGTGTTTTGTAATTTTTAATTTCATTTATCATTTTTATTTGAATTTAATGTCTTTGTGTTTTGTTGTTTTTTTTTATGTTTCGTCGTCGATGTCCTGCAAAACTGAGTTAGCACACCCAATCACATGTGTCGGCATATTTTTAGGTTGGGTGTGTTGTATTTTAAAAAGAGGGGTCGCCTAACAGAAATTGTGCGGCGAATTTTTTAATTTAATTTAAATAAATAATTTGAAAAGTAGTATTTGATTTTTGAAAATAATTTTAAATTTGAAGATTTTAAGATATGAAATCAAGCCGATCTCACATCCCAAATAGTTTATATAAACGAGCACTGCACTACAAACCGTGTATCTATCCCTAAGGATAGACACACTGCTTGATGGTGGGGCTCGATTAAATAAACTAAAAGATTTGTGACATCCGTTTGGTCTGCGAACCTATTTTATAAGCCGACAAATTCCCTCGCTTAATATGAAAAACATTAAACGAGGTTTATATTACTCAGGTTCTTTAAAATTCCCTATAAGGGCAAGCCCCTATAGTTAATTACATCTTAAATGACGGGAATCATTTAAGAAAACTCTCGATAATGATCAATAGTTCTGCTCTCAAGAATCTCAAAGTTTAAGTTTTCAAGGGATCTAATTTTGGAATTTCAATAGGGAATGGATCGAGCTTGGAACATTTTGTTTTGGGAATTCAAAGGAAGAAATGTAGGAGAAATTACAGATTCGAAGCGAACTTCGGTAATTCCCGACTATCCTATTGTTTGGCTTGAATTTGAGAAAGTCCTAATGTTATCTGATATTTCAATCTTGCCAATTTTAATTAATTAGGGCTTATATTTGTATGATAAAATCATACAAATAGCCTGGAAGATGTGAGGGTTTATGTGGCATCGGACAACTACCTCGGAATCCTAAGACCGGTTAGGGCTTGATTTGCTATGTAAATGCCTAACGAAGAGTTGGTGATTTATGTTGCACTAGGCATACTACCTCGAAATCCTATGGCTTTGTTGTTTAATTCTAGGAAAGTTTTGCTGATGTAGATTCAAGTTTTGCTGACGACGATGGCCGTGCTGCCCACCATGCTCCAAGCTCCTTGTTGTTGCAGAGGTTTAGTTTTAGAAGTCATAAATCAGGAGATGAGAGAAGTGTTTTGGTTTAGAGAAGTCTTAATTTCCAAGTGTTTTTGTGTTTTAATTAAAAACAAATCTTAAAGTTGATTATAACGACACCGGTTAAGATCCCACGGTTCCATCCTTCCGGCATCGTTATTTTTATCGGATTCACTTAGTCCAGATGAATTTGCTAAACTCAACTGAATGAGTTCCACACTTTCATTTAGACCGTGGGAAATCTCGTTAGCAACACGTAGGTTACATCATCCGAGATATTCCCGATCATCCAACAGGACGCTTTAATTTAGTTGTAATTGTAGTTTTGTGTTCTGTTTGTGATTAAATTTTGAGTTGTTTTATATTTTGAAATGTTGTGGCGGTGAATTTCATCTTGCAATGAGTTTTAATTTAGTTTTGGTTTCAGTTTTAGGGACTATCCTAAAGGTGTGGGTTTTCATGCAACAGTTGTTTATCATGCAAGAAAAGTAAGTGCGATGCGATTAAGTAAATTGCAATAAAGTAAATTGCAACAAAATAAAAGCGTACCTGGAGGGTCTTCCCGTCATCCCAAGCTGCACTTAAACACAATATAAAATATTTAAGCAAGTTCCTAGGTAAAGCTAAGGGAAGGGTTACGGTTTTCTACCAAGTTCATAATCCTATAGCTAGTCATTTCTTATGACATCTAGGTTCTTGTGTTTTGGTTTGAGGATGATTTTCTTCATCAAAGAATAATTAAGTTCAATTGTTCTTATGAACACCCTATCATATCGAGGAAGTGCTTAAGACAAATCTTAAATATCTTTTCAATATTTCTAGGATTATTTTAAGTCTAAATGAATTTAATTAAATGAATTAATCGTCCGAGAATTCAAATTTTGTTCTTATCTTGCTCAGTGAACTAGGACATTTGAATATCCTACAAGTGGAGTAACATTTCATTTAATGTTCTATTTAGGAGTTATGATAATAAAAGTTCTCGAGGGCAAATTAGTGTTCAAATGATTTGTGATTTAGTTTAACTTCAGTCAAGGAGTTTAAATTTGGAATAGTGTTCAAGTTGCTTTATATTTAATTTCTTTCATGTCTTAGGTGATGTTATTTTTAATTTAATTTAACTTTAATTTAATTTAATTTAATTTTAATTTTAATTTAATTCAATTTAGTTTGATTTGATGTTAAATTAATTTAATTTAATTTGATTTAATTTCTTTTAATTTAATTTAATTTAATTTAATTTAATTTAACATTTTTTAAATTTAATTTAAACTAATTTAATTTAATTTAATTTATTAATTTAATTTAATTTAATTTAATTTACTCATTTAATTTAATTTGTTTATTTAATTTAATCTAATTTAATCTTTAATTTAATTTTATTTTTTAATTTTAATTTAATTGAAAATTTAAAAAGAGTTTAATAATTTAACTTTTAATTTAATTTAATAATTAAGTCCTTTAACATTTTAAAACTTAAATTTGAATTATCATTTTTAATTAGGAATTAAATATTATTGAAATGATTAATTTAGGGATTTTTAAATTAAAGAATAAATCTCTTCCTAATAATATCCCTATTTTAATAATTCCAATTTTATTATTCTTCCAAATTTAATCAACTATTTAATTAAGGTTTATTTCAATTATTTGAAATTGTTTAATGGGTTTCTACCCTTTAATTATTTAAATTTCAATCATCCAAATCAGATTAAGATCAAATATTTTACTTGTTAATTTTATTAAACCTAAAGTTTTAATTAAGGGTTAAAATTTTTTAATTACCATTTTGCCTTTCAAGCTTAATAATTTCATAACTCACTAAATTGAGCTTAAATGAATTTGAAATATTTATGTGACTTCACTCATATGTCAATAAAGACATGAGAGGAGAAAATGTGATTTTTCTGTATTTAATTTATTTATATAATTATTTTTAGTGGAAAATAGGGATTTCCAAGGAAAATTTAATAATATGACCAAGGGAAGGTTTCTGTTCTTAAGAAAATTATGGGACATTCCTAATGACCAGAGGACCACTTGGACCAATTTTGGTGATTTTTTGAATTATATTATTTTTATTATAATTATTTTAAGTTTTGGAGTGTTAATTAATTTAAAAATAAGATAAAGGTTGAAAAATGAAATTTATATTTTTCAAAAATCTCTTTGATATCAAGAAAATCAGAGAATCAATATTTGTAATTTTCTGATTAAACAATGATTTATTATAATTATTTTAGTGAAAATGTCAAAAAATGTATTTTTTAATTTTTAAATTACCTTAGGGCTTTAAAATTTAATATCTCATTAAATAGACCTAAGAAAAATATGGGGTTTGTTCCTAAGTGATTAAAATTCAAAATGTGACATTTTGGTGAATTTTATTATTTTTATGATTTTTATTATTTTTTAATCATTAAAATATTAAAATAATACAAAAAATCAACTTTTTTAGAAAATTGAAATTTTAATTTTCTTAAATTTCCCTAATATCAGAGAGTCTCCAAAACCAATTTGGTGAATTTTTGAAAGGTATTGTGAAAGTTATGAATTTTTGAAATTTAAATTGATTAAATGGCTTAATCAACCCATTTAGTAGGGCTAACCAAGTCCAATTGACTTCAAATTTTTATGGTGAGTTCCTCTGATCCTAAAGGTCAGCAGAGAATTTATTTCAAGTCAATTTGATGTATGGTTAGCTCTAATTAATTAGGGATCTATTTTGGGTGTTTAAGCCAATTATGGTTATTTTAAATGAATTAACTCAAAACCTATTTTTCCTAGGGTCCTCTGGTCATAAGAGACATCACCAAATTTTCCTAGAATTTATTTCACAACATGCTAATTATTGGAATTAAAATACTCAAAACGAGTAACATGAATTTGAAAAATCAATTACTTCTCATAGGGATGGCCTCGACTTTGGAAAATTCGGGGAATGTTCCCAAATTCGGAGGCTTCAAAAGCCCTATGGTCTCATGCCATGGTGAATTTCCTATATGCATGGAGAATTAAAACAATGCAGAAGGGAAATAAATCATTAAAAATAAAATACTTGATGAAATTAAATGATTTCTTTTCCACGTTATTCTCCTCTGTTCACTGAGCAAGGGGGTATTTTTATTTTATTTTTCTGATTTTCCTACTCAAAGTTATGGATTTTTGAAGTTTAGGGAATTAAATAAATAGAAAAATCCCTAATTTTCTATTTATCCGAGTCGGCGCCGCGTCAACCTTAACATCCCCGAAGTGCCGCGTGGCGCGCTCCCATTCGACGCCCCACTTGAGTCAGCAGCCCGGGTCCCGCCTTCCGCGTATGATCCGTTGATCAGACCTAATCTGAGCCGTTCGTCTGCGCGTGTATTAAGTGTACGACATCCGTTCATCGTCCCCAAGCATCCTCACCCGAGAGCCGTCCACACTAAAATCCTAAGAACTCACTCAATACTTAACGGATTTTCGTGTTCTTATGCTCTATGGATTCGTCTTGAAGAGACGAACACATCTATACGGTGATCATGCATTGAAATTAAAGCATTTGAAATGGAGAATCTCCAGAAGCTAGGGATGAAGAATTAGCTCATACCTTTGCTCAGAGAAGTGTGGCTTCAATCCGAGGGTTGTGTCACCTTCGATTGGATCCCGACGAAGCTCCGGATGAAGTCTCCCGGTCGCAGTGAATTGTCTAGGTAGGATTTCGACCACGACTCGATCACAAAGCTTGGAGGCCGGAGCAACCGGGTGGCCTGGAGATGGGGCTTTCGGTGGGGAACTTCTCCTCTTGGTCCAGTGAAGGTGTAGTACCAGTCAATTTGAGGATTGGCTCACTGTGACAAAGTGTCCTGGTTTTGGGTGAAATTTTGGCTGAGAAATTGAGTTCTGTTGGTGGGGATTAGGGCAAATTGGCACCAGGGATCAATTGCTCTAAGTTTGGAGAGTGATCTGGAGCAATTTTGGCAGAGTTTCCTTAAGGTTTTTTTTTAGCACCTTTCATGGCCGAGAGGGGGTGGTGTTTAAATAGGAGATGGTGGAGTGCCTCCCAGGGAGAGTTAGGGCTTGGGATCAGCTGCTCTTGGCAAGAGAAGAACAGCTACAATGGCCACTGGGGATGGGGCGGCCTCAGCGAGTGAGAATTCCAAGTTTGGGCTCACATGTGAGCTCTCGGCCATGGAGTTTTCCGGCGACCCAGGCGGCTGGCCGGCAGGCATGGGTCACCCTCAGGTCCAGGTGGGTCAGGGCTGGGGTTTAGTGCAGTCAATTGGCCAATGCCATGTGTAAAGAGCTTGGATTGAAATGGAATGGGGGGAAGGCCATTTTGGCTTGGTTTGGGCCAACCCATCATTTTGGGCTTGGTTCACCCTTCAAGGTGGCTTTTGGTGTTATGGGGAGTCAAAAGGATCAGCTGGCTTAGCATGGAGAAGTCCTTATCCAAATATATTTGGATTAAATTTGGGTTAAGGTGAAACATGCTTAAGGTTAATGACTTTTAGGAGGTGCTTAAAGGACCTCCTTCTTTTGCAATTTAAGGAGAGTTGACAACTTAGAGATCCTCATGGCTTGCCAATGGCTTGCATGTGGCTTCATGGCTCCATGTGGCTTGGGAAAAGATTGGGTCAATTTCATAAAAAAGGATTTTGTGGATTTTGGTATTTTAATGGAAATTGTTATGGGGCTTGATTTGGAATTGTTTAATTGATGATTTTGAAACTTAGGGGTGATTTTGATTAAATGGATGATGAGGGGAAGTGTCATGTGGGCTTTGGATGAATTTGGGCTTTTGAATTTGAAGGAAGTGGGCTTTTAGTAATGTTTAAGGGAAGTGGGCTTTTTGAATTTTAAAATGGAATTTAGGATGAAATTTTGATAAAGGCTTGGGCCAAATAATTGTTGGGTTTAGCTCATAGATGTGTCATGAGTGACTTGGAGCAAATTGGGAGTGATTTGGGTTTGAATTGGGTTGAATTTGGGCTCCTTTGGTGAATGGGCCAATATAGGTCAAAGTGGGCTAACTTAGGCCAATGTTGGGCTAGGGTTGAAATTGATGTAAAATTAATGTTGGGAAATGTTTATGGGAGTGTTTCAAAGAGGTTTTGACTTTGGTTGGGCTTTGATTTTGGGGTTTGGGCTTATTTGGGTTAGGTTTGGGTTTAGGTCAAAATAGGGCCTTTTAGCTTTGGGTTGAAGTTGAGTGGGGTTTGGGTCTAAATGTTGGGCAAATCATGTTATTGTTTTGTTTGTGGGAATGTTAAGGAATATTTGGAAAAGATTTGGGGTTAATTGGAGTTGAATTGGGTGAGTTTGGGTTATGTTTGGGTCATGGGTCCAAATTGGGCTTTAAGGCCAAAAGTGAAATTGGATTCAAATGTCAATCAAATTGGACTTGGGTTTGGTCTAGATTGGTGTTGGGATTGTTGAATTGAAGTTTAGAATTGAATTGGACCAGAATTTGGGTCAATTGGGTAGGTTTGGTTTAACATTGGAATCACTTTGGGTTAAAATGGGTCAAATTGGGGGTGGGGTTTTGACAAACGTGGGGTAAATTGACAAAATTGGCCCATGGTGTAGTTGAACAAAATGAAATTGGGAATATTTAGGTTTTTCTAGAAATTTCTGGGAATTTTCTGAATTTTTGGATTTTTGGGTCAAGAGGGGTATTTTGGGTATTTGGAGGGTATTGAGAGTTATTTTTGGAATTTTTGGTATTTTTAGCTATGGATGGTCAATTTGAGTGATGTGAAATGTTTAGGAATGATTTTGGAGAATTTTGGGTGATTTGAAAATTTTTGAGAAATTTGGGTAGTTTCAAGGGTTTTGGGTAGGCTAGGCGGGTGTAGGGTACCGGGGGTCAAAAATTGAAAATTTGGGAAATTGAAGATTGGGTGAATCTAAGTGGAATGAAATCATTTTGGTTGAGCCATGAAGCCATATCAAGCCCACATGAGCCATGAAGGGACTCATTTGAGGCATTCACTATGTTGTTCCTAACCGTATCGGCCAAGGGCCTAGGGGTTAAGGACCATCCATGTGAATCACCTCCATGAGTCAGGAGGTCAAGTTGGGTATATGTGTGTGAAAGTGTAGTGTATAGGTGTAGTGTGTGTGTAAGTCAGCCCCTTCACCAGACCAGGCCACCCAGGGTAGTCCTAAGGCCAAAGAGTCCTATATGAACTCATCCTTTAAACTTCCACATTTGATTTCAACCCTCTAGGTGATTAGGGGTCTACAGTCAAGTTTGTCGAGTTTGTAGGGAGTTAAGAAGTGGTTTGAATTTCTAAAAGGTGGGTTTCAATTCTAGTCCTCTAAGATAGTCAAAGAAAAAGCCTAAGGCTAGATCCTAAGTACTAAAAAGAAGAAGAGAAGACCTCATCAAAAATGAGGTCAACAACATGCAAAGAAAATCTAACGAAACTTATTGTTTGTTTTATTTGTTTGTTTGTTTTCGTTTCATCGTTGTCTTTCAAAAAGAAAGTTTTTGCACATCCTATAACATGGAAAATAAATCTAACGAAATTTGTTTTTATCCTGCAAAAGAAACAATGTCAGAAAGTAAAAATGATCATAAGTTCAAATTTGATTTGGATGTCAATCATAATTTTGTTTTAATTTTTTTTTTGTTTTATGTCATTTATTTTATGTCAATGTCCATTTATGTTTTATGTTGATTTAAATTTTATTTTAGGTTAAGATTAAAATTCATGTCATTTTGTATTAAGTTTAATTTATATTAAACTTAATGTAATATTTTGTTAAATAGAGTTTGATTTGGGTCAAATTTAATGTTGAATTAAGTTCAATTTTAGTCGAACTTACTGATTTTGTCAAAATAAGTTTGATTTAGGTCAAACTTAATGTTGAATTAAATTTGATTTGGGTCAAATTTAATATTTTGTTAAGTTCAATTTGGGTTTAACTTAATGTTGAATTAAGTTTAATCTGGGTCGAACTAAATATTCATATCAAAATAAGTTCGATTTAGGTCAAACATAATGTTGAAATAAGTTTGATTTGAGTCAAACATAATATTTAAGTCAAAATAAGTTTGATTTAGGTCGAACTTAATGTCGAATTAAGTTTGTTTTAAGCCAAAATTAATATTTATGTCCAAATAAGTTTGATATATGTCGAACTTAATATTGAATTAAGTTAGATTTAAGTTATGTTGAACCTAAACTTATGGTTGATTTAAGTTATGTTGGATTCAAATTAGGTTGAACCTAGACTTAAGGTTGACTTAAGTTCAATATGGGTGATTTGAGTTAAGTTTTAAGTTATGTTCAAGTTAGGTTGAATCTAGACTTAGGATTAAATTAAGTTCAATATGGGTTGAACTTGAGTTTGATTTAAGTTTGAGTTAAGTTAGGTTCAAGTTAGGTTAAACCTATACTTAAAGTTGACTTAAGTTCAATATGGGTGAACTTAAGTTTAATTTAATTTTGAGTTAAGTTAGGTTCAAGTTTGGTTGAACCTAGATCTGGGGTTGAACCTAGACCTGGGGTTGACTTAAGTTCAATGTAGATTGAACTCAAGTGAGATTTTTAGTTAAGTTAGGTTCAAAATGAGTTGAACCTAAACTTTAGGGTTATTTGTCCTTAATCAGAATTGGTTTATGCTAATTAAACCTAATTTATATAAGGTTTAGTTTGATTAATTAGATTTAAATAGGGTTAAGTCTAATTGATTTATGGTTAATTAAACCTAATTTGAGAAAGGTTAAATTAGTTAGTTAGACTTAATTAGGTTTAAGTCTAATTGGATTATGTTTAATTAAACCTAATTTGTGTAAGGTTTAATTGATTAATTTGGCTTAATTAGGGTTAGGTCTAATTGATTTAAGGTTAATTAAAACTAATTTGTGTATGGTTTAATTGATTGATTACACTTAATTAAGGTTAAGTCTAATTGGTTTAAGGTTGATTAAACCTAATTTGTGTAAGGTTTAATTGATTAATTAGACTTAATTAGGGTTAAGTTTAATTGATTTATGGTTAATTAAACCTAATTTGAGTTAGGTTTAATTAATTAATTAGATTTAATTAGGGTTAAGTTTAATTGGATTGTGGTTAATTAAACCTAATTTATGTAAGGTTTAATTGATTAATTAGACTTAATTAGGGTTAAGTCTAATTAGTTTGAGGTTTGATTTGATTGATTAAGCCTAATGTTGATGAAGTTTAATAATTAATTAGGTCTGATTGGTTAGACCTAATTAAGGTTTTTTAAGTTAAACCTAATGTGATTAAGGTCTAACTTTGTTTAATTAGGTCTAATTGGTATCCTAGACCTAATTGGGGTTTTTGTGAAGTTTAGGCTCACATAGGTTGGACCTAAATGTTTGTGTTGGGTTATAATTCATTTGGAATTGAACTCAGATTTAACCTAAGTTTATCTCTATTAGACTTAGATCTTGTGTGAGTTTGAACTCAACAACTAGGGTTTTGACTTTGGGTCTATAGGGCTAAACCCATTAGTATTGAGAAGGTAAGTAAACCCTATGTGAGTTAGGGTTTAACTTTACCCAAGATCTCATCTTAACCTAAGGCTTTAGGATTTGGTTAACCCTAGTTGTCTTTTAGGATTAGGATTTTAATTAAGTTTAATAAGTCTTTAAACTTAGTTAAAATTAGATTTTTGAGATTAAACCTATTTTCGTGAGGTTTAAAGGGGTTAATTAAGTTTAGTGTATCCCTAAACTTAATTAAAGCTTGATTTTTGTTATTAAACCAGTTGTAATTAGGTTTAATTAAGGTTTTAATTTGGTCTAATTAGGTCTAATTAGGGTTCATCATGAGTCTATTTTTGAGTTAGTCTCTATTTTGACTTAACCCATTGTGGAATGGACTAAGAGGGAATGATTTTTTTTAGGTTCTTTTTCTTAATTTACAATAAAATTTTAAACTTAATTTAAAAATATCATTTAAATTTTTAAAAGGGCTAGAATTTATCATATTAGAGTTTTTTTATCTGTCACCCTAACTTATTTAGCCAATTTCCAATTTTATTTTTCCTTAATTTCTAATTTTTTATAATTATTTTTAGAAATAATTACAAATTTTCTTAGAAATTAGAAAATATCACCCTAAAGAATTTCTCTATCCTTGGAAAAATTAGGCGATGTGTCATACCATGAGAAGGTGATTTGGTGGAAATTTCATAATTTTTAAAATTTTAATTAATTTTTAATAATTAAATTACTCAAGAGAGTAATAAATTAAATAAAAATAAAATACAAATAAAAAATTAATAATTTTAAGTCAACATTGTTGTCCTCTTTTTCCTGAATCCAAGGGTATTTTTATTTTATTTTTGTGATTCTTGTGTGCAAAGTTATGGATTTTTTATTATTTTAAGATATTACTGCATTTATTTAATTTCTTAAACAAATGGAATGTTTACAGGAGTGCTATGTGTCCTTAACCTCTTTGAAACACGGTAAATCCCATGTGGGGATCCGAACAATGGAGCCGCAGGGATTAAATCAGAATCGTTGGTTTCTAAAACATGGGATCGAATGATCATGGTTCATCGTGTTCATCTTGTTGATCCTGCGCACCGTCGAGCTTCTAGGATCAAAATCGCGCTCATTTCTCAATGGATGTGAGAGATTTTTGTTCCTATAGATTCATCTGAGGATATAAATCACATCCATATAGTGATCAGGTTTGGAATTGATTCATTGCACGATTAACCAAACTCGAACGCCATTAATGCCCAAAATCCATACCATGGCCCCAGTCACTTTGAGCTCGATTTAATTAGTTTGTTAGCTTCATCTAGACCTGAGAAGGTGATTCTCTAACTCGATTTGAGTTTAAATTGGGTCTTGGTATGACTTTGACGAAAAGGGGGTCGGTTTGGGGGATTTGATCAATTAGTAGCTTAGAGGTCTTGGAAATAGTTGGATTTGATCAGGATTATCATCTTTTGATCCCTAATTGGTGTTAGAATAGTTCATTTAGGTTTTGTGAAGTTCGAATTCACAATTGAAAAATGTCTTAGTTTAGGCTAATTTCGGTGCACTCGGGTTAACTAAATTGAGGGGATTTAGCTAGTTCTGGGTTGGGTTTTAGTTGGGATCTATTGCTTAAATTCTAAACTGGACATTTAATGTTGGAAGTTTCTTGATTTGAGGAGCCTATAAGGTTTTTTATTTTCTCCATTTCTTCGTTAGAGTTAAGCTCGGGTTAGCCTAATTAAATTGATTAGGTGGGTTTAAAGGCTGGCTTTGGATTGGGTTTGATTGCTAAGGTCCTAAGAAGAGTATTATGTGTTGAAGGCCAGTAAATTTGGGCAAAGATTGGGCAGTTATGGCTCTCTCCTCTCTCTTTGAGTTTGGCCCTTATTTATATCCATAGAGGCTTAGCTATGGATTAGATTGGATTAAGATGTATTTGGGGATGTTGCCAACCCCCCAATAAACAATTCCAAAGGGAATTTTTGCTATCAATTGATTGGAGTTTGAATTTTGGCAATTTTAAAATCAAACTCATGTAAAGTTAGTTCATGGTCACCTTGAGTTATAATTTATTCATAAATTTAAAATTTTTCATTTTTTCATTTGGGAGGTGGACGAGGCTGATGATAAGGCTTATTACAGTCTTCCCCACATATCTCCTTTATCCATCTTGAATACATTTTATGGAAACACGACAAGTAAGCAAGGAAAGTCATTTTATGCATACTTGGTTCATCATGGTGCTCAACCATGGTAAACCTTAATCCAAGCCACTCTGCCTCTTCATTGGTTGTTCCTAAAGTCTAGGATGACTCAAAGACGGCAAGGTAACACCTTTTTGCCATGTCATTTCATTTTTAAATGAAGGAATGACATGCAACCTTCAATTTTTTCAATTTTTAATTGAAGGGCTAACCATAGTAAACCTAGGGGGTTTATCCAATGTTTTTTTTATTTCATGATGAGTTTAATGGGTAATGGGTGACCCATTAGTGACCCTCCATAATTTAATTTTGATTTAAAATTAATTATGGGAATTTTGATGTCATGTGTGATGTCATGGTCCAATACTCATTTTTATGTCCTTTTTAATTTAATTTCTAATTTTAAATAATTATGTCATTAATTAAAATTATTAGAAATTATATTATTAACTCAATTAATTAAACAAAAAAAATTTAAATTAATTATTTGATTAATTTTATGTCATTTTTTGGTTTAAAATTGAATTTTGTCTTATTTCATGGCTTTTAATTAGATTTTCATTTTAATTAATTAATTATTTAATTAAAATATTGAAAATTATATTATTAGTCAATTAATTAATTGAAATAATTTTGGAATAATTATTTGATTAATTTACATTATTTTTGGTTCAAAGATGTGTATTTTGACCAAATTTGATGAATGTTGACTAGGGTTGATCAATATTGACCCAGGTTGACCCAAGCTGACTTGTGTTGATCAATTCTAGTCCAAGGATGTTCAATGTGACTTTCTCAACCTTGTCATGGTTGATTTGGTCACAAAATTGGTGGTTTTATCATTTTGGGGTCTAAGTTGGTCATGTTGACCAAATTTAGGGTTTTGGTCAACCCAAAGATCAATGTGGTGACTTTTGAATTAATTGTTTTTTTTTGTTTCGATCAATTTTAAGTTGATCATGTCAATATTTATCTTTGGAGTCAATTTTGTGGTCAAGGATAACATAGATCATCCATTTTGACCATTTTTAACCTTTTGTTAGGTCATGAATTGACCAATGGGGTTAATGTGATTGTCTTTATGTCACTTTTGGCTAAATTTTAAAATTTTTATTCAAAAAATGATAAAGTAAGTCAGTACAACATTCTTTAGGTTAAGATTTAATCATTTTGACCTAATTTATCTTTTTAGTTCATAGGGTGACCAATGATGTCAATGTAGTGGTGTTTATGTTATATATTGACAATTTCTGTCTTGTTTATGTCAAAGTTTTTTCATTGTTGACCTATTATGATCATATTTGATTAATTTAGGTTCAAAGTTGACCTTAGATGATTTATTTAACTTTTTCTTGGTTAACCTAATCATAAAGTCATTGTTTTTTGTCACCAGACCTAGATTTGATTAGGGTTGGTAATGTCAGATGATTTGGTGTTGTCAACTGATCAAATGTGTCATATTTAATTAGTTTAATGTTTGAGATGACTTGATGGTTGATTGGCTCAATTATGAGTCAATATTGAGGTCATTACATCAGAAATTGAATGTCTTATCCAACTCTTGGCTTTTGAAAATTAAATTAACTAGGTTAATCAAACTTGTTATTTAGATTAAGAAAATTAATTATTTCAGAGTTTGTCATTACTGATTTGATTAAGTTAATTTATAATTAAAATTTAAGTCAAAAAGACTTTATTAAGGTTTCATTCTAGGTTTTAGGGTTTGTTGTCCTTTGTTAAACCTTAGGAGGTCAATGCAGGTAGACTTCCTTTTTAATGTGTGTGATGAGTGACCCTCACAAAAGTGAGGTCAACAAATGGGCCCCCAATATGTGTGGGATACTGTAAAATTATGTTGCACATATTGGCGTTGACCAAAATGGTATGGATGTCATGTTTGTCAATTTGTCAGAAGATTCTTTTATGTCAGCAGATGAATGTCATAAACTGTCAAATATCGATATGTCAATTTTGAGAGGGATTGCTATGTGACCTATATCATTTTTCAAATAAAAAGTTATGGGATTGCCATCATTCCATGTTAGGAAGGTCTTATATCCAATAATTAGAGAGAGAAAATGGACGTTATGTTTCATTTCTCAGAAATGTTAGATGTCAATGTTAAGTTAGAGGAAAGTCATAACTTCAGTGTCAGGAAAGGACTTATATCCAATAACTGTAGAGAGAAAGTATATGTCCTACTTTCTATCAAAATTTTAAATGTCGATCCTAAGAAGGAATGTTATACGACTTACATCCTATCTTAGAATTATAGCTAATGGAATTCCATGTTTCCGTGGCCGGAAGGGTCTTATATTCATAGCTGGGGAAAAAGTATATGTCGTACCTTTCTTAAAATATCAGATATCGATTTTGACAAGGAATGCTATATGACTTATATCCTATCTCGAGATTATAGCTGATGGAATGCCATGTATCTATGTCAGGAAGGGACATATATCCATATCTGAAGAGAGAGATTGGCAAACTCATGAAGTAGAGTATATCCGCTGGGGATTCGTTTCGAAGATTCAAACATAACATCTATGTTAAAATTTATGGAGGTTTATTTTATTTTGTTGGTGTACGTATTTTGAGTATTTTAGGACCTGCCAATGTATCGAAGACAACGAAGGAATATTTCTCAACACTTCATTTTATCTCCATAGAAATTGTACATTGCAAACAAAAGCAAACAGTACATATCCTTGTGAAAAAAAGTCAACGATACATATCAAAAGTCAACAGTAGATATATGTACATATGTCACACAACATACATACTACAAACCGTTGATATATTTCTTATTAGAAGCTGTCACGTCATATTTCATTTGTTATCATAACCATTAATACTACTAGACCAAACATAAGCATCTAACACTCCAAGATATTGTTTGTTACGAATGTCTTGGGTGTTTGGACATTCACAAGGTCATGGTAGCTCATAAGGCTTCAACCCTTCTAGTTCTAAGATAGCCCCATATCCGATGGGTCATTTATCCTGTCACATTCAATGTAGAGTTATTGAAATGTGAGGTCTATCCAAACTGGGAATACAGTGTTTAACGGTATCAGCACCTTTTCCTTGCAACAAAAGAACTGATCCTAGTTTCAAAGGAATCTGAAATGTGCCTGCAAATTCACCTGGCCCAAGGAACTTAATTTCCCTTCCAAAGAGAATAAAGCAGAGGTTCATCAAAGATACCATGCAGAACGACCTTTCGAAGTCATGACTATCAATGTGACGCGAGAGGCAGCCCCCTCGGCGTAGATATTGATGATGCAATTGTCAGATATGCAACTCGCTGGCATGACTCCCTAAGTAACAAGTCGTCTGATGATCTATATGATCAGGGTAGGGAGTGGATCCACTTGCTCATGTTGTAAGATTCCTGGTGGATTCCCTTCATTATCTACAGTGTATATATAGCAACATCTGTATTGTATCGTCAACCTTCCCTTTCCAATTATCCATTTATTTGGCTCAGTGTAGGTTCTTCTTCTGAGGCGCCTAGCCCGACCTAGATCTTGAACATTCATCACGTGATTGATGATGGTCGTCTACTCGTATTCATCAAATATATTGCTGAACAATTTAATCCCCTCAAGGATATTAATCGTTCGCCCTTTAATATATTTGAACTGTTCGAAGGCTCGCCATTATATGGCCCGAATTTGTTGAATTTCTTCTTTAGAAATGTCTTTCCTGTTGACTCCTATCTCTAGCATTGTCAATTCCAAAGCTGGTACATATGAAGACGGAACAAAAGTTGTTTCTTCAATCCAATCTTCCCTTTCACGCTCCAAGTCTAGCATCTCCAAATAATGATGAGCTTCTTCAAATGGAGCCTTGAGATCATAATTATTTCCCTTAGGTTTCTTCTTTTGCAGTTGATTTTCTTTTTGTTCTTTCAGACGTTTACATCTAATTCATCTTTGTGTAAGAGTAAGTCTTGTTGTCGCTCTATCAACAACCGATGCAGAAGTTTCTGTAGTTTCCCAGACTATTGTGGTCACCACCAATTTCAATATTTCAACATTGACTTTTCGTTCATGTTTATCATCAGATTCTTCTTCTAAAAACTCAAGATCGTATTGCTCACAAATTTTGAACTCTATCATAAGCCCTTTACCCATGACTTCGTTCTGATCAACCAGGTACATTAACGACCCATGGTATATCAATTCAACTTGTAGGTGATCGAAATTGAAGTGGATTCTTGCGCCTTTATCGAAATTTCTGAGGTCCATTGCAAAAGACATGTCATTTTTGAAACTGAATTATCATCTATTTTCAGACATTTTTCCTGTAAGTGGTAGGGCTATATGTCAGATTACATTTCGTTTTCAAAATCATGCTTGTAAGTATAAACTTAGTAAGCGGGAAGGAAATTTCAAGAGACAAATTGAAAATTACTGGACAATTCAAAAGAAAAATTTTATTATTTATCCAATTCATAAACAAATTATTCTTATGTTGCATAGTATTTCTTCAAGAAACGTCCATTAATCGGGGGCAAAATTTTGTCGCCTTGATAATCAATCAATTGATAAGATCCTCCTGAATAGGTCATTTCAATTACTTAAGGGCCTTCCCCCATTGGTTCAAATTTCCTGGCTATTTTTCTGTGAGCAAGGATAGGTCTTCAGAGTATTAAGACCAAATCTCTGATTTGAAATCTCCTAGGATGACCCAATTTGTCGTGAGCCCATACCATTTTTGCTTGATACAATTCCAGATTTTGTTGAGCCTGAAGTCGTTTACCCTCTAGATTTTCTAGTTCTTCAAGACGTAATTTTGTGCTTTCCTCTTCATTGATTTTGTTCATAACTGTAATCCTAAGAGAAGGAATTTCAATTTCTAATGGAAGTATGGCTTCACAACCATATACCAAAGAAAAGGGTGTCGACCGTTTTGGTGTTCAATATGTAGTTCTATAAGCCCATAACTATTCAATGAATTTTTCATGCCATTGTCTTAGATTGCTAGTTAATGTTTTCTTTAAAATTTGGACCAATGTTTTATTAAAAGCCTCGGGTAAACCATTGGCCCTTGGATAATAAATTGTCAAATATCTCCAATCTATTCCATGTCTTTGAACTAAATTGTTTATTTTTTTGTTCTTAAAGGCTAATCTGTTGTCTGAGATAATCCTCTGAGGAACTCTGAATCTATAAACAATTTGTGTCTTGAGGAAGTGAAGAACTTGTTCTACTTTGACTTCCCTAAGTGGTACAGCTTCTGCCCATTTTGAGAAGTAATCAGTGGCTGCTAATATATACCAGTGTCCTTTAATTGAAGGAGGGTCTATATGGCCCACAATATATGTGCCCCTCCATTCGAACGACCAAGATGCAATTGTCGGATGTAATACATTTGGTGGTCGATGTAGAACCACTCCATGAACTTGACATTGATGACATTTCCTTGGTGTTTCAAGGAAATCATTCAACATTGATGGCCAATAGTAACCCATTCTCTTTATTTTCATTTTCATTTTGGGCCCCGACTGGTGTGCACCACATAAGGTTTAATACATTTGGCGGTGAATGGACTTCTTTGACAAGTTCTTGTAACTCAGATTGACTCAAACATCTTAGACACATTTGTTGAAAGGATTGTCGATAAATAACATCATCTATCAAGGCATAAGATAATGTTCTTTGTTTGATTTGAACTGTGGAGGAATTGTTATCAGGTAATGTTCCTGTTTGTAAGTATTCAATGATTGGTTGTCGCCAATCATTGTTCTTATCTTTGTTGACAGCTATTATTGTCACATTTTATTTCTTTTTGTCCAAATTAATAATGTCAATCTAGGATAAAACTCATTTTTCTTTCACAGACAATGAAATATGACTCCCTTCAAGACAAGCAAACTCTTTTTGCAAGTTTTGCTAGAGCATCTGCCAAAGAACTATCTTGTCTTGGAACTAGGAAAAATGTTACATGAGGAATTTAATGTAGTAATTCCATAATGTAATCATCATATTGTTCCAGCCGTGATTTCAAAATTTTATATTTTCCGTCTATCTGATTAATAATTAGTTGGGAATCACCATAACTGTTGATATTTTTATGTCCATATTTATTGTCAGTTCTAGGCTAGTTATGAGTGCTTCATACTCAGCTTCATTATTCGTACATGGCTCAGTCAGATGATAAGAAAATGGTATCATTCCTTTTTCTGGAATGATAAAAATTATCCCTACCCCTGCTTTTCCAGGTACGGTTGTTTGTTTATCTTTGACTTTTTTGGCAGAGGAAGCTCCATCAAAATATAAATCCCATTATTTTGAGTCAGAATCTTTTATTTTAAATATTTGCTCATCAGGAAGATCATCATTCAGTGGATATTCATTTGGTATGGGGTGTGCCGCTAAAAAGTCTACCAAAATTTGTCCTTTGACAGCACATAATGGTACAAATGTTATATCAAACTATAGTAATATCATTGCCCATCTTACCAATCCCCCAGAAAGAGTTGGTCGAGTCATCAGATATTGTAATGGGTTTATTTTTGAAACAAGAGTCACTTTGTGTGATAGCATGTAATGTCTTAGCTTCTGAGTTGCAATGATCAGGGCTAAATAATGCTTTTCAATTGGTGGACATCTTATTTCAGTCAGATTCAAACAACATAGGTAATATAGAGAGTTTTCTTTACCTTCATCATTAGTATGAGCTAGTAGTGCACCTAAAGAATTTTCTAAAGATGCAGTGTAAAGGATAAGAGGTTTTCCTAATACTAGGGCTGCTAAAACATGAGTAGTTATTAGATGTTGTTTAATATCTTCGAAAGCATGTTGACATTTTTCGTTCCATACAAATTTGGTATCTTTTCTGGTCAAGTTAGTGAGAGGTTGACACCTTCCTGACAGATTATAAATGAAACGATGAATATATGCTAATTTTCCTTCAAAAGATTTTAATTGAGTTAGATTTGTAGGAGGAGGCATATTCATGATAGCTTCAATTTTGAGCGGGTCAATTTCAATCTCACGATTTCGAACAACAAATCCTTAAAATTTTCCAGAGGTGACACCAAAGGCACACATAAGAACGCTCAAAGATGATTCTTAAGTCATATATATGTTATTTTTTATGCTTGCTATTAACAACCAAGTCATGTACATAAAATTCAACTTGCTTGTGAATAAGTTCATAAAAAATGTTTGCATTGGCCCTCTGATAAATAACACCGACATTCTTTAGTCCAAATGGCATTACTTTATAATAGTGTATCCCAATGGGCATTCTGAAAGCTGTATTTGGCTCATCTTCAGGAGACATTTTAATTTGGTTATATCCTAACATGCCGTCCATAAAGGAGAATATTACATGTGTTGATGCAATATCTACCATTAATTTGTGAATTAGTAATGGAAATTCATCTTTTATAAGGGATTTATTTATGTCTGGAAAGTCTACACAAACTTGGATTTGGCTATTTTTCTTCTTTATTGGCACTATATTGGCCAGCCATATTGGATATTTTTCATCTCGAATAAAATTGGCCCCAATTAGTTTCTTGATTTCGTTGATAACTTGTTGTTCTATGTCAATACACATTCTTCTAGGACCTTATTTTACAGGGATGGTCTTTTGATCTATCCCTAGCTTGTGAACTACAACTTCTGGAGCAAGTCCAAGAATTTCGTCATAATTCCAAGCAAAACAGTCTTTGTATTCTCTTAATACTTGAATTATTTCTTTTGCTTCAACATCATTAAGAGAACTACTAATAACTGTTGGTTTTGGATTTTCATCAGTAACTAAATTTATTTCTTTTAGTTTATCTATCATTGATTTGATTTCTTCTTCAAATTCTGGTGGAGGGTCCTCTATCATAGGATCAGCTATCTGCTCAAAAGTTAGATCATTGGTGATAACCAAACAAAATTTTGTATCATCGAAAGGCCCTATGACACCAAATCCTATTCCTTCTTTCGAATTATGATTTCTTTTATTATTTTTACACAAATGCTCAAAATCCTAATATTGGTTCAATGAGTTTTGGTTAAACATTAAATTATTTTGAACACAAGGAGAATAAAGTTCAAAAGTAATTTTTATTGATTCAAAACAGTTTCATTGTTTAATTTTACATCAATATCCGAGTTGGTAGAGCCAAGTCAGAATTTTATCTTTTTCTTATCTTCACTATGTATTTCTTTGAACACCAAATCTTCAACTTTTGGAGAAGAAAGAGGAGTTAAGGTCATATTATCTACATAGTGATTTATTTATTCTTACATAGATTCAAATTCTTTTTCTTTTTCTTCATCTTCAAGAAGTATCTTGAACTGGTGGTTCTTTGAAACTATTTTCTTCTTTTCTTCTTTTTCATAATCCAACTGGATTTCAAATTTTGGTATGTTCTTCATATCAGTAGCAGGAATCCCTCTTTTTTGTGCTCATCCTCAGCCTCGACCTCGACCATGGGTATGATCTTGAAAGAAATCTTTCTTCTTTATGTATGGCTCAGAAGTGTCAATTTTATTTTCTTTATTCTAATATTTTTCTTTATTCTTCTCATTTGGCACCATATCGCTAGAGAATATTGATTTCACTACTGGGGCATAATATGCAACATCTCCATGTACACCGATTTCCTGAATTAAAAATGGTTGAACATCTCCAATTATGCAACATTCTTTCCCTTTTGTGGATAGTTGATGCACTGGTGTAATGATGATGGTACCATCTTATTCTCATGGAGCCAACGTCGACCAAGTAAACCATTGAAAGACATGTCAGAATCAAAAACATGGAACTTTGTTGTTGTCATAAGATTTTCTATCTTCAAAAGCAAAGTTATTGATCCTACGACGCGTTCTCCTTGTTGATTGAATCCTCGTAACATAATTGTATCAGTTAATAGTGTATCAGTATCAATGTCCAAATGTGAGAGAGTTTCCAAATTCATGATATTAATCGAAGCTCCAGGATCAATAAGTACTCTCAGAAGCATAATATCATTGTTTTTCAATGTAGTATAAAGTGGAAGATTGTGTTCAGTCATGCCGAGTAGCAAATCATCGTTAGAAAATGTTATTCTTTTTGTTCTTTGAACGAATATACTTGATTTGTAGAAGTACTAGCAAGTTGAGCTAAACAGATTTCAGGATCTAAGAGAGCCTTTATCAAAGATTCTCTCATTTCCTTAGATACGACAAGGGCATCATATATGCTCAATTTTGTTGGTAGCTTCCTTAGATGAGCCAATACATTATAGTACACTATTCCTTGAACATCATTTCTATTTTCTTCCAATGATTCTTCTTGCATTGGAGGAACATTTTCTTTGGGTGCTACTATCTATTTTTCTTTTCTTATAGGAGCCATTCTTGGAGGTAGAACTTTTTCACTTCGCAGATTGATTTCAGTTATTTCAGGCGATATATAGTTCAAATTTTGAGTTTTTGAATCAGAAAATTCAAATTCTATGGAAATTGCCAATTTTCCTAATTCAAACGTGAAAGTTTCGTCTTCACAGTTGTCATCATTTTGGTTGTTAATAGTTTCGTCAGGTTTACATATGATCAAAGTATCGTCTACAGGATCAAAATCGACTTGCTCATTTTTATGAATATCATGAGAAATAGTCAAAATGTAAGCAGAACGAAAAACATTATTAATGAACAGAAAGTCATACAAAGTTAATGGTCTAAGGGATTTTCTCCCTTCGTCCGAGACAACTATCCTAGTAGGATAAGATGAAGTAGAAGGAGTAAAAGAAATAAAAGGAGGAGCAGCCCCTATGTTAATAAGACCCATATTAATTTTCTGCTTCACAGAGGATTCTCTAGGAACATTTCAAGGTTTGATGAGAATTTCTTTGTAAGATTTGTCTGAACAGTATTGTCTTCGGAGCGATCTTTGTGAATAACCGTCGAGATCATATTTAATGAATCTTTTTTAGGTTCCTTTAAGTACTCCTTTGGGATGGTGATATTTACTTATTTAAAGTTTCTTTCCAACTAGTCTTTGAAGATGAAGCAATCTTCAATTTTATGTCCCAACATCCTATGATATGGACAGTAATTAGGAAGATCTTTCAAATCAACCTCCTCTAGCCTCTTGGCCTTGGGTAATTTGAATTATGATATTTTTAATAAACCATGAAAGATTTTAACAATCGCATCTATCGGCATATTTATAGGTAATGTGTTTTGAAAAGGGGGTCGCCTACAGAAGTTGTCGGCTAATTTTAGTTTTTATGTTTAATTTAAATATATATATATATATATATATATATATATATATATATATATATATAATTTGGAAAGTAGTATTTGATTTTTGAAAATATGAGACCAAACTGATCTCATGTTATTAATAGTTTAAATAAACGAGCATTCCATCACAAGTGATATATCTATTCCGAAGAGTCGATATATCACTTGAAAATGACGTTCGATTAAATAAACTAGGAATTTTATGACATCCGTTTGGTCTGTGAACTAATTTTATAAGCTGACAAGTTCTCCTACTTAATATAAAGGAATTAAGCGAGGTTTATATTACATGGGTTCTAAAATTCCCTATAAGGGCAAGCCCCTATAGTTAATTACATCCTAAATGTTTGAAGACACTTAAGAAAACTCTCGATAAAGATTAGTGGTTTCGCTTTCAAGAATCTCAAAGTTTAAGCATTCAAGGGATTTGATTTTGGAATTTCAAAAGATATTGGATCAAATTTAGAACATCTTATTTTGGGAATCCAATGTAAGAAAGGTAGGGGATGTCACAAATTCGAAGCAAACTTCGATGACTTCCCAACTATCCTATGATTTGACTTTGATTTAGAGAGGTATTATTCAATATTTCAATCTTGCCAATTTTAAATAATTGGTACTTATACTTGCATGATATAATCATACAAATAGCCTCAAAGATTATGAGGGTTTATGTCGTACCAAACAACTACCTCACAGTCCTAAGATGAGTTCGGGCTTAAATTGCATCACATAATTATGCAAATGCCTAAAGAGAAAGTGAGGGTTTATGTTGCACTAGGCAAACTACCTCGAAGTCCTATGGCTTGGTTATTTATTTCTAAGGAAAACATTAAGCTGACGAACATGGTTGTGCTACCCACCGCATTTGCTCCGAGCTCCTTGTTGTTGCAGAGGGTTTAGTTTAAAGAAGTAACAAACATGGGACGAGAGAAGTGTCATGGTTTAGAGGTTGAGTTTTAAATTCTATGTCTTAAATTTTATTAAGGGAAATCTTAAAGTTGATTGAGCGGAACCGGTTAAGATCCCACGGTTTCATCATCCTGGCACCACTATTTTCATCAGATTTACTTAGTCCAAATGAATTTGCTAAACTCAACTGAATGAGTTCCACACTTTCATTTAGAGCATGACAAATCTCGTTAGCAACACGTGGGTTACATCATCCGAGGGATTCCCCATCATCCAACGAGACGTTTTAATTTTAGTTACAATTGCAGGTTTTTCTTGTTCGTGATTAAATTTTAAGTTGTCTGAACATGCTGGGTTTGATTATTTTCACAAGTTTATAGAATACAGGAAAATAAAATTTTTAATAAATGTAAATTGCAATAAACTTCAATGTGTACCTGAAGAGTTTTCTTGTTTCCACCAATTGCAACTCAAAATGCATGTTAGGGCATATATATTTTTTTGCAGCAAACTCCTAGATAGAGCTAAGGGAAAGTTCAGATCATCTACCAATCCTATGATGTCTAAGTTGATATCTTGGTTGTCTATCAAGTCTTATGATGTCTTGGTTGAAGTTCTAGTTGTCTATCAAGTCCTATGACGTCTAAGTTGAAATCCTAGTTGTTTTTAAGGATGATTTTTTTCATCAAAGAACAATGAAGTCCAATTGTTCTTCTGTAACAACCCATCGGATTGAGGAAGTGCTTGGGGTAAGGCCCCGAACATCTTTTCAAAACTTGTGGACTTATCTTGAGTCCAAATGATTTCATTGCTCAAATGAATTGATCATCCGGGGTTTAGTTGAGTTTTGACTCTTATTCAGTGAATTTAGATGTTTTAACTGTCTTATGAGAGAGGTGACATGTCACTTGACATTTCATTTAGAAGATATGAAATGAAAGTCCTTAGGACCATGTTGGTTCATTAAAGAACCTAACCAATTTAATTGAAGTTGGATTATTAGTCTCTTTAAGGTGATTTAATTTAATTCTCAAAGTCTTTAAATCAATTATAGTAATAATCTTAAAAGATTTTTAATTGATCATTGCATTTTAAGATGTTTCAATGTTTTAATTATTTGATTATTTAACTTAAGATATTTTAATTCCTTTTTTTCAACTGAAAAGATTATTTAATTGTTTTAAATTTAATTAGAGAAATTATTTTAATGTTTTAAAATTATTATACTATTATTATTAAAGGAATTGTTTAAATATCTTAAATCATTTTTAATTGATTAAAGAAATTATTTATAAATTAATTTTGTTATTTCAAATTATTTTTAATTTAACCATTTTAAAATTATTTCAATTAATTTTAAGATAATTCTTTATGTTTAAGATTATAACTTATTATTACTTTGTCATTATTTCTCCTTAATTACTTTAGATTAATTAGGTTATTTAATTTTAAGCTTTGTTAAGAGTTAAATAGATTTAATTAAATCATTGGTTAGAGGTTTAGATTAAGGAATGGACATCCTCCTATATCATACCCCTAACCCGACCATTAATACTTGATTAATCTTCCAAATCTTAAGGATTTTAAGTAATCAGTATTTCCTTTTGATTTTGATTGTGATTTTGAAGTTCCTACCACTTCATTCCCTAAGCTTCAATCATCCAAGTAAATAATTAAGATCAAATGTTTCCTCTTTACCCTAGGTTAAGCCTAAATGTTAATTCGGGTTAGGGTTCCTTAATTACCCTTATGCCCTATTAAACTTAATCACCCCATAACTTACTAAATTAAATTCCAATGACTTTGAAATTTTTATTTCACCTCTCTCATATGTCAATTATAACGTCAGAGGAGAAAATGTAATTTTTTTGGTTTTATTTTATTTTTAGAATTATTTTAAATGGAAAATTAAGGTTTTCAAAGGAAATTCAATAACTTAATAAATACTAACTATCTATTTTTAGGAAAATTATGGGAGGTTTCCATTGGCTAATAGATCACTTGGCCCAAATTTCATAATTTTTTGAATTTTAATTTAATTATAATAACTATTTTGAGTTTTAGAGTGTTAATTAAATATAAAATACTTTAAAAGTAGAAAATAAAGTTTTATATTTTTCAAAAATCTATCTAAGGTCAGGGAACCTAGAGAAACAAATTTTACATTTTTTTAATTTTTATTTGATTTATTGAATTATTTAGTTAAAGGTTAAGAAAACTCATTTTTTAAATCTTAAAAATTATCCTAGGCCTTTAAAAATTAATATCTTAAATTAGAGACTTAGGAAAAATATTTTAATGGTTCACAAGTGATTGGGATGCCAGAAGTGACGTTTTGGTGAATTTTTATATTTTTTGTGATTTTTATGATTTTTTAATTATTAAATATCTAAAAATGATTAAAAATCAAATTTTCATGAAAAATACAATTTTATTTTTCATGGGCTTCTCTAATCACACGGAACTCCCAAAATTAATTTGGTGAATTTTTTAAATGTATTTTGGGTTTTATAACTTTTTTAATATTCAAAATGGCTATGTTAGTTAGGAAATTCACATAGTGGGTTAAATCAATTCAATTCACTTAGTGGATTAAATCAATTCCAGTTGACTTTAAAATTTTTATGGGGGTTCCTCTTACCCTAAAGAACACTGGAGAATTGATTTTGAGTTATTTCCATTTTTAGTTTATTCTAATTAATTAAAAATTTATTTTAGGTCAAGTGAGCAATTAGGGTTCTATTTAGTGTTTTAGTTCAAGATATAATTTTCCTGAGTTCATCTAATCATAGGGAACCTACCCTAATTTTCCAAGATTTTTCCAACCACCATACTAATTATTACATTTAAATTATCAATATAGGCACATAAACTTGGAAAATATGATTTTTTTTCCTAGGGATCTTCTCTGGCCTTGAAAAATTTAGGGAATGTTCCCAAAGATAGAGGGAATAAAAGCCCCATAGTCCCAAGCCATGGTGAATTTTGTGTGTGAGTGGAGAATTAATTTAAGGTTTTTTGTATTTAATAAATTTAAAAATAAACACTAAGCAAATAATTTTGATTTTAATTCCACATTATTCTCCTCTTTTCACTGAGCAAGAAAGGGATTTTCTTTTAATTTTTGGATTTTTTTATGCAAAGTTATGCATTTTTGAAGTTTAACTGAATTAAATAAAAAAAGAAAAACCCTACTTTTCTATTCAAATGACACGGCAGCCACATCATCCTACGGTGTCTCCAAACTCCCACGTGTCTTCTCCTGATTCAGCACTGCCATCCACCTCAGCGCCACGTGTCTCCACTGTACCTGGATCATCTGCTCGTCCGGCGCAATGCTGGCCCTTCATTTGTTACACGCGCAATTCGACGGTTCTCCTTCAACGTCCCTGACAGGCATGAACCGAGCACCGTCCTCATTCTAGAGTTAAAATCTCAGCCGATACTCAACCAAATTGAATGAAATTTGTTTCCACACCTAGATCTAACCTAGCTCTATACATCCATATGGTGAATCAAGCATTGATTTCATGGTTTCTTCAAAAAGGCCCAACCCGAGCTCAGGTTTGGGTGTTTTGAGCCATTACCTTAGTCCAAGAGGTATGGCCTCAATTGGAGGATTGTGACACCTTCAGTGGGGTCTGGCAAAGCTCCTGTAAGCAGCACTTGAGCTCCCTTTGAAGTTGGTGTAGAACTCCTTCAAATGGTGGCCGACCTTGGTGGAAGTCCAATGCAGAGACCTCTGTTGATAGGGCTTTGATGAGGGAACTCCTTCTCTACCTCTGGTGAAGGTATGGGAAGAGATAATTTTGGTTTGGTGGAGGTTTGGTGAATGTCCTGTTTCTAGCCTAAATTTTGAATGGGAAATTGAGCTCAGGTGGTTGAGTTCAGGGTAGAAGAACGGTGGGGATCAAGTTCTCTGGGCTGTGAGAGCAATTTAAGTCACTTAGATGGAGATTTTTGGGAGGGTTCAGTGCATCCAACCTTTTGGCCATGGGGGAGAGCTGTTTAAATAGCCATGGCCAGAGGGCTTCCTAGGGGGAGTTAGGGGCTGGGATTAGATGTCATGGTGAGGAGAAGAACAGCTCCACTGACCAATAGCAACGGGACAGCTCACCAGGCTCAATTCTGATTTTTAAACCAATTTGAACCTATCAGCCTGGTGGTTTCTAGCCGCTAGGGTCAAGTCAAGTCTGAGCTCAGGGAGGTTAGAGAGGTTGAGTGGAGGTTTCAATTTGAATATTTGTTGGTTCCATGGTTAAGGTTCAATGGGAACTTAGATTTTGGGTTAAAGGTGGCTAACTTGGGTTAGCCCCTTAGTTCTTTGGCTAAACCTTTGCCCAAAGTGGTTTGAACTAATTTTAAGGTTCATGGGTAGGTTTTGGTGAGTTCTAATGGCTGGTATGGGAGTTTAAACAAGGGATTTGATGGTTTGGAAGTGGGGAAAATTTGAAATGAAAGGGGAGAATGAGAGGTCACCTCCCTTAGCAAAATTTGGCAAAGTTGAACTTGAATGGCTATGGAATGATGCACATGCTATGCCATGATGCTCATGAGTCATGGGAATGTTTCATGTAGCAGGAAATTTTGGATTTTCATGGTTTTGGAATTCTTTATGCCAAAATACCTAATTTGGTTTGATGCCATGTATGCATGCATTAGATTGGACATGATACCATGGGATGATGATCAAAATATCATGAAATGTTAGGATGATAGAAATATGACATATAAGCTCAATTTGGGCCTTTAAAATTTGATTTTATGGGCTTTTAAAATGCATAAAGGGGATGGGCCTTTAACAGGCTTGAAGTGATTTGAATTTTTGAAATTGATTATGGTATGATCAAAATGATTAAAAAATTGATTGAAATTTATTTTGGACATGTTGAAATTTGATTTAAGATTGACTTGGGAATTTTCATGGGTCATGGGGTTCAATTTGAAGGGAATTTGGGCTTTTGGGCCAAATTTGGGCTTTTGGGTCAAAGTTGGGCTAGTGTTGGATTTGATGTAAAATTAATGTTGCAAAATATTTATGGGGGTGTAACAAAAAGTTTTCAACATTTGTTGGGTTTTCATTTTGGAATTTGGGCTTGTTTGGGTTCATGGTTAGTTTAGGCCAAATTGGGAATTTTAGTTTGAGTTGAGCTTGGGTTGAGTTTGAGTGCAAATTGTGGGCAAATTAATGTTGCATGTTGTTTGTGGGGATGTTAGGAAGGTTTTGGGTTTGATTTGGGTGGCTTGATTCATGAGGGTTAATTGGGGAAACTTGGATTTTTGGGGTTTGGATAATTTTAGAAAAAGCATGGGATCAAATAGGGGTCAACTTAACAAAAATTTCTAGTTTGTGGGAGTGTTATGAAGGTTTGGAAATTTATTTGGATAAAATTGGAGTTAATTTGGTTGACATTAGGCTCAATTGGGTTAAGTTTGGGTTAAAAATAAATCAATTTGGCATTCTTGGTAAATTTGGACTAATTTGACAAAATTGAGCTATAGTGTAGTTGAAGAAAATGAAATTGGCAATTATTGGAACATTTTGGGATTTTTTTGAGAATTTTTGAAACTTTTGGCTATGAATGGCATTTTGGTAATTTTGTGGGTAATTTGGGAATTTTGGAAATTTCATCAAATTTGGGTAATTTTGGTCAAATTGGATAGTAGGGAACAACTTGGAATGATTTTGAATGGATTTTGGGAAGTTTGGGTAATTTTGGGAATTTGGGCCTTTTTCAAGGGTAATTGAGTAATTTGGTAGGTTTAGGGCCCCGAGGGTCAAAAATAGAAATTTTGGAAAATTGAAGATTGGTTCAAGGTGAGTAACATGGAATATTCTGGTTAAGCCATATGTTGTTTCTAAACCTCTTAGCCATGGACTAGGGGTTGAGTTCCATCCATATGAGTCTCCTAAAAGAGTCAGGAGGCTAGGTTAAGTGTAAGTGATTTCAGGGTTCAGACATGTGCAACAATGTGGTGTGTGCAGGCTGAACCTCACCATGACCAGGCTACCCAGGGTTATCCTAAGGCTTGACCATCCTATAGGAACTCATCCTTGTATTTCTACACAGTGGTCCTAACCTTCCAAGTGATTTGGAGGTTGATGACCATCCATGTAGGATTCTAAAGAGAGTTTAGATTTGGTTGAATTTCTAAATGGTGGGTTCCATTTCCAGTCTTCTAGGATAGTCAAAGGGAAAAACCTATAGCTAGATCCTAAGCACTAAAAGGAAGGACCTCACCAAAAATGAGGTCAACAACATCCATTTTAAATGGATATTTTTTATTCATTTTGTCGAATATTGTTCTTTTATCAGCTTGTGCTAGAGCTGATTGTTGAAATTGTAACTGGGAAGATGATTGTTGCTATGGTTGATTTTGCTTTTGCTTCTTTTGCTCAGGTTGTATTTGCATTACCTGCTTCCCCTTTTCCATCATGTTAGTTTTCTTTTCTAATATTTTGACTGGTTTTGTCTTTTTAGTCTTTCTTATCTGCTTAGCCTCTTCTTGGAGATTAGAGGCTTTGCTGAGCAACTTTTCAAAAGTCTTTATAGTGAATCCCTTAAGCATGAATGATATTGGGTCATGTATATTTTTGAGAAGTATTTCTACTGCATGTTGCTCTTGGAGTTCTGGTTCACATTTCATGCTAAGATTTCTCCAACGCAAAATGTAATCCACAAGCTCCAAGATTTTGTTTTTCCACAACGAGGTCTCTAAGCGTTACATGATGTTGTGCTCCAACAAAGCGTTGGATAAAAAGATTTTCCAATTCTGTAAAGGTTTTAACAAAATCATTAAGTAGTTCAGCATACCAGTTTAAACTCTTGACGAACTGTCAAAATAATAGAGCAACACTTCCTCCGGCAATGCAACAACTTGCTCTAAAGTGTGTAAGATGTTATCGTGGATTACCTGTCCCATCGAAAATTTTGAAAAGTGGTGGAACAAAGCCTTTACGATATTGAACTGAATCAAATTCCTCCATGTAGGGTCAACATTTTGAAATTAGTGATCCAATTCATGCTTGTGCCATGGATTCCTTCACTTTTTGTTCCACTAGTTATGACAAATCTTTTTCAGGAATCGTATTTTGAAGAAGTTCCTTTTTCTTATGGGAACTTTCTTCGACTTCAGTTTTTTCCTCATGAAGATGAATCACTTTTGGTCGGATGATTTCAATGGTTGGTGATTGAGTTCTTTGTGAAGAATTTTGCATGGCTGTCATCATTTCTTCTATTCTTTATTCAAGACAATTGATTTGTTCATCTCGTTATTTGATAACATAGCGTAGTTCTTCAGTAACATTTTCATCATCTTGTAAAGATGTTTCCTGAGCACTAGATCGTGTTTCAACGACGTTTATTTCTATAAATTCTTGAACATGCTTGCTGGAAGTATTTTTTTTCTTCGTGCAGCTAACAGTTTGATATTTTCTCTTAATCTTGCCAGTCTTTCCCAAAATAATCAATTTGTGGAATCACCAAATGATGATCCAAATTTATGTCTTGCAAGTTTTTTAGAACTCTGTGCTACTTTTAAATGTGATGGTGTCTCAGATGATGCTTTAAGACTTAGAATTTTCCTTTTTCTTTAAAGGATCAAGCTAAGATGCGGTGAAATTCATTAGCCACGGGATTTATTAAAACTTGGGGAGAAATGACATAAAAATTCTTGGCTAAATATTTTCCTTCTAAAACTACTAAACCTAGAAATGAAATAACTTCATTTACTCAATATGAGGGAGACAAAATTTATGAAGCTTGGGAACGATTTAAAGAACTCCTTAGGAAGTATTCTCACCATGCATTACTAGATTGGTTAATTATTCGAACTTTTTATAATGGTTTAGTAGTTTCTCTTAGATCTATAATTGATGCTACTGCTGGAGGTTCGTTAATGGAAAAACATTTGATGAAGCTTATGCTTTAATTGAAGAAATAACAACTAATAATTTACAATGGCCTTCAGAAAGATTTAATCCTAAAAGAGTCGAATATTCATGATAATGATGCCTTTTTTATTTTAGCTTCTCAAGTAGCAGCAAAATCTAAGAAATTAGATAACTATGCTATGAATCTGTCCCAAATACCTCAAGTGAATAATGAAAATTTTGGAAATATGGATGATTCTCCATCTTTAGAAACATTGCAAGCAATAGCTAGCAAAACTAGTAGCACATATTCTAATTACTATAATCCAGGTTGGAAGAATTACCCAAATTTTAATCAGAATAATAGAAATCCTCAATTGGGAAGTAATCAGATAAACCCAACTGGAAATTGAAATAATCATGGAAACTCAAACTATAGACCTCCTTATCCTCCTCGTTTAATCGGCAATTTAAGGAAAATAAGTTGTTTATAGAAGAATTAATTATACAAATGGGTAACAGTTACAAAGTCAAATTGCGGTAATAAGAAATATTGAGAATCAAATGGGACAAATTGTTAATGTAAATAGTAATAGACCTCAAGTAAGACTCCCCAGTAATGTGAAAATAAATCTTCAAGATAATGTGCAAGAACAAATTAAAGCTGTTCAAATAAGAAGTGGAAAGGAAGTATAGGAAAGAACATTTAATGAAGTTGAGAATGAGAAAGAGATGGAAGAAATAGATAAACGTAAATAAATCGATTCTGAAAAAGAAGAGAAATCTGTTTCTCCAAAAAGAAATGATGTATAAAGAATACCACATCCTTTTCCTGAAAGACTTAGACAACACAAGCTTGATCAACAATTTTCAAAATTTTTTAAGATATTCAAAAGGCTTACAATCAACATCTCATTTGCTGAAGCTTTGGAAAAAATGTCTAGTTATACTAAATTCATGAAGGATATATTAAATAAAAAAATGAAATTTGAAGCTTATGAAATTGTTCCATTAAGTGAAGAATGTAGTGCAATAGTTCAGAAAAAGCTTCCTCAGAAGCTTAAGGATCCTGAAAGTTTTACTATAACATGTGTTATTGAAGAAAAATTTTATGGTGAGGCCTTATGTGATTTAGGAGCTAGCATTAATCTCATTTATCCATCTTTCGAAGGTTAAATTTAGGAGAGATTTCTCCTACTACTGTAAGCCTGCAATTGGTTGATCGATCTATTACTTATCTTAAAGGAGTTATAGAAGATGTATTAGTTAAAGTGGATAAATGATCCACAATTTGATTATCAGTTTCTTTATCTTCATCCATATCTAAAACAATAAAATCTACTGGGAAGATAAATTTATCCACTTTTACTAACACATCTTCAATAACTCCCTTAGGATAGGTAACCGAACGATCAGCTAATTGAAGGGTTACTGAAGTAGGTGTAATTTTTCCTAATCCTAATCTCTTAAAAATTGATAGAGGCATTAGATTGATGCTTGCTCCTAAGTCACACAAAGCTTTTCCATAAAATTTTTCTCCTATAGCGCAGGGTATAGTGAAAGCTACCGGGATCTTTCAATTTTTCAGAAGCTTCTTCGAATAATAGCACTATACTCTTCACTAAGTGTGATTGTTTCATTATCGGTGAATTTTCTTTTCTTATTTAGAATATCTTTCATAAATTTTACATAATTTGGCATCTGATCTAAAGCTTCGACAAAAGGTATATTGATTGTTAATTTCTTTAATATTTCAAGGAATTTAGCAAATTGTTTATCTTTCTTATGTTGAGCTAGTCGTTGAGGAAATGGTGGTGGAGGTGTTTCAACAGAAATTTTCATAGGTATTAAAGGATGTTCCAAGTTTAAATCTTGTTGAATTGTTTCCTTTTCAATTTCCACTTCCTCTTTTTGGCTTTTAAGTTCTTTTTGAAATTAAGGTTCTAATTCTTTTCCACTCCTTAGTTGTATTGCTTTAATTTGTTCTTTTCCTTGATCTTTAGGATTTATTTCCACATTACTAGGAAAAGTTCCAGGTATTCTATTATTTAGAGCAGTAGCAATATGTCCAAGTTGAGTTTCGATATTCTTAATAGATGTTCCTTGAATTTGTAATTTATTTCCTTGAATTTGTAATTGATTTCCTTGATTTTGTAATTGATGACCCATATTCAAAATTAATTCATCCATAGATAATTTCTTATCTTTAAATTGAGGGTTATTGTTATTAAATACAGGTGGGTAATTAGGTTTATAGTTTGGATTTGCTTGATTAGGTTGATTCATCCATTGTTGATTAGATGTGTTATTCCAATTAAAATTTGGATGAGTTTTCCAACCGGGATTATAATAGTTTGAATAAGGGTTATTAGTTCTATTGTTAATAGCATTTAAAGTTTCATAATTAGATTGAGATTCTATGATTTGTCCAGATGAGTTTTCTTCTAAAGTAGGAGAGTAGTTCATTCCAAAATGATCTAATTTCTTATATATAGCAGCAATTTGAGAAGCTAACATAGATATTGCATCGTTTTCATAAATGTCGGCTATTTTTTTGGATTTACTCTATCAGCGAGGCCATTGGAAATTATTTTTTGCCATTTCTTCGATTAGTTCATAAGCTTCATCAAATGGTTTAGACATTAATGAACCTCCAAGCAGATGACATCGATGATTGATCTTAAAGATCCTACTAATCCATTATAAATGGTTTGAATAATCGCCAATACGGTAGCGCATGATGTGGGCATTTCCTAAGAAGTTCCTTAAATCTCTCCCAAGATTCATATATTGATTCTCCATCTATCTGACAAAAAGAAGTTATATAATTTCTAAACATAGCAGTTTTAGATGGTGGAAAATATTTGGATAGAAATTTTTGTGATAATTCTCCCCAAGTTTTAATAGATCCATGTGCTAACGAATTCAACCACATTTTAGCCTTATCCTTTAATGAAAAAGGAAAAAGTCTAAGTCTTATAGAGCATCGTCGGATACTCCTTGATATTTAAAAGTAGCACAAAGTTCTAGAAAACTAGCAAGATGTAAGTTAGGATCTTCGGTAGGTGAGCCACTAAATTGATCGTTTTGTACCATTTGGATAATTGCGGGTTTAAGTTCAAATGAATTAGCAGACTACATCGTGGTTTTGAATAGTTAAATGAATTTCATCTGATGTAGGGTTGGCATAATCTCTTAATGGTCTTTGTTGGTTCATATTTTGAATTTCAGGAATATTCGCCATTTGTGATAAATTTATAATTTGTTTCTTTTGTTTTCTAATTCTTTTAATTGTACGCTCTAATTCAGAATCGTAAGGTATTAAATTTTCGTTTCCAAATTTGCGCATACAATTTTAGAATAGATTTTAAATTTATTTATTTTGATTATTTTAAAATAGTCCCTTACTCTAGTAAATTTTTCTTACTTTCCCCGGCAACGGCGCCAAAAACTTGACCCACAATTTTATATTATGATATTTTTAATTTAATTGTAACGACGCAAAAAACTTGACCCCGCTATATTATATGTATAGAATTGTAATTGTTTATGTTGTTGATGCTACGCAAGTATACGTATCGTATCAAGTAATACGAGGCTCTAGTGGAGTCTCGGTTATCGATCCCATGGGGAAAGAGAAAATTAAATAACAACTAATTTTAAAATAATAATAATAATAATAATAATAATAATAATAATAATATACGAAAATTTGGAATTCTGAATTTAAGCGCAATAAAGTAAACTAAGTATTTCAATTAGGTAACTTAACTAAGTAGAAAATTAATACGTATTGAAAGTGCAGGAAATTAAACTAAGTGTTAAATAAGTCTTAACTATTCGGAAAAAGTATCTTTCCCTCGTTTAGAAATTTAAGTGATTGATGAATTTAAATAGATAATTTTAAGGTATTGTGACAAATAGGAGCATTCCTATTCGTTACCCTTTGGTCTAGGTGTAAAGAATATTAATTAATCCTATGTTTGATTACCGAATCCACGGTAAGTCGGGAGGATACCGACTGCCACTTCAGAGCTCCCACGTTCCCCTCACCTGAGGGCTAACATCTACACTTCAGCTCTCAAACAATAGGACCGAATTGAATATTTTAGTCTGTCACACTAATATGCTCAATTCTACGCCTAGTGATATTATTTACCTATTTATTTGCACCTTCCTTCCAAGGCTTTTGAATTCCCCGAATATCAGATGTAATTTTTACTATGGTTGATAATCAACATATTTTAACAAATAAAATGGCCAGTTTGAAAGTAAATTAAGTTTTAAGTAAAAATTATCACAATTTATTAATATATATATAAATACTTCTATTTTTAGTTCATCAAGTCACTTAATTTCATAACGAGGAGAAAGACTAATAAACCGCTCGGAATGCATGTTGACTAAACTAAGCATGGATTTCATTTAAAGTTAAAAATAATAAATACAAATACTTATCTCAATTTATCCCAAGCGGACTCTAGCAGTTCCTTTGACTCTTCCTTCCAAGTACTGAGAAGACTCACTAAAAACTCACTAACTCACTAAAGACTCCCTAAAAACTGCACACAACTAATACACTTATATAAAATTTTAACTTAGAACAAATTAACACACAAAAACTGCACACACTAATACACTTATATAAAATTTTAACTTAGAACAAATTAACACACAAAAACTGCACACACACTAAAACACCTAATTTCGGCCTCTATATATAGAGGTGAGCAAAGGACCAAGAGGTGTGTAAGCATCTCTTCAAAAGGTGTCCAGGTTCAATGTATCTGCGCCATTTGAACTAGCTCGCCGTCGGCGATGAACTACCTCACTGTCGGCGAGGCTTCTAGAAGATCTTCAAACCGCGCTATCTCGCTGTCGGCGGGCTCGGGCTCGCTGTCAGTGAGACAGTTATAAATCCTTCAGAATTTTCTTCTCGTAACCTCGCCATCGGCGGGCTCGATCTCGCCGTCGGTGACTCAGCACAAATTGCATTATTTTCTTCCTTTTTGCTCCAAATCCGCTCCTTTTTATGATTTTTGCTTTTATCACCTAAATTCTCCATTCCTGCAACAAAATAAAGAAAATACCCTTATTTAAAGTGTAATTTCATCAAAAATAGGTATGAATTTCTTAATAAAATTTTCAGTGATCAGTTATGCCATGTGTAAAGGCATGGATTTAAGTGGTATGGGTGTAGGGGCTATTTTTGGGTCAATTTGGGTCAATGCATGGATTTGGCTTGGTGCACCCTCCCATGGTTTGATGGGTTGAAAAGGATGATTTGGGTCAGCCAAGAGAAATGTAGAAGTCCCCATCCCAAGTACTTGTGTCAATTTTGGGTTAAGGTGTGTCATGGAAATGACGAAAAGTGCTTAAACATGGCTTAGGAAAGTGGCATACTCCCTTGTTATTTAAGGTTTTGTGATGTTTAAAGAGCTTACATGGCTCACATATGGCTTGACACAAGCTTCATGGCTCACTTTTGGCTCCTCCATGGCTTGTCAAATTTCATGAAAAAGGCTCTTGGAATTTTTAGAAAACTTTGGATTTTTTTATGGAATTTGTTATGATGTCATTTTGGTTAATTCAAATGATGGATTTTGGACTTAGGGGATGATTTTAATTGAATGTATGATGTGGGGAATGTCATGAGGGCTTTGATTGAAAATTGGGCTTTTAAATTTGATGGAAATGGGCTTTTGAAAGAGCTTAAGGATATAGGCCTTTAACATGCACAAGATGATTTTTGAATTTTGAAATTAATCATGAAATGATAAAAAAGACTTGAAATTAATTGAAATTGAATAAAAGCATGTTGAAATTCGATTTAAAATCTTCTTGGGGCATTTTAATGGATGATGGGGTTCAATTTAAAGAATTTTTGGGCCTTTAGGTCAATATTGGGCTTTTTTGGTTTGGTTGGACTTGGGTGGATTTAAGGATCAAATTGGGGGAAATTGAATGTTAAATTTTGTTCATGGGGATGTTATGAATGGTTTTAGAGTTTATTTGGGGAAAATTGAGTGACATTGGGCTCAGTTTGGGTGAATTAGGTCAACTAAGTCAATTTTGAGCTTTAAGGGCAAATTTGGAATTTTTGATCAAATTAGGTTAAATTGAAAAAATTGAGGTATGTGGTAGATGAATAAAATGATGTTGAGAATATTTTGGAATTTTCGGGATTTGTTAGGATTTTTTGGAATTTTAGAAAATTTTTGCTATGAAGGGCATTTTGGTAATTCTGGGGGGTTTGGAGGTAAGTGGGCAAAAGGCTCAATTAAAGGCTCGAGGTGGTTTAAAAAGAAATTTGAAGTCAAACAAAGTATTTGGGGTCATTTTTTATTTATGTGGAAGGTTTTATGAATTTTGGAGCGTTTTTTAAGTATCAGCTATTTTGGCTGCGAAGAGCCCAAATGTAGCTCGGAAGTATGGCATGTTTCCAGTTAAACTTCTCAGTTTGATGAGAGGAAGGCTCTGGAATGATTTTTTTTTTGGAGCCCTTGTGACTATGAAGTTTTGAGTTTCGGGGCCCTTTTCAAGGGCAATTTGGTAATATTGTGAGAGTTTAGGGGTCGGGGGTCAAAAATTGAAATTTTAGGAAAAATGAAGATTGATTAGATGTGAGTAAAATGAAACCATTTTAGTTGAGCCATTAAGCTATGTTAAGCTCACAAGTGCCATGAGAGAACTCATTTTAGGCACTTAATATGTTGTTCCTAACCCTCTTAGCCATGGGCTTAGTGGTTGAGGTCCATCCATATGAGTTTCCTACATGAGTCAAGAAGCCAAGTTGTTTAAGAGTGGTTTCAGAGTTTAGGCATGTGAAACAATGTGGTGTGTGCAAGTTGGACCGCACCAAAACAAGGCCACCCAGGGTTGTCCTCAGGCTTGACCATCCTATAGGAACTCATCCTTGTCTTTCTACACATTGGTCCTAACCTTCCAAGTAATTTGGAGGTTGATGACCATCCATGTAGGATTCTAATGAGAGTTTAGATTTGGTTGAATTTCTAAATGGCGGGTTCCATTTCTAGTCTTCTAGGATAGTCAAGGAGAATTCCTATGGCTAGATCCTAAGCACTAAGAGGAAAGAAAGACCTCACCAAAAATGAGGTCAACTATAAAAGAAGATAAAGAGATTCCTATTATTTTCGGAAGACCTTTTCTTGCTATTAGTCGAGCTATGATTGATGTGTAAAAAGGGGAGTTAACCATGAGAGTTAATGATCAGGAAGTAACATTTAATGTTCATATATCTATGAGGTATCCTATCAACGAAAAGTGTTATAGGATGAATATTTTTTATTACATAATATCTAAGCATTATCAAGAAAAGTGTGAAGTTATTTCTGAGGAAAAAGTTGAAGAGTTAAATGATCATGAAGAAATACAAGATATAAATAAAAATGATTTTGAAAATTGTAATTATATTCATGAAAATTGGGAAGTTTTAAATACTATTGAAAATAGTGAATCTATAATACCTTCAATTGAAAATGCTCCTAAACTTGAATTAAAAGTATTACCTACTCATTTAAAGTATGCTTTCTTAGGGAATTCATCAACCTTACCTGTAATAATATCTTCTGAATTAACTAAAGATCAGGAAAATAATTTAATAGGAACATTAAAAAATTATAAAAAAGCTTTTAATTGAATAATAGCAGATATAAAATGAATATGCCCTTATATCTGTATGCATCAAATTCTAATGGAAGAAGATTATAAACCAAGTGTTGAACCTCAAAGAAGATTAAATCCAATAATGAAAGATGTAGTAAAGAAAGAAATTTTAAAATGCTCAGATGCTAGAATTATTTATCCTATATTTTATAGTTCTTGGGTTAGTCCAATTAACTGAATGAAAATAATGTGTAGAAAATAATGAATTAATTCCTATAGGAACACATTAATTCCTATAGTTCTTGGGTTAATGAGTGATTGTTGTTATAAATGAAAATAATGAATTAATTCAAACAAGACAAGTCATTGGGTGGAGAATTTGTATCGATTTTAGAAAATTAAATGATGTTACTAGAAAGAATCATTTTCTTTTACCTTTCTTGGATCAAATGTTAGATAGATTAGCTAGACACTCATATTATTTCTTTTTGGATGGATATTTTGGTTAACATCAAATTCTGATAACTCCTGAAGATCAAGAAAAGACTACATTTACTAGTCCTTATCGAACTTTTGCTTTTAGAAGAATGCCTTGTGAGTTATATAATGCACCTGCAACTTTTCAGAGATGTATGATGTCTATTTTGTGTTACTTAATTGAGAAAGGAATTGAAATTTTTATAAACGATTTTTCCATGTTGGGAACCTCTTTTGATTCTTGTTTGGATCATTTAACTAAAGTATTAAAATGTTGTGAAGAAACAAATTTGGTTCTAAACTGGGAAAATGTCAATTTATATTTGGAGAAAGAATTGTTTTGAGACATAAAATTTCTAAAAATGGTATGGAAGTAGACCAAGCAAAAATTGAAATTATTGCTGGATTACAATCTCTAATTCAGTACAGTTTTAAGAAGTTTTCTTGGACATGATGGATTTTATAGAAGATATATTAAAGAATTTTCTAAAATTGTTAAACCACTATGCCATCTTTTGAAAAAAGAAACTAAATTTGATTTTAATGAAAATTGTTTAAAAGCTTTTAATTCATTTAAAGAAAAATTAATTAAAGCACCTGTTATTGTTTCACCTAATTTGGAAAATCCATTTGAATTGATGTGTGATGCTAGTAACTATGTTATTGGAGTTGTTTTAGGTCAAAAATATGAAAAAACTTTTAAATTATAACCCTTAATGAAGCTCAAATGAATTATTATACTACTGAAAAAAGAGCTATTGGCAATAGTATATGTTTTTGATAAATTTAGACCGTATTTACTTGGAGAAAAATATATAGTCCATACAGATCATTCTGCTATTAAGTATTTAATGACAAAAAAACATGCTAAACCAAGGTTAATTAGATGGGTTCTTCTCTTGCAAGAATTTGATTTTCAAATAGTGAACAGAAAATGTATTGATAACTAGGTTGGTAACCATTTGTCTAGATATGAAAATGATAAAAATTTTGAATAAGACAGTAATGATTTTTTCCTGACGAACAACTTTATGTGATTTCTGAGTGGCAAGTTCCATGGTATGCTGAGCTGGTTAATTAATTAGCTAGTAATATTTTACCATATGGATAAACTAGCCATCAGAAAAAGAAATTTATACATGATTCAAACTTTTATTTTTTGGATGATCCCTATTTATTTAAATAATGTAAAGATTCTGTTATTCAAAGATGTGTACCTAATAATGAAACTAATGAAAATATTTACATATGACATAACTCAGAATTTGGAGGATATTTTGGTATTGGTAAAACTGCATTTAAAATTTTACACTTTCGATTCTATTGGCCTGCATTATTTAAAAATATTAAGAAATATGTAAAAGCTTGTGATCGATGTCAAAGAATAGGAAATATTTCTGAAAGAGATGAAATGCCTTTGAATTTCACCTTGGAAGTTAAAATTTTTTATGTATGGGGTTTGGATTTTATGGGACCATTTGTACCATCTTCCGGAAAAATTTATAAATTATTAGCTGTTAATTATGTTTCTAAATGGATTGAAGCTATAACTCTACCTCATTGTGATGTTAAAGGTGTTTCAAAATTTTTGATCAAAAAGATTATTACTAGATTTGGTATACCAAGAATTATTATTACTGATGGGGGAAGTCACTTTAAGAATTATTAGATTCAAAAATTACTTAGCAAATATAGAATTAAGCATAAAATTGCTACAGCCTATCACCCTCAAACTAGTGGAATGACAGAAGTCTCAAATCAAGAAATCAAAAGAATTATGGAGAAAACTGTAAATCCTAAAAGAACTGATTGGGTTGACATACTTGATTCTGCATTATGGGCATATATAACTGCTTATAAAACTCCAATAGGTATGTCACCATATAGACTCATATATGGAAAACTTTGTCATGTACCAGTTGAATTAGAACATAAAGCTTATCAAGCGATAAAAAAATTTAATTATCATCTAAAGGATGCTGGAGAAAAGAGATTTTTAAATTTTAATGAAATTGATGAAATTAGAAATGAGTCTTATGAGAATGCTAGAATTTATAAAGAGAAGATGAAGAATTTACGTGATAAAGTGATTTTAAAGAAGAATTTTGAGTCTGGACAGGAATTTCTATTCGATAATACCCAATTGAAATTATTTTCCGAAAAATTAAAGTCCAAATGGATGGGGTCTTTGACCCAAGGAAAAAGGCTAAGACTTTCGTGCCTATTTTATACTGATTTTGATGATATTGCACTTTAAAGAAGGGTATTTTTTGGTGTTTTTCTGCAGGTATGAAGATTTAAGGACAAAAGAGCAAAAATATGCAAAAAGGAGCGAATTTGGAGCAAAAAGACCAAATTATGCAAAATTGACCTAGGGCACCGACGGCGAGGTCGATGGCGTCGACGACGTGATTTTCCCGAGAGTTCAGAATTAATTCCAAGGAAGCCGCCGACGGCAGGGCCTATTTAAAAAGTATTATTTCTAGAAGGCCGCCGACGGCGAGCTCGAGGCCACCGTAGGCAAGCTCGAGGAAGCCGACGGCGGGATCGACGGATTTTTCTAGAAATACGTCGAATGTGGACGATTTCGAAGAGGTGCCTGTAAAACCCTTAGAGACTCTTCTACAACTTTAAAATCAATGAATTTAGGTCGAAAAAAGTGTCTCCTACATGATTGCTAGTGACTCTAAAGTGTTCTAAGGAGTTTATTAGTGAGTCATTAGTGTTGTTTTTAAGTGAGTAGTGAGTTCAAATAGAGATTTTGTGAGGAATTCTTTGAGGGATTGTAAGAGTGGAAGGGAAGTGAGAGATCTCTTCTGCATTGCCATTTCGAAGGAGAATTCCATGTGCTGTAAGAAAGGAAGAAATCCAGAGGAACTTCAAAGAGTTTTCTTGGGAAGGAATTTGAGATAAGTAGTCTTTATGTACTATAGTTTGTAGAACTTTACTTTATTATATGAAATCCATGTTTTATTGCATCATTTCCATGAATTCTGAGTAGTTGTTCTGTCTTTCTCCTTGTTTTGATGTTTTTGTGAAATGATTAAATGAATTAGTCTATTAAATAAAATATAAAGAAGTTTTGATGATATGATACCCAAACCTACTTTATTATACAAATTGGCCATTTGTATTGTTAAAATCTGTGAAGAATTTTTAAGACCCGGCCGTGAGCTAAAAATTCTTAACTAGTATGTATCACATTTCTCTTTGAAAGGTAGATGGGTAAATCCTTGAAAGGAGAAGTGCAAATAAATAGGGAAATAATATTAATCGGACGTAGAATTCGAGATTTTAGAGTGACAGGCTAAAATCCTCAATTCAGTCCTATCGTTTGGGTGTTGAAGTGTAGATTTTTAGCCCTTAGGCAAGGGGAACGTTGGAGCTCCGAAGTGAGAGCCGGTATCCTCCCAGCCTAGCTGCAGATTCAGTAACTAAGCATAAGATTAGTTAATGTTCTTTATACCTGGACCAAAGGGTAAAGAATAAGTATGCTCTTATTTGGCACAACACATATAAAACTAATTCTAATTATCATTTCACTTAAATATCTTAATAAAGGAGAAAGATTCTTGCAAATATATATATTTGAACATAACTTTAGTAGTATTAGTAATTTGTTAGTAGAACTAGTTTAGATATAAGAACTTTATTATCGATTGCATATTAGTGACAGAGAGGCAAATTCGATTAGTTGTAAATTTTATCATGGTTTATATAATCCTAGTTCGTAGGCTTTAATATTTTTTCCCTGTCGGGTCGATAACAAGGACTCCACTAGAGCCCTGTATTACTTGAGTGATACGTATACTTACGTTTAAAGGTAACACTGCGATAAAAATTTTATAATATTTAATTGTTACTAAAATTAAAATTACGCTCTTAATCAAGTTTTTGGCGTCGTTGCTAAGAATTTATATCTTTTAGTAGTGGTATCTAATTCTTATATTTATAAGTATATTTAAAATCTCATATCATGTTTTTGGAGCCGTTTCTGGGAAATAAAATAATTAAAGTAACGAAGAAATTAGGACTGTTAGAAAACCTTTATAGAATTGCAACTTATTTAGTTAATTGTTTTATTGTGAAATGATTCCAATTGTATAAGCAAATTTGGTTTTGAAAATCTTATATCCTATGATTCAAAATTAGAACGCACTGTTAGGAGAATTAGAAAACTGAGAAAAGAATCTAAAAATTCTGAAATAATAAAAAATAACATAAACAACCAAAGAAAAGAAAATGAACATCAATCTAGACCATTAAGAGATTATGCTAACCCTACATTAGATGAAATTCACTTTAACTATCCAAAATCTTGATTTAGTCGCTAATTCATTTGAGCATAAACCTGCAATTATCCAAATAGTACAAAACAATCCGTTTGGTGGAACTTTAAATGAAGATCCTAATTTACATCTTGCAAGTTTCTTAGAACTTTATGCTACTTTTAAGTACGACAGAGTGTCAGATGATGTTGTCAGACTTAGACTCTTTCCTTTTTCGTTAAGGGATAATGCTAAGGCCTAGTTAAATTCATTATCACTTGGATCTATTAGAACTTGGGAAGAATTTTTGCAAAAATTCTTATCGAAATATTTCCCACCATCTAAGACTGCTAGGCTTAGAAACAATATCACATCTTTTAGTCAGTATGAGGGAGAATCGATATATGAATATTGGGAAAAATTTAAAGAACTTCTTAGGAAATGTCCACATCATGATTTACCAGATTGGTTAACTATTCAAAATTTTTATAATGGATTAGTAGGATCTCTTAGATCTATAATAGACGCTGCTGGTGGTGGATCACTAATGTCTAAACCTTTTAAAGAAGCTTATGCGTTAATAGAAGAAATGGCTGCCAATAATTTTCAATGGCCTGCTGAAAGGGTAAATCCTAAGAGAGTAGCTAGTATTCATGACTCTGATGCTTTAACTATGATAGTTTCTCAAATCGCAGCTCTTTCAAAGAAAATAGATTAATACGGAATGAATCATTCTCAAACACCTCTAGTGTTATAAGAAAATTCATTTGGACAAATCGTCGATGCTCAATCTTCATATGAAACTATAAATACGTGAAATAATTGACAAAATAATTTTTATTCAAACTATTATAATCCAGGTTGGAAAAATCATCCAAACTTTAATTGGAATAATCAAAATAAAAATATTAATCCTCAATGGGGGAACAATCCTGTATACCCATTAAGAAATATAAATAATCAAAGTAATTCTAATTATAGACCTTCTAATCCAATAGGTTTTTATAATAATTTTCAATTTAAGGAAAAGAAGTTGTCTATGGAAGAATTAGTTTTGAATATGGGAAATCAATTACAAAATCAAGAAAATGCTATTAAAAACATAGAAAACTAATTAGGGCAAATTGCTTCTGCATTAAGTAATAGACCTGTTGGAACTTTACTTAGTAATTTTGAAGTAAATCTTAAAAATCAAGGAAAAGAACAAATCAAAGCTATTCAATTGAGAAGTGGAAAAGAGTTGGAAACAAGAGTTTAAAAAGAAACTGTAATTGAAAAGGAAAAAGAAGAAATTGATGTAGAAAACGAAAGTTTCTTTCCTGATTTTCCTCTGAAACCTATGAAAATTACTGCTGAAAAACCACCTCCACCATTTTCTCAAAGACTAAAGCAACAAGATAAAGGAAAAAAGATTTGCTAAATTCTTAGACATTTTGAAAAAATTGTCAATAAATATTCCTTCTGTTGAAGCTTTAGAACAAATGTCTGATTATGTTAAATTTATGAAGGATATACTCAACAAAAAGAGGAAGTTACTAAATCATGACACTGCTGCACTCAATGAAGAGTATAGTGCTATAATTAAGAGAAAACTTCCTAAAAAACTTAAAGATCCTGGTAGTTTAACTATCTCGTGTGCTATTAGTGAAAAATTTTATGGGCGAGCATTATGTGATTTGGGAGATAACATAAATTTGATGCCTCTATAAACTTTTAAAAGGTTAGAAATTGGAGAGATATCACCAACTTCTGTAATTCTACAATTAGTTGATCGATCTATTACACATCCTAAGGGAGTTGTAGAAGATGTTTTGTCCAAGGTTGATGAGTTTATTTTTCCTGTAGACTTTATCATTCTAGATATGGAAGAAGATAAAGAAATTCCAATCATTTTAGGAAGACCATTCCTAGCTACAGGAAGAGCTATGATAGGCGTTCAAAATGGGCAATTGACTAAATGATCAAGAAGTAACCTTTAACATCTCAAAGTCAATTAAATATCCATCAATTGAAAAAGATGATGAATGTTTTAGAATGGATATATGTGATTATCTAAGAAAATAATATTTCAAAGAAAATTATGAAGAAAAAGAAGATGAAGAAAAACATAATTTTGAAGAAATTGAAAGTGAAGAAGCTGATTATATTCAGGAAAAAATTGAAATGCTAAATTAAACTGCACCAAAAAATGAAATATTAATTCCATCTATTGTAAAACCCCCTGAACTTGAATTAAAGAATTTTCCAATTCATTTGAAGTAAGTATTTTTAGGAGAGTTTTCAACATTACCAGTAATTGTATCCTCAGACTTAAATGAAATTCAAGAACAAAAAGTAATGGATACATTAAAAAAATATAAAAGAGCTTTTGGATGGACCCTAGGATATTAAAGGAATTAGTCCTTCGATTTGTATGCACAGAATATTATTAAATGAAGAACATAAACCAAGAATTGACCCTCAAAGGAGACTGAACCCAATAATGAAAGAGGTAGTTAAAAAAGAGATTTTAAAATGGTTAGATGCTGGAATTATATATCATATTTCGGATAGTACTTGGGTAATTCCAACTCATTGTATTCCTAAGAAAGGAGGAATAACAGTTGAAGAAAATTAAAATGATGAATTAATACCTATCAGACAAGTTTCTAGATGGCGTATTTGTATTGACTATCGAATATTAAATGCCGCCAACTGGAAAGATCACTTTCCTCTTCCTTTCTTAGACCAAATGCTGGATAGACTTGCTAGACACAAGTACTACTATTTTCTGGATGGATATACTGGTTACCATCGGATACCTATTCCTCCTAAGGATCATAAGAAAAACACTTTTACTAGTCCTTATGGAACTTTGGCTTTCAGAAGAATGCCTTTTGGACTATGTAATGCACCTGCAACATTCCCAAGATGTATGATGTCTATTTTTTTAAATTAATAGACAATGGAATAGAAGTATTTATGGATGATTTCTCTATATTTGGAACATTATTGGACGCATGCTTAAATCATCTTAAAAAAGTTTTGGAGCTATGCGAAAAAACTAACTTAGTTCTAAATTGGGAGAAATGTCAATTTATGGTTGCAAGAGGAATTGTATTAGGACATAAAATTTCAGAAAATGGCGTGGAAGTAGACCTTGCAAAAATTCAAGTAATAGCTAAATTACTACCTCCTACTACAGTGAGAGTGGAAAGAAGTTATCTTAGACATGATGGTTTCTACAGACGCTATATTAAAGATTTTTCAAAAATTACAAAACCTCTATGCCAACTTTTAGAAAAAAGAAAGAAATTTGAATTTACTAAAGAATGCTTGAATGCCTTTGAATTATTAAAGGAAGAATGAATCACACCACCTGTAATAGTTTCACCTAATTGGGAGAAACCGTTCGAACTAATGTGTGATGCTAGTGATTATACTATTGGAGCTGTTCTTGGTTAAAGATATGATAAAATTTTTAAGGTTATATATTATGCTTGTAGAACTCTTAATGATGTTCAAATTAACTATACAGTTACTAAAAATGGATTACTGTCTATTATGTATGCTTTTGATAAATTTTGATTATAATTAATTGGAACTAAATGTATTGTGCATACTAATCATTCAGCTATTAAATATCTGATGCAAAGGAAGGATACTATACCAAGATTGATTAGATGGGTACTTTTAATACAAGAATTTGATTTTTTGTTGATTGATAGAAAAGGAACTGAAAATCAAATTGTTGATCATTTATCAAGATTGGAATATAATGAAATATTTAACACCGATAATGAAATAATAGATAGTTTCTCTGATGAATAACATTATAATACTAATGAAGGGAAAATACATTGGTATGCTGATATAGTAAATTATTTAGTAAGTGATATTTTGCCACCCATGCTAGCATTGCAGCAACAGAAAAAATTTTTTCATGATTTAAAATCATATTTTTTGGATGAACCATATTTATATAAACAATGTAATGACCTTATTATTAGGAGATGTGTACCTTATGAAGAAACTAAACAGTTTATTCAAAAATGTTATGATTCTGATTTTGGAGGACATTTTGGGATTGATAAAACTACATATAAAATTTTACAAGTTGGATTTTATTAGTCAAACTGCATATAAATTTCTACATTTTGGCCTACTCTTTTTAGAGATGTTTACAGATATATAAAAACATGTGATAGATGCTAATGAGTAGGTAATATATCTAGAAGAAACAAAATGCCTCTGAATTTCATATTAGAAGTTGGGATTTTTGATGTTTGGGGATTAGATTTCATAGGACTATTTATTCCTTCTTTTAAGAACTTATATATTTTAATTGCGGTTGATTATGTATCAAAGTGGATTGAAGCACAAGCTTTACATCATTGTGATGCTAAAAGTGTTTCAAAATTCTTAATGAAAAACATTTTCACAAGATACGGTTTGCCAAGAGTGGTTATCACTGACGGAGGATCCCATTTTAGGAATAAATATATTCATAGATTGGCTTAAAAGTATAGTATTGTTCATAAATTCTCTACTGCCTATTATCCTCAAACTAGTGCTTTAACTGAAGTTTCTAATTGTGAGATCAAATAAATTTTAGAAAAGACTATAAATCCTAATAGAGTAGATTGGTCTGTTATACTAGATACTGCATTATGGGCATACAGGACTGCTTATAAAACACCTATTGGTATGACTCCTTACAGGCTTATATATTGAAAAACTTGTCACTTACCAGTAGAATTGGAGCATAAAGCATATTGGGTGATTAAAGACTTCAATTATAATTTGAAAAATGTTGGTGAGAAGAGAATGTTGCAATTCAATGAATTAGAAGAATTAAGAAATTAATCTTACAATAACAATAGAATTTATAAAGAAAAACTGAAGTTAAGAAATGATCGAAAGATTAATAGAAAGAACTTTGAACCAGGGCAAGAAGTTTTGCTTTACAATACAAGGTTGAAATTATTTCCTAGGAAATTGAAGTCTCCTTGGTTAGGACCCTTTATTGTGACTCAAGTTTATATTTATGAAGCAATTGAAATTGAAAATTCTAAGACTGGTAATAAATTTAAAGTACATGGACATAGATTAAAACCATATTTTGAGGGTAAAAGACCAAATTTTAAAGAGATTTTAATGCTCAGTCAACCAGAATAATACCTAAATAAGTTGGGCAGACGACATTAAACCAAGCGCTTTATGGGAAACAACCCATAGTTATCTTTAATAGTTGTGTGTTTTTTTGAAATTATTGTTAATTTGTAGTAATATTAAGTCCTACTACTCATATTTTACCTTTGATAATCATATAATTTGAATCCATAGAGAAAATTTGGAATATATTGGACCACGGCGTTTTCATGCAAATTTTTTCCTAGGGCGCCGACGGCGCGCTCGAAGCCACTGATGGTGGGTTTTTCCCAAGAGCTCTAGTATTTAATTGTATAAGGCTCGCCGATGGCGCCTTCGAGGCCGCCGACAGTGGGATCGGCGAGTGGGCAGTTTTTCGTGTTCAAATTGACAGTTTTTGGCAATTTTTAGCGAATTCGACCTTTATAAACTCCTATGGACGGTTCCTAAACACTCTGAACTCCCAAAAATGAATGGATACTCTCTCGAATCTTTCTCAAATGGCTTTCAATTCGATTGATAACCCAAGATTTCAAGTGTACAACCGGAGAAACTTCATCAGTGCGGAGGCGCAGCTACTTTTCAACAAGGTAATGTCGAAGAGAAGATTAAATAAAGAATGAGGATTTGTCAATAAAATACAAAGTAATCCTTCATCACCAATTGAAGAAATGATTGTGCAGAGAAGATGGGAAGTGTTTTGCTTCACTACTACCGCAGTAATCGTTCCAGTGGTTAAAGAATTCTATGCCAATTTACATGGAATCAACCAAGGAAGCGTTTATGTGCGAGGTAAATGGATTACATTCAATTCTGGAAGAATTAATGAGTTGTATATTCTTGAGAATGTTCCAGTCTGTTATTATTCGAATTTCGTACCGACGAGTGATAAAATGAATGAAATATACCAATATTTGACGGACATAACTGATGACTGGGAAATTAGAGAAAACGGGTATGTTAGTTTCTCTGGAACACTTTTAAATCCTATTTTCAAAAATTGTCACTTTTTCATATCTTTTAAATTATTGCCGACGATGGAAATTGGCAAAGTCATGAAACAAAGTGCAATTTTGTACTACTGCATTCAAACGGGATAGCCCATTAAGATTTGGATCGATTATTGTGAAATCTGTTTATGGCCTGATAGTTCAAGAATCATCTCAAGGGCTTGGACATCCTTCCACAATTTTCTCGATTTACAGTTTGTTTCAAGTTTTGTAAGAAGTTTGGGAGAAGATACTGCTACCCTGGAAACCATTAGACCCAACTCAGATGTTCCCAACCAATGATAGAGAGAGTGATGTAGGCTTGACTATGGATTAAGCATCGTAGAATTATGTTCCAGTTCAACCATTAGTAGCAGACAAGACACTGATGCCCTTGCATAAAATCAAGAATATGGAGAATCAGGTACAAAACTTAATGAGTACAGTTAGCAACATGTCTGATTTCTTCAATCATATCGATTAGAAAATAAAGGAACATTTTGATCATACTGGGCATTTCGAAGTGAGTTTGGTGCGATTGATGAAAAGGATGGGATTGATCGTAAAGATTCAACTGAAGAATTCCCATTCTGACCTTTTTACAACCCGTTCGTCCACGTTCAAGCAATGGGAGATGTCAGAGGACAGGCTAGCAATAGTTCTGAAGAGTAGTAGACTTGATTATGTTGTGTTTGATTTGAACAATGCTTGTATGTTTGTGTGTGTGCTTGATTTCTTTAGGTTGCTTTTTAATCTCAGTATAGATGAGATTAAATTTGAAATGTTTATTTTCAGCGTTTAAGTGTTGTGGTTTGGATTGTGTCGCTGATTAGATGGATTTAGATTGAATGAATACCTATTTATGTGTGTTATGTATTGTGTGTCGCAAACACTTGGATTTAATATATAAATGTGAAGTTTTGTTGTGTGAACATTTATTTATGTTAATAAATCACTTAATCACTTAAAATATATGATAAAAAGGATCGAATGGATGACGTTGAGGCTTAAAATTGATCCAAATTGCAAAAATTTGAAAAATGATCAATTTTCTAGAATCTCACCGACGACGCGCTCAAGGCTGCCGATGGCGCAAATTTCCTGAGAAGAATAGGAAATTAATTCAATAGAGCCCACTGACAGCGTGAACGATCCCGCCGATAGTGTGATCTTTAAAATTACCTTTTTACCACAATTTTGACAGGTCAAATGCTACTATTCATCATCTTCGTCCCTAGTTTACCCAAAAAGACGACCTAAGGCTTAGGAGATCTTAAATTTTGAGCGATTTCAACAAAATCTAATTTCATCTTCCCTTGGTAAGAGCTTCACTCCTATGTAAAATATTTTGATTTTCACCATGAATTTCTTCCACATTAAGAAATTTTGGAAATTTTGAAAATATGAAGAAATGACTTGGAAGAAATTCAGGGAAATTGATTTAGATTGTTTTAAACCCCCTTTAGAAGTCATTGTATTGTTAAATTGGAGATTAGTTTGGAATTTTTATGATTTGATAGATCGAAATATGGCTCTAAGATAAAAGAGAAGACTTTGTCGGCATATTTTTAGGTTGTGTTTTATTTTAGAAAAAGGGGGTCGCCTACAGAAATTGTCGGCGGATTTTTTTTTAATTTAATTTAAAATTATTTGAAAAGTAGTATTTAATTTTGAAAATAATTTTAAGAAATGAAATCAAACGACCTCACATCCCAGATAGTTTATATAAATGAGCACCGCATCACAAACTGTGTATCTATCCCGAAGAATAGACACACTGTTTGGTGATGGGGCTCGATTAAATAAACTAGAAGATTTGTGACATCCGTTTGGTCTGCGAACCAATTTTATAAGCCGACAAATTCCCCTGCTTAATATAAATGAATTAAACAGGGTTTATATTACCTGGATTCTTAAAATTCCCTATGAGGGCAAGCCCCTATAGTTAATTACATCTTAAGTGACGGGAACCACTTAAGAAAACTCTCGATAATAATCAGTAGTTCTGCTCTCAAGAATCTCAAAGTTTAAGTTTTCAAGGGATTAAATTTTGGAATTTCAATAGGGAATGGATCAAGTTTGGAACATTTTGTTTTGGGAATTCAAAGGAAGAAAGGTAGGAGAAATTACAGATTCAAAGCGAACTTCGGTAATTTCCTGACTATCCTATTGTTTGGCTTGAATTTAGGAAAGTGCTAGTATTTATTTAATGTTTTGATCTTGCCAATCTTAATTAATTAGGACTTATATTCGTATGACATGACCATACAAATAGCCTTGAAGATGTGAGGGTTTATGTCGTACCAAACGACTACCTCGGAGTCCTAAGACCGGTTAGGGCTTAATTTACAATGCAAATGCCTAACAAAAGGTTGAGGATTTATGTTGTAATAGGCAAACTACCTCGAAATCCTATGGCTTGGTTATTTAGTCATAAGAATGTTTTGCTGATGATGATGGCCGTGCTGCCCACCATGCTCCGAGCTCCTTGTTGTTGCAGAGGGTTTAGTTTTAGAAGATTGTAATCAAAAGAGAAGAGAAGAGTTTGGTTTTATAAATCTTAAAGTCCAAGTGTTTTTTTATGTGTTAATTAAAACAAATCTTAAAGTTGATTATAACAACACCGGTTAAGATCCCACGGTTCCATCCTTCCGGCATCGTTATTTTTATCGGATTCACTTAGTCCAGATGAATTTGCTAAACTCAACTGAATGAGTTCTACACTTTCATTTAGACCATGGGAAATCCCGTTAGCAACACGTAGGTTACATCATCTAAGGTATTCCCGACCATCCAACAAGACGTTTTAATTTAGTTATAATTGTAGTTTTGTTGTTTTGTTTGTGATTAAATTTTGAGTTGTTTTATATTTTGAAATGTTGTGGCGGTGAATTTTATCTTGAAATGACTTTTAATTTAGTTTTGGTTTTGGTTTTAGGGACTATCCTAAAGGTGTGGGTTTTCATGCAACATTTGTTTATCATGCAAGAAAAGTAAGTGCATTTGCAATAAAGAAAATTGCAAGAAGGTAAATTGCAATAAAATAAAAGCGCACCTGGAGGGTCTTCCCGTCATCCCAGGCTGCACTTAAACACAATTTAGAATATTTAAGCATTTAAAACAAGTTCCTAGGTAAAGCTAAGGGAAGGGTTATGGTTTTCTACCAAGTTCCTAATCTTATAGCCTAGTCATCTCCTATGACGTCTCCAGGTTCTTGTGTTTTGGTTTGAGGACGATTTTCTTCATCAAAGAACAATTAAGTTCAATTGTTCTTATAAACATCCTATCGTACTGAGGAAGTGCTTAAGACGAATCTTAAACATCTTTTTAATACTTTTAGGATTATTTTAAGTCCAACAAAATTTAATTATACAATGAATCAATCATCCAAGAGTTCAAGTTTTGTTATCTTGCTCAGTGAACTAGGACATTTGAATATCCTATGAGTGAAGTAACACTTCACTTAACACTTCATTTAGGAGTTATGACAACAAGAGCTTTTGAGGGCAAATCGATATTCAAGTGATTTGTAATTCAATTTAATTTCAATTAATGAGTTTAAGTTTGGAATAGTGTTCAAGTTGATTCAGATTTATTTTTGAATTCTTTATGTCTTAAGTGATGTTATATTTAATTTAATTTAATTTTATTTTATTTAATTTAATTTGGTTTGGTTTAGTTTTAATTTTTAATTTAATTTAATTTATTTATTTTAATTTTAATTTTATTTTAACTTGATTTTATTTACTATTTTTATTATTTAATTTAATTTAATTTAATATGTTTTAATTTAATTTAATTTAATGTGATTTAATTTAATTTAATTTAATTTCATTTCATTTAAATTTTAATTTAATTTAACTTAATTCAATTTCATTTTAATTTTAATCGATTTAAATTTTAATTTAATTTTATTATTTTTCTTTTAATTTTAATTTAATATTTTTTTTTTATGTTTTAGGGATGATTTAATTTTAACAGTTAAAGTGTTAATTTAATTGAAATTTTGGAAGGATTTAATTTAAATGTCATAATTTTAATGATTAAGCATTTTAAGTTTTGAATTTGGATTATTATTTTAATTAGGAATTGAATATTATTGAGGTGATTAATTTAGGGATTCTTAGATTAAAGAATAAATTTCTTCCTAATAATATCCCTATTTTAATAATTCTAATTCTTCATTATTCTTCCAAATTTAATTAATTATTTAGTTAAGGTTTATTTTGATTACTTTCAAATTATTTGGTAGGTTTCTACCCTTTAAATACCTAAGTTTCAAACATCCAAAATCAACTTAATATCAAATATTTTACCCACCCTTTTAATTAAACCTAAAATTTTTAATTATACGTTAAAATTTTAATTACTATTTTGCCCTTTATGCTTACTAATTCCATAACTCACTAAATTCTTAAATGAATTTGAAATTTTTATGTGACTTCACTCATATGTCAATCAAGACATAAGAGGAGAAAATGTGATTTTTCTGTATTTAATTATTTATATAATTATTTTTGGTGGAAAATAAGAATTTTCAAGGAAAATTTAATAACTTGACCAAGGGAAAGTTTCTGTCCTTAAGAAAATTATGTGACATTCCTAATGACCAGAGGACCACTTAAACCAATTTCGGTGATTTTTTGAATTATATTATTTTTATTATAATTATTTTGGGTTTTGGAGTATTAATTAATTTAAAAATAAAATAAAGGTTAAAAAATGAATTTTATATTTTTCAAAAATCTCTATGATATCAAGAAAACCAGAGAATGAATTTTTATAATTTTCTGATTTTTCTTTAATTTATTAGAATTATTTTAGTGGAAATGCTAGAAAATACATTTTTTAATTTTAAAATTACCTTAGGGCTTTAAAATTTAATATCTCATCATAGAGACTTAAGAAAAATATGTGGTTTGTTCCTAAATGATTAAAATTCAAAACGTGACATTTTGGTGAATTTTATTATTTTTGTGATTTTTATTATTTTTTAATTATTAAAAATATTAAAATAATGTAAAAAATCAACTTTTTTTTGGAAAATTAGAATTTTAATTTTCTTAAATTCCCCTGATATCAGAGAGGCTCCAAAACCAATTTGGTGAATTTTTTAGAAGGATTTTGAAAGTTATGAATTTTTGAAGTTTAATTTTGGCTAAATGGCTTAATCAACCCATTTGATAGGGCTAACCAAGTCCAATTGACTTCAAACTTTTATGGCGGGTTCCTCTGATACTAAAGGTCAGTGGAGAATTGATTTCAAGTCAATTTGATGTATAATTAGCTCTAATTAATTAAAGCTCCATTTTGGGTGTTTAAGCCAATTAGGGTTATTACAAGTAAGTTAACTCAAAAACCATTTTTCCTAGGGTCCTCTTGTCATAATAAACATCACAAAATTTTCCTAGAATTTATTTCACAACATGATAATTATTAGAATTAAAATACTCAGAATAGTGACCTAGAATTGAAAAATCAATAACTCTTCATAGGAGTGGCTTGAAACTTTGGAAAATTCAGGGAATGTTCCGAAATTCAGAGGCTTCAAACGCCCTATGGTCTCATGTCATGGTGAATTGTATACATGCATGGAGAATTGAAAATGTGCAGAGAGTAAATAAATTATTAAAAATCAAATACTCAATGAAATTAAATGATTTCTTTTCCACATTATTCTCCTCTATTCACTGAGCAAGAGGGTATTTTTATTTTATTTTTCTGATTTTCCTACACAAAGTTATGCATTTTTGAAGTTCTGGGTATTTAATAAATAAGAAAAATCCTATTTTCCTACTTAAGTGACGCGGCGCCAGCTCAACCTCGGCAGCTCCGAACGTACACGCGTCGTCTCCTGATTCGGCACTGCCTTCCGACTCAGCGCCACGCGGCCCGCGGTTTACGTATCATCTCCTGGTCCAACGCCATCTGAGTCGTCCGTCCGCGCGTGTATTGAATGAACGACATCCGTTCATCATCCCCAAGCCTCTTAACCCGAGAACCGTCCACACTAAATCCTTAATATCTCACTCAATACTTAACGGATTTTGGTGTTCTTGTGCTCTATGGATTCGTCTTGAAGAGACGAACACATCTATATGGTGATCATGCATTGAAATTAAAGCATTTGAAATAAACAATCTCTAGAGGCTCGGATAAAGAGTTAGCTCATACCTTAGCTCAGAGAAGTGTGGCTTCGATCTAAGGGTTGTGTCACCTTCGATTGGGTCCAAGAAAGCTCCAGATGAGGTCTCCTGGCCTGGTGAATTGTCCAGGTATGATTTTGACCAAGCCTGATTTCAACCTTTGGAGTCTGAAACAGATGGGTGGCTTGGAGAGGGGGCTTTCACTGGGGAGCTCCTTCTCTTGGTCTTGTGCAGGTGTGGGTGAGTTTAATTTGACTTTGGTAGAGGATTTGGGAGTGTCCTGTTTTGGCCTGAGAATTGAGCTCCGAAATTGAGGTCAATTAGTGGGGATTAGGGCATGAGAACAGTGGGGATCAAATGCTCTAAGTGTGGGGGAGAGTCTGGAGTGATTTTGGCAGAGTTTTCTTAAGGTTGGTTCAGCACCTCTCATGGCCGAGAGGGGGTGGTGTTTAAATAGGAGAGGGTGGAGGGCCTCCTGTGGGGGTTTAAGGCCGGGGATCAGCTGCTCTGGTGAGGAGAAGAAGAGCTATGCTGTCCATTTGGGTTGAGACAAGTCAGCAAGGGAGAATTGAAATTTTTGGCTCCTCCCAAGGTCTCGGCCATGGTGTTTTCCGGCGGCCTGGTGGCTGGCCGGCCAGGCAATGGTCACCCTCAAGTTCAGGTGGGTTAGGGCTGGGGTTTTATGTAGGCAATTGGCCAATTCCATGTGCAAAGAACTTGGATTGAAATGGAATGGGGGGAAGACTATTTTAGGTTCAAATGAGTAAACCCATGATTTTTGGCGAGGTTCACCACCCAAGGCATGGTTTTGGGCTGAAAAGGATCACTTGGGTCAGCCAAGAGAAAATGGTGTGGTCTCCATCGATGGTGAGGTGGCTAAGCATGGTTTAGAGTGTGACATGAGTATGGTTAAAAGGCTTAATTAAGGATTAGGAAAGGGTTCCCTCCTCTTGCCATTAATGGCTTGGTGAGGTGGAAAGTGGCTCCCATGGCTTCCATGTGGCTCATGCATGACTTCATGGTTCATCTTTGGCTTGGGAAAAGTTAAGTCAATTTCATGAAAAAGGGGTTTTGTGAATTTTGGCATTTTGATGGGAGTTGGCATATGGCTTGATTTGGATTTATTTTATCATGGATTTAGAACTTAGGAGATGGCTTTATCAAATGGATGATGATAGAGGATTGTCATGTGGGCTTTGGGCCTTCTGAAATTATTTTTGATGGGGTTTTAGGAAGGCTAAGGGGATGGGCCTTTAAGTTTAAGAATAAATTCATGGATGGGAATTTTGTAGAAGTTTGGGCCAAATAATTGTTAGGTTTCGTTTAGGGATATGTCATGAGTAATTTGAAATGAGTTTGGAGTGATTTGGGTTTGAATGGGGTTGGATTTGGGCTTAGGTCAAAATTGGGCTAACTTGGGCCAATGTTGGGCTATGGTTAAAATTGATGCAAAATTAATGTTGGGAAATGTTTATGGGAGTGTTTCAAAGAGGTTTTGACTTTGGTTGGGTTTTGATTTTGGGGTTTGGGCTTATTTGGGTTAGGTTTGGGTTTAGGTCAAAATTGGGTCTTTTAGCTTTGGGATGAATTTGAGTGGGATTTGGGTCTAAATTTTGGGCAAATAATGTTAGTGTTTTGTTTGTGGGGATGTTAAGGAAAGTTTAGAAAAGGTTTGGGGTTAATTGGAGTTGAATTGGGTTAGTTTGGGCTAAGTTTGGGTCATGGGTCCAAATTGGGCTTTAAGGTCAAAAATGAAGTTGGATTCAAATGTCAATCAAATTGTGCTTGGATTTGGTCTAGATTGGTGTTGGGGATGTTGAATTAAAGTTTAGAATTGAATTGGACCAGAATTTGGGTCAATTGGGTAGGTTTGGTTTGACATTGGGTTCACTTTGGGTTAAAATGGGTCAAATTGGGGATTTTGACCAAAGTGGGATAAATTGACAAAATTGGCCCATGGTGTAGTTGGACAAAATGAAATTAGGAATATTTGGGATTTTCTGTAATTTTCTAGGAATTTTCTGAATTTTTGGATTTTTTGGCTAAGAGGGGCATTTTGGGTATTTGGAGGGTATTGGGAGGTATTTTTGGAATTTTTTGGTATTTTTGGCTATGAATGATCAATTTGAGTAATGTGGGAATGTTTGGGATTGGTTTTGAGGAAATTTGGTTATTTGGAGATTTTTTTGAAAAATTTGGGTAATTTCAAGGGTTTTGGGTAGGCTAGGCAGGTGTAGGGTCCCCGGGGTCAAAAATTGAAAATTTGGAAAATTAAAGATTGGGTAAATGTAAGTGGAATGGAACCATTTTGGGTTGAGCCATGAAGCCATATCAGGCCCACATGAGCCATGAAGGGACTCATTTGAGGCATTCACTATGTTGTTCCTAACCGTATCGGCCAAGGGCCTAGGGGTTAAGGACCATCCATGTGAATCACCTCCATGAGTCAGGAGGTCAAGTTGGGTATGGGTGTGGTTTTATGAGGTGTGTGAAAGTGTAGTGTATAAGTGTAGTGTGTGTGTAAGTTAGCCCTTCACCAGACCAGGCCACCAAGGGCAGTCCTAAGGCCAAAGAGTCCTATAGGAACTCATCCTCTAAACTTCCACACTTGATTTAAACCCTCTAGGTGATTAGGGGTTTACAATCAAGTTTGTGGAGTTTGTAGGGAGTTTAGAAGTGGTTTGAATTTCTAAGTGGTGGGTTCCACTTCTAGTCCTCTAAGATAGTCAAAGGAAAAGCCTAAGGCTAGATTCTAAGTACTAAAGAGGAAAGAGAAGACCTCATCAAAAATGAGGTCAACAAATGGACCCCCAATAGGTGTGGTGTGCTAACCAAGCACACCGCGCATATTGGCGTTGACCGAAAAGATCAACGAGACCAACACAGATGTCCAAGTGACAAACTTAGGATGAAATTAAAGAATTTCCGCTGGGGAGTATCAAGTATATCTCTGAGACTGGAGATTCCTGAACTCTCGCTGGGGAAAGGAGAAGGAGGTGAATCCTAAATCACATGATCTGGGGGAGTTTCGATTTAGATTTCATTTTGTTTCAGTTTAAGTTTTGATATGTGAGCTCAGATTTTTGTTTGAGTTTCAATTTAGATTGAAGTTTGTCAAAATTAATTTGAAGGGATTTGAACATGAAATGAAAATTGGAATTTTGTAGTTTTAGATGTAACATCTTCAACCTCAAAAGAAAATTGAATTGATTGGATTGAATCATTACAATGAGGAGAGATCTCAGAGCAATGAGGTATTGGATGTAAGATCCTTAACCTCAAGAGTTTGATTTTGATGTATTTCATTGCAGTAAGGAAAGAACCTAAAGCGATGTAGTATCGGATGTAAAATCCTCAACCCCAAGAATTTAATTTTGATGTATTTCATTGCGATAGGGAAAGAATCCTAAAGCAATGCAGTCTCAGATGTAAAATCCTCAACCACAAAAGTTTGATTTTGATGTATTTCATTGAGATAGGGAAAGAACCTAAAGCAATGCAGTCTCGGATGTGAAATCCTCAACCCCAAAAGTTTGATTTTGATGTATTTCATTGCGATAGGGAAAGAACCTAAAGCAATGCAGTCTCGGATGTAAAATCCAAAAGTTTGATTTTGATGTATTTCATTGCGATAGGGAAAGAACCTAAAGCAATGCAGTCTTGGATGTGAAATCCTCAACCCCAAAAGTTCGATTTTGATGTATTTCATTGCAATAGGGAAAGAACGTAAAGCAATGCAGTCTCTGATGTGAAATCCTCAACCCCAAAAGTTTGATTTTGATGTATTTCATTGCGATAGGGAAAGAACCTAAAGCAATGCAGTCTCGGATGTAAAACCCTCAACCCCAAAATTTTGATTTTTCATGTATTTCATTGCAATAGGGAAAGAACCTAAAGTAATGCAGTCTCGGATGTGAAATCCCCAACCCCAAAAGTTTGATTTTGATGTATTTCATTGCGATAGGGAAAAAACCTAAAGACTGCACCTCAACCTCAAAAGTTTGATTTTGATGTATTTCATTGCAATAGGGAAACAACCTAAAGCAATGCAGTCTCGGATGTGAAATCCTCAACCCCAAGAATTTGAGTTTTGATGTATTTCATTGCGATAGGGAAAGAATCCTAAAGCAATGCAGTCTCGGATGTAAAATCCTCAACCCCAAGAATTTAAGTTTGGATGTATTTCATTGCGATAGGGAAAGAACCTAAAGCAATGCAGTCTCTGATGTAAAATCTTCGACCCCAAAAGTCTGAATTTTGATGTGATTTTGAGATCTGAAAGATTGAAATTGAAATTTAATTGAGATTTAATTTGAAATCTGGAAGATTGAATTTGAAATTTGATTAAGATTTGATTTGAAATCTGGAAGATTGAATTTGAAATTTGATTGAGATTTGATTTGAAATCTGGAAGATTGAATTTGAAATTTGATTGAGATTTGATTTGAAATCTGGAAGATTGAATTTGAAATTGATTGAGATTTGATTTGAAATCTGGAAGATTGAATTTGAAATTGATTGAGATTTGATTTGAAATCTGGAAGATTGAATTTGAAATTGATTGAGATTTGATTTGAAATATGTGTTCATTTTGTTTGTCCTTTAATAATTCAAATTTGCCTTATCGTTCATTTAATTTTCATGTGAATTTGGCGTTCATCATTATTTTTAGATTTTTAAGGAAAGTTTTCTTTTATTCTTTTTGTTTCTTTTCTGTTCTTTGTTCGAAGTTCATTTAACTTTAATGGCGTTTCCCAGTCAATTTGCACAAAAGAGGTGAAGGCCAAAATGTGACATGGTCACTTTCATTCCAATCATGTCGAAGATACATCATACAACTCGATCTGGAATACATCTCATACAATCCATGTAGGCTCAAAACGGACTATGTATGATATTCATCGATCCATCCAAAAAGGCATCTGTCAAAAATCCATGTCTGAATAGTGAGGTGCATGGTCAATAACATCACCTTCCAAGCCATCCTTGGCAAGGATGTCGTATGGATGTACGTTGGAGGTGTGATATTTTTCATGTAACTCACAGCTCGTAAGGCCGGAGGCTCTCTAGCTCTGGGTCTGGCTGGAAGTGGTAAGGTGCTTTCCTGTCATCCATCCTTCTGAAAGTAACTGAGATCCGCTTCATTGGTACTCCCGGTATGCAATGTTTAGCGACATCTTCTCCGTTGCCCTTTAGTATCATGACGGAACCTACCGGTAATGGTATCTTTATCGGCCCTCGGAACTCACCCGGGCCTGCTATCCAGAGGTCGGATTCAAACATGATATTACACTCGTTCAGAAAAGAAACTGTGCAGAAAGGTCTGACAAAGTCGTGGTGATCTATGTGCGGGGGTATGCAGTCACCCTGCTTGTAAATGTTAATGATGCAACTGTTGGGTATGCAATCTGCCGACAGTACCCTCCATGTTATCATTCTCTTTACCATCCTTTTGATGACTAATGGCATTGGATCTACCTTGCCATGACGGAGTATTCCCGGTGGGTTTCCCTTCCTATCTTCTGCGAAGTTGTAGCAGCATCCAAATTGTATTGTAATTCTCCCTTTCCCTGGCATCCATCTCCGGGGTTCCGAGTAAGTGTTTTCTCTTAGGCGGCCTGCTCGACCCATTCTTTTCGAATCCCGGATGCGGTCCATGATTTGTTGTTGTTCGTATTCGAGAACACGTTTGTATGTAGCTCGAGGCCTTCTAAGTATATTGATCCTCCCGCCTCTAATCCTCTCGAAGTATTCAAAAGTTTGCTTCTCGACATTCCGCATTCTTTCTAGCTCGTATTCCGGAATAATCTGCAAATGGCGAGGCCCGGTGACATCTCGTGGGATATATGGCTCAATCCCTTCGCGTTCTCCCGCATACCTCGGCTCCTCGTGGATGGTCTCCGTTGGGACATCCTCCGGGGTTGCTTCGCAACAAGGTTATGCATTACTGGTGGCTTTATCTGGTGGCGTGGTAGCCTTCCTTCTTCTGATCTTCTTGAGATTTCCCTGGTCTCTTCTATTATCCTAGGAGCTGGCTTCCTTTCTTTAGGTTCCTGGTGAACTGGTATTCTTGAAGTATATGCATTGGTAGTAGTGACTCTCTCGTCGCGCTGGTTCGCTGCTAGTTTAGTTAACATCTTGCGGATACAGCGATTTTTATTTCTTCGCTGAGTTGCTGTGAGAGTAGCTCTTCGTACTTCCCGAATCTCCGTGGGCACGACGCCGACAAGCCCGCCCTCCGTCGTAGCGACTACGGACTTGATTCTCTTGTCCTCCTCGGTGTTTGTTTTCCTTTTCTTGTTGCCGGGTTGGTGGCTTGGGCCACCCACTTTCATTACGGATCGACCGGGCAATTCCTCTCGGTCAACCGGGACCCGGTCACTTTCCTCGTATTGCGAGCCCGCCGGTGCGAAGTCCGAGTCAATCTCTATTATCGCTCCATCTTTCACCCTCTTTTCGTCGAGTGCAAGGCTTACGCCATTTCTAAAGTTCAGGACCAACCGCCCGTTCAACATTTCCCTGCGAAAAGACTAGGAAAAGGATCAGGGGCTGTGCTAAGAACAAGAACATTAAGAAAATTTTTATTAGAGACAAAATTTTTTTCTTTTTTTATTTATTCTTTTTTTATTATTACTTTTGTATTTTTAAATTCAACAGGAATGAAGTGGGAAAAGATCAGGAAAAAGATTTTGATTTGGAAGAGAGAACAAGGAAAACTTTATTATCATGATTTTATTTATTTTAGCACATTTTTTTTATTTTTGGGTTCGGACCCAGTCATAAGTAATTACTTCGCCTGTGCTTCTAGGGATGAAGAATTCATTCCTTTGAAACATCAGGTAGCGTAATACTTCTTCAAGTATCGTCCGTTGATCGGAAGCATATGTCATTCTCCTTAGCAATTCACTAGCTGGTAAGAGCCTCCTGAGTATACTGCTTCAACCACAAATGGTCCTTCTCAAGTGGGTTCAAATTTTCCACCTATCTTGCGGTGTGCAAGGATAGGTCTCTTGAGAATGAGAACTAAGTCACCAACTTTGAAGGTTCTTGGGCGGACCAGTCTGTCATGGGCTTGAACCATCTTAGCTTGGTATAGTTCTAAATTCCGTCGCGCCGCAAGTCTTTTCCCTTCCGTGGTTTCTAATTCCTCTAGTCGTAATTTGGCATTCTCTTCGTCGTGATTTTGTTTGCAACTGCAATTCCGAGTGAAGGAAGCTCGGACCTCTAAGGGTAACATCGCCTCGGACCCATACACTAGAGCGTAAGGTGTAGCTTGAGTAGGAGTTCGAAGGTTGTCCAGGAGGCCCATAAGGCTTCTAATAACTTCTCGTGCTAATTTCTCTTATTATCGTCCAAAGTTTTCTTTAAAATTTGAACGAGAGTTTTATTAAAAGCCTCAGCCAGGCCGTTTGCTCTTGGATAGTAAATTGTTGAATACCGCCAGTCGATTCCGTGTCTCATGACAAAATTATTGATTTGCGTGCTTCTGAATGCTGACCCATTATCTGAGATGATCCTCACTCCGAAACGGTAGATAACTTGGTTCTTGAAAAACTGTAGCACGTGGTGTGCTTTCACTTCTCTGAGTGGAACCGCCTCGCCCACTTGGAAAAGTAATCCGTAGCTGCAAGAATGAAGCGATGTCCTTTCGAAGATGGCGGTTCTATCGGACCCACTATATCCGTGCCCTAACATTCAAATGGCCACGACGCAATTGTCGGATGTAGCACATTTGGAGGTTGGTGTAGAACCACTCCGTGCACTTGGCATTGGTGACAGCTCTTGGCGATTTTCATGCAGTCGTTCATCATCGAGGGCCAGTAATACCCTAGTCTTTTAATTTTCATTTTCATCTTCGGACCCGACTGGTGAGTGCCACAGAGTCCTGAATGAACCTCTTTAGCAATTTCAAAGGCCTCGGACCCGCTTAGGCACCTTAGCCACATTTGATCGAAAGACCTTCTATATAACGTGTTGTTTATTAATGCGTAGGACAGAGTTCTTTTCTTGATCTGATGGGCTAACGACCTATCGTCTGGTAGTTTTCCCGTTTGCAGGTAGTCTATTAATGGCCGTCACTAATCTTCCGTGTTTTCTCGTTACTCGCTGCAACCGATTCTTCTTCTTTTTCCGATTTGTGTATTGTGTCCATGTCGAGCTGTGATAGGACCTGTCGTCCTTGAACTGAAACTTCCACTGATTCATCTTGCAAGCAAGCAAATTCTTTTGCGAGGTGGGCTAACGCATCTGCTAAAGCATTTTCTTTCCTGGGAATTTTGTAAATCGTCACATTCGGGATCTGTTCCAACAACTGTATGGCATACTGGAAGTATTGCTCGAGTCTTGGTTTTAAAATTCTGTATCGTCCGGCGATCTGTTGAATGATTAATTGTGAATCCCCGTAGATGTTGATGTTTGTTATCCCCATTTGAATAGCTAATTCCAGTCCTGTTACGAGAGCTTCATATTCTGCTTCGTTGTTTGTACATGGCTCTGTTAAGTGGTAGGAGTATCTTAACATCCCCCGCTCTAGTGTTATAAAGATTAATCTGATTCCTGCCTTACCGGGCACTATCACTTGCGATTCTTCATCTTTGTGTGTTGAAGATGCTCCGTCGAAATATAATTCCCAACGTCGATCATCAGGGCCTTCTAAGCTTATTATTTGTTCATCTGGCAAATCGTCATTGAGAGGAGATTCTGCCGGCAAAGGGTGTGCTGCGAGGAAGTCTACTAGGACTTGTCCCTTTACGGCACGAAGAGGCACAAAAGTTATATCGAATTGCAATAATATTATTGACCACCTGACAAGTCTGCCAGAAAGTGTTGGACGGGTCATCAAGTATTGTAATGGATTAAATTTCAAGATCAGGTTGACCTTATGAGAAAGCATGTAGTGCCTGAGCTTTTGAGCGGCGAAGATCAGGGTCAAACAGTGCTTTTCAATTGTGGGATATTTTACTTCCGTCGGAAGTAAACGACGGCTTAGGTAGTAAAGAGCATTTTCTTTACCCTCATCATCGACCCGGCTAACGTGGCTCCGAGTGAGTCGTCTAAAGCCGCGGTATAAAGTATCAACGGTCTACCCGAGACCGGGGTCGCTAAGACAGGAGGTGTCATTAAATATTGTTTAATGTCCTCAAAGGCCTTCCGGCATTTCTCTTCCTAAATAAATTTGGCGTCCTTTTTAACTAATGCCGAGAAAGGTCGACACCTACTCGACAAGTTTGAGATAAAGCGTCGAAGATATGCCGGCTTCCCTTGAAAAGATCGTAGTTGTTTCAAGGTTTTGGGAGGTGGCATTTCTAAGATAGCTTTAATCTTTTCGGGTCGATTTCAATTCCACGATGTCGGACAACGAATCCTAAGAATTTCCCGGAGGTGACGCCGAAGGCGCATTTTAAGGGATTCATCTTAAGGTTAAATGGTCTTAATCGTTCGAAAACAATTCTCAAATCATACAGGTGATTTTCCTTTACTTTGCTTTTGATGACCACATCGTCCACGTAGCATTCAACTTGATTGTTGATGAGATCATCAAAAAATTCTTGTCATTGCTCTCTGGTAGGTTGCTCCTGAGTTCTTCAGTCCGAATGACATCACTGTGTAGCAATATACTCCGATCGGCGTTCTGAATGCTGTAAGTTTTTCATCTTCTGGAGCCATTTTTATCTGGTTGTATCCTGAAGATCCATCCATAAATGAGAATATCTCATGTGTTGAGGCAATGTCGATCATTAATTTTGGGATCGGTAGAGGGAATTCATCTTTTGGACATGCCTTGTTTAAATCTTTGAAATCCACACAAATTCTGATCTGACCATTCTTCTTCCTGACTGGCACCACATTGGCTAACCAAGTCGGGTATTGTTCTTCACAGACAAATTTGGCGTATATTAGCTTTTTAACCTCAGCTATGACTTGTTCGATTTCTAGACGCATTCTTTTGGGACCTTGTCTGACTGGAACAGAAGTAGGATCCACTCCTAGCTTATGGACAGCGACCTCTGGAGCTAATCCTGGCATCTCATCGTAGCTCCAAGCAAAACAGTCTTTAAATTCCATTAATAACTTAATTATTTCTTCGGAGTCTTCTTTATTGAGTAAGGAGCTAACAAAGGTAGGTCTAGGCTCTTCGCTAGTACCTAAGTTAACTTCTGTTACTTAATCTATTATAGATTTGATCTCTTCTTCGAACTCTGGTGGAGCGTTTCCAATTTATAAATCTTCAAATTCTTCTGTAGTTTCCATACAGTTTTCATTAGACTCGCAAGTGACAACCAAGCAAAATTCAGTATCGTCAACTGATCCTACTGTGCCTAATCCGAGACAATGTTTTGAATTGGGTGGACGACCGGAGTTATTCCATAATTTTTCAAAATGTTGTGATTGACCTTTTGTCCATTGTCGAGGTAAGAAACCACGCTGAATTAAATTTTGAACACAGGGAGAGTACCACTCAAAAGGTAATTCCATTAATTATGATGAAGTAGCATCATCAAATTGTACATTATTTTCAGTTTTGGAGGAACGAGCACCACGGTAGAATTTGATGAGCTTTGCACCGCTGCTACGTACATCTTTGACCACCATACCCTTGATCTTATTAGAATGGATCGGGGTCAGGGTCATAGTATGTATACAGTGGTTAATCTTCTCGTACATCGATTTATATTCCTCGTTCTTTTCATCTTCGAGAGAGATCCTGAATTGCGGATTCTTCCGACTTATTGTTGTTGTTTCTTGCTTGATCTCTTTTTCTTCTTCAGAACTATCTTCCCAATCAACATTGATGGCTGGTTTCCTCTGTCCAACTGTCTTAACGTCTCTGCCACGACCTCGTCCCAGATCTCGACCTCGGATGCGAGTTGTGGAGAAACCTTCACCATCTCGCCGTAAGGGAGTGGTGAGTGACTGTTGGACTAGAACTTCAGGTTCTTCGTCATCCCGAACTTCCTTTGCTTCATTTTTTATGGTATCTCTGGAGAAGATTGTTTTCTTCGGAGGTGCGTAATAAGTCGCATCTTCATGGATTCCAATTTCATGTACAGAAAATGGTTGTAAGTCACCTTTGATGCACCGTTCCCCTCCGTCGTAGTATTTGATGCACTGATGTAGGGATGACGGTACCATCCTATTTTCATGTATCCATGGTCGGCCCAGTAGAGCGTTGAATGACGTTTCTGAATCAATTATGTGAAATTTCGCGGTTGTCTTTGCTAAGTCACCGGTCTTCATTAGCAAGTGTTATTGATCCGAGGGCTCTTTCTCCTTTCCGGTCGAATCCTCTTAATAACATTTTGTCCGCTTCGAGCTCGCGAGCATCAATTTCCAAGTATGCTAGCATTCGAAGATTCATTATATTGATCGATGCTCCTGGATCCACCAATACTCTAGAGAGCGTAAACTTTCCGATTGTGACTGAAATGTACAACGGTCGGTTGTGGTCTGCTGTCCCAAGTAGTAGGTCATTGTCCGTGAAGGTAACACCTCGTTGTTCCTTTAACGAGCAAACCTCATCTAAGGAATCTCCAGTAATTTGAGCTAAGCAAATTTCTAGATCAAGTAAGGCCTTGATCAGAGCTTCTCTCATCTCCTTTGATAAGATGAGAGCGTCATAGATGATTAGTTTGGCCGGTAGTTTCCTAAGATGGGCTAGCACGTTGTAATCCACTTTATTTCCATGTGTCTCGATTTCTTCCCGAATGGGTATTTTTTCTGCCGGGGTTGGTTCTTCCTGAACAACCACCTGCTTTCCTTTTTTCTTTGGACCCATTCTCGGAGGTAGAACTCTTCCACTTCTTAAGTTGACTTCTGTGATTTCTTCCGAATCTGGTATTGAGTTTGCTGGTGTTTCCTCCTAAATCGGGATGACAGGTTCTTTTGGATTAGCTTTAGAGTCTGAAGGCTCTAACTCTATTATGACTGGAGCTCCTCGAAACTTGCTAATAGATTCATTGCTTGTTGAACTCTCGTAGCCTCCTTGGTGGATGTCTTCTTTGTCATTGTGATCGTCGAGATTGTGTATGATTTGAGAATTGCTATTTGTATCGGAATCGATGTACGGACTAGGTTGGTTGTCGCTAGTTACGTAATTGTTAGAAACAGTCAAAACATAGCCAACGCCATAACCCTTATCATTATAAGATCCCACCGGAGTGAGCAGATAATCATACAGAGTCAGAGGTTCGAGAGATTTCTCCCCCGAATCGGAAACAACTATCCTAGGATAGGCAGCCCCTAGTCTAGCCTCAGGAGCCTCGGTCTTCTTTTCTTCATCAATTTTCTTCTTTTCTTTAATCGTCTCTTGTTGAAGTAATTCTTCTATCGCAAGTGATAATGCCGACTTGACAGGTTTCGAACTCTGAATTGAGGCTCGCACCGAAGTGGTTTGGATGCGATCCAAAATCTTCTTCGAAGACTTTGTCCAGGCGGAAGTCCATCCATCATCGATCGCATAGGATCTATCAGAACAATGAGATCCGTCGAGATAACATTGACGGAACCTCCTTTCTGGGGTTCCTTCATGTATTCCATTGGGATCGTTATATTCCCTTTTCGAAGATTGTCGTTGAGCCGACTTTTGAAGGTAATACAATCTTCTATCTTGTGTCCAAGAATCCGGTGGTAAGGGCAAAAGTTGGGATCACCTTTCTTGTCGACTTCTTCTGGTTTCTTAGGCTCGGTAGTTGGAAATCTGGAGTCTTCATCGATCGCGGAACATTTTCGCGATCGCCTCATTCTCGAACGGATACTCCCCGCTCGAAGCTCCCTTAACGTACGTTGTGGACGAGGAGGTTGTTCATACTGTTGAGATGACTGATAGCTGGGTCGAGGTTGTTGGTAATTCTGTTGAGTTTGTTGCAGCCGTTCTGGTGGTATTTGTATTGGCTGCTTGCCTTTATCGACTGCTGCGACGATCCCGGACTTCTTTTCAAAAGTTTTCACGGGCTTCTGCTTGTCTGTTTTGTCGATGAAACTTAATTGCTTCGCTTCCTCTCGCAAGCTTCCGGCCTTGCTTAACAACTTCTCGAAAGTCTTAATAGTAAATCCCTCGAGGAGAAGTGCTATCGGGCCATGAATGCTCTTCGAAGAAATGCCGATCGCATGTTGTTCTTGTAGTCGTGGCTCACACTTCATACTTAGATTCCTCCATCGAAGTATGTAGTCCACCAAAGTTTCATTTGGCTTCTGCTTCTCTACCACTAAATCACCTATAGTGATGTGCTGCTGAGCTCCGGCAAATCGCTTGATGAAGAGGTTCTCTAATTCTGAAAATGTCTTCATCGAACCGTTCGGTAATTCTTCATACCAATCAAAGGCGATCCCTGACAGGCTACTGACAAACTGTCGGAAGAGTAAAGCATCACTTCCGCCGGCATTGCAACAACTGGCACGAAAATGTGCAACATGCTGTCGAGGGTTTCCAGTTCCATCAAAGGTCTTGAACAGAGGTGGTATGAAGCCTTTCAGATATTGGACAGCGTCGAATTCTTCGGGGTAAGGTCTACCCGTCCGAATGGATGTCCCGCTCTTTGATTGTGTCAAGGCTTCTCGCACTCGCTCGTTCCACCATGCTCTTGATATCCTTTTCCGAATCATGCTTTGTGTTGCATCCTTTTTTAATCGATCATCCCCGTTGACGGATGTAATCTCCTTTCCTCCGTCTACAATGTGAATAACTTCGGGGTGTTTCTCTTTGGGGTTGAACCCGACTCCGGAGAGTGGTTAGGGCCGCAGCCCATCTCTTCCATCCTTTTTGCCGTTCTGGGCGATCGTATCATCTTTCTCTTGAAGCCGCATCCTCATTACTTCCGGCTCCTCTCTTCGCGGCCGCAGGAGCACCTTGTGAAGCCGACGAAGCTCGTGTTTCAACCATGTTAATTTCTCGCATATTCATCATCCATGAACTCGACGAGTCGACTTCATCTCCGAATTTTTCTTCTCTTTCTTTTGCTAATCGCCTAATATCAGTTCTTAGCTTTTCCATAGCATCTTCTAATGGTCTTTTCTATACATCTTTGCAGTTGTCATGCGATAGCTGTCGGGTTTCCTTCTCATGAGTCCCCTTCACTACGGTAGCACTTTCTTCGGACTCAAGTCTCTTGACGATACTTTCCTTCTCAGGTTGTTGTTTTAATCTTAATTGTTCGGTAGTGGGACTCCATACCATCCTTCTAGCAGCAGAAGGTCTAGGACCGGATGGTTCCGTCGACCAAATGCCGGAAGGTGGTATCCTCCCTAATTTGTAGTCCTGAAACAACGACAGGTGGACTAGCTTTCATTCTCTTATTTGGCTTTTCCACAGAGATAACAGGTTCTACTCGCGGCCCAAGACGGGACTTGGCTGGCACCCGCCCTATCCTTCTTAAAATCTCTGATACAGGGCAATTTTCTTTCTTTGCTAACTTTTCTATCAAGGTTTGCAGTCGAGCAAATGGCTTAATTCTAGCCCTTTTCTTACGGCCGTCGTTGTAATATGCAGGCTGAGGCAATGCAGAAGCAATCTTGCGGATATTTTCCTCGCCCTCTGCAGTGGAGAGGGGATGAAATCTACTTCCTCCCAAAAGTGGTATGTATTCAGGCAGCGGTGTATACTCGGGAAGTTCTGGGATTTCCTCCAGGAAAGCAACTTCAGCAGCTCTGGCTTCTCTAGCAATCCTTCTACTTCTGTTCCTCCTCTGACTCCGTGTCAGTGATGGAATTCTCGAGCTGGAACCGATTTCAAAAACATAAGATTTTACAGGAAGATCTGTACCCTCCACGACAACAAGTTCATCACAGTTCTGAATTTCCTTCCCCTTTAGTCTGGCAGAAGTCGGGGTAGGTGCAGAGACAACTAGACCAGTGGGGGTAGCAACAACAGTCCATTTGCGAACAACAAGCATTCCTCTCGCTGGAATCTTTTGCAGAGGAGGGAATTCATGAGTCGACTCGAGGTTAAACTCAATCAACGGCTTCTCGCTTCCGGTACTTTGCTTGTGAGTGAAAAGAGAGTGACGTAGGGGATTTTGATGTCGGTGCCCCCGAATCCTTGTCCGAATCGAATGATTCCATTATCGGCGCTTCGTCCTCGAACACAACCAGTGTCCAAGTCCGTTGACGAAGGAAAAGATCAGTTTTGGGGCTTCCATTTCTGCAGGGCAGATTCCAAGTGTTAGTCCCCGAATCGTGCTTCTTCTTGTCATAAAACTTATGACACAAAAGAAAGAGTCTGAAAACATTCCCGTTTATCTTAGTGTATTTGTGGTATTATAAGATAATTGTTTTTCGAAAAGATTTGTTCGCCAGGAAAGAGAATTATTAAAAGAAGGAGAGTTGTAGGAAGGGTAAAAGGAATTGATTAGGAACTGGAAAAGGAAGAGAAAGTCTTGTAGAAACTTCTCGACCCGCAAGGTTGCTCCTAAACTAATACCTATTGGGTGTCCACCCCACCTCAGAAATGAGGTAAAAGGATCTCAGAACCTCTCTGTTTAGGGGTGTCTAAACAGTGGCTCCTAAATCTGAGAGAATGTTAGCCATACTTGTTCAAGGTAGAAATGAACATAGTATTCCAACGGAAAGAAGGGTAGTTTGATCCACTAGGGACATGGATACACTACCGATATTTTGAAAGTAGAATTATCTGATTAAAATGGAGAGAGGAATTTTCCCCAGCGAAGTCGCCAGAAGTTGTCGGCATATTTTTAGGTTATGTGTTTTATTTTGGAAAAAGGGGGTCGCCTATAGAAATTGTCGGCGGATTTTTTTTTAATTTAATTTAAATAAATAATTTGAAAAGTAGTATTTAATCTTAAAAATAATTTTAAGATATGAAATCAAACCGACCTCACATCCCGCATAGTTTATATAAACGAGCATCGCATCACAAACCGTGTATCTATCTCGAAGAATAGACACACTGTTTGGTGATGAGGCTCGATTAAATAAACTAGAAGATTTGTGACATCCGTTTGGTATGCGAACCAATTTTATAAGCCGACAAAATCCCCTGCTTAATATAAATGAATTAAACAGGGTTTATATTACCTGGGTTCTTAAAATTCCCTATAAGGGCAAGCCCCTATAGTTAATTACATCTTAAGTAACGGAACCACTTAAGAAAACTCTCGATAATAATCGTAGTTCTCGCTCTCAAGAATTTCAAAGTTTAAGTTTTCAAGTGATTGAATTTCCGAATTTCAATAGGGAATGGATCAAGTTTGGAACATTTTGTTTTGGGAATTCAAAGGAAGAAAGGTAGGAGAAATTACGCATTCAAAGCGAACTTCGGTAATTTCTCGACTATCCTATTGTTTGGCTTCGAATTTAGGAAAGTCCTAATATTTATTTAATGTTTTGATCTTGCCAATCTTAATTAATTAGGACTTATATTCGTATGACATGACCATACAAATAGCTCTCGAAGATGTGAGGGTTTATGTCGTACCAAACGACTACCTCGAAGTCTTAAGACCTGCTAGTGGCTTAATTTACAATGCAAATGCCTAACAAAAGGTCGAGGATTTATGTTGCACTAGGCAAACTACCTCGAAATCCTATGGCTCGGTTATTTAGTTCTAAGAAAGTTTTACCGAAGTAGACTCGTGTTTTGCCGATGATGATGGTCGTGCCGCCCACCATGCTCCGAGCTCCTTGTTGTTGCAGAGGGTTTAGTTTTAGAAGATTGTAATCAAAAGAGAAGAGAAGAGTTTGGTTTTAGAAATTTTAAAGTCCAAGTTTTTTTTTTATGTTTTAATTAAAACAAATCTTAAAGTTGATTATAACAACACCAGTTAAGATCTCACGGTTCCATCCTTCCGGCATCGTTATTTTTATCAAATTCACTTAGTCTAGATGAATTTGCTAAACTCAACTAAATGAGTTCTACACTTTCATTTAGACCGTGGGAAATCCCTTTAACAACACGTAGGTTACATCATCTGAGGTATTCCCGAACATCCAACAAGACGTTTTAATTTAGTTATAATTGTAGTTTTGTTGTTTTGTTTGTGATTAAATTTTGAGTTGTTTTATATTTTGAAATGTTGTGGAGGTGAATTTTATCTTGAAATGACTTTTAATTTAGTTTTGGTTTTGGTTTTAGGGACTATCCTAAAGGTGTGGGTTTTCATGCAATAGTTGTTTATCATGCAAGAAAAGTAAGTGCATTTGCAATAAAGTAAATTGCAAGAAGGTAAATTGCAATAAAATAAAAGCGCACCCTGAGGGTCTTCCCGTCATCCCGTAGCCGCACTTAAACACAATTTAGAATATTTAAGCATTTAAAACAAGTTCCTAGGTAAAGCTAAGGGAAGGGTTATGGTTTTCTGTCAAGTTCCTAATCCTATAGCTAGTCATCTCCTATGACATCTAGGTTCTTTTGTTTTGGTTTGAGGACGATTTTCTTCATCAAAAAACAATTAAGTTTAATTGTTCTTATAAACATCCTATCGTACTGAGGAAGTGCTTAAGACGAATCTTAAACATCTTTTCAATACTTTTAGGATTATTTTAAGTCCAAGAGAATTTAATTATACAACGAATCAATCATCCAAGATTTCAAGTTTTGTTATCTTGCTCAGTGAACTAGGACATTTGAATATCCTATGAGTGAAGTAACACTTCACTTAACACTTCATTTAGGAGTTATGACAACAAGAGCTTTTGAGGGCAAATCGATGTTTAAGTGATTTGTAATTCAATTTAATTTCAATTAATGGGTTTAAGTTTGAAATAATGTTCAAGTTGTTTCAGATTTATTTTTGAATTCTTTATGTCTTAAGTGATGTTATATTTAATTCAATTTAATTTAATTTAATTTAATTTAATTTGGTTTGGTTTAGTTTTAATTTTTAATTTAATTTTATTTATTTAGTTTATTTTTAATTTTATTTTAACTTCGATTTTATTTACTTATTTTATTATTTAATTTAATTTAATTTAATATGTTTTAATTTAATTTAATTTAATGTGATTTAATTTAATTTAATTTAATTTAATTTAATTTAATTTAAATTTTAATTTAATTTAATTTAATTTAAATTTTAATTTAATTTAACTTAATTCAATTTCATTTTAATTTTAATCTAATTTAAATTTTAATTTAATTTTATTATTTTTCTTTTAATTTTAATTTAATATATTTTTTTATGTTTTAGGGATGATTTAATTTTAACTCGTTAAAGTATTAATTTAATTGAAATTTTGGAAGGATTTAATTTAAATGTCCTAATTTTAATGATTAAGCATTTTAAGTTTTGAATTTGGATTATTATTTTAATTAGGAATCGAATATTATCGAGGTGATTAATTTAGGGATTCTTAGATTAAAGAATAAATTTCTTCCTAATAATATCCCTATTTTAATAATTCTAATTCTTCATTATTCTTCCAAATTTAATTAATTATTTAATTAAGGTTTATTTTGATTACTTTCAAATTATTTGGTAGGTTTCTACCCTTTAAATACCTAAGTTTCAAACATCCAAAATCAACTTAATATCAAATATTTTACCCACCCTTTCAATTAAACCTAAAATTTTTAATTATAGGTTAAAATTTTAATTACTATTTTGCCCTTTATGCTTACTAATTCCATAACTCACTAAATTGAGCTTAAATGAATTTGAAATTTTTATGTGACTTCACTCATATGTCAATCAAGACATTAGAGGAGAAAATATGATTTTTCTGTATTTAATTTATTTATATAATTATTTTTTGTGTAAAATAATAATTTTCAAGGAAAATTTAATAACATGAATAAGGGAAATTTTTTGTCCTTAAGAAAATTATGGGACATTCCTAATGACTAGAGGACCACTTGGACCAATTTTGGTGATTTTTTGAATTATATTATTTTTATTATTATTATTTTGGGTTTTGGAGTATTAATTAATTTAAAAATAAAATAAAGATTAAAAAATGAATTTAATATTTTTCAAAAATCTCTCTGATATCAAGGAAACCAGAGAACCAATTTCTATAATTTTCTGAATTTTCTTTAATTTATTAGAATTATTTTAGTGGAAATGCTAGAAAATACATTTTTTAATTTTAAAATTACCTTAGGGCTTTAAAATTTAATATCTCGTCATAGAGACTTAAGAAAATTATGGGGTTTGTTCCTAAATGATTAAAATTCAAAATGTGACATTTTGGTGAATTTTATTATTTTTGTTAATTTTATTATTTTTTAATTATTAAAATATTAAAATAACGTAAAAAATCAACTTTTTTTTGGAAAATTACAATTTTAATTTTCTTAAATTCCCCTGATATCAGAGAGGCTCCAAAACCAATTTGGTGAATTTTTGAAAAGGATTTTGAAAGTTATGAATTTTTGAAGTTTAATTTTGGCTATATGGCTTAATCAACCCATTTGATAGGGCTAACCAAGTCCAATTGACTTCAAACTTTTATGGTGGGTTCCCCTGATCCTAAAGGTCAGTGAAGAATTGATTTCAAGTCAATTTTATGTATGATTAGCTCTAATTAATTAAAGCTCCATTTTGGGTGTTTAAGCCAATTCGGGTTATTACAACTAAGTTAACTTAAAAATCATTTTTCCTAGGGTCCTCTGTTCATAATAAACATCACCAAATTTTCCTAGAATTTATTTCACAACATGCTAATTATTAGAATTAAAATACTCAGAATAGTGACCTAGAATTGAAAAATCAATAACTCTTCATAGGGTGGCTTCTGACTTTGGAAAATTCAGGGAATGTTCCCAAATTCAGTAGGCTTCAAAAGCCCTATGGTCGCATGCCATGGTGAATTGTATACATGCATGGAGAATTGAAAATGTGCAGAGAGTAAATAAATTATTAAAAATCAATTTCTTAATGAAATTAAATGATTTTTTTGCACATTATTCTCCTCTGTTCACTGAGCAAGAGGGTATTTTTATTTTATTTTTCTGATTTTCCTACACAAAGTTATGCATTTTTGAAGTTCTAGGTATTTAATAAATAAGAAAAATCCTATTTTCCTACTTAAGTGATGTGGCGCCAGCTCAACCTCGACAGCTCCGAACGTACACGCGCCGTCTTCTGATTCGGCGCCGCCTTCAAATTCAGCGTCACGCGGCTCACGGTTCACGTATCATCTCCTAGTCCGACGCCATCTGAGCCGTCCGTCCGCACGTGTATTGAATGAACGGCATCCGTTCATCGTCCCCAAGCCTCCTAACCCGAGAACCGTCCACACTAAATCCTTAATATCTCACTCAATACTTAACGGATTTTGGTGTTCTTGTGCTTCTATGGATTCGTCTTGAAGAGACGAACACATCTATACGGTGATCATGCATTGAAATTAAAGCATTTGGAATAGACAATCTCCACAGGCTCGGAATAAAGAGTTAGCTCATACCTTAGCTCAGAGAAGTGTGGCTTCGATCTGAGGGTTGTGTCACCTTTGATTGGGTCCAAGCAAGCTCCAGATGAAGTCCCTTGGCCTGGTGAGTTGTCCAGGTATGATTTTGACCAAGCCCGATTTCAACCTTCGGAGTCCGGAACAGATGGGTGGCCTGGAGAGGGGGCTTTCACTGGGGAGCTCCTTCTCTTGGTCTTATGCAGGTGTGGGTGAGTTTAATTTGACTTTGGTAGAGGATTTGGGAGTGTCCTATTTTGGCCTGAGAATTGAGCTCAATTAGTGGGGATTAGGGCAAGAGAATAGTGGGGATCAAATGCTCTAAGTGTGGGGGAGAGTCTGGAGTGATTTTGGCAGTTTCCTTAAGGTTGGTTCAAGCACCTCTCATGGCCGAGAGGGGGTGGTGTTTAAATAGGAGAGGGTGGAGGGCCTCCTGTGGGGTTTAAGGCTGGGGATCAGCTGCTCTGGTGAGGAGAAGAAGAGCTATGCTGTCCATTTGGGTTGAGACAAGTCAGCAAGGGAGAATTGAAATTTTTGGCTCCTCCCAAGGTCTCGGCCATGGTGTTTTCTGACGGCCTGGTGGCTGGCCGGCCAGGCAATGGTCACCCTCAAGTTCAGGTGGGTCAAGGCTGGGGTTTTGTGTAGGCAATTGGCCAATGCCATGTGTAAAGAACTTGGATTGAAATGGAATGGGGGGAAGACTATTTTAGGTTCAAATGAGTCAACCCATGATTTTGGGCTAGGTTCACCACCCAAGGCCTGGTTTTGGGCTGAAAAGGATCACTTGGGTCAGCCAAGAGAAAATGGAGTGGTCTCCATCAATGGTGAGGTGGATAAGCATGGTTTAGAGTGTGACATGAGTATGGTTAAAAGGCTTAATGAAGGATTAGGAAAGGGTTCCCTCCTCTTGCCACTAATGGCTTGGTGAGGTGGAAAGTGACTCCCATGGCTTCCATGTGGCTCATGCATGGCTTCAAGGCTCATCTTTGGCTTGGGAAAAGTTAAGTCAATTTCATGAAAAAGGGGTTTTGTGAATTTTGGCATTTTGATGGGAGTTGGCATATGGCTTGATTTGGATTTATTTTATCATGGATTTAGAACTTAGGAGATGGCTTTATCAAATGGATGATGATAGAGGATTGTCATGTGGGCTTTGGACCTTTTGAAATTATTTTTGATGGGCTTTTAGGAGGGCTAAGGGATGGGCCTTTAGGTTTAAGAATAAATTCATGGATGGGAATTTTGTAGAAGTTTGGGCCAAATAATTGTTGGGTTTGGTTTAGGGATATGTCATGAGTAATTTGAAATGAGTTTGGAGTGATTTGGGTTTGAATGGGGTTGGATTTGAGCTTAGGTCAAAATTGGGCTAACTTGGGCCAATGTTGGGCTAGGGTTGAAATTGATGCAAAATTAATATTGGTAAATGTTTATGGGAGTGTTTCAAAGAGGTTTTGACTTTGGTTGGGTTTTGATTTTGGGGTTTGGGCTTATTTGGGTTAGGTTTGGGTTTAGGTCAAAATTGGGTCTTTTAGCTTTGGGTTTAATTTGAGTGGGATTTGGGTCTAAATTTTGGGCAAATCATGTTATTTTTTTGTTTGTGGGGTTGTTAAGAAAAGTTTAGAAAAGGTTTGGGGTTAATTGGAGTTGAATTGGGTTAGTTTGGGCTAAGTTTGGGTCATGGGTCCAAATTGGGCTTTAAGGTCAAAAGTGAAATTGGATTCAAATGTCAATCAAATTGGGCTTGGATTTGGTCTAGATTGGTGTTGGGGATGTTGAATTGAAGTTTAGAATTGAATTGGACCAGAATTTGGGTCAATTGGGTAGGTTTAGTTTTACATTGGGTTCACTTTGGGTTAAAATGGGTCAAATTGAGGATTTTGACAAAAGTGGGGTAAATTGAAAAAATTAGCCTATGGTGTAGTTGGACAAAATGAAATTAGGAATGTTTGGGATTTTCTAAAATTTTCTGGGAATTTTCTGAATTTTTGGATTTTTTGGCTAAGAGGGGCATTTTGGGTATTTGGAGGGTATTGGGAGGTATTTTTGGAATTTTTGGTATTTTTGGCTATGATTAATCAATTTGAGTAATGTGGGAATGTTTGGGATTTGTTTTGAGGAACTTTCGGTATTTGGAGATTTTTTTGAAAAATTTGAGTAATTTCAAGGGTTTTGGGTAGGCTAGGCGGGTGTATGGTCCCCGGGGTCAAAAATTGAAAATTTGGAAAATTGAAGGTTGGGTAAATATAAGTGGAATGGAACCATTTTGGGTTGAGCCATGAAGCCATATCATGCCCACATGAGCCATTAAGGGACTCATTTGAGGCATTCACTATGTTGTTCCTAACCCTCTCGGCCAAAGGCTTAGGGGTTAAGGACCATCCATGTGAATCACCTCCATGATTCAGAAGGTCAAGTTGGGTATGGGTGTGGTTTTAGGAGGTGTGTAAAAGTGTAGTGTATAAGTGTAGTGTGTGTGTAAGTCAGCCCTTCACTGCACTGTGCCACCTGTAGGCGGTCCCAAGGCCAAAGCGTCCTATAGGAACTCATCCCCTAAACTTCCACACTTGATTTCAACCCTCTAGGTGATTAGGGGTTTACAATCAAGTTTGTGGAGTTTGCAGGGAGTTTAGAAGTGGTTTGAATTTCTAAGTGGTGGGTTCTACTTCTAGTCCTCTAAGATAGTCAAAGGAAAAGCCTAAGGCTAAATCCTAAGTACTAAAGAGGAAAGAGAAGACCTCATCAAAAATGAGGTCAACAGACTTGAATTTGACAAAACTCGATTCGTTAATGCGAAGGTACAAGAAAGGTACGATTCAGTCTACAAATGTAAAAAAGTGTATACAAGATAGAATTTTTGAGAATCCTGAAGGAGAGATAGAAATAGCAATCAAAGAAAGAGGATGGGAAAACTTTTACTATACAACCAACAAGGCTGTTATTGAAGTTTTTAGAGAGTTCTACTCCAATATTACTCAACTTGAGGACGTGCCAGTCTAAGTAAGTTGATTTTCTATTGAAATTAGTGCTAATCGCATTAATACTTTTTACGAGCTTCATGACTATTTTTTTAGCAAGTTTGAAACATTTGGAAAAATGGAAGGTGTGTTGAACGATGTTATCGACTTTCTCACTAATGGGAAAGGTGTTTGGAAAATTAAAAATTGTGAACGGATTAACTTTCCATTGTCCATGATGAATGTCACTGCTAAGGCATGGCATTATTTCATCTGTTCGACTCTGCTACCGACTTACCATCGTAGTGAAGTCTCTAGAGAGAGAGCTGTTTTGAATTTCTGTATTCAAAACAACCGAAGTATTAATGTGGGGAGAATAATCTACAAGAATCTTATGGCTACTACGAGGAGTGAGACAAGTGGATATTTAAGGCATCTTTGCCTCATTTGTGCACTTTGTCAACTATCTAGAGTTGAAGCAAGGGATGATGAGGAATGGGTTTATCCTATGAGACCCATTAGTAAGGGAAATATTAAGACTTGTACATCCCATGAAGAATGGATATCAGGAAGTAGGAGCAAAGAACCTTCTAATAGCTATGACCCTCCTACCTCGAGTAGCCCTACTTTTTATGATCTGATGAATGTCATGACCCTGCAGAGGAAAAGTTTTGAATAGCTGGATGAAAAGCTAGATAGAATTGATCACAGGATTAGAGGGCTAGAGAGAAGACATGATCATGATAGTCAGTATCTTCAGAGGCATTCATATTTTGAGATGGCTTATTATGATGCTCAGGCTTGATACTACCGAGGAGAACCAGATGTGACTTTTCCATAGTACCCCAGGTATACTCAGTATCAGGACAATCCTCCTGCTGACTAGGGTGATGAAGACATTTTGTGGGACTTTGATGCTTGAGATTTTAAATGTGATGTGATTTATTTGTTTGTTTGTTTTACTTGATGTACTTTGATTTATATTGTATTTTGTGGACTATGCTTTATTTTCTGTGATATGTGATAGTTTGGTAGTATGCATTTTTATTTCTGGATGTTTGTGATATTTGTGATTGTAATTGTAATTGTGAACTGTTTAGTTTAAAATAGTAAACTGTTTGTTTTGTGTTGTGAAATGCATATGTCCTGTGTAGTGTAGTTAGTTGTTTTTGTTTGATGTTCAGTTTTATATACTTGTTTTAAAATTTCATTACCCCAACAAATTTTTGAACTGTTATGTGTGTAGAAAGGTTTTTAATATTACAGGACAATTGAAGTTAAAGTTTTGAGAAGAACCTGCAAATTTCAAAAAGACAAAAATGCCTAATGTGCAAAGGTATGAATTTTATATTTAGAATTTTTCTTTCACCCATGTACTATTTTTATTACAGAAAAACTTTAAGTTTGGGGGCGGGAAGAAAAATCTTAACTACTATATATTATTAAATAATATATTTTCAAAAATTATTACTTTGATTTTTGTGATAAAATTTAATTCCAATAACTATATTTAGATTTTATCTAAAAATTGTAAAAGATCCAAAGAAATATTTTTTATAATGAAAAATAATTTTGTAGATTAAGATATTTAGTATAAGGGGATAAAACTATAGTTAACTATTTAAAGTAAAGAAAACTATATTTTGAAATATTAAGAATCTTAGGAATTTAGTTGAGAAAGAATGGATTGAGATTTAAATAATGTAAAAACTATGAAGTACATATAAGGTCAAGAATGTTTGAAAGTTTCAAATTTAGGAAAAGAAGAGTGAAGTTCAAAATTATTAACAAGCTATCTAGATATAGTAATCCTCACTTTAAAAAGAAAAAAAAAAGAAAAAGGATTGTAAAACAATCCAAAAGAAGAAAAAGAAAAGAAAATAAGTGAGGAGAAGCTTGAGGATATGCCTTATCAAAAATTGGCTTCACTTAGATTAACCTAAAAGAAAAACTAAAGCATTTCTGAACTTATATTTATGATTAGTTTCTTACTTATAGTTTCTTCATGAATTTCCTATCTTCTGAATATTCTAAGTGAATTAATATTGCAACATATAGTCATTCTTGAAATGAATAGAAAACTAGAACTCTTAAACTTGATGACTAGATAGCTTTATACCTGCAAAATTAATTTAATTATTCGAAAATCTTTCGGAGAATTCTTACTATAATATTTATTTAAATAAAAAATATAGTACTTCTGAATTAAAACTTTACCACAATGAATCATAACTTTTATGTACTATTAAGGATTACTTGAGGACAACTAATAGTTAAGTTTGGGAGATTTTGAACCAAGGAAAAAAGGTTAAGATTTTCATGCCTATTTATACTGATTTTGATGATATTGCACTTTAAAGAAGGGTATTTTTTGGTGTTTTTCTGCACGTTTGAAGATTTAAGGACAAAGGAGCAAAAATATGCAAAAAGGAGCGAATTTGGAGCAAAAAGGAGCGAATTTGGAGCAAAAAGGACCTAGGACGCCGACGGCGAGGTCGATGGCGCCGACGGCGTGATTTTCTCGAGAGTTCATAATTAATTCCAAGGAATGCCGCCGGTGGCGAACATCGAGGATGCCGGTGGCGGGGCCTGTTTAAAATTTACTATTTCTAAAAGGCCGCCGATGGCGAGCTCGAGGCCACCGACGGTGGGATCGATGGATCTTTCCAGAAATACGTCGAATGTGGACGATTTTCGAAGGGGTGCATACAAAACCCTTATAAACTCTTCTAAAACTTTAAAAAGAATGAAATTAGGCTGAATAAAGTGTCTCCTACGTGATTACTAGTGAGTCTAAAGTGTTCTTAAGAGTTTATTAGTGAGTCATTGGTGTTGTTATTTAGTGAGTAGTGAGTTCAAATAGAGATTTTATTAGGAATTCTTCGAGGGATTGTAAAAGTGGAAGGTAAGTGAGAGATCTCTTATGCATTGCCATTTCAAAGGAGAATTTCGTGTGTTGTAAGAAAGGAAGAAATCCAAAGGAACTTCAAAGAGTTTGCTTGGGGAAGAATTTGAGATAAGTAGTGTTTATTTACTATAGTTTTACTTTATTATATGAAATCCAAGTTTTATTGCATCCTTTCCATGAATTCTGAGTCGTTGTTCTATCTTTCTCCTTGTTTTGATGTTTTTGTGAAATGATTAAATGAATTACTCTATTATACAAAATATAAAAAAGTTGTGATGATACTATACCTAAACCTACTATACTATACGAATTGTACATTTGTATTGTTAAAATCTGTGAAGAATTTTTAAGACCTGGCAGTGTGCTAAGAATTCTTAACTAGTATGTATCACATTTCTCTTTGAAAGGTGGACGGGTAAATCCTTGAAAGGAGAAGTGCAAATAAATAGGGAAATAATATTAATCGGACGTAGAATTGGAGATTTTAGAATGACAGGCTAAAATCCTCAATTCAGTCCTATCGTTTGGGTGCTGAGGTGTAGATTGTTAGCCCTCAGGTGAGGGGAACGTGGGAGCTCTGAAGTGAGAGCCGGTATCCTCCCAGCCTAACTGCAGATTCAGTAACCAAGCATATGATTAGTCAATGTTTTTTATACCAGGACCAAAGGGTAAAGAATAGGTATGCTCCTATTTGGCACAACACATATAAAACTAATTCTAATTATCATTTCACTTAAATATCTTAACAAAGGAAAAAGATTCTTGCTAATATATATATTTGAACTTAATTTTAGTAGTATTAGTAATTTTATTGTCGATTGCATATTAGTGATAGAGAGGCAAATTTGATTAGTTGTTAATTTTATCTTGGTTTATATAATCCTAATCCATAGGCTTTAATATTCTTTCCCTATGGGATCGATAACCATGACTCCACTGGAGCCCTGTTTTACTTGAGCGATACGTATACTTGTGCTTAAAGGTAACTCTGCGATAAAAAGTTTATAATATTTAATTGTTACTAAAATTAAAACTACACTCCTAATCATGTTTTTGGTGTCGTTGTTAAGAGTTTATACCTTTCAGTAGTGGTGTCAAATTCATATATTTATAAGTATATTTGAAATCGTGGATCAGCCTTATATTGTGAAAAAAGTTAATCTTTGTGGAGCAGTGGATATAAGAGATCCAAAGACTGATTATTTACTTAAATTAAATTGGCAAAGATTAAAACCTTATAATTGGGAAAACATGTCGTATTATAAATAATCAATAGAACTGAGTCAGTCTGAGTAAGACTTATGGATAAGCTGGGCTGACGACGTTACACCAAGCGCTTTATGGGAGGCAACCAATATTTCTGTTGATTTAATTTGATTTATGTTGATTGTTTTATGATGTAATCATACTTTTGATTTATACCATTTATTTAAAACCTTTTGAAGATTAAAATATGCTTAGAATATTTAAAAATATTACGCAAGGAGAAACAGTTTTTTCTGGATACTAGCGCCTAGGCACCAAAATTGGCGCCTAATTGCAAGACACCTGCTATGCTGGCGCTTGGGCGCCAAAATTTGCACCTAAGTGCTACAGTTACAAGACATCTTAAAAACCACCAAATTGCAGTTTTAACCCATTCTTTTTATATAAAACATCCTATCTTCATCCCCAATGAGTATCCCCTCCATTAATTAACCAGTAAAGCCAAATTTTAGAGAAAGATAAGGATTTGTTAGATTCCATGGAGAATAGAAATATGAGTTTGGAGAGAAATGATAAGTGTGCACAAGGATTCACAAACTTATTTCAATGAATATTTAACAATGAGTTTGGAGAGGATGATTAACCATTTTGAGAAGATTGAAGAGGAGTTGCTACTTCTAAGCCATAGGATGCATGAGATGTACCATCAATATGATAATATGGAATGGCAAATGAAGTGTCAATCTAATCATATGGCTGCTTTTGAAGATTATCAAGTAACTATGTATGTCAAGAACAATTGGATTAATGACAAAACTGCCCTAGAATTTCCTCGTGCCCCTTTCTTCACTGCTTTGTTCATAGTAATCTACCATGAGATAGGGAAAATGAAGGTTCTGATCACATTGAGTGAAGGCTTGAAAAGATGAAGGGTGTTATGTACTTGTGTTGTTTATTTGAAGTTTGATCTATATGATGATTGTGTACTTGTGGATCTTGTTCGTATGTTAAATCTTGTGTTAATGTGTGTGTTTATATTTTCTGTATTTGTTGAACTCAATATTGAATATCTAGAATGAAATTGAAGTGATTTGTGTGAATCTTCTGTAAGAACATTGAAATTGACCTAGAAATGGAATTCCTTTACGTTGATAAAATTAGAGGAATTGATTGAGTTTGATAATAAATAATGTTCTTACAGGTGTTAGACTTGCTTAAGATATTTGAAAAATGAAAATTTGGAAAAACAAAAAAAGATAAAAAAATTTTGCAAGTCTGGTGCCAAGGTAGCACCTAGGTGCTGGTTCACTTGAACTTGACATATTCGTTATTTAAACCAGCCCATGCCATTTTTGACCCCTAAGCTCCATCTTAGTCCTCTATTTCGTGAAAATTAGTCCTAAAGTTCTTTCTAAAGATCCATTTGAGAAGTTTCAAGGCTTAAAAATACTTAATCTCATCATCTTGATGTTAGATCTTCACTTTAGCTTCGTTATTTTGCAAGTCTGTCATGGATTTCTCAAAGTTTGGAAGAGAGCCAAAATTTTCATATATTTTTTATTTCTTAGTGAGAAATCCATGGATTTAAGATGCATTTAGCTTAAAAATTTTTTGAAGAGATCTATTATCTTAATTTTTGAATTTAATTAGAATTTCTCTTGATTTTTAGGATGACCCCTAAATCTAAGGGAGGAAAAGAGAGAGAAGATTTTGATCAATCTGAGTTCATTAATATTAACGCACAAATGTGTTATAATGAGTTTGCCGCCACTAGAAAGTTTATTGCAAAGAGAAGTTTTTATCACCCTGATGGAGCAATAGAAAATGTTATTATTACTCATAATTGGGAAAAGTTATGTTATTTCACTATTGTCGCTATCATTCTTCTTGTTAGTGAATTTTATGCGAATGTTACTGCAGTAGTAGATAATGAAGTATTTGTTCGAGCTAAGGAAGTTGAGTTCACTATAGAGAGGATTAACATGTTATACGGTTTGCCCCCTGTTACTGACTGTTTATATTCAGAATATACTCCATCTGAGGCTAAGCTTGATAGTGTTATTCATTATTTGACTGATGGATCACGAGCATGGAAGATTAGAAATGCTAAGAAGGTAAACTTTTCTTCTGCCTTACTCAATGCTACTTCCAAAGCTTGGCATTATTTCATTTCTGCTCGACTCTTTCCCTCTAATCATTTAAGTGAAGTTACGAAAGAACGAGCTGTTTTGAACTAATGTATTCAAGAGATGAAGCCAATTGATGTTGGGTCTATTATTTGTGAGGCTATTAGTTCTTCTACAAGAGGTAGTAGTATTTATGGGCTAGGCTTTCCCTCTTTTATTTCCTCTTTATGAAAGCAATCTGGTGTAAAATATGACCACTCTGAAGAACACTTGAAGCCTTTATAACCTATAGGGAAGGCTAATGTTGATGTTTATGGAAGATTTAGAAGTAGAGTACCTAGTACACCATCTACTTCAATGCCTTCTACTTCGAGACCATCTACATCCACTGATACTGAGCCTCCACCAGGATTTTGGGATGTTCTGAGTGAAAGATATCTGGATCATCAGAGTGACATGTTTTTGATGCAGTGTCATATGGAAGATATGGATAAGAAATTTGATCATATGGCAGACTATGTTCAAAGGAATTGTGATTATGATATCGATTATGATGAAAATTTTCTAAAGTTTCTTAAGGGAGATCAGACTGTTAATTTCCCAACTTGCCTTAGATTTTCACCTTATACAGGCTCAAGTACTATGGATGCTGATATCCAATTTGATGATGATGAGATAGAGGCTGATGACTAGACTTCTTACTATGATGTAGTACTTATCCTTTATGTTGTTGTTTTTATTTCCTTTATCTTTTATTTTCTATATTTAGACTCTAATGGTTATGTAGGGTTGTTTAAAAACTTATGTTATTTATCACGGTTACTGTTTGTTGTTGTGTTTATTTAATATTAAATCAGTGCTAGAAAATTGTTTTACTTTTTCAATGCTTTTCATAATGTTTCATTTTTGTATTACTTTTTTCACCTGTAATTATTCTCCTGCTTAAAAGTACACTATTTTTCCTTCTTTATGCTTATTATGACTTTACATTACAAAATGAATGAAAAATTAAGTTTGGGGGGGGGGGATGAAGAATGTTTCAAATTTAAACCTTACTTATTTTCAAAAATACTACAAATATATTTCTACTTTATTTCTAAAGATTATTGTTATGTGTAGTCAATCCGCTTAAGAATGTTAGAATTTTAAGTATAAAAATGGAGTAGGGTAGCTTAGTTGAAACTTTTAGTGAAAAGGGTAAACCTAAAGTCAAGGATATTTAGTAGAAAGCTTGGAAAATTAATAATTATCTTTAGTAGGAATTATTGTATTTTTGGAAAACGAAGGATTCTGATTTTTTTTATTTTCAAATTTTTAAGGCTCTTTTAGAAAATATTTATATACATCTTTTCAAGTGAAGGAAAGTAATAAGTTTTAACTTCAGAAGAGGATAGTGGAATTCAAAATTATTTAAGGACTTCTCCAAATATAGTAATCCTTACACATATATAAATAAAATAAAAATAAAAAAATAAAAATAAAATAAAAGATGAGGAGAAGCTTGAGGAGAGGTCCTAATCAAAAATTGGTTTCACTTGAGTCTTTCTTAAGCAAAGAACTTAGAACAATCCTAAGCTTGATTTTTACATTTATATTAATATAAATTATTTTTAAAAGACTTCTTAAGTCTAGAAAGTAAAGTTTATAGAATCTGAAGTTTGAAAAATCTGCATATATTTCTGAATTAGATAAGGTAAAAAATTCCTAAGTTTGATGATAAATATTTGAGACCCTGGCTTATCTGATTCACTAGAAGTTCTTCTTAGATGAACTATCACATTTTTAAAGCAAAATTTTAGCAATTCTAAAGGATGGCCCATTAACTCTAATCTACATAAATTATTTTAATTTTTAGTGTCACCCGAGGACAAGTAACGTTTAAGTTTGGGAAAATTGATCTACCTTAAAAATTATTATTTTTATGGATAAATTATTCATATATTTTTAAGGTTATTATGCTTTAAAGAAAGATATCTTTTATGTTTTTGGTTGCAGGTATAAGAAGATGAGTTTAAGTACAAAAAGAAGCAAAATGGAGTAAAATAAAAGCTTTATGAAGACAAATAAAAACATTCATTCTGGCGCCTAGGCGCCAGAGACGGTTAGAGTGGTTAAATTTTGAATTTTGGCTAGTCCAAAGTATTCTAGAAGACCTCAGATGATATAACACATTTTAAATGAAGAATACAATGAATCTAGACACAATTTCATGAAGAGGTGTATCCCTTGGCGAAAAAAAGTGGGCAATTAAACAATTGACCTGGCGCCTAGGCTCCAGAACTGGGGCCTTGGAGCTAAAACTGGTGCCTAGGAGCCAGAACTGGGGCCTAGGCGCCAGAGTTATTTTCTAGAAGATTCGTTGAATGTGGTTGAATTCTGAAGAGTTGCCTTAAGCAACACTTGGTCATTTTTTAAGCTCTATAAATATAGATTATTTTGGTTTCCACAATGAGTAGTTTTAGGTTCATTCTTACTTAACACTTAGTTTCTTCCACTTAAAAGTCTAGTTTGTAAGAGTTTAGTGAGTGTTTATGATACCCTGAAGTTTAAAGTTCTATTATGAGTCAGAGAAGTCAGATAATTTGGAAAGATTGCTTTGGTTTATATTCCAAATAAGTATTTGTAACTTAACTCTTAAGTTGTGTGCTTTGGATTTAGTGTTTATGAATATGTTTTGTAGTATTAATGCAATGCTTTCTGAGTAGTTTTCTTCTCTTTCTCATTAAAAATATAATGTAATTAAGTCAATAGGATTGAATTTTTGTTTATTTTAAAACCTGTGAAGAAATCTTAAAGACTTAACTGTGGTCTAAAATTTCTTAACTTGTAAACATCACATTTCATTTTAGAAGATCAGAAATTATCAACTAAAGAGGAGTTCAAATAGATAGGGATATAAGATTTGTAGGGCATAGATTTGAATGTTTTTAGAGTGACAAGCTAAGTTCTATCAAATTGGTTTAAAGTGAGGAAAATGGGTCACTGATAGGTTCTATAGAGAAGGCACAGTGGGTAATCTAGAAGTGAGAGCCTAGAATCTACTCAGCACTTTTATTAACACATCCCGCACCAACCTTTAGATTAGCCATCATTCTTTATGCCTGGACCAAAGGATAAATAATATTTATGCTCCTATTTGTCATAATAAAACATTATTAAGTTCAAAAAATTATGAATTCCTTTTCTTACTACATAAATATTTGTACGGAGAAAGTATTTTAAATTAAATTTTTTATTCGTGTACTTAGACATTTACTTGCATAATTGCGGAAGTTTAGTATGATTAATTTTACTTTTGTTTAGTGATTTAAAATTAGCACTTTATTTTATTTAGTTCTCATTTAATTTTCATAAATTTCCTTGTGGGAACAATATCTGGGGTTTTTAAAAAGAAAATCCTATATTACTTGAAACGTTATGTATATTTGCATAGTACCTCTAGTGTTTATTATCATTATCTATAAAATATTTAAGTCTTGCACACTAACCATCTATTTTAGGGTCAAGTTTACATATCTTTGTAAGTTTAATTATCTGTGTAATTACGGTCGGGTCAGTTTCAACCTCTATGAAGGAGATCTTAAATTCATGCTTCATTAGCCGTATAGATAGACTCATCTCACTTCGATAAAATTGTAGAGACAAACCCCATGTGATTTTGTCAAGAATCAAGCGAGAAATTAGTGTTAGAAATGAATAGTTCTCAAGTTAGGCTTCGTTCGAGATGATGAGCAGGAGCCGCTGGATCGCTTGTGTATCTAGCGAACATCTGAGATCGCATCAGACGAGGAGATGGTACGTGATAAGCTAACACCGATGGCGGCATCGAATTGAAGCACACCGCATGTGCTTTTTGAGTCGCCGAGGTTGATGTGGATAAGTAAAAATTATGGTACTTTCTGATTTAAATAATTACATAAAATTTAAAAATTCATAACTTAGTGTGAAAAAATGTTAAAAATAAATAAAATTTTATTCTAGTACTCAGAGAACAAAGGAGAATAATGTGGCTAAATATTAAAAAAATTAAATTTATTTTAAATTAATTAAATATTAAAAAAATTTTCTTAATTATAAGTAATTAAATTTTAATAAAAAAAGTGAAATCATGTGAATTCATTACTCATATGTTTAGAGATGTTCTGTATTTTTTCTAAAGTTAGAGAGCACCTTTAAAATTGAAAACTTTAATTTTCAAAGAAAAATAACCATTATTTGCTTAAAATAATTATAAAAAATTAAGTATAAGTCATAAAATTATAACATTAGTTTGTGGATTCATTGTAGTTAGAGGAACTTAGAAAAATAAAAATTAAATTATAAAAATTTAAAACAAATTTTTCTATTTTAAATTTAATAAAATTACCAAAAATAGGAAATATACAAAAAATTTTAAATAAACACCAAACTAGGTCAAATTCAATTTAACCACTTCATAAGGCTTTTAAAATAATCTTAATGCTAGTAAAATTGTTTTCAGTTTAAAAATGAATTTTATAAGTATATAAACGTTTTTCAAAAAAATAATTATATAAATTACAAGAAAAATTAAAATATATATATAAGAAGTGATTTGAGGTGTTTCTTGTAACCATGGGCACCTAAGAAAAATAAAATTGAGGTTACAATAAATATTTTATTTTTGGGCTATTTTCTTTATTTAAAGATTATTGCAAATAAAATAAAAATAAAAATAATATATGAAAATATTTTTCTTTGAGTTCTTAGAGATCAGAGAAATTCATGAAAAATATAAAAATGAATTTTTGAAATAAAAATATATTTTATATTTATTTATGTCTTGAAAACATTTAAAAATTTTAAAAATTAAAATATAACTAAAAAATCCATGGAAATTGTTTCTGAAGGTCCTCTGACCTAGGTGAACCTTCAACAATTTTCTTAAAGGCTTTTTATTTTACTTAGATGTTTTAATTATCCTCAAGATTATCCATTTTAAAATTAAAATAATTATATAAATTAAATTAAAATGTGAAAAACTACATGTTCTTCTTTAATATCTTAATTGACCCATGAGTAAGATGACATTAAGATTTTAAGGTCATTTGAGTTTAACATAGAGAATTATGAGGAGAGGAACCCTAATGAAAAAATTTTAAATATGGGATTCCCTACCTTAATCAAAATTTAGGTTAGACTAAAAGGCAAAATGAGCAATTATGATTATGAAACACAAATGTTTAAGTGGTAGAAACTAATTCACATAACGTTTCTACAAAGGGTAAAATTGTAATTCTCTAAATTGTTAAATTTGGAACACAACTAAATCTGAATGATCCTAGCATGAAGGGATTGTGTTAGGAAGATGTTTTTTTACCAATAAAAAGCCTTAATTCACTTGTTAGATGATGATCTAATATTTCAATAAAGTTCAAGTACACTCTGCTTAATGTGTTTTCAGAAATTGCAAACCTATTCATGAATGTTTGAGAGCTTAGTACTCAACTAGGCTTGATCCTTTATTATAATGAGGTTCAGAAAATAAGAGACAGAGGTAACCATGATATCCTTAAGAATAATACGAGCTCAATCTTGATAGCGAACATAGGGATTCCCTTAGCAACTTAGTATGTTCTTAAGGGTGTTCACCCACGTAATCTCTAAGTGAAACATCAGATGAATGTTTGATTGCCCTGCTCATGGATGATTGAAACATTAACATGTTCATTGAGCATAGGTTAAAAACATTCCAAGTAAATTTTACATCAGTAAGATGTAAATAACATCTTAAGTCTCACATAATCTCTAAGTGAAATATCAGATGAATGTTTAATTGTCCTGCTCATGGGATGATTGAAACATTAAGATGTTCACTAAGCACAGGTTAAAAACATTATAAGTAGATTTTTATTTACTTAAAAATATAATGATTATTGAGAATAAAATAAAAATAAAAATATATGAAAATAACTTTCTTTGAGTTCCTAGAGATTAGAGAGACTTATGCAAAATATAAAAATGAAGTTTTGAAATAAAAATATATTTTATATTTATTTATGTCTTAAAAACATTTCGAAATTATAAAAATTAAAATAAAACTCAAAAATGCCATGGAAAGTTTTTCTAGAGGTCCTCTGACCTAAGTGAAACTCCAACAATTTTCTTAAAGGCTTTTTTTTTACTTAGATATTTTAATTATCCTCAAAATTATCCATTTTAAAATTAAATTAATTATATAAATTAAATTAAAATCAGAAAAAATACTTGCTCTCCTTTAATATCTTAATTGACCCATGAGTAAGATGACATTAAGATTTTAAGGTCACTTGAGTTTAACTTAGAGAATTATGAGGTGAGGAACCTTCAGGACAAAATTGTAAATATGTGATTCCTTACCTTAATCAAAATTTAGGTTAAACTAAAGAGGGAAAAGGGTAATACTTATTACGAATAACTTCTTAAGATGATTGAAACACAAAAGGTTAAGTGGTAGAAACTAATTCACATTACTTTTCTACAATTGGTAAACTGTAATTCTCTTGATTGTTAAATTTGGAAGACAACTAAATCTGAATGATCCTAGGTTGAAGGGATTGTGTTAGGGAGATGTTGGTTTACCAATTAGAAGTCCTAATTCACCGGTTAAATGCTGATCAGATATTTCAATAAAGATCAAGTACACCTCGCATAATGTATTTTCAAAAATTGCAAATTTGTCCATGAATGTTTGAGAGCTTAGTAGTGAACTAAGTTTGATCCTTGATTATAATAAGGTTCTGAAAAATAAGAGACACATGTAACCATGATATCTTTAAGAACACTATGAGCTCAATCTTAATATTGAGAGTAGGGATTCCCTTAAAAACTTAATATGTCCTTAAGGGTGTTCACCCACATAATCTCTGAGTTAAACATCAGATGAATGTTTATCATGGGATGATTGAAACATTAAGATGTTCACTAAGCATATGTTAAAAAAATAATAAGTAAATTTTACATAAGGATGATTGCTCAGAAATATAATATGTTCATATGAACTCGAGATGATTCAGAAGTTTTTAAAAGTTATTTAGCATTATCCCTCTAACACTTTTGCAATCTTTTGGATATTTTGAAGGACAATTGAACTTATTATGCTTTGATAAAGAAAGTCATCCTCAAAGTATTTAAGGAACCACCAAGTTATGCCCCAGGACACACCAATTCACTAAATCAATAGAAATACCCTGCCCTATTTATCCAACATTAATAACCCAATACTCAAGGACATGAGTCTTCTCTAAGGTATTTAATTCGTAGTGAGCGACTGGGAATATTTGTTTGTACCACATATAGATCATCAAGACCGGTGTCTGAGGTCTAGGTAGCTAGGGTAATGACGATAATGCTAATGCATGCTAAATGAAGGATGGTATGTAGGATTATTAGACTGGTATCTACTACTTAAAGTACAATTAATGAGGGGAGAGGATAAGAATCGATGATACTATTCGCCAATTCACAGTGGGATTATTGCCATCAATACTCTTAGGTTGCTAGTAGTTTTAGCTCAATTGGAGTAATTAATATGTGGACTGTGCTACCTTACAAAATATTTTGAGCAACATTCCTATTTGCAACACAACTACTTTTTCTTGCTGAAGTAAATTATACATGCAACACAACTACTTTTGCTTGCTGAAGTAAATTTTACATGCAACACAACTACTTTTGCTTGCTGAAATAAGTTATACATGCATGCAAAATTAGAAAAGAAAATGAAAATTTATAAGGTCCCTTATTAATTACTCGGATCGAGGTTTAGACTGCCCTCCATAGGTTATCGGGTTAGTAGCTCTTAACCATGGTTAGGAAGCACATAGCCCAGCTCTGAGCTTCCACCTTCATCATATTCTTACACCTAGTGTCAGCCTTTCATATGTGACTAAAGGTTTTGTTTGGCCCATTCATATTTTTGTTAAGGCTTGTTTGCCACTATTACGTACTTGATTTTCCTAGTTCTTTTCCTACAATTTACTTAAATTTCCAACAAATATATTATGCTTCATGATATTAACCATGCAGCGGTAGAAGAAGCCTAGGTACACATTTACATTTTAAGTACTGCAACTCTTTTATTCACTTTACTGCATTTCTTACCTGCATGTATTTACTATACTTTCAAAAAACAAAACTAAAAAAAAGAAAAAAAAACACTTTTCCAAAAATTAAACCTACACTTTCAAAACAATGATGAACATAATATACTCCTTTTGGATTTATGAGGATCTCTTGGATGAGGTAACCTATGGTTTCTAATGAGAATTCTCCAGTCTAAACAAGCCTAATAATCCAGTTAGACTAAGTAATTTCAAGAGAATATAATGATGTTGGAATGAGGGGACCGTGGGATTCTAACTGGTGTCTCTCTAATCAAATTAAAATCCCTTCCAAAACACTTGAATAACAATAAAAACAACAAAACCGGACACCAAAACTGTAAAACATAAAACCAAAACTATAAACCTCAAGGCTACTACAACTACAGCAAGGAGCTTGGAGCTAACACCGCAAGAAACATGAGGAGGATATTCAGAAGAGCGTCTTCGAGAGAGAGAACAAGTCTACATCAACAAATCATTCTGTATAAAGAAACAACAAGCCATAGGACTTCGTGGTAGTCCGTCTAGCATGACATAAATCCTCAACTTATCTTTAGACGCTTACACAGTCATGCTGAGCAGTATAAGTTCTAACTCTTTTTAGGCTTTGAGGCTGTTGTTTAGTACGATGTAATCCCTCCTATCTTCTTAGGATATTTTCATGATCGGTATCATTCAAATTCAAGCACTGAATAATAAAATTGGCAAGATGAAACATATAATAATACCTCTTCAAAAATAAAGCCAAATCACAGAATAGTTTGGGAAGTCACTGAGGCTCATCGTAATCTTTGACATCCCCTACGTTTCTTCCTTTGGAATCTACAACAAATGGTCATACTTCATCCTTTCCCATTTGAGTTTTCCATGTCCAAACTTGAAAACCCTAAACGTTGAATTCATGAAGACAAATTCCTCTGTTCTAAATCAATAGTTTTCTTAAGTGGCTTTGGTCATTTAAGATGTAATTAACTATTGGGACTTTTCTCTATAAGGAGCTTTAGAACCCAAATAATATAAACTTTATCTGATATTTTATATTAGATAAGGGAATTTATCAGTCAACATAAAAGGTTTTGCTAATCAAATTGGATTTCATAAATTCCTTAGTTTATTTTATTGAGCCCCCGCTATCAAGAAATATGTTTATCACTCAAGACGGGCTCATGGCTTGTTGTTTGGTGCTTGATTATATAAATTATTAAATATATGAGATCGGTTCAGCTTTGTTTTTTCAAAAGGTAAAAATGTTAATTTTTCAAAATTATATATATATATAGTTAACAATTGTTGGATTTCAAACTGGCTTCTCACTTATGTGACACATCTTAGCCTAGCAGGCTCTGACCACAGGCCCCTTCTCATTTCCATTACCTCCCCCAACCTTTCAAATACTCCCCCTCCTTTTAGATATCTAATGTTTGGTCGACCTATGATGCGTTTCACATCATTGTTCAGAAAAATTGGTGTAATATAGACCATCCTGATCCCTTAATTAAGTTAAGTCTTCTCTAGATTAAACTCAGCAAAGCTCTCAGACATTGGAGTTGGATTTCTCTTTGTGACTTTTCTCTTGCTGTAAAAGTGGCTGAAAATGAGGTTACTAAGCTGGAAGCTGAAGTCCAAGCTGGCACTGCCACTGAGGAACAATTTTCTTCTGCACAAACTAACCTGCTGCTTGCCACTGAAAAACTGGAATAGTACTTAAAACAGAAAGTTGCTTTAAATCATTTCATCAATGGTGACAGGAACACTCAATTTTATCATGCCTATATAAAATATAGAAGAAAATGTAACAATATCCATTCTATTTACTCCGATGAGGGCAGAAAACTTCAGGATATCACAGATATTGCCTAAGATGTTGTTAAACATTTTGAAAATTTACTCAACCACTCTTCCATGCATAGAATGCCTATAGATGGGTCTCTTTTCCAAGATGATTTTCAGTATACCAGAGATCTGGAGCTTACTGATATTCCTTTAGATAAGGAAATCTGGAATGCTCTAAATTCAGTGGATAGCTTCAAAACTGCTGGGCCTGATGGCTACACTGCAGATTTTTATAAAAAAACCTGGAATCTGATTGGTGGGGATGTGGTAGCTACTATTAAAAGTTATTTCCAAGGTCAACCAATTCCTAGCTATTTCTGTGCATCCAACATTGTGCTGGTCCCAAAAAATACCACCCTGCAAAGATGGGATCATTATAGACCTATTTGCCTCACTTCTGTGGTAAGCAAGACTATCAGTAAAATACTTGTGGGGAGACTCCAACCTCATCTTGATAGACTGATTAGCCTTAACCAGACTGAATTTGTTAAAGGTAGATCTATTATTGATAATTTCCTTCTTGCTTAGGAGATGATGTTGGATTTGGAAAAGGTTCATAGGGGGGGTAATTTGATCTACAAATTGGACATCAAAAAGGCTTATGACACATTGAATTGGGATTTCATTATTAAAGTTCTAACTACAAGAGGGTTTAATCTCCAGTTCTGTAACCTCATCAGTAGGTGGTTGGATTCTAATGAGCATTCCATATTGATTAATGGTCAAGCCAGGGGCAACTTTAAAGCAACTAGAGGTCTTAAGCAAGGAGATCCATTGTCACCAACTATCTTCATCTTGGCCGTGGATTACTTCTCTAGAATGATTGATAAAGCCATCCTAAATTAGAGCTATGCTAGGTACTACCATAGATCTGACATAGCTATCACTCATCTTATTTATGCAGATGACATTATGCTCTTCTCAAGTGCACACAAAACTACTGTGAAAAAGCTGAAACATTGCCTGAACTCCTTCCAAAATCAATCAGGTATGGTTTTTAACCCTGATAAATGTCAGTTGCTTTTCTCTAAGAAGACACCAGCACACATTAAGCATTGGATCTTGGTACATACTGGCTTCACCTGCAGCACTCCTCACATTAAATGTCTTGGGGCCTGCCTCATATTGGGCTAAACAAATCCAATTTGTTGATATTCTCATAAAGATCACTCCCAACGTAATTGCTGGACAAATTATTTCCTCTCAAATGGAGGTAGAATCACACTTCTAAAGAGTATACTCACCACCTTCCCCTCCTACCTTCTACAAATGATAACAATTAAAAAAAGCACACAATTACAGATTGAAAGGGCTTTCAATAGATTTCTTTGGTCTGGTCAGAGACAACAAATGCATTGGACCTCATGGCAAAAAGTAACTAAACCAGCTTTGGCTGGTGGTCTGGGCTTCGAAGGCATTCCTCACATTCAACAGGTTAACCTATGTAAACTTTGGATCCATTTCAGAGCACAGACTTCCCTGTGGGCCAAATTTATGAAGGGCAAGTACTGCAGATCCATTCATCCTTCTCTTGCAGTCAGAAAACTGGGAGATTCCAAAATTTGGGTAAGGCTGCTCAGAATTAGACAATCTGCTGAGGATCTTTTTATTTGGGAATTGGGGAAAAGGTAAATTAAGTTCTGGCTAGATAACGGGTGCCCCAAAGACTAGTTAATTCTTAAGGGGGACTCTGTTGATCACACAACTAAGGTTGCTGATTTCTGGGATGGTCAAAATTGGTCACTCCCACATCTAAAAGCTATCCTACAGGATCAATCTGCCCATCAGATCTCCACCATTAAATTAAAGAGGTAAACCTGATAAAATTAATTTGCAAATCCATTAACTTCAGAGCATTACCAAAGCCATCTACAGGAAATTATATAATTAGCCTCCTGAACCTTTGGGGAATACTATATGGGTTAAGTTTATGTCCCATCTATGTCCTTCCTGTGCTGGAGAGGCTTCCATAGCATAATCCCCACTGATGATATACTTAAATTGAAAGGACTAAGGGGCCATCAAAATGTGTGTTGTGTCATCAACAGGAAGAGTTTATCCCTCATCTATTCTTCAGTTGTTCTTTCTCCTAAGCTGTCTGGGTGGAGTTAAATTCAAGTATGGAGAGAAATAATTTTCATTGGTAAGTGTTCCACAACTGCTACTTAGATTGGAGGAACCAAAGAATTCATACTGTCCATCTCATTATTATTTGGTTCATCTGGATGGCTAGAAACCAATCCAAATTTAATGGTAGCACTGCTACTGTTGCCAAAGTAACTAGAAACTGTAAAGCCTACCTGAACATGATCATTACACATAAAAAATTCCAAAACATACTTCACCTTGCTCTTCCAACTGCTGCAAGTACCATTGTCAAAACTGTTAGATGGGACCCCCCAATAGCCATATCATTAAAATCAATACTGATTGAAGCTTCTACAGTGACAGTTCTGGAGTGGGGGGAATTTTCAAATATCACCTTGGCAAGTGTCTCCTGCTTTTCCACGCTCCTGTGAATGCCCAAGATGCTCTTGAAGCTAAATCAACTGCAGTGTTGTGGGCACTGCAATTAGCCAGGATTGTCAATTGGTGTAATATATGGATTGAAGTTGATTCTACTATCCTACTGAACAGTCTTGAAAATGACACACATACAAACTGGCTTCACAACTACTGGTTAAAGAAAATTAATCATATCAGACCCCCCCGACTAAATTTCCTTCTATTTTTAGAGAGGGGAATAAATTTGCACATTGGCTGGCTTGTACTGGTGCTGCAACCCGGGAGGTTTTTGTCTCCAAATCCCCCCCACCAGATTTAAAGTTCCTAATTTTTTGTCATATTCTGAGGCTTCTCCACCTCATACTGGATTCCCTTGCTGATAATTGAGTCTCCTTGCTCCCATCAGCTACTGTTTTTTTCATCTTCTATTGTCCTTTTCTGTCTTGGGTGGAGTTTTATTCAGCTGTTTTTATGTCTGTAACTCTGGCCTTGAGTAATGTTGTATGGCTTCGTTGTTTTGTCAAGGACTTGGTTCTTTTTGTGTTGTGGAACCACCTCCTACTCCTTGGTTGTAATATGTTTTGTAACATGTATGGAGTTGTAGCTATTTTATCCTAATATATATATATATATATATATATATATATATATATATATATATATATATGTATATAATATTTTTAAAGTGACCAACAAATTCTAATTTAGCGATGGACACTATTTGAGTGAGGTACAGAGGTGCTTGATAAAGGCGGTTTAGTGTCACTGATGTATAAGTTGCAACATCAATGAACCATCATTGGTCTTTCAGTCGAGCATTTTCTTTGGGACTCTGATCATCATGCGTTATGAAATTATGGTCAGGGCACCACAGCACTGTGGTTGGACATTGCAATAGAGATATAATGTGTTTGATCTGTCAATAACTGGCAGACTCTTTACAATGATGTAGGGCACCACAGTGCTACATCTGACCTCATGACATTGTTCATGTACTTGTCATCAATCATGTTTTACAATTCACGTGAGCCAAGTAAAAGTGGTTGATCTAGTGTCGGCTATTTTAAAAGAGATTTAAATTTGGTTTTAGATTTATTATAATTTCGGAAAAATATAATTTTAATTTAAAAATATGAAAAATACATATCTCATATATGCTACAGTTTAGATAAACGAGCTTAATATCACAACCAAAGCATCTATCCTAAGGAATAGACACAGAACTTAATGATATGACTTATTTAAATAAACTACAGAACTTATGACATCTGTTTGGTTGGCGAACAGTTTATATTGGCCAGGATGTTCTCCTATTTAATAGAAAAGATTAAATAGGGTTTATATTTAACACAAAATATTAAACGGAAAAGATTAATGTTCCCTATAAAGGCAAGCCCCTATAGTTAATTACATCCTAAATGACCGAAGTCACTTAAGAAAACTCTCGATAAAGATAAGTGGTTTTGCGCTCAAGAATTTTAATGTTTAAGATTTTCAAGGAGGGACCTAGAAATATAAAATAAAATAGGATCAAATTGGAATAATTATTTTGGAATACAATGAAGTGAGAAGTAGGGGATGTCACATACCCGAGGGAGAACCTATGATGATTTCCCGGACTATCCTATTGTTTGGCTTTGATTTTGGAAATTATTCATTGTTTCAATCCTGCCAATTTTATTTATTTAGGACTTATGTTTGTATGATATAATCATACAAATAGCCTGGAAGATAGGAGGGTCTATGCCATGATGGATGATAACCTCAAGATCCTAAAAGAGTTAGGGCTTAAATTGCACAGCATGATTATACAAAGGCCTAAAGATAAGCTGAGAACTTATGATGCACTAGGCAAAAAATCTTGAAGTTTTATTGCTTTTTATTCATTTCTAAGGAATGTTTTCTTAATGTAGATTCATTTCGCTGTTGAAGATGGTCGTGCTGCCCATAATGTTTGCTCCGAGCTCCTCGTTGAATTTGGTTTAGTTTTAGAAGTGTCAAGTTGAAGAGGTTGATAGAATTAGCAGTTTTAGAGGTTAAATTTTATAATGTGTCAAATTCAACATCTTAACTTTTAATAGGGGGAATTTAAGTTGATTTTAGCGACACCGGTTAGGATTCCACGGTTCCCTCATTCCGACACCACTATTTTATTCGGATTCACATAGTCCAAATGAAATTACCAAATTTAAGTAAATGAATTTAATACATTCATTTAGACCGTGGGAAATCTCGTTAGTTATTGTAGGTTACCTCATCTGAGGGATTCCCGATCATCCGATAGAGATGTTTTAATTTAGTTGCAATTGTTTTTTTGTTTTGTGTTAGTGATTATGTTTTGATTTGTTTAACATGCGGGGTTGCTTTGTTTGGGCAGTTTATCACAGGTATAGTATGCATAAAGCAGTAAAGCATTCAAATTAAGTAATATAAGTTGTAATAAATAAACATAAATGCGTACCTAGCAGTCTTCAAATATTTCCGTTGAAATGTTAGCATTCAAAGCAGGCAGGGTAGTAGTAATTGAAGTTCAAATTGTTTAAGTACGATGATGGATCCAAATTTATAACTTGATGGGTCCTTAAGGTGTATTAATAATGATTTTCTTGATCAAAGAATAATTAAGTCCAATTGTTCTTCTAAAATATTCCATTAGATTGAGGAAGTGTTCGGGGCATAACCCTAAACATCTTTTCAAATTATTACGGTAATTTTAAGATCATTTGGCTTCATTATGTAGTTAAATTAATCACCCATGTCCAATTAAGGTTTAGTTATGATGTCCTAAACCTTTGCTTAGTGAAATTAGATGTTTTAATTATGCCTTGAGTGGGGTAACACTAAGGGTTATGTGAGTGAAAGCCTTTAGGGGCAAATTGAACAATTAAGGAACTTAGCCATTTAGATTAAAGTTGGGCTAGTTATGTTTTCAAAATATTTGTAAATGATTGTGTTCTCTTTTCTAAACCTCATTATTTGAAGTCAGAATCAAACCTAGGTCACTACCTAGCCCTTAAACTATTATGGATAGATTTATAATTTAAGGAAATATTGATTTAGGTGGTATTCAATTCTTATCAAAGATTGTATTATCATTCAACCACAATTTAGGTGTTTTAGATTAGTGGAATGAAATCTTCCTAGATCAAATCCCCTCTCCATAATATCATTTAATTTAATTAGCTTCCAAATTTTAATAATTTAAGAAATTACAATTTTACACTTAATGTGGAAAAGTGGTGGGATTGGTTTTTACCCCTTTCAATCATCTAATCATGCTAATTAAGGTTATTCATTGCCATTCAATCTTTGGTTAGGCCTAAATATAAATTTAGGATTAAATTTCATAATTACCATTTTACCCTTTTAAGCTTGTTACCTTATAATTCTTTAAATATAACTCAAATGACTTTGAAATTTTTATGTTACCACACTCACGGGTCAATTAAATTATCGGATAAGAAAATTTAATATTCTAACTTTCTAATTTGATTTTATTTTTTATAATTATTTTTAATGCAAAATAGGGATTTTCAAAGTAAATTCAATAACTTAATCAATATTAACTATCTATCATTAGGAAAATTATGGAAGGTTCATCTAGGTCAGTGGATCACTTGGACCAAACTTCATGATCTTTTTAGTTTTAATTTAATTATTATAATTATTTTACATTTTGGCTTATTTATCAAATATAGAATATTATTTAATTAGAATAATTAGTTTTATATTTTTTCTTAAATCTCTCTGAGTTCAAGGAATCCAGAGAAACAAATTTAATTTTTCTTTGATTTGTTAGAATTATTTAAATGCAAAACTAAAGAAAATTCATTTTAAGCCTTCAAAATTCATTTTCAAGCCTTTTAAAGTTTGTAACTTTATTTTTAAAATTAATAAAAATATACTAATTGTTCCTAAGTGATCAGGAGACAATTTAGAACATTTTGTTGAATTTTAATATTTTAGTGATTTTTATGATTTTTAATTATTTTTAATTATTTTTTAAATTAGAAATAAGTTTAAAAAATGAAGTGTATATTTTAATTTTTATTTTATTTTTCTTAAGTTCATCTGGTCATAAGGAACTCTCAAAACTAATTTTATAAATTTCTTAATTGAATTTTAATTATTATATTTATTTTAATACAAAAATACCATTTTACCTTAAAAATTTAAGTTTAGGGGTCAAATCAATTCATTTTGAGTTGAAATGTTTATGGGGAGTTACTCTAACCATATTCTTTGTTGTGGAGAGATTTTTGTGAATTTTATGATTTTATTTTAATTATTTAGTTTTTATAAAATTTAATGATTTAATTACTTAAAGTGGTGATTTTAATTGTTTAAGTCCATTTTATATTTATCCTAGGATCCTCTGACCATAGGAAACTCACTAAAGTTGATTTTGTATTTTTATAATTTATATTATAATTATTATGATTTAAATACTCTAGAACTTCAAAAATTAATTTAAAAATATTTACTTGATGAAAAATGTTGATTTTAATTTAAAAAAATTCTTTCATTTTCTTAAGTTCACATTATTTTTTTATTTCTTTTTCAAGTTTTCTACAAAAATTTATGTAATTTTGAAGTTAAGTTATAATTTCTGAAATAATAAATAAAAATAAATAAATAAAAAAGTTGTGCTTCTTCTTCCTCCCGCCCCACATGTGAACGGCCATTGTAACAATGGCTAGAACTTCCCGGCGTCTGTTCTTCACCGATTCTTAACCAAATTTCACGTTCTTGGGCTAATTTTGTTTAGCTCAAAGAGTAGATCACATCCATACTGATACTTGGGTGTTTTGTGATCTAACTTCTGATCTGGAAAGGAGGATAGTTCGGGATTATTATTTCAGTTTAAGAGATATACATGAGCCTAAGAGGTTTGTCCTCAATTAAGTTTGAATAAGGAGGCTTCCTTGATCGTATCCCAATCCTTGCGGCATCGGCTTGACGCAATTTTCATGTCTGGTTGGAAGTTCGGCGTAGTTGGCTCGGCTTCACGTGGAAGTGGCATTAACAGTCACGAAAAATATGAAAAATGAGTGTTTTGGTCTCCTAAGGACCTAAGGAGGCTAATGGAATGGTTTGGGTTAAGTTTGGGGTAGTTTTTAGCTAGAAGGAGGGGTGGCCATGAGTTTCAAGCGAGTTTTCCTATGATGGCAGTGGTTTTCGGCGAGATTGGTGGGGGTGGTTATGTTCCTTAGGTCAAGGAGCACAACTTTGCTCACGAGTGCAGGTGGGTTTGGTGGCTCTAAGAAGAAGTTTTTTATTTTTTGAAAAGGGTTGAAAGAAGGAGATAATGGGAGTGGGGAAAAGGTGAAAATTTGATGTGGAACTTTGGGTAAGTTAGTTAGCTTGGGTTTAACCCCTTTTTCCAATGGCTAAGTTTGGTCCCAATATGATTAGAGCAACTCCTAAGATCATCAAGTGAGTTTAGGTCAAAAGATTTGCTTTGATTTTAAGCAAGTGGTTTAATGTTTCATGAATTGGGATAATTCCAAGTGAAGGAGGGAGAGGAGTAGTCACCTCCCCTTTGAAAATTTTTGCAAAAGTCTACCTTGGATGGTCATGGGATGTTCCATGGGATAGGTTATGGGATGTACGATGCCATGGAAGTGTTTCAAGCAAAAGGAACTTAAGATTTTATGATTTTTAAATGAGAGAGGTCAACATGACTAATTTGGTTAAAGCTTGATGTGCATGCATGGAATGTTTCATATGATGCTATCATGAGTTGATTTAAATTTTCATGGGATAAAAAATGAAGGATTTTTGCCTTGTAGTCTCAAATTGGGCTTTTTAAAATTAATTAAGAGGGCTTTTCAAAATTCATAAAGAGATGGGCCTTTTAACATGCATGTGGTGATTTTTGATTTTTTGAAATTGATTATGGGATGATCAAATTGGATTTGAAATTGGGGCATTTTGATTGGTCATGAAGCTTATTTTTGGAAATTTGGGATTTTAGGTCAAAATTGGGGATATTAGTTTGAGTTGGGTTTGAGTTTGGGTCTTGATGGTTCAAATTGGTCTAGGTGAGTGTTATAAAGAGTTTAGAATTGAAATTGGGGAGATTTTAGATCAATTTGGTGGAAATTGGATTTGATTTGGGAATTTGGTAATTTTAGAATAAAATTGGAATTTTGGTCAAAATTGGTCAATTTGGTCAAATTTAGCAATTTTGGGACAATTGGGTGATGTGGGGATGTTTCAAATGATTTTTAGGATTGAATGGGGTGCAATTTGGATTTTTACAATATTGGGTATTTTGTGGGTATTTTGGTAATTTGGCCAATTTTAGATAAAGTAATCAAAAGACTAATTTAAAGGGTCGACGTGGTTCAGGAAGAAATTTGGACTCAAATGATAGTGTGTGGGGTCATTTTTGATCAATGTTGAAGGTTTTATGAACCTCAGAGCATTTTTAAGTATATGTTATTTCGTTATCGAGGTGCCAAAAGATTGTCGGAGGTATGGTAAGTTTACAATCAAAATTCTCAGTGTGACATAGGCAATGTTTTGGTGTCATTCTTAAGACTTATTGGTGACTCTCAAATGTTTTGGAAATTTGGTTTGAAAATTATGATTTAGAATGGAATTAGGGTTTAGGGGTATGTGCTAATCGGTCTTAGCCATGCCTAACCACTTTGGGACCAAGTCTAACCAAATGGTAACCACTTTATGAACCTTCACATATCGATCCTAGCCATCTTAATCAAAGACCAGATGCTTGAGACTATCCATGTCAGTCTCTTAAAGCGTAGAGAGGAAATGGTTTAGGGTTTTAGAACAAATGGGGGATTCAAGGGATTAAGGGTGTGCGTGCAAAAGAAAGCCCAATTATCCTATGGGAACTCACCTTTGGATTTCCACATGTAGGTTTTAACCTTCCAAGTGATTTGGAGGTTTATGACCATCCATGTAGGGTCCCAAGAGGAGCTAAGAAGTGGTTTAGATTTCTAAATGGTGGGTTCCATTTCTAGACTTTTAGGATAGTCAAAGAAGAAGTCCTATAGCTAGATTCTAAGCACTAAGATGAAGATTAGATCTCAACAAAAATGTAGTCAACATCTGGTATCATGGCATTCTAAAAACCCTAAGAGCTCCCCATGGAGAAAATCATGAAGATCATAAATAACAGGTAGCGTATCACATAAATACATGACAAAAGTTCACAATCATTTCATTAAATTTACAGATTAGGGGTTACAAAGCATCCATTAACGTGTATAATATCTCACACTTAGAAAAGAAACGCATGTATAAGAGCATAAAAGGGTATAGTAATTGTGAGATCTCTAATAATCAACCATCAGTCTCTGACCTTTAGTTATTTGCCTCTCCATTGGTTCATCCCCTCGGACCATGGTTGATGCATGTGAAGCAGAAGCATGAGAAGTAGAAGTAGTAGAACTAGGAGATCTAACAGATCCTCCATTCCAGCTAAATTATGAATGCATAGTGTTAGTGTTCACATTTACACTGGTAATAGGTCTAAGTGGTTGAAGAATTTCTTCTCACGTCTCAAACATAACACTAAATTGCTCACAATTAGAATGGATCAAGGAAGAAAATAACATACCTGTAGTAGTGACAGCTCTAGCACAGTTTAAAATATATTAAAAAATGATAGCTCCTATGTCAATTGGCTTTCCCTGCTTAATACAAAAGTTCAAAATAGTTCTCTCCCTCGTAACTTCACTAACATGATTCGTCAGTATTAACTTAGATGAGATAAAATAATGTCAAGCATTAGAGGTGGCATTCAACTTGGAGGCTGGAAAATTCACTCTCCTATCATTAGTGATTTTCTACATACCTCTTCCTTCATTCAGAAAAGACAATCTCATCAAGTTCCCCTTCCGTAAGATGATAATTCGCATAATAAGAAAATATTTCAGGAGGTAGAAGGTAAAAAGTATTTATTACCTCTGCAGAAAAATCAAACTTGTTTTCCCGGAACTTTCACCAAATTTTCTTCTGCTGCTAGCAAGTTTGCATTGAACTCTCTCACCATAGAAACAACAGCAACATCGGAGAAGTAACATTACTTTCCCCAATTCCTTCGATCAATCATTTCCTCAATATCTCCTCCTGGTTTACTAAACATTCTCACTGGAATAAATTTATGTGATGGAAGTGCATTCACGTACAGATCCTCAGCTTTAGAACTCACGAACTTGTTTGAATTAAATCATTCTTTCTCTTTCGAGTGCTTCAATTTTGGAGCCATTTCTAAAAATTGCAAAAAATTTCACCATAAATTCTAAATTCAAACTAAACTTGCTAAACTCAACTTCTAAAGGTATAATCTACTTAATCCAAGCTATTTCTCAAGCTTAATCTCAAATTTTCACCATGAATAGTGATTTCTGGATTTTTATAATTGTAATCAAAATACATGGTGAAAATAAAAAAACTTTTTCTTAAGAGAAGTGCTCATACCTTAGGGAGTTTAAATCTAACAAGTTTCATTGAAATCAGATCTAAAATGATCCAAATCAGTGATGCCCTAGGATCCTATTTCACGAAATTAAGAGGTTGAAGGTGAAAGGGGGAGGGGTAAAAAATGCCAATATTTTGGATTTTAACGCTTGTAAACTGATTTTTGTAAACTGTCTCCTATGAGCGAGATTACGGTGCATAGCCACGAGTGTTGGCACTGATGTGCTGAGGGTTTGGCGCTTAGGCGCCACCCAGTAGATTTTAACGATTAATCAAATTGCACTAATACGCCTAGTTAAACACCCTTAAACTATTTAATTAATTAATTTCATCCCTCAAACACACTCAAATACTCTAAATTTTCATTTAAATATCCATCAATTTACTCAAATTTCACACACAAACAAACATATATTTCATTAAATTTAAAATAAAATTTGTGATCCAAAATCATTGGATGAAATTCTACAAACACAAGTTCCTTACACATATAATTAAACACTAAAACCACATAATTTAAAATGCAAAACACTTTAAACACAAATATTAAAACAAACATAACAACAATACAAACACTAAACACTAAACAAAGTAGCTAGATCGCAAGACCACACTTAATTTAATTCCATTCTCTGTTAGGTTGGATATATTATGAACCACCATTAATTCAATTTGAACCATTTGAAATGTAAATCTGATAAAATGGTCGATGACTAAAAACTCTTACATCTTCTTCTAACCATTTTTTCTTCTGATTCATCGCTTTATCTGCTTCTTCCACATGACTTGTATTACTGAATTTCATTTTGAGTTGCCATCCAATGTGTCCTAAATGAGCAATACTTTTATCTATACTTCGATTGAAACCACATCAGTCTCGATCTTTGAAATCTTTTCTGTAATCCCTTGAATACTGACTTTTAGGAACCCATTATATAACTCTTACTCATTCTCACAAATTAACTTCTTCTTGTTGGATTTTCCTTTCTTCTTTACTTTGCTCTCCCAAGAAGACATTTTTTTTCTCTAAATACTCTTTCAGAAGACTCAGAAACGAAAAAAAGAACTGTGGAAAGAATCTCTTAATTTTGTGCCATTTTATAGACTTGGGAAGTCTTAAAACTGACCCAACTCGTGTTAAAACATCTCAAATAACTCTCAAAACTACTAACCCACGATTTAAGCTTCTAGAGCTACATTTATTATGATTTTTAACTGTGGTGCCTATGCGCCAACATCTGGTGCATAAGCGCCGGTGCTCAATTTAGCACATGTCTGCTAATCGTCCCGATCTTCATCTTAACTCGTCTAAGTCATCAATTTAGGTCCAAATAACACCAATATAGGATAAGAACTTCAAAATACTACCACATTTCTCAAATCAAACCAAATAAAAACATACAAAGCAAACTTAAAGCAAAGCACTCCAATAAATAAGGGTTGTCTCCCACAAAGCACTTGGTTTAACATCTTCAACCTGACATACCCAGAGCTTATTCTGAGTGACCAAAATTAAATTATCATCAAGTTTAGGTTGTTCAACTGAAAAATAAGGTTTAAGTCTATGGCGGTTAACTTTATATATTTTCCTAGTTTTAGTATCTATAATATCGACAGCTCCATAGGAACAAACTTTCATCACAATAAATTAGCCCATCCACCTTGACTTAACTTTTCCGGCAAATATTTTTAATGTAGCATTATATAACAAAACTTGTAGTCTAGGCTTAAGATTTTTAGTAAGAAGCTTCCGATCATGCTATAACTTCATCTTTTCTTTATAAATCTTAGCATTTTCATAAGATTCATTTGATATATCTTTAAGCTCATTTAATTGCAACAATCTCTTTTCACCAGTATCTTTCAAATTATAATTGAACTTTTTAATAGCCCAATATGCTTTATGCTCATGTTCAACTGGTAAATGACAAGCTTTTCTAAAATTAGCCTATATGGGGACATTTCTATAGGACGTCTATATGCAGTCCTATATGCCCACAAAGCATAATCCAGTTTAATTGACTAATCCTTTATGTTTGGATTAACAGTCTTTTCAAATATTCTTTTAATTTCATAATTGGATAATTCAACCAAACCACTAGTTTGCGATTAATAAGCAGTAGGAATGCGTTGGATTAATATGATATTTATCTACTAGCTTTTCCATAATCGCATCTCTAAAATGACTTCCCCCATCAATTATGATAACTCTTGGTATTCCAAATCTACAAAATATATTATTTCTTAAAAATTTTGCAACACTTTGAGCATCAAATTGAGGTAAAGCAACAACTTTTATCCATTTAGATACATAGTCTACTGCTATCAAAATGTAAGTATTTCTGAAAGATGGTATAAATGGTCCCATGAAATCTAATCTCAAAACGTAAGATATTTTAATTTCCAACATATAATTGAGGGGCATCTCATTTGTTTTAGAAATATTGCCTATATGTTGACATCGATCACAATTTTTAAAATAAGTATTAACATCCTTAAAAATTATAGGCCAATAGAATCCAGATTATTAGATCTAATATGCAATTTTATCAACACCAAAATGTCCCCAATAATTAGAATTATGAAATTTTTGAATAATTTCAAAAATTTCTTATAAAGGCACACATCTTAAAATAATCAGATCCTTTCCTTATTTATATAAAAACGGGTCATCCCAAAAATAAGTCTTAGCTCTAATAGCATAATCAATGGCATCACACAATAATTCAAAAGGTTTTTTCTAGTTTGGTGAAACTATAACAGGTGCACTGATTAATATTTCTTTTAAGGTCTCAAAAGCTTTTAGGCAGTCATCATCAAAATCAAAATTCACATCTTTTTCCAGTGAACGACATAAAGGTTTTGAAATTTTTGAAAAGTCTTTAATATAACGCATGTAGAATCCCGCATGTCCTAAAAAACTTCTAATTCCCCTCACATTTGTTAAGCAAGGTAAATTAACAATCACTTGAATTTTTGCAGGATGTACCTCCATACCTTTTTTTTGATATACAATGTTCCAAAACAATTTCTCCTGCTACCATAAGTTGCCATTTTTTCTAATTAAGCACTAAATTAGTTCTTTCACAACGCTTAAAACTCTTGATAGATGTTCTAAACATGATTCGAATGAAATTCTAAACACTAAAAAGTCATTCATAAAAACTTTAATTCCTTTTTCAATTAAATAACAAAAAATTGTCATCATACATCTCTGAAATGTTGCAGGGGCATTACATAAACCAAAGTTCATTCTTCTAAAAGCAAATGTACCACAAGGACTAATAAACGTTATTTTCTCTTGACCTTCAGGAGAAATTTGTATTTGGTGGTAACCAGTATATCCATCTAGAAAACAAAAGTATTTATGCCTAGCCAGTCTATCCAAAATCTAATCTTAAAAGGGTAGTGGAAAATAGTCTTTCTTGGTGGCAAGGTTTAATTTTCTATAATCAATGCATATTCTCCACCCTGTAACCTGTCTTATTGGTATTAATTCATTCTATTCATTAACAGTCATAGTAACTCCTCCTTTCTTAGGAACACAGTGAATAAGACTAACCCGTGCACTATCTAAGATAGGGTAAATAAATCCAGCATCCAACCACTTTAAAATTTCTTACTTAACAACTTCTTTCTTGATAGGATTTAATCTCCTTTGAGGATCAGCCCAAGGTTTGCAATTCTCTTCCAAAAGGATTCTATGCATATAAATTGAAGGACTGATTCCATTAATATCAGCTATTGTCCATCCAAAGCCTTTCTTATATTTCTTCATGTTTTCAAGCAGACTCTCTTCTTCTTTTTCAATTAATTGAGAGGAAATTATGACTAGCAATGTTGAAGAATCACCTAAAAGGACATTTTAAATAATTATCTTTAAATCAAGTTTAGATGGTTGTTGAATTGATGGACTAAAAGATTCATCTTTTTCTGTCATGTCTAACAATTCAAAATTTTCTTGAACATAACTTAAATCTTCCTCATGAAAATCTTTAGATTGTTGTACTTCCTCTTCTTGCTCGTGTTCCATTTTTTCACTTTGAGATTTCTCTTCAAAAGTTAATTTGAAATGGCATTTACTTATATATCTGATAACATCCATTCTGTAGCATTCATCATCTTTACCTCTTGTAAGATAATTCATTGATTTTAAGATAGTGAATGTAACAGTCTGATCATTGACATGCATAGTTAATTACCCTTTTTGCACATCTATCATTGATCTGCCTGTGGCTAAGAAAGGTCTCCCTAAAATTATGGGTATCTCTTTATCTTCCTCTTTATCTAGCACAATGAAATCAACAGGAAAGATAAGTTGATCCACCTTTACTAAAACATATTTTATAACTCCATTAGGATATGTGATCGACCGATCCGCTAATTGCAATGTTATAGTATTCGGGATTATTTTTCCTAATCCCATTCTTTTGAATATAGACAATGACATAAGTTTAATGTTTGCACCTAAATTGCATAAATCTTTCCCATAAAATCTATTTCTGATCGCACATGGAATTGTGAAACAACTAAGATCTTTAAGCTTTTCAGGAAGCTTTTTTTGAATTATTTCACTTCACTCCTCACTAAGTGCAATAGTTTCATTATCTTCAAACTTCCTTTTTCTGTTGAGAATATCCGTCATAAATTTCACATAGCTTAGTATTTTTTCCAAGGCTACAACAAATGAAATATTAATTGTAATTCTTAAAAATTTCTAAGAACTTACAAAATTTTTTGTCCAATTTCAGTTGTCGAATTCTCTGAGGAAATGGAAATGGTGGCTTTTCTGAATAAATCTTCTGTCGAGAAATAGGTCTTTCCAAACCTTTCCGAGCGTCCTCTTTTGGTTCTTCAATCTCTTCTTTCCTACTTCAATCACTTTTTGAACTCTACCTTCCAACTCTCTTCCACTTCTCAACTGAATAGCTTTTATTTGCTCTTTATTCTTGTCTCTTAGATTTACTTCTGTATTACTAGGAAGCATTGCTTGGGATCTATTATTTAATGAATTAGCAATTTGTCCCAATTGATTCTCAATATTTATGATTATTTCCCCTTGACTTTGCAATTGATTTCTCATTTGTAACACCACTTCTTCTATAGATATCTTCTTCTCCTTAATTTGTGAAGCATTGTTAAAACCTGGAGGATAGGTTAGTCTATAATTATTATTTACTTGTTTGTTCCAGTTCCCCAATGGGTTTGTTTGTTTGTTCTCCCATTGTTGATTACTACCACCATGATTATTGGTATTCCATTTAAAGCTTAGATGGTTCTTCCAACCTGGCTTTTAATAATTTGAATATGGGTTATTAGGCTTATTTATGGGATTTAAAGTTTCTAATAAAGTTTGAGAATCAATCATTTGGCCTAATTAATTTTCTTCAATCATGGAAATTGGGTGATAAAAATTCATTCCAAATTGGTCTATATTCCTTTATATTGCAACAACCTGATTCGCTTGCACAAAAGCATCATTATTATGAATATTGGCTACCTTTTTAGGATTTAACCTTTTAGAAGGCCATTGAAAATTATTAGTAGTCATTTCTTCAATTAAAGCATAAGTGTTAAAAAACTTTTTAGACATCAATGATCCACCAGCAGCGGCATCGCTAATAGATCTAAGAGATCCAACTAATCCATTGTAAAAGGTTTGAATTATTAACCAATCTGGTATCGAATGATGTGGACACTTTCTTAGGAGATCTTTAAAACTTTCTCATGTTTCATAAATAGATTCCCCTTCAAACTAACAAAAAGATGTAATGTCATTTCTAAGCTTCGCAATCTTTGTCGAGAAAAATATTTAACAAGGATTTTCTGCGCTAAATCTCCCCAAGTTCTAATAGATCTATGTGCTAATGAATTTAACCATATCTTAGCCTTATCCCTCTGTGTGAAATAAAAAAAATTGTAAGTTTAATATAAGCATTCGAAACACCATCGTATTTAAGAACATCACACAATTCTAGAAAATTGGTAAGATATAAATTAGGTTCTTCAGTTGGTGCTCCCCCAAACTGATTATTTGATACCACTGGATAATATCAGGTTTAAGTTAAAATAAATTAGTCCCTACTGCAGGGTTTTGAATACTACCATGAAGTTTATTGACTGTAGGGTTAGCATAATCTCTTAAAAGTCTGAATTCTTGATCGATTTCAACATTTTGATTTGCCTTTTCTTGAATATTTTTGTCTTTTTCTATATTTTTGTTTTTCTAATTTTTCTTATAGCAATTTCTAATTCAGAATTGTAAGGCACAAGTTCTTCAAAACCTAAACTACGCATACACAACAAAATAAAACAAAATAAAATACACTAAAAAAAGCAAGGAAAAAGTAAAAATTTTGTTTTCTTAAATTTTCTTTGAACAATTTTTTAATTAATTTCCCCGGCGACGTCGCCAAAAACTTGATTCTTGAATATTTATGTCAATGTTTTTCAATTTATATTTCATTTCAATGATAATATCTCTTTCTTTGCAATGACGCCAAAAACTTGATTCTTAAGAAAATAAGAAATCAACTTTAATTATTTATAATATTGGATTCTATGCAAGTATATGTATCGTTTATAAAATAATATAGAACTTTCTGATTAAGTCCTAAGAGATCGAACCCATTGGGAAATGTTTTACAAATTTAAAGAAAGCAGAAAAAACAACTTTTTACTTTTCAAAATGATTTTGTAAAGTTTGTTTTAATATAGAAAGTTTTAAATTTGTTTTTGATATTTTCATTTAAGAAAAAGTAAAGCAAGCTACCAAAATTAACAAGACTATTAAATTGTTTGAAAGCAAATGAGAATGAAATATTTTTTTCCTCCTTCAATGAATCAGTAATAATTATGGAATTTTGTTGTTAAGTTATGTAAATGTGTTGTGCCAAATATTAGCAAATATTCTTTAACCTTACTTGGTTCTATAAAGAACATTGATTAATTTGAAGTTTTGAAATCTTGTAGATGGGTTAGGTAGGAAAGAAACTAGCTCTCACTCTAGAGTTACCTCTTCTACCTCCACCTAAGGGCTTAAACCTCATAACAAAATTTAAAACAACAAACCAAATTAAGGGCTTTAGCCTGTCAATCTATAGCCCTCTAATTTTACTCCCCATTAAAAAACATATATCCTTATTTATTTGCACTCAAATATATGGACTACAATTTTCACCTATATAAATGCACGTGGTTCACTCAAATTGTTGATTGAGACAATACCGCATTAGTTCTTACATGTTCTCACAACAAATTTTAAATTCTCAATTGGCCAAATTAAGAGCTAAATGAAGTGTAGTGGATCAACACAACTTCTTCCAACATTAAACATCTATACTTCACACAACTTCCTTCCATAATTTATTTACTTCATCATTTGAAAGTAAAAGATAACAAAAACTACTCAGAACTCATGAAGAAAACATACACACAATTTGATTTGAAAGTAGAAATCATAGTGAAAACACAAGTTTTACTTAAAAACCAAATGTAAAAAAAATATAAAAACTTATTTGAAAATCCTCTCCACAAGACTCTTGAAGTTCCTCTGAAACTTTTGCTTTCCACTAGATAACTCCTTAGAGGTCGGCGCCCAACTCTAAGGATTGACTCTCCTAAATTCTAATACAAACTATGATAAAGTAAAGTGGTAATGTAAAGAAAATATGGCGAGAAGAAGGCTCTCTTTCTTCCTCTTTCTGTTCAACTACTTCAAGCTTTTCTCCAACTTCTCCAACCAAAATTTCCTTTTCAAAACTCTTCTCCTTCTAATCTTTTAGTCATCATTTTAATAATTCTCCAAAAGGTTTTTTGGTTTCTCTTTAAATTATGTCCAGATTCAAAAAATCTACTAAGAGATGCATCCATCCATTTGGAGTTTAAATAAATTTTGGCGCCAATGGGAAGTTAATGAAGTTTAAATCAAAGGGTGCTTCAAAAACACCTTCAAGTTTGTGCCAAAACTAATTTAAATTTGTCACTTTAACTATGGTGCATATGCGCCAACCATCGGTTCTTAGGCGCCAAAGGTTAATTTTGCACACCTTTCAATTTTTGCTTCAAATTTGATCCTTTTTTGCTCTTTTCATTACAATCACTTATTTTAATCATGTCTGCAATAAAACTATGAAAACACCTTCCATTAATGTGCAATAACATCAAAAATAGGTATAAAATGTGCTTAAAAACACTATATATTTTAGGTGTATCAAAATCTCCCAAAACTAAAATGTTACTTGTCTTCAAGTGAAACTATAATCATATAAAAATCAAGCATGAAAATTATAGAAAAAGAGTTTTTTTAGGATGGTTTTAAAATTTTGTTCTTGAAATGAAATAGTCCAATTTAGAAAAAATTTTAGTAAATGAGCCCAACTTAAAGTTTAAAAAATTCTTAAGTAAAGGATAATGAAAAATATATGTTCCTAACTAAATCAGAAATATTTGTAGATTTTTTAAAATATAGGATTTAAACATTTTATTTTCCTCACTTAAAAATTTTATTTGAAAATAATTTTCTTTACTATATTATAATCTTAACCTTTAGATTTTCTCAAAACTTATATTTTAAACTTTAGGTATGGAACCAATTTTTGATTAGGCCCTTAAATCCTCAAGCTTTCTCCTCCCTTTTTTTTTCTCTTTTTCTTTTCTTTTCTTTTCTTCTCTCTCTTTTTTCCTTAGGCAAGGATTATTATATTTGGATAGGCCTTTAATGATTTTAAATTCCACCCTTCCATTTAATTAAAGGTTTGACATATATCTTTCACTTAAAAGTTATAATAATAGTGTTGAAAATTATTTTTCTATAAAAGAAAATTAACTTTTGAAAAATAAAAGTTAAATCTTCTATTTTTCTAAAAATACAACATTTCCTACTAAAGATAGTTTAACCACATTTAACATTTCTTCACTACGAAAATTTAAAATTTAAAATTTTCATCATTATTATAAATTTTAACTAAATTCTCTTACTCATTTTTATATTCAAAATTTTGTTTCCCTAATATAACTTCATATACAAATTTATTTTCAATCAAAAATCAAATTTTATTATAGTATTTGTGAGACCAAATAAAATTTTAGTTTTTAAAAATTGTTTTTAATTTCCCCCTAAACTTTAAAATTTTAATTAGGATAAAACATTTAAGCATAAGAGATGATATATGGGTAATAATTAAAAACTAAAATAACAAGCTATCAGGAATTTTTATAACCTAAACTTGCAAGTATAACAATTTTAAAAAAAAAGTAAAAATAAATCAAATTTAGTTTTTCAATTTTTTTTGTATAAAATAAAAATTTCAAAGAACTTCTACAGTAGTGGAGGTTTTCAAAGCAAACCACACCAATATAACATTACACAAATCACAACAATACTATAAAATATATTGTAGCAAATTTTGAAAAGTTTAAACATGCAATTTAAATAGTGGTTTCTAATTGTTCTTTAAATTTCCTAACGGTTTTTGGAATTAAATAGTACAATAGTAAAAACACAATATACTATAACTACATCAAAACATTTACTACCACAATCACATCACAAAATAAACATAACTTATATCTTAACTATCACAAAACGTGAATCCAACTCAGAAATATTTGAATATCCATGACAGAAACTGTTCAACTTCAAACCACATATATCAGAATTCACATTAAAATATAACATACAATAAAAAGTCTAAACATAACAAAACATAAAAAGGAACATCTCAGACTCAGCAAACAAAAAATCCTAATCATCATCCTCCTCATCATCATCATCTCTCTCATTCCAATATCTGAAATGCACATAAGGAATATAAAAAGGATTAGGATTCATATCAGCACTGTGATCTCCTCTAACTAGTCTATCCATATACTGCTGATAGTTCTCCACATACTCATCATGTTTCACAATATATCTCTCAATATTGTCCACCTTCCCATCAATATCCTTAACATGTTCTTTGGTTAGACTTACCTTCTTCAAAATCTTCTCTAACAAACTAATCTGTGAACCAGAAAACTCACTTCTAGAGAATGATGCATGTGATGTAGAAGCACGAGAAGTAGAAGCAATAGATATAGGAGCTCTAACAGATCCTCCCTTCCATCCAAATTCTGAATGCATAGTGGAAGTGTTCAAATTTACACTGGTAATAGGTCAAAGCGGCTGAAGAACTTCTTCCCAGGTCTCAAACTTAGCACCATATTGCTCACAAATAGAATGGATCAGGGAAGGAAATCTCATACCTACAATTGTGATAGCTCTAACACAGTTTAAAATATAATAAGAAATGATAGCTGCTATGTTAATCGGCTTTACCTGCTAAATACAATAGTTCAAAACAATTCTCTCCCTCATAACTTCATTGACATGATTCGTCGGTATTAACTTAGATGAGTTAAAATAATGCTAAGCCTTAGAGGTGGCATTTAATTTAGAGGCTGAAAAATTCACTCTCCTGAAATTTGTGATTTTCCACAGACCTCTTCCATTAGTCAGAAAAGACATAATCTCATTAAGTTCCCCTTCCGTAGGATGCTGATTCACATAATAACAAAATATTTCAGGAGGTCGTAGGTAAAAAGTATTTATTACTGGGCAAAAAAATCTACTTGTTGTCTCCGAACTATCACCAAATTTTCTTTTGCTGTCACGTCAAGTTTGCATAGAACTCTCTTACCACAGAAACAACAACAACAGCAGAAAAGCAACAATACTTTATCCAATTCCTTCGATCAATCATTTCCTCAATATCTCCTCCTCGTTTACTAAACACTCTCTATAGAATCAATTTAAATGACGACAGTGCATTCACGTACCGATCCTCAGCTCTAGAACTCACAAACTTATCTGAATCGAATTGATCTGTCCCTTTCAAGCGCTTCAATTTTAGAGCCATTTCTAAAAATTGTAAAAACATTCACCATAAATCCCAAATTTGAACTAAACTTCTAAAGGTATAATCTACTTAATCCAAGCTTAATCTCAAATTTTCACCATGAATAGTGATTTTTGGATTTTCAAAAATGTACTCACAATACATTGTGAAAATAAAAATTTTTGCTTAGGAGAAGTGCTTATACATTAGGGAGTTTAAATTTAAAAAATTTCGTTGAAATCGGATCTAAAATGATCCAAATTAGTGATGCTCTATGATCCTATTTCATGAATTTGAGAGGTTGAAGGAGACGCGGGGGGGGGGGTAATAATGTCAATTTCGGGATTTTAACGCATGTAAACCAGTTTTCACGAACTGGCGCCTATGCGCGAGATTACGGTGCATAGCCTCGAGTATTGGCGCTTATGGGCCGAGGGTTTGGCTCTTGGGTGCCACTTAGCAGATTTTAACGATTAATCAAATCACAGTAATATGCATAGTTAAACACCTTAAATGATTTAAATAATTAATTTCATCCCCTAAACACTCTACTCTAAATTTTCACTTAAATATCCATCGATTCACACAAATTTTACACACAAACAAACATGTATTTCATTAAATTTAAAACACTTAATACAAACTAAAAATTTTGATCTAAAATCATGGGATGAAACTCTCCAAACAAAAGTTCCTTACACATATAATTAAACACAAAAACCACGTAGATTAAAATGCAACACACTTTAAAACATAAATATTAAAACAAACATAACAATAATACAAACATTAGACACTAAACAAAGATAACAAGATCACAAGACCACACTTAACTTGATTCCATTCTCCTTTAGCTGGGATATATCCTAAAATAGCATTAGTTTCATTTAAACCATCTGGAATGTAAATCTGATAAAACGAGCATTGATTAAAAACTCTTACATCTTCTTCTTCTAACCATTTGTTCTTCAGATACATCGCTTTATCTGGTTCTTTCACATGACTTGTATGACTAAATTGCATTTTGAGTTTCCATCAGATGCGTCCTAAACCAGCGTTAGCTTCATTTACCTTTGCTTCAATTGAAGCCAAGTCAGCCTCGATCTTCAAAATCCTTTCTGCAATCCCTTGAATACTAACTGCTAGGAACTCATTGTATAACTCTTGCGCATTCTCACAAATGAACTTCTTCTTGTTGGTTTCTTCTTTCTTATTAAATTCTCTCTCCTAAGAAGACATTTTTTTATCTCAAAATACTTTTTCAGAAGACTTAGAAATGAAAATAAGAACTGGGGCAAGTAACTCTAAATTCTGGGCCTTTTTATAGACTTGAGAAATGTTAAATCCGACCCAAGTCATGTTTCACCAAAACTACTCACCCACGATTTAAGCTTCTAAAATCACATTTACCATGATTTTAAAATGTGGTTCCTATACGCAAACATCTAGCGCATAAGCACCAGTGCTCAATTTAGCACTTGTTTGCTAAAAGTCAAATCTTCATTCTGACTCCTCTAAGTCATTAATTTAGCACTTGTTTGCACCAGAGCTTATTCTGAATGACCAAACATTAAATTATCATCAATTTTTGATTGATCAACTAAAAAATAAGGTTTTAGTCTATGACCATTAACATTAAATATTATTTTAGTCTTAAGATCTTTAATATCCACAGCTCCATAAGAATAAAATTTCATCACAATAAATGGGCTCATCCACTTGGACTTAAGTTTTCCAGCAAATATTTTCAATCTAGCATTATATAACAAAACTTGTTGTTTAGGCTTAATATTTTTATTAAGAATCTTCCAATCATACCATAAATTCATCTTTTCTTTATAAATCTTAGCATTTTCACAAGATTCATTCCTTATCTCTTCAAGCTCATTTAATTGCAACAATCTCTTTTCACCAGTATCTTTCAAATTATAACTGAATTCTTTAATAGCCCAATATTCTTTATGCTCAAGTTCAACTAGTAAATGACAAGCTTTTCTAAAATTAGCCTATATGGGGACATTCTTATAGGAGTTCTGTATGGGGACATTCTTATAGGAGTTCTGCATACCACCGAACACGCCACTCATTAATAGTGAAAAATTTTTCATCAGGAAAATATTCATTGATTTCATCATCAGAAAAGAGTGGTTTTTTAAAGTCAAGCCTCGATAGATGATCAACAATTTGATTATCAACACTCTTCTTATCTACTATTTCAAAATCAAATTCTTGCAAAAGATGAATCCATCTTATCAATCTTGGTTTTACATCCTTCTTTTTTATTAGATACTTAATAGTAGAATGTTCAGTATGCACCACACATTTAGTTCCATTTAAAAATGATCTTAATTTATCAAAGGCAAATACTATAGCTAGTAACTCTTTCTCATTTATGGTATAACTAATTTGAGCTTCATTCAGAGTTCTGCTAGCAAATTAGATTACTTTGGAAATCTTATCATATCTCTGACCTAAAACAGTTCCAATAGCATAATCACTGGCATCACACATTAATTCAAAAGATTTTTCCCAGTTTTAAGAAACTGTAACAGGAGCAGTGATTAATTTTTCTTTTAATGTCTCAAAAGATTTTAGGCATTCATCATCAAAATCAAAATTCATATCATTTTCCAGTAAAGAGCATAAATGTTTTGAAATTTTTGAAAAGTCTTTAGTACAACGCCTGTAGAATCCAGCATGTCCTAAAAAACTTCTAATTCACCTTAAATTTATTAGGCAAGGTAAATTAGTGATCACTTGAATTTTTGCAGGATCTACCTCCATACCTTTTTGTGATATACGATGTCTCAAAACAATTCATCCCGCTACCATAAATTAGCATTATTCCTAATTAAGGACTAAATTAGTTTCTTTACGACGCTTAAGAACTCTTGATAGAGGTTTTAAACATAATTTAAATGAAATTTCTGTAATCAATGTATATTTTCCACCATGTAACCTCTCTTCCTGGTATTAATTCATTCTTTTCATTAACAGTTACAGTAACTCCACCTTTCTTAGGAACACAGTGAATAGGACTAACCCATGCACTATCTTAAATAGGGTAGATAATTCCAGTATCCAACCATGATAACATTTCTTTCTTAATGTTGACCTTATTTTTGATGAGGTCTTTTGCTTCTCTCTTTAGTACTTAAGATCTAGCCATAGGCTTTTACTTTGACTAATCTTAGAGGACTAGAAGTGGAACCCACCCTTAAGAAATTCAAACACCTCTTGACTCCCTGCAAACCCCACAAGCTTGATTGTAGACCCCTAATCATCTAGAGGGTTGAAATCAAATGTGGAGGTTTAAAGGATGAGTTCCCTATAGGACCTTTTGGCCTTAGGAATACCTTGGGTGGCCTGGTCTAGTGAGGGTTGACTTGCATATACACTACACTCTCACACACATTCCAAGTCCTAAAACCACACTCTCACCCAACTTGACTTCTTGACTCATGTAGGTAATTCATATGGATGGTCCTTAACCCTCAGCCCCTGGCTAAGAGGGTTAGGAACAATATAGTGAATGCCTCAAATGAGTCCTCTCATGGCTCATATGGGCTTAATATGGCTTCATGGCTCAACCAAAGTGATTCCATTTTACTCAAAATTGATCAATCTTCATTTTTCCAAAATTTCAATTTTTGACCCCGGGGCCCTAACTAAACTACCAAATGCCCTTGGAACTACCCAAAATTTACAAAATCACCTAAATTACCCAAAATTCCTCAAAATCAATCCTAAAAATTTCCCCCACTCAAATTGATCATCCATAGCCACAAATACCAAAAATTCCAAAAGTAACCCCCAATACCCTCTAAATACCCAAAATGCCCTTCTTAGCTCAAAAATCCAAAAATTTAGAAAATTCCCAAAAAATTCTAGAAAATCACAAATTTTCCCAATTTCATTTTGTTAAACTACACCATGGGCCAATTTTGTCAATTTAACCTACTTTTACTAAAACCCCCAATTTGACCCATTCTTAACCCAAGTAGAAATAATGTCCCACTAAACCAACCAAATTGACCTCAATTGTGGTCCAATTCAATTCTAAACTTTAATTTAATATCCCTAATGTCAATTTAGACCAAATACAACTCCAATTTGATTGACATTTGGACCCAATTCTAATTTGAAGCCTAAAGGCCCAATTTTGGCCCATGACCTAAACCTAACCCAAACCAACCCAACTCAACCCCAATTGGCCCCAAATCTTTTCTAAAGCCTTCCTAACATCCCCATAAACAAAAAACTAACTTGATTTGCCCAAAATTTGAACCTAAACTCCACCCAAACCTAACCCAAAACCAAAATCCCTTAAATTGACCTAAGCCTAAACCTAACCCAAATGGGCCCAAATCCCAAAATTAGAGCCCAACCAAAGTTGGAAACTCTTTGTGACACTCTCATGAACATTTCTCAACATTAATTTTACATCAAATCCAACTTTAGCCCAACCTTAACCCAAGTTAGCCCAATTTGGCCCACCTTGGCCCCTTTACCAAAATACCCCACATTAAACCCAATTCAATTCAAAATCACTTCAAACTTGTTCCAAACCACTCATGACACATGCCTAAACCAATTGAAACATTTATTTGACATGGTCCTTCACAAAATTTTCATCCAAAAGCCCATCTTAAAATCCAAAAGCCCACTTCCTTAAACCACTTTAAAAGCCCATCCAAACCCATTTCAAAAGCCTAAAATTTATTCTGAAGCCCACATAACACTTTCGTTTGTCATTCTTTTTAATCAAAACCACCCCCTATGTCCAAAATCCATCATGTTGATCAAACTAAAATGGCATCATGACAAATCTCATTAAAAGATTTCAAAATTTTCAAAATTCCAAATGACCAATTTCCATGAAATTGAGCCAAGCCATGTGTAAGCCATAGACAAGCCTTGGAGCCATGCTTAAGCCACATGGAAGCCATGAGAATCTTAAGATTGTCAACCCTCCCTAAATGGCAAAAGGAGGAGATCCTTTAAACACTCCCTAAAAGTCATTAGCCATACCCATGTTCCACCCTAACTCAAAATTAATCCAAATATATTTGGATGGGGACTTCTCCACTCCAAACCAGCTCACTCATCTGACCTCCCTCAGCCCAAATCAATCCCTTGATGGGTGCACCAAACCCAAATACATGAATTGACCAAAATCAAGCCAAAATGACCCTTACCCCATGTCATTTTAATCAAACCTCCTTACACATGGCAATAGCCAATTGCTTGCACCAGACTCAATCCCTGGACTCACTGAGTCAAGATGGTGACCTGACCCTGCCAGCTAGCAGCCTGGGTTGCCGAAAAACACCATGGCTGAGAGCTCCATGTGAGCCAAAATTTTCAATTCTCCCTGGCTGAGTTGTCCCAACCCAAATGGACATCATGACTATTCTTCTCCTCCCCAGAGCAGCTGATCCCAGCCTCCAATTGCCCTGGGAAGCCCTCCAGCCACCTCTATTTAAACACCACCACCTCTCGGCCAAAAAACGAGTTGAACCAAACCTTACCAAAACTCTGCCAAAATCATTCCAAACCCCTCTCCAAACATAGAGTACTTGATCCCCACTGAAATCCAGCCCTAAAACCCTTCCTGTGAGCTCAATTTCTGAATTGAAGATCCACCCAAAAAACAGGACACTTCACCATAGTGAGCCAATCTCCAAATTGATTGATCCTACACCTTCACCAAACCAAGAGGAGAAGTTCCCCAGGAAAAGCCCCTTCACTAGGCCAGCCATTGCTTCCAGCCTCCAAGCTTTGTGATCGGCCTTGGTCACTTTCATACTTAGAAAACTCCCCAGAGCTAGAGACTTCATCTGGAGCTTGCCTGGACTCAATCGAAGATGACACAACTCTCAGATCGAAGCTTCACTTCTCTGAACAAAGGTATGAACTCATTCTTCCCCCGAGCTTCCAGCAATTCTCCATTTTTTTTGGGTTATAGCCTATAAACCATATGGATGTGTTCATCTCCTTAAGACGAATCCATAGAGCATAAGAACACAAAAATCCATTGAGAACCGAGTGAGATCTTAGGGTTTTAGTGTGGACAGTCACGGGTGCACACCAGTCGGAGACGATGATCGGCCGTCGTTGGATCGAGCGTGTATCGAATGGATGGTGCAGATCGCGTCGGATCAGAAGATGGAGCGGGACCGCGAGACGCGTGGCTGCTGACTCAAGTGGCGGTGTCGAATGGGAGCGCGACATGTAGGGGTTTCGGAGCTGCCGAGGTTGACGCAGCGCCGCCTGGATAAGTAGATAAATCCCTATTTTTTGAATTAATTAAATACCCAGAACTTAGAAAATTCATATCTTTACATAGAAAATTCAAAAAAAATAAAATAAAATTACCCACTTGCTCAGTGAACAGAGGAGAATAATATGGAAAAGAAATCAAGTTAATTGGATGAGTATTTTATTTTTAATAATTTATTTACTATTTTTTAGTACTTTGATTCTTCATTTGCATAGACAATTCACCATGACATGAGACCATAGGGATTTTGAAGCCTCTGATCTTGGGAACATTTCCTGAATTTTTCAAGGTCACAGGCCATCTCTATGAAAAGTTACTGAATTTTCTAGTTATAATAACCTTAATTGGCCTAAACTCCTAAAATTGAATTTGAATTAATTAGGGTTAACCACACATCAAATTAACTTGAAAACAATTCTCCATTGCTCTTTAGGGTCAGAGGAACCTTACATAAAATTTTGAAACTAATTGGCCTTGATTAGCCCCACCAAATGGATTGATTAAGCCTCATAAGAAAAATAAAACTTTAAAAATTCATAACTCCAAAAATACTTTTCAAAAATTCACAAAAATGATTTTGGAGCATCTCTGATATTAGGGGAATTGAGGAAAATTAAAATTGGAATTTTCTAAAAAAGTTCATTTTTCACAATATTTTAATATTTTAATAATTAAAAAATAATAAAAATCATAAAAATATTAAAAATCATAAAAATGTCACATTTTGACTCCTAATCACTTAGGAACAAACCAAATATTTTTCCTAAGTCCCTAGGATATGATATTGAATTTTAAAAGCTTAATGTAATTTTTAATATTAAAAAATAAGTTTTTAACCTTTTTCACTAAAATAATTCTAATAAATCAAAGAAACTCAGAAAATTAAAAAAATTGTTTCTCTGAACTCCTAGAGGTCAGAGAGATTTAAGAAAAATATATAATCCATTTTTCAACATTAATTTTATTTCATAATTAATTAATACTCTAAAAATAAAAATAATTATAGTAAATAAAATATAATTCAAAAAATCACAAAAATTGGTCCAAGTGGTCCTCTAGTCATTAGGAACATCCCATAATTTTCTTAAGGATAGAAACTTTTCCTTGGTCATGTTGTTTAACTTTCTTTGAAAACCCCTATTTTCTACTAAAAATAATTATATAAATAAATTAAATTTAGAAAAATCACATTTTCTCCTCTAATGTCTTAATTGACATGAGAGTGAGGTGACTTAAAAATTTCAAATTCATTTGAGCTTAATTTCGTGAGTTATGAAATAAATAAGCTTAAAAGGGCATAAAGGTAATTAAAAATTTTAACCCTTAATTAAAACTTTTGGTTTAATCAAAATGGGGGGTAGAATATTTGATTCTAACTTTCTCTTGGATTATTGAAACTTAGGGAAATTAAGGGGTAGAAACCCATTAAACACTTTGAAAGTATCAAAATGAAACTTTAATTAATTAAATGATTTAAATTTTGGAAAGGATATATTTAAAATTTGGATTATCAAAATAGGGATATTATTAAAAGGATATTTATTCTTTAATTTAAAAATCCCTAAACAAATCACTTTAACAATATTTAGTTCTTAATTAAAAACTAAAATAATAATCCAAATTAACAATTAAAACTAAAATTAAAACTAAAATTAAAATTAAATTAAGTTAAATTAAAATTAAATTAAAATTAAATTAAAATTAAATTAAATTAAAGTTAAATTAAATTAAAATTAAATTAAACTAAAATTAAATTAGATTAAAATTAAATAAAATTAAAATTAAAATCAAATTGAATTAAATTAAATTAAAATCATTTAACAACAAACCTAAATGGAATTATTAAGAATTAAATCAAAATATATCAATAATTTCAACACCTCTTTCTATCTAAGTAAATTTAAAACATGAACATCAATTTGGAATACTAAGATAACTGAAAATGTAAAAATTTAAATTAAATCTAAAATAATTTGAACACTATTCCACATTTAAAATTATTAATTAAAATCTCATAATTAAATTAAAACACTTTAAACCATTAACTCAAACTTTAAATTAAGAATGATTAAAATTCTCGATAAACCAACTTGCCCTTAAAGGTTTTAATTATTATAACTCTTAAATAGAGTATTAAGTGAGATGTCACTTCATTCATCAGATAATCAAATACCTAAGTTCACTGAGCAAGAAACAAAGTTTAACTTAACTCCTGGATGATTAATTCACCTGTGCAACTAAATTTACTTGGACTCAAAACAATCCCGAAAATATTGAAAAGATGTTTAGGACTCATCCTAAGCACTTCCTCAATATGACGGGATGTTTTAGAAGAACAACTGAATTTAATTGTTCTTTGATGAAGAAAATCATCCTTAAACTAAACCAAGAACCTAGACGTCATAGGAGATGACTAGTTCTAGGATAGGAATTTGGCAGACAACCAAAACCCTTCCCTTAGCTTTACCTAGGTACTTGTTAAAATATTTAAATGTCTTAACATGTGTTTTAAGTGCTGCTTGAAATGACGGGAAGACCCTCCAGGTACGCTTTTATTTTATTGCAATTTACTTTATTGCAAATTACGTACATGCACTGTACTTTACTTTTCTTGCATGATAAATAAAACTGTTGCATGAAAACCAAAACCTTTAGGATAGTCCCGAACCGAAACCAAAACTAAATTAAAAGTCATTGCAAGATAAAATTCACCGCCACAACATTCCAAAATATAAAACAACTCAAAATTTAATCACAAACAGAACAACAAAACTACAATTGCAACTAAATTAAAACGTCTCGTTGAATGATCCGGAATACCTTGGATGATGTAACCCACGTGTTGCTAACGGGATTTCCCACGGTCTAAATGAAAGTGTGGAACTCATTCAGTTGAGTTTAGAAAATTTATCTGGACTAAGTGAATTCAATGAAAATAACTGTGCCGGGATGACGGAACCGTGGGATCTTAATCGGTTCTGTTTAAACAACTTTAAGATTAGTTTTAATTAAAATATTAAAAACACTTGGATTTTAATATTTTCTCTAAACCAAAACACTTTTCTCATCTCCCAATTCATGACTTCTAAAACTAAACCTCTGCAACAACAAGGAGCTCGAGGCAATACACCAAAGGGCAGCACGGCCATCGTCGTCAGCAAAACTCTGATCTACAACAGCTAAACCTTTCTTAGAAAATAAACAACTAGCCAAAGGATTTCGAGGTAGTTTGCCTAGTCCAACATAAATCCTCAACTTTTTGTCAGGCATTTGTATAATTGTCTTATGCAAATTAAACCCTAACCGATCTTAGGACTCTGAGGTAGTTGTTTGGTACGACATAAGCCCTCACATCTTCAAAGCTGTTTGTATGATTGTGTCATACAAATGTAAGTCCTAATTAATTAAAATAGGCAAGATGAAACATTAAATGAACTCCTAAATTAAAGTCAAACAATAGGATAGTTTGGGAAGTTGCCAGGATTCTTCTTGGATCCTCAGCTTCTCCTTCTTCTCTTCCTTTTGACTCTTAAAATAAACTGTTCCAAACTCGATCCATTCTCTATTGAAATTCCAAAATTCAATCCTTTAAAAACCATAAACTTTGAAATTCTTGAGAGCAAAACCACTGATCATTATCGAGAGTTTTCTTAAATGATTCCCATCATTTATGATGTAATTAACTATAGGGGCTTGCCCTTATAGGGAACTTTAAGAACCCAGGTAATATAAACCCTGCTTAATTCCTTTATATTAAGTAGGGGAACTTGTCGGCTTATAAAATTGGTTTGCAGACCAAAAAAATGTCACAAATCTTCTAGTTTATTTAATCGAGCCCCATCATCAAGTAGTATGTCTATTCTTTGGGATAAATACACAGCTTGTGATGCGGCGCTCATTTATATAAACTATTTGGGATGTTAGGTCAGTTTGATTTCATATCTTAAAATTTTTAAATTTAAAATTATTTTCAAAATCAAATACTACTTTAAATGTTTATTTATATATTTAAATTAAATTTAAAATTTAAAGTTTGCAGACAATTTCTGTTAGGCGACCCCTTTTCAAAATACAACACACAACCTAAAAATATGTCGACACTTAACAACTTATTTCATGGTAGGATTTAATCTCCTTTGAGGATCAGCCCCAGGTTTGCAATTCTCTTCGAAAAGCATTCTATGCATATAAATTGAATGACTTATTCCTTTAATATCAGTTATTTTCCATCCAAAGGCTGTCTTATATTTCTTCAGAATTTCAAGCAAACTCTCCTCTTCTTTTTCGGTCAATTTAGAGGAATTTATAATCGACAAAGTTGAGGAATCACCTAAAAAGACATATTTTAAATGAGTAAGAAGCATCTTTAAAACAAGTTCAACAGGTTTTTCAATTGGTGGACTAAGAGATTCATCTTTTTAAATCATGTCCAACAATTTCAAAATTTTCATGAACATAATATAAACCTTCCTCATGAAAATCTTCAGAATTTTGTAATTCCCCTTCTTGATCATGTTCCAAATTTTCACTTTCATATTTCTCTTCGAAAAGTAGATTTGAAATGGCATTCACTTAGATATCTGATAACATCCATCCTATAGCATTCATCATTTTTACCTCTTGCAGGATATTTCTTTGATTTTGAGATATTGAATGTAACAGTCTGAACATTGATGCACATAGTTAATTCCCCTTTTTGCACATCTATCATTACTCTGCCTGTGTCTAGGAAAGGCCTCCCTAAAATTGTAGGCATCTCTTTATCTTCCTCCATATCTAGCACAACGAAATCAATAGGAAAGATATGTGATCAAACGATCTGCTAGTTGCAGAGTTACAGTAGTCGAACTTATTTCTCCTAATCCTAGTCTTTTGAATACATATAATGGCATAAGGTTAATGCTTGCACCTAAATCACATAAAGCTTTCCCATAAAATCTGTCTTCAATCGCATATGGAATTGTGAAACTACCAGGATCTTTAAGCTTTTCAGGATGCTTTTCTGAATTATTGCACTGCACTCTTCACCAAGTGCAAAAGTTTCATTATCTTCAAACTTCCATTTTCTGTTAAGAATATCCTTCAAAAATTTCACATTGCTTGTCATTTATTCCAAGGCTTTAGCAAATGGAATATCGATTGTAAGTTTATTTTAAATTTCTAAGAACTTAGAAAATTTTTTATCCAATTTCTATTGTCGAAGTCTCTGAGGAAATAGAGGTGGTGGCTTTTCTTAATCAGTCTTCGATGGAGAAAAAAGTCTTTCCAAACATTTCTGAGTGTCCTCTTTTGGTTCTTTAATCTCTTCTTTTTCTACTTCAATCTCTTTTTGAACTCTACCTTCCAACTCTCTCCCAGTTCTCAACTGAATAGCTTTAATTTGATCTTTATTCTTGTCTCTTTGATTTACTTCTGTATTACTAGGAAGCGTTCCTTGGGATCTATTACTTAATAAATTGATAATCTGTCCCAATTGATTCTCAATATTTCTGATTATTGCCCCTTAATTTTGCTATTGATTTCCCATTTGTAACACCACTTCTTCTACAGACAACTTCTTCTCCTTAATTGTGAAGCATTGTTAAAACATGGAGGATAGGTTGGTTGATGCACCATAAATATATACTATTTTTGCTATATAATTTTACCCATTTTTTGTGATATTGCACTTTAAAGAAAGGTATTTTTCATGTTTAGTTACAGGTATGATGATTTTAGATGATTGTAGCGAAAAGAAGTGAAAAGGAACGAATTTGGAGTAAAAAGGAGCAAAATGGAGTAAAATAGTAGAAAACAGGTTATGGCGCCGCCGGCACCAGAATGGGCGCCATCGGTGCCATTTTCCAGAGACTCTAGAATATATTCGGGTGATAGAGCACCGGCAGTGCCCAAAGTCGGTGGAATTCAACTTTGAAAATTTTTGGCAACTTTTTGAAGGGATGCCTATGGAAACTCTTGGGATTTCATTTCTAACTTATAAGTAATAGTTTAGAACGAAAAAGGTGTGTGTCTTGTGTGGAGTTCAGTGGTTCTAGATTAGTTTTAGTGTGTGTTAAGTGTTAGGGTTTAGGAGAAAAGTGTGTAGAAGTGAGAATATGAGAGGAATTCTTCTCTAAGGAGTGAAGGAGAAGGAGTAAAGTGAGAGGTTGCTTCTTTCATTCCATTCTAAAGAGAGAATCAAGTGTTGAAAAGAAGAGAGAAAAGGATTCAAAGGAACTTCAAGGGAATTGCATTAGGGAAGAGAAAGAGATAAGTTGTATTTTCTTTTATGATTTGTATGAACTTTCTTTAAAATATAAAATCCATGTTTTATTGTATCTTCTTCATGAATTCTTAGTATTCTCCTTTGTCTTTCTTCTTGCATAGAGATGTGATGATGGATTGATGTGGATTTGATGTGCTTTTAATGTATTGAAGAAATTGTGATAGTTTTTCATTTCGAACTTAATTTACTTTTTGATTTGGCTTATTGAAATGTTAAAATATGTTATTAAACATTAATTTTGAAAGCATTTAATGTCCTACAATAATAATGAAGAATCCATTCAATTTCCATGGATGAATTGCTTAGTTCATGGAAATTGAGTGCAAATAAATAGGGAAATGTGCTTTGATGGACTTCAATTTGGAGGTTTCAGGTCGACAGGCTGAGATCTCCAAATTGGTTCTAAGATTAGTGACAAAACATCGAAGGTTAGCCTTCAGGTGAAGGTTGAGTGGGAGCTTCGAAGTGAGAGCTGGTGTCCTCTCAGCCTAGCCTTAGATTAAGTGACTAAACTTAGGATATGTCAATGTTCTTTTCATGCATAGAAGAGGGCGTACTCTTTTAAGGGTAAAGAAACATCTATGCTCTAATTTGGTACAGTAATATAGATACTTGTTCCATATCAATGCACACATCATATTCTCATTGCAAGAGAAAATATACTTTTCTCATATATTGAAAACCTTTCAAATACATAGTTTAGTGTGTCAGCTAGTTAATTTTATTTTCAAAGTTGTTAGAAGTAATTGTAGTTTAATTAATTGTTATTGCTTTCTGCATAGTGATAGTAGAAGTAAGTAGTAAACTTTAAGTGGAAATTGTGTATCGTATTTCAGTACTACATTATATATATTGTTAAACACTTTCTTCTACTTCGTACCTCCCTGTGGGATCGATAACCAGGACTCTATTAGAGCCCTGTATTACTTGATATGATACATATACTTGCGTTGAGTGTTCGAATTTTACAAAATCACTATAAACATATATAAATTTAAGTTCATACATTCTTGCATATATAAAGTCCACCGGTCAAGTTTTTTGCGCCGTTGTCAGGGAAGGTAACGGAGTAACTAATTAAGGAAGGAAGTATAAACAATATTTATTGATAATATAGCAATAGAAAACCATTACTTTGTAGTGTGTAATTGTGTGTTTTTTTTTACTTTTTAAAAGTAATTGTGTGCTTGTATATGCGTCGTAGTGGATCTATAGGTTTAGTGCCTTACGATTCGGAGTTAGAGCGTACTGTCAAAAAAATTAGAAAACAACAAAAACAAATTGAAAATCATTATGAAATGGCGAATAATCAAGATAATCAGAGAAATGATATTGCAATTTTGCCAAGACCTTTAAGAGATTATGCTAACCCAACAGCAGATGAAATTCACATAACTATTCAAAATTCTTATGTTGCTGCTAATTCAATTGAACTTAAACATGTTATTCTCCAAATGGTACAAAGTAATCAATTCTGAGGAACACCTAATGAGGATCCAAATTTACATCTCGCTAGTTTTCTAGAACTATGTGCTACTTTTAAATATGACGGAGTGTCTAGTGATGCTGTCAGACTTAGACTTTTTCCTTTTTCATTAATAGATAAAGCTAAGGCGTGGTTAAACTCGTTATCACCTGAATCTATTAGAACCTGGGGAGAATTATCTCAGAAGTTACTATCAAAACATTTTCATCCATCAAAGACTGCTAAACTAAAAAATGATATTACATCTTTTTGTCAATTTGAAGGAGAGTCAATATATGAAGCTTGGGAGAGATTTAAAGATCTTCTTAGGAAGTGCCCACATCATGCTTTACCAGATTGGTTAATTATTCAAACATTTTATAATGGATTAGTGGGATCATTGAGATCTATTATAGATGCTGTTGCTGGTGGGTCATTAATGTCAAAACCTTTTGATGAAGCATACGCATTAATTGAAGAAATAGCTACTAATAATTTTCAATGGTCCTCTGAACAGATAAACCCTAAAAGAGTAGCTAGTGTTCATGATTCAGACATAATGACTATGGTAGTTTCTCAAATTGCAGCCCTTTCTAAGAAAATAGATCAATATGGAATGAATTATTCTCTACCACCTCAAGTGTTGGAGGAAAATTCATTTGGATAGATAACTGAATCTCAAACACCTTATGAGACTTTAAATGTTATTAATAGACCTAACATTCCTTATTTGATTTATTATAATCCTGGTTGGAAGAATCACCCAAACTTCAATTAGAATAATAGTAATGCCAATGTTAACCCGAATTAGGGTAACAGTTCTATAAATCCAATTGGAAATTTGAACAATCAAGGAAATACCAAATTTAGACCATCTTATCCTCCTAGATTTAATAGTAACCTGAAATTTATGGATAAGAAGTTGTGTACTGAAGAAATGATTCTGAATATGGGAAATCAATTACAAGCTCAAGGTGTTGCTATGAAAAATATTGAGAATCAATTGGGACATATTTTCACTGCACTTAATAATAGGCCTTCTGGAACACTTCCAAGTAATGTTGAGATCAATCCAAAAGATCAAAACAAGGAACAACTTAAGGCTATTCAATAAGAAGTGGAAAAGAATTGGAAACTATAGTGCAAAAATAAGTTGAAATATAAAAGGAGAAGGTGGAAATCGGAAAAGGTTCAAACAAGATTTATCCAGACTTGGATTATTCTCTTGAGCCAATGAAGATAACTGTTGAAAACCCACCACCTCCATTTCCTCAATGATTGAAGAAACAAAACAGGGATAACATATTTGGAAAATTTTTGGAGATCCTTAAGAAATTAACGATAAATATTCTTTTTGTTGAAGCATCCGAACAGATGCCTGACGATGCCAAGTTTATGAAGGATATCCTGAGAAAGAAAAGAAAGTTTACAGATCATGAAATTGTTGTACTTAGTGGAAAGTGTAGTGCAATTACTCAGAAGAAGATTCCTAAAAAACTTAAAGATCCTGGTAGTTTCAATATTCTGTATGCTATAGTTGAAAAATTTTTCAGAAAAGCCATATGTGATCTGGAGCTAGTATTAATCTTTTGCCTTTATCAACTTTCAAAAGGTTGGGAATATGAGAAATTTCTCCTACATCTGTGACTCTTCAGTTAGCCGATCGTTCCATTACTTACCCTAAAGGAGTGGTGGAAGATGTGTTAGTGAAAGTGGATAAATTTATCTTTCCTGTGGATTTTATTGTACTTGATATGGAGGAAGATAAAGAAATTCCAATCATTTTGGGAAGACCATTCCTTGCTACTGGAAGAGCAGTGATTGATGTTCAAAAAGGAGAATTAACTATGAGAGTTAATGATCAAGAGGTGACCTTTAATATTTTAAAATCTATGAAGTATCTCTCAATGGAAAAAGATAATGAATGTTTTAGAATGGAGTTCTGTGAATATTTGAGAAATGATCATTTTGAGAATATATTTAAAAAAGAAGTGGAATATGATATTATGTTTGAAGAAGAAATTGAAGATGAAGAAAATTCAGATAGTAAGAAGAATGAAATTTGGTGTATGTTCAGGAGAGATTAGAAATATTAGACACTATGGAAGGTGGAAATAAAAGCTTAATTCCATCTATAATAAAACCTTTTGAACTTGAGATGAAAATTCTCCCTAATCATTTAAAGTATATGTTTTTAGGAGAATCATCTACCCTGCCAGTCATTGTATCTTTAGAATTAAATGATTATCAAGAATAGAAGTTGTTGGAATCTTTAAAAAGATACAAGAAAGCTTTTGGATGGACTTTGGCAGATATCAAAGGAGTTAGTCCTTCGATTTCTATGCACAAAATTTTATCAGATGAAGAACATATACCGAGAGTTGATCCGCAAAGGAGATTGAATCCTATAATGAAAGAAGTAGTTAAGAAAGAGATTTTAAAATGGCTGGATGCTGGAATTATTTATCCTATTTCGGATAGTGCTTGAGTGAGTCCAATACATTATGTACCGAAAAAGGGAGAAGTGACTGTTCAAGTGAATGAATGTAATGAAATTATACCTACCAGACAAATTAATGGATGGCAAATTTGTATTGACTATAGGAAATTAAATGCTGCCATCAAAAAAGATCACTTTCCTTTTCATTTCTCGTTCAAATTCTAGATAGACTTGTAGAACCCAAGTACTATTGCTCTCTAGATTTTGGAAAAAGATAGAAAGTTTGATTTCAATTATGAATGCTTGAGTTCTTTCGAATTATTGAAAGTGAAATTAATCACTGCACCTATAATTGTTTCACCAGATAAGGAGAAACCATTTGAACTTATGTGTGATGCGAGTGATTATGTGATCGGAGTAGCATTGGGGCAAAGGCATGATAAAGTTTTCAAAGTCATTTACTGTGCTAGTAAAACTCTTATTGAGGCTCAAATTAATTATACCACTAATGAAAGAGAGTTATTAGCTATGGTATTTGCTTTTGAAAAGTTTAGACCTTCTTTAATTGGAACTAAAAGTATTATGCATGCAGACCATTCAGCTATCAAATATTTAATGCAAAAGAAGGATGCAAAACCTAGACTAAATAGATGGATGCTTCTTCTGCAAGAATTTGATTTTACGATAGTTGATAGGAAGGGAATTGATAATCAAATAGCTGATCATCTGTCAAGAATAGAGTATGATAAATTGTCTGAATTTGAAAAGGAAATTACAGAATTTTTCCCTGATGAGCAGCTATATACTATTATGGGAAGCAATTTGCCATGGTATGCTGATATTGTGAATTATATTGTAAGTGATATTGTACCGCTTGATTTAACAAGGAAACAACAAAAGAAGTTTAAATATGATGCAAAATTTTATTTTTGGGATGAGCCCTATCTATATAAACAGTGTAAGAATCTGATTATTAGGAAATGTGTGCCATAAGAAGAAACAAATTTGATTATTCAACGATGTCATGATTCTGAATTTGGAGGTCATTTTGGAGTTGATAAAACTACTTTTAAGATTTTTACAATCTGGATTTTATTGGCCTACTCTTTTTAGAGAATTTTATAGATATATTAAATCATTTGATCGATGTTAGAGAGTAGGTAATATCTCTAGAAGAATTGAAATGCCTCTAAATTATAATTTGGAAGTTGAAATTTTTGATGTATGGGGATTAGATTTTATGGGACCATTTACACCTTCATTTGGAAATTTATATATATTGGTTGTCGTAGATTATGTCTCAAAATGGATTGAAGCTATTGCTTTACCTAGATGTGATGCTCGGAGTGTTTCAAAATTTTTAAAGAAAAATATATTTACATGATTTTGAGTGTCGAGAGTGATCATAACTGATGGTGGATCCCATTTCAGGAATAATAAAATTAAGAGATTAATTGAGAAATATAATACCATTCATAGAATCTCTACTGCTTATCATCCTCAAACTAGTGGTTTAATAGAAGTGTCTAATCGTGAAATTAAAAGAATTTTGGAGAAAACTGTGGATAATCATAAATTAGATTGGTCTGCTAGATTAGATACTGCTTTATGGGCTTATAGGACTGCTTTTAAAACCGCTATTGGAATGTCTCCTTATAGACTAGTGTTTGGTAAGACTTGTCATTTACCGGTTGAATTGGAGCATAAAGCATATTGGGTGATAAAAGAGTTGAATTTTAATTTGAAAAATGCTAGAGAAAAAGATTCATGCAATTGAATCAATTAGAAGAGATTAGAAATGCATCTTATCACAATGATAGGATCTATAAAGAGAAAACGAAATTGTGGCATGATCGGAAGATATTGAAAAAAAATTAGAATTTAGATAAAAAGTTTTATTATAAAAAACAAGATTGAAGTTATTTTCTGGAAAGCTCAAGTTTAGATGGTTAGGACCTTTTACAGTTGTAAAAGTTCATTCTTTTAGAGCAGTTGATATTAAAGATCCCGATACTAGAAAGATTTTCGAAGTTAATGAGCATCGATTAAAGCCTTACTTTGATGGGTTACAACCTGATTTCAAAGAGGTTTTAATTTTAATTCATCTCGATTAACTGAATAGTTTGTTGGGCTGACGATGTTAAACCAAGCGCTCTATAGGAGGTAACCCATATGTATCTTTGTGGTGTGTTTGCTTGTTTATTGTAGTTGTGCTTTTTAGATAGTTATTCTTGAATCCTAATTACTCATAAATACTTTTAAAATGGATAAATATTGGATCGATTGGAGAAATTAGAATTTTTTACCACTGGCACAGCTGGCACCATAATGGGTGCCGCCGGCGCCCTATCACAGACTTAATACTGAACATATAGGTTTGAGCGCCGCTGATGCCCAAAACCTGTTGACAGTTTTTGAAGTTTTAAAATGCGAGTTTTGATAGTTTTGAGCGGGAACTTCGTTCTTATAACTCCCTAAACTCAATTTTTGACTTCCTAACTCCAGAAAAATGAAAACTACCATTCCCAATTCGCATCCTGTGGATTCCTACCCCACTTAAACCCCTCGATCTCATGTTTTCAACTGAAGGAAGTTCATAAGCTTCGAGGAACAACGATTGTTCAACAAAGTGATGATGAAGAGAAGGATTATCAAGGAAAGAGGCTTCATAAATCGAGGTATGGATAATCCTACTACTAGAATTGAAGTGATAATTAAAGAGAGACGTTGGGAAGTGCTTTGCAACACTACCGATGCCGTTGTTCTTCCTGTCGTGAAAGAATTCTATGCAAATCTTCACGGGATCAACCAAGGGTTCGTATTTGTGTGAGGTAGATTTGTGAAGTTCACTCCTGCACGAATTAAAGATATTTTCATGATTAAGAATGTACACATTTGCCATTATTCTATTCTTAATGCCACACGAGATAATACGAATGATGTGTATCGATATTTTATGGATGAGAATGAGGATTGGGAAATTAGAGAGGATGGATACATTAGTTTTCCATCTGCATCCTTGAATCCAGTGTCAAAGCAGTGGCACTGCTTTATTTCGGTGAAATTATTTCCAACATTGAAGATTAGCAAGGTAACCAAGGAAAGCACCATTTTAAATTTTTGTATTCAAACTGTGAGGCCGATTGACATTGGTAATATCATTGTGAAATCAGTTTTGGGATTAATTGTTCATGGATCTATATATGGGCTTGCACATTCATCCACCATATTTCTTTTATGTAGTCAATCACAAGTTCCTTATGAAAGTTGGGAAAAGGTTCATCTTCCATAGAGGCCTATTGATCCAACTAATTCTTATGACTACCAGACAGTGGGAGATGAAGATGAAATGAATTTGCTTGTTGATCAACCAACACAGACTTCACAACCAATTCAACCTTATTTTCTTGAAGGTTCCAGAATGATATTGAAAAGGATCAAATAGTTGAAGAAATATGTATAGAATGTTATGAGTGCAATCAATAATATTTCTGATTAATTTTATCATATAGATTGGAGAATGAAGGAACAATTCGATCACACTGCTTGAATTGAGATGGGCTTGATTAACATGATGAAGAAGAACACGGTGATTGTTGAGGAATTGTCTGACAAATTTCCATTTTGTCCATTTTATAATTTTTCCGTGCATCAGCAATCAATTTGAGACATTAGAGGAGAGGATAGTTTTGAAACCGATGTGCAGTAATTATTGGATTCTACTTATGTTTGTTGTGTGTTTAGTTTGCTTTGCTTAATTATGCTTCGTCTATGTAGTATTTACTTTACTTTGCTTTGAAAGTGGATTTGGATATGCTTACTTTCATTGTGTACTTAGGTTTTAGTGTTTGCTTATCGTAGTGTACTTGCAACACTAAACATCTAAGAGTTGGTTTGGTTTGAATGAACATATTTGGTGTTTAAGTTGTAACTTGGATTATATATATATAAGTTTGTTGTGTATTGTTTGTGTAAAGAATTGTGTTAATTATTGCTTGTGAGATGATGTAAATGCCTATTGAAGTGTTAAACACCTTTGTGGAAGTTGAAATGATCAAAATTATGAAAAAATTTTCGAACCCAGAAAAAATTATGGACTGGCGCTGCCGGCGCCCAAATCCAGAGAGTTTGGCAATAATTTTAAATAGTGCGCCATCGGCGCCTGAACCCATTAAAAGGCTAAAAAATCTCTTTTTCACAATTTTTACCCTGGGACCCGCAAGTTTTTCCATTGCCTTCGTCTTCCTCCTCCATTTTCACGATTTGGAAGATCTTGGGCTTGCTAGTTCTCAAATTTAAAGTTATTTCAAAGCTTTTCGACACTGAATCTACACTTCTCTTGGTAAGAGATTCACTTCAAGTTAAAATTTTTTTATTTTCACCATGGAAATCTCTCACATTGCTTAGGTTAGAATTTTTGGGGTTTTAAAGAGATTTTAAGATTTCCATGATGAAATTTACTCTAACTTGTTTAGAATAGTATTTGGAGTTTGTTACATTGTGAATTTGGGATTTATTAGAATTTTCTTATAAATTTTAGAAATTCACATGGCTCCAAGGTTGAGTAAAGGGAAGAGGAAATTGGATTTTGATGAGGAGAAATTCATTAATATCAAAGCATAATTTTGCTTTAACTCTTACCTTTACAACCAGAAGTGTATCCAGGATCGAGCTTTTGATAGTCCTGGTGGATCTGTAGAACAGTTAATTGCAGAGCAGAACTGGGAATGATTCTGTTCTTTTACTGTGAATGTTGTTATGGGAGTGGTTAGAGAGTTCTATGCTAATGTGCTCCGGACTGAGACTGAGTATGTGTTAGTTAGAGGAAAAATAGTTGAGTTTACTCCTCAGCGAATCAATGCTTTCTATCACACTCAGGAATCATTTGTTTGTGAATATGAAAACATTGATACTCGAGGTGAAAATATGAGAGAAGTTATTGCTTTTCTAACTGATGGAAGAGGGGAATGGAAAGCAAGTAAAAAATAGTTAATTAATTTCACTTAAATATCCATCGATTCACAAAAATTTTACACACGAACAAAAATGTATTTCATTAAATTTAAAACACTTAATACAAACTAAAAATTTTGATCTAAAATCATTGGATGAAATTCTCCAAACACAAGTTCCTTACACATATAATTAAACACAAAAACCAGGTTGATTAAAATGCAACACACTTTAAAACATAAATATTAAAACAAACATAACAATAATACAAACATTAGACACTAAACAAAGATAACTAGATCACAAGACCACACTTAACTTAATTCCATTCTCCTTTAGCTGGGATATATCCTAAAACATCATTAGTTCCATTTGAACCATCTGGAATGTAAATCTGATAAAATGAGCGATGATTAAAAACACTTACATCTTCTTCTTCTAACCATTTGTTCTTTGGATACATCGCTTTATCTGCTTCTTTCACATGACTTGTATGACTGAATTGCATTTTGAGTTGCCATCAGATGTGTTCTAAACCAGTGTTAGCTTCATTTACCTTTGCTTCAATTGAAGCCACGTCAGCCTCGATCTTCAAAATCCTTTCTGCAATCCCTTGTATACTAACTGCTAGGAACCCATTGTATAACTCTTGCGCATTCTCACAAATGAACTTCTTCTTGTTGGTTTCTTCTTTCTTATTAACTTCTCTCTCCTAAGAAGACATTTTTTATCTCAAAATACTTTTTCAGAAGACTTAGAAATGAAAACAAGAACTGGGGCAAGTAACTCTAAATTCTGGGCCTTTTTATAGACTTGAGAAATTATAAAACTGACCCAAGTCATTTTGAAACATCTCAAATAAGTACCAAAACTACTCACCCACGATTTAAGCTTCTAAAATCACATTTACCATGATTTTAAACTGTGGCGCCTATGCGCAAACATCTGGCGCATAAGCACCTGTGCTCAATTTAGCACTTGTTTGCTAAACTTCCAAATCTTCATTCTTACTCCTCTATGTCATTAATTTAGGTCCAAATAACACCACTGTAGCATAAAAACATCAAAATACTACCACATTTCTCAAATTAAACCAAATAAAAACACATAAAGCAAACTTAAAGTAAAGAACACTGATAATTATGGGTTGTCCACCACAAAGCGCTTGGTTTAATGTCTTCAGCCTGATATACCCAGAGCTTATTCTGAATGACCCAACATTAAATTATCATCAATTTTAGATTGATCGACTAAAAAATAAGGTTTATTTCTATGACCGTTAACATTAAATATTTTTCTAGTCTTAAGATCTTTAATATCCACAGCTCCATAAGAATAAAATTTCATCACAATAAATGGACCCATCCACATGGACTTAAGTTTTCCAGCAAATATTTTCAATCTAGTATTATATAACAAAACTTGTTGTTTAGGCTTAATATTTTTAGTAAGAATTTTCCAATCATACCATAAATTCATCTTTTCTTTATAAATCTTAGCATTTTCATAAGATTCATTCCATCTCTTCAAGCTCATTTAATTGCAACAATCTCTTTTCACCAGTATCTTTCAATTTATAACTGAACTCTTTAATAGCCCAATATTCTTTATGCTCAAGTTCAACTAGTAAGTGACAAGGTTTTCTAAAATTAGCCTATATGGGGACATTCTTATAGACCAAACTACTAGAAGATTTGTGACCTCTGTTTGGTCTGCGAACCAATTTTATAAACCCACAAGTTCCCTTGCTTAATATAAAGGAATTAAGCAGGGTTTATATTACCTGGGTTCTTAAAGATCCCTATAAGGGCAAACCCCTATAGTTAATTACATCTTAAATGACGGGAATCATTCAAGAAAACTCTCGATAATGATCAGTAGTTTTGCTCTCATGAATTTCAAAGTTTAAGGTTTTCAAAAAATTGGATTTTGGAAATTTCAATAAGGAATGGTTCAAATTTGGAACAATTCTTTTGAGAGTCCAAAGGAAGAGAAGTAAGCGAAGTTGAGGATCCAAGAGGAATCTTGGCAACTTCCCAAACTATCATATGATTTGGCTTCAATTCGAGGGTATTATTAAATGTTTCAATCTTGCCAATTTTAGTTAATTAGGACTTATATTTATATGACATAATCATACAAATAGCCTCGAAGATGTGAGGGTTTATATCGTACCAAACAACTATCTCGGATTTTTAAGACCGGTTAGGGCTTAATTTACATAAAATGATTATGCAAACGCCTAACAAAAAGTTGAAGATTTATGTTGCACTAAGCAAACTACCTTGAAATTCTATGGTTTGGTTATTTAATGCTAGGAAAAGTTTTGCTGAAGTAGACACAAGTTTTGCTGATGAAGATAGTCATGCTTCCCACTGTGCTCCAAGCTCCTTGTTGTTGTAGAGGTTTGGTTTTAGAAGTGATAATCAAGAGATGAGAGAAGTGTTTTGGTTTAAAAAGGTTGAAAATTGAGATGGCTTAATATTTTAATTAAAACAAATCTTAAAGTTAATTAAGCAGAACCGATTAAGATCCCACGGTTCCGTCATCCCGACACCGCTATTTTCATCGGATTCACTTAGTCCAAATGAATTTGCTAAACTCAACTAAAAGAGTTCCATACTTTCATTTAGACCGTGGGAAATCTCGTTAGCAACACGTGGGTTACATCATATGAGGGATTCCCGATCATCCAACGAGGCGTTTTAATTTTAGTTGTAATTGCAGTTTTGTTTTGTTGGTGATTAAATTTTGAGTTGTTTAAACATGTTGGGTTCGATCATTTTCATGCATTTGTAAGTACAGGAAAGTAAGACATTTAATAAATTACAGAATGTAAATTGCAATAAACTTAAATGCGTACCTGGTGGGCACTCCTATCATTCCAGGCTACACTTAAAACACATGTCAGGGCATTTTAAATATTTGCAAGAAACACCTAGATAAAGCTAAGGGAAGGTTCTGGTTGTCTACCAAAATCTTAATCCTACTTCTAGTCAATTCCTATAACGTCTAGGTTCTCATGTTTTGTTAAGGATGATTTTCTTCACCAAAGAACAATCAAATTCAATTGTTCTTCTAAAACATCCCGTTATATTGAGAAAGTGCTTAGAATGAGTCATGAACATCTTTTCAATGCTTCTGGGATTTTTTTGAGTCCAAATGAATTTTATAGTACAGGAAAATAATCATCCAAGAATTTAGTTAACTTTTGTCTTTTACTCAGTGAACTTGGACATTTGATCATCCGATGAGTGAAGTGACATTTCACTTGATGCTTCATTTAAGAGTTATAATAATGAAAGCCTTTAGGAGAAAATCAGTTTGTTAAGGGATTTAACCCTAAGATTGAATTGTTGTTCCAAGATAGTTTATTTTAGTTATAAAATTTCAAATTGATTTTTAAGAGTTTTAAAATTTTTTAATTTAAAGAGGTGTTTAAACCATTTAATTCCACTAAGTTTTGATAATTCAAATTTATTTTAAATATTTTTAAATTGACTTGATTATTACATCTTAATTGTAAATTATTTTGAGATTAATTTTTGAACCTTTCAACTTTGCTTTAGGTTATGTTTTAAGTGATTTCAAATTAACTTTAATGTTTTGGGTTCATTTTAGTTTAAATAAGTTAATGTTTTAAACTTTAATTTAATTAAGGATTGCTTTCTGTTTAATTAATTTCAGTCATCATTATTAAAATTAATTAAAAGCTGAATTAATCCAATTAGGGACTTTAAGAAGTCATATCCCCAATTTTAATAATCAAAAATTTAATTATTCCTCCAAAAATTAAATGGCTTAATTAATTAAGATTTCATTTTTTGTGTTGTAGGTGATCAATGGGTTTCTACCTCTTAATTCCCTAAGTTTTAATAATCTAAGAGAAAATTTAGGATCAAATATTCATCCTTCCCTTTGATTGAGCCTAAAATATTAATTAGGGTTAAAATTTATAAATTACCCTTATGCCCTCTTAAGCATATTCACTTCATAACTCATTATATTGAGCTCAAATGGATTGAAATTTTTATGTTTAAGCATTAGAGGATAAAATGTGATTTTTTTATTTTTAATTTAATTTATATAATTATTTTAATGAAAAAAAATGATTTTAAATGAAAATTCAACAACATGACCAAGGTATTTTTTATATCATTAGCAAAATTATGGGAGGTTTCTACCGACCGGAGGACCACTTGGACCAATTTTTGTGATTTTTTGAATTATATTTTATTTATTATAATTATTTTAAAATTTAGAGTACTAATTAATTATAAAAAAATTAATGTTGAAAATTAAATTTTATATTTTTATTAAATCTCTCTAATCTCAAGGAACTCAGAGAAACAAATTTTATATTTTTCTCATTTTTATTGGAATTTTTAGAATTATTTTAGTGGGAAAGGTTGAAAAATCCATTTTTAATATTAAATATTACATTAAACCTTTAAAATTCAATATCTTTTCCTAGGGACTTAGGAAAAATATTTGGTTGGTTCCTAAGTTATTAGGAAGCAAAATATGTCACTTTTGTGAATTTTATTATTTTTGTAATTTTTATTATTTTTTAATTATTAAAATATTTAAAATAGGGTTAAAATTTTAAAATTTAGAAAATTTCCAATTTTAATTTTCTTAGACTTCTTTGAAACTAGAGAGGTCTCAAAATTAATTTGGTGAATTTTTGAAATGTATTTTGAGTTTTATGAATTTTTAAATTTTAAAAATGGTCATGTTACTTAGAAAATTCATTTAGTGGGTTAAAACATTTCCAATTGATTCCAAATTTTTTATAGGGCTTCCAGTTGAGAAAAGATTTCAAGTTATTTTTATTTTTAATTTACCCTAATTAATTCAAGGTTGATTTTAGGTTAAGTGAACCATTAGAATTATTTATTAGGTTTTACGCCATGAAATAATTGTCCCAAGTTCCTCTGGTCATAGGGAACCTATCCTAGTTTTTCTAGAATTTTCCAAGCAATATGCTAATTACTGGAATTAAAGTACCCAAACAACCATAAATTTTGGAAAATAGATAACTTGTCATAGTGATGGCCTCTGACCTTGGAAAATTCAGAGAAAGTTCCCAAGAATAGAGGCTACAAACGTCTTATGGTCTCATGCTATGGTGAATTGGGTGTGTGAATGGAGAATTAAAATACTCAAATCAATATTAAATTAATTAAAAATGAAATACTTAACAAAATAATTTAATTCTTTTTCCACGTTAATCTCCACTATTCACTGAGCAAGAGGGTATTTTTAGTTTATTTTTAGGATTTTTCTACACAAAGATATGCATTATTAAAGTTCTGGGCATTTAAATAAATAAGAAATACACTATTTATCTACTTAAACCAGTCAGCCCCACCTCAACCTACAGCGGGTCGAAGCTCCACGTGTCTCCTCCTGAGTTGGTGCCGCCATCTGACTTGGCAGCCACGCATCTCACGGTTCACGTTTCATCCTTCGGTCCTGCTTGATCTTGGCCATCCATCTAATACACACGCGATCTGATGGCATTCGTTCATCGTCCCAACTGGTGTGAGCCGAGAGCCATCCACCTTATACCCCTAAGATGTCACTCATTTCTCAACCAAATCACACGGGGTTTCTTCCTACATGCTCGTCTAATCAAGGGCTACAAATCTATACGGCTAATGTGCATTGAAATTGAGCCAAACAAAATGAAGAACCCATGAAAGCTCGGAAAGAAGAAGAGTTTCCATACCTTGATTCAAGAGATGAAGCCTCGATTAAATGTGCTCGGACGTTCGTTGGAGTTGGAGGAGCTTAAGGATGAAGCCTCTAGTCCTGGTGAAATGCCTAGGAATGACTTCGTCCAAGTCAGATTTCGAGCTATGGCCGATAGAATAAATGGATGGTCTGGTGAGGGGGCTTTTACTGGGGAACTTCTTCTCTACCTCTGGTGAAGGTGTGGGAAGAGTTAATTGAGTTTCAGTGGAGTTTCATGGGTTGTCCTATTTTTTTGACCCGAGATTGAACTAAAAAATTGGGTTCAACCAATGGGGTTCAGGGCAGGAGGGGAGTGGAGCTGAGCTTCTCTTGGCTGGAAGGAGCTCTAGGAGTGATTTGGGGAGGTTCTGTTGAGAAAAATTTCAACACCCATCTAATGGCTGAGGAGAGGTGTTTAAATGGCCAGGGCTATAGGGCTGAGCTTTGGTTCAATTGAGGGGTTGATTCAGTTGCTTAGGTGGAAGGCAGAGAGGCTCGAAGGTTTAATTTGGCTAGGTGGATAGTTGGGGGGGATTTGGGTGAGTTTAGGCTAAGGGTGGCTTTCAGTTTTGACCCCCTCCGGTGACTAGGCCAGCCGGCAAGGACAGGGGAGCTGGCCCCAGGTCAGGTGAGTCGGGTGGGAAGGTTTAATGGTGATTAATCAGGTATTGGATGATTTGGGGTGAGCCAAAAGGAGATTTATCAACTTAAGGTAAGAGATCCCTTAAAATGAGGGACCCTTGGTCCATGGCTCACTTAGCTTGGGCTAGGTGGATCTAGGGTGGTTCCTAGGGTTCAAATGGTGGTTGTGGAAAACATGGTTTAGCCACATTTGGTTCAATAGAAATGGTTTGGTTAGGTCATAGGTTCAATTTAGCTCACTTGGGTTTAGGTTGGGTTAACTTGAGTTTGGGTTTGATTTAGGTCCAAGTGTCTTGAGCAACATTGTAGAAATGATTGCCATGAAGAACTTTCATGAAGACATGGAAAGGTTTTGAGTTCAATTGAAAGGTCAATTAGGTGGATTTTGGGATTTTTGGTTAATTTAGGCAAGGTTGGATCAAGTTGGGCCCAAGTTGGTTTAAGGTGGGGTTTAGACCCAATTGAGAGTTTAAAATGGTTTAAGGGAATGTATTGAAGAGTTCCCAACATCAATTGGGAAGAAATTTTAGGATTAGGCCAATCAATTTGGTAGGTTTAAGGCATGAATTCACTTTAGGTTAAAATGGGGTATTTTTGGTTTTCAAATGGATTTAGGTTAATCTTAGGCTCAAATTGGGGCAATTGAAGATTGCATGGGCTTCAAGGGAATGTCATGGAAGGTTTATGATTAAAATTGGAAGGAAAAAGTTGACATTAGGCTAATTGGGAAATTTTGGATTATTTAGGCAAAATTAGGGATTTTGGTTTCAAATGGAATTGAACTCAAATGTGAATTAATTTGGACTTGGATTTGGTTTATATTGGTAGTGGGGATGTTGAATTGAAGTTCAGAATTGAAATTGGGCAAAATTGATGTCAAATAGGCTGATTTGGTTTGACATTAGGTCCATTTAGGTTAAAAATGGGTCAAATTGGAAATTTTGATAAAATTGGGTCAAATTAACAAAATTGGCCTATGGTGTAGTTGGAAAAATGAAATTAGGAATATTTGGGATTTTCTGGAATTTTTTGGGATTTTTTAAATTTTTTTGATTTTTTGGGATTAAAGAGTATTTAGGGTATTTGGAGGTTATTTGGATGGTATTGGGGTATTTTGGTGGATTTAAAAGGTGGGAATTGTTTCAAATTGATTTTTAGATTTTTGGGAATTTTAGGTGATTTTTGGAAAATTTTTGAGAGTTTTGGGGTTGTAAGGGCAATTTAGGCGTTTTTGGGTAGGCTTGAGGACCCAATGTCAAAACAAGAAATTTTAGTAAAATGGAATTTGGGTATGGTTGAGAGGGGTGGAAAAGCTTAGAGTGAGCCATGGACCAATAAATGTCTATTTTGAACATCTCATAGGTTATTCTTAACCCTCTTAGCCAAGTGCTAGGGGTTTGGACTTAGCCATATGAGTGCTCCAATGAACCAGGAGTCAAGGTTGGGTAAGGATGGTTCAAGGTTCAGGATGAGTGTAGGAGTGCAGTGTGTGTAAGCTAGACCTCACCAAGACCAGGCCACCCAGGGCAGTCCTAAGGCTTGAACATCCTATAGGAATTCATCTTTGTCTTCTCACACATTGGTCCCAACCTTCCAAGTGATTTGGAGGTTGATGACCATCTATGTAAGATTTCAAAGAGAATCAAGATTTGGTTTGAATTTCTAAATGGTGGGTTCTATCTCTAGTCTTCTAGGATAGTCAAGGAGATATCCTATGGCTAAATCCTAAGCACTAAAAGGAAAGAAAAGACCTCACCAAAAATGAGGTCAACAAATGGACCCCCAATAGGTGTGGTGTGCTAACCAAGCACACCGCGCATATTGTCGTTGACCAAAGAGATCAACAAAACCAACATAGACATCTAAGTGACACACTTAGAACAAAGTGTAGAAAATTTTTGCTAGGGAGTATCAGGTAAATCTCCAAGACTGAAGATTCTAGAACTCTCGCTAGGGAAAAGGAGGTGAATTTCAAATCACAAGATCTGGAGATATTGCATTTTAGATGCGTTTCATTTTTTATTTCAAGTTTTAGTTTTGAGTTTGATTTTATTATTTGTTCGGAATATCAATTTAGGCTAAAGTTTGATTTAAGATTAATTTCAAGATTCATTCCACGGTCATTATGGATTTAACATGAGAATTGGAACCTGGCTCACTTTTTATATGTTGGTAAATTATGTTAACAGCAACGGCACCAAAAACTTTATCCCGCTCTAATATATATTTTTTGATTTTATGATGGAATATTTAATGTGGATTCTATGCAAGTATATGTATCGTATCAAGTAATACAGGGCTCTAGTGGAGTCCTAGTTATCGATCCCACAGGGAAGTTTTTAACAGATTTGTATCAGCTAAAATTTAAAGGAATCACTTACTAATATAGTAATTGGAAATTTAAAGTAACTAAAGCAACTAAAGTAAACTAATGCTTGAAATTAAGTTGATTTAAATAATTTACAAAAAGTATCCTTCTCCTTGTTTTTAGAAAATTAAGTGAATGATGAATCTAATTAGAATTTTTGAATTGTATTATGACGAATAGGAGCATTCATATTCTTTACCCTTTGGTCCAGGTGCAAAGAACATTGACTAATCCTATATTTGATTACTGAATCTGCGGCTAGGCTGGGAGGATACTGGCTGCCACTTAAGAGCTCCCACGTTCCCCTCACTTGAGGGCTAGCATCTACACTTCAGCTCTCAAACAATAAGACCAAATTGAATATTTTAGTTTGTCACACTAAAATGTCCAATTCTACGTCAGATATATAATATTTCCCTATTTATTTGCACCCTCCTTCCAAGGCTTTTGACTTCCCTGAATATAGGATGTAATTTTTACTGTAGTTGATAATTCAACAAATTTTAACAAATCAATTGGCCAGATTGAAAGTAAATTAAGTTTTAAGTAAAAATTATCACAATTTATTTTAATATATTAGGTACTTCTATTTAATTTCATCATTTCACATAATTTTCATAAACAAGGAGAAAGACTAAGAAAGCTACTCAGAATGCATGGGAATAAAACAAAGCATGGATTTCATTTAAAGTTAACAACAATAAACAAAAGTACTTATCTTAATTTCCTCCCCAAGTAGACTCCTTGAAGTTCCTTTGAATTTTCCTCCTAGTACAGCAAACTTCTAACTCACTAAATAGCACTCAAATACAAATAGACTCAAGAAACTCACTAATGACACACAACAGACACACTTAAGACACACTCAGACTCAAGAATTCGGCCTCTATTAATAGAGGTAGGCAAAGGTTAAAGGGGTACTTAAGTACCTCTTCAAAAAGCGTCCAGGTTAAATGTATTTTTGCATTTTGAACTGTCTCACCGTTGGCGGGAAACGACCTCACTATCGACAGGCTTCTAGAAGGTCTTCAAACCGCGTGATCTCGCTGTCAGTGAGCTCGGGCTCGCTGTCGGCGAGCTCGGGCTCGCTGTCGGCAAGGTAGTTGTAATTCCTTCAGAAGTTCTCCTCATGATCTCGCCGTCTGCGGCCTCGATCTCGCCATCGGCGACTTGGTTCATTTTGCATGAATTTCTTAGTTTTTGATCCAAATTCACTCCATTTCATGCTTTTTGCTTCCATCACTTATAAATCTTCATTTCTGCAATAAAATAAAGAAAATACCTTTCTTTAAATTGCAATTTCATCAAAAATAGATATGTATTTCTTAATATATTTTTATGTGATCAAAATCCCCCAAACTTAATTATTACTTGTCCTCAACTAATTTTAATACTAAATAAAAATAATGATTTCTGTAATAGAATTCTTCAATTCAGATATACTATGAACTAAAATTAAATAATATTATAGTAAAGTTGAATAGAAGTATTTCTAAGTAATTAAATTAACTTTATAGATATAAGATTATCTAGTTATCGAGTCTAAGATTTCTAGTTTTCAATTTATTTCGGGAATGACTATATTTAAAAGAGTAAATTACTTAAGATATTTAGATGATAGGAAGTTCAAGAAAATACTATTTAGTAAAATACTAATATATATATATATAAGTTTAGAAATATAATTAAGTTCTACCTTTTAGGTTGAATCCATTAAAGCCAATTTTGATAAGGCATCTCCTCAAGCGTCTCCTTATATATATATATATATATATATATATATATATATATATATATATATATATATATATATTTTCTTTTCTTTTCTTCTTTCTTTTTCTTTTGGATTGATTTTCAATCCTTCTCTTTTCTTTTTTTTTTTCAAGTGAGGATTACTTATATCCGGACTGACCTTTTAATAATTTTGAACTTCAACTTTTTCTTTCTAAATTTGAAACTTAAAATATTTCTTTGCAAATATTTCTATTACTACACATACAATCAATTAACCTACTTTAAAACATATTAAAACAATCTAAATAATATTAAAAATTTATAACTTAAATAAAACATTAAATAAAGACTAACATCCTATCTAAAAGAAAATTACAAACTAATTTAACACACATAAGAAGTCTAATATCACAGCATAAGCAAACATACCAACATCCATAGCCCACAGAAAGTACAGAATAATTAAACACATAATAATAAAGTCTCCAAAATAACAACAAATCTAAACAACTAAACAAAGACTAATTTTCTGCGTCAAAATCCCAAACTATATCATCTCCCTGATCTCCAGGCTGAGAAGACTGAGCAGACTGGTACTGTGTATAGCGGGGGCACTCAGGAAAGACAACATCTAAATCACCACTCCTGTATCGACGTTCAGCCTCATAGTATGCATTTTCGTACTCTGAATGTCGCTGGAGATATTCGCTATCATAATCGTGTCTTATTTCCAAGTCTCCAATCCTTTGGTCTATATGCTCAAATCTTCTTTCCATATTTTCTCCAAATTGCTCAAAACTTTTTCTACTCAGAGTCAGCTCATTCATCAGATCTTGAAGGGTAGGAGTGGTGTACTGAGGTGGATCATAACTAGTAGAGGGTATATCTCTACTTGAAGAAGGTACATAATCCCTTGTCTCAGATCTCCATCCTTCGTGGGATTCATATTTCTTTATATTAGCCTGAGTAAGGGGTTTCATAGGTTCAATCCATTCCTCATTATCTCTTGCCTCTACCCCAGATAATTGGCAGAGTGCATAGATAAGACCAGGATGTCCTAGTCCTCCTCCACTTTCATTTCTAGCGGTGGCTAATATATTCTTATAAATGACATTTCCCACATTAATAATCATTTGGTTCTAAATACCGAAATTCAGAACTGCTCTATCTCTTGTTACCTCACTATGGTGGTAGGTAGGTAATAAAGTAGAACAAATAAAATAATGCCAGGCTTTAGATGTTGCATTTAACATAGAAAGTGGGAAGTTTACCAGTTTTCACTGCTTTATCTTCCAGACTCCTTTCCCATCAGTGAGAAAGTCGATCACCTCTTCTAGTGGTCCTTCCATAGTTCCAAAAGTTTCATACTCACTGGTGTAGGTGTCTCGTACTTCATAATAAGCATTTATTCTAGCAGCATTGAATTCCATAAAAGATCCTCTAACCTTAACCGATGCATCTTCAGCCTGTGCTAAATTTGCATAAAATTCTTTTACCACTTCTACAGCTGCTCTGTTGGTCACGAAACAGAAATTTTCCCATCCTCGCTCCCTAATGATTAGCTGAACTTCTCCTCCTGGATTCATGAAAACTCGATCTTGAATGCATTTTCTTGATTGGATATTGTGGAAATATCTGGATTGTGCCCTTGCATTCACAAAACGAGTTTCATCGTAATCCAATGGTTACTTTTGTCGTGGAGCCATTTTTTCGATCTGTGAAATTTGCAAAAATTTTAACTAAACTCCAAAATATTTCTAAGAAGGCTTCATACAACATCTAAAATCCATTTAAATCAATTTCCATGAAATTCTTCCAAGTATTTTCTGCACATTTGGATTTTTTCAAAATTCCCCAATGTAGAAGAAATCCATGGTGAAAATAAAAAATTTTTGCATAGAAGTGAAGCTCTTACCAAGGGAATATGAAATCCGGTGTCAAAAAGTGTTGAAATCGCCTCAAATTTGAGATCTCTCAAGCCCTAGGTCGATTTTTTTGAAGTTTTGAGGAAAGGGATGATGAATAGTGTCGATTGACTGGTCAAATATAGGTCTTTTCGCGATCTCGCTGACGGCTACAAAGTCCACTTTCGGCGAGCTCGTTCTCGCTGTCAGCGGGTTTTCTTGCTGTCGGCAAGATAATTCTTGCCGTCGGTGAGATCCCAAAATTTTAAATTTTTGAAATTCGTCAATCATTTTCAACCTCTATTTGCCCTTAATCAATCTTCCAATCACTTAATTTAATAATAGTATGAAAATTTGATACTTCTACTCACAAAAAGTTCACACAACACAAACAATATAACTTTATATATGAAATCCATGAGACTTACAAACTTCACACTAACAACTTAACAACATACTTAACTTAAATATTCAAATCCATAATACTCAGCATCGCAATTCACACCACAACACTCTAAATGTTGAGACATAACAATTACAAATAATCTCATCAAATCTGAGATGATAAAATCAAAGTTCGACTCATAATAAAACCTAAATCCAAACCAACACGTATATACAAATATATGACATAAGATAGAAATCTTTCCTACTCCTCAGTATCTGAACTATCATCTTCTCTGATATTCCCGATGCGACGTAGGTGCACAAATAAATTGTAGAAAGGCCTGAAAGGGAATTCTGCAGTAGATTCTTCATCAATCCATCCTTTATTTCTCAGTAAATGAATAAAACTGGCCTCCAGATGTCCAGTATGAACAAAGTGCTCCTTCATCCTCCAGTCAATGTGATCAAACATATCAGAGATATTGTCGATGGAATTCATCACATTTTGTAGCTCTTTCTCCAATCCTTTAATCTTCTTCAGAATGAAATTAGTTTTATCAGTAAGAGGCCTTGCTAAAGGATTGTTCTGTGATGCTCTGTCAGAAATAATGGTAATCTCATCATTGTTATCTAAAGTTGGAAACATATCCATAGGATCAAGTGGTTTCCATGGTAAAAGTACCTTTTACCAAGCCTCATAAGAAACTTGGTACTGACTGCATAAAGCAAATATAGTCGATGGGTGTCCAAGTCCATGCACTGACCCACGCACAATCAATCCCAATGCAGACTTTACTATTATTGATCCAACACCAATAGGTAGTCCAATTTGAACACAGTAGTTTAATATAGCGCATTCCTTTGAAACTTTATTGACCCTCATAGTAGGTAATAATTTTGAAGAAATAAAGAAATGCCAATGCTTCGAGACAGGGTTAAGAAGTGATGCAGAAAAACTGACATACCCGTCTTCGCGTAACTCCCAATCATCAGGTTCATCGGTCAAGTATCTATAGATCTCGTTCATATTGTATCTTAATGGCACAAAGTTGGAATAATGACAGACAGAGGTATTCTCTATAGAAAATAATTCATTTACTCTTGAAGGAGTAAATGTTACCCATCTTCCTCTGACGTAGACATTTCCATTGTTGATCGCATGTAGATTAGAGTAAAACTCTTTAACTACTGGAATAACTACAGCGGATATCGTATAACAAAATACCTCCCAATACCGCTGTGTGATCATTTCTTCGATTTTTGTAGTGGAATTCTCTACTCCTCTGTTGACAAATCCTCTTTCTTTAATAAGTCTTTTCTTCATCAAGCCTTTGTTGAAGATTCGCTGCGCCTCCGAACTGATGAATTTTCTTCAGTTAAAAACTTCAGTTTTTGTGGTTTCTAAGAGTTTGGTGGCCATTACGGATTGAAAGGATTGGTCTCTAGTTGTTTTTAAGGAAGAAAACAGTGTAAATTTGGAAATGGGATAATTTCCTACAAAGAAATGGCTTAGAACCATCCAAAACAGCACGAAAATTCTTAAGAAACCAAAATTTCAACTATCTCACCGTCAGTGAGAAGTTTCTCGCCGTCGGCGAGCTAGTTATAAAACTGAATTAAGTTGTGGCACGCGATCTCGCTGTCAGCGAGCTCGAGCTCGCTGTCGGCGAGATTCTTAAAAATCGCCCATTTTCGCTCTAGTCCAAATATTTTCTAATCTCTTCATATAGGTTTGAATTTGTGATGATTCTAATTAAAAATTTGAGTAGTAAGATTTGTTTTAATAATATAGACTCATTAATTTGTAGATAATTAAAAATAAAAGACTACTATGGGTTGCCTCCTATAAAGAGCTTGGTTTAACGTCGTCAGCCCGACCTAATTTCAATTAGTAATCATATTGACTAAGCATTAAAACCTCTTTAAAATTTGGTCTTCTACCATCGAAATATGGTTTTAATCTATGTCCGTTTACTTTAAATCTATGTCCTGTTTTTGGATCTTCAATTTCTATAGTTCCATCTGAAAATATTTGAGTTATGGTAAAAGGTCCTAACCATCGAGATTTCAATTTCCCAAGAAATAATTTTAATCTAGTATTATATAGTAGAACTTCTTGTCCCGGTTCAAAATTTCTCTGATTAATCTTCCGATCATGCTATAATTTCATCCTTTCTTTATAAATCCTATCATTATCTTATGATTCATTCCTTAATTCTTCCAATTCATTTAATTGCAACAATCTCTTCTCACCAGCTACTTTAATATTATAATTTAGTTCTTTAATCGCCCAATATGCTTTATGTTCAAATTCAACTGGTAAGTGGCAAGTTTTTCCATATATAAGCCTATAAGGAGTCATTCCAATTGGAGTTTTATAAGCAGTCCTGTTTGCCCATAATGCAGTATCTAATCTTATAGACTAATTCAATCTATTAGGGTTTACAGACTTTTCTAATATATGCTTAATCTCTCGATTAGAAACTTTAGCTAATCCACTAGTTTGTGGATGATAAGCAGTTGATATCTTATGCATAATATTATATTTTTCTACTAGTTTGTGAATATATTTCTTTCTAAAATGAGTTCCTCCGTCAGCGATAATCACTCTCGGCATTTCAAATCTAGTAAAAATATTTTTCATTAAAAATTTTGAAACACTTTTAGCATCACACCAAGGTAAAGCTTGTGCTTCGATCCATTTGGAAACATAATCAACAGCTACTAATATATATAAGTTTACAATTGAAGGAATAAAAGGTCCCATGAAATCTAATCCCCAAACATTAAAAATTTCAACTTCTAATATAAAATTTAGAGGCATTTTATTTCTTCTTGATATGTTTCCTACTCTTTAGCATTTATCGCAGGTTTTTATATATCTATATACATCTCTAAATAGAGTAGGCCAGTAGAATCCAGATTGTAGAATTTTGTATGTAGTTTTATCTGTCCCAAAATGTTCTCCAAAATCAGAGTCATGACATTTTTGAATGATTAGTTCAGTTTATTCATAAGGCACACATCTTCTAATAATTAGATCCTTACATTACTTATATAAGTATGGTTCATCCCAAAAGTATGTTTTAGTATCATGAATGAATTTTTTCTGTTGTTGCAAACGTAACATAGGTGGTAAACTATCACTTACAATATAATTTTCTATATCAGCATACCAAGGTAATTTCCACTCATTTATATTATAAAGTTGTTCATCAGAAAAACTGTCTAAAATTTCATTATCAATATCAGATAATTCGTGATTTTCTAATCTTGATGAATGATCCGCAATTTGATTATAAGTTCCCTTTTTGTTAATGATCTCAAAATCAAATTCATGCATTAATAATATCCATCTAATTAATCTTGGTTTAGAATCTTTATTTTGCATTAAATATTTTATAGCAGAGTGATCAGTATGTACAATACATTTAGTTCCTATTAGATAATGCCAAAATTTGATAAAAGCATATACAACTGCTAATAATTCTATTTCAGTAACTATATAATTTATTTCAGCATCATTTAGAGTTTTACTAGCATAGTATATAACTTTGAAAATCTTATCATATCTTTGCCCAAGAACTGCTCCTATAGCATAATCACTAGCATCACACATAAGCTCAAATGGTTTCTCCCAGTTAGGTGAAACTATTATAGGTGCTGTAATTAATTTATCTTTTAATAATTCGAAAGCATTCAGGCATTCAGTTGTAAATTCAAATTTTTTTGTCCTTCTCAAGAAGTTGGCATAGAGGTTTAGTAATTTTTCAAAAAATCTTTAATATAACGTCTGTAGAATCCAGCATGTCCATGAAAACTTTTTACCCCTTTCACCGTAGTTGGAGGTGGTAATTTAGCCATAACTTGAATTTTTGCAGGGTCTACTTCCATGCCCTTTTCCGAAATTTTATGCCCTAATACAATGCCGCCTGTAACCATAAATTGACATTTCTCCCAATTAAGAACTAAATTAGTTTTCTCACATACTTCAAATACTTTTTCAAGATTATTTAAGCATGTGTCAAATGTTGTTCCAAATACAGAGAAATCATCCATAAATACTTCTATTCCATTATCAATTAATTTACTAAATATAGACATCATACATCTCTGGAATGTTGCAGGTGCATTACATAATCCAAAAGGCATCCTCGAAAAGCGAAAGTTCCATAAGGACTAGTAAATGTAGCTTTCTCTTGATCCTCAGGAGCAATTTGTATTTGATGATAACCGGTATATCCATCTAAGAAACAAAAATATTTATGTCTGGCTAATATGTCTAACATATGATCTAGAAATGGTAAAGGGAAGTGATCTTTCCTGGTGGCTGTGTTTAATTTTCTATAATCAATACATATTCGCCATCCAGTAACTTGTCTTCTAGGGATAAGATCATTATTTTCATTAGCTTTACGGTCTCTCCTCCTTTCTTAGGTACACATTGAATTGGGCTTACCCAAGCACTGTCAGAAATAGGATATATAATACCATTATCTAACCATTTTAAAATTTCTATCTTGACTACTTCTTTCATATCGGGTTTAATCTCCTTTGAGGATCTGCTTTAGGCTTATGTTAATTATCTAAAATAATTTTGAGCATACAGATTGAAGGACTAATTCCTTTAATATCTGTTAAAGTCCAACAAAAAATTTTCTTATATTTTTTTAAAGTATCTAAAAGTTTTTGTTCTTGAGATTCATTTAATTCATATGAAATAATAACTGGTAGAGTTGAAGAATTACCTAAGTAAGCATATTTCAAATGATTAGGTAACATTTTTAACTCAAGTTCAGGAGGTTTAATAATCGATGGAACTATATTTTTTTCGAGTGTTTTCGTGTTATCCAAAAATTCAAATTTCTCTTGAATATAATCTAGTTCTTCATTTATATCACGCTTTTTCAATTAATTCGGTATTTTCTTTTTCTAATTTTTCTTCATAATATTACTTAAAATGTTCTTTTTGTAAATGATCAAGTACTTCCATTCGAAAACACTCATCATCTTTTTCTAGTGCAGGATATTTCATTGATTTAGCAATATTAAAAGTAACTTTTTGGTCATTTACTCTCATAGTTAATTCTCCTTTCTGAACATCAATCAAAGCTTTTCCAGTGGCTAAAAATGGTCTTCCTAAAATGATAGGAATTTCTTTATCTTCTTCCATATTTAAGAAAATAAAATCTAAAGGGAAGATAAATTTATCCACTTTTACTAATACATCTTCAATAACTCCCTTAGGATATGTAACAGAACGATCAACTAACTGAAGAGTTACTGGGGTAGGTGAAATTTCTCCTAATCCTAATCTCTTAAAAATTGATAGAGGCCTTAAATTTATGCTTGCTCCTAAGTCACACAGTTTTTCCATAGAATTTCTCTCTAATAGCGCAGGGTATAGTGAAACTACCTGGATCTTTTAATTTTTCAGGAAGTTTTCTTTGAATAATAGCACTACACTCTTCACTAAGTGCGACCATTTCATTATCGGTAATTTTTTTTTATTTAGAATATCTTTCATGAATTTTACATAATTTGGCATCTGTTCTAAAGCTTCTACAAAAGGAATATTTATTGTTAATTTCTTCAGAATTTCAAGGAATTTAGCAAACTGTTTATCTTTTTTATGTTGAATTAGTCGTTGAGGAAATGGTGGCAAATGTTTTTCAACAGAAATTTTCATTGGTATTAAAGGATTTTCTAAGTTTGGATCTTGTTGATTCTTTTCCTTTTCAATTTCCACTTCCTCCTTTTGACTTTCAAGTTCTTTTGTAATTTGAGATTATAATTCTTTTCCACTTCGTAATTGTATTGCTTTAATTTGTTAATTTCCTTTGTCTTTGGGATTTATTTCCACATTACTAGGAAATGTTCCATGTATTCTATTATTAAGTGCGGTAGAGATATGTCCAAGTTGAGTTTCATTATTTTTAATAGCTGTTCCTTGATTTTGTAATTGGTTACCTTGTATTTGTATTTGATTTCCTTGATTTTATAAATGTTGACCCATATTTAATATTAATTCTTCTATTGATAATTTCATATCTTTAAATTGTGGGTTATTATTATTAAATCCAGGTGGATAATTAGGTTCATAATTAGAATTTCCTTGATTAGAAGGAATTCCTAATGGTTTTGTTTTGTTATTCATCCACGGTTGATTAGTTGTGTTATTATTCCAATTAAAATTAGGATGATTTTTCTATCCAAGATTATAATAATTCGCATAAGGATTATTAGGTCTGTTATTAATTGCATTTATAGTTTCATATTGAGATTGGGATTCTATAAGTTGTCCAGATGAATTTTCTTCTAATATAGTTGGAGAGTAATTTATTCCAAAATGATCTAATTTTTTAGATACAGCAGCGATTTGTGAAGCTAACATAGATATTGCATCATTTTCATGAATACTAGCTATCTTTTTCGGATTCATTCTATCAGCGAGCCATTGAAAATTATTGGTTGTCATTTCTTCGATTAGTGCATAGGCTTCATCAAATGGTTTTGACATTAATGATCCTCCAGCAGTAGCATCGATGATTGATCTTAAAGATCCTACTAATCCATTATAGAAAGTTTGAATAATTAACCAATCTGGTAATGTATGATGTAGGCATTTCCTAAGAAGTTCTTTATATCTCTCCCAAGCTTCATATATTGATTCTCCATCAAACTGGCTAAAAGAAGTTATATCATTTCTAAGCTTAGCAGTTTTAGATGGTGGAAAATATTTCGATAGAAATTTTTGTGATAACTCTCCCCAAGTTTTAATAGATCCAAGTCTTAACGAATTTAACCACATTTTAGCCTTATCCCTTAAAGAAAAAGGAACAAGTCTAAGTCTAATAGCATCGTTAGATACTCCTTCATATTTGAAAGTAGCACATAGTTATAAAAAACTAGCAAGATGTAAATTAGGATCTTCAGTAGGTGAACCGCTAAATTGATTGTTTTGTACCATTTGGATAATTGCGAGTTTAAGTTCGAATGAATTAGCAGCTACATCAGGGTTTTGAATAGTTAAATGAATTTCATCTAATGTAGGGTTGGCATAATCTCTTAATGGTCTCTGTTGATTGATATTTTCATTTTCAGGAATATTTGCCATTTGTTTTAAATTTATAATTTCTCTCTTTTGTTTTCTAATTCTTTTAATTGTACACTCTAATTCTGAATCGTAAGGTATTAAATTTTCGTTTCTAAAATTTCGCATACAATTTTATAAATTAAATTTTTAAAATAGTCCGTTACTCTAGTAAATAATTTCTTTAGATTCCCTGGTAACGGCGCCAAAAACATGACCCACTTTTTATATGTTTGTAAATTATGTTAATAGCAAAGGCACCAAAAACTTGATCCCGCTCTAATATATATTTTTTTATTTTATGATGGAATATTTAATGTGGATTCTACGCAAGTATACGTATCGTATCAAGTAATACAGGGCTCTAGTGGAGTCTTGGTTATTGATCCCAGAGGAATGTTTTTAACAGATTTGTATCAGCTAAAATCTAAAGGAATTACTTATTAATATAGTAATTGGAAATTTAAAGTGACTAAAGCAACTAATGTAAACTAATGCTTGAATTAAAGTTGATTTAAATAATTCAGAAAAAGTATCCTTCTCCTTGTTTTTAGAAAATTAAGTGAATGATGAATCTAATTAGAATTTTTGAATTGTATTGTGACAAATAGAAGCATTCCTATTCTTTACCCTTTGGTCCAGGTGCAAAGAACATTGACTAATCCTATGTTTGATTACTGAATCTGCGGCTAGGCTGGGAGGATACTGGCTGCCACTTCAGAGCTCCCACGTTCCCCTCACTTGAGGGCTAACATCTACACTTCAGTTCTAAAACAATAGGACCAAATTGAATATTTTAGTCTGTCACACTAAAATGTCCAATTCTACGTCCGATATATAATATTTCCCTATTTATTTGCACCCTCGTTCCAAGGCTTTTGACTTCCCTGAATCTTGGATGTAATTTTTATTGTAGTTGATAATTCAACATATTTTAACAAATCAATTGGCCAGATTGAAAGTAGATTATGTTTTAAGTAAAAATCATTACAATTTATTTTAATATATCAGGTACTTCTATTTAACTTCATCATTTCACATAATTTTCATAAACAAGGAGAAAGACTAAGAAAACTACTCAGAATGCATGGGAATAAAACAAAGCATGGATTTCATTTAAAGTTAACAATAATAAACAAAAGTACTTATCTTAATTTCCTCCCCAAGCAGACTCCTTGAAGTTCCTTTGGCTTTTCCTTCTACTACAACAAACTTCTAACTCACTAAATAGCACTCAAATACAAATAGACTCAAGAAACTCACTAATGACACACAACAGATACACATAAGACACACTCAGACTCAAGAATTCGGCGTTTATTTATAGAGGTAGGCAAAGGTTAAAGGGGTACTTAAGCACCTCTTCAAAAAGTGTCCAGGTTCAATGTATTTTTGCATTTTGAACTGTCTCGCCGTCGACGGGAAACAACCTCGCCGTCGGCGGGCTTCTAGAAGGTCTTCAAACCGTGCAATCTCGTCGTTGGCGGGCTCGGGCTCGCTGTCGGCGAGGTAGTTCTAATTCCTTCAAAAGTTTTCATGATCTCGCAGTCGGCGGCCTCGATCTCGCTGTCGGCGACTTAGTTCATTTTGCATGAATTTCTTCCTTTTTGATCCAAATTCGCTCCATTTCATGCTTTTTTGCTTCCATCACTTATAAATCTTCATTCCTACAATAAAATAAAGAAAATACCTTTCTTTAAAGTGCAATTTCATCAAAAATAGAAATGAATTTCTTAATATATTTTTCTGTGATCAGAACCTAGGTTCCAACCTCGGGATTGCAAAGAGAACTGAAATTTAGTTACCAGCCTTGAAGTGAGAATCAGAATTTAGGTACCAATCGAAAAAGATGAGAATCAAAGTTTATGTACTGATCTCGAAAAGGATGGGAATCAGAATTAAGGTACTGATCTCGAAAAGGGAGAGTTGAAATTTAGGTATCAATCTCAGAAAGAGAGTCGGAATTTAAGTACCGACCTCAAAAGGAGAGAACTAGAATTTAGGTATTAGTCTCGAAAGAGATGGGAATCAGAGTTTAGGTATTGATCCCGAGATTTCAGGAGTGCAGAAAAGGTTCTCGGAAAGAGCGCGAGATTGGCCGTCACCGAGATTAGGATGCCTTGCCGGTCTTATACCTAAGTCGGAGGATTATAATGCAGAAATGTTTCTCGGAAGGACGCGGAGTTGGAAATCACTGAGGTTAGGATACCTTATCGGTCTTATACCCAAGTCAGAGGATTAGAATGCAGAAACGTTTCTCGGAAGGATACTGGATTGGCGGTCACCGAGGTTAGGATGCCTTGTTGGTCTTATACCCAAGTCGGAGGATTAGAATGCGGAAATGTTTCTCGGAAGGATGCGGGATTTGCGGAAATTCAGAGAAGAGAATCAAAATTTGACTATCGATCTGAAATGAGAACTGGAATTTAGGTGCCAGTCTCAGAAGGATAGAAACTAGAATTTAGGTGCCAGTCAGTATTTGATTTGGGTTTTGAAGATTCTGCGGAGAATTTAGTGTAGTAGAAGATTGGAATGAGACATGAAAGTGTTTCACATCCCAAGAGAGTATATCAAAGTTTGATTGTTTGGCGAAGGATATCAATCCATGCCATCAGAACCAAATAGAAAATTTTGTGGTTCTATGTCAGCAGACTCAGTAGACCTTCTCAAAAGAGGGAAGGAATCATAGAGAGTCGAAAAGATTTGAGAATAGCCTGAGGCTGGGGATTTCAGATTCGGGAATTCATTTTCATTTATTCGTTGTCTTTTTAGTGATTTGATTTTGTTTTGATTTTCAATTTTCTCTTGAATTTTCATTTTGATTTAGATTTATTATTTATTTCTTTTGTTTGCAATTCAATATTTTGGATTTATTTGTTTTGAGTTTCGTTTTGTGTTTTATTTAGATTTTGAGTTTGAATTTTTATTTTGTTGTTATTATTTTATTGGATTTTTTTCCATTTTTCTGTTATATTCAAACCATTCTTGGTTCAACTTTCTTTAAATCGGGTCAAACTCAGATTTAGTGGCGTTTGCAGTCAATTGTACAAAACTTAAGGCAACACACGACATAGTCATTTCCATTAAGAATGTCGAGTGTACATCTAGTGACTCCATCAAAACATTTCTGATGACATCTTTCTGAAAACGAATTTTTATAAAATCCATGTATGTCTGAACACAGACTATAATTATATCTTCATGTATTCTGACTAAACTGTATGTTTAATTCATACATGTCATAAAAGTAAACTGCATAGGTGATAACATCAACTTCTAAGCCACTTTCCGGAGGAGAATCCCTCACAAGTGTTCTTTAGAGGTGTGCTACTACTATGTAGCTTACAGCTCGTAGGGCTGCAAATTCTCTAATTCTAGATCAGGTCGGAAGTTGACCAAAATCTTGCTCTCGTCCATCCTTCTGAAGGTGATGGAGATCTGCTCGTAGGGAACTCATGGGATGTAGTGCTTCGCCACATCGGCACCATTTCCTTGTAGTATGAGGACAGAGCCTACCGGTAGGGGTATCTCTACTGGCCCTCAGAATTCTCCGGGGCCTAGTATCCAGAGTTTTGTCCCGAACATGATGTTGCATTGGTTGATGAAGGAAACGGTGCAAAAAGGTCTCACGAAATCGTGATGGTCCACGTGAGGTGGAATGCAGTCTCCTTCCGCATAAATGTTGATTATGTAGCTGTTTGGTATGCATTCAACGAGTAAGACTCACCAAGAGACCATCCTCTTTATCATTTTCTTAATCAGAACTGGCATTGGATCCACTTTGTCCTAGCGGAGTATCCCTGACGGATTTCCTTTCTTGTCATCAGTAAAGTTGTAGCAGCATACGAATTGGATTTTAATCCTCCCCTTACCTCATTTCCATTTCTTCGGCTCGGAGTAGGTTTTGCTTCGTAGTCGTCCTGCACGACCCTTCTTCTTTAGCTCAGAGACGTAGTCCATGATCTCACTCTGCTTGTAGTGAGACAAGACATATGTATGCAACTCCAGTCCTTCCAGGATGTTGACCTATCTGCCTTGGATCCACTGAATGTACTCAAAGTTTTGTTTCTGCACCCTCTAGATCATCTCCAACTCATGCTCTGAAATTATCTAGAACTATCGGGGTCTAGTGACGTATTGTGGTATGTACAGCTCCACGACAGCACGCTCTCCTAGAATCATCACTGTCTCAGGTACAGGCTCTGTAGTAACCTCCTCTGGAACAACCTCTGTTATGGTGCTCCTAAGGGCAGGCCTCCTTGGGACAACTGCTGTAGTTGTCGGAATTTCCTCCTTGTCCTGTTCATCTGTCAATTTCTTCAGCATTTTCTGGATAAGGCGGTTCTTGTTTCTTCTTTAAGTAGGGGTCAGAGTGGATTTCCTCTCCCCCTGGATTTTGGTAGGGACGGAACTGACAAGCTTCCATCCTACGGTAGTTATCACTGATTTCATCTTGTGGTCGTCGATCGCGCTGATCTTCCTTTTCTGGTTTGCAGTATGCTGAACCTTCTCGTCGAGTTTCATCACCATATTTCGATGGGACTGCCTGAGGTCTACATATGTCTAAGTAGTTTCTTCATATTCTAGCTTCAGCAGCGCAAAGTCTGAGTCAACCTCGATTACGGCACCAGCTTTCAGCTCTTCTTCGTTAAGTGCAAGACTTACACCATCCTTAAAGTTCAGAACCAACCGCCCGTTCGATATTTCCTGCAAAAAAATAAGGAAAAGATCAGGGGTTGTACTTAGAACGAGAACAATAAGTAAATTTATTTATTAATGGAAAATTCTTATTCACTCATTTTCAAATTTTAAGCGAATGAAAAAAGATGATGAAAGATCAGGAGTGAGATTGGCTTGAAAGGAAGGATCAAAATTTATTATTATAATGATTTCTTTCTTCACATATTTTTTTAATACATATTTTTCGTTAATCATTTTTTTCTTCAACTTTAGGTTCGGACCCAGTTACAAGTGATTACTGCGCCCGTGCTTCTAGGGGTGAGACTTCATTTTTTTTTCAAAGTTCATCCTTCTAAACATCAGGTTGTGTAATACTTCTTTAGATAGCGTCCATTGATTAGAAGCATTGGTAGCTCTCCACGGCAATCTACGGCTGTTAGGAACCTCCTGAGTAGACTGTCTCGACCACGAACGACCCCTCCCAAGTCGGTTCAAATTTACCTCCTATCTTGCGGTGTTCAAGAATAGGTCTTCTAAGAACTAGAACCAAGTCACCGACTTTGAACAAACTTGGGTGGACCAGCTTGCCGTGGGCCTGGATCATCTTAGCTAGATATAAGTCCAAATTCTGCTGCGCTGAAAGTCATTTCCCTTCCAAGCTTTCCAATTCTTCCGGTCTTAATTTTGCATTCTCTTCTGTAGTGATCCTATTTGTGATCACAAATCTGAGTGATGGAAGATGCACCTCCAAGGGTAAGACGGCTTCAGACACGTACACTAGAGCGTAGGGCGTAGACTGAGTAGGAGTTCTAAACGTCTTTCTGTAGGCCCATAAGGCTTCTAACAACTTCTCGTGCCAATTTCTTTTATTATCGTCCAAAGTTTTCCTTAGGATTTGGACAAAAGTTTTATTAAAAGCCTCGGCCAAGCTGTTTGCTCTTGGCTAGTAGATCATCGAATAACGCCAATCTATCTCGTGCCTTCTAATAAAATTGTTGATCTTTGTACTTTTGAAAGAGGACCAGTTGTCTGAGATAATTTTGTGCGGTACTCTGAAACGGTAGGCGACTTTATTCTTGAAGAACTGTAACACGTGATGTGCTTTAACGTCTCTAAGTGGTACTATCAGACCCACAATATCTGTGCCCCAACACTCAAACGGCCATGATGCAATTGTCGGATGTAGCACACTTTGAGGTTGATGTAGAACCACTCCATGCACTTGACACTGGTGACAGCTCTTGGAAACCTTCATGCAGTCAGTCATCATTGAGGGCCTGTAGTACCCTAGTCTCTTAATTTTCATTTTCATCTTCGGACCTGACTAAGGAGCACCACAAAGTCCTGAATGCACTTCTTTAACAATTTCACAAGCCTCAGACCCGCTCAGGCACCTTAGCGACATCAGGTCGAAAGACCTTCTGTATAATGTATTGTTTATTAATGCATATGACAAAGTTCTTTTCATGATTTGATGGGCTAATGACTTATCGTCCTGTAGGTTTCCTATTTGTAGGTAGTCGATTAATGGCTACTACTAATCCTCTGTAGTTTCTGCCACTGCTGTAACTGTTTTTTCTTCTTTTCCTTCTGATTGGTGTATTCCATCAATGTCGAGCTGTGAGAGGACCTGTCGTCCCTGAACAGACATTTCAACTGACTCATCCTGTAAGCAGGAAAATTCTTTTGCAAGGCGGGCTATCGCATCTGCAAGAGCATTTTCTCTTATGGGAATCTTGTAGATCGTTACATTCAGAATCTGCTTCAACAACTTCATGGCATACTGAAATTTCTGCTCGAGTCCTGGTTTCAAAATTTTGTACTGTCATGTGACCTGTTGTATGATCAACTTAGAATCACCATAGATGTTGATGTATGTTATCCTCATCTGAATGGTTAACTCCAATCCAGTTATAAGGGCTTTGTATTCTGCTTCGTTCTTCGTACATGGCTCTGTTAGATGGTAGGAGTACCTTAACATCCTCCGCACAGGTGTTATAAATATTAGTCTGATTCCTGCCTTACCGGCACTATCGTTTGCAATTCTTTGTCTCGTTATGCTGAGGATACTCCGTCGAAGTACAATTCCCAATGTCGATCATCAGTGTCTTCTAAGCTCATTATCTGCTCATCTGGCAAATCATCGTTGAGAGGCGATTCTGCTGGTAAAATGTGTGCTGCGAGAAAGTATGTTAGGACTTGTCCTTTTAGGGCATGAAGAGGAACAAAAGTTATATCGAGTTGCAACAGTATCTTTGACCACCTGGCAAGCCTGTCGGAAAGAGTCCGTCTGGTCATCAAATATTGCAATGGATTAAACTTCGAAATAAAGTTGACCTTATGAGAAAGCATGTAATGCCTGAGCTTTTGAGCAGCAAAGACCAGGGCCAAACAATACTTCTCAATCAAAGGATACTTTACTTCAGTCAGAATTAGACGACGACTTAAGTAGTAGAGAGCCTTTTCTTTACCCTCGTCATTGACCTGGGCTAGCAGGATTCTGAGGGAGTCGTCTAAAGCCGCGGTATAAAGTATCAACGGACTACCCGAGACTTTGGCTGCTGAGACAGGAGGTCTCATTAGATATTGTTTGATTTCATCGACGGCATGTTGACATTTGGAGTCCCAAGTAAACTTGGCATCCCTCTTAACCAAAGCAGAAAAAGGTTGACACCTTCCTGACAAATTCGAAATAAAGCGTCGAAGATATGCCAACTTCCCTTGAAAGGATCATAGTTGTTTCAAGGTTTTGGGAGGCGGCATTTCTAAGATAGCTTTAATTTTCTCCAGATTGATTTCAATTCAGCGATGTCGGACAACAAAACCTAAGAATTTCCCGGAGGCGACGCTGAAGGTGCATTTCAGGGATTGATCTTAAGGTTAAATTGTCTTAATCGCTCCAAAATAATTCTCAAATCATACAGGTGATCTTCCTTCAGTTTGCTCTTGATGACCACATCATCCACGTAGCACTCGACTTAGTTGTGAATGAGATCATCAAAAAATCCTTGTCATTGCTCTTTGGTAGGTCGCTCCTATGTTCTTCAATCCGAAAGGCAATACTGTGAAGCAGCACACTCCGATTGGCGTTCTGAAAGCTGTGAGCTTTTCATCTTCTGCTTCCATCTTTATCTATTTGTATCCCGACGATCCATCCGTGAAAGAGAAGACTTTGTACGTCGAAGCGATGTCGATCATTAATTCTGGAATTGGTAGCGGGAACTCGTCCTTTGGGCTTGCTTTGTTCAAATCTCTTAAATCTACGCAGATTCTGATTTGACCACTCTTCTTTCTGATCTGTACCACATTGGCTAACCAAGTTGGATATTGTTCTTCACAGACAAATTTAACGTCGATTAGTTTCTTAACTTCAGCTTATTACTTGTTGTTCGATCTCGAGACGCATTCTTATGGGAGCTTGTCGGCGGGACGGCGAGCGTGATCCACTCCTAGCTTGTGAACTGTAACCTCTGAGCTAATCCCGACATTTCATCATAACTCCAAGCAAAACAGTCCTTGAATTCCATTAGTAGCTTGATCATGTTTTTGGAGTCTTCTTTATTGAGCAAGGAGCTAACAAAGGTCGGCCTAGGCTCTTTGCTAGTACCTAAATTAACTTCTATTAACTAGTCTATTGTAGATTTAATTTCTTCTTCAAATTCTGGCGGAACCTCTCCGACTAGTAGATCCTCAAGATCATCTGAGGCTTCCAGGCAGCCTTCATTAGACTCGCAAGTGACAACCAATCAAAATTCGAATCATCAGCTGGCGCTCTACCGTGACAAATCCAAGACCATGCTTTGAACGGGGAGGTCAGTCGGCATTATTCTATAATTTTTCAAAGCAGAATACCTCTCAAAAGGAAATTCCATTAATTCAGATGAAGCAACATCTTCAAATTTTGCGTCATTTTCAATTTCGAAGGAAGAAGCACCACGGTAGAACTTGATCGGCTTAGCACCACCACCATGCACTTCCTTGACCACCATACCCTCGATCTTATTAGGATAGATCAGAGTCAGGGTCATAATATGTACACAGTAGTTTATCTTCTCGTACATTGCTTTGTATTCTTCATTCTTTTCATCTTCGAGAGAGATCGTGAACTGGGGTTTCTTTTGATTTATTTTAATTTCTTCTTTTTTGACTTCTTCTTCTTCGGAACTAATCTCTAGACGCATTCTTATGGGAGCTTGTCTGACTGGGACGGCAGCGTGATCAACTCCTAGCTTGTGAACTGTAATCTCTGGAGCTAATACCAACATTTCATCATAACTCCAAGCAAAACAGTCCTTGAATTTCATTAGTAGCTTGATCATGTTTTTGGAGTCTTCTTTGTTGAGCAAGGAGCTAACAAATGTCGGCTTAGGCTCTTCGCTAGTACCTAAATTAACTTCCATTAACTTCTCTATTGTAGATTTAATTTCTTCTTCAAATTCTGGTGGAACATCTCCGACTAGTAGATCCTCAAGATCATCTGAGGCTTCCAGGCAGTCTTCATTGGACTCGCAAGTAACAACCAATCAAAATTCTGAATCATCAACTGGCGCTACTGTGACAAATCCAAGACCATGCTTTGAACTGGGAGGTCAACTGGCATTATTCCATAATTTTTCAAAGCGTTGAGATTGATCCTTCGACCACTGTTTAGGTAGGACACCACGTTGCATCAAATTTTTATCACAGGGAGGATACCTCTCAAAAGGAAATTTCATTAATTCAGATGAAGCAACATCTTCAAATTTTGTGTCATTTTCAATTTCGAAGGAAGAAGAACCACGGTAGAACTTGATCGGCTTAGCACCACCACCATGCACATTCTTGACCACTATACCCTCGATCTTATTAGGATAGATCGGGGTCAAGGTCATAATATGTACACAGTGGTTTATCTTCTCGTACATTGCTTTGTATTCTTCATTCTTTTCATCTTCGAGAGAGATCGTGAACTGGGGTTTCTTTTGATTTATTTTCATTTCTTCTTTCTTGACTTCTTCTTCTTCGAAACTATTCTCGAAATCAACATCGATGACCGGTTTCTTTTGCTCAACTGTTCCATGGTTTCTTCCTAGACCTCGTCCCCGGCCTCAACCTCGGGTGCGAGTTCTAGAGAAACCTTCACCATCTCGCCGTAAGGGAGTGGTGAGTAACTATTGAACAAGATTTTCAGGCTCTTCATCATCTTGAACTCTTTTTTCTTCATTAGGTATGACATTTCTGGAAAAGATAGTTTTCTTTAGAGGTGCGTAGTAGGCTGCATCTTCAAGGATTCCGATTTCATGCATGGAGAACGGTTGCAAGTAACCTTTGATGCACTATTCTCCCCCTCCTTCATAATACTTTATGCACTGGTGCAGAGATGACGGTACCTTCTGGTTTTCATGGATCCACAGCTGACCCAGTAGAGCGTTGAATGATGTCTCAGAATCAATTATGTGGAATTTTGCGGTTGTTCTTGCCAAATCACTGATCTTCATTAATAGCGTTATCAATCCAAGAGCTCTTTCTCCTTTCTAAATGAAACCTCTCAGTAACATTCTGTCTGCTTCAAGATCACAGGCATCAATCTCGAAGTATGGTATTGTCTGAAGGTTCATTATATTGATTAATGCTCCCAGATCAACTAACACCCTGGAGAGGGTGAACTTTCTGATGGAGACTGAAATGTACAACGGTCGATTGTGATCAGCTGTCCCAAGTAGTAGATCATTGTCTGTGAAGGTAATACCACGCTGTTCTTTCAACGAGCAAACCTCGTCTAAGGAATTACCTGCCATTTGAGCTAAACAAATTTCTAGATCAAATAAAGCCCTGACCAGAGTTTTTATCATCTCCTTTAACACGATCAGAGCGTCGTAGATGCTCAGTTTCGCTGGTAGCTTCCTAAGATGGGCTAGCATGTTATAGTTCACTTTATTACTAGGTTCTTCAACCTCTTCCCGAATGGGAAATTCCTCTGCTGGGGTTGGCTCTTCCTGAGCAACCACCTGCTTTCCTTTATCTTTCGGTCCCACTCTCAGGGGTAGAACTTTTCCACTTCTTAGATTCACTTCTGTTATCTATTCCTATGACGTCTAGGTTCTCCTTTTTTTTAAGGATGATTTTCTTCACCAAAGAACAATCAAATTCAATTGTTCTTCTAAAACATCCCATTATATTGAGAAAGTTCTTAGAACGAGTCCTGAAAAACTTTTCAATGCTTCTGGCTTTTTTTGATTTCAAATGAATTTTATAGTACAGGAAATTAATCATCCAAGAATTTAGTTAACTTTTGCCTTTTACTCAGTGAACTTGGACATTTGATCATCCGATGAGTGAAGTGACATTTCACTTGATGCTTCATTTAAGAGTTATAATAATGAAAGCCATTAGGAGCAAATGAGTTTGTTAAGGGATTTAACCCCTAAGATTGAATTGTTGTTTCAAGATAGTTTATTTAAGTTATAAAATTTCAAATTGATTTTTAAGAGTTTTAAAATTGTTTAATTTAAAGAGGTGTTTAAACCATTTAATTCCATTAAGTTTTGATAATTCAAATTTTATTTAAATATTTTTAATTGACTTGATTATTACATTTTAATTGTAAATTATTTTGAGATTAATTTTTTAACCTTTCAACTTTGCTTTAGGTTATGTTTTAAGTGATTTCAAATTAACTTTAATGTTTTGGGTTCATTTTAGTTTAAATAAGTTAATGTTTTAAACTTTAATTTAATTAAGGATTGCTTTATCTTTAATTAATTTCAATCATCATTATTAAAATTAATTAAAAGCTGAATTAATCCAATTAGGGACTTTAAGAAGTCATATCCCCAATTTTAATAATAAAAAATTTAATTATTCCTCTAAAAATTAAATGGCTTAATTAATTAAGATTTCATTTTTTGTGTTGTAGGTAATAAATGGGTTTCTACCTCTTAATTCCCTAAGTTTTAATCATCTAAGAGAAAATTTAGGATCAAATATTCATCCTTCCCTTTGATTGAGCCTAAAATATTAATTAGGGTTAAAATTTCTAAATTACCCTTATGCCCTCTTAAGCTTATTCACTTCATAACTCATTATATTGAGCTCAAATGAATTGAAATTTTTATGTCACTTCACTCATATGTCAATTAAGCATTAGAGGATAAAATGTGATTTTTTTACTTTTAATTTAATTTATATAATTATTTTAATGAAAAATAATGATTTTAAATGAAAATTCAACAACATGACCAAGGTATTGTTTATATCATTGGCAAAATCATGGGAGGTTTCTACTGACCAGAGGACCGCTTGGACCAATTTTGGTGATTTTTTGAATTATATTTTATTTATTATAATTATTTTAAAATTTAGGGTACTAATTAATTATAAAAAATTAATGTTGAAAATTAAATTTTATATTTTTATTAAATCTCTCGACCTCGAAGGAACTCGGAGAAACAAATTCTATATTTTTTCATTTTTATTGGAATTTTTAGAATAATTTTAGTGGGAAAGGTTGAAAAATCCATTTTTAATATTAAATATTGCATTAAACCTTGAAAATTCAATATCTTTTCCTAGGGACTTAGGAAAAATATTTGGTTGGTTCCTAAGTGATTAGGAAGCAAAATATGGCACTTTTGCGAATTTTAATATTTTTGTGATTTTTATTATTTTTTAATTATTAAAATATTTAAAATAGGGTTAAAATTTTAAAATTTAGAAAATTTCCAATTTTAATTTTCTTAGACTTCTCTGATACTAGAGAGGTCTCAAAATGAATTTGGTGAATTTTTTAAATGTATTTTGAGTTATATGAATTTTTAAATTTTAAAAATGGCCATGTTACTTAGAAAATTCATTTAGTGGGTTAAAACATTTCCAATTGATTCCAAATTTTTTATAGGGCTTCCAGTTGAGAAAATATTTCAAGTTATTTTTGTTTTTAATTTGCCCTAATTAATTCAAGGTTGATTTTAGGTTAAGTGAACCATTAGAATTACTTATTAAGTTTTAAGCCATGAAATAATTATCCCAAGTTCCTCTGGTCATAGGGAACCTATCCTAATTTTTCTAGAATTTTCCAAGCAATATGCTAATTACTAGAATTAAAGTACCATAACAACCATAAATTTTAGAAAATAGATAACTTGTCATAGGGATGGCCTCTGGCATTGGAAAATTCAGAGAAAGTTCCCAAGAATAGAGGCTACAAAAGTCTTATGGTCTCATGCTATGGTGAATTGTGTGTGTGAATGGAGAATTAAAATACTCAAATCAGTATTAAATTAATTTAAAATGAAATACATAACAAAATAATTTAATTCTTTTTCCACATTAATCTCCACTATTCACTGAGCAAGAGGGTATTTTTAGTTTATTTTTAGGATTTTTCAACACAAAATATGCATTATTAAAGTTCTGGGCATTTAAAAAAATAAGAAATACACTATTTATCTACTTAAACCAGTCAGCGCCACCTCAACCTACCGCGGGTCGAAGCTCCACGCGTCTCCTCCTGAGTCGGTGCCGCCATCTGACTTGGCAGCCACGCATCTCACGGTTCACGTTTCATCCTTCGGTCGGGCTTGATCTTGGCCATCCATTTGATACACACGCATCTAATGGCATCCGTTCATCGTCCCAACTGGTGTGAGCCGAGAACCATCCACCTTATACCCCTAAGATCTCACTCCTTTCTCAACCAAATCACACGGGGTTTCTTCCTACATGCTGGTCTAAACAAGAGCTGCAAATCCATACGGCTAATGTGCATTGAAATCGAGCCAAAAAAAATGGAGAACCCATGAAAACTAGGGAAGAAGAAGAGTTTTCATACCTTGGTTCAAGAGATGAAGCCTCGATTGAATGTGCTCAAACGTTCGTTGGAGTTGGAGGAGCCTACGGATGAAGCCTCTAGTCCTCGTGAAATGCCTAGGTATGACTTCGTCCAAGTCAGATTTCGAGCTATGGCCGATAGAACAAATGGCTAGTCTGGTGAGGGGGCTTTTACTGGGGAACTTCTTCTCTACCTCTGGTGAAGGTGTGGGAAGAGTTAATTGAGTTTCAGTGGAGTTTAATGGGTTGTCCTATTTTTTTGACCCGAGATTGAACTCAAAAATTGGGTTCAACCAATGGGGTTCAGGTCAGGAGGACAGTGGAGCTGAGCTTCTCTTGGCTGGAAGGAGCTCTAGGAGTGAGTTGGGGAGGTTTTGTTGAGAAAAATTTCAACACCCATCTGATGGCTGAGGAGAGGTGTTTAAAGGGCCAGGGCCATAGGGCTGAGCTTTGGTTTAATTGAGGGGTGGATTCAGTTGCTTAGGCGGAGGGCAGAGAGGCTCCAAGGTTTAATTTGGCTGAGGTGGATAGTTGGGGGGGATTTGGGAGATTTTAGGCTAGTGGTGGCTTTCAGTTTTGACCCCCTCCGGCGACTAGGCTAGCCGGCAAGGACAGGGGAGCTGGCCCCAGGTCAGGTGAGTCAGGTGGGAAGGTTTAATGGTGATTAATCAGTTATGGGATGATTTAGGGTGAGCTAAAAGGAGATTTATCTACTTAAGGGAAGAGATCCCTTAAAATGAGGGACCCTTGGTCCATGGCTCACTTAGCTTGGGCTAGGTGGATCTAGGATGGTTCCTAGGGTTCAAATGGTGGTTGTGGAAAACTTGGTTTAGCCACATTTGGTTCAATAAAAATGATTTGGTTAGGCAATAGGTTCAATTTAGCTCACTTGGGTTTAGGTTGGGCAAACTTGAGTTTGGGTTTGATTTAGGTCCAAGTGTCTTCAGCAACATTGTAGAAATCATTTCCATGAAGAACTTTCATGAAGACATGAAAAGGTTTTGAGTTCAATTGAAAGGTCAATTAGGTGGATTTTGGGATTTTTGGTTAATTTAACCAAGGTTGGATCAAGTTGGGCCCAAGTTGGTTTATGGTAGGGTTTAGACCTAATTGAGAGTTTAAAATGGTTTACGGGAATGTATTGAAGAGTTCCCAACATCAATTTGGAAGAAATTTTAGGATTAGGCTAATCAATTTGGTAGGTTTAGGGCATGAATTCACTTTAGGTTAAAATGGGGTATTTTTGGTTTTCAAATGGATTTAGGTTAAGCTTAGGCTCAAATTGGGGCAATTGAAGGTTGCATGGGCTTCACGGGAATGTCATGGATGGTTTATGATAGAAATTGGAAGGAAAAAGTTGACATTAGGCTAATTGGGAAATTTTGGATTCATTAGGCAAAATTAGGGATTTTGGTTTCAAATGGAATTGAACTCAAATGTGAATCAATTTGGACTTGGATTTGGTTTATATTGGTAGTGGGGATGTTGAATTGAAGTTTAGAATTGAAATTGGGCAAAATTGATGTCAAATAGGTTGATTTGGTTTGACATTGGGTCCATTTAGGTTAAAAATGGGTCAAATTAGAAATTTTGTTAAAATTGGGTCAAATTGACAAAATTGGCCTATGGTGTAGTTGGAAAAATGAAATTGGGAATATTTGGGATTTCCTGGAATTTTTTGGGATTTTTTGGACTTTTTGGATTTTTTGGGATTAAAGGGTATTTAGGGTATTTGGAGGTTATTTGGAGGGTATTGGGGTATTTTGGTGGATTTAAAAGGTGGGAATTATTTCAAAATGATTTTTAGATTTTTGGGAATTTTAGGTGATTTTTGGAAAATTTTTGAGAGTTTTGGGGTTGTAGGGGCAATTTAGGTGTTTTTGGGTAGGCTTGAGGACCCAATGTCAAAACAAGAAATTTTAGTAAAATGGAATTTGGGTTTGGTTGAAGGGGTGGAAAAGCTAAGAGTGAGCCATGGACCAATAAATGTCTATTTTGAACATCTCATAGGTTGTTCTTAACCCTCTTAGCCAAGGGCTAGGGGTTTGGACTTAGCCACATGAGTGCTCCAATGAACCAGGAGCCAAGGTTGGGTAAGGCTTGAACATCCTACAGGAATTCATCTTTGTCTTCTCACACATTGGTCCCAACCTTCCAAGTGATTTGGAGGTTGATGACCATCTATGTAAGATTCCAAAGAGAATCAAGATTTGGTTTGAATTTCTAAATGGTGGGTTCTATCTCTAGTCTTCTAGGATAGTCAAGGAGATATCCTATGGCTAAATCCTAAGCACTAAAAGGAAAGAAAAGACCTCACCAAAAATGAGGTCAACAAATGGACCCCCAATAGGTGTGGTGTGCTAACCAAGCACACCGTGCATATTGTTGTTGACCAAAGAGATCAACAAAACCAACATAAACATCTAAGTGACACACTTAGAACAAAGCGTAGAAAATTTCCGCTGGGGAGTATCAGGTAAATCTCCAAGACTGAAGATTCCAGAACTCTCGCTGGGGAAAACGAGGTGAATTTCAAATCACAATATCTGGAGAGATTGCATTTTAGATGCGTTTCATTTTTTATTTCAAGTTTAAGTTTTGAGTTTGATTTTTATTATTTATTCGAAATATCAATTTAGGCTAAAGTTTGATTTAAGATTAATTTCAAGATTGATTCCACGGACATTATGGATTTAAAATGAGAATTGGAACCTAGGGTCCAACCTCGGGATTGCAAAGAGAACTGGAATTTAGTTACCTGCCTTGAAGTGAGAATCGGAATTTAGGTACCAATCAAAAAGGATGAGAATCAGAGTTTATGTACTGATCTCGAAAAGGATGGGAATCAGAATTTAGGTACTGATCTCGAAAAGGGAGAGTTGAAATTTAGGTATCAATCTCAGAAAGAGAGTCAGAATTTAAGTACCGACCTCAAAAGGAGAGAACTGGAATTTAGGTACTAGTCTCGAAAGGGATGGGAATCATAGTTTAGGTACTGATACCGAGATTTTGGGAGTGCAGAAAAGGTTCTCGGAAAGAGTGTGAGATTGGCGGTCACCGAGATTAGGATGCCTTGTCGGTCTTATACCTAAGTCGAAGGATTAGAATGCGGGAATGTTTCTCGAAAGGATGCGGAATTGGCGATCACCGAGGTTAGGATACCTTATCGGTCTTATACCCAAGTCGGAGGATTAGAATGTGGAAAAGTTTCTCGGAAGGATACGGGATTGGCGGTCATCGAGGTTAGGATGCCTTATTGGTCTTATACCCAAGTCGGAGGATTAGAATGTGGAAACGTTTCTCAGAAGGATGCGGGATTTGCGGAAATTCAGAGAAGAGAATCAAAATTTGACTATCGATTCAAAATGAGAACTGGAATTTAGGTGCCAGTCTCAAAAGGATAGAAACTGGAATTTAGGTACCAATCCCAAAAGTTAGTATTTGATTTGGCTTTTGAAGATTCTGCGGAGAATTTAGTGTAGTAGAAGATAGGAATGAGACATGAAAGTGTTTCACATCCCAAGAGAGTTAATCAAAGTTTGATTTTTTGGCGAAGGATATCAATCCATGCCATCAGAACCAAATAGAAAATTTTGTGGTTCTATGTCAGTAGACTCAGTCGACCTTCTCAAAAGAGGGAAGGAATCATGGAGAGTCGAAAAGATTTGAGAATAGCCTGAGGCTGGGGATTTTAGATTTGGGAATTCGTTTTCATTTATTCGTTGTCCTTTTAGTGATTTGATTTTGTTTTGATTTTCAATCTTCTCTTGAATTTTCATTTTGATTTAGAATTATTATTTATTTTTTTTGTTTGCAATTCAATATTTTAGAATGATTTGTTTTGAGTTTCGTTTTGTGTTTTATTTGGATTTTGAGTTTGAATTTTTATTTTGTTATTATTTTACTGGATTTTTTTCCATTTTTCTATTATATTCAAACCATTCTTCATTCAACTTTCTTTAAATCGAGTCAAACTCAGATTTAGTGGCGTTTGCAGTCAATTGTACAAAACTGAAGGAAACACAGGACATAGTCGTTTCCATTAAGAATGTCGAGTGTACATCTAGTGACTCCATCAAAACATTTCTGATGACATCTTTCTGAAAACTAATTTTTATAAAATCCATGTATGTCTGAACACATACTGTATTTATATCTTCATGTACTCTGACTAAACTGTCTGTTTGATTCATCCATGTCATAAAAGTAAACTGCATAGGTGATAAAATCAACTTCTAAGCCACTTTCCGGAGGAGAATCCCTCGCAAGTGTCTTTAGAGGTGTGCTACTACTATGTAGCTTACAGCTCGTAGGGCTGCAAATTCTCTAATTCTAGATAAGGTCGGAAGTTGACCGGAATCTTGCTCTCGTCCATCCTTCTGAACGTGATGGAGATCCGCTCGTAGGGAACTCCTGGGATGTAGTGCTTCGCCACATCGGCACCATTTCCTTGTAGTATGAGGACAGAGCCTACCGGTAGGGGTATCTCTACTGGCCCTCGGAATTCTCTGGGGCCTAGTATCCAGAGGTTTGTCCTGAACATGATGTTGCATTGGTTGATGAAGGAAACGGTGCAAAAAGTTCTCACGAAATCATGATGGTCCACGTGAGGTGGAATGCAATCTCCTTTCGCATAAATGTTGATTATGTAGCTGTTTGGTATGCATTCAGCGAGTAAGACTCGCCAAGCCACCATCCTCATTATCATTTTCTTAATCAGAACTGGCATCAGATCCACTTTGTCCTAGCGGAGTATCCCTGGCGGATTTCCTTTCTTGTCGTCAGTAAAGTTGTAGCAGCTTACAAATTGGATTGTAATCCTCCCTTTACCTCATTTCCATTTCTTCGGCTCGGAGGAGGTTTTGCTTCGTAGTCATCCTGCACGACCCTTCTTCTTTAGCTCAGAGATGTAGTCCACAATCTCACTCTACTTGTGAGAGAAGACATATGTATGCAACTCCAGTCCTTCCAGGATGTTGACCTATCTTCCTCGGATCCTTTGAATGTACTCAAAGTTTTGTTTCCGGACCCTCTGGATCATCTCCAACTCATGCTCTGAAATTATCTGGAATTGTCGGGGTCTAGTGACATATTGTAGGATGTACGACTCCACGATAGCACGCTCTCCTAGAATCGTCATTGTCTCAGGTGCAGGCTCTGTAGTAACCTCCTCTGGAATAACCTCTGTTATGGTGCTCCTGAGGGCAAGCCTCCTTGGGACAACTGCTGCGGTTGTCGGAATTTCCTCCTTGTTCTGTTCCTCTGTCAATTTCTTCAGCATTTTGATGATATGACGGTTATTGTTTCTTCTTTGAGTAGGGGTTAGAGTGGCTCTCCTCTCCCCCCTGGATTTCGGTAGGGATGGAACTGACAAGCTTCCATCCTACGGTAGTTATCACTGATTTCATCTTGTGGTCGTCGATCGCGCTGATCTTCCTTTTCTGGTTTGCAGTATGCTGAACCTTCTCATCGAGTTTCCTCACCATATTTCCATGTGACTGCCTGAGGTCTACATAAGTCTAACCAGTTTCTTCATATTCTAGCTTCAGCTGCGCAAAGTCTGAGTCAACCTCGATTACGGCACCAGCTTTCAGCTCTTCTTCGTTAAGTGCAAGACTTACACCATCCTTAAAGTTCAGAACCAACCGCTCGTTCGATATTTCCTGCAAAAAAAATAAGGAAAGGATCAGGGGCTGTACTTAGAACGAGAACCATAAGAAAATTTCCTTATTAATGGAAAATTCTTATTCACACCTTTTTAAATTTTAAGGGAAAGGGAAAAGATGATGAAAGATCAGGAGTGAGATTGGCTTGAAAGGAAGGATCTAAATTTATTATTATAGTGATTTATTTCTTCACATATATTTTTCTTTTTTAATACATATATTTTTCGTTAATCATTTTTTTATCAATTTTGGGTTCGGACCCAGTTACAAGTGATTGCTGAGCCCGTGCTTCTAAGGGTGAGACTTCTTTTTTTTTTCAAAGTTCATCCTTCTAAACATTAGGTTGTGTAATACTTCTTTAGATATCGTCCATTAATTAGAAGCATTGGTAGCTTTCCACGGCAATCCACGGCTGGTAGGAACCTCCTGAGTAGACTGTCTCGACCACGAACGACCCCTCCCAAGTCGGTTCAAATTTACCTCCTATCTTGCGGTGTTCAAGAATAGGTCTTCTTAAAACTAGAACCAAGTCACTGACTTTGAACAAACTTGGGTGGACTAGTTTGTCGTGGGCCTGGATCATCTTAGCTTAATATAATTCCAGATTCTGCTGCGTTGAAAGTCATTTCCCTTCCAAGATTTCCAATTCTTCCGGTCGTAATTTGGCAATCTCTTCTATAGTGATCCTATTTGTGATTGCAAATATGAGTGACGGAAGCTGCACCTCTAAGGTTAAGACGGTTTCCGACACGTACACTAGAGTGTACGGCGTAGACTGAGTAGGATTTCTGAACGTCATTCTGTAGGCCCATAAGGCTTCTAACAACTTCTCGTGCCAATTTCTTTTATTATCGTCCAAAGTTTTCTTTAGGATTTGGACGAGAGTTTTATTAAAAGCCTCAGCCAAGCTGTTTGATCTTGGGTAGCAGATCATCGAATAACGCCAATCTATCTATTGCCTTCTGATAAAATTGTTGATCTTTGTACTTTTGAAACCAGACCCATTGTCTTAGATAATTCTGTGTGGTACTCCGAAACGGTAGACGACTTTATTCTTGAAGAACTATAACACGTGATGTACTTTAACTTCTCTAAGTGGTACTGCTTCTGCCCATTTGGAAAAGTAATCTATCACTGCAAGGATGAATCTATGTCCTCTTGAAGAAGGCGGTTTTATCAGACCCACAATATATGTGCCCCAACACTCAAACGGCCATGACGTGATTGTCGAATGTAGCACACTTTGAGGGTGATGTAGAACCACTCCATGCACTTGGCACTGGTGACAGCTCTTGGAAACCTTCATGCAATCGGTCATCATTGAGGGCCAGTAGTACCCTAGTCTCTTAATTTTCATTTTCACCTTTGGATCTGACTAAGGAGCGCCACAAAGTCCTGAATGCACTTCTTTAACAATTTCACAAGCCTCAAACCCGCTCAGGCACCTTAGCCACATTTGCTCGAAAGACCTTCTGTATAATGTATTGTTTATTAATGCATATGACAGAGTTCTTTTCATGATTTGATGGCCTAATGACTTATCGTCCGGTAGGTTTCCTATTTCCAGGTAGTCGATTAATGGCTACTGCTAATCCTCTGTAGTTTTTGTCACTGCTGCAACTGTTTCTTCTTCTTTTCCTTTTGATTGGTGTATTGCATCCATGTCGAGCTGTGAGAGGACCTGTCATCCCTGAACTGACATTTCAACTGACTCATCCTGTAAGCAGGAAAATTCTTTTGCATGGCGGGCTATCGTATCTGCAAGAGCATTTTCTCTTATGGGAATCTTGTAGATCGTTACATTCAGAATCTGCTCCAACAACTTCATAGCATACTGAAATTACTGCTCGAGTCCTGGTTTCAAAATTTTGTACTGTCCTGTGACCTGTTGTATGATCAACTGAGAATCACCATAGATGTTGATGTCTGTTATCCCCATCTGAATGGTTAACTCCAATCCAGTTATAAGGGCTTCGTATTCTGCTTCGTTCTTCATACACAGCTCTGTTAGATGGTAGGAGTACCTTAACATCCCCCGCACATGTGTTATAAATATTAGTCTGATTCCTGCTTTACCGGGCACTATCTTTTCCAATTCTTTGTCTCGTTATGCTGAGGATGCTCCGTCGAAGTACAATTCCCAACGTCGATCATCAGGGTCTTCTAAGCTCATTATATGCTCGTCTGGCAAATCATCGTTGAGAGGCGATTCTGCTGGTAATAGGTGTGTTGCGAGAAAGTATGCTAGGACTTCTCCTTTTACGACATAAAGAGGAACGAAAGTTATATCAAATTGCAACAGTATCATCGACCACCTAGCAAGCCTGCCGAAAAGAGTCCGTCGGGTCATCAAATATTGCAATGGATTAAACTTCGAAATAAAGTTGACCTTATGAGAAAGCATGTAATACCTGAGCTTTTGAGCTACAAAGACAAGGGGCAAACAATGCTTCTCAATCGAAGGATACTTTACTTCCGTCAGAATTACACGACGAATTAAGTAGTAGAGAGCCTTTTCTTTACCCTCGTCATTGACCTAGGCTAGCAGGACTCCGAGGGAGTCATCTAAAGCCGCGGTATAAAGTATCAACGGACTACCCGAGACTGGGGCTGCTAAGACAGGAGGTCTCATTAAATATTGTTTGATTTCATTGAAGGAATGTTGACATTTGGAGTCCCAAGTAAACTTGGCATCCTTCTTAACCAAAGCAGAAAAAGGTTGACACCTTCCTGACAAATTCGAAATAAAGCGTTGAAGATATGCCAACTTCCCTTGAAAGGATCGTAGTTGTTTCAAGGTTTTGGGAGGCGGCATTTCTAAGATAGCTTTAATTTTCTCTAGATTGATTTCAATTCCGCGATGTCGGACAACAAATCCTAAGAATTTCGCGGAGGCGACGATGAAGGCGCATTTCAGGGATTGATCTTAAGGTTAAATTGCCTTAATCGCTCGAAAATAATTCTCAAATCATACAGGTGATCTTCCTTCAGTTTGCTCTTGATGACCACATCATCCACGTAGCACTCGACTTGGTTATGAATGAGATCATCAAAAATCCTTGTCATTGCTCTTTGGTAGGTCGCTCCTATGTTCTTCAATCCGAAAGGCAATACTGTGAAGAAGTACACACCGATTAGCGTTCTGAAAGCTGTGAGCTTTTCATCTTCTGCTTCCATCTTTATATGTTTGTATCCTGCGATCCATCCGTGAAAGAGAAGACTTTGTACGTCGAAGCGATGTCGATCATTAATTCTGGAATTGGTAGCGGGAACTCGTCCTTTGGGCTTGCTTTGTTCAAATCTCTTAAATCTACGCAGATTCTGATTTGACCACTCTTCTTTCTGATCTGTACCACATTGGCTAACCAAGTTGGATATTGTTCTTCACAGACAAATTTAACGTCGATTAGTTTCTTAACTTCAGCTATTACTTGTTGTTCGATCTCGAGACGCATTCTTATGGGAGCTTGTCTGACTGGGACGGCAGCGTGATCCACTCCTAGCTTGTGAACTGTAACCTCTGAGCTAATCCCAACATTTCATCATAACTCCAAGCAAAACAGTCCTTGAATTCCATTAGTAGCTTGATCATGTTTTTGGAGTCTTCTTTATTGAGCAAGGAGCTAACAAAGGTCGGCCTAGGCTCTTTGCTAGTACCTAAATTAACTTCTATTAACTAGTCTATTGTAGATTTAATTTCTTCTTCAAATTCTGGCGGAACCTCTCCGACTAGTAGATCCTCAAGATCATCTGAGGCTTCCAGGCAGCCTTCATTAGACTCGCAAGTGACAACCAATCAAAATTCTGAATCATCAACTGGCGCTACTGTGACAAATCCAAGACCATGCTTTGAACAGGGAGGTCAACTGGCATTATTCTATAATTTTTCAAAGCAGAATACCTCTCAAAAGGAAATTCCATTAATTCAGATGAAGCAACATCTTCAAATTTTGCGTCATTTTCAATTTCGAAGGAAGAAGCACCACGGTAGAACTTGATCGGCTTAGCACCACCACCATGCACTTCCTTGACCACCATACCCTCGATCTTATTAGGATAGATCAGAGTCAGGGTCATAATATGTACACAGTAGTTTATCTTCTCGTACATTGCTTTGTATTCTTCATTCTTTTCATCTTCGAGAGAGATCGTGAACTGGGGTTTCTTTTGATTTATTTTAATTTCTTCTTTTTTGACTTCTTCTTCTTCGGAACTATTCTCCAAATCAACATCGATGACCGATTTTTTTTTGTTCAACTGTTCCATGGTTTCTTCCTTGACCTCATCCCCGGCCTCAACCTCGGGTGCGAGTTCCACAGAAACCTTCACCATCTCGCCGTAAGGAAGTGGTGAGTAACTGTTGAACAAGATTTTCAGGCTCTTCATCATTTCGAACTCTTTTTCTTCATCTTGTATGACATTTCTGGAAAAAATAGTTTTCTTTGGAGGTGCGTAGTAGGCTGCATCTTTCGTGGATTCTGATTTCATGCACGGAGAACGGTTGGAAGTCACCTTTGATGCACTATTCTCCCCCTCCTTCATAATACTTTATGCACTGGTGCAGAGATGACGGTACCATCTAGGTTTCATGGATCCACGACCGACCCAGTAGAGCGTTGAATGATGTCTCAGAATCAATTATCTTGAATTTTGCGGTTGTTCTTGCCAAATCACCGATCTTCATTAATAGCGTTATCGATCCAAGAGCTCTTTCTCCTTTCTAAATGAAACCTCTCAGTAACATTCTGTCTGCTTTGAGATCACAGGCATCAATCTCGAAGTATGCTATTGTCTGCAGGTTCATTATGTTGATTAATGCTCCCGGATCAACTAACACCCTGGAGAGCGTGAACTTTCTGATGGAGACTGAAATGTACAACGGTCAATTGTGATCAGCTGTCCCAAGTAGTAGATCATTGTCCGTGAAGGTAACACCACGTTGTTCTTTCAACGAGTAAAAATCATCTAAGGAATTACCAGCCATTTGAGCTAAACAAATTTCTAGATCAAATAAAGCCCTGACCAGAGTTTCTCTCATCTCCTTTAACAGGATCAGAGCGTCGTAGATGCTCAGTTTCGCTGGTAGCTTCCTAAGATGGGCTAGCATGTTATAGTCCACTTTATTACTAGGTTCTTCAACCTCTTCCCGAATGGGAAATTCCTCTGCTGGGGTTGGCTCTTCCTGAGCAACCACCTGCTTTCCTTTATCTTTCGGTCCCACTCTTAGGGGTAGAACTTTTCCACTTCTTAGATTCACTTCCATTATCTATTCTGAATTTACCGGTGTCTCCTCTTGAATCGGAATGACTAGCTCTTCTGAAGTTTCTTCAGAATCTGACAGCTCTAATTCTATCAAGATCAGAGCTCCTCGGAATTTACAAACGGACACGTCGCTTATTGAGGTTTCGTAGCCACTCTTGTGAATTTCTTCTTCTCCGTCTTGGCCTTCGAGGTTTTTTATGATTTGAGAATCTTTAATCGTATCAAAATCGATATCCGGATTAGGTTGGTTGTCGTTAGTTACATAATGGTTAGAGACAGTCAAAACGCAGCCAACACCGAAACTCTTATCATTATAAGATCCCGCCAGGGCTAGTAAATAATCTTACAGAGTCAAAGGTCCGAGGAATTTCTCCCCTGAATCAGAAACAACCATCCTAGGAAAAGCATCCCCTGATCTACCCTTCGGAGCCTCGGTCTTCTCTTCTTCCACGATCTTCTCCTACCTCTGGGGCGGTTCTTCAATCGCAAGAGATAGTGCCGGTTTGGCAGGTTTCAAACTCTGAACTAAAGCATGCACCAAAGAGGTCTAGATGTGATCCAAAATTTTCTTCGAAGACTTCTAGACAGTACTCCATCCATTGTCAGTCGTGTATGGGTCTATTGAAACGATAGAGTCCGTTGAAATAACATTGATGGAACCTCCTTTTTGGGGCTCCTTCATGTATTCCTTCGGGATCGTTATGTTTCCTTTCTGGAGGTTATCCTCAAGCCAATTCTTGAAGGTGAAGCAGTCCTTTATCTTGTGTCCGAGCATCCTATGGTAGGGACAATAATTCAGATGATCTTTCTTGTCGACCTCTTCTGGCCTCCTGGGCTCTAGCAACTGAAAGTCAGATGTCTTAATTAAACTATGAAACATCTTGGCCACTGCTTCAGTCTTGAAGGGGTATTCCTTATTCAAAAGTTCCTTCAGGGCACGCGGTGGACTAGGCAGCAGTTAATCATGCAGTCATCATTGATAGCTCTGTCGAGGCTATTGATAGCTCTGCTGAGGTTGTTGATAAGTCTGTTGCGGTGGTTGATAACTTGGTTGTGGCCGCTCTAACTGTATCTGTATTGGCTGTTTACCTTTGTCCTCTGCGGCGACAACTCCTGATTTTTTCTCGAACGCTTTCACGTGCTTCTGCTTATCAGTCTTGTCGATGAAACTCAGTTATTTTGCCTCCTCCTGCAAGCTCCCCGCCTTGCTAAGCAACTTCTCGAAAGTCTTAATTGTGAATTCTTTAAGGAGAAGTGTTATCGAGCCATGAATGCTTTTGAGCAGGATGTCGACTGCATGCTACTCCTGAAGCTGTGGTTCACACTTCATACTTAAGTTCCTCCATCGAAGTATGTAATCCACTAAAGTTTTGTTTGATTTCTGCTGCTCCACCACTAGATCACCGATAGTGATGTGGTGTTGAGCTTCAGTAAACCGCTTAATGAAAAGGTTATCCAATTCTGAAAAGCTCTTGACCAAACCATTCAGAAGCTCTGCGTACTAATCGAAGGCGATCCCTGACAAGCTACTAATGAACTGACGAAATAGCAAAGCGTCGCTCCCACCGGCATTGCAGTAACTCGCACGGAATTGTGCAACATGCTGTCGGGAGTTTCCTATACCACCGAAAGTCTTAAACAGAGGTGGCACGATGCCCTTTGGGTATTGGGCGGCATCAAATTCTTCAGGGTAAGGTCTACCCGTCTGATTAGATGCTCCATTCTTATACTGGGCTAAGGCTTCTCGTACCTGCTATTCCACCATATCCTTAATGCCATTTTCAGGGATCATGCTTTGTGCTGAATCCTTCTTCGGCTATTCATCTCCATTGACGGATGTAACTTCTTTTCCTCCATGTGAAATGTGAATGATCTCTGGAGGTGTTTCCTTCTACGGTTGAGGCTGACTCTGGAGTGTGGCTAAGGCTACCGCCATCTCCTCTATCTTCTTTTCCCACAGATGTGCTCTCTTTGCTTCTGGTTCGTCTCCCTCTGAAGTTGATGGAGCTCCTTGCAAAGCTGACGATGCTCGAGTCTCAACCACATTGATCTCAGCAAATTTTTCATCCATGAACTCTGATGAATCCACTTCATTACCCAATTCATCTCTTCTTTCTCTTGCCAACCGTTGGATGTCAGTTCTCAGTTTTCCTATAGCAACTTCGAGTGTTCTTTCTAAACGGTCTCGCAGTTATCAGGTGACGACTATCGAACTTCATCTTCAAGAGTTTCCTTCAGAGCCGCAACACTTTCTTCATATTCAGTCTCTCTAGCGAGACTTTTTTCCAGAGCGTTCTGTCAGTATCGGTTCAGTAATAATAGGTTGCCACACTATCCTTCTTGCATTAGAAGGCCTAGGACCAGATGGTCTATCGGCTGTACGTCGGTAGGTGGGGTGTTCCCTAATATGGTGACCTAATACAATAACAGAAGAACTCCTTTCATTAGCTTTTACCTTCTTCTGTGGCCTTTCCACCGCAGTGATGGGGTCTACTCATGGTCTGAGGCGGGATCTAGCTGGCACCCGTCCCATCCTTCTCAGGATTTCAGACACAGGACAACCCTCCTTTCTGGCTAACTTCTCCACTACTGTTTGCAAGCGGGTAAGCGGCGTAGTCTTGATCTTCTTCTTCTTACAATCACTATAGTATGCAGGTAAGGGTAACGCAGCGGCAATCCTTCGAGCATCCTCCTCATCAGATGCAGCAGAGAGGGGGTGGAATCTACTCCCTTCTAACAGTAGTGAGATCTTCGGTAGCTCTTCCTCTTCAGGAATCTCTTCAAGAAAGGCAGCTTTAGCAGCTCTGGTCTTTCTGATCCTGACGATCTTTCTGTTCTTATTCCTTCTTCGCGTTCGGGTTAAGGGTGCAAACCTCAAACTAGATCCTATTTCAAAAATAGACGGCATTGCAGCAAAGTCTGAACCCTCCACGGTAACAGGCTCATCATTGACTTGGACTTCCTTCCTTTTCAGTTTGGCGGGAGTCGGGGTAGGTGCAGTGATGACCAGACCGGTGGGGGTAGAGATGACTGTTCTAGGGGTAGCAGCTAACCTCTTGTGAACAACGGTGCTTCTCACAACTGGGACCCTCTGCAGGGGAAGAAACTCTTGGGTCGATTTCAGATTGAATTCAATTATGGGTTCAATGGTCTCTGGTACTTTGTCCATCTTTGTGAAAAGTGTAACATCAGCGAACTTAATATCCATGTTGTCGAATACTTATCCAAAGTGAATGGTCGCATCATCAGGCAGCTCATCCTTGGAGACAGTTAAGCCCATTCTGTTGGTGAAAGAAAAATCAGCTTTGGTTCAGACATTTTCTGCAGGGTAGATCCTGAACATCAGTCTCAAATCATGCTTCCTTCCGCCACAAAACTTTCCAGGAAGAAAAAAAAATTTCTCCAAAAAAGAGTCCAAACACATTTTCACTTATCGCTTTCTAAGTTTTCTTTATAAAGTATTTCAGATTCTCATTTTTTTCATGTATTTCCGGTTATAAAAGGGTTTGCTTATTAAAATGTTGTTTATTAGAAGGTTTGTTCGTTAGGAAAGAAACAATTAAAGGAGGAAGGTTAAAGAAAAGGTAAGGGACCCAATCCAGAATTGGAAAGGAAGAGAAAGTATCGTAAGACTTCTCAACTTGAGGAACCGCTCCTAAGCTAACACCTATTGGGGGTCTACCTCACCTCTTTGGAGAGCTGAAAAAGGAGGATTTCAGAACCTCTCTGTTTAGGGGTGTCTAAACAGTGGCTCCAAAATCCAAGAAAAGTTGATCATACCTGTTCAAGGCAGAAATGAAAAAGATATGTTAACGGAAGAATGGTAGTTTGATCCACTAGGGGCATGGACTTACTACCGATTTATGAAAGCAAAACTATTTGATCAAAATGGAGAGAGTAACTAGTCCCCAGCGGAGTCGCCAGATGCTGTCGTTGTATTTTTAGGTTTTGTGTTTTAATTTAAAAAGGGGTCGCCTACAGAAGTTCTCGGCGTATTTTTAGGTTTCTTAAATTTAATTTAAATATATATAATTTGGAAAGTAGCATTTGATTTTGAAAATTAATTTTAATTTTGAAAATTTTAAGATATGAAATCAAACCAATCTCACATCTCAAATAGTTTATATAAATGAGCACCACACTGCAAACCGTGTATCTATCCCGAAGAATCGACACATTGTTTGATATTGGGGCTCGACTAAATAAACTAGAAGATTTTTTACATCAGTTTGGTCAGTGAACCAATTTTATAAGCCGACAAGTTCCCCTGCTTAATATAAAGGAATTAAGCAGGGTTTATATTACTTGAGGTTTTAAAGTTCCCTATAAGGGCGAGCCCCTATAGTTAATTACATCTTAAATGATGAGAATCATTCAAGAAAACTCTCGATAATGATCAGTGTTTTCACTCTCAGGAATTTCAAAGTTTAAGGTTTTCAAACAATTGGATTTTGGAAAAATTAATAGGGAATGGATCAAATTTGGAACAGTTGTTTTGAGAGTCCAAAGGAAGAGAAGTAGGAGAAGCTGCGGATTAGGACTTATATTTATATGACATAATCATACAAATAGCCTTGAAGATGTAAGGGTTTATATCGTACCAAAAGACTACCTCAGAGTCCTAAGACCGATTAGGGCTTAATTTACATAATATGATTATGCAAATGCCTAACAAAAAGTTGAGGATTTATGTTGCAGTAATCAAACTACCTCGAAATCCTATAGCTTGGTTATTTAATGCTAGGAAAGGTTTTGCTGAAGTAGACACAAGTTTTGCTGATGAAGATGGTTGTGCTGCCCACTGTGCTCCAAGCTCCTTGTTGTTGCAGAGGTTTTGTTTTAGAAAGTGACAATCAAGAGATGAGAGAAGTGTTTTGGTTTAGAAAGGTTTACAATTGATGGCTTATTATTTTAATTAAAACAAATCATAAAGTAGATTAAGCATAACCGATTAAGATCCTACGGTTCCTTCATCCAGGCACCGATTTTTTCATCGGATTCACGTAGTCCAAATGAATTTGCTAAACTCAACTAAATGAGTTCTACAGTTTCATTTAGACCGTGTGAAATCTCGTTAGCAACACGTGGGTTACATCATCCGAGGGATTCCCGATCATCCAACGAGATGTTTTAATTTTAGTTGTAATTGTAGTTCTGTTTTGTTGATGATTAAATTTTGATTTGTTTAAACATGCTGGTTTCGATCATTTTCATGCATTTGTAAGTACAGGAAAGTAAGACATTTAATAAATTGCAGATTGTAAATTGCAATAAACTTAAATGCGTACCTGGTGGGCACTCCCGTCATTCTAGGCTGCACTTAAAACACATGTCAAGGCATTTTAAATATTTGCAAGAAACACCTAGATAAAGCTAATGGAAGTTTTTGGTTGTCTACCAAAATATAATCCTATTTCTAGTCAATTCCTATGACGTCTAGGTTCTCGTGTTTTGTTAAGGATGATTTTCTTCACCAAAGAACAGTAAAATTCAATTATTCTTCTAAAACATCCCGTTATATTGAGAAAGTGCTTAGGACGAGTCCTGAACATCTTTTCAATACTTCTGGGATTATTTTGAGTCCAAATGAATTTTATCGTATAGGTAAATTAATCATCCAAGAATTTATTTAAGTTTTGTCTCTTGCTCAGTGAACTTGGACATTTGATCATCCAATGAGTGAAGTGAGATTTCACTTGATGCTTCGTTTGAGAGTTATGATAATGAAAGCCTTTAGGGGCAAATCACTTTGTTAAAGGATTTAACCACTAAGATTGAATTGTTGTTTTAAGATAGTTTAGTTTAGTTATAAAATTTCAAATTTATTTTTAAGAGTTTTAAAATTATTCAAGTTAAAGAGGTGATTAAACCATTTAATTTCATTAACTTTTGATAATTCAAATTTGTTTTAAATATTTTTAAATTGACTTCATTATTACATCTTAATTTTAAATTATTTTGATATTAATTTTTTAACCTATCAACTTTGCTTTAGGTTAAAGTTTAAGTGATTTCAAATTAACTTTAATGTTTTGGGTTCATTTTCGTTTAAATAAGTTAATGTTTTAAACTTCAATTAAATTAAGGACTGCTTTCTCTTTAATAAATTTCAATCATCATTATTAGAAATTAATTAAAGGCTGAATTAATCCAATTAGGTACTTTAAATTAAAGAATTGATATCTTCTTAAGTCATATCCCCAATTTTAATAATCCAAAATTTATTATTCCTCCAAAATTTAAATGGCTTAATTATTTAAGATTTCATTTTTTATGTTGTAGGTGATCAATGGGTTTATACCTCTTAAGTCTCTAAGTTTTAATCATCTAAGAGAGAATTTAGGATCAAATATTCATCCCTCCCTTTGATTAAGCCTAAAATATTAATTAGGGTTAAAATTCCTTAATTACCCTTATGCCCTCTTAAGCATATTCACTTCACAACTCATTAAATTGAGCTCAAATGAACATGAAATTTTTATGTTTCTTCACTCATATGTCAATTAAGATATTAGAGGAGAAAATGTGATTTTTCTATTTTTATTTTAATTTATATAATTATTTTAATGAAAAAAAAAGGATTTTCAATAAAAATTCAACAACATAACCAATGTAAGGTTTCTATACTTAGGGAAATTATGGGAGGTTCCTACTGACTAGATGAACAATTGAACCAAATTTAGTGATTTTTTGAATTATTATTTATTTATTATAATTATTTTAAATTTTAGGTTATTAATAAATTATAAAATTAAATTAAAGTTTAAAATTAAATTTTATATTTTTAATAAATCTCTCTGATAACAAGGAACTCAAAGAAATAATTTTTTTATTTTTCTGATTTTTTTTTGAATTTTTGGAATTATTTTAGGGGAAAGGTTGAAAAATCCATTTTTAAAATTAAAAATTACATTAAGCCTTTAAAATTTAATATCTTTTCCTAGGGACATAGAAAAAATATTTGGTTGGTTCCTAAGTGATTAAGAAGCAAAATATAACATTTTTGTGAATTTTATTATTTTTGTAATTTTTATTAATTTTTAATTATTAAAATATTTAAAATAGGGTTAAAAATGAAAATTTTAGAAAAATTCCAATTTTAATTTTTTTAGACTTCCCTAATACCAGAGAAGTCTCAAAATGAATTTAGTGAATTTTTTAAATGTATTTTGAGTTTTATGAACTTTTATAAAGTTTAAAAATGGCCATGTTACTTAGAAAATGCATTTAGTGGGTTAAAACATTTCCAATTGATTCCAAATTTTTTATGAGGCTTTCTCTGACCTTAAAGATCAGTGGAGAAAAGATTTCAACTTATTTTTATTTTTAATTTGCCCTAATTAATTCAAGGTTGATTTATGGTTAAGTGAACCATTAGGATTATTTGTAAAATTTTAAGCCATGATATAATTATCCCAAGTTCCTCTGGTCATAGGGAACCTATCCTAATTTTTCTTGAATTTTCCAAAAAATATGTTAATTACTGGAATTAAAGAACTAAAACAAGCATAAAAATTTGGAACATAGATAACTTATCATAGAGATGGCCTCTGGCCTTGGAAAATTCAGGGAATGTTCCCAAAAACAAAGGCTACAAAAGCCCTATGGTCTCATGACATGGTGAATTATTTGTGTGAATGGAGAATTAAAATACTCAAATTAGTATTAAATTAATTAAATATAAAATACTTAACAAAATAAATTAATTCTTTTTCCACATTAATCTCCTATGTTCACAGAGCAAGAGGATATTTTTAGTTTATATTTAGGATTTTTCTACACAAAGATATGCATTTTTGAAGTTCTGGGAATTTAAATAAATAAGAAATATCCTATTTATCTACTTAAACCAGTCAGCGCCACCTCAACCTACGGCGAGTCGAAGCTCCACGCGTCTCCTCCTGATTTGGCGCAGCCATCTGACTCGGCAGTAACGCGGCCCGCGGTTAACGTTTCATCCTTCTGTCCGGCTTGATCCTGGCCATCCATCCGATACACGAGCGATCTGACGACATCCGTTCATCGTCCCAACTAGTGTGAGTTGAGAACCGTCCACCTTTTAGCCCTAAGATCTCACTCATTTCTCAACCAAATCACACGGGGTTTCTTCCTACATGCTCGTCTAAACAAGGGCTACAAATCTATAGGGCTAATGCACATTGAAATCGAGCAGAACAAAATGGAGAATCCATGAAAGCTCGAGAAGAAGAAGGGTTTCCATACCTTGGTTCAATAGGTGAAGCCTTAACTGAATGTGCTCGGCATGTTCGTTGGAGCTGGAGGAGCCTACGGATGAAGCCTCTGGTCCTGGTGAAATGCCTAAGTATGACTTCGTCCAAGTATGATTTTGAGCTCTGGCTGACAGAACAAATGGCTGCTTTGGTAAGGTGGCTTTTATTGGGGAACTTCTTCTCTAGCTCTGGTGAAGGTGTGGGAAGATTTAATTGGGTTTTTGTGGAGTTTCAAGGGTTGTCCTGTTTTTTTGACCTGAGATTGAACTAAAAAATTGGGTTCAGCCAGTGGGGTTCAGGGCAGGAGGACAGTGGAGCTGAGCTTCTCTTGGCTGGGAGGAGCTCTGAGAGTGATTTGGAGAGGTTTTGTTGAGAAAAATTTCAACAGCCTTCTCATGGCCGAGGAGAGGTTTTTAAATGACCAGGGCCATAGGGCTGAGCTTGGGTTCAATTAAGGGGTGGATTCAGTTGCTTAGATGGAGGGCAGAGAGGCTCCAAGGTTTAATTTGGATGAGGTGGATAGTTTACGGGATTTGGGTGAGTTTAGGCTAGTGATGGCTCTCGGTTTTGACCCCCTCCGGTGACTAGGCCTGCCAGTAAGGACAGGGAAGCTAGCCCCATGTCAGGTGAGTCAGGTGGGAAGGTTTAATGGTGATAAATTAGTTATGGGATGATTTGGGGTGAGGCAAAAGGATTTTTATCTACTTAAGGGAAGAGATCCCTTAAAATGGGGGACCCTTTGTCTATGGCTCACTTATCTTGGGCTAGGTGGATCTCGGGTGGTTCCTAGGGTTTAAATGGTGGCTGAGGAAAAGTTGCTTTAGCAACATTTGGTTCAATTTGGTTTGGTTAGGCCATAGATTCAATTTGGCTCACTTGGGTTTAGGTTGGGATAACTTGAGTTTGGGCTAGATTTAGGTCCATGTGTCTTCAGTAAAAATTTAGAAATTATTGACACGAAGAACTTTCATGAAGACATGGAAAGGTTTTGAGTTCAATTGAAAGGTCAATTAGGTGTATTTTAGGATTTTTGGTTAATTAGGGCAAGGTTTGATCAAATTGGGCCCAAGTTAGTTTAAGGTGGGGTTTAGACCCAATTGAGAGTTTCAAATGGTTTAGGGGAATGTATTGAAGAGTTCCCAATATCAATTGGGAAGAAATTTTAGGATTAGGCCAATCAATTTGGTAGGTTTAGGGCATGAATTCACTTTAGGTAGAAATGGGGTATTTTTCGTTTTCAGATGGATTTAGGTTAAGCTTAGGCTCAAATTGGGGCAATTGAAGGTTGCATGGGCTTCATGGGAATGTCATGGAAGGTTTATGATAGAAATTGGAAGGAAAAAAAGTTGACATTAGGCTAATTGGGAATTTTTGGATTAATTAGGCAAAATTGGGGATTTTGGTTTCAAATGGAATTGAACTCAAATGTGAATCAAGTTAGACTTGGATTTGGTTTATATTGGTAGTGGGGATGCTGAATTGAAGTTTAGAATTAAAATTGGGCAAAATTAAGGTCAAATAGGTTGATCTGGTTTGACATTGGGTCCATTTAGGTTAAAAATGGGTCAAATTGGAGATTTTGATAAAATTGGGTCAAATTGGCAAAATTGGCCTATAGTGTAGTTGGACAAAATGAAATTGAAAATATTTGAGATTTTCTGAAATTTTTTGGGAATTTTTGGAATTTTTGGGCTAAAAGGGTATTTGGAGGTTATTTGGAGGGTCTTGGGGTATTTTGGTAGATTTAAAAGTTGGTAATTGTTTCAAAATGATTTTTAGGATTTTTAGGGATTTTTGGTAATTTTTGGGAAATTTTGGAGAGTTTTTGGGTTGTAGGGGCAATTTAGGTAATTTGGGGTAGGCTTGAGGACCCAATGTCAAAACCAGAAATTTTAGTAAAATGGAATTTGGGTATGGTTGAGGGGGGTGTAAAATCTTAGAGTGAGCCATGGACCAATAAATGTCCATTTTAAACATCTCATAGGTTGTTCTTAACCCTCTTAGCCAAGGGTTAGGTGTTTTGACTTAGCCACATGAGTGCTCCATTGAACCAGGAGTCAAGATTGGGTAAGGATGGTTCAGGGTTTAGGATGAGTGTAGGAGTACAGTGTGTGTAAGCCAGACCTCACCAAGACCAGGCCACCCAGGGCAGTCCTAAGGCTTGAACATCCTATAGAAATTCATCTTTGTCTTCTCACACATTGGTCCCAACCTTCTAAGTGATTTGATGGTGGGTTCCATCTCTTGTCTTTTAGGATAATCAAGGAGAAATACTATGGCTAGATCCTAAGCACTAAAAGGAAAGAAAAGACCTCACCAAAAATGGGGTCAACAAAATTCTATAAAAGAATTAAGTAATTTTAGGGCTAATATAAAACAGAGAAAAAAAAGATGTTTATGATAATCCTTAAAGAATATTTCTAGAATGTCATATCCTAGAGTTTCTATATAAGGAAAATGACGAAGTGTTAACCAGAGATTTATACCGCAGATTCTTTTACTTCTCCTATCGAAGTAAGCTTTTGTAGTTAATTACATCTTAGGCATTTTTAATTGTCTAAGAAAACTTTCGATTAATGTTGATCACCTGTTTTCTAGAAATTTTTTTTAGGGAATGATATGCCCACTATCAATTCAAAATGTCATTTTATCATGTCGGTTTTATGTCACTTTATTGTTTGTTGAAAGTTTAGGTTTTGTGGCTTACCTAAAAGTTTTGGTTTTGTCATTGTTGTTGTTTTGTTGTAATTGTTGTTCGTCTCATTTCCAAAATGTCGACCTGCAAAACAGAGTTAACACACACTATAACATGCAAAGGAAATCTAAACGAAACTTGTCTTCATCCTGCAAAGGAAACATCGTCAGAAATAATATCATGAAATGTTCATTGTCTTAGAATTTGTAGGATGTCCAAGTTTGATTTATCATGTCTTGAATGTCGGTTTATGTTGAATCATGTCAGTTGAGATTGGTTTGAAATGTTAATTAATGTCGTTTAATGTTGAATTTGGTTTAAAATGTCGATTAATGTCAAATTTTAATTATATTTAGAATGTCAAATTAATGTCGAATTTTGTTGAGTTTTACTTGGAATGTCGGATTTATGTCGGTTATGTCGATTTTTGTTTAAATTATCAAATTTATGTCGACTATGTCGATTTTTTCTTTGAAATATCAAATTTATGTCGATTTTTGTTTAAAATGTCAAATTTATGTCGATTATGTTGATTTTTGTTTGAAATGTCAAATTTATATTGATTATGTCGATTTTTATTTGTTCAATTTTTTATTTATATTTGATGTCGGTTTAAGTTTGATGTGGATCAAACTTAAGCTTTGACTTAAATTCAGTTTAATACTTAAATTTTGAGTTCAAGTTCATTTATAAAATTGGATTCAATGTAGATTGAATTAACTTAAGTTCATGTCTGTTTGAACTTAAGTTAGAATTTAAAGTTAGATTTAATGTAGATTGAATTAACTTGAGCTCATGTCTATTTGCACTTAAGTTAGATTCAATGTAGATTACATCTAATTAACTTGAGTTCATGTCTGTTTGAACTTAAGCTAAAAGTTAGGTTTAATTAGAATATATCTAATTAAGTTTTAAGCCTTGTTTACATAGTACTTAAAGGTTAATTAAGTTTAACTAAATTAGACTTAATTAGAATTAACGACTATCTAAGTCTTTTTTAGGTAAGGCTTAAGTTTTAATTAAGTCTAGTTTAATTTAATCGAGATTTATTTAAGTAAGGTTTAAACATTAATTAAGCCTAATTAGTTGGACTTAATTTAGTTAAACCTATGCTAATTAAGTCTAGTGTGTTAAACTTAATTATGGTTTAAGCTTGGTTTAGAATTTATTAAACCTTAGTTGATTAAGTTTTAATGATTTAGTTAAGTCTAATGTGGTAAACTTAATTAAGGTTTAGGTTTGATTAAACCTTAGTTAGTTAAGGTTTAATGATTTAATTAAGTCTAATGTGGTAGACTTAATTATGGTTTAGGTTGAATTAAACCTTAGTTAGTTAAGGTTTAGTGATTTAATTAAGTCTAATGTGGTAGACTTAATTATGGTTTAAGTTTGATTAAACCTTAGTCAGTTAAGGTTTAATGATTTAATTAAGTCTAATGTGGTAGACCTAATTATGTTTTAGGTTGAATTAAACCTTAGTTAGTAAAGGTTTAATGATTAAATTAAGTCTAATGTAGTAGACTTAATTATGGTTTAGGTTGAATTAAACCTTAGTTAGTTAAGGTTTAGTGATTAAATTAAGTCTAATGTAGTAGACTGAATTATGGTTTAAGTTTGATTAAACCTTACTTAGTTAAGGTTTAATGATTTCATTAAGTCTAATGTGATAGACTTAATTATGATTTAAGTTTGATTATACCTTAGTTAGTTAAGGTTTAATGATTTAATTAAGTCTAATGTGATAGAGTTAAATAGAGTTTAGATAGGATTAAAACTTAGTTAGTTAAGGTTTAATGGATTAATTAAGTCTAATGTGGTAGACATAATTAGAGTTTATGTTTGATTAAACCTTAGTTGGTTAAAGTTTAATGGTTTAACTAAGTCTAATGTGGTAGACTTAATTATGGTTTTAGGTTGGATTAAACCTTAGTTAGTTAAGGTTTAATGGTTTAACTAAGTCTAATGTGATAGACTTAATTAAAGTTTAAGTTTGATTAAACCTTAGTTAGTTAAGGTTTAATAGTTTAATTAAGTCTAATATGGTAGACTTAATTATGGTTTAGGTTTGATTTGGGTTTGAGTTAAGTTAGGTTCAAGTTAGGTTGAACCTAGACATAAGGTTGACTTAAATTCAATATGGATTGGACTCAAGTTAAATTTAAATTTGAGTTAGGTTCAAGTTAGTTTGAACCTAGACTTAAGGTTGACTTGAGTTCAATATGGGTTGAACTCAAGTTAAGGTTGAACTTGGGTTCATCTTGTGTCAAATTTAAATTAAGGGTTGATCTTGGGTTAAAGTTGGGTTGAACCTAAGTTAAAAGTTATTTTTGTTTTGAGTTTGACTAAACCTTATTGGTTAAGGTTTAATAGATTAATTAATTCTAGTGTGGTAGACTTAATTATGATTTAAATTTGATTTTTATTTGATTTTATGATGGATTAAACCTAATCAGAATTTAGGTTTAATTAAATCTAATTTAGTTAAGACTTAATGGTTTAATCAGGTCTAATGGGTTAGACCTAATTAGGATTTAGGTTTGATTAAGTCTAATTTAGTTAAGACTTAATGGTTTAATTAGGTCTAATGGGTTAAACCTTATTAGGGTTTAGGTTTGATTAAGTATAATTTAGTTAAGACTTAAAGGTTTAATTAGGTCTAATGGGTTAGACCTAGTTAGGGTTTAGTTTGATTAAGTCTAATTTAGTTAAGACTTAATGGTTTAATTAGGTCTAATGGGTTAGACCTAATTAGGGTTTAACCTAATGTTTAAGATGTTAATTAAGGTTAACATGTCCTTAAACTTACTTAAAGTTTGGTTTTATATTAAACCTAATTTAGTTAAGGTTTAATGGGTTAATTAATTTTAATATGTCTTTAAACTTAATTAAAATTTTGATTTTGTATTAAACCTAATATAGTTAAGGTTTAATGGGTTAATTAAGTTTAATATGTCCTTAAACTTAATTAAACTTTTGATTTTGTATTAAACCTAATTTAGTTAAGATTTAATGGGTTAATTAAGTTTAATATGTCCTTAAACTTACTTAAAGTTTTGATTTTTGTATTAAACCTAATTTAGTTAAGGTTTAATCGGTTAATTAAGTTTAATATGTCCTTAAACTTAATTAAAGTTTTGATTTTGTATTAAACACTAAGGTTTAATGATTTTGACTAGGCTTAAGTTGTCATTAAACCTAATTAATGTTTTTTTTAGTTCATTTGAGTTTGGATTCATCATTGGTATAGTCCATTATGAAATGGGTTCAGAAAAGGTTTTGAAACATTAATTTTATAATTAATAAATCTTAACCTTGTTTTTTAAATGTCTTTTAGATTGATTTGATGACTTTAGAATTGTTGTTTTAGGATTGTTATCTATCACCCTAAGATTCTCAATCATTTTGAATTTTAATTTTCCAATTTTCCAAAATTTATAATTTTTTTGAAAATAATTACAAAATTTCATAGAAATTAGAAAATCACATCCTAGAGAGCTATCCCAGCCTTAGAAAAATCAGGAGATGTGTCTAAGGACTTAAAGGTTCTTCCCTAAAAATTTCACATTTTGTCTGATTTGTAAATAATTTTTAATAATTAAAATAATCCAAAGAGTATTTAATTATTTAGAAATTAAATACTAAAAATAGAATTATGATTTTGGTCTCATAATTTTCTTCTCTTCAAGAGCTTTCCAAAAGTATTTTTATTTTATTTTTAGGAGCTCTGTATAAAAAGATATGCATTTTTTTATTTTTTTAAAGGTTAATCTGAATTAACATAGCCCAGAAAAATGAGGAGTTGCCATGCATCCTCGTACCGTCGAGCAGGCGGGATGATCCGATGCACGGATCTGTACAGCGGACACCAGTAGGCGCGAACAGCGCCGTCCGTTCCGAAACACGGGAACGGACGGCGGAGTTAAATCCCCAAAAATTTAAAAAATATTCGAACCGTCCAATTTTAAAGCTCAATATCACACTCATTTCTCAATTAAATTGAGTGATTTTTGAACAAATGGAATCATCTGGACATATAATTATATCTATACGGTGATGATAAATTTATGGGCTAGTTTAACCCATGATTTTTCTGTTATATGCATTATTTTGGACAAAATAAATCCATACCTTGGCCACAACATTTTTGAGCTTGATTAGCCTTGATGGTCAGCTTCTAGGACTCCCAAAGGAGATCTTTGTCACTTCAATTTGGTTTTGAAGCTAGCCTTGGTGAGCAATTTTGGCAAAGCGGCTAGGTTTGGGCTGAATTTGGATTTTGGCCTAATTGGCTTGATTGGGCTGATCCTATGGCTTGATCTTGGTTGGAATAGGTTGTTGAGGTCCTTAGCAAGACTTTTTGTGTTGGGAGCTAAGGGATTTGACCAGCCTATAGGTTTTTATGGATTTTTTTCTCTCTTCTTCAAAATTTCGGCCAAGGGGTCCTTTTATTGCCATGGATGGCTATGTTTCAACCTTGGTTAGCTTAGGATTTGATCATGGTATTATTAGAGCTGTGGAGTACAGCTTCCCCCATGTAATCCAACCCTCACCTCTTCATTTCCCATGAGAATTTTGCCACTTAAGTAAGTGCACATTTCACGGCAATTATGGATCCAAATTGTCATGATAAGCTCTTGATCTCTTTGTTCCCATTCCATTGGCTAAGGGAGAGGTTAATGGTGACTCAAATGGTTGAGACCGTCTCCTTGCAACACCTCATTTATCATTTCATGGGGTGGTCACACATTAGCTCCCCCCCTTAACATTTTTTTATAAAATGTTATGATGAGCTTAACGATGGAATGAAGGATGGTTAAAGCCTTGTCTTCACATCATTGGGTGGCTAGGGAGGTGGCTAAACTCATCTCTCCATAGCAAGACACCTCACTTTGCAAAGGGGGTGAGTCATACTTCAAATCACAATGGTTTTGCCACATCACTTTCATGTCATTATGCCTCTTTACCATGGTTAAATATGAGTCATCAATGAGTTGTTTTCTCTTTAATGAGTCATATGGTATGTGTCTAACCCATATGAGGTTATGTGTGATATCATAAAGGAGATTTGGAATTTTTAGAAAACCATAATGTCATAGGTTTAAAATTCCATTTAATACCCCTCTTGATTTAATTTCCATTACTAATTCATTGTGCCATTAATTAAATGTTGGAAATTATTTCATTAATCAATTATTAATTGGAAATAATTTTAAATTAATTATTTGATTAATATTCATGTCATTAAAATTGAATTTTGTCTCTTTTCATGAATTTTCAATTTAATTTTAATTTTAATTAATTAGGTCATTAATTATAATATGAAAATTAAATTATTAGTCAATTAATTAATTAAAAATAATTTTGGAATTAATTATTTAATTAATTCCATCATTTTTAATTAATTTGTGTATTTTATGGCTTTTAAATTTAATTTTTCATTTTAATTAATTATGTCATTAATTAAAATTTTAAAAATTAAATCATTAGCCAATTAATTAATCAAAATAATTTTGAGATTCATTATTTGATTAATTTTATCATTTTCATTTCATTTTGGTGCATTTTGTCATTCTATGACTTTTAATTTAATTTTCATTTTAGTTAATTATGTCATTTAATTAATTAAAATATTGAAAATTAAATTATTATTCAATTTCATTTAATTATTCAAAATAATTTTTAAATTAAATATTTGATTAATTTTGTCATTATCGGAGTCTTAAACAGATCATTGGTTCAACAATTGGTCATTTGAACAAAAATTGACCGTTTTGACTAAAGTTGATTTTTTAGGTCAAAAGGTTAACTTATTGGGTCAACTGGGTTGGTCATTGGGTCAGGATTGACCATTTTGACCAAAGTTATCTTTTTAGGTCAAAAGATTGACCCATTGGGCCAACAGGTTTGGTCATTGGGTCAGGATTGACCATTTTAACCAAAGTTAAGTTTTTAGGTCAAAAGGTTGACTTATGGGGTCAACTGGTTGGTCATCGGGTCAGGATTGACCATTTTGACTAAAGTTGTTTTTTTAGATCAAAAGGTTGACATATTGGGTCAACAGGGTTGGTCATTGGGTCAGTATTGACCATGAACAAAGTTGACTTTTTAGATCAAAAGGTTGACCTATGGGGTCAACAGGGTTGGTCATTGGGTCAGTATTAATCATTTTGGCCAAAGTTGACTTTTAGGTCAAAAGGTTGTCCTATTGGGACAATAGGGTTGGTCATTGGGTCAGGATTGACCATTTTGACTAAAGTTAACTTTTTAGGTCAAAAGGTTGACCTGTTGGGTCAACAAAGTTGATCATTAGGTCAGGATTGACCATTTTTACCAAAGTTGACTTTTTAGGTCATGGGTTGACCTTATCATAAAATGAGGTCAACAAATAGGCCCCCAATATGTGTGGAATACTACATAAGTGTGCTACACATATTAGCATTGACCGAAGTGGTCTGAAAAAATGTCTTATAATAATTAGGAAAGAAGTGGGTGCCATACCGTTCCTAAGGAATGTCAGATGTCTCATATGTCGGTTCTGAGAAGGAACATCCTTTTCGTGTCTAGAAAGGGACTTATATCCAATAATTTGAGAGAGAAAATGGATGTCATTTTCCATTTATCAAAATATCGATGTCGATATTTAGTTAGAGGAAAGCCATGATTTCTGTGTCAGGAAAAGGACTTACATCCAATAACTGGAGAGAGAAGATGGATGCCATATTCCATTTGTCAAAAATGTTGATATTAGCTAGAGGAAAGCCATGATTTCCATGTCAGGAAAGGACTTACATCCAATAACCAGAGAGAGAAAATGGATGTTCATATTTAATTTCTCAAAATGTCAATATTAGTTAGAGGAAAGTCATGATTTCTGTGTCAAGAAAAGGACTTACATCCAATAATCGGAGAATGAAAATGGATGTCATATTCCATTTCTCGAAATGTCGATATTAGTTAGAGGAAAGCCATGATTTTTGTGCCAGGAATGGACTTACATCCAATAACTGGAAAGAGAAAATGGATGTCATATTCCATTTCTCGAAATGTCGAAATTAGTTAGAGGAAAGCCATGATTTTTGTGTCAGGAAAGGACTTACATCCAATAACTAGAGAGAGAAGATGGATGTCATATTCCATTTCTCAAAATGTCAATATCAGTTGAAGAACAGCCATGATTTCCGTGTCAAGAAATGACTTACATCCAATAACTAGAGAGAGAAAATGGATGTCATATTCCATTTCTGAAAATGTCGATATTAGTTAGAGGAAAGCCATGATTTCCATCTCAGGAAAGGACTTACATCCAATAACTAGAGAGATAATATGGATGTCATATTCCATTACTCAAAATGTTGATATTAGTTTGAGGAAAGCCATGATTTCCGTGTTAGGAAAGGACTTACATCCAATAACCGGAGAGAGAAATGGATGTCATATTCCTTTTCTCGAAATGTCGATATTAGTTAAAGGGAAGCTATGATTTCTTATCTAGGAAAGGACTTACATCCAATAACCGGAGAGAAAAAATGGATGTCATATTCTATTTCTCAAAATTTTTGATATTAGTTAGAGGAAAGCCATGATTTCTGTGTCAGGAAAGGACTTACATCCAACAACTGGAGAGAGAAAATGGATGTCATATTCCATTTCTCGAAATGTCTATAATTGTTAGAGGAAAGCCATGATTTCCGTGTTAAGAAAGGACTTACATCCAATAACTGGAGAGAGTAAATGGATGTCATATTCCATTTCTCGAAATGTCGATGTTGATATTTAGTTAGAGGAAAGCCATGATTTCTATGTCAGGAAAGGACATACATCCAATAACCGAAGAGAGAAAATGGATGTCATATTCCATTTCTTGAAGTGTCGATATTAGTTAGAAAGCCATGATTTCTATTTCAGGAAAAGACTTACATCCAATAACTGGAGAGAGAAAATGGATGTCATATTCTATTTCTCAAAATATAGATATTAGTTAGAGGAAAGCCATGATTTCCGTGTCAGGAAAAGGACTTACATCCAATAACCAGAGAGAGTGGCGAACTCACTAAGATATTTGTTGGGGAAATCTGCTGAGGATTTGACCTATGTAGGTCGAATGATAATTCTCAGGTTAGTTATCATAATTATTCATCAGGTCATTTCAGTTCATTTTGGCATTCTTGGACTTGATGATGTGTTATAGTCAGCTAGGAAATATCTCACAAGATTTCATTCCACTTCTAATAATGTACATAGATATCAAAAGTTCATGGTACGTTATGTATTATATAATACACGCATACACACTGCAAACTATTATGTCGAAAGTTCTCAGAGACTGTTAGACTTACCACAAAATGTCTAACACTCTGAGACATTGTTTATAGATTATGTCTTAGGTGTTTAAACCATCATGGGGTCATGGCAGCTCTAAGGGCTGTAGTTCTTCCAATTCTGGTATTCGTCGATATCCATCAGGTCGTTTTTTAGGGCGCATTCTCCTTAGTGTTATCGATATGCGCTGTCGACTCACACTCGGTATACAGTGTTTTGAGATATCAGCTCCATTATCTTGCAAGACTAAAACTGATCCTCGTGGTAAGAGAATCTGGTAAGATCCACAAAATTCTCCAAGTCTCACAATTTGTATTTCTCTTCCAAATAGAATAGAATATCTTTTCATGAGGGAGAGACTACAAAATGGTCTTTCAAAATCTTGACTGTCAATATGAGCTGGTATACAGTCGCCTTCCTCATATATATTCATAATGTAACTGTCTGGAAAACAATCAGTAAGCATTATATTCCACATTATGAGCCGTCTGATAATTTCAATAATGACTATCGGTAGTGGATCAACTTATTCATGTCGTAGTATCCCTAGGGGATTGCCGTCCTTGTCCACAGCATAGTTATAATAGCATCCATACTGAATTTTCATGCGACATTTTCCACAAATCCATCTGTTCGGTTCAAAATATGTCCTTCTTTTCAGTTGTCCAGCTCGTCCTTGATCAAGTGCATCCATCACATGCTCGACAATGGCACCTTGCTCCACTTCGTCAAAAACTTGGGTGAACAATTGAATGCCTTCCAACATATTAATGGTTCGACCATTAATATATTGAAATTGTTCGAATGATTGTTTCTTGATAGCTCCAATACGTCTCACTTCCTCTCGAGAAGCAATCCTCTTTTCATTTATCATTTCTATTGTCGAGAGATCCAATACTGGCTCATAAGGAACGGGAGTGAATATTGTCCTTTCAATTCTCTCCTCTTCTTCGATCATTTTTTCTCCTAAGACATAATATGTCTCTTTAGAGGTGTTCTCAAGTATTGGAAATTCGAATTTGTCATCTTCTTCCATTAGTTTTTTTGTCTTGTCTTTCTTTTTCTGCCAGTTTCTTGAGCCTTTTAATGTGATTTCTCCTTTGGGCTCTTATCATTCCAGAAGCTTATTTTGTTGCCCTGCTAGTGGATGCCATTCCACCTGACTTCAGTTTTCCATTGTCAATAGGATTTTTTTGTTTCATTAGCTTGCTGACAAGGCTTGAACTCCAATACGGATGGTTTTCCTTTTGCTTCTTGCACATTAGCAATGGATATTAAAGGTCCGTCGTAGAGTAATTCAACTTGGGAGAGTTTAAAACCAAAGTGAATCCAAGATCCTTTTTCAATATATTGTTGGTCCAAGGCCAGAAAAACACCACTTCAGAACGTGAAAAGAAGTCTTTCGTTAGACATTTTTCCTGAAAACGACAGGATATTGTAACATTTTAGACATTTTTTGTGTTAAGGAACGATGCTTATAAACATTTGTTTAATAAGCGAAAAAAATGTTTCATGACATAAAAGTCAAGATTCATATCACAAAGAGTGATATGATGATTTTGAGAAAATATTTTTTTTATTATCCCAGTTTATAAAGAAGTCATCATTTTTCATGTCGCATAAAATTTCTTTAGAAAACGGCCATTGATTGGAGGCAAGATTCTTTCTCCTTAACAATCCAACAATTGGTAAGATCCTCCAGAAAATGTCTTTTCAATTATATACAGGGCCCTCCTATATTGTCTCAAATTTGGCACATATCTTTCGATGAGCTAGTATAGGTCTTCAAAAAACTAAAACTAATTCACCAATTCAAAAGGTTCACGGGCGAACTAATTTTTCATGGGCCCGTATCATGTTTGCTTGATATAGTTCGAGATTTTGCTGAGCTTGTAGATTTTTGCCTTCTAAACTCTGATGTTATTGAAGTCATAGTTTGTCATTCTCTTCTTCAGTTATTTTATTTGCTTTTGCAACTCTGAGAGAAGGGATTTGAATTTTGAGTGGTAGTATAGCCTCAGAACCATATACCAAAGCAAACGGTGTTGACCGTTTTAGTGTTCGGTATGTAGTTCTAAAAGCCCACAAAGCTTCTATTAATCTTTCGTGCCACTATCTTGGGCTGTTGACTAATGTCTTTTTCAAAATTTTAACCAATGTTTTATTGAAGACTTTAGCTAAACCATTGGCTTTAGGATAATAGGTTGTGGAATACCTCCAATCTATCCCATGTCTTTGGATAAAGTTGTTCATTTTCGCATTTTTAAAGGCTAATCTGTTGTCTGATATGACCCTTTGAGGGATTCTAAATCTATAAACAATATGTGTCTTAAAGAAATAAAGGACTTGTTCTGCCTCGACTTCATTAAGAGGAATTGCTTCTGCTCATTTGGAGAAATAATCAATGGCTGCTAGAATAAATTGATGACCCTTAGATGATGGAGGATCTATAGGGCCCACTATGTCGGTGCCCCAACATTCAAACGGCCAAGATGCAATAGTTGGGTGTAAGACATTTGGAGGCTGGTGTAGAACTACTCCATGTATTTGACATTGATGACATTTCTTTGCAATGTCAAGACAACTAGTCATCAATGTCAACCAATAATATCCCATTCTTTTTATTTTCATTTTCATTTTAAGTCCAGATTGATGTGCGCCACATAAACCTGAATGGACCTCCTTAACAATCTCTTGAGCTTCAACTTGGTTTAAGAACCTTAACCACATTTGGTCAAAAGATCATTTATAAAGGACATCATTTATTAGAGCATATGATAATGCTCTTTGTTTAATTTGAGTGGCAATAGAAGTGTTTTCAGGTAACCTTCCAGTTTGTAAATATTGAATAATTGGTTGTCGCCAATCATCCTTTTCGTCATTTGTTGTCACTATCATGTTTTCACTAATTTTATACAGATTATCCATGTCAATTTGAGAAAGAACTTGTCGTCCTTTTATAGAAATTGGTGTGTCATCTTCTTCTGGACAGGCAAACTCTTTTGCAAGTTTTGCCAAAGCATCCGCTACAGAATTATCTCTTCTCGGGATTAATAAAAATGTTGCATCAGAAATTTATTGAAGCAGCTCCAAAGTGTAACGAGAATACTGTTCAAGTCGAGATTTCATAGTGTTGTATTTCCCAGCGATTTGATTGATAATCAACTGAGAGTCTCCATAGATGTCAATATTTTTAATTTCCATTAGTATTGTCAATTCTAGACCGGTTTTGAGTGCTTCATACTTGGCTTCATTATTTGTACATGGTTCTGTCAGATGATAGGAAAAAGGCATCATCGTTTTATCTGGAGTGATGAAAATCAACCCTACTCCAGCTTTGCCTGGTATAATTGTTTGTTTGTCTTTATCTTTCCGTGCAGATGATGCTCTGTCAAAGTAGAGTTCCCATCATTGTACTTTGGAATTTCATATTTCTGATATTTGTTCATCAGGTAAATCATCATTTTGAGGTGATCTAGTTGGAATTGGGTGTGCTGCTAAGAAATCTGCCAAGATTTTTCCTTTGACAACATGTAATGGTACAAATTTTTTGTCGAATTGGAGTAAGATCATTGCCCACCTTGCTAATCTCCCGGATATTGTCGGCCGTGTTATTAAATATTATAGCAGGTTAACTCTTGAAATAAGAGTTACTTTATGAGAAAGCATATAATGCCTTAGTTTTTTAACTTCAAAAATTAAGGCTAAGCAATGTTTCTCAATTTTCGGGTATTTTATTTCTGTCGGAACCAAACAACGGCTTAAATAGTATAAAGCATTTTTTTCCCTCATCATTTACTTGTGCCAATAATGCTTCAAGGGAATTGTCCAATGCTGCGGTGTAAAGGATTAGAGGTCTCCCTACTACAGTGGCTGCTAAAAGAGGAGGGGTTATCAGGTATTGTTTGATATTTTCAAAGGCGTGTTGGCATTTTTCATCTCACATAAATTTGGTATCTTTTCTGGTTAGGGCAGTAAGAGGCTGACAACTACCTGACAGATTGGTGTCGGCCACTGAATGGTTAAGATTTTAATTTAATGGATAAATATATTAGTTTTGAAAATAAAATTTTTAAATTTAAAAATATGAATGGGATTGGACGGATCTCATTCGTTTAGCAGTTTGAATGAACGAGCATCATATCGCAAGTAACACATCTCTCCCGAAGAATAGACACCCTACTTAACGATATCGCTCGATCAAATAAATGCAGAATTCATGACATCTGTTCTAGTCTGCGAACCTTTATGTGGACCAAAAAATTCCCCTATTTAATACAAAGAGAATTAAATAGGGTTTATATTACTTGGGGTCTTTAAAGATCCTTATAGAGGCAAGCCTCTATAGTCAATTACCCCTTAAATGAGCGAAGTCACCTGAGAGAACTCTCGATTTAGATCAGGGTTTCTATCTTCATGAATTCAAGGGTAGGGTTCTCAAAGAAGTGTGATAATAGGAAATCCAATAGGTGAAAGGTGCAATGTGGAACAGTTATTTCCAGTGTCAAATAAAATAAAGGTAGGGGATGTCACAGATATCGAGGAGAACCTCGATGACTTCCCAGACTATCCTATGATTGGGCTTCAAGTCTTGAAGATGAATTTATTTAAGTTTCAATCCTGTCAATTAATTATATGAATTACATTTACATAATCACCTGATTATGTAAACGATCTGAAAGATGGGAGGATTTACGTCGTATCGGACGACTACTTTGGAATCCTAAGCAAGTTAGGGCTTATATTGCACAGCGAGGTTGTCCAAAAGCCTAACGAAAAGTTGAGGATTTATGTCGCACTAGGCGAACTACCTCGAAATCATATGGCTAGTTTTTTATTTATAAGAAAAGAGAGTTGCTATTGAAGATCCGCTATTTTCTCTCTTGAACATGTCCTTCGGCATCCTTGATCGTGCTGCCCTCGGTGTATTGTATCAGCTTCTTTGTTGTTGCAGAGGTTTAGTTTTAGAAGGTGAAAAATCAGGAGATGAGAGAAGTGTTTTGGTTTAGAAAAGTCTTAGAATCCAAATATTTTAGTATTTTAATTAAAACAAATCTTAAATTTGATTAAACAGAACCGATTAAGATCCCACGGTTCTGTCATCCCGGCACCGTTATTTTCATCAGATTCACTTAGTCCAAATAAATTTACTAAACTCAACTGAATGAGTTCCACACTTTCATTTAGACTGTGGGAAATCCCATTAGCAACACATGGGTTACATCATCCGAGGTATTCCCGATCATCCAATGAGACGTTTTAATTTAGTTGCAGTTGTAGGTTTTGTTTTGTTTGTGATTAAAATTTGAGTTGTTTTATATTTTGAAATGTTGTGAGGTAATTTATTTCATCCCAAGCAAGTTGTATATTTGCAGTAATGTAAAGTATGCAAGCCAAACTAAACATGTATATGTACATAAAAAAAGGTAAAGCGAGAAGCTTTCCCAAACAGTATGTAAGCAAGCATGTATATGTGTGAAAGTAAAGCAGGTATGCATGTACTGAAAAGAAAAGTAAGAAAACCAAGCACATGTACTAAAGTAAAGCACGAAAGGCCTGACAAATAAGTGTGTATATGTGACGCAGTGTGTGTGTGGAAGACTAAGTGTAAAACATGTATAGTAGACCAAAAGGAATCAGAAGAAAACCAAAAAAAAAGTCTAAAGAGGTAACGTCTAGTAGGAAATCCAGGAAAAAAAATCTGTAAAGAAAAGTCCATGGGAGATCCGTAGAAAGCAACGTAGAAAAAACTACAGAAAATAAAGGACTACTAGACCGACTCTCCGCAAAAGGCAGCCCTAACCCGACTCGAGTAGCCAATCGTGGACCTTTGTAAATTTTCACACATTTCATTTTGGGTTTGCATGCAAGTAAAAAGCTGTAGGTAAGTGGGTTGTGTTGTGGTAGAGGTAATTTTTTTGTATTTTTCAAATGTATGTATTTATTTTTTTTTATTTAAAATATTTTGGTCCACAGGTTGACTACTCTAATCGGACTACAACTGCTAACATCTTTAGACAACCGGCAGTAGAAACCCCAAGGAAGGGTGAATAGTGTCGTGAGTTCCTGCTCTACCCTCTCCAGGGTCTCTGAGTCAGGCGGCACCATTCTATAATTTTCTCGTAACCTTCCCTATGCAATTTTATTAGTGTCCTCACCACACTTACAGCATTGCTTGATGGCCCCACATATAACAGAAGGCTATACATGCTTGCTTATGTGTCCTGCATAAGCACGTGAATTGAGCCAAGAAACAAGGTGAAAAACAAAGGACAGGGGGTCAAGGAAAAGAAAGAGGAGAAGACAATCCACCTAACGCAATTGTTGGAAAAGAGGTGGGTTGCCTCTCAAAGTCAAAATTGAAACACATGTCAAAGCGACAAAAGCTTCTCCCAACATGGTGCGGAGAGCTAACGGTAAAACATGTGAACCAGATAGACTGAACCCCTTCATCATGGTGCAACGAGTGAGGGAGTTAAACCTCTCCAACAAGGTGCAAGAGGTGAGGGAATCAAACCTCTCTAACATGGTGCAAGAGGTTATCATGTAAAGCATGTAGAGTAAAAAAGGTCAAACCCCTGCAACATGGTACCAAGGGTTATCATGTAGTGGATGTAAAGAAACAAAGTAAGGTAGTGTGACATTTAAGGTAGTGTAATGATGTAGCATGTAGGGTAGTGTAATGTGATGTAGTGTGTAAAATGTGAATATAATTGCCTTCGCCAAAATGCAAGGGACAACCTTAGAGCTTAGTGAAACTAAAACCAAAAGTTAAAGGGGGCAACATACCCAAAAAAGGAATGAAAAGAGTCCAATCCTATTTAGAGAAAATTTTGGCAGCATAACGGCAGAAAAATCAAATTTTCACACCTGCAATTCAACCAAAAAAAGTGCACCAAGCATGTATATATATGTAACGACATCCACATTTGTCATCATTTCCCAAGCATTCTATAATTGCAACATCCAACATGTATATATGACAACATCCCAAGCATTTAAAGAAGAAAGGACTTACCAACCAATGTATTCCCTGTTTTGCATAACTCCTAAGCAATATAACTTCCCCCCATGTGCAATAGTAAGGAAATAAGATAAATGGTCAACAACTTAAGATGGCATTCCCCCATATAAACATTTTAAACCATACCACAACAAAGCTTACCACATAGGAAAGTTTGAAAGCAAAAGCATAACTAGCAAAGGAAAACATAATGTAGAGTATAAGTTATGCCAATGAAATGTTTACCAATGCTAGCATGCAGAAATGAAGCAAATTAAGCATGAATCATATCTCAAGTACTCTCTTTGAAGTGGTAAGCATGCCACCTCCTCTCTTTTCTTTTTTTTCCTCGCTTGAAAGCAACATAAACAATCCCTACCAATGTAAATCTTAAATGGGGGGAGCAAGAAAACGATTTAAACCAACTTGGAACAAGTTCACAAGTGAAGATTTTTACATATGGGCTCCATGGGGATGGTTTAAACCAACCCAAAATGAGTTTGCAAGTGCAGATTTTTTTCATATGGGCAGCATGGGGATGGTTTAAACCAACCCAAAACAAGTATACAAGTACAGATTTTCATTTAGGGGCAGCATAGGAGTGATCTAAATCAACTTCACATAAGTAGAAAAGTGCAGATTTTCACTTTAGACATGTATAGGAATAATGGCATTCATCCAAATTTGCAATGAGCATGAGCTAACAAGTACCACATGTATATATGTAACAATCCCCCTCCTCTCCAACAAACATTGGGTGCTAATAGCCACCACTACAAGTGTGGAAAGCATGTGGAATGTAAGACTCTTAAATGTAGCATGTGAATGTGTTAAAAGTAAAGTAAAGGATTGTGCCCACAAAACAAAGGAATTCCATGTGTGGAATGAGGTGAAACATATGTAAAACCAAAACCCCAAGTGTTATACATGTGAAGGCTTGGTGAAATAAGTGAAAAGAGGCACACATATCTTCAAATTTTGGGTGCTGCATGTGTGGTTACTTTGGAATCCGAAAATTGCACAAAGTGAATAAATCTTTTCATGCTTCAAAGTGTAATGCCCAAAACTAAAGTATGCCAAGTAACAAAAGAGAAATATGCCATCTCTTTCAAATATCACATATCATGCCTTAAACATTTTGCCAACAAGAGATGAAGTATAACCAAGCTTTCAAGTAAAAGGAACTACACTTAGAAAATCCTAAGTATTTTTCCATGTAAAGATAGCTTCAAAAACCTACCATAAGCTTAAAAATTTAGCATGTTAAAGTGGCCTTAAAGCCAAAGAGAAACATGAAGTTTTTGGCATGTGAAATGGCTCCAAACATAAGCTTTCACTTCAACTTTTTAACATATAAGAACGAATTCACAAGCCAAAGCTAAACATGAAACTTACCATGTGAAAATTAATTTCAAAGCCAAGTCTAAACTTAAAACTTTCTTGCATATAAAATGGCTCCAAATCTAAGGATAAATTTCAAAATTTGGCATGTAAAAATGATTTCAAAACCAAGCATGAAACTCCCAACTTTTGGCCATATGAAAGTGGCTTGAAAGCATAACATAAACTTCAAAGTTTGGCACATGAAATGGCTTTAAAGCCAAGCCCACATTTTAGATTTTTAAGATATAAAAATAGTTCCAAAACCAAGCATGAAACGCCCAACTTTTGGCCATATGAAAGTGGCTTGAAACATTGGCATAAATCCCAAAATTTTGCATGTAAAAATAACATTAAACATAATCATAAATTCAGAACTTTAGCATGTAAGAGTGCCCTTAAAAGATAGGCATAAATCCTAAATCTTCAACATGTAAAAGTGGCCTCAACATAAGCATGAAATCAAAATTCTTACCATGTAAAGGAACTTTCAAACATAGGCATGAATCCTAAAGTTTTAACATGTAAGAGTGGCCTTAAGTCAAGCATGAAATCCAAATCCTTGGCATGTAAAATAATCTCAAAACCAAGCATAAAATTTCCAACCTTTGACCTTGTGAAAGTAGCTTGAAAGCCCCATAAAACCTTCATTTAAGCAAGAGTGCCAAGCTATAGAAATCCAAATTTCATGCATTTAAAATAGACTTAAACCTAGACATGAATGCCAAAATTCTAAGCATGTAGAATAGCCTTAAAGCCAAGCATCATTTCCGAATCATTTCTCCATGTAAAGAGGCTCAAAACTTATGCAAGAACTTCAAGCTTTAGGCATGAAATTTCTTAACTAATAACGTTGGCAAATAACCAAACCCTGTAAAGAGAGATTGAAGGGGTAAAGAAACCTAGCCTAAGCAAAATCAAGATTTTCACCCTAACCTTGAATCAAGAGGCAAAAATGGCAGCACCTCAACCCTTTTTACAATTTTCGGCCAACCTCAAAGAGGAAGAAGAAGGGTTATTTTAAAGCCATGGGACGAAGAAGAAGAAGAAGAATGTGCTCCCATCCTACCCATGGGCAAAGACCAATGGTACAAGGTAAGTGCAGCCCTTCAACCACTTCAGAAGTGAAAGATGTGAGAGAAAACCCAAAGAGAAGTGACAAGCCATGGAAGAATTGACAGAGGGTTGCCATGGAGGGGATTTGGAGCGAGAGATTCCCTCTCATGGCAGAACTTACCTGGAGGAGGAGAAGCCACGTCATCAAGCACTAGAAGAAGAGGAGAATCGGCCTAGCCATGGAGGAAAATCACTAAAATCCATGGAGAGGGGCTCGGCCAGGGCAGAATCGCGACAAGGAGGAGAGGGATCGGGGAGAATTTATGAATTGGAGAGAGGGGTGGCCGGCTAGGGTTTGGCCGAACCTAATCTAAGCATGGGTTTGAGCCAAAATGTGAGTTTTAAGTAAAATCACGTCGATCTCTAGCTGATTTCATCGTGCATTAAAATATAGCAAGTTATATATTCTTCTCAAGTAATTACGACATTCCAGACGCAACGACGCAATCCGTTTAGCGATCCGAGGTCATTTGGGCAACCTCGTAGTCAAAAAAAGCAAAAAAAATGGTTAAATTTAAGGATCTTGCGATTAAATTGGATTTGGTTGAATTTTAAGGTCGACTTGGTGGCGATCGAATGTTGCATTTAGTTTAGGGGGATGTGTCGAGGCATTTAAAATTCAAATTGGGAAGAAATTGGCTAACATTGAGTCAAATTGGGTCAAACTGGAGCCTAGGTCGGGCTTAGGTCGAAATTGGGGCTTTTGATTAAATTGGCCTAAAATGACATAATTAGGTTATTGCGTAATTGGAGAAAATGAATTTTGGAATATTTTGGAGATTCTGGGAAATTTTAGAAATTTTTTGAATTTCTCGATTTTTTGGCTATGTTGGGGCATTTTGGTCATTTTGGGGAAATTTTGGGAAACTGTCTGAAATACCAAATCAATGGCACAAAGCAGTGTAAAATGGAATTTGGAATTGAATGACAGTGTCCGGGAACATTTCTGACCACTGTGGAGGGTTTTGTGGGGCCCGGAATGTCGTTCAAGTAGTGACTACATAAGCCGTGAGGGGTCCGCCGGTAGCCCAAAAGTATGGCATGTTTACAGTAAATCTTCTCAGCTCGACGAGAGGAACGCTTCGGAATAATTTTTGGGAACCCCAGGTGACACTGTGAAATCTTGGGTTTTGGGCCCCTTTCCAAGGGCAAACTGATCATTTCGGGGTAAAAATGAAATTTTGGGATAAGCAAGGTATCGTCAGACCATGAAGAGCGGAATCATTCTAGATGGGCTACATGCTAAGGAAAGCCTCTCTTGGTCCTCTATGTGGTGATTTTAGCTCTTTTAGCCACAGACTTAAGGCTAGTGGGACCACACACATGAGTTTCCAAAGAGTCCGAAGATCGCAATAGAAATATATTCGATTTAGGATGTGAATGTAGAATGTAATGTGTAAATGTGAACATCAGTGTAAATGTAAGTGTGAAAGTGTAAGTGTGTGATACGGGCTCCCCAGACCTCACTCAGGGTAAATCCTAAGGTTAGACCGCCTATAGGAGACTTCCCATGGGATTCCTTATGCTTGCCTTTTTCCTACCAAAAGGTGGAGGTTAGGCCTTAAGCATATAAAAACCCCTAGTGAAGCTAAGAAATGTTTGAATTTCTATGGGAAGGATTCCATGACTAGACTTCTAAGAAAGTTACCTAGAGAGTCCTATGGCTAGACCCTAGGCTATTCTAAAGAGAGACTAGACCTCAACCAAAAGTTAGGTCAACAATTGGAAATAAAACGTCTTATATACGCTAACTTTCCTTGGAATGATCTCAATTGAGTTAAATTTTTAGGAGAAGGCATATTTAGGATAGATTCAAATTTGAGAGGATCAATTTCTATCCCACGATGTCAAAATATAAATCCTAAAAATTTTCCTGAAGTGACACCAAAAGCGCACATTAAGGGATTCATTTTAAGATTGTATTGTCATAGTCGTTCAAAGACAATTCTCAAATCATGTATATGATCATATTTTTGTTTACTGTGACAACCAGATCATCTACATAACATCACTTGATTTTGTATTAAGTCATCGAAGATCCGTGTCATGGCTCTTTTATAGGTTACACCAGCATTCTTTAGTTCAAATGGCATAACCTTGTAGCAATATACCCCTATGGGTGTCCGAAAGGCTGTATTTGCTTCATCCTCCAAAAACATTTTTATTTGATTATATCCTGATGATCCATCCATAAAGGAAAATATTGCATGTTTTGATGCTATATCAACCATTAATTCAGGAATTGGTAAAGGGAATTCATCTTTTTGACATGCTTTATTCAAGTCCCTGAAGTCTATGCAGACCCTTATCTGGCCATTTTTCTTTTTAACTGGCACCACATTAGTCGGATAATTTTCTTCTCGTATGAAGTCGGCTTCTATCAATTTTTTAACTTCTGCAATGACTTGTTGCTCTATTTCAACACACATCCTTCTTAGAGCTTGTTTAACAGAGATTGTGATTTAATTTATCCCAAATTTATGGACTGCAACTTCTGGAGATAAACCAGACACCTCGTCATAAGTCCAAGCAAAGCAGTCTTTGTATTCTGTCAACATTTAAATTATGTCTTTTGCTTCCTCATCATTATGGAATGAACTAATGAAAGTTGGTTTCAAATTTTTATTAGTTCCTAAATTTATTTCTTTTAATTCATTAATTGTCGAATTAATTTCTTCTTCCAATTCTGGAGGAGCATCTTTAATTAGAAGATCAGATATCATTTCGGAATTGCGTTCTTCATTGACGACCAGGCCAAATTTCGTATCATCTAATGGTTCCAGAGTACCAAATCCAACACCTTCTTTGGAGTTAGGATTACGTTTGTTATTATTCCACATTTCTTCAATAAAATGTAGTTGTTTCAAAGACCATTGTTTGAGCATTAAACTATTTTGAATAAATTTTTGCGCCCAAGGAGAGTACAACTCAAAAGGAATTTTCATTGATGTCAGAAGATTTTCATCTTCTATTTTTACATCAGTTTCAGTACTAGAAGAAGTAGAGACAAGTCTAAACTTAATTGGCTTTTTGTCATCACTACATACTTCTTTGACTACTAGATTCCAGAGACTGGAGTTACAGTCATAGAATGTATATAATGATTAATTTTTTAATACATAGATTCAAATTATTTTTCTTTGCCTTCTTCTTCTAGAGGTATTTTGAATTCAGGTTCCTTTAAAACCACTAATGTCATTTCTTCTTTTGTATTTTCTTCAGAGTCCATGTGAATTTTGAATTTCAATGGTTTCTTCATTGTAACAATCGGATCTTTTTTCCCTCATCCTCGTCCTCGACCTCGGCAACGAGTATGAGTCTGACGGGAATTAACTCCATTTATTTTTGTTGAAGAAAAATGATCTTTTTTGTTTATTTTCTTTGATTTTTCGTTTTCTTTCATATTTATCATTGTCTCTTTGGAGAATATTGTTTTCTTTATAGGAGTGTAATATGCTACATCTTCATGTATACCGATTTCATGGATCGAAAACGGTTGCAAATATCCTACAATACAATGTTCTTTTCCTTTTCGTAGATATTTTATGCATTGATGCAACAAAGAAGGAACCATTTTGTATTCATGTAGCCATGGTTTGCCAAGTAAAGCATTAAAAGAGGTATCAGAATCAATGATATGAAATTCCGCCATTATAGTCAAGTCAGCTATCTTTAAGAGCAATGTTAATGATCCCAGAGCTCGGTCTCCTTGTTGATTAAGTCCACGTAACATCATCGTATCTCTTAATAGTTGGGATGCGTCAAAATCCAGATATGTAAGAGTTCTCAGATTCATAATGTTCATTGAGGCACCTGGGATAATAAGAACTCTTGAAAGTGTTGTATCATTTATGTTTACTGCGATATACAGTAGAAGATTATGTTCAGTTGTTCCGAGCAACAAGTCATTATCAGAGAAGGTAATCTTTATCGATTCTTCTAATGGACAGACCTCATTCTAAGTAATACTAACAAATTGAGGTAGGCAAATATCTAGATCTAAAAGGGCTTTTATCAATGACTCTCTCATTTCTTTGGAAAGCATAAGAGCATCATAGATGCTCAATTTTGTTGGTAATTTCCTCAAATGAGCTAGTACATTATAATATACTTTGTTATAAAGATCATCCTTATCTCTTTCAGGGAGTTGAGGATGTATTGGAGGAATGATCTTTTCTGATGTGACTATTTGTTTTTCCTTTTCTTGTGGAGCCATTCTAGGAGGTAGAACCTTTCCGCTCCTCAAATTTATTTCAACTATCTCTTCATCCAACTCTTTTGTCTCCGAGTCTGAAGATTCCACTTCTATGGAAATCGAAGTTCCTTGTAATTGGAGCGTAGCAGTGTCATTCTCATCTTTGTAATTGTCCAAGTTTTCATCAATGTTTTTGTCATTTCGGTTGTCTTTAGATTGATCGAGAACATATATGATTTGAGTGTTGTCTTCAGAATTAGGATTTGAATGATCATTTTTAGAAGCATCACCCAAAATAGACAGAATGTAAGTAGAACTGGAATTATTATTATTCACAGTAGGAGCAAAAAGGAAGTCATACAAAGTCATCGATTCAAGGTTATTTCATCCTTCATCCAATATAACTATCCTAGTAGAAGACGAAGAAACATAAGAACGAGAAGATACAAAAGGAGCTGTAGTCCCTATATCTGGAAGACCTCTAGTCCTTTTTGGTTCTTTATTTTTCTTTTTCTCTTCTTTCTTAGGATGCTTTGTAACTTGATATTCAGTAAGGATCTCCTCAAAAGATTTACCTTGAACACTGTCTTGGTTCTTTCTTTTGGAATTACGTTTTTCCAACTGAAATCATATTGATCAAACCTTTGTCAGGTTATTTCAAATATTCTTTCGGGATTACTATATTTCCTTCTTTAAAGTTGAGCTCTAACCAGTCTTTGAAGACAAATATTCTTCAATCTTGTGTCCGAGCATTCTATGATAAGGACAATAATTGGGATTTTCCTTCATGTCTACTTCTGCTAGCCTTTTAGCTTCTGGTAGCTTAAACTCTGGAATTTTAAGCAAGCTATGGAATATTTTGTTGACGGCTTCCGTTTTAAATGAATATTCTTTATTCATTCTTTTGACTATTGTTCTTTTATCTGCGGTACTAGGATTAGTTTTTGAAGTTGTAATTGAGGCGATGTCTATGATGTCGACTGATTCTATCGTTGGTTCTTTGGTTCAGGTTGAACCTGCATCACTTGTTTACCATTTTCACAACATTTCCCGACCTCTTTTCAAATGGCTTGACAGTTTTTGTCTTTTCAGTCTTTTCCATTACACTCATCTGCTTGACTTCTTCTTGAAGATTGGCAGCTTTACTGAGCAATTTTTCAAAAGTTTTTATTGTAAATTCTTTAAGCATAAATGCTATAGGACCATGAATATTTTTAAGCAGGATTTCAACAGCGTGTTGTTCTTGAAATTGTGGTTCACATTTCATGCTGAGATTTCTCCAGCGTAAAATGTAATCCACTAAGCCTTCTCTTGTTTTTTTTTTCCACTACCAGATCATCAACTATAGTGTGATGTTGAGCTTCAGCAAATTGTTGTATGAAGAGACTTTCAAGCTCTACAAAAGTTTTAATAGACCCATTTGGAAGTTCTGCATACCAGTCCAAGGCAACTCCCGTGAGACTATTAACAAATTATCGGAATAAAAGAGCGTCACGTCCCCCCGCATTGCAGCAGCTTGTTTTGAAATGTTCTAAATGTTGTTGGGGATTACCTGATCCATCGAACATTTTAAAGATAGGAGGAACAAAAACTTTACGGTATTGGACAAAATCAAATTCCTCTGGATATGGTCTACCTTTTGGAATTAATGATCCAGCCTTTACCTGAGCCATTGTTTCCTTTATCTTTTGTTTCGTGAGTTGTGTGATATCTTTTTCTGGAATTCCACTAAGAGTGGAATCCTTTTTCTTTTGAGTGCTTTCTTCAACATCTATTGGCTCTTCTTTGTCTTCTAAAAATTGGATAGCTTCTGGTCTAACAATTTCAATGGTCGGTGATGGATTTGTTGGTGGATTTTGCAAAGCTGCTACCAAATCTTCCATTTTTTTGCTCAAGACAACTGATTTGTTCATCTCACTGTCGTATAATTGCTCGTGATTTGTTTGTTGCATCTTCTTCATCTAACTCTCGTGCTAAAGAATTAGATCGTTTTTTCTTCCACATTAATACTGACAACATTTTCATTCAAATTGTCAGAAGTTTCTTTCTTTCCTAGCACGGAGAATTGTTTGATATCATTTTTCAATTTTTTCAGTCTTTATTTAAATGATTTTGTAAGATGTTCTTTATGAGTTCCTTCTTGTAAACTGTCTGCAGGAGTGTTCATAGCATATGAATTTTGTTCAGATGATCTTCGTTTCCATACATTGTCTTCTAGTGTGGGACGAGATCCTTTAGGCGGTGTATCATCATATGGATAATGTGGTGTGACTCAGCCTAACGGGGCTTTATTTATACTTTCAAATGGAAGAATTTGATACCACTGCTAGAAGATTTAATCACTGACAGCGGCGCCAAAAACTTATGAAAGAATTTATGAATTTATATTTAGATTTTTATAATTTGTAAAATTCATAATTTCAAACGTAAGTATACATATCGTATCAAGTAATACATGGCTCTAGTGGGGTCCTGGTTATCGATCCCACAGGAAAAATTTTTAGAATATTAAGTAATATTTTTAGATTCTTCAAATTAAAAGTAATTAATATTTTTATTTCTTTTTAAAGTTTGATTTTAGATTTAATGAATTTATGCTAAATGTAAGTAAGCAACACCAAAATAAATATTAATGCAGGTATAAATAAAACAACTTTCTCCTTTTCAACTAATCCAAGATTTTTAGAATAATTATAATTTGTGGAGAATTTAGATTATGGTATTGTGCCAAATAGAAGGATTCATATTCTTTACCCTTTGGTTTAGGCATAAAGAACATTGACTAATCTATAGATCGGTTCAGGAAGTTTTATTAGTAGAATGGGTTAATCTAGGCTCACACTACTAGATGTCCAAGGGTGGCTATGGTCGGCCCTACCAGTGACCCGTTCCCTTTCTATAAATCAAATTATTAGAATTTAGTCTGTCACTATAAAAACTAATTAATTCTACGCCCAATAAATCATATCTTCCTATTTATTTGCACTTCACTTTGAATAACTCACATAAAGCCTTCGACTACCCAATGATTCATGTGATATCTACTAGTTAAGAACTCATCTCCAGATAGGTCTCAAAATTCTTCAACAGGTTTTAACAATTTAAATGGCTAGTTTAAAAAGTAAACTAAGATTAGGTATTAATATCATCACAATTTTTATAAATATTTTAAGTTAAATTCTCCAACAAAGTTTTATTATCTTATTATCTTTTCATAGTTGAAAGGAGAAAGAAAACCAACTACTCAAAACACATGGAATTCACACAACAAAATATATTTATAAAACTTTGAACCAAGTTATAAATACTTATCTGGAATGTTCCTTCAAGTGATCCGCTGACTCCTACTGACTTCAATGCAATGATGAAAGACTTCGACATTAACAACACTAATAATCTCAAATTTAAAACTCAAAATAAACTAAAAATAAACTCACTAAATAATAAAGAAGGTGGCTCCCTAAAATGATTGGATGGTTATATATTGCTTGGGGATTAAAGGATGTTGAATGGGTGAAAGGGGCGATTTTCTCTGTAGAATGGGCTCCTATTTATAGAGCTCTGAATTTGACTAGGGGTTACTTAAGTCACTTCTTCAAAATTCGTCTAAATATAATGTATCTTCTAGAAGTTAACTGTCACGCATAGGTGCCAGGAACTGGCGCCTAGGCGCCGGACTCCGTGACCAGGTCTTTGTACCTCTTCACTTTGGGTCACACATCTTCGCAATTAAAAGTATTTCCCTGTGTCCAGATGCATTTTATCACATGTCCTATATATTAGGAGTAACTTCCAGTCTTCTATAAGCTCTAATAACCACTTAACACCGTTAAAATAACTACCCAAAGTCGTCAAAAATCTTGCCCGCGTATGTATTTAACTAGCACTTAGGCGCCGAATTCTGGCACCAGGCCTAAAATTTCGACAACTTTGCTCTTTTAGCTCTATTTTTACTTCTTTTTGCTCCTTTTTCCTTCTTGAACTCTTTTTTTATCACCTACATCCAAAAACATAAAAATACCTTTCATTAAAGCATAATATCCGTAAGAATTGAATCATAAATAAGGCTTAAAAATGGGTATTTTTAAAGTGGATCAGATAATCTGCATATTGTAACATATGAACCAAAACTGTCATTTTAGTGGATGTATCTTCCACTTCGAACCTCAATTGGTCATATTTGGCTTTATCTTTTGTAATTGTCACATCTTTTACTCTTGGCCTTAATCAGAATTTTACTGTCACTCGAGTACATTGATTTTCTGCTGGAGCTTGATAACCTATTTCTTCATTAATAGAGTCTTCGATTGCTAGAATTCTTCTTTTCATTGTTTTAGAGAATGCACATCCCATTTTATCCAATAATCAGGAAATTGAACATTTATCTTTTCGTGCTAGTCTTTTAAACACTAAATGTAAAGCATGAATTGAGGGAGAAATCTTAGGTTGAAAGAAATTATTAGTATAATCAATAGGAATTGGAATATACCAATTTTCTTCTGAAAAGGAAGGGTTTCTGAAAACACTTTGCTCAAATTTAGGTGTTTCAAAATTATCATTTTCATTCCACCTTTTCTTTCTTTTAAGTGGACGAGCACTGTTTTTATGAATATTTTTGGAAAAAGATCCAACTTCGTATGTGGATGTTAGTGGAACATCATCCTCATCATAGATTTGTTTTCCTTTGCTGTCAATTTTTCTTTTTGTTTCTTCAAGAGTATAAGGCTCTTCAGATGTGTACTCAGGTAGGTCTTCTGTAAAATTTAGAAAGTCATCATAAGGTTGCAGATCAAATTCTTTAAAAGAGTGTATATCAGTTTGATATGGATTTTCTAATGTAATTTCTGTTTCACTAAACAATCCATAATCATTCTGATAAAAGGAAAGATCTTCCTCTATTGGTATATCGAAGTCTTGAAAATAAGAAAAGATTGAATTTGGAGAATCCATTGTAACTTTTCTGAAATTTCAAAAAAAATGAATATCATTGACTTATTTATAAACTAGGAATTTATTTTAAAAGTTCGTAGTTCTTATTTTTCAAATAACAAAATGTCAAATGTAAACAAATGATAACAAAGGATGAGAAGAAATAAGGTCCCCAGCCGAGTCGCCAGCCTCTTGATGGCGACGGATGAGCGAGTGGTCGTCACCGTCAATTTTCGATGTCATGTCGATGTCAAGGAGTCGCTACTCTTTTTTAATATTGCCCTAATCTTATTTCTATAAATCCTATAAAAGAATTAAGAAATTTTAGGGCTAATATAAAGCAGACAAAAAAAATGTTTATTATAATCCTTAAAGAAGATTCTAGAATGCCATATCCTTGAGTTTCTATATAAGGAAAATCACGAAGTGTTAACCAGAGATTTCTATCACAGAATCTTTTACTTCTCCTATAGAAGCAAGCTTCTATAGTTAATTGCATCTTAAGCAATTTATAATTGTCTAAGAAAACTTCTGATTAATGTTGATCACTTGTTTTCTAGAAATTTTTATTTTTAGGGAAAAATGTCCCCACTATCAATCCTAAATGTCATTTTGTCATGTTGATTTTACGTCATTTTGTTTTTTGTTAAAAGTTTAGGTTTTGTGGGTAACCTAAAAGTTTTTGTTTTAATATTGTTGTTGTTTTGTTCTAATTGTTGTTCGTCTAATTTCTAGAATGTCATCCTGCAAAATAGAGTTAGCACACCCTATAACATGCAAAGAAAATCTAGACGAAACTTGTCTTCATCTAACAAAGGAAACATTGTCACAAATAATATCATGAATTGGTCATTGTCTTAGAATTTGTAGGATGTTCAAGTTTGATTTAGCATTTCTTAAATGTCGATTTATATCCAATCATGTCGATTGAGTTTGAATAGAAATATTAATTAATGTCATTTAATGTTGAATTTCGTTTAAAATCGCAATTAATATCAAATTTTAATTATATTTAGAATGTCGAATTAATGTCAAATTTTGTTGATTTTTATTTGGAATGCCAGATTTATGTCGAATTTTGTTTAAAATATCAATTTTTTGTCGATGATGTTGATTTTTTGTTTTAAATATCAAATTTATGTCGATCATGTCAATTTTTGTTTGAAATGTCAAATTTATGTTAATTGTCTCAATTTTTTTTTGAAATGTCAAATTTATGTCGATTATGTCGATTTTTGTTTGAAAAGTCAAATTTATGTCGATTATGTCACTTTTTTTTTTGAACTGTCAAATTTATGTTGATTATGTCGATTTTTGTTTGTTCAATTTTTTATTTATATTTGATGTCGGTTTAAGTTTGAAGTGGATTATACTTAAGTTTTGACTTAAATTTAGTTTAATACTTAAATTTTGAGTTCAAGTTCATTTGAAAAATTGGATTCAATGTTGATTGAATTAACTTAAGTTCATGTTTGTTTGAACTTAAGTTAGAATTTAAAGTTAGATTTAATGTAGATTGAATTAACTTGAGTTCATGTCTGTTTTCACTTAAGTTAGATTTAATGTAGATTAAATCTAATTAAATTGAGTTCATGTATGTTTGAACTTAAGTTAAAAGTTAGGTTTAATTAGAATACCTAATTAAGTTTTAAGCCTTATTTAAATAGTACTTAAAGGTTAATTAAGCCTAACTCAATTTGACTTAATTAGAATTATCGACCATCTAAGTCTTTTTGAGGTAAGGCTTAAGTTTTAATCAAGTCAACTTTAATTTAACCGGGATTTATTTGAGTAAGGTTTAAACATTAATCAAGCCTAATTAGTTAGACTTAATTTAGTTAAAACTTAGCTAATTAAGTCTAGTTTGTTAGACTTAATTATGGTTTATGCTTGGTTTAAGATTAATTAAACCTTAGATGATTTAGGTTTAATGATTTAATTAAGTCTAATGAGGTAGTCTTAATTAAGGTTTAGATTTGATTAAACCTTAGTTAGTTAAGGTTTAATGATTTAATTAAGTCTAATGTGGTAGACTTAATTATGGTTTAGGTTAAATTAGACCTTAGTTAGTTAAGGTTTAGTGATTTAATTAAGTATAATGTGGTAGACTTAAGTATTGTTTAAGTTTGATTATACCTTAGTCAGTTAAGGTTTAATGATTTAATTAAGTCTAATGTGGTAGACTTAATTATGGTTTAGGTTAAATTAAACATTAGTTAGTTAAGGTTTAATGATTTAATTAAGTATAATGTGGTAGACTTAATTATGGTTTAGGTTGAATTACACCTTAGTTAGTTAAGGTTGGTGATTTAATTAAGTCTAATGTGGTAGACTTAATTATGGTTTAAGTTTTATTAAACCTTAATCAGTTAAGGTTTAATGATTCAATTAAGTCTAATGTGGTAGATTTAATTAGAATTTAAGTTGAATTAAACCTTAGTTAGTTAAGGTTTAACGATTTAATTAAGTCTAATGTGGTAGACTGAATTATGGTTTAAGTTGAATTAAACCTTATTTTGTTAAGATTTAATGATTTAATTAAGTCAAATGTGATAGACTTAATTATGGTTTAAGTTTGATTAAACCTTAGTTAGTTAAGGTTTAATGATTTAATTAAGTCTAATGTGATAGACTTAATGATGGTTTAAGTTTGATTAAATCTTAGTTAGTTAATGTTTAATGATTTAATTAAGTCTAATGTGATAGACTTAATTAGAGTTTAGATTGGATTAAACCTTATTTAGTTAAGGTTTAATGGTTTAATTAAGTCTAATGTGGTAGACTTAATTAGAGTTTATGTTTGATTAAACCTTAGTTGGTTAAGGTTTAATAGTTTAACTAAGTCTAATGTGGTAGACTTAATTATGGTTTTAGGTTGGATTGAACCTTAGTTACTTAAGGTTTAATGGTTTAATTAAGTCAAATATGATAGACTTAATTAAAGTTTAAGTTTTATTAAACCTTAGTTAGTTAAGGTTTAATAGTTTATTTAAGTCTAATATGGTAGACTTAATTATGGTTTAGGTTTGATTTGGGTTTGACTTAAGTTAGGTTCAAGTTAGGTTGAACCTAGACATAAGGTTGACTTAAGTTCAATATGGATTGGACCTAAGTTAGAATTAAGCTTGAGTTTGGTTCATGTTAGGTTGAACCTAGACTTAAGGTTGACTTGAGTTCAATATGAGTTGAACTCGAGTTAAGGTTGAACTTGGGTTCATGTTGTGTTGAATTTAAATTAAGGGTTAAACTTGAGTTCAAGTTGGGTTGAACCTAAGTAAAAAGTTGTTTTTGGTTTGAGTTTGACTAAACCTTAATTGGTTAAGGTTTAATAGATTAATTAAGTCTAGTGTGTTAGACTTAATTATGATTTAAATTTGATTTTTATTTGATTTTAGGATGGATTAAACCTAATCAGGGTTTAGGTTTAACTAAGTCTAATTTAGTTAAGACTTAATGGTTTAGAGTTCTAATGGGTTAGACCTAATTAGAATTTAGGTTTGATTAAGTCTAATTTAGTTAAGACTTAATGGTTTAATTAGGTCTAATGAGTTAAACCTAGCTAGGGTTTAAGTCTAATTTAGTTAAGACTTAATGGTTTAATTAGGTCTAATGGGTTAAACCTAATTAGGGTTTAGGTTTGATTTAGTCTAATTTAGTTAAGACTTAATGGTTTAATTAGGTCTAATGGGTTAGACCTAATTAGGTTTTAGGTTTGTCTTAAACCTAATGTTTAAGATGTCAATTAAGTTTAACATGTCCTTAAACTTAATTAAAGTTTGGTTTTGTATTAAACTTAATTTAATTAAGGTTTAATGGGTTAATTAAGTTTAATATGTCTTTAAACTTAATTAAAATCTGGATTTTGTATTAAACCTAATATAGTTAAGGTTTAAAGGGTTAATTAAGTTTAATATGTCCTTAAACTTAATTAAAGTTTTGATTTCATTTTAAACCTAATTTAGTTAAGGTTTAATGGTTTAATTAAGTTTAATATGTCCTTAAACTTAATTAAAGTTTTGATTTTTGTATTAAACCTAACTTATTTAAGGTTTTAATGGGTTAATTAAGTTTAATATGTCCTTAAATTTAATTAAAGTGTTGATTTTGTATTAAACCCTAAGTTTTAATGATTTTGATTAGGCTTAAGTTGTCTGTAAACCTAATTAATGTTTGTTTTGAGTTCATTTGAGTTTGGATTCATCATTGTCTTAGTCCATTATGAAATGGATTAAGAAAAGGTTTTGAAATATTAATTTTATAATTAATAAATCTTAACCTTGTTTTGAAATATTATTTAGATTGATTTGATAGCTTGAGAACTGTTGTTTTAGGATTGTTATCAGTCACCCTAAGATTCTCAATCATTTTGAATTTTAATTTTCCAATTTTCCAAATTTTATAATTATTTTTTTGAAAATAATTAAAAAATTTTATGGAAATTAGAAAATCACATCCTTGAGAGTTATACTAGCCTTAGAAAAATCAGAAGATGTGTCTAAGGACTTAAAGGTTCTTTCCTAAAAATTTCACATTTTTTTTATTTGTAAATAATTTTTAATAATTAAAATACTCTAGAGAGTATTTAATTATTTAAAATTGAATACTGAGAATAAAATTATGATTTTGGTCTCATAATTTTCTTCTCTTCAAGAGTTTTCCAGAGGTATTTTTATTTTTCTTAGGAGCTCTAGATTAAAAGATATGCATTTTTTATTTTTTTAAGGTTAATCTGAATTAACCTAGCCCAGAAAAATTAGGAGCTACCACGCATCCTCATACCGTCGAACGGGCAGGAAGATCCGGTATGCTGATCCGGACAACGGACACGAGCAGGCGTGATCAGCACCGTCCGTTCCGAAATACGGGAACAGATGGCGGAGAAAAATCCCCAAAAATTCAAAAAATATTCGAACCGTCCAAATTCAAAGCTCAATATCTCACTCATTTCTCAATGAAATTGAGTGATTTTTTAACTTATGGAATCATCTTGACATATAGATTATATCTATACGGTGATAATAGATTTTTGGGCTAGTTTAACCCATGATTTTTTTATTATATGCATTATTTTGGACAAAATAAATCCATACCTTGGTCACAACAACCTTGAGCTTGATCAGCCTTGATGGTCAGCTTCTAGGACTCCCAAGGAAGATCTTTGTCACTTCAATTTGGTTTTGCAGCTAGCCTTGGTGAGCAATTTTGGCAAAGTGGCTAAGTTTGGGCCAATTTTGGATTTTGGCTTAATGGGCTTGATTGGGCTGAACTTATGGCTTGATCTTTGTTGGAATAGGTTGCTGAGGTCCTTAGCAAAACTTTTTGTGTTGGAAGCTAAGGGATTTTGGAAGCCTATAGGTTTGTATGGATTTTTTCTCTCTTCTTCAAAATTTCGGCCTAGGGGCCCTTTTATAGCCATGGATGGCTATGTTTCAACCTTGGTTAGCTTAGGATTTTATCATGGTATGATTAGAGCTGTGGAGTACAGCCTCCCCCATGTAATCCAACCATCACCTCTTCATTTCCCTTGAAAATTTTGCCACTTAAGCAAGTGCGCATTTCATGGCAATTAAGGATCCAAATTGTCACGATAAGCTCTTGATCTCTTTGTTCCCATTCCATTGGCTAAGGGAGAGGTTAAGGGTGACACAAATGGTTGAGACCTTCTCCTTACAACACCTCATTTATCATTTCATGGGGTGGTGACACATTAGCTCCCCCCCTAACATTTTTTATAAAATGTTATGATGAGCTTAACCATGGTATGAAGGATGGTTAAAGCCTTGTCTTCTCATCATTGGGTGGTTAGGAAGGTGGCTAAACTCATCTCACCATGGCAAGATACCTCACTTTGCAAAGGGGGTGAGTCATACTTCAAATCACCATGGTTTTGCCACCTCACTTTCATGTCATTATGCCTCTTTACCATGGTTAAATATGAGTCATCAATGGGTTGTTTTCTCTTTAATGGGTCATATGGGTTGTGCCTAACCCATATGAGGTCATGTGTGACATGATAAAGGAGATTTGGAATTTTTAGAAAACCATAATGTCATAGGTTTAAAATTCCATTTAATACCCCTCTTGATTTAATTTTCATTTTTAATTAATTGTGTCATTAATTAAATGTTGGAAATTATTTTATTAATCAATTATTAATTAGAAATAATTCCAAATTAATTATTTGATTAATATTCATGTCATTAAAATTGAACTTTGTCTCTTTTCATGACTTTTCAATTTAATTTTTATTTTAATTAATTTAGTCATTAATTAGAATATAAAAATTAAATTATTGGCTAATTAATTAATTAAAAAAATTTTGGAATTAATTATTTGATTAATTCCATCATTTTTAATTAATTTGTGCATTTTAAGGCTTTTGAATTTAATTTTTCATTTTTATTAATTATGTCATTAATTAAAATTTTACAATTAAATCATTAGCCAATTAATTAATCAAAATAATTTTGTGATTAATTATTTGATTAATTTTGTCATTTTCATTTCATTTTTGTGCATTTTGTCATTTTATGACTTTTAATTTAATTTTCATTTTAATTAATTATGTTATTTAATTAGTTAAAATATTGAAAATTAAATTATTAGTCAATTTCATTTAATTAATCAAAATAATTTAAAAATTAATTATTTGATTATTTTGGTCATTATCAGGGTCTTAAAGAGATCATTTGGTCAATAATTGGTCATTTGATCAAAAAGTGACCATCTTGACTAAAGTTGACTTTTTAGTTCAAAAGGTTGACTTATTGGGTCAACAAGGTTGGTCATCGGGTCAGGATAGACCATTTTGACCAAAGTTGTCTTTTTAGGTCAAATTGTTGACCTATTAGGTCAAGAGGGTTGGTCAATGGGTCAGGATTGACCATTTTGACCAAAGTTGACTTTTTAAATCAAAAGGTTGACTTATGGGGTCAACAGGGTTGGTCATCGGGTCAGGATTGACCATTTTGACTAGAGTTGTCTTTTAGGTCAAAAGGTTGACCTATTGGGTCAATAGGGTTGGTCATTGGGTCAGGATTGACCATTTTGACCAAAGTTGATTTTTTAGGTCAAAAGGTTGACATATGGGGTCAACAGGGTTGGTCATTGTGTCAGTATTGACCATTTTGACCAAAGTTGACTTTTTAGGTCAAAAGGTTAACATATTGGGGTCAACAGGGTTGGTCATTGGGTCAGTATTGATCATTTTGACCAAAGTTGACTTTTTAGGTCAAAAGTTAACCTATTGGGTCAATAGGGCTGGTCATTGGGTCATAATTGACCATTTTGACCAAAGTTGACTTCTTAGATCAAAAGGTTGACCTATTGGGTCAACGGGGTTGGTCATTGGGTCAGGATTGATCATTTTGACCAAAGTTGACTTTTTAGGTCATGGGTTGACCTTATCATAAAAATGAGGTCAACATTGAATGAAGATTATCTACAGAGGAGAGTTGAGTTTGATATTGCCTATTATGATGCTCTGGTCAGATTTATGAGGGGGGAGTCTGATGTGATATTTCCTACTTGCCCTAGCTATACACCATATAGACCTAACCCTGCTGATGACCCTGTTGATGACCCTGCTGATGATCCTGGTGATGGAGATTGGTAGATTGTTTGTTTCTATTTCTATTATTTTGATTGTGTTGTGTTGTACTGTTGTGATGTAGTAGTTATTTGTTTTTCATGAGATGTGAACCCTGTTGGTGAACTGTTATGTTTTATTGAAACATTGAAATTGTTAATTGGACTGTGTAGTACTGTGATCATTTGTTTAGTATTGTAGTGTTCTGTTGGATGTTTAGATATTTAAAGTTAATTTCTCTTTACCCATGCAAATGTTTAAAAAATTTATATATCAATGCTACTAATTGTTTCTTGCCTGTTAGTTGTATATTTTGACTAATACCAGATAGCTGTTGAAGATTTCAAGATCCCAACACAGAAAGGTTAGTTTTCTTCTACTCTCTACTATTTCAAATTTACTGAAAAATTTAAGTTTGGGGGTGGGTAGAGAAATATTAACTTTTATTTGTTCTCAATTATTGTATTTTCAAAATTTATTAGCATAACTTCTGGCAGTTGAACCTCACTGTAAGTAATTAAAACTTTTTATTTCAGTTGAATATTATGGAAGGATAGGATGAAAATATTTAGTAATAAAGGTTAATTTTATAGAAGTAAGACATTTGGTATGAAAGGATTTGATTATAATCAACTATTTAGAGTAAAGAAAACTATATTTTTGAAATGTTAAGGGACTTAAAGTATTGTGTGTTAAGAAAAGATTGTGACTTTATAATGAATAATAAAGCTTGTACTTAACTATAAAGTAAAGAAGTCTCTCAAGTTTGAGCTTTAGAAAGAGGAGAGTGAAGTTCAAAATCATTAAAGTCTATCCAGATATAGTAATCCTCATTAAAAAAAAAGAAGAGAAAGAAAAAAGAAAGAAAAAAAGAGGATTTTAAAACAATCCCGAAAAGAAAAAAAGAAAAATATTTATGAGGAGAAGCTTGAGAAGGTGTCTAATAAAAAATTGGCTTCACTTGAGTCACCCTAAAAGGTGAACTTGATTTCATTTCTGAATTTTTATTTAAAGTACTAGCCTATATTCTAATGAAGTTTGCATGAACTCCTTTTTCACATAGTCTTTCAAGGCACTCTTAATGTGACAAATTATAGTTTATCTTGAAATAAATAGAAGACTAGAACCCTTAGACTTGATTGCTGAATATTCTTATACCTGTAGCGTTGACCTGAGTTACTAGATTTTTTTCTGAAAATCAAACCAATATATTCTTTTGATGAAAAATTTTAGTGTCCTGCAGTTGAAAAGTACATTGCATAGAGTTATTATTTTATGTAGTAAAAGGATTACTTGAGGACAAGTAATAGTTAAAGTTTGGGGGATTTTGATGCACCAAAAATATATACGATTTTTTCTATATAATTTTACCCATTTTTGGTGATATTGCACTTTAAAGAAAGCTATTTTTCAAGTTTCGTTGTAGGTATGATGATTTTAGGTGATTGGAGCGAAAAGAAGTGAAAAGAAACGAATTCGGTGCAAAAAGGAGAAAAATGATGCAAAATGGTGGAAAACAGGTTATGGAGCCACCGGTACCAGAATGGGCACCGACGGCACCCCCGCCAGCACCAGGATGGGCGCCGTCGGCGCCATTTTCCAGTGACTCTAAAATATATTCGGGTGATAGAGCGCTACCGGCGCCCGATACTATCAGGCATCACCGACGCCCAAAATCGGTGGAATTCAAATTTGAAGAGTTTTGGCAACTTTTCGAAGGGATGCCTATGGAAACTCTTGGGATTTCTTTTCTAACTTATAAGTAATTATTTTTGGAAGAAAATGGTGTGTGTATTGTGTGGAGTTCAGTGGTTCTAGAGTAGTTTTAGTGTGTGTTAAGTGTTAGGGTTTAGGAAAAGAGTGTGTAGAAGTGAGAGTTTGAGAGGAATTCTTCTCTAAGGAGTGAAGGAGAAGGAGTAAAGTGAGAGATTGGTTCTTCCTTTCCATTCTAAAGAGAGAATCAAGTGTTGAAAATAAGAGAGAAAAGGATTTAATGGAACTTCAAGGGAATTGCAATGGGGAAGAGAAAGAGATAAGTTGTATTTTCTTTTATGGTTTGTATGACTTTTCTTTTATATATAAAATCCATGTTTATTGTATCTTCTTCATGAATTCTGAGTAATCTCCTTTGTCTTTCTTCTTGCATCGAGATTTGATGATGGATTGATGTGGATTTGATGTGTTTTTAATGTATTGAATATATTGTGATGGTTTTTCATTTTGAACTTAATTTACTTTTCGATTTGGCTAATTGAAATGTTAAAATATGTTTTTGAACATTAATTCTGAAAGGAATTAATGTCCTAAAACAATAATGAAGAATCCATTCAATTTCCAAGGATGAATTGCGTAGTTCATGGAAATTGAGTGCAAATAAATAGGGAAACGTGTTTTGATGGACTTCAATTTAGAGGTTTCAGGGTGATAGGTTGAGATCCCTAAATTGGTTCTAAGATTAGTGACTAAACATCGAATTAGCCTTCATGTGAAGGGTGAGTGAGAGCTCCGAAGTGAGAGTCGGTATCCTTCCAGCCTAGCCTTAGATTTAGTGACTAAACTTAGGACATGTCAATGTTCTTTTCATGCTAAGAAGAGGGGTACTCTTTTAAAGGTAAAGAAACATCTATGCTCTTATTTGTCACAATAACATAGATAATTGTTCCATATAAATCCACACATCATATTCTCATTGTAAGAGAAAAGATACTTTTCTCATATATTGAAAACCTTTCAAATACATAGTTTAGTGTGTCTGGTAGTTAATTATGTTTTCAAAGTTGGTAGAAGTAATTGTAGTTTAATTAATTGTTACTGTTTTCTGCATAGTGATAGTAGAAGTAAGTAGTAAACTTTAAGTGTAAATTAAGTATAGGATTTCAGTGCTATATTATATATATATATTGTAAAATACTTCTTCTACTTTGTACTTCCATGCTGGATCGATAACCAGGACTCCATTAGAGCCCTGTATTACTTGATACGGTACATATACTTGCGTTGAGTGTTCAGACTTTACAAAATCATTATAAACATATATAAATTTAAGTTCATACATTCTTGCATATATAAAGTCTACCGGTCATTGGTCTATAATTATTATTCCCTTGGTTGTTCCAGTTCCCCAATTGGTTTACTTAGTTGTTCCCCTATTGTTGATTACTACCACTCTGACTATTGGTAGTCCAGTTAAAGTTTGGATGATTTTTCTAACCTGGGTTATAATAATTCGATAATGAATTATTAGGCTTATTTATGGCATTTAAAGTTTCTAATGAAGTTTGAGAATCAACCATTTAGTCTAATGTATTTTCTTTGATCATGGAAATTGGTTGAGAAAAATTCATTCCGAATTGGTTTATCTTCCTTAAAATTGCAGCAATTTGATTTGCTAGCATCACAAAAGCATCATTATCATGAATATTGGCTACCTTTTTAGGATTTAACCTTTCAGAAGGACATTGAAAATTATTAGTAGTCATTTCTTCAATTAAAGCATAAAAGTCAGAAAACTTTTTAGACAACAATGAACCACCAGCAGCGACATCGGTAATAAATTTAAGAGATCCAACTAATCCATTGTAAAAGGTTTGAATTATTAACTAATCTCGTATTGAATGATGTGGACACTTTCATAAGAGATCTTTAAAACATTCTCATGCTTCATAAAATTGATTCCCCTTCAAACTGACAAAAAGATGTAATATTATTTCTAAGCTTCATAGTCTTTAATGGTGGAAAATATTTAGAAAGGAATTTCTGCTCTAAATCACCCCAAGTTCTAATAGATCTAGGTGCTAAAGAATTTAACCATATATTAGCCTTATCCCTCAGTGATAAAGAAAAATTTTTAAGTCTAATAGCATCATCTGAAACACCATCGTTTTAAAAATAGCACACAATTCTAGAAAATTGGCAAGATGTAAATTAGGATCTTCAGTTGGTGCTCCCCCAAACAGATTAATTGATACTATCTGGAATTATAATAGCAGGTTTAAGTTCAAATTAATTAGCCGTTGCTGCAGGATTATAAATACTATCATGAAGTTCATCTACTGCAGGGTTAGCATAATCTCTTAAAGTTCTGAATTCTTGATTGATTTCAACATATTGATTCGCCATTTCTTGAATATTTTTGTCTTTTTTTTTTTATTTTTCTTACAGTTCTTTCTAATTCAGAATCGTAAGGTACAAGTCCTTCAGAACCTGAACTATACATACACAACAAAATAAAACAAAATAAAATACACTAACAAAAGCAAGGAAAAAGTAAAATTTTAGTTTTTCTTAAATTTTCTTTAAACAATACATTAATTAATTTCCCCGACAACGGTGCCAAAAACTTGATCCCCAAATATTTATGCCTACGTTTTTCACTTTATATTTCTTTTCAATGATAATATCTCTTTCTTTGCAACAACGCCAAAAACTCCAAAGTAGATAAGTAATCAACTTTAGTTATTTTATAATATGATATTCTACGCAAGTATACCTATTGTTTATCAAGTAATATAGTACTTTCTGATTAAACCCCGAGATATCGAACCCATAAGGAAATGTTCTAAAAATTTAAAGAAAGCATAAAAATAACTTTTTACTTTTCAAAATGATTTTGTAAAGTATGTTTTAAAATAGAAAGTTTTAATATTTATTTTTGATATTTTCTTTTAAGAAAAATTAAAGCAAGCTATTAAAATTAACATTTGTCTTAAAATAGAAAGTTTTAATATTTATTTTTGATATTTTCTTTTAAGAAAAATTAAAGCAAGCTATTAAAATTAAAGCAAGCTATTAAAATTAAAGCAAGCTACTACTGAAATGTCTTATTCATCCTTCAATGAATCTATAATAATTATGGAATTTTTTTGTGAAAGTATATAAATGTGTCGTGCCAAATATGAGCAATTATATTATTTACCCTTACTTGGTTCTATAAAGAACATTTGTTAATTTGAAGTTTTGAAATCTTGTAGATGGGTTAGTGACCCAACCCGCAATAACACAGTAATTTTTGCTTCCAAAAGATGGCCAAAAACTTAACCCAATTTATAAATAGCGGCTAGTTTATAAAATTAAAATGTTGTAAAATTTTAAAAAATATTTTATGCACTAGGGGTACTACGCAAGTATACGTATCGTTTCAAGTAATATAGGGTTTTCTGTTAAGACCCCAGTATTGATCCCACAGAAGCGAGGTAAGCAATCCTTTAGGCTAATTACAGTCTATTTCTATAAGGCTTAAATTTGGAATATTGATTAAAATGAGTTTTCTAATAACTTATCCTAAATAAAGTTCTTAAATAGAAAGATAACCTATCTGGATAAATTGGTTTGGAGAATTTTGAGATATTAAAAACTACCTTTCTCTTGCAATTACATAGATAATATTTAGGAATGAAATGCTTAGAATTTTATGTAGTAGTGCCAAATAGAAGAATTCCTATTCTTTACCTTTACACGATAGTATAAAGAACATTGGCTAATTTATAGATCAATTCAGGATGTATTATTAGTAGAATGGGTTAATCGAGGCTCACACTTCTAGATGTCCAAGGGTGGCTATGGTCGGCCCTACTAGTGACCCGTTCCCTTTCTATAAACTAAATTATTAGAATTTAGGCTGTCAATCTAAAAAATAATCAAGTCTACGCCCAATAAATAAAATCTTTCTATTTATTTGTACTTCACCATGAATAACTCGCTCAATGCCTTCGATTACCCAAAGCCCCATGTGATATCTACTAGTTAAGAACTCATCTCTGGTTAGGTCTCAGAATTCTTCAACAAATTTTAACAATACAAGTGATCCATTTGTAAAGTAATTAAAGATCTGGTATGAATATCATCACCATAATTTAATAAGAGAATATCTAAGCAAATCATAATTCTTAAACATGCATCTATTTCATTACAAAACAAAAGTAAATGAAAATAATGACATAAGAAGTAAAAGAATTGATAGAATTATGAAATGAAGATAATTCTATCATAAAAATGATTTTCCTACACATGCCACTACTTCATATTAAAAGAACTTGTAAAGAAAATCACTTACGAAGCACGGATAATTCACGACATAAAACTCAGTTTAAAATAAAGAAAATCCACTAGAAAGTGTTTACAACAATTATAAGAGAATGAAGAATACAATACTTATCTTTTTCCCTCTGAAAGAAAGAAGAAAATATCTCCACCAAAGTCTCCCACTGATCCATGTGCCGCTCATACATCCCTTACATAAATATCTCAAAATCCCTCACCAATCTCTCCAGAAGATGTAGAAATCTACATCTTCATGACTCTAAAATGACTCTAAAATGACTAAGGGGGAAGAAAGAGAGGCACTATTGTTGTAGAATTGGTCCCTATTTATAGAGCTTTGAAAATGACCAAGGGTTTCTTTAGACACCTCTTCAAAATTTGGTCTAGATTCAACAAATCTTCTAGAAACAAATTCTGGCTCCTAGGCACTAAACTCCATGCCCAAAAAGTCGCATACCTTCACTTTGGGTCGCACCTCCTCGTGATTTAAACTATTTTCCTGTGTCCATATGCATTGTATCACATGTCCTATGTATCAGGAGTAACTTCCAGTCATCTATAAGGTTTGACAACCGCTTAACACCATCAAAATAACTGCCCAAAGTTGTCAAAAATTCGTCCAATAATCAATTTTTGGAAGATTCTGGCGCCTAGGCCTTGATTCTAGCCCCTAGGTGCGTTTTCTCGTCATCACTGGTGCCGGGTTTGGCGCCTAGGCGCCACCCTGTGCGTAGATCCACTATTTTGCTCTGTTTGGCTCCGTTTCAACTTTGTTTCACCCCATTTCAGTTGTGTTGCGTTCCTAACATCTTCACCTACAAGTTAGACATAAAAACAACCTCTCAAAATTATAATTTCATTCAAAAACATGTGAGAAATATAAAAGATATTAAGCATAGAAAGACATATCGATATGTGTCGAGTCAGAATTTTCTTCCTTGCTCATTTTGGCTCAAAATTGCATAGTTTTTGCTTCATTTTCTCTAAAATCATATTTTTATACTTGAAGACAAAAATATGTAAAATACCTTCCTTTAAAGTGTAATATCATTAAAATGTGCATAAAATGAGCTTGAAATTTACACTGAAAAATAGATAATTTTTAAGTGGATCAAATTCCCCCAAACTTAATCATTATTTGTCCTCAAGTAACACTATCATCATGTAAAAGCACATAAGCAAATCATGTGTATGAGTCGCTTTAGGAGTTTCTAAAATTTTGTTCTAGAAATGTAGTAGTCCAATTTAGAAAAAATTTTAGTAAATGAGACCAATTTTGAAGTTTAGAAATCTCTTAGATGAAAGAATATGAAAATATATGCTGCTATCTAATTCAAAAATACTTGTAGATTTTTCAAAATATAGGGGTTAGACATTTTTATTTTCTTTACTTGAAAATTTTTATTAAAAATAATTATACTAACTATGTTATATTTTTAAGCTTAAGATTTTCTCAAATCGTATACTTTAAAAAGCTCAGGTGTGGAACTAATTTTTTATTAGGCATTTTAATCCTCAAGCTTCTCCTTCCTTTTTCACATACTATACTTTTCTTTTCTTTTCTTTTTCTTTTCTTTTTTTAAAGGCAAGGATTACTATATCTGGATAGGCCTTTAATAATTTTGAATTCTAACCTTCCTTTCCTAAAGCATAAGGTAGATATATATCCTTTACTTAGAAATATAATAACATTTTTGAAAATTATTTTTCAATAAAAGAAATTTAAATATTGAAAACAAAAGTCTAACATTCTATTATTCTAAAAATACAACTTTTCTTACTAAAGATGGTTACAAAATATTTATCATTCTTTTACTAAGTAAAATTTAACTTTAAATCTTTTATCACTACTATAAATTTTAACTAAATTTCTTACTCATTTCTATATTCAAATTATTTCCCTAATATAACTTCATATACATAATTATTTTTCAATCAAAAATCAATTTTATTTATAGAATTTTTTAGGACAAATAAAATTTAAGTTTTTGAAAATTGTTTTTCATTCCCCCAAAATTGAATTTTAAAATATTTTGCAATTAATTCCATAAAATGTAGTAGGAAGAAAAATAAAAGTTAAATCTACTAACTAGTACAACATCCTATCAAATTTATATACATGCATAATCAGGATAGAATGACTGCACAAGAAAGTAAATCTAGCATAAAACATACTTGTTATAATATTAAACTTAAAGGAAGTATATTAACTTTAAAATATATTTTTCTTCCTACCCCCAAACTTGAATTTGAACATGTATAGAGCACAAAAAATATAAGCAAGAAGAAAAATAGTTCAAAAATTCTATCTACCACAAATGTTTGTCAAAAATATCTACAAATATTCATCAAGACATAACAATTTGCAATAGAAAGTAAATCTAAACTAAACTTGCTAGAATAAAATTAATTTAAAGAAAGGTAAAATAAGCAGGACATATATCAACATAGGAATATATATTTAAGTGTTATTCAAATCTTAAATTATTGTAACACAAACACAAACACAAACACACAAACTATGATACTTAGGCTCACAGATTCATAAACAAATATCAATTGAGGTTAATTTGATCTCCTTTCTACTCACATTTTCCCTCCTTATTCAATTTCTAACGGAAGAAACTACACTAATAACGATAATCTGATAAATAAAAATAGTGTTGTTTATTTATATGTTGTTCATTAAGCCATTTCATGACCTTACTTAGTGAAAACAAAGTTAGATAAAGGAAGTAATAGAGCTGACATGGAGTGGTCCAAGTCCAAACTCTACATGCTTCACCGGTTGAGAACTAAGTCATAACAGACTTGTCAGCCTACTACTAGTAGAATACATATACAAATTTAGTCAAGACCAAGGCACAACCTCACAACAATAATCTAATCTGCACTAAAGCAAACACAAAACAACACATAAGCATACTAGCAAAGATAACCATGGGTTGCCTCCCATGAAGCGCTTGATTTAATGTCGTCAGCCTGACAACTGATAACTATGGGTTGCCTCCTATAAAGTGCTAAGTTTAACTTCGTCAGCCTGACAAATGTTTCCTCCTATATTAAAATTCTTTTTAAATAATCCTTGATCAATCGCCCATTCTTTTTCAGATCCAAGAATTCCTAAAAAATTCTCAAATTTTAATTTTTCTTTCAGATTTTCCTGTTTAGAATGATTTATATCCAATATTCTTCTTTTGATTTTCTGAAATTGCGCATTAATATCATCCTTAAAATTTATAAGAAATGGATCTCTATAATATAGTTCAAGATCTCTCAAATTTTGGATCGGATTCTCGTTAGATAATTCAGATTCTAGATCAAATTCTTCTTGATTGCTCTTCTGATTCAAGTTATCTTCTAATTCTTCCCCTTCAAAGTTCTTTCAAACATATCCTTAAATTCTCTTCTAAGTCTTACTTCAATTTATTTATTTTATTCATCATTCATTTCCTTAAGGCTTATCTCAGAGTCACTATGTAAAATCTCAGGGGGGTAACTGTTGATTACATTAATAATCTACCGCAGTTGGTTTTCTATATACATTATTGCGACCTCTTGACTTTCCAATTGACACGCCATTTGATTAACAACATTTTCTAACAATAATTCCTTCTCATCTAGTAGGTTGGAGTTAAATCTATAAGAAAAAGAAAGTTCATCATTTAAGTCGTCCCGTTTCTTCCAATCACATATCTGAATAAATTGATTCTCTTCCTAAAATTGATATTCTCCTCCAAAATTAGTATTCCAGTTAAAATTTGAATAATTTTCCTAACCTGGGTTGTAATAATCAAAATAAGGATAGTGCATTTCATGGTCAGTTTCCATCCATTTATAATCCAAATCTGAATATTCATTGTATGGTTGATCATCCATTTCTACATTAAATTCATGGAGTATTTTCTGGTTCAACATCCTCTTAAAAGTTCTCTCTCAATCTGACGCGTACAAATCTAAAGATTTAACTAAAAGGTTAGATATCAAAAATATTTTTGGTATTTTTTATTTTAAAAAAAACACACAATAATTAAACACACGCTATAATAATAATAATAATAATAATAATAATAATATAAATTCCAAAACTAAATCTTACAGGTTTAACTAAAATTCTCCTAAAATTTCATACCATTGCTTCCCCGACAACGGCGCCATAAACTTGACCCGACCCGCAATAATGCAGTAATTTTTGCTTCCAAAAGATGGCCAAAAACTTGACCCAATTTATAAATAATGGCTAGTGTATAAAATAAAAATGTTGTAAAATTTTAGAAAATATTTTACACACCAGGGGTACTACGCAAGTATACGTATCGTTTCAAGTAATATAGAGCTTTCTGTTAAGACCCCAGTATCGATCCCACAGAGAAGCGAGGAAAACAATCTTTTAGGCTAATTCCAGTTTATTTCTATAAGGCCTAAATTTGGAATGTTGATTAAAATGGGTTTTCTAATAACTAATCCTAAATAAAGTTCTAAAATAAAAAGATAACTTATCTGGATGAATTGGTTTAGAGAATTTGAGATATTAAAAACTACCTTTCTCTTACAATTACATAGATAATGTGTAGGAAAGAAATGCTTTGAATTTTATGTAGTAGTGCTAAATAGAAGCATTCTAATTCTTTACCTTCACTAGATAGTATAAAGAACATTGGCTAATTTATAGATCGGTTCAGGATGTATTATTAGTAGAATGGGTTAATCTAAGGTGGCTATGGTCGGCCCTACTAGTGACATGTTCCCTTTAAATAAACCAAATTATTATAATTTAGTCTGTCACTCTAAAAACTATTCAATTCTGTGTCCAATAAATAATATCTCCCTATTTATTTGCATGTCACCATGAATAACCCGCTCAAGGCCTTCGATTACCCAAAGCTTCATGTGATATCTACTAATTAAGAACTCATCTCCGGTTAGGTCTCAGAATTATTCAACAGATTTTAACAATACAAGTGATCATTTTGTAAAGTAAAATAAGATCTGGTATGAATATCATCACCATAATTTAATAAGAGAATATCTAAGCAAATTTTAATTCCTAAACATGCATTTATTTCATTACAAAATAAAATTAAATGAAAATAATGGCATAAGAAATAAAAGAATTGATAGAATTATGAAATAAAGATAATTCTATCATAAAAATGATTTTCCTACACATGCCACTACTTCATCTTAAAAGAAAGAGTAAAGAAAATCACTTACGAAGCACTGATAATTCACGATAGAAAATATGGTTTAAAACAAAGAAAATCCACTAGAAAGTGTTTACAACAATTACAAGAGAATGAAGAACACAATACTTAGTTTTTTCCCTCTGAAGGAAAGAAGAAAATCTCTCCACCAGCGTCTCCCACCGATCCATGCGCCGCTCATACATCTCTTACATAAATATCTCCAATTCCCTCACCAATCTCTCCATAAGATGTAGAAATCTACATCTTCATGACTCTAAAATGACTCCAAAATGACTAAGGGGGGAGAAAGAGAGGCACTTTTGCTGTAGAATTGGTCCCTATTTATAAAGCTTCGAAAATGACTAAGGGTTGCTTTAGACACATCTTCAAAATTCAGTCTAGATTCAACGAATCTTCTAGAAACAAATTCTGGCGCCTAGGCGCCAGACTCCGTGCCCAAACAGTAGCACCCATTCACTTTGGGTCGCACCTCTTCGTGATTTAAACTTTTTTTCCTGTGTCCAGATGCAGTGTATCACATGTCATATGTATCAGGATTAACTTCGAGTCTTCTAGAAGGTCTGATACCCGCTTAACACTGTCAAAATAACTACCCAAAGCTGTCAAAAATATGTTCAATAACCATTTTTGGACAATTTTGGTGCCTAGGCCATGATTCTGGCTCCTAGGCGCCGTTTTCTAGTCGTCACTGGCGCCTAGGCGCCGGGTTTGGCGCTTAGACGCCACCCCGTGCGCAGCTCCACTATTTTGCTTCGTTTGGCTCTGTTTCAACTATGTTTCGCCCCATTTCAGTTGCGTTGCGTTCCTAACATCTTCACCTACAAGATAGACATAAAAACAACATTTCTCAAAAGTATAATTTCATTCAAAAACATGTGAGAAATATAAAAGATATTAACCATGGAAAGACCATATCAATATGTGCCAAGTCATAATTTTCTTCCTTGCTCATTTTAGCTCAAAATTGCATATTTTTTGCTTCATTTTATCTAAAATCATATTTTTATACTTGAAGACAAAAATATGTAAAATACATTCCTTCAAAGTGTAATATCATTAAAATATGCATAAAATGAGCTTAAAATTTACACTGAAAAATATATAATTTTTAAGTGGATCAGTTAAGCAGGAAAGATAATTGCTCTCACTCTAGAGTTCCCTCTTCTCCCTCCACCTGGGTGGGGGCTAACATTTCATAACAATTTTAAAACATAAAACTAAATTACGGGCTTTATTCTTCCACTCTAAAGTCCTCTAATTTTACTTTCCATTATAACACACATCTCTCTATTTATTTGCACTTAAATATATGGACTACAGTTCTCACCCATACAAATGCATGTGATTCACTCCAATTGTTAATTGAGACAATACCATATTGGTTCTTACATGTTTTCATAACAAATTTTAACATCTCAATTGGCCAAATCAAGAGGTAAACAAAGTGCAAGGTAGTGGAATCATCACAACTTTGTCCAATATTTAACATATATACTTCACACAAATTTCTTCCATAATTTAATTACTTCATCATTTGAATAGAAAAATATAAAGAAAACTACTCAGAACTCATGAAGAAAACACACACACAATTTGATTTGAAAGTAGAAATCATAGTGAAAACACAACAAGTTTTACTTAAAAACAAAATGTAAAAACAAAGATAAAAACTTTTCTGAAAATCCTCTCCATGAGACTCTTCAAGTTCCTCTGAAACTTTTGTTTTCCACTAGATAACTCCTTAGATGTTGGCGCGCAAATCTAAGGATTAACTCTCCTAAATTCTAATAAAAACTATGATAAAGTAAAGTGGAAAAGTAAAGAAAATATGGCGAGAAGAAGGCTCTCTTTCATCCTTTTTCCCTTCAACCACTTCAAGCTTTTCTCCAACTTCTCCCACCAAAACTTCCATTTCAAAACTCTTCTCCTTTTGATCTTTAAGTCTTCATTTTAATAATTCTCCAATAGTTGCTTTGGTGTCTCTTCAAATTATGTCTAGATTCAATGAATCTACCAAGAGATACATCCATCCATTCGAATTTTAAATGAATTTTGGTGCCAATGAGAAGTTAATGAAGTTTAAACCAAATGGTACTTCAAAAACCCCTTGAAACTTTCGCCAAAATTAATTTAAATTCATCAATTTAACTATGGCGCCTATGCACCAGCCATCAGCGCTTAGGCGCCAAAGGCTAATTTTGCACACCTTTCAACTTTTGCTCCAAATTCAATCATTTCTTGCTCATATTATCACAATCACTTATGTTAATCATACCTGCAATAAAAACATGAAAATACCTTCTATTAAAGTGCAATATCGTCAAAAATAAGTATAAAAATGTACTTAGAAACAGTACATATTTTAGGTGTATCAATGGTCTTGAAAGGGGCCTGCGAGTGCCCACTCCCATTTATCTTAGGCATCTATGTGTCATTCAACAACAAATTTTACCGTTGCTCCATGCGTTTCATCCAACTAAGAGTGTCATCTAACCACCCTATGAGATCATCTGGTCTGTTGTTGATGTTGGTGATCTCATCACTTAGCCTGTAGATGTGCTCAAACATAGGAGTAACACAAAATTTCTCCTAAAGGACAAACCAAACACACGCACTAAAGGACCTCCAGACCTTGGAGGCTTCTGATGCAGCACTATCCTTTGATGTTTTATCACTTAAATCACTTTTCAAGATAAGGTAGAGAGTCAACAGAGTTGCCCTTGGTCTTGCCGTAGGAGCACGTTGATGTGGCATCTCTTGCATGGACTTATATTTATGAGAGAAGAGAAAGGAAATGGCAGGGCCCTCCTATTTGAAATGTTATAAAGCTGCAATAGTTGTGATAACATTTGTAAGCCACATACATTGAATTAAGAGTTATATGAACTGTGATAATGTTCATAGGTCGCAGAGACTGAACTTTGGAGATTCACAAGTTGTGATGATAAAATTTGTAGGTCATAAAGGCTAGAGCTGTGAGATGGAAGAGCTGTGATAATTTTTGTAAACTACACAGGTTGGAGATGGGTGCAACATGAACAATGTAACTTCGTTAAGAAAGAAATGAGGGATTTTAGAGTTGTTGAGTTTTTGATGACGTAGACAGTTGTTGGTCACATAAGCAATAGTGGTGAGCACTGGCAAAGTTCGTAGACCGGAAAGAATAGAACTGGGAGCTGCCTGAGTAATGGACCACGTAGGTCGAAGTTGGTCACATAGGCTGCAATGTTGTGTTATAATGAGAAAGCTTCAGAAGTCTGGAGAAATTCACCTTATCATAAGTGTGGCGGTTGTACGAAGTTATTTATGGAGTGCATTGTTAGACCGTTTTTTGAAGGCTTTGTTGCACCGTTAGCGGAATGCACATTATTACACCATATGCGGGGTGTGTTGTTACAGTAATTCGTAGGGTGTTTCTCTATTATGCAACGTATGCTTGGATCTCACAATGCAGGTTCTGACTTTGCAAAATATTTTTCACAAGGAGTTGGTGACAACCAACAGTGGTCGATCACAGCTAGTGAGTAATTGTCAATAGTGGTCAGCTGCAGGAGCGTGCAGAGTTCACTGAACCTTCGGTGTAGAACACGAAGGTTCAACCCCTCACCAAGCTCCAATCTTCTTCTGGTTCAAGGTCTAGTCCCCTCGCAAGAGGGGAGTAATATCTATTTATAGTCTGGGGGAGGCCTTTCTACAAATAAAGAAGCAACCTAAACCAATTCATCTGACTACCCAGAGAGGTTTACTTAATCGGACGGAATTCTATAAACATTTGAGTGTCTTAATGATATCATAATTGACTGATCTTCTGCTTGTTAGATTTTTCATGTCGAGACGCTTAATTCGACTTTAAGCTTGTCAGATTTGTAATTCGTTTGACCTCCAAATATGCCTCTAAAAGCTTCAAACAATGGATTAATGACTCGATATAGAATTGATTTGGCTTGATTGGACTAATTTGATATCATTGGTTCTGTCTAGTCAAGCCGATTCATTTGATGTAAGTTTGTTGAAATCAGAGTTGTAGATTATGTTTAATTGAAGTTTGAACGTTCACTGCTAAAAAATTTTCTCAAGATTTATATCAATCTCGAAATTCATGTGATACGATGAAAACTTGTTGATGACGCATTATATATCTTGAGTACATGCTATAAATGAATCTAATAATATATACACTACAACAAAAGTCGCAATTGCATGTCTAAAGTAATTATTCAATGTAAAATGTGGAGGTACACAAACTTCAAGGATACTATTTTCAATTGTGTTTTAACACAATATCGATTAAAATATTTATCGCAATATAATTTAATCTATATTAATTAAAATTATCACTTGAAAATTTAAAAGTGGAAGTAAACAATAATGAAGAGAGATATAGTAGCACCATTAAAAAAGTTCAGAAGTACAAAAATCATAAGAAAATCCAAATTCAGATTCCCCCTATCTTCGGCATATAATATTTATATGTCCTTAGAATTTCTAATGTGGCGCACCGGTCCGCGGCCTATGACAACTGCAGGCCTCCTTTGAGAAAACTTCCAAACCGCTTTAATATCGGGAAGAGCCATTTATTTCGGCTTCATTTTTGAGATGTTTTTGAGCCCCATTATGTTCCACCAAAAAATCTATAAAATGTGAGATATTCGTTTGAGTGAGTGACTTCTCCAAAATTTTCTTTCAAGATAACATCTTTCTCAATTTCATATCGACCAATGCTTTGCTACGTTCCACAATTTTATTAATGAAAATGTTAATTTCTCGTGTTTGTCTTCTCAAGCGTTCGAAAAATTATTCAAAACGGAAGATCAGCGGACATACAATTTTTCCCTAGGCTTTGCGTGCGATTGAATGGAGTGGGGGGGAATCGTTTTCAAATGAAGCCTTACACTTTCACAAAAGAATGATCTATCATGAGGATGCATTAGCAATCTCGGTTAAGTGATGAGATACTGGCCTGGGTTTTGGCTAGCTAGAATAAAATAAGAGAAACCGACGAGTGGGAGTAGTGGTGGCTGAGAGATAATGAGAGAGCAAGGTTTTTAGGATGGTATTGACATGAGATATGTGTAGGAACGAGAAGGGAATGGGGAGGTTTTTTAGAACAAAAGAGATAGTCGCAAAAGAGAGACAGGATAGAATCAGACTCGCAAAGGTGATGGAGAGAAAGATGAACCACACTATGCCATCAAAAAGAAAAAAGCTAGTGGGGGCTATTCTCAAGAGCCATGGGGCTCATGTCCGGAATATTTTTACAGGGATATTTTTGTCTTTTATCCTAAGAAAAGCTACACATGGCATTTTGTATTCAAAAGATATATTGGCTTTTTAGAGGCCTCCTTTATATTTTTGTTTCTTCTAAAGCTGTGTTTAAAGGAGCTCTATGAAACGATTCCTTATTTGATAACTTAATTGATTGTAATGTTTTTCAAAACAGTTTTAAAAAAAAACTCTATTTTCATATTATTTTTAACTGTTATTTCTATTTAACTTTAATATATTATTTGAGAGCGTGTTGAACTTCCATTCGGTTGGACAGAAATTCATCGTCTTGAAAAATTTTTAGTTTGGCGCAGAAGTGTTTTCAAATGACTCCGAACTATAATTTGTTTAGGAGACTTATTGGGATTATTTCTTTTTTTATTTTTATAATTTCATTTTATTTATATTATGGTATAAAATAGTGTATAATTCATCTATTTATATAATGGAGGCATGGTGAACTAAACCCTTATATTGAAGTATATTGAAGCCGCCCAAAGAGAGCTCAACTCATCTAATATTTATAATGTTTTAAGGGAGCAAAATTCAACCTATCTGAAAGTTAAAATTATCGAAGGAAGAATTAAACTCATCAAAAAAATTGAAATTGTTTAAAGGAAAGTGTAATTCATCAAAGTATTACCCATTCCAAGAGAAATTTCAGCAATTTATCACGCTCAAATGAGAGTTTACTTCATTAAATAAATAAATTAAACCTCAATAATAAAATTTCGAACTTGAAGTCGACTACATTTAAGCCAGAAGGTTGACACGATAAAAACTTAATAAAATTAAAAAAATTATTTTCTATATGAGTAGTGATGTAGTTAAGTAAGAAAAAAAAATATTAATTTAATTATTTTTAGATCAATTTAAATTTGAGATATAAGAAACTTCAGCTTAGGATCATTTTAAATTTTTATGACACTAATTTCTAAGAGGATGTTTGGCTGCAGGATTTAGCAAATCAATTCTTAACAAAGTTAGTCTCTTACATTTTAATAAATAAAACTTGATAGATTTTATTCTACCAAGTGATTAGATATTTGGAAATTCATGCTAAGGTCTATTTGTGGCAGCTACAGTTGTTTGAACAAGCTGTTATGAAGTAGTTGCAGTAGAAACTGTTGTTTAAGAGGTTGTGGTGGTTATTTTAAAATTTTTTTTTATTATTTTCAAAAGGTCGACTTGTAACTTTCTAACAGTCCCTGAACTTAACTATGTCAAATTATAAAACACAATTTTTTCACCATACCTTTTTGAAAAAACAGATCAAAATTTGTTTCATCAAACACCACAGCAGTGATCGTCAGTGCCCCCCTAAACACTAAGTCAAAATTTTCTTTCAACTTAAGTGAGCAAAATTTTTATATTTAAACTTATCCACCTTCAAGATCGCATCAAATCTTCTTTTATCACTCAAGACAAAAAGGTTTACCCATATAATTTAACTTAATTCCTCATGAAAATATTTATATTTAGTAGAGCGAGTTCTTTTTAGTCAGTAAGCTTAGGTTGTTATACCCTAAATACAAAAGCACTGGCAAAGGTGATGCTCATTCAAATCAATGACTCGTCTAAGATTGCATCAATAGAAAAAATTTGAATGAGATTTATGAGAGCCTTAAAAAAATATTGTTTTTTATTATTGCATACTTAAGTATAAATTACCGAAAACAATAACTTGGCTTAGCAATTTTAATAATATACTTGGCTCATCAATTTGTTAATGCAAAATATTATAGAGAAATAAAAGATATATAAAAAATAATATTTTATTCAATCTCTAACTTGATTGTGGGGATGAAGATTGTGGATTTGTTTTGTGAAATTTCTTAATTGACAGATTTTCAAAATTATTTGATGTCTTACTCACTCAATTTGGAATATTAGTCATGATAAAACGCACAATATATAGCAAAATTAAAAAGAATGTTGATTGAAGAAAGCAAACTTCAAATGATGATCTTATGCTCATATTTATGGGTGTTTCATAATAATTATTCAAACAACTTGTTAAGATGTCATCATTTTGAATAAGAAAACCCCTTTGTATGATAAATTTATTGGAATTCTTGTAATTTCAACACATAAAGTATTTAATTTTTTTATTCTATTTACAAACACACTTCAAAAATACAGAAATTGAGAAACCAAATGGACCTCCAAGTAAACCAATAACCTGATTTAGCATATCTGAGAATGCTAAAGATTTGACTTGATTGCGTTCAGTCCACCCTAAGGTGAGGAAGGTTAAACGAGAGCTTATTAAAAGCTTAGGCAAAATTTTAAAGAATAATGCTCTTTGAAGGCCAAGTTCAACTCCTCGATGGCCGATGTGCACTTATCCATGCTATGAAAACTCATGTCTTTGTATTCATGTTTTTATAATTGCCTTGCCACCTTTTTTTTATTTAGAGGCTACTTGATTTGGTATAAAGGGAGTGTAAACTAAAATGAGTGTAATTTTAAAAACCTGTGTTTAGTTTGAGGAAAATATAAGGTAGAGTAAAATTTAAAAAAAATAAGAAGCCACCATTTAGTTTATTTTCAATGCATTATGAATTCAAACAAGTTTAGGTGAATTCTAAATACACCACAAGAATGAAGATTTGTTGGCTTCATGCCACACCTATCGGCTATCGCTCGTCGATCATCTCCTGTTCGCCTGCATGTTTTACAATAATTTCATTTTATTCAATCACATAGGAAAATTCAATACATGTGTTTTTTTGCATTGTGATGGACAATTATAAAGTATTTCAAATATACTACATTTCAATGACAAAGAATTCCTTTACACTACGATACATTTTAAGTAAAATAAATAACACTTCAATTTTGTGAGGTTAACATGTAGCTTCTTTAGTATTAATCAATATCTTAAAATAAAGGAATCATATACTTAATTCAAATAATAAGCCTTTTAAGTATTTTGTCCCACTATGGTGACAGTAAGAATCTCAAATGATTTTTTTCCTTTTAATATCTTCTTTCTCTTTTTCATTTTTTTCTATTCACTATTTTGTAAGTGTGCCTAAAAAACTTTTCAACACCAATCATAAAAAATCCAACGATCCAAAAGAGAAGAGTACAACTAAGGCTGACATACTGTTAGGAGATTATGAGACCCAATCAACCAATTGAGTGAAGTCAAATGAGCCAAGCCAACAAGGCTAAAGCTGACCAAACCATGTGGCAGATAAGATGACATTCGAACGATCTAAGCATGGTCCAATCGGCCAGTAATGACACAAACGAGCATATGATCCAACCAATATAAGAAAGACGAGTTGATGCGATAGCCTACCCTCCAATAGAGTCGATCCAAAGGAATATCCAATTCCACAGTATCTCGAACCAGCCATGCTAGATCAGTCGATCGTCCCATGCCGACCACTCTCTACCAATCAAGCTTAAGTCGTGGACCCGAAGCCAACTAAGCTTAGTCTGTAAAGCTAGAAAAATAGTTAGACAATAAGCCCATAAATGTAAAATACTAAAAATAACCTAAAATACCCTTGTATAGCCCCTTCGAAATAGGGGAAAAATTTAAAACACATATTTTTTAATAAATAATAATCTTTCATATCTTGTATTCATTAAGAGTGGCCATGCATAGCTTTACTACAGCTATGTGGTTTAGATGGAAGCCCTTTCCAGATAGGGAAACATGTCAATTGCATTTTGTTTGTTATGCTTTCTCTTCCCTTAGACTAGGTTTTCGAGGTGTAACTATTTTCTGTGTACCACACATTTAGTCTCAGGATTATGAGGTTGTTCACCTAGTTACTGCATAAATCATTATCTTATAGGCCTTCTCATAACTATATATCATGTGATGATAGCTCCTAATTTCTCATAAAATGTCAAATAAATCTCTTTCTCACTAAAGCAGAACAATATTGTAGTTAAGATGTCATTAATTTTATTAGTATCGTGGACTTCTCTACACTTCTTCCTTGGGTTCCATAAATAAAATGTTCATCTTTAGAGTATTTTCCCCTTTGATATTACTAATAATCAATTTCCGAACTAACTTAGAAATTTATTGAACATAATACCACAACTACATGTAGGCCATTTTTTTTTTTGAAAAATAAAAATTGGAAATTTAAATTTAGTATATAATGTAATTTTGATTTTGAAAATAATATTCTTTATTTTGAAGAAAAAAGAGACCGAATAGACCTCATATATCTAAATGTTTAGATAGCGGAGCACGATACCACTAGGGATATATCATCTCGAAAGATGAGTGTATCACTTGTTACTAGACTTAACTATTTAAAAGTTTCTAAATCTATTTTGGTCTGCAAATTTTATAGCCAACAAATCTCCTATCTAAAACACATATTAGACAAGACTTTATTTTACCTGGATTCTTAATTTTATATAGAGGCAAGCCCTTATAGTTATTTACATCGTAAACAATTGAAGTAACTCAAGAAAACTATCGATTAATATCGGGGTTTTGTCTTCAAGTATTCAAAATTCAGTTTTCTTAGTTGGACAAAGAAAAGTTAAGTGGGAGTGGCTCAAAATAGGTACAGCTGTTTTGGAGTCAAAGGAGTGAAAAATAGGGGACACAGTAGATCTTGAGGCAAACCTCAATGACTTCACAAACTACCCTATGATTTGCCTTTATATATTTGAAAAAAGAGATATTGTAATGTTTCAATATTGCACTTTATTTAGAATTTAGGACTTACATTCGCACAATATCTGATCATGTGAATAACATAGGAAGATAGAAGGGTTTATGCTGCACTAAACGACAGCCTCAAAATCCTAATAAAAGTTTAAGGCTTATATCATACATTATATGATCGTACGAATGCCTAAAGGATGGTGCGAGGATTTACGTCGTACTAGACGAACAACCTCAAAGTCCTAAGGTTGTGTTATTTAAGTCTATGAAAATTCAGTTGAGGCTCCTCCTTTCACTTTCCGTTGTTTTCGTGACCGCTGCTCGGAGATGAGTCGTCACTTGACCTCGTCGTTGTTTCACTCCTAAAAGAGGGGAAATATAAGAGAGAACACAACTCGAGCAACTTATTACAAATCCATGTTATTAATATGAGTTTATTATTTTGTGGTTATACTAATATATATTATGAAATTTTGAAAAGTGTTGAAATTAGAAGTGGTATTTTGATCATGTGTTATAGGGTTCCAATCTTAAGCATGTGTTTTACATTTGCTACTCTAGGGTACTGTATAAGTATGCCAAAAAACTAGTAACTAAAAGCGTGAATACAAGTAGGTATGTAGAATATAGTGTGGTAGGAGAAACAAAAGGAACTTATCTAGTAAATTACAGTAAATAAAGAAAGAAACTGTGCAATAAAGTACAATAAAGTAAGAAAAGAATTATGCAATAAATTACAATAAAGAAAGAAAAGAATAAGGCATACCTTGCTGATTCTGTTGATGCTTAAAAGCAAATAACAATTAACATTTCACAATTGTATAGATATTACACATAATGAAGGAATAAGCATATGAAAAACAAAATGGGGAAATAAGAGTTCATTTTGGCGATAAGCTCAGCTATAGACTTTTTTTCTCTATAATCTCACAGGCAACAAAGGCATCAAAGTCTATATACCAATATCGAATATCAGTTACCAGCTATGCACTCCTTAAGCCTGGGCAACTACTAATCTCTAAAATTTGGTTGACAAGTGAATAGGTAAGGATCCCCACCCACATGCGTTGTAGTATATATGTAATATTTTTGTATGTAATGTTTCCAACATTTCAGTAACTGATATTATAAAGAAATAGTTCACAAGTCTTTCAACGTTAAGGTTAAAGTCACCAGCAACCTACAGAAGTGAAAATGACAATCTTACTAATCGAATATTGGTTTAAGAGTTTCAGCTATAAAACCATGTATAAAATCTTTTGCATTATCGCCTTTAGCCCCAAACCTTCCAACTTATAGCCTGCTCGATGATTCATATAAATATCCAACCATAGGAAGAGAAGAATAAGAGTAGTGTTCAATTCATAATTTAAGTCGGGCCTCAAAGCTTGTCATATGATTCATTCCTTAAGTATGAAAATATATGTAGAATTTGAGGAGCATGTATGTAAACTTTCAAAATTTGCATGTGATTTAAGGGTTTAAGTGGGTGAATGCCTAGTCGTTAGATATGAAAATTTATAAGAATGTGATATGTATTTGTCCAAAAAATATATGCATTCTTAGAACTGATAATGTAAAGGTGATCAATAATTTATCAGTACTAAATTATTTATTTTGAAACATGATTTAAAATATAAATAAAAGCATATTTACATACATACCACTCAATTCCCATGTCTAACAAAACTTCAACTTTTAACATACATGGCCTATGCAAGAAAAGGGGTATTTCACTTTTTAAAAATTAAAGTAGTGATATTTTTTTATGCGAGATAAAAGAAAACTAACAAACTACAAATCAAACACATTAAAAAGGAGATCAATTCAAAGAACATAGTAGAGTTTAGTGAATGGCTGTTCCAAACTGTGGTGCAGAGCTACCAACAACTAAATATAAGGGAGGGCGACCCGTGCACCAAAATATGCAAAAAAAAAAAAAATACAAACGATTCATTATTCTAGCTTTAAAAGTTTCAGCTAGTATTTCATTGAAAAGTTTGTCATGTCTTTCACTGGTCAAAACAAGTGAGTGTAGTTTTTTTCAAAAGATTTGATCATTCTCAACACTTCTATATATTCACTTACTAAAAAGATGTGAGTGCAGCCTTTTTTTGATAAGTTTTTAATAGCCTCAGCTATCTTTTCTATTATAGAGATCATATGAATAACAAACGAGTCAATCTTCTAGCCTAAAAAATTTCAGCTAGTATTTCATTAAAACATTTCCCATGACTTTCACTGGTAAAAAGAAGTGAGCTTGTTTTTTTTTTTTTCAAAAATGTGATCAATCTCAACACTTCTATATATTCACTGGTAAAAAGAAGTGAATGTAGATTTTTTTAAAGCTTTGATCAATCTCAACACTTCTATATATTCACTGGTAAAAAGGAAGTGAGTGTGGCTCTTTTTTTTGATAAGTTTTCAATAGCCTCAGTTATCTTTTCTCCCGTGGAGATCATATGAACAACAAACATGACATTCTTCTAGCTTCAAAAATTTCAGCTAGTATTGCATTGAAACATTGCACATAGCTTTTTTTGGAAAAGTTTTCATTAGCGAGCGTAGTTTTTTTTTCAAAAAATTTGATCAATCTCAAGACTTCTATATATTCACAGGTGAAAAGAAGTGAATGTGGAATTTTTCAAAGCTTTGATCAATCTCAACACTTCTATATACTCACTGGTAAAATGGAAGTGTGTATAGCTTTTTTTTATTGGTTCTCAATAGCCTCAGCTATCTTTTCTGCCATGGAAATCATTTGAACAACAAATAAGCCTTTCTTCGAGCTTCTAAAATTTCAGTTAGTATTTCAGTGAAACATAGCCCATGTCTTTCACTGGTAAAAAACAGTGAATGTGAAGTTTTTCAATGCGTCGGGGAAATATGCATGTGCGCCTTGCAAGACAGGTTTTGGTCAAACCCCCAAGAATGCGGTGGTTACTTTATCAAATGATTCAGTAGAATTCTACGACCTGGATCCACTTGAAATTCAGTCCACCAACTGTACAAAGCGGCCTCATTCCGAAAACAAGAGAAAGACTGGAGCTCCATCTATAAGAAACCAGCTCTCATACCTTGTCTAATCATTTAATGATGCCCCCCACAGAGTTCAAAAAACTTCCGTTGTTGAGATTGTTGAACTTCTTGAAGCAGATCCAGAATTTTTAGGGGACCCTGACCTTTTATACTTTGCTCTCGACATCCTCCGTGATTCGGCCCATAGAGACTTCTTTGCTGTACTTAGTACAGAGCGACAGGTGGCCTATATATGATATTATTATTATTGACAAAACTTATGATTTGGAATTGCTATTCTATGTTATTTAGTCTTGAACATTTATATTTCATTTGTGATTGTATCAGGCATTTGTATCCCAGTATTGATTTTAGTGATTTTAGTGATTTGAGTGAACACATTTTCATATATTGATACTGAATGCAATTGCTTGACTATGTACAGACCCTGAGGAAGTACGATGCAAAAGGAGAAATGCAACTATAAATTTGCTTATCGATAACACATACTGATGTGACTTTATATATATACTTTCTAATGCAAAAATATGATACCACTGCTTGAAGATTTAATCCCTTGTAATGGCGCCAAAAACTTGATGCAACCCTACTTTTACTTATGTAAGAATTTATGAATTTATGTTTAAATATTGTATTAATTAATGTAAAAGTCACAATTTCAAACGCAAGTAGAAGTATCGTTTCAAGTAATACAAAGCTTTAGTGGAGTCCTGGTAATCGATCCCACACGGAAGATTTTGAGGAAATTAAGAAATATTTTTAGATTTTTCAAATTAAAAATAATTATTATATTTATTTCTTTTCAAAGTTTTGATTTTAAACAAAGTTTTTACTAAAATTTCTACTAAAAGCAAGTAAGCAGTAATAAAATAAAGATTAATGGAGATATAAATAAAACAACTTTCTCATTTTCAACTAATCCAAGATTTTTAGAATAATTATCATTTGTGAAGAATTTAGATTATGGTATTGTGCCAAATAGAAGCATTCATATTCTTTACCCTTTGATCAAGGCATAAAGAACATTGACTAATCTATAGATCGGTTCATGATGTTTTATTAGTAGAATGGGTTAATCTAGGCTCACACTACTAGATGTCCAAGGGTGGCTATGGTCGGCCCTACCAGTTACCCGTTCCCATTTCTATAGACCAAATTATTAAAATGTAGTCTGTCACTCTAAAAACTAATTAATTCTACGCCCAATAAATCATATCTTCCTATTTATTTTTACTTCACCTTGAATAACCCGCATAAAGCCTTCGATTACCCAAGGATTCATGTGATATCTATAAGCTAAGAACTTATCTCTGGATAGGTCTCAAAATTCTTCAACAGGTTTTAACGATTTAAATGGCCAGTTTAAAAGTAAACTAAGATCAGGTATTAATATCATCACAATTTTTATAAATATTTTAAGTTAAATTCTTCAACAAAATTTAATTATCTTATTATCATTTCATAGTTGAATGGAGAAAGAAAACTAACTACTCAGAACACATTGAATTCACACAACAAAACATATTTATAAAACTTTGAACTAAGTTACAAATACTTATATGGAATGTTCCTTCAAGTGATCCGCTGACTCCTACTGACTCCAATGTAATGATGAAAGACTTCAACAGCAACAACACTAATAATCTCACACTTAACACTCAAAATAAACTGAAAATAAACTCACTAAATACTAAATAAGGTGGCTCCCTAAAATAATTGGATGCTAGAAGGGGGTATAATGGCTAAATGGTGCTTGGGGACTATAAGGTACTAAAGGGGCCTATTTTCTCTCTAGAATGGGCTCCTATTTATAGAGCTCTAAATTTGAACAGGGGTTGCTTAAGGCACCTCTTTAAAATTCATCCAAATACAATGTATCTTCTAGAAGGTAACTGTTGTGCCTAGGTGCTGGGATCTGGCTCATAGGCGTCGGACTCCGTGACCAGGTCTTCGCACCTCTTCACTTTGGATCGCACCTCTTCGTGATTAAAACTGTTTCCTTGTGTCCAAATGCATTGTATCAGATGTCCTATATATTAGGAGTAACTTCCAGTATTCTAGAAGCTCGATAACCACTTAACACCGTCAAAATAACTACCCAAAGTCATCAAAAATCTTGTCTGTCTCTATATCGAACTGGCGCTTAGGCGTTGAAATCTGGCGCCTAGGTGCCAGGCCTATGATTTCTACAACTTTGCTCTTTAAGTTCTATTTTTGCTCATTTTTGCTCCTTTCTGCTCCTTTTTCTTTCTTAAACTATTTTTTATGACCTACATCCAAAAATATAAAAATATCTTTTATTAAAGCATAATATCATTAAGAATTGAATCATAAATAAGGCATAAAAATGGGTATTTTATAAGTGGATCAAATTCCCCCAAACTTAAACGTTACTTGTCCTCAAGTAACTCTTTTAATTACATAAAATGAATAACATTTGGAATGAAGTTTAAATATTTAAGATTCCTTGTAATTTTTGGTTTTATAAATGCTTTAGCAAATCATTAACCAAATTTCACTAATTAAGGTTAATTTTAAGAATTTAAAGAATACTTAACTACCAAATCATAAGACTTTCAATTTTTCATTTATTTCAAGAATAATTGTAATTTATCATATTAAGGTCACATAAAATATTTACAAAAAAAGATTTTCATGAAACATTTTTCTAGTAAAAATATTTGTACATAAAAATTAAGTTAAAAATGTAATTAGTTTTCTTTCTATAAGATAATTCAAGTGAAAGCAATTTTTGATTAGGCATTTCCTCAAGCTTCTCCTCACATTTTTTTTTTATTTTTTTTTTCTTTTTCTTTTCAGGGATTGTTTATCAATCCTTTTCTTTTTCTTTCTTTTTCTTTTTTTTTCTTTTTTTAAGTGAGGTTTACTATTTTTGGATAGCCTGTTAATAATTTTGAACTTCACTATCCTTAACTTATATTTAAAAACTTTATACATTTTTAGTTAATAAATGTGACATTCTAATAAGTACGTTTCAAAAATTATTTCAATCTTTCTTTCTTAAGTAATAATCTTGATTCCTTAGTATTTCTAAAATATAATTCTCTTTACTTTAAATAGAAAAATTCTTAATCTTATTATTCTTTAAGTTAAATAATTATATTCTTAAAATCAATCATAACTATTGAAATTTTAGTTAAATTTAATAAATTATTTATAAATTCCAAAAATTTAAGTAATCTTAAATAGATTTTTCATTTCTTGTGTTATGTTAATATTTTTAAAGAAAATATTAGTTCATCAAAGGAAAAATAATATTTAAGGTTGAAAAATGTTTTCCCTTCCCCGAAACTTCAGTTTTAGTATATAAAATGAATCATAAAATTTTCTAAAGCAAGAGAGAAAGAAATAAACAGGAATTTATCTAGGTACATCAATAATGTAGAAAGAAAAAACTCATTTCTAATCCTACACATGCTTTAATAGGTATATAACAGAAATAATTAAGCATTTATAGAAAAGTTTGCAGAGCAGGAATTAATTTCTAAAAAAAATTATTTATTTAATTTTTTTTTATAACATGCAAAATTACTAACTAAACAGTAGGCTGAAATAGAAATAAACATTCATCGTAGAAAATAAAAATTCATCCATATTTCAGTCTTAAACGCATAACACATTAGATGCTCTATAACAGTCTCAATATCACAAGTCCACACTAACAAACAACAATATAATCATACTAACCAGTACTAACAAACAAGAAATAAACTAAAAACAGAATCACACATTTCAAGAGGTATATCAAGCTACTAATCACTGTCTGCAGCGTCATCATCGTCGTCAACAAAAGAAAATTCCACATCCTTTGGATCAACATACGGTGAAAATCTCGGACAGGTAGGGAACTGAACATCATGTTCACCCTTCAAGAATCTAACTAAAGACTCAAAATACTCAACAAAATAATCACTCTTCCTTTGGGTGTACTCAGAAAGATGATTGATCTTCTTATCGATCGTATCTACGCTACAATGAGTTAGAAAAAATTTATTCTTTTGCTCCATAAACTGATCATGCATGGATTTCCAGAAACTAGATGGTGGCTCAGCAGTAGAAGTAGAAGGTCTATAAGTAAAAGCTCTACTAGAAGCGGGTAATGAACTAGAAGGTGCAGTAGAACTCTTACCTCGAAGTCAATCATAGATACTAAAGCTTTCTCTTCCTATAGGCTTTAGAGATTTGAGCTTTTCCTCAGAAAGCTTATCAACTACTCCAGTACTTTCACACAGAGAATATATCAAAGATGGAAATCCAAGTCCAATAGAAGTGCTAGAACGAGCAGTGGCCTCTATAGAATCATAAACGATACTCCCTACATCAATCGGCTTCCTCTCTTGTATGTAAAAATTGAGGATAGCTCTATCCTTGGTAACCTCGCTCAAATGATTGGATGGAAGGAGACGAGCAGAAATAAAGTAGTGTCATGCCTTTGAAACACCATTAAGCTTAGAAGATGAAAATTTTACCCTTTTTTCGTTCCAGATCTTCCAAACTCCAATACCAGCAGTCAGGTAAGCAATAATCATATCTAAATCTCCCTCAGATGGAGATAATCCGGAGAAATAACACTCGATGTTCGGCGGCAGGCCGTAGGAAATGTTGATATGCTCTGGAATGAATCCTACTCCAACTCCTCTAACAAAAATCTCGTACTCTTCAGCATCCACAAAATTAGCATAAAACTCCCTAACGACAGGGATAACAGCAACAGCAGTGAAATAACAGAATCGTTGCTAATTAAGTGCAACGATCGTATCCTCAATCTTTCATCCAGGATTATAAAAACTGTGTTCCGAGATAAACTTCCGAGTCATAGCAAAATCATTATACCGAAAATGTGTAGCAACAGTGACAAACTTGCTACGATCAAAATTTTCTCGTTCCTTTCCTTGCTTAGATTTGGGTGTCATCTAAACGTGAAATAAAAATGCAAAATAAATTTATAGGATTAAAGGAAATAAACTAATTTAAGCTTTTCAAACTTGAAAGAGCTTAAAAATCCATGGATTTAACTCTAAAAATTCATTTTTTTCTCAAAATTTCGGTTTTCCTCAATGAGAGCAAAATCCATGGTGAAAATTGAAAATAATTGGTTTAGAATGTACATCTGACCTTGGGATAAAGAAATCAAGTGATTTCAAGCTCAAAAACTTGAAAATCCAGCTTCAAATGGGATCTCTAGGGTCTATTTTCATGAAAACCAGAGGAAAGGGAAGCTTAGGCGTCAAAAATGGTGTGGGGGTGTTTAAGAAAATAAAGTTCAGGTTTAGGCCGAACCGGCGCCTAGGCGCCAGACTCGCCTTACCAAAAATTCAATTTAAATTTTATGTTTTCCACCAAAACTTATCAAATTTGACTCCTCATTACTCTTATGAGAGTATTAATCCAATTTATATCCTCCAAACATTTCCAAAGTCGATTTAAACTGATACTTAAGTTCCACATTTCAAAAACAAAATATAACTAAACTGTTCAACTCCAATTCATAATTTTCATTCCAAACTTAATAAATTCCAGAACAGGATTATAAGAAGGTTCATCATTCTATAAATAACACAAACAATATAAATTCAAAGCAAATTTTCAATCCAACAACACACATTGAACAATTAAGCAAAACACACAAACTAGATAATCGACACACTAGAACTAGACTCAATCAAACCTAGAACACATAAAAGATCTATTTAACTCCGATCTTCAATTTCCATCTCTTTCGCAATGAAGTTCGCTAGGACAAAATGGATAGAAAACCAACGCCCTTGGAAATTGCAAAGCTGTCTTTTCATCGATCCACTAGTTCTTCTCGTACAATGCTACTTGAGCGTCATGATAGGCCGCCATATGATCAAATTGAAGTTTTGATTTCCATTCCACATGCTCAATTTGATGATACATCTCGTGCAAACGATTCCCACTGCTTTGAAGTTCCACTTCAATATTTTCCAAACGACTAAACAATCTCTCCATACTAACTGCAGTAAAACCATTAAAATAAGGTTGAGGATCCTTGGGAGATTTGTCTCTTACCTCATTTTCATGATTTCTTCTATCCATTGCTTCCAAACTCCTCTTAACTCCTCCAAAATGGATTGCTCTAGTCGAAATTATGGTTTCTATGTGATCGGGGATGAAGATAGGGCAACATATAAGGAGATTTCGTGTGAAACACTGAAGATTTTCGGTTTTTACATGATCTGTAGCCATGGCGCTTAGGCGCCGAAATATGGCTCCTAGGAGCCGGATCATCGAAAAGCACTGGTTATTCTGGCGCTTAGGCGCCAACTTTTGGCGCTTAGGCACCGGAACCTCGATCGACTCTGATTCTCCTATCGTCAAATTTTATAAGGTTTTGGTCTTATAAATAGGTCTAATAAAAGGGTACGATCCACGATTAAGATAAACTCAAATCACAAACAATCACAATGAAGACAAAATGGGTTGCCTCCCACAAAGTGCTTGGTTTAAAGTCGTCAGCCCGACCTAATCAGTTGAATTAATCGGGTAGACTCTGTTCGTAAGCCTTTTTGTAATTTGGTTTCATTTCTCCCATATAAGGCTTCAGTCTTAGTCCGTTAACATTAAATACTTTTCTATTTTTTGGATCTTTAATATCCACAGCTCCATAAGGGTATACTTTTTCAATTATAAATGGTCCCATCCATTTTGATCTTATTTTTTTAGGAAAAAATCTTAAACGAGCATTAAATAACAACACTTCTTGTTCAGGCTCAAATATTTTCCTTGAAATCTTTTTGTCATGCAATTTCTTCATTCTTTCATTATAAATCTTTGCATTTTCATAGGACTCATTTCTTATCTCTTCCATTTCATTCAATTGTAATAATCGTTTTTCTCCTGCAGCATTCAAATCATAATTGAAGTTCTTTATTGACTAATAAGCTTTATGTTCCAGTTCAACAGGTAATTGACAATGTTTACCATAAATTAATCGATAAGGTGACATTCTGATAGGTGTCTTATAAGTTGTTTCATAAGCCCATAATGCAGAATCAAGTCTATCGACCCGATCGATTCTTTTAGGATTTACGGTCTTCTCTAATATTCTTTTAATTTCTCCGTTTGATACTTCGACCATTCCACTTGTTTGAGGGTGATAAGCGGTTGCAATTCTATGTTTAATTCCGAATTTTTCCAATAATGATTGAATTCTTATATTTCGAAATGACTTCCCCATCCGTGATAATTACCTCAGGCATTCCAAATCTTGTAAAAATCATTTTCTTTAAAAATTTTGAAACACTTTTGGAATCACAGTTATATAAAGCTACAGCTTCGATCCACTTTGAAACATAATCAACTGCTCATAAAATATAAATCTTTCTAGATGATGGCACGAAAGGTCTCATAAAGTCTAAACCCCCTACATCAAAAATTTCAATTTCTAATATATAGATTAAAGGCATTTCATCTTTTCTAGATATATTTCCCATTCTTTGACATTGATCTCAAGTTTTCACATAATGTCCAACATCTTTAAATAATGTAGGCCAATAAAATCCAGAATTTAAAATTTCAAATGCAGTTTTATCCACACTAAAGTTTCCTCCAAATTCAGAATCGTGACATTTTTGAATAATTGCAAAAGTTTCTTCATAAGTTACACATCTTCGAATCACAGAATCTCTTCCTATTTTAAATAAATGAGGATCTTCCCAAATATATGATTTACAATCATTCTCGAATTTCTTAATATATTTGTTATTCAACCCATATAGTAAAATATTGCTAACCAAATAGTTAATTATATCTGCATACTAAGCCATTTGTAATCCTTGAATAAAATATAATTGTTCATCTGGGAATTTCTCATTTATATTTTCTTCATAAAATTTCTCTTTATTATTTTTAATTCTTGATAAATGATCAGCAATTTGGTTGTCAACGCATTTTCTGTTCACAATTTCAAAATCAAATTCTTGTAAAAGTAAAACCCATCTGATCAATCTTGGTTTAGCATCCTTTTTAGACATTAAATACTAAATAGTTGAATTCTCAGTATGTATGATACATTTCATCCTAAGAAGATATGGTCTAAATTTATCAAAGGCATATACTATTGCTAAAAGCTCTTTTTCAGTAGTAGTAGTATAATTTATTTGAGTTTCATTTAGAGTTTTACTAGCGTAATATATAACTTTGAAAATTTTCTCATATTTTTGTCCCAAAACAGCTCCAATTGCATAATCACTTGTATCACACATTAATACAAAAGGTTTACTCCAATCAGGTCCAACAATAACAGGTGCAGTGATTAATTTTTCTTTTAAAGTATTGAATGCATTCAGACAATATTCATTACATTCAAATTTGGCTTCTTTTTCTGATAGATGATAGATTTTTAGCAATTTTAGAAAAATTATTTATATATCTTCTATAAAATCCAGCATGACCTAGAAAATTTCTCACATCAGTAACGATAGTAGGTGGTTGAAGTTCAACAATAATTTTCACTTTTGCCTAATCAACTTCCATACAAATTTGTCAAATTTTATGTCCAAGTACAATTCCTTCTGTGACCCTAAATTGACATTTTTCCCAGTTTAGAACCAAATTTTTTTCTTCACATCTCTTCAAAACTTTTGTTATATTTTCCAAGCAAGATTCAAAAGAAGTTCCAAAAACTAAAAAATCGTCCATAAATATTTCAGTTCCTTCATCAATTAAATCACAGAATATTGACATCATACATCCTTGAAAAGTTGCAGGTGCATTACATAAACCGAAAGGCATTCTTATAAAGGCAAATGTTCCACAAGAACTTGTAAATGTTGTTTTCTTTTGGTCCTCAGGAGCAACAGGTAATTGATGATAACCAGAATATTCATCCAAAAAACAAAAATATGAGTGTCCAGCTAATTTATCCAACATTTAATCCAAGAAAGGTAAAGGAAAATGATCCTTTCTAGTGGCATTGTTTAATTTTCGATAATCAAAGCAAATTTGCCATCCAGTAACTTGTCTTGTTGAGATTAATTCATTTTTTTCATTAACAATGACAGTTACACCTCCTTTCTTTGGAACACAATGAATAGGACTTACCCATTGACTATCCGAAATAGGATAAATATTTATAGCATCTAACCATTTCAATATCTCTTTTTTTACAACTTCTTTAATAATTGGGTTCAATCTTCTTTGAGGTTCAATAGTGGTTTTACAATTTTCTTCCATTAAAATCTTATGCATACAGATTGAAGGGCTTATTCCTTTTATATCTGCAATAGTCCAACCAAAAGCATTCTTATAACTCTTCAGAACTCCTATTAATTTTTCTTCTTGATCTTTACTTAGTTCTGAAGATATAATTACTGGTAAAGTTAATGAATTTCCAAGAAATGTATACTTCAAATGTGCAGGTAATATTTTTAATTCCAGTTCAGGGGCTTTTCAATTGAGGGTAAAAGTATATCATTTTTATTTGTGTCTAAAATTTCATAGTTTTCATGAATATAATGAGTTTCTTCAGATAATTTTTCTTCATTTATTTCTTCAATTTCTTTAGTTAATGACTCATTATATAACATAGATTCATCATTTTTTTTTTCAGAAATGACCTTACATCTTTCTTGATAATGCTTTTCAATTATATAATAAAAAATATCCATTCGATAACATTTATCTTTATCAAGATACCTTATTGATTTCAGAACATTAAATGTTATCTCTTGATCGTTAACTCTCATCGTTAATTCTCCTTTTTGCACGTCAATCATAGCACGTCTGGTTGCTAGAGAAGGTCTCCCTAAAATAATAGGTTTTTCTTTATCTTCTTCCATAAGCTAGTACAATGAAATCCACAAGAAAGATAAATTTATCTACCTTAACAAGAACATCCTCTATAACTCATTTAGGATAAGTGATAGATCGATCAGCTAACTGAAGGGTTACAGTGGTAAGAGAAATCTCTCATAAATCTAACCTTCGAAAGATTGAAAATGGCATGAGATTAATACTTGCTCCAAAATCACATAAGGCTTTTCCACAAAATTTTTCTCCAATAGCACAAGGTATAGTGAAACTTCCAATATCTTTAAGTTTCTGAGGTAATTTCTTCTGAATTAATGCACTACATTCTTCACTTAATGTAACAGTTTCATAAGCTTCAAATTTCCTTTTCTTGCTTAAAATATCCTTTAGAAATTTTACATAGCTTGACATTTGTTTCAAAGCTTCAACAAAAGGAATTTTGATGGTAAGTTTCTTAAAAATCTCAAAAAACTTAGAAAATTGATGGTCAAGCTTCTGTTGTTTTAGTCTTTGAGGAAAAGGTGGTGGTGGTATTTCAACTTCCACTTCAATAGGAATTATAGTCTGGTCTTTACTTGGAGAAAGAGTTTCTTTAGGTTTTTCAATTTCTTCTACCTCTCTCTCTTTTTCAATTTCATTCCGAATTTTCCCTTTTAATTTCTTTCCACTTCTAAGTTGTACAGCTTTTGTTTGTTCATGTTCTTTTCCAGTTTATTTAGGATTAATTTCGACATTACTAGGTAATGTTCCTTGAGATCTATAATTAATAAAATTAGCAATTTGACCCATCTAATTCTCAATATTACAAATAGCAGTGTTTTGACTTTGTAGCTGATTACTTAGTTGCAAGATCAATTCTTCTACAGATAACTTTTTTTGTTAATTGTTAAAACCAGGAGGGTAATTTGGTCTAAAGTTTCAATTTTCTTGATTGTTCCAATTTGGATAAACTTGATTATTACTCCATTATTTATGTCCATTATTTCTATTAAAATTAGGATGATTTTTCCAACCAGGATTATTAGTTTTACTAGCAATAGCTTGCAAAGTTTCCATTGTTTGAGAATCATCAATATTTGCAGAATTATCATTACTTACATGCGACATATTAATAGCAAAATTATCTAATTTCTTAGATATCGCAGCCACTTGTGAAGCTAAAATAGAAAAGGCTTCATTATCTTGAATACTTTCTATTCATTTAGGATTAACCCTTTCAGAAGGCCATTGAAAATTATTATTAGTCATTTCTTCAATTAAAGTATAGACTTCTTCAAATGTTTTAGCCATTAAAGAACCACCAGCAGCAACATCTATAATAGATCTAAGTGAACCAATAAGTCCATTATAAAATGTTTGAAAAATTAACCAATATGGTAAAGCATGATAAGGACATTTTCTTAATATTTCTTTAAATCTTTCCCAAGCTTCATAAATTGTTTCTCCATCAAATTGCATAAATGAAGTAATATTATTTCTTAATTTAATAGTTTTAGAAGGAGGAAAATATTTAGCAAGGAATTTTTGTGTCATATCTGCCCAAGTTTTAATAGAACAAGTTGCTAATGAATTAAGCCACATCTTTGCTATATCTTTTAAGGAAAAAGGAAAGAGTTTAAGCCTAAAAGCATCATCAGAAACTTTATTATATTTAAATGTAGCATAAAGTTCTAAGAAACTATCATGGTGTAAATTTGGATCCTCATTAGGTGTTCCTCTAAATTGATTATTTTGAACCATTTGAATAATAGAAGGTTTATGCTCAAAAGAATTAGCATCTACAGCTAGCATTTGAATACTAATATGAAGTTCATCACTTGTAGGTTTTGCATAATCCTTTAATGGTTTATAAACATTTTTTTCATTGATTTCTATTGGATTTGATTATTGTTATGTAAGTTAGCAATTTCTTGATATTTTTGAATTTTTTTTTCCTTTTATAATTCTTTTAACTGTTCTTTCTAATTCGGAATCAAAAGGTAATAATCATTCAGATCTAGAACTACGCATAAAAATAAATTAAAATCTTTTTGGTATAATTTTTTTATATATTTTTTTATCATTTTTTAAGAAATAAATTATATTAAATTTGAGAAATGTAAAAATTGTCTTTTTAACTTTCTTATTTATTTTCTTTATCATCCCCGGCAACGGCGCCAAAAACTTGATGCGACTTTATATATATACTTTCTAATGCAAGAATTTGATACCACTGCTAGAAGATTTAATCCCCTGCAATGGCGCCAAAAACGTGATGCGACCCGACTTTTACTTATGTAAGAATTTATGAATTTATGTTTAAATATTGTATTAATTATTGTAAAAATCACAATTTCAAACGCAGGTATACTTTTCGTTTCAAGTAATACAAGGCTCTAGTGGAGTCCTGGTTATCGATCCTATAGGGAAGATTTTGATAAAATTAAGAAATATTTTTAGATTTTTCAAATTAAAAATAATTATTATTTTTATTTCTTTTCAAAGTTTTGATTTTAAACAAAGTTTTTACTAAAATTTCTACTAAAAGCAAGTAAGCAGTAATAAAATAATGATTAATGTAGGTATAAATAAAACCACTTTCTCCTTTTCAACTAATCCAAGATTTTTAGAATAATTATCATTTGTGGAGAATTTAGATTATGGTATTGTGCCAAATAGAAGCATTATTATTCTTTACCCTTTGGTCAAGGCATAAAGAACATTGACTAATCTATAGAACGGTTCAGGATGTTTTATTAGTAGAATGGGTTAATCTAGCCTCACACTACTAGATGTCTAAGGGTGGCTATGGTCGGCCCTACCAGTGACCCGTTCCCTTTTCTATAGACCAAATTATTAGAATTTAGTCTGTCACTCTAAAAACTAATTAATTATACGCCCAATAAAGCATATCCTCCTATTTATTTGCACTTCATCTTGAATAACCCGCATAAAGCCTTCGATTACCCAAGGATTCATGTGATATCTACAATTTAAGAACTCATCTCCAGATAGGTCTCAAAATTCATCAACAGGTTTTAACAATTTAAATGACCAGTTTAAAAAGTAAACTAAGATCACGTATTAATATCATCACAATTTTTATAAATACTTTAAGTTAAATTCTCCAACAAAATTTAATTATCTTATTATCTTTTCATAGTTGAAAGGAGAAAGAAAACTAAATACTTAGAACACATTAAATTCACACAACAAAATATATTTATAAAACTTTGAACCAAGTTACAAATACTTATCTAGAATGTTCCTTCAAGTGATCCGCTGACTCCTACTGACTCCAATGCAATGTTGAAAGACTTCAACAGCAACAAAACTAATAATCTCACACTTAACACTCAAAATAAACTGAAAATAAACTCACTAAATACTAAAGAAGGTGGCTCCCTAAAATAATTGGATGCTAGTGTTGACCTCATTTTATAATGAGTCAATAATCTTATGACCTAAAAAGTCAACATTGGTCAAAATGGTCAAACCAGACCCAGTGACCAACCCTGTTGACCCCATAGGTCAACCTTATGACCTAAAAAGTCGACATTGGTCAAAATGGTCGAGCCGGACCCGATGACCAACCACGTTGACCCCATAGGTCAACCTTATGACCTAAAAGTCAGCGTTGGTCAAAATGGTCGAACCGGACCCGAGTGACCGACCCTGTTGACCCCATAGAGTCGACCTTATGACCTAAAAAGTCAACATTGGTCAAAATGGTCGAGCCGGACCCGAGTGACCGACCACTGTTGACCCCATAGAGTCGACCTTATGACATAAAAAGTCAATATTGGTCAAAATGGTCAAGCCGGACCCAGTGACCAACCCTGTTGACCCCATAGGTCGACCTTATGACCTAAAAGTCAACATTGGTCAAAATGGTCGAACCGGACCCGATGACCAACCACGTTGACCCCATAGGTCACCCTTATGACCTAAAAGTCAACATTGGTCAAAATAGTCAAACCGGACCAGTGACCAACCCTGTTGACCCCATAGGTCAACCTTATGACATAAAAAGTCAACATTGGTCAAAATGATCAAACCGGACGAATGACTGACCACTGTTGACCCATAAGTCGACACTTTCACCCAATGACACATTTAAAACCCCACGATGACAAAATCGAAATCTTGGACATTTTAAAATTAAAATGATCAATTTGAGCTAACTTAGGTCGACTGAAGTCAAAATTGGTCAACACTATCTATTTTGATTAAAATAGATAAAAATAAAATAAAAACAACAAAATTAATCAAATAATTAATTTCAAAATTATTTTGATTAATTAAAATGACTAATGATTTAATTTTCAATATTTCGATTAAAAGACATAATTAATTAAAATGAAAATTAAATTAAAATCATAAAATGACAAAAATGATAAAATTAATCAATTAATTAGATTGAAATTATTTTCAATTAATAAATTGATTAATAAAATATTTTCCAACAATTTTAATTAATAAAATAATTAATTAAAATGGGAAATTAAAAAGAAATGAAATGACATATAGCTTTCTCATAATTAATTAGGCTAAACTCATCTTAAGGTTTAATTAACACATAATTAAGCCCACATTAAGACCACTTAGTCATGGGTTAATACCCATCATGATGCATGGGGTGAGGTGTCACTTTCTCCATCACCCTAAGCTTCATTTATCCATGAGGTGGTCGGCTAACATGTGACCTCATCTTCCACTTCCCAAGCCACCCAATGGAAGGAAAACCATGCATGAAACCCTCCCCCCCTTACCATTGTTAGAAGCAATGATGAGGGATGAGCTTGTGTGTCACCATTTGCCAAGCTTAAGAGATGATGTGTAAGCTCATTAGGAGGTGCAAGGACAGCTCACAAAACATCTCTTGCATGAGCCAATGGGTGAGAGCCAAAGCAATGAGATTCATCATGGAAAACTTAGGGAGAAGCATCAATGCATATCCTCAGCCGAATTAATCATCCAATGGACTAATAGAGGAGGTAACTACGCCCCTAGAACATCCTAAGCTAAGCCATAACCTCCCCTTGCTATAAATAGAGCCCTGTGGCTGAACCAAGCAAGAAGAAGAAAAAATTTAGGGAGAACTTTAGGCTGCCCAAATCCACCTGCTCCCAACATAAAAAGTCTTCCTAAGAGTCTCAGCAATCTTATAGGATCAAATCCAAGCCATAGTTTGAGCCTATTTGAGCCAATTTGATCAAATTTCAAAAACAGCCCAAATTAGGTACTTCTTCAAAATTCTCCCCTAAGCCCGACTTCTGGATCAAATTGCTGCAGCAATAACCTTCCATTGGAGTCCTAGAAGGCATCCATAAGGTCTGATCTAGCTTGATTTGCTTGTGGCAAAGCTATGGAATTTTTCTTTTCAAAATAAATCGTATTTTTGATATATCATGGGTTATACTAGCCCAGAAGTGTATCATCACCATATGATGGATACTTCTCATCTAGATGATCATTTTAAAAAAAAAATCACTCAATTTCATCAAGAAATGAGTGAGATATTGATGTTTGAAGTTTAATGGTTTGAGAATTTTTAGATTTTTTGCCGAATTTTCTCCACCGTCCGATCCTCCGTTTTAGGAACCGACGGCGCTGATCTCTCCCCCGCGGTGTCTCGTGTTCGGATCCCCGTAGTGGATCCTCCCGCTCGTTCAATGCGTACGAGGACACGCGTCGAACGGTGGTGAATTTGGCGGCGGGATTTAAAAAAAATACCTTAAAACCTTAAAAACCTTAAAAATCAATATCTTTTTATCTAGAGGTCAAAAAAATATGACAAAAATACCTTTGGAAAGCTCTTGAAGAGGAGAAAATTATGAGACCAAAATCATAATTTTCTTCTCAGTATTTAATTTTTAATTAATTAAATACTCTCTGGAGTATTTTAATTATTAAAAATTATTTATAAATCAAAAAATTATAAAACTTGGAGGCATTTATCTTTATGTTCTTAGGGACCTTCCATGATTTTTCTAAGGACAGAAAATATGTCTAGGACACTTTTATTTAATTTTCAAGTTTCTTTATAATTATTTCAAATAATAATTATAAAAATTGAAAATTAAGGAAAATAAAAATGCAAAAGGCTAGAAATGATAGGGCAACAGGCAATAACCCTAAGAAAATTATTTCTAAGTTATAGAAATCATTTTGAATGGTATTTTGAAATTTAGGATTAAAATTCTTTATTAATTAAATAATTTTAATCCTAAAAATAACCTTTTATAAATTTAACCTATTTTCATCAACAATCAAAGTTTGAAAATGGTTCTAGTACTATGATAGACTAATGAGAAACTTCACTTAAGTCTAAAATGACCAAATTGGACTTAACTAAATTTAAAATAACATTTAAAACTTACTTAAATTAGGTTTAATATAAAAATCAAATCTTAATTAAGTTTAAAGACATATTAAACTTAATTAATCAAAATTAAACCTTTTAATTAAGTTTAAAGACATAATAAACTTAATTAACCCATTAAACTTACTTAAATTAGGTTTAATATAAAAATCAAATCCTAATTAAGTTTAAAGACATATTAAACTTAATTAATCAAAATTAAACCTTTTAATTATGTTTAAAGACATAATAAACTTAATTAACCCATTAAACCTTACTTAAATTAGGTTTAATATAAAAATCAAATCTTAATTAAGTTTAAAGACATATTAAACTTAATTAATCAAAATTAAACTTTTTAACTAAGTTTAAAGACATAATAAACTTAATTAACCGATTAAACCTTACTTAAATTAGCTTTAATATGAAAATCAAATCTTAATTAAGTTTAAAGACATATTAAACTTAATTAATCAAAATTAAACTTTTTAATTAAGTTTAAAGACATAATAAACTTAATTAACCCATTAAACCTTAATTAAATTAGGTTTAATATAAAAATCAAATCTTAATTAAGTTTAAAGACATATTAAACTTAATTAATCAAAATTAAACTTTTTAATTAAGTTTAAAGACGTAATAAACTTAATTAACCCATTATACCTTACTTAAATTAGGTTTAATATGAAAATCAAATCTTAATTAAGTTTAAAGACATATTAAACTTAATTAATCAAAATTAAACTTTTTAATTAAGTTTAAAGACATAATAAACTTAATTAACCCATTAAACCTTACTTAAATTAGGTTTAAATAAAAAAATTAAATTTTTAATTAGGTTTAAAGACATATTAAACTAATTAACCAAAACCAAACCTTTATTTAAGTTTAAAAACATATTAACCTTAATTAACCTCCTTACACATAAAAGTTTAATCAAACCTAAATCCTAATTAAGTTTAACCCATTAGACCTTATTAAACCATTAAATCTTAACTAAGGTTTAATCAAACCTAAACCACAATTAGGTACATCCGATTAGACCTTAACTAACTAAGGTTTAATCAAATTTAAACCCTAATTAGAGTCTAACCCATTAGGCCAAATTAAACCATTAGACCTTAACCAACTAAGGTTTAATCGAACTTAAACCCGAATTAGGTCTAACCATTAGAACTAATTAAACCATTAGACCTTAACTAATTAAGGTTTAATCAAACTTAAACCACTAATTAGGTCTAAACCTTAGACACTAATTAAACCATTAAGTCTTAAGCTAAATTAGACTTAATCGAACCTAAACCCTAATTAGGTCTAACCATTAGACACTAATTAAACCATTAGACCTAAACTAACTAAGGTTTAATCGAATGTAAACCACTAATTAGGTCTAACCCATTAGACACTAATTAAACCATTAGACATTAACTAACTATGGTTTAATCGAACTTAAACCTAATTAGGTCTAATCCTTGGACTAATTAAACCATTAAGTCTTAACTAAATTAGACTTAATCGAGCACTAAACCTCAATTAGGTCTAAACCATTAGACTACAATTAAACCATTAAACCTTAACTAACTAAGGTTTAATCGAACTTAAACACTAATTAGATCTAACCCTTAGACCTAATTAGACCATTAAGTCTTAACTAAATTAGACTTAATCAAACATAAACCTTAATTAAGTATAACTCATTAAACCTAATTAAATTATTAAGTCTTAACTAAATAAGACTTAATCAAACACAAGTTCTATTTAAGTCTACCACATTAGACTTAATTAATTATTAAACATTGATCAACTAAGATTTATTTAAACCCAAATCTATCCTTTTAATCCAAGTCCAATATAACCTAAACATAATCTAACTTGAGTCCAATCTAACTTGAAGTCAACTTAACCCAAATCTTAGGTTCAACCCACATTGAACCTAACTTAAACCTAACCTAACTTGAGTCCAATCTAACTTGAACTCAAGTTAACCAAAACCTTAGGTTCGACCTACATTGAACCTAACTTAAGCATAACCTAACTTGAGTCCGATCTAACTTGAAGTCGAGTTAACCAAACCTTAGGTTCGATCCACATTGAACCTAACTCTAAATATAACCTAACTTGAGTTCGATCTAACTTAAACTCGAGTTAACCCAAACCTTAGGTTCGATCCACATTGAACCTAACTTAAACTATAACTTAACTTGAGTCCAATCTAACTTGAAGTCAAGTTAACCTAAACCTTAGGTTCAACCCACGTTGAACCTAACCTAAATATAACCTAACTTGAACTCAAGTTAACCCAAACCTTAGGTTCAACCCACATTGAACCTAACTTAAACCTAACCTAACTTGAGTCCAATCTAACTTGAACTTAAGTTAACCCAAAACTTAGGTTCAACCAGACATGAACCTAAATTAATTCAATTAATATTGAATCTAATTTCAAACCTTTTAACTTAAGTTCAGACAGACATGAACTCAAGTTAAATAGATCCAATCAACATTGAATCTAACTTAGGTTCGACAGGACATGAACCCAAGTTAATTCGATCAATATTGAATCTAATTTCAAATCTTTTAACTTTAGTTCGAACGGACATGAACTCGATTTAAATTGATTCCATCAACATTGAATCTAACATAGGTTCAACTAGACATGAACCTAAGTTAATTCGATCAATATTGAATCTAATTTCAAATCTTTTAACTTAAGTTCAGACGGACATGAACTCGAGTTAAATAGATTCCATCGACATTGAATCTAACTTAGGTTCAACTAGACATGAACCTAAGTTAATTCGATCAATATTGAATCTAATTTCGAATCTTTTAACTTAAGTTCGAACAAACACGAATTCAAATTAAATAGATTCGATCAACATTGAATCTAACTTATGTTCAACTAGACATGAACCCGAGTTAATTCGATCGATATTGAATCTAATTTCAAACCTAAGGACTCAAGTTAATTCAGAATTTAAGTGTAAACTCAACATTTCAAACCAAAACTGACATAATCAACAAAAAAATTGACATTTCAAAATAATTCGACATAAATTGACATCCAAGACATATCCAATTATTCTATGATGTTATTTCTGACAATGTTTTCTTTGCAGGGTGAAAACAAGAAATTTCGCTTAGATTTTCTTTACATGTTATAGGGTGTACTAACTCTGTTTTGCAGGACGACATTCTAGGCGAACAAAAACAAAACTTTTTAGGTTAGACACATAACCTGAAACTCTTCAACAAAACAACTATATTGACAACAAAAACAAAACCAA